>JAUMIR010000002.1:67295415-68589165 GCA_030847615.1 Gambelia wislizenii
TTCTAGTCTCTGGAGCAGAAGAAAACAAGCTTGCTCCGTTCTCAATGTGACACCCCTTCAAATACTTAAACAGGGCTATCATATCACCCCTTAATCGTCTTTTTTCCAGGCTAAACATACCCAGCTCCCTAAGTCTTTCCTCATAAGTCATGGTTTCCAGAACTTTCACCATTTTAGTCAGCCTCCTCTGGACACGCTCCAATTTGTCAATATCCTTTTTCAACTGTGGTGCCCAGAACTGGACACAGTATTCTAGGTGAGGCCTGACCAAGGCAGAATAGAATGGCACTATTACTTCCCTTGATCTGGACACTATACTTCTAGATCAAGTCCTTCTCAAGACTAAATGGATCTTCATCAGCTGCCTGATGATGCTTCCTGCCACATTTACATCACATGCAAGTTAGGAAAATAGTTGATGCATATGAAAATGTTCAGAAAATGTCTCCAATATTTTGAGGTATGGGGGAGGGGGAACCAATTAAGAAAAGAAAAGAAAACAATCACATGTACCTGATTACTCATCTGCCAGCAAAATAATCGGATGTATGCACTGTGGCTGAATAGGTCAGTATCAGGATGAACTAGAAAGCAGCAACAATTCCTCAGTGTAACAAAAGCTCTACAGTGCATCTATGCCTTATATGTTTTGTCTCTATTAAAGTAATAAAAAGGAAACCTCAGTATTTTATGTATCATTCTCTGATCTCATCTATTAATGCTCAAGTTAAAAAAAACAAACTAAATGGATGCTTCTTGCAGTTTATATTTGGGTTTTACAACTTTATACATCCAGGGAACCTTTTCTACATCAATCTGACTGCTGAAGAACTCTTGAATGTAGCAGAGGATTCTAGTAACATTCTCAATTCATGAAGAACACAGATTGAGTCTGTTGGTCTGCCAACAGGCCAACAGCCAAGAATGGCCAGCACTGCCAGCAGCTAATTAAATATCCTAGAACATTCCTATTGCAGAAAAAAGACCAACAGAGGAAAAGCTGGTTTTTAAGGGAAACCTCACTAATCTTTATTTTCGAGGAATCTATTAAGCTTTCAGGGAACTCCAGGCTTGTTAAGTGCATAAGAAAAATCATACATCTCTCTAGTCCATAATTCTGTTCAGACAGTGGCCAATCAATTCCGTATGGGAAGATGACCTGCAAGACATGAGTGCAACTGTACCAGAGTTCAAATGCACTCAATACCACACAGACATAAACGGGGCTTACATGGCTTCATTGTCACAGACCCATATTTTATGAAGTACCCAAAGAAGCAAAAATATGTAATATTTTACATAGTCTCTTCGATGTAGACTGGGGTTGGGATTGTGTAGCTCTCCCAAATACTGTTGGACTTGAACTTCCCCTCAGCCCTAGCTACTATAGCCAGTGATGAGGGATAATGGGTTACTAACCACTGTGTTCATAAAAGAGCCCTGGTGGCGCAGTGGTTAAATGCCAGTACTGCAAGTCACCACGTTGCAAGTTTGATTCCAGAGGGCTCCAAGATTCACTCAGCCTTCCATCCTTTTGTAGGTCGATAAAATGAGTACCCGGCTTGTGGGGGCAATTAGCTAACATTCACTGGAAACTGTTTGATGCAGTGTAGATTGCTATTGCTTAAAAACAATTTGTAAGCCGCTCTGATAGCCTTGCGGCTGAAGAGCGGGGTATAAAATAACTAAATAACTAAATAAAAAAAATCAGTCTCAAAAGATTCAGGCCACTTAATCTGTTAGTTCTCTGCTAGTTACCAGTTGTCTGTTTCTATTGCTCATCTGGCACAAAGTCCTTTCCAAGTAAAGTAGTAATTATCGATAAAACACAAATGAACTATGAAATGCCAAGAAAACACAGCCCAAGTTGAAATATTATCAAAACTACATCTTTGATAATGAGATGAGAAGCCAAGGTTGGACTGGTATATCTAAAACTACCCATGTAACCTACCTGAACAATAAGGCTTCAGTCTAATTGCTAGTTTCAGACTAGAGCAGATCAACTTAATCAATTGGATTGACCCAAATGCTGACTACCCAAGGGAAAGTCTTGCTACAGTGCTAAGAATCCCACTGCTTCATTGTCTCAGTGGCAGTCAAAGTGCTCTAGTAAAATCTATGCTAATGGTCTGTTGTACAGGATTCCCGTATCTGTGGAATCAATATCCATGGTTTCTGTTATCCACAAAACACATACCATAGAGTCTTGCTTGAAAATGCGTACAGAGGCATACCCTCTAGGCACCTTCTAGGTCCTCCAAGGCAACGCTATGGTATGTTTTTACATGAAGTCCTTTATTTTAATTGGGTCACTGTTATCCCCAGTTTCTGGTATATGCAGGAAGTCTGGGAACTGAACCCCTGCAGATACAGGGGTCTGACTGTACTTGTGTATAAGTCGAAAAAATGTGGACAAAAATCCTGGGTTGACTTATATATGGATCAATGCTGGAACAGGGACCCAGCACAAAGGCAGTGACAAGAGGCAGAAATGAGAAAAGCCCCTCTTGGACTGGCGGGCATGGAAGCAACCCTCCCACCCCATTACCCCTCCCTTACCCAAATCAAAGAAAGAACAGCAGCCCTTCCCCCTTCCTCACCTTTTTTTTAAAAAATTTTTTGCCCCAGCAGCATTCATCATCAATGTGAGGGACCCAGATGAATGCAGTGCACCAACCATTTGGGGTGCTTGAGGTGCAACAGAGTGGAGGTAGCCATTTTTAATAAGTGCTTACTGTTTAAGCCTCTCTGCAAACACAGACTACAGTGGCCATTTTTAATAGAGGCTTACGAGGCTTTACAGTCTCTCTGCAAAGGGGCTTATACAGTATATATATTAAAAATGACCACCATAAATGCGAGGCGAGGCCACTAAAATGACAGTGCTGATACATAAAAAGATGGCAATACATTTATTCAAAGCTCTTCATTTTAGAATTACATTATATTATGGGGGTCAACACAAATCAAATCCTACATGGCTATGATGACAATACATAAAGAAAACTTAGCTTATGAGTTTTCTAAATGAAAAGTAGTAAAACCATTTAAAACCGAGTACACTGATTCAGCAACTACTTTTTTTAAATGAAGAAGTGCTTAAATTCTTTCCCTATCTGACTTTAAACAATGCATAAACAAGTTCCATAAATACCACAACATCTAAGTGACTGGAATTTGCATAGAAAATTTTGTCTGAGGTTCTACTATGCTTGAATTCAGTGTTTCTTAGAGGTAACCTTTTCATGGAAATTCTGCCTCTTCCTATGTACCCATTTAAACAGCTGAACTTTTAAAGCTTCTGTTTCAAACATATACTTTCTCACTTTCAACAGCAACAATTCTCTAAGGCTCTCTAATTTGAAACAGGAATAATTATTGTTCTTGCTATTCCATCAAATGTAGCTGACCCTTTGTCATGAATTCTATGATATTAAGCACATCTTAATGGTCATGCAGCACATGGAAATGGTAATATGAAAGGAATAAATTAATTCTGCCAAATTTCTATAGTGATAGTTTATTCTTCCAAACAAAACTGTAGAGGTATTTTGATGTATTAACTTCTCCTCCTCTGATATTTGCAAGGTACAGTCATCATCCTTTCTGCGCACATAAATATTTGATTGATCTCCCAATATCACCTGTACTACCCTGGGCCCAACAAGGAGCCTAAGAAAGAGTGCAACAAGGCAAGCCAGTGTTAGAGCCTTGTGGGGAGATCAAAATAAGCAACTTATTTTAATGAAGACTGAAAAGGAAGCAAGGTCTTTTGAGCCTCAGCATCTATCCCACTTTCTTGCTGCTCTGCCTACAGTCCCCTAAAGAGACAATGCTAGTATTTTTCCTTCTCTCTGTAGGCTCCTAACCAGTGAAGAAGCATGGTAGGGAGCCCTGCTGGTGCAGAGGTTCAATGCCAGTACTGCAGCCACAGCGTTGTCAGTTTACTCTCAAGGGCTCCAAGGTTCACTCAGCCTTCCATCCTTCCGTAGGTCGGTAAAATGAGTATCCGGCTTCTGGGGCACTCAGCTAGCACACATTGTAAACTGCTTAGAGAGTGCCTAGCGCACTATAAAGCGGTGTAAATGTGCAAGTGCTATTGCTAAAAACAATTTGTAAGCTGCTCTGAGAGCCTTTGTGGCTGAAGAGTGGGATATAAATACTCTAATAAATAAAATAAATAAGGGTAAGTACTCCTCTGGTTCAGCAGTTCCCTTCTCCTTGCATTTAGGCATAGTGCCTGGAATCTTCTCTGCTAGTGGCACTGCGGACTGATTTGGCTACAGTACCTTCCCACTGTGAGGCCCAGCTCATGATATCACCCAAAGTGGACAACTGGTGTACATAGAGACATGCTCTCAACAGCTGCACCACAGCTGTGAAACTTCAATCATTGTTGCTGTTGTGTGCCTTTAAGTCATTTTCGACTTATGGTGACCCTAAGGTGAACCTATCACAGGTTTCCTGAGGCCGAGAGTGTGGGACTTGCCCAAGTTCATCCAGTGGGTTTTCATGGCTGGGTGGAGATTCAAACCCTGTTTTCCAGAGCCATAGTCCAACACAGAAACTACTATGCCACACCAACTTTCTACTATAGAATTTCTACTATACCCAGTGGATTTCCACAGCTTAGCAAGGATTTGAACACTGGTCTACAAGAATGCTAGTCCAACATTCAAACTAATATACCACACTGACTCCACTGTTCCAGATTGCAATTCCTATCATCCCTTGCTATCAAGTGTCAATTATGGGGGGGTGATGGTAATCCAAAGCATCTACTGGGTACTAGGCAAAGGTGGCTTTACAGGATATCCCAAACACTTTCTAAAAATCAGTGTGTTTTTAAATAGTTTCCTAGCTCAGTCATGTTTTAATGACAGTACAGTTGTCCCTTCATATTCACTGGGGTTTGGTTCCAGTACCCCTCGTGGATACCAAAATCTGTGAATACTCAAGTCCCATTATATGCAGTGGCATAGCAAAATGGTGCCCTTATATAAGATGGCAAAACCAAGGTTTGCTTTTTAGATTATTCATTTTTCAAAGAATATTATCAAGCCGTGAATACTTAAATCCGTGGCTACAGAAGGACAACTGTATTTTAACCATTTTAAACATTTTTAAAAAAACTTTTTTCTTAATATTATAAGTTTGTACTTCTATCTGTATATATTTTTACATTAACTGCCTATCATCCTGTTAGTGAAATACACTGGTCTAAGTCCATCTTACACACTATGTGATTTTTATTTTTATTTTTTTTTTTTGCCTCTCTAGATGTTTGTGTTTTCTTCAACAACCAAATCTCCCCCCTCCCTCAGACAAATAATTTAGTTGCTACAGCTCTCTCCCACCCCAGCTATTCAGTGGAGGACAGAAAATAGTCTGGCTATGGTCCCGAAGGGGGGGAAATACTATCTCCTCTGAAGAAACAGCCATTCACAGCACTGTGACCTGTTTCAATGGTCAAAAGAGCCCCCCTAAACTTTGTATGCCTCCTAGCCAAGATGGCGGCCGCAAGTGATTACTCTCTGTTTTAAATAAACTGTTTGCTATGGTGTGCACAAAGTAATACTTCATATTTACAAAAGACAAAAATAAGAAAAGAGAGAGAAAGATCGGCAATTTATCTCCTTACCGATCGCTTGCTTAGCCGGAAATCCAACATGGCAGCAGCAGGCACTTTCCCTGTTTACTAGCCCCATTTCCCATGCTTGCTGGCCAATCAGGTTACGCTGCCTTGTCGCAGCAACGCGAATGCAACTGTCCTAACGATAGCACATTTGCATGCCCTACGGAGCTTTTTAAACACTCTGAGACAAGCTCCAAAGGCTTCCTTTCGGAGCTTTACAATGCATTTGGCTACTCTCCTTCTGAATGAGACATAGAATCATAGAATTGCAGGGTTGGAAGAGACCACGAGGGCCATCCAATCCAATCCCCTGCCACGCAGGAAATCACGATCAAAGCATCCTGGACAGATGGCCATCCAGCCTCTCTTTAAACACCTCCAAAAAAGGAGACCCACCACGCTCCGAAGGAGTGTGTTCCACTCCCCAACAGCTCTAACTGTCAAAAAGTTCCTCCTAATGTTGAGGTGGAATCTCTGTTTCTGGAGCCTGCATCCATTGCTCCGTGTTCCAGTCTCTGGAGCAGCAGAAAACAAGCTTGCTCCATCCTCAATGTGACACCCCTTCAAATACTTACACAGGGCTATCATATTGCCACTTAACCATCTTTTTTCCAGGCTAAACATAACCAGCTCCCTAAGTCTCTACTCATAAGACATCATTTCCAGACCTTTCACCATTTTACTCGCCCTTCTTTGAACACGCTCCAATTTGTCAATATCCTTTTTGAATTGTGGTGCCCAGAACTGGACACAGTATTCCAGGTGAGGTCTGACCAAGGCAGAATAGAGCGGCACTATTACTTCCCTTGATCTGGACACTATACTTCTATTGATGTAGCCCAAAATCGCATTGGCCTTTTTAGCTGCCACATCACACTGTTGACTCATGTTCAACTTGTGGTCTACTAGGACTCCTAGATCCCTTTCGCATGTAGTCTCATTCAGCCAGGTCTCCCCCATCCTATATCTATGCATTTCATTTTTCCGCCCTAAGTGCAGTACCTTACATTTCTCCATATTGAATTTCATTTTGTTAGCTTTGGCCCAGCTCTCCAGTCTATCCAGGTCATTTTGAATTTTGATCCTGTCCTCTACGGTATTAGCTACTCCTCCTAATTTGGTGTCATCTGCAAATTTGATAAGTATGCCCCTAATTCCCTCATCCAAGGGAATGTCCGTTTAGACAGATCACCTTCCATGCGATAGTCAGTTGGATTATTTTCACCATTTGGACAGAACCTATGTTCCCCTAGCTAGATGGAGATATCTGGTGGATCTTGGTGGATGTCAGCAGACGATATCATTAGTCTGCATGCGGCTACAGGGAAGAAGCCAGACATTGCTTAAATTCCAACTCCAACAAATACTGAATGGCTGGGGGGAGGGAGCAACAGCTAAATGGTGAGTCCTGGGGAAATTGAGAAAAAAGATAAGAGCACAGTTCGGTCTATAGAACTATTGTGTTATGCAGTAGCATATGAGATCTTGGCTACTGCAAACTGCCTTGAGTCCTACTTTAGCAAGAAGTGTAGGCTGTAAGTTCAAACAGATAGACTCTTTTGTGACCCAGTGAGCTAAATTTATCTAAATTTCCACACAGGAGAGCAGAAACATGATGAGAGCAAAGGTAATAAGGAACAATGTATATAAGCATTTACAATCTGTCTTTCTGCACCAAGTCTACCCAAAGTGATGAATAAAATAGAAAAATATAAGCATACAGTAATATAATAATAAAACGTTAACATGAAATAAATTAAAATATAATTCAGATAATCAAAAAGTTCAGACCAACAGCAACAAACCTTAAACAAAACTGCTGCAGGACCAATAAAATATATTAATAAATTGCCACTTGAAACAGGTTTGGAAAGCCTTTTAAATTTCACAATTGAGTGCGACATGAACATATTCCTTGGGGAGTCCCTTAAGGTAGAGACCACTCCTGAGAAAACCCTGTCCCTAATGCCTGCCAATCTAATGTGTCATTAAATGTGAGCCAATAGATAGGTGCTGAAAGCAGATGCAGATTCAAATGGCCACAAGCAGGCTCCTGTAGGAACCTGCCTGAGTCTTAAAATCCTTGGACTTGTTAGTGGCTGCTCCAAGGCTGTGGAATTCCCTTCCACAGGGGGCCAGGCTGGCCTTTTCGCTGCTCTCCTTTATCCAGCAGGTGAAAACCTTTTAAACAGGCATTTCATGATTAACAGAGGCATGCAGAAGAGGTTTTTTTTCCCAGTGGGGTGAGTGTGCAGCATATTTATCTGTATTGTCATGCCTTTTTAATGATTTTATATTTTTAAAAAATGTTGAGTATTTTTAAATAACAGTTAATTTATTTTTTCAAATTGTTTTATCAGATTTAATTGTATCTTCCTTTAACCTTGTTGTGAGCTTCCTTGGGTTCCCTGTTGCAAAAAAGGGCAGGATCTCAATTAAAATCATAAATAATGCCATAAGTATCCCATGGTGGAATTGCAGAAAGCACTGGGGGTTAAAATGGGCAAAAGAACACATGTGGACCACAGACCATTTGCTACACACCCCTATTCTAAATCATCCTTACATGCCATTTCTTTCAGGCAACAGATAGTCCACAAATATATAGTTTGTTATAAGCTTTTACAGTATATAAATTTATATATTATAGAATATTACTTTAAGTTTAATATTTCAGTATTATTAGTGAATAATCAATATTATGTGATCAGATACAAGTCAACATGGGTAACTGGTGTTCAATAAAAAGTCATTCTTGGAGCGTGGGAGAAATAACCACTATAGTATGGCACAATTTCCCCCCTTCTATGCTAGATATTTGTCTGCAATATCTAGTTATCGTAGACAAATAACTGGATATTTGTCTGGAAGTTTTGATGTTGGGAGAAGCTGTGTATAGTTTCAGACCAAAGAAATAATGTGTGAACCACATGCACAGAGATGTATTTATTGTTTTGGACACAGCACTCCACACTGTCAAAGGAATAAAACAGCCCACATACAATGACCCCGAGACCCTCATTACATGGATACAAGTCCTAGAATAAATAAGTTGTACAGTAAAATGGTTAAGTCATGAGAAGAGAGCACTAGAATTAAAATAAGGTCAGACTTTATGTCACTTGTGGCATATTATTATTTTATATTATTAATTTCTTTATTTAAAGCATTTTTACCCCAATCTTCAGCCACAAAGCTTCCAGACTAGTTTACATTTAGAATATGGATACAAAAGGATAAGGGGATGCAGGAGAGAGAGACAAAATCTGACACCACTTGTGACAGAACAGCACAAGAATCCTGATGGAACAGCTGCCAAATGGTGACAGTTGAGGGAAAATCCAGGGCAGCCTTGCTTTCCTTTCCTTTTCTTCCCCTGCTGTGGTGAGATGGAACAGCAAGTTCTAAGTAACTTTGAAATGGTTCAGTTTACCTGACAGAGAGACCAGAGTAATGCAAATAAAATCAAATAAAATATTATTTTGAAGGCAACAAGTGAGACCCCACACCTTTTATTGCTTTTTAATACAATAAATGGGGGTGTAAATTATAGGGCTTTTTGTTTGTTTTGTTTGTTCATTCCCTGATCAAAAAAGAGTAATTTGAACATTTTAGGACTTTAGTCAGTAAAATTCAGTTGCACAGAGATGCATGTGGATTGGGCAGAAAAGTGTTTTCTTCCCCCCCCAAAAAAAACCCCAGTATTTTTGCACAAGAATCAGTGTATTTCTACAAATACATGTAAATGCATATATTTTATACAATTAACAGAAATTTATGTAATTTATGCAAATGCTGGTTCCTGTGCTGAAATCATGCTTCTCTGGGCAGTAAACACTGTCTCTTGTGCAAAAAATATTGTTTGTGCAGAAATGATATTTACAACCTCAAAACATGTTTTCTGTGCAGAAAAACCACTGTAATTTCCCAAACCAAGTACCAAAGTGCAAAGAAACTTGTACATGTTCTTCTTTTCTTTGGCAGGATGTCTCAAATGTTCAGACATTGTTAACGTAAGAGTGATATTTAGGAGTAGTAGTATAATTCTATATGTGCTGACCATATAATTCTTCTGCATTATATATCTATGGTATTACTGGGAAAAGCATATATATTATCTTGAGATCAAAAATGAGATTAAGGCACAGAGCATGAAGAAGATAGTTAAGCCCAATGAAACTCCTCTTCACCAGATAGCCAATAAAGTCCATTAACAGGTGTAACTTTTATGTATGTTGTTTCCAACTCAGCTAACATGTATGGTAGAAGACAACATCAAGAAAAGGTCTGGGACCTGGACTAGCTCCATTTTCAACAACCACCTGGACCCCTGCAGGCCAAACCAAGTTTCATACAAATGTTGTGGTGCCAAAAAAAGGTTGTGTGGGACCCCAAAGTGCATTTGAATTGAGAACCCCACTGCCAGTAGGCCTCTAAAGACACAATTCTCCATTTGGGCCAAACGAGTTTTAGTGATGGGAGGTTGTGGTTGCAGAAAAAGACACCCTGGGTTCATAGGGGCCACAGATTACACAACTCAATTCAAAGTGCTGGTTATCACCTTTAAAGCCCTACACAGCTCAGGTCCAGGTAATTTGAAGGACTGTATGCTCCCTTATGAACCAGCCCAGGCTCTTCTATATGCCGGGGAGGCCCTTCTTTCTGTCCTACTACCCTCAGACAGGGAACTCAGGAGAGGGTATTCTTAGTGTCCGCTCCCAGACTCTGGAACTCTCTGCCCAAAAAAGTCAGATTGGCACCCTCCCTGTCTTTCTTCCAGAGCAAAATTAAGAACGTTCTTGTTTCAGCAGGCCTTTTCTGATCTCTGCTAATGGTTGTGCTGGGGTATATGAGTGTTTTATTAATTTTAGCTGTTTTTAATTTTTTGTTTAATTCTGTTTTATCTTTTATATTTTACTGATTTTAATGATGTCTTTTTATTGTATGTCACTTTGAGTCTCAAATCAGGGGGAAAGCAGGATAGAAATAAAGATAACAACAACATATATGAGTTTACTGAAATAGAAAGGACTCCATTATATGTATTCTACTGCATGCAACAAAAGGCTGACCTTGTTCTGGCTTTTTAGTTTGTCTGGAGGAAGTAAAATGAACCCACAAATGAACAGTATTGTCATCAGGTGTCAATTCTCAGGAAACTGTAAACGATAATGTAAACAGCAGAATTTTGTCATGTTATACTCACTTCTAAGTAAGAGAAGATCAAGGGATGAGATGAAGGAAGTATCTTAAGATCTTTACAGGTTGGCTCCTCGGTTCATAAGATGAACTATGAAGAAATACTACCCTTCATAACAGTGACAATTTCTGTACTTTCTTGCCTGCTGTTAATGTTGTACAATATTTAGAGGATGGTTCTATATTCATATATAACTGAGCAGAACCATATGCTATTAAGATGGAGACACTGCTTTAGAAACTATCTTGTACTGTCCCAAGAGTGTTATGGGTCCAAAAGTTGAATTGGGTAGTTAGTTTGTCCTTCCCTGGACCCCTTGGACAGAAACAACTATAGGCCAGTCTCCTTGCTGCCTTTTCTAAGCAAGGTGATTGAGAGGGCGGTCGCTTCACAACTCCAAGCTGTCTTGGATGACACCGATTATCTAGATCCATTTCAAACTGGCTTTAGGACGGGATATGGAGTGGAGACTGCCATGGTTGCTCTGGCTGACGACCTCCGCTTGGGTATCGACAGGGGCAGTGTGACCCTGTTGGTGCTCTTGGACCTCTCAGCGGCCTTTGATACAATAGACCATTCCATCCTCCTGGATCGCCTGAGGGGGTTAGGAATTGGAGGCACTGCTTTGCAGTGGTTCCGTTCCTTCCTCTCGGGCAGATCCCAGAGGGTGAGGCTCGAGGACAGTTGCTCTACCAGAATAGAGCTTAACTGTGGCGTTCCTCAGGGTGCCATCCTGTCCCCGATGCTATTTAACATCTATATGAAGCCGCTGGGAGAGATCATTCGGAGGCATGGAGTGCGGTGTCATCAGTATGCTGATGACACCCAGATATACTTCTCCATATCTCGGTCATCAGCTTCAACTTCAGATGGCGTCTCTCCTCTCAATGATTGTCTTAAAGCAGTAATGGACTGGATGAGGAAAAACAAATTGAGACTGAATCCAGACAAAACGGAGGTACTAACAGTTACAGGCCCGAAACCAGGTCTGGGAATACAACTTCCAGTCCTGGATGGAACTACACTCTCCTCCAAGGACTGTGTTCGCAGTCTGGGGGTGCTCCTGGACCCATCGCTCCTGATGCCTAATTAGGTAAATGCAACGGTCAGGAGTGCCTGTTATCAACTTTGGCTGATACGCCAGCTGCGCCCTTTCCTGGAAACCAGGGACTTCGAAACTGTGGTACATGCACTGGTAACCTCCCATCTGGATTTCTGTAATGCGCTCTACATGGGGCTACCCTTGTGCTTGACCCGGAAACTTCAACTAGTTCAGAACATGGTAGCCAGGTTGATTTCTGGTGTTTCCAGAAGAGAGCATATAACACCTGTGCTAAAAGCTCTCCACTGGCTGCCTATTAGTTTCTCGGCACAGTACAAGGTGTTGGTTATAACCTTTAAAGCCCTACATGGCTTAGGTCCAACTTATCTCTGGGACCGCCTCCTTCCGTACGACCGTCCCCGCGCACTTCGGTGCTCTGGGAGGAATCTATTACAGCCTATGAAAACAAGGCTGTCGGTGACCTCCCAGAGGGCCTTCTCTGCTGCCGCTCCCAGATTATGGAATGGCCTGCCGGACGAGATCCGTCTTATTACCACCTTAGACAGCTTTAAAAAAGCTGTCAAGACGGATCTTTTCCGGCAGGCCTTTCCTGAATAACTATCCCGGCCCAAGACTCGGCTGTCCTTTCTGAGCTGCAATCAGATTTTTTTTTAAACTATTGTATGTTTTATTTTCTTTCTTTCTAATTTATATATTTTTAATTATTGTATGTTTTTAATCTTTTATAATTTAATATTATTTTAAGGGGTGGGTGGGCTAGGGTACTGTGACTATGGAGTTTTTATATTGTAAGCCGCCCCGATTGCGTTGCAGAGGGGCGGGATAGAAATAATTTTATTGTTGTTGTTGTTTAAGAACTTTCTGTATTCTTGTGGTAATCTGAATTTCAATGGCCTCTTCTCTATCCTAGTTTCTCCGTCTCATTATAGTTCATGCCATTAAGGCTAAAAATTAAGACACTATCAAAAGGTACAACAAAGTAATGATTGAAGTGCCCTGATGATTCATACTTGCAGGAGGAGTATATGGATTCCTAGTTCTGGTGCTGATGTCTCTTGTAAAATTGCTGAACCCCAACTTTGATCTGGAAAGGTCAATGCATTTCTGCCTTATTTATTCATTTATTTAAAAGGAACAACCCAGAAGGTTATAAAATTTTGTATGGGTGCAGAGATTCTTCACACTTTAGGACTTTATTCAGGAAGTTTCATTTAAATACAGGTGGATTTTCTGCACATAATACATGGTTTGGAGCAGGAAATGTGCTTTCTACAAACGGGTAATTTTGCACAATTGCTATTCCACTGCTGTACAGCAACTACTGTCAGAAAGTTCTTCCTAATGTTTAGATGGAACCTCTTTTCCCATAGATTGGGTCCATTGCTCTGTGTCCTAGTCTCTGGTGCAACAGAAAACAAGCTTGCTCCATCCTCATTATGACATCCCTTCAAAGATTTAAACATGGCTATCATATCACTTCTAAGCCTTCATTTTTCCAGACTAAACATACTCAGCTCCCTAAGCCACTCCTTGTAGGGCATGGCTTCCAGACGTCCTACCATTTTGGTCACTCTCCTCTGAACACATTCCAGCTTGTCAATATCCTTCTTGAATTGTGGTGCCCAGAACTGGACACAGTATTCCAGGTGAGATCTGACTAAAGCAGAATGAAGTGGCACTATTATTTCCCTCAATCTAGACACTATACTCCTATTGATGCAGCCTAGAATTGTCTTGGCTTCTCTGGCTGCCATATCACACTGCTGACTCATGCTCAGCTTGTGGTCACTAAGACTCCTAGATCCCTTTTGCATGTACTGCCATCAAGCCATGTGTCACCCATCCGATATCTCTGTGTTTCATTTTTACTGCCCAAGTATAGTATCCTACATTTCTCCCTGTTGGAATTCATTTCGTTAGTTTTGGCCCAGCTTTCTAATCTATTAAGGTCTTTTTGAATTCTGATCCTGTCCTCCGGGGTATTAGCTACCCCTCATAATTAGGTGGCATCTGTAAACTTGATAAGAATGTCCTCTATTCCATCATCCAAGTCATTGATAAAGACGTTAAATAGCACTGGGCCCAGAACAGAATCCTGTGGTACCCCACTAGTCACTTCTCTCCAGGATGAAGAAGAGCCATTGGTGACTACTCTTTGGGTTTAGTCAGTCAACCAATTACAAATCCACCTAACAGTCACATTCTCTAACCCACATGTTGCTCATTTTTTTTTACAAAAGTGGGCATAAAACTTTTTCTCCTTTTTTTCCATATCACAAGAATTCCATCAATGAATAACAGTTAGAAGAAATCACTTCTTCGCACAATGCATAACTGAATTAAAGAACTCAGTGACACATAATAAAGTGAAGGGCTCTGGCTCAGATAACTATAAGAGGGAACTAGAGAAAATCATAGAAGTCTAATAATGGCTGTTAATCATGACAGCTAGATGGAATTCCCAGTTGAGAGGGTTATTGAATGTCAGTTGCTGGAGAGGCAACAGGAGATGAGCACCATAGCTTCAGTCTCCTGCTTTTGGGCTTTCTGAGGATTTCTGGCTGGCCATGCGAAACAAGATGCTGAACTTGATGAACAGAGATATGGAGATCACCTGAGAAAATGTGATGCTACAAGTTCTAAGGGTACACGAAAACTTTGCTGAGATCAAGTGCTTTTATTTTAAAATGGAGAATGAACACCTGATTAAAGAAACTCCATAGCTTTGGATTCAAAAGTCTGAGAACCAGAAAGCTACTTTGCAAGACACACAATACCAGGAACGAATATATCAGGAAAAGTATATGGAAGACACTAAAGGAATGTTCAAGCAAGAATTATTAAATACTGGAGAGTTGGCAAACCAAACACAGAACTCCCCTTTTGTTTGCTATGTATTATTAAAAGGGTGGAGGAGGTAGGCAAGAGTGTGGTATTGCTCAACCTTTTTATACTATTCACCCAGGAAATGAGTAATGTGGATGTTTACAGGCAACAGCACAAAACTATTTTTGGTCATGGGATGTTGTTCAAGACAAAATTTCCAAAAGCCTAATAATAATCTTTAGCTAGTGAAAGTCTCTCACAGCATACCAGTGTCCCAAGGGGTGGGAAAAGGTTGGTGCTTCCTTTCAAGGGTAGTTAACAATGCAACCATCTTATCAAGGAAGCAAGCAAATGAAAAATAAAAACCAAATAAAAACAACAAACCAGACTTCTTTATTTCAGAACATTATTCTCCTTACTGTATCTTTAGATCCACATTTCAACCTATTTAGTGTATTGGTCAAGGAACTGCACCCAAGCAAACCGGCGCATGGGATAGCAGTGTAATATGCACATTTTAGAAAGAAAGAAATATTTCAAGTTGACATCTTTCTGATTTGTTTACATAGTATGATATTATGGTGTTAATATGGAAAAGAGGGAAGAATACAAAAATAAAATTGGAATATCCTTTAACCCAGTCAAGTTCCAGAATAAAACACTAAGCTGAAATGAGGAAAATACATGCACACAAAATTAATGATGAGCATACCTATCTAATATTGGCCAAGGTAGTATTTTGAAGCTGATGACTTTATTTTAAAGATATGAAGGTTGGTATCTTACTAACCTTATCCATAGTACAATCAGAGTATTTGGCAGCTTTTCTGTCACAGGGCACCATACCTACACAAATACTACAGTAAGCAATGATTACACTATGGTTCAGTCCTAGGATTAGTACAAAACATTATGGAAGGTCACTATACATGTGTGAGCGTTTTGAAGATGGCAATGGTACCAAAAGGCTGCATTTTGTTTATCTGGAGGCCAGTAATGCTGAATGCTGAAATGACACTTCCACTCCCTGTTAATCCCAGCTTCTTAAGGGAACACTCAGTAAGATAATGAATCCTTTAAATGTTACATCTTGTGTCTTGCATTATTGTGGTGCACCAACTCTCCACATCAAACAGTCATCAGGACTATTACAAAGTGGGCTTATAAGAGAGTGGCTGAAAAGGCGCTGTGTGAAAAGAAGTGGAAAATTAAAGCTGAGGCAGAGGAAGAAAGGGCTTAATTTACTGGCATGTACAGTATGCAAATGAGATTACTCTCAGTTTAACTGCATCATTTATGTCCATAATAACGGCATCATCATTACAGGGCTCAAATTAAATTACACCATAATTAGCATATCAAAGTGATTGGTTAAAGTTTAAAACAAATACCCAATTTTGTTAATGAACAGCTGTAATTGTCATGTACACTTCAATGAAAACTCCCTAAACAAATATATGTTTTAGAACAGAGAAAATTTTTTCAAGCAGACAGGTCTGCAGCTGAGAAAAAATTATTTATTTTTTTTAAAAAAGAGAAAATGGCATAGATTATTCTGTTAATGTTAATATGCGCTCACCGTTTCAAGAAATAAATCATTCCAGCAAAACAAATCTGAACACCTTGTATTTATTCTTCTGTACTGCAACCAATGGCAAAATCCATTTACTATTTTTGACCTTGAACTGCTAGTACTGTCAATGCACAGGTAACCTGCTTGCCATAAGCAAACGCTGTCTCAAAATGCTATCCCCCCACCCCAACCACCTAAGAGGTCTTAGAAAATGCTTCATGCCTGAAGAAAACTTTAGAAAACTTGCTATATGGTATAGTTTTCTGGAATTCATCAGTATACGGATAAAAGGCCTGGGATTCGGATGGAGGGTTTGTGAGGAAGGCTATCTTGGTAACCTTCGCCTGTACCAGTATTCCAGCAAGTTGATGACATGGTAACATAATAGGTGGCCTACAATTCAATTTCTTTTAATCTAATCATATATGTACAGCAGATTTTGGAGGTGGAACTGTACTAGAGAAGGTAGGTTTCTTATTTTCTTTCTCCTTCCTTCCTTCCTTCCTTCTTTTTTTTTTGGGGGGGGGCTGTTCTTCTCATTAAAATAGATAAGGAGGTGGGGCTAGCAGTTCTATCAATGTCAGCCTGAGAGCAAGTAATGCGTTTCTATGGATCAATCATTGCTAAAACGCATACAGTAAATGTACAGTAGAAAAATCATTCTCATGCCAAATGCAATTTAATGAATCAAGAAGCATGCTGCATAGTATTAAAATATTATAAGTGAGGTTTCTGGCAGCTCATCTGGATAACAATTGTAACTACACATGGACATAATTGCAAAGCGGCAGTGCCAAAGGAATTGGCACTGTTAAAGAAAATACCCTCCCTCCCCCCTTTTATATTTACATCTGTGTCACTGGACTATCCCTGTCCAGCTCTGAGCATTAAAATATGTAATTTTTTTGGTAAAACTGAGAAAGCACATTCAAAAATACTTAACAAGCAAACTGAATGTCTTATTAAATCGATATTATCAAAACAGTGTTCAAAAATTTAAAGAAAGTAGCTTTTCATTTTATTCATCGAGGAATCCATTAAAGCCTGAGCTCTGAAGTAGTATGTAAATTATGTGCCTTTCAAGGTAGAGCTAGGGCAAATTCACTCCATCAACTAATGATGAACCTCATTATGTGCAGAGAGTATTCATAATGAGGAAACAAGCCACCCGCCATTCCATGTTCTAACATAAATCCCTGTAAAATGTGAATTTCTCCATATCTAATTAAAGGCTACTAATTCCCCCTACTTCTCTTTATGTTCCCCCAAAATCAAAATTACACACAATATATAGCTTTTTTAAAAAAGCACTTCTACATTTCTGTAAATGATGTTGATAGAGCACTACTGCATATATGCTGTGTATATGATTATTTTAAATTGCTTCGTTTCCAGAATTCTCACTGAGCTACAGTATTTTTTAATATGAGAACTGACAGAATTGGCTTTTTTTATTTCAAAGAGCTTTCAGATTACTTAATATCAGTCTAAATAGCTCAAGTAAAATTAAAAAAAGGAACACATATTACACCGAGAGAGGTAGTAAATGAATCATATTAATAATCATTGAAAAATAACAGTAATAGTAATACTCGAAGTAAACAACTGAGCACAATCCAGCCACAGCCAATCACATTTAAAACCCATGTCTTTCAGTGGGAAGGCATGCACCTAATTCTCTCATTTGAATCTGCAGGACCCTAAAGTGGTTAACTTTGGCTGGTTCATACTCTAAGAAGCTTTCTTAACAAGAATTACTTTTCTTTACCTGCACAAGTATGCTGCTATGCATTCTAACAGTATTTGTACTGATAAATGAGCTTTTTTTCAGCTGGATTCCACAAACTTAGAATCTACTAGCAAGATTTCATTTTTCCTTGTGCTTATTTTCTTATTTACTTCCAGAATAAAAAAGAAAGGTCATTCTGTTTCTCTGCACTGAAGACTGTAGAAATGTTCTTAGTTGGGCCCATATTTAGCCTTGTTTTTCATATACTAAAGTCTACACACACTTAAGAAGAATCTGGTTTGCAGAAAATATCTTGTTGAGCATAGCAAAATAAAAAAATGCAACCATCTTTTAAAAAATACATAAATAAAGCCAGGTATATTAACAGCATACCATCGAAAAAGTTTAAACCTACATAGTAAAAATACACCATCACCAAATCATACCCATGAAAACTTAGAAACTGAATTTTTTAAAAAAAAAAATCTCAAAAGAAAGAAAAATGTACAAAATCCTGCCGACTACACAGACAACTGCATTATAAACAAAATTAAAATGATAAACATATTTATCATGCAGATGATCTGGGCTAGTATTAATCTTGGTGGTTTTTAAAAATTGTTGTCTTTTTAAAAAGACATTTTGTTCTTTAAATTGCACAGAAATAAACACCACTATTAAAAGCTGTTAAGAGTGCATGCTTACTCTTCTCTACACTCTGTGGAGGATTCCCCCCTCCTCTCCTTAGGTCAGCCAGTCATGCACTAGGAAGACAATCCTCCAAAAATAACTTGTCCCTCCCCCGGAGAACAGAGTTTAACAACCTACCTTTGTTCTGGTCCTCCAGATAATAACTGGCAAGCCTCAAAACCATGAAGATTTGGGAAGAGCCAAGGGTGTTCAGAGTAATCACAAGTAGAGAAGATGACAATAATGAAGAAGAAATAACAGTAAAGCCTTTAAAGAAATTGGCTGAGCTGACAATTGGTCACAGCAAAGCATTTGCATCTGTGCCACTGTTTACACAGGAGTGAGTGCACCTCTGTTCCAGCAGCCTCTACAACTACTGACATGTTTAAAGGACACAGGCACCAACCGAAACAGCACAGTTGCACATTTACTTTGGATGAAAGTCTGAGATCCCTAAAAACAGCATATTGTGGGCTTGCTGTTGTTTTTAAACCGTTGTCTGCATGACTGTCTGATGAGCATTACTTTCAGTGACAAATATCCCAGGCTAAATCAACATTCTTACCTTAAAGGCTTAAAGTCTCCGGCAAACAGTACTCATGGAAGGCACATGTAAAGGACAGATCTGACGGAATTAATCCACAGCCTTAAAAAAAATTAATTTAAAAGAAAGAAAACCAGAAAGGAAAAAAGGAAATACCCACAGGGACTTATATTTCCAAACAAACACAACTGAGCTTGGGCAACATGGTATAAAAGCAGGTTTACCACAGTGCTGAGTGTCAGAAGGCAGAGTTCTTTAAGATTTACTTTGACACTTATTTTCCGGGAAGCCTTTTGTGGAGTTGTGCCGGTTGTTTCTTATTGTCTGAGAAGCAGTTAGAAGCTTCTCCCTGAGGGGGCCCCTCAGCCCCTGGCTCAGCCGCTTTGACAGGGAGGTAACCATATTAGGATGTGTATGGTAAAGTAAACAATAACATAGTTGCAATGAAACAGAATTTTTTCCCCCTGCTTTCAGCTAATGGTGTTGGTGTCAGCCCTGTTTTTAGCCTTTCCCACTAGTTTTGTTCTCTAGTTCAAACAGGCTTTCTCCAATGGAAACAGAAAATGGAGAGGGAGGGAGGAGGGGAGGTAAAGGGATGAGACATACATTTCTAGCTTCCAAACTTCTATTTCAAGGGGTTTTCTTTACATTTTTTAATAAAACAAAAGGACAAGGAAAAAGCCTTAAGCATCCCAGTAACAGGCATGCCAACATAATTATTATGATACGCAAACAGTATTTTTAGAGTTCCTACAGAATTATTAGTAAAGTATGAACATTAAATCAGTTAAACAATGGAGTTTTTTTTTAAGTGCTAAGAGCAAGTGCACTAGTAAAGTCCAAGCATATCCACTGAATACTTTCACTAGAAATAAATGTGTAGGGAGGGCAAGCACATGCAAGTTTGCCAGCATTACATGCTAGAAGCATTTTTATGCAAAACTGAGAAGGCAGGTGTCAAATTATGTAACTGGAAGAAGAACTAAGTACCCGGCAAGAAGACCCTACCAAGACATACACCCCAAACAATTTATGATCCCAAAGACATCATTCTATTCTATACCAACAGATATTTAGAAAGCCCAATGTCACTTACAAAAGAAGTTGCCAGCATCAGAAAAAAAGCAGATTCTCCCCACAAGCAAACTTGTGCCTTCTTATGTGAAAGTTACAGTCTACTGACATCAGTCACACTTATGTAGCACTTAAGTTCTGGAAATCCTGAAAGGCCAGGGAATCAATAGAACAGGGCACAGGACTGCAACCTGAGATATTAGTATTGAGAGGTGCAAGCTGAGTATCAAGTATACATATTCAAAGTTGGTTGGGGAGGGAGACACATGTAAGAGGGAAATTAGTTTCCACATCATTCCCAAACTAGTAGGCAGAATGCCTAAAGTGGTTTATCCTGCCAGGAAGACCTGACATGAGGTCAGGTCACTTGAAGTATTTTGCAGCATTACCAGTCAGCATTATTCATCAGACAATGAGGCAAAGGAGAGTTTCTCTGGAAAAGAAACTGACAAAAGGATTCAGTGACTTTCCTCAGGTGTCAGACACCAGGCAGATAAGACATCAGGCTGGGATTGGAGGACATGGAGCAGGGTGGTAGAACAGTGGTTATGATGGCAGGTAAAGAGAACAAACTAAATTGACCATACAGGTGAGCAGAGAAAGGACAAAATACAGGTGAGCAGAAAAAGTCAAGTAACATGAAAATTAATTTTCAGCATTTTGAAATTCAGAACTATTTACTGTGTGTTCATGTGCCTTCAAGTGGCCTGCTGACTTATGGAGACCCCATAAATTTCATAGGGTTTTCTTAGGCAAGGAATACTCCGAGGTGGTTTTGCCAGTTCCCGCCTCTAAAATATCACCTGCAGCACCTGGTATTCATTGGTGCTCTCCCATCCAAGTACTAACCAGAGCTGACCCTGCTCAGCTTCCAAGCTCAGACAAAATCTGGTGCCTTTAGCATATTTAAGCCAGTCCTTACCAATATTCACATACCATCTAATAATATTATCTGGATGGTTAACAACACAACTTTTAGGACCACCAAAGTTAGAAAAACAGTGCAGTCTTAAACCAGAATTTGGACATAAGGATCTGCTAAAACCTGGTTTCAGTTTACTCAAGCAACTGAATTTTCAAGACGTTAAGACTGTCTCTATACTGCCTTTGCATGTTCCAAATAAAGAAATAGATGGATTGATGAATGAATAAAAGAACACATTAGCACAAGAAGATATCAAAATCAATAAATCACACAAACAACTATCAGTTCAAAAGTTCAAATACACGATGGCCAGTTCACTAATGTCTTAGCACTCAGCCAATAATAAA
This sequence comes from Gambelia wislizenii, assembly GCA_030847615.1. Taxonomy (NCBI): domain Eukaryota; kingdom Metazoa; phylum Chordata; class Lepidosauria; order Squamata; family Crotaphytidae; genus Gambelia; species Gambelia wislizenii. The sequence continues at coordinate 67,317,025 of JAUMIR010000002.1, forward strand.
CTTGCCTCCATCACTCCTCATACTACAGACCATTTTATAGCATCATTTTCATTAGCTTGTTCTACTGAAAACTGCTATTTATGTATATGCTAAAATAAATTAGTCATTTCATCCAGCGGTATGATTCTTATAAAGTATATTAACACAATGCTCAATTTTACAGTAGGACTAAATAAATGCATCAATATATTTAATACAAACTGATTTTATCGGTATTATCATCATTGTTGTTATTGTGGAGCTCCTGCACTTGCACACTGCTCATGCATAAACTGTTTTATTGGATTTATTTGTTTCAATAAAAAATATAGTGAATAAGATTGGTGAATCTTAGACGGACACAGAGAGAAAAGTCCATGTTGAAGATAAATAAGTTTGGATTCACAGAACAATGACTAGAAGGAGCAAATGTGTTAGTACAGTACTGTTCTATTAGTACTGCTCATGTGCAAAATTTAACAGAAGAGGTCTCATACTGTGGTACTGTCATGCATCAGCGATTATGTTGTTATATGTAAAGAAGTAAAAAGTGTGTGTGCGGGGTGTGTGTGTTAAGCCACAGGTCTAAATCCAGTAACATCCAAAATCCACAAAAAAGCAATACCTTCTCATTGGGCCAACCAAAAATACACAAAATACATGTTTTTTTAACTTTTAACCTTTATTGTTATAATATTTTATTGTTATAATTATGATTCCCTATGGAAAAGGCGGAGTATAACTAATAAAAAGTGCAAGCTTTCAAAGCTCCACTGACTTTTTCATCAAGCAAAGGTGTTCAAAATCATACAGGAGAAGAAAAAATGATGATGTTAGAGTCACAGGCCTACAGTTTGTCAAGATGTTTGTTTTGTTGTTGTCAGTTGAGATGGTTTGGAGGGATATCTATCTGCAACTCTCTTTGGCCATGTGGGCTCTGGGAGACAAAGGGGTTGTTGAGATGACCAAAATAATTCCACAAAGAACGTGGGCAGAATACCTTTTGCTCAGATAAGCTCCTGCCAGGATTCGCCATATTGGGAAGGCGGGGGGCTTAAAGCTCCAAGTAGATCATGGTAGCAGCTTTTGCTGTTTCTCGTGATCATTTTTAAAATTATGTAAAAATGTGCATAATTGTATGTCTTTACAACCAATTCGAAAGGGGCACATCGAAGGACTTACACATGGTCGGACCTCAGCAGGGACGGGCTTGCAAATGAGGAAGCGGCCAGAACCGCCATTGTTTTTGGTTTGTTTGCTTGTTTTGCTGGGTGAATAATCGTGTGTACGATTATTCAAGCGGCAGAGCAAAAAAAAAAAAATTAAGCAGAAAATCACTCTTCCATATCTGTCATTTAAGAACAAAAAAGGGGGGGGAATGGAGGGAGCTTTTCAGCAGGCAATTCACTCACGGACACCATCTTTTTTCAGGGGCATGCTCCATGTAAACTGCAAACTTGCTAATTTTTCCTTCCAGCAAGCTTGTGAATGAGCCGTGGTCACAAATGAACACTGCAGTGATAGGAGGGTAAGGCGCTATTTTTTGCTATTAATTCTTCTGTCTAGCTGAGCCCAGAGAGTCATACAGTCCAGGAAACAAAATTTAAACTCCATTAGCAACAGGAAACATAAATTCCCTTGGGAAACAGGCTGTTTCCATCCTGGGTGAGGTTACTCACCCCTTTCTTAGGCAGTGAGCATGGGATTTCACAAGAAGACTCTTTACTGTTGCAATTTGGAAAACCTTTAGGTGCTGTATAAGTAAAACCCACCAAAAGCAGTCCCAACATAAAAAAAAAAAAGTTTTACCTTTGTTGGAGGTAGAAACCTTAAAGAACTAAGTCCCAGGCCTAAATCCAATTCTTGTTTTCAACTAGAGTAGACCTATTAGGCCAATTAAATTTACATGAATGCTGGATCAAAATTCAGTGACTTTAGTTGAAACTGGCAGTTGGATTTAAGCCATGGCATATAACTGCCATCACAACATAAAAAACAGTCTTATAATGAGGTCATGAAATGTTTCACAAAAAAGCTTGCATACAGCGGCCGTGTGTCATCAGAAATGGCTACCTGTGTCAGTGTTGACACATGTGTCATAGGTTCGCCATCACTGGTCTAGATCAAGGGAAGTAATAATAGCACTCTATTCTGCTTTGGTCAGACCTCACCTGGAATACTGTGTCCAGTTCTGGGCACCATAATTCAGGAAGGATATCGAGAAGCTGGAAGGTATTCAAAGGAGGGCGATCAGGATAGGGGGAGGTCTGGAAGCCATTATGCCCTATGAGGAGCGGCTTAGGGAGCTGAGTATGTTTAGTCTGGAGAAGAGAAGGTTGAGAGGGGACATGATAGCCATGTTTAAATATTTGAAGGGATGTCATACTGAGGATGGGGCAAGCTTGTTTTCTGAGGCTCCAGAGACTAGGACAAGGAGCAATGGGTTCAAACTACAGGAAAGGAGATTACACCTAAACATTAGGAAGAACTTCCTGACAGTAAGAGCTGTTTGGAAGTGGAATACGCTGCCTCGGAGTGTGTGGTGTCTCCTTCTTTGGAGGTTTTTAAACAGAGGCTGGATGGCCATCTGTCGGGAATGATTTAATTGTGTATTCCTGCATGGCAGGGGGTTGGACTAGATGACCCTTGTGGTCTCTTCCAACTCTATGATTCTATGACTCTAAATGCACTACTGATAGTGCATTAAAAAGATTTCTGAACTAATGTAGTAGGAATTCTAGCTTTCAGTATTTTTTCCATCACAGATTATTCACATGTCTTCACTACCACAGCACCATCTACTGTAACAAGGTCATTTCCAGAGTGAGAGCTTCAGGTAAAAAAGTCATAAACCTCTACCCTGCAATGAATTGCAAATGATTTATATCTCATTAATTTCTTCCCCAAACCATGTTTCATATGGTGTGCACCATAAAGATGGTGACTTCCCCATTCCTCCCACCACTTCTTTACACTACTTTATTCAAAGATGGCCAGGTCTTAGCCTGATCTTATTGCTGTACCAACACTTGTAAAAGACCTAATAAACTTTTATGGAGATCATGCCCATCCTACATGAAGTAGAGTACAAGTATACAAAACAGAGAAGTTGTAACCTCTGGCCTATAATTTACTGGGTAATTCACACCCCATGAAATCCTCTCTACTCTCATATCACACAACAAAGGCAAGCATGCCACCAATACAAACAACATGAAGAAAATGAGAAAGTAACAACAACAACAATAGCCATTGCTATTGCTATTATTATTAACTTTATAAACCCATCTTTCCCCAAAAATCAGGACTCAAAGCAGCTTTAAAATTGAAGTAAATTCTTAAAACATACAAAAAGCAACATTTAAAATGGGATTGAACTATTAACAACACTAAAAACAAATTAAAACATAGAGTTTCAAATGTTAAAATCAGTTTTAAAAAAAACAATACAATTTTAAAAGTTCAGCATGTTCTTAAGAGCCATTGCTTAAAAAACCCTTCACTTCTCAAAAGTCTGTTGGAATAAAAAGGTCTTTACCTGTAGATGGAAGGAAAGCCAATAGTAGGCCATTCTAAGCTCCCTAAGGAAGGGAGGTCCAGAACTCAGAGGCATACACAGGGCAGGCTCTATTGTACCTCCCCACTAACTGTGCCTGTGAAGACAGTGAGATTGAAAGAAGGGCCTCCTGGAGAGGCCAGGGCCCAAGAAGACTCACATGGAAAGATGCACATAGATCTAGGCTGTCAGCTAACCTGGACCTTAGCCACAGAGGGCTCTATCGGTCATAACCAGCACTTTGAATAGTGCCTGGAAACTAATGGTGCCATGTGAAATAAAGGACAGGTCTCCTCTCCCTTTAATGGCTATACAGAAGCGTGAATTTCAGCAGGTGCTGCTTGCAGGACAATTTCCCTCTTCTACACAACCATGAAAGGGACAGGAGCCCTGTCCCTTATTTCAGCTGGCGACCCTACTAGAAACAGACCAGCAGGCAGTGGAGCTCTTGTAGCATGGGAATGTATGTTCCCTGTAAATGGCCCCAGTTAACAATCTACACACTATGACACAACAAAAAACAACATTAAAGAAACAAGGCTGGATTCAGATACTTACTGGGATGCCAAAAACCTTCATGTGGGAAAGAAAGCGGTTGCCCCTCCCCCTGTGGCATACACTAGCTTTAGGCGACACAGATACTCTAGACACAGGATGGTATTTACAATGGCTTCATTTGCAAAATCCATTGCCTCTATTTTTTGCAGGGGAAGCAGACTAGCAATTGGGTGGCCATGTACGCATGTGGTTCTCTGTAAGCAGCACAGGAGAGGAGGATGCACTATTCCTCAATCACACAAACTCCATAGCTTCCTCTTATATGTGTCTGAAATGGGCAGAAGGTATTCCATAGAAAAGGACAAGTTTTCTATTGAGACAGTAGAAATATGTGGTTAAATGCCAGTACTGCAAGTCACCACATTGCAAGTTCGATTCCAGCGGCCTCCAAGCTTCACTCAGCCTTCCATCCTCTCATAGGTAGCTAAAATGAGGACCCAGCTTGTGGGGGCAATTAGCTTACACACACTGGAAACTGCTTAAGACAGTGTAGATGTGTAAATAGCTATTGCTTAAAACAATTTGTAAGCCACTCTGATAGCCTTGTGGCTGAAGAGAGAGGTATAAATAATAAATAAATAAATAAATAAATAAACAGGAAGGAAGCTTCCTTTTATCATATGAAGGGTTACTCATCATCTCCTGTTGTGCCCAAGCTTGCATTTACTAAATGGCTTTCTCCTTAAATTGCAAATCACACAGTCACAGAGATAGGCAATGTATACGGTCCTCCAGATACTGCTAGCCTGTACTATCAACCTTCACCATTGGCTGTGCTGGCTAGGGTTGATGGGAGGTGCAACTTATCCATGTCTGACAGTCCAACTAAATCCATTCCTGCTTAATGTCATTGCTACAACTGTGGAATCGGTTTAATAGAATAATGCAGGAAGATGGCCAAGTCATATGTTACCAGAGCTGCACAGACATTCCTGATTGGCTCCAGCAAAGTTTTCAGAGAGTGATGTACATTGCCAAAAATAGGTACCACCTTCTCATGCTACCTCCTCCTATTAATGTATGCTATATCTCCATTCATTTAATAGAAAACAAAATCATAGAGAAGCTCCTCTTGTAATAACTTTATTAGGTCAATGTCAAATTCAAGTTGGGAAAAACTGCACCACTTATTTAAGCCATAACACTACAAGAAAGAAAAGCAGAACAGGCAGGTTTTTGGACACAAAGGGCCCATCTATATGAGCAGGGGGAAATATGAATTGATGCAAACTCACACAAATTTGAAGCAGGATCGACATGTCCAAACAGTGTTTGGCAAAATTGCAGGCATGCAAAGCTATCAGTTTTTGCTGTCCCAACAGGCATGCCTGTGATACAAAATGGCGACCGCAAGTTAATTACTCACATTTTTATTGTTGTCAGTTGCCACTGCTGAACATTTCTTTTAAAGGCATAGCTAAGGTGCGGATGTGCGATAGTGCGCTATTCCGCCTAAATAAACATAAAAAATAAAAGAAAAAGGCTGATTCATTGCATGATCGCTCCTTCACTAAAGCGAAAATCCAAGATGGTGGTTCCAGGACGCTTGCCTTCAAAGCAAGCCCTGCCCTCTTCTCCCATCCAACCAATCAGCTTTCTACTTCTGCTTTTCTGGGGTATGTGAATAAATGTGATCACTTTTCCTAATAATCACTAATGCACATTCTCCACAAAGTTTTTAAAAAACATTGGGGAATGCCCTGAGGGCTGTTTCCTTGGGGGGGGGGGACGGTTGCTGGATTTGGCCTCCCTCCTTCTGAATATGATGGAATTATGCAGGATGGATCCCATTAGGACAGGTAGGATTCTAAGCGAATTCTAAGAGGATTATTTTTACCATTTAGACAGGCCCAACGTAACTTTTTTTTAAAGATATATCAAATAGTGGTAGAAAATGAACCTCATGTTTGAGACTCAGAGCAACTACTCAGAATATAAATTGTTCTACAAAACCCAGCCAATAAACAAAAATTCCTTTAAAAATAACACTGTTAATTCAGTGCTTTTCCTTTTTAGTTGTGTGATAATGTCAAAGCTCCAATTGCCACACAAATGAAAACAAAACCTTTTACCTTCATTACGTGAACCACTTTCAAAACTTGTATCTAACCATGAAAAGCTAATTAATCAATTAAACAACTGCACCACTCAGCTGACCATACATTAACATCATTCCTTAAAAAAAAAACCCCACAAGTGTTTTTCTTTGCTCACCATTCATTATTGATTTATTCAGCTTGTAGCCTGACCATCTTGTAGACTCAGGAAGGTAACATTTAAATAGATTGTAATGAAATAAACCACCTACGACTCCTCGAACGATTTCATCAGCGCTGTATACGCACAATCCTAAATATACACTGGACTGACTATCTGACGAATGTTGCTGTCCTTGAGCAAGCAGGGATCACCAGCATTGAGGCCATGATATTGAGAACACAGCTGCGCTGGGCAGGGCACGTTTCTAGGATAATAATAATAATAATAAAATTTTATTTCTATACCGCCTCTCTTATAACGATGGAGGACCATCACTTCCCAAAAGTAGTACTCTACGGTGAACTTGCCACAGGTCAGCATAAGAGGGGTGCTCCAAAAAAGTGATACAAGGACTCCCTGAAACAACATCTCAGGCTCAGCCAAATTGATCACCAACAGTGGTCCGCCATGGCCTCACATTGGGAGGCATGGAGACGCACTAGCCACAATGCTGCAGCCTTATTTGAGAACTCACGACAAACAAGTCTTGAAGAGAAACGACAACACAGAAAGAATCACAACCCAGAAACATCATCAAAGGAGACCTTCTGCTGTGCTTTCTGCAACCAGACTTGTTTATCTCGGATTGGCGTTTTTAGTCATCAGCACGCTTGCAGAAAGCGCGGGATGCATCCTTCCTGAATCTTCGTTTGCGAAGAAAAGCCAGAGAGAATGAAATAAAAATGGGTGGTAATACTTTGTTTCATACCAAAATATGAAACATAATTAGGCAAAATATCCTTGCACATGATAAGCCACAGTTATTGTTAATCTGAGTACACATGTTCGGTGTTCCACAGTTCCACACAACCATGGCAAGGAAACTCAAAGAAAATTAAGAAGGAAAGGTATCTTTATACCTCCATATTTTGTATGGCATTTTTCCTCTTCATACTCTCACGAGTATACATTGTGTCCCTAAATAGAGCCCGGGACTAACAAGCACTGAAAGATAAAGTGGCACCAATTGAGACTTACAGTTTTTGGAAACCTGGGAAGATTAAAGAGGAAAAGAATATGGCAGAAAGGGAAGGATTAAGCCTCACTTATGCTATCATTGTAGTTCTGCTGGAATCAATTCAGCCTATGAATATTTACTTTGGAGAAAGGTAGACAGTGAGGCTGAGCTACTTGTACTATGCAGGCAATTTAGCCCTTAAACTGGAAAGTCTGGAACAAATATTAAGTAAAAGGGAAAGACAGAATCAACTGACCTAATGACAAATCTCAACCTTGCTGCCTCCAGGATAAACTATTCACTGAAGTTTGTGTGTGTGGGGGTGTGTTTTAGAATAAAATGAATGCCATATTTATATTGAAAACTTAACTTGTGTAGTAATGCTGTGTGTGCAGAAGTGTGTGTGTGTGTCTGTGTGTCTGTGTGTTCATGCATATGTGTGTATGTTCATGTACAGCCAGCCGTCTTCATCAATGGATTCTTTATGCATGCATTCAATAATGGCTTGAAATAAATTCCAAAAAAATCCCAAAAGTAAACCTTGCTTTTCATCATTTTATGTAAGGGATGTCATTTTATTATGCCATTGTATATAATAGGACTTGAGCATCCATGGATTTTGGCTTCCACAGTGGGTCCTGGAACCAAACCCCAGAGGACACTGAGGGCCCACTGTATAATGGACAAAGACTGTATATATACAGCAGCTATGTGAGAGGCAGAAATCAACAGGCGACATTTTCCATCATTATATCTCTATATTGGCAAACCCCTAACCTATTATTTGTGCATGTTATGCGGCTATTATGAAGCACAGAGGCACTGGTTCAAGGGTTAAGCTGCAAGAAATTTGGCAACACTTGATAAGCCTAGGACTGGTGAATCCAATACCTCCAATGGTATTTCTACTTATCTTGACATATAAATGACTCCTGAAAGGGCATATGCCTCTTAAATATATTAATATATAATATAATAAATGGATTCCAAAATATCTAGAGAGGGACTGCCTTTGCACATACCACTCACAGAGATTTTGAAAAGGTTCAATTAGAGGTGTCTGCAGGCACCATAACGTGCTTCCCAATTACATTTTATTCTCTCTCTCTCTCACTTACTCACTCACACACATACACACAACCTTTCCACTTCAGATAGTGCTCAGGGAAGCTATCAATAAAAATACTGAAAATACACAAAATTATAATCAAAACTCCTAAATTAAATATAATAAAAACATATCAGTTGAAAAAAAGATGAATAAGAAATTAGCAGCTCCCAACAAATTAAAACTAAAGAAAAAAAATAGTTTTAAAAATTAAAAGTTCAGCAAACAAGTCAGCTTAAGAGTCAAAATCCTCTGTATAATAAAGTTATGGCCTGCTGATAGAAAAGCAAGATCTGTTTAACCTTCCTGGGCAGAGAGTTCCAGATTCTGGGAGCAACCACTGAAAAGACCCTGTGTTATATTCCTGCTTTATGGATCTGAAACATGGGTCACCTATCGCCACCACCTACGACTCCTCGAGCGCTTTCATCAGCGCTGTCTACGCACAATCCTAAATATACACTGGACTGACTATGTGACGAATGTTGCTGTCCTTGAGCAAGCAGGGATCACCAGCATTGAGGCCATGATATTGAGAACACAGCTGCGCTGGGCAGGGCACATTTCTAGGATGGAGGACCATCGCCTCCCAAAAATACTACTCTACGGTGAACTCGCCACGGGTCAGCGTAAGAGGGGCGCTACAAAAAAACGATACAAAGACTCCCTGAAACAACATCTCAGGCTTGGCCAAATTGATCACCAACAGTGGTCCGCCTTGGCCTCACATCGGGAGGCATGGAGACGCACTATCCACAATGCTGCAGCCTTATTTGAGAACTCACGACGAACAAGTCTTGAAGAGAAACGACAACGCAGAAAGAATCACAACCCAAAAACATCACCCAAGGAGACCTTCTGCTGTGCTTTTTGCAACCGGACTTGTTTATCTCGGATTGGCCTTTTTAGTCATCAGCGCGCTTGCAGAAAGCGCGGGATGAGTCCTTCCTGAATCTTCGTTTGCGAAGAAAAGCCAGAGAGAGAGAGAGAATGTCTCTGACAGGCCATATCCTAAGCATCATTTTAAACCGGTGTGGGTGTGTGGGTATGGGTGTTTGCATCTGAGCAAGGGATGGGGCCCATCTTCCACTCTGCATCTATACAGCAGGCCACACAGGTGTATTTCAACACACTAGAAGTGATGCGATGTCACTTCCAGCCACTATTTGTGCTGATTTTCAGCCAACTTTTTAGATTTATTTTGTGTTTTGGAACCGGGGGGGGGGGAGGTGTTGGAAGGTCAGGGGAGCAAACCAATGTGGTTTAGGCACATTTGGGGCAGTTTGCAGTAAAAAAAAAATTGCCCCCAAACCAGCCTGAATTATTTTAAAAGAACATTTAGTCTGGGAGCTTCGGGGAGCTTCTGGAGAACCTTATTTATTCAGTTTTTCACTTGGGGGTCTCAAAGGCCACATCAGCCCTCAGACCCCATTTTGCCCATCCTTGTCTTAAACTCTGGAAATGCCAACAGAACAAGGTAGGTTTTCAGGTGAACAGCTCAAAGTTATGCTGGGCTTTATGACCTCATAAACATACCATAAGACCAGAGAAAAGAATCCATCCTATGACTCTTGTAACTGCTCCCAGCCAACACTCTGATCACAGCATTTTGGACCAGCTGCAGTTTACAATCACTTTTCATATAATCATAGAATCATAGATTCATAGAATTGCAGAGTTGGAAGAGACCACGAGGGCCATCCAGTCCAACCCCCCTGCCACGCAGGAAATCTTGATCAAAGCATCCCCGACAGATGGTAATCTAGCCTCTGTTTAAAGACCTCCAAGGAAGGAGACCCCACCACGCTCCGAGGGAGCGTGTTCCACTGCCGAACAGCTCTTACTGTCAAAAAGTTCCACTGCAGAACAGCTCTTACTGTCAAAAAGTTTCAAAGGAGTTGTCTGTATTGCTGTGCCTTGTCTGGACTGGGCTCATTTAAAAGTGTCTATTAAGATGAACAGATTAAAAGAGCTTCTTAATGGAATTATCTCCAGAGCAGACACAGCCAATCAGAGAAGGCTCAAGACAGACAGATATAAGCAACAGACTCATAAACAAATCTCAGGAGTAGTCTTTACACAGACCTCTGTTCCCACGTTATGTTCAACTTTTCTAAGTCTGCAGTGACATTCCTGCTGTTTTTTATTCATAAAAATAACAGATGAACCTGCCTCCAATGAAAGACATGCCAGTGCGCCAGAGGTACTTACTGAAGAAGAGTAGATTGTGAATATCATCTACAGTTGTGTGTACATGTGTGTTTGTGTCAGAGCCATAGTTCCAAGACTTTCAAACCTAAACACTTGAAACTTGGGGAGTATGCTAAAAGGACCATAAAAATATGCACCAGTTTTAGAATATTAGTTATATTTTATTAATTTAAATGTGGCTGTGTTTAAACCCTACAGTAACATCATCAGTCAACAGGTGAACATTTTCCTTAACAGTACATATGTTTGCAACTGACATCAGGGTTGTCCCTTCCTCTCCCTGCTGTGGAACAGGCCAACCACCCTCACAGTTATGGAGTGGACAGACCCCTTCTGCAACTAGGTAAGACAAGATTCCTTCCAACATACATTTTAAATAATATTTTCACTTGCCAAGCATGTTTCAGCCTTGTGAACCACTTTACCATTTACCAATTGTTATACTGCTTTAATTTTTTCTTTTATTTTAAATTGCTCACTTTTGTTTTAAAAGTGTAATTATATTAAATGTTTGGCTTTGTATAAATAGAAATAGAAAACTGAATAAAAACGTATTCCCTTATTCCTCATTGACCCAAGAATTTCTGTGCCACAAAGAATATGTAATATTGTCATGGAAATGTTCCACATTGTGCATGGGAAAATATCATATGATAAGCTATGCTACAAAACATGGTAGCAGTATTGGGATTCTACATACTTGCATGATAATAGTATTGACAGGATAGCCCTTACACCAGTACACAAAATACTTAATTTAGAAATATGTATGAACCAAAGGAAGAGTTACATTTTCAGTAACACATCGATAAAGCTATTGCGACTAGTGCTGAAAATCCTCCTATCTTAACCATTTTTATGGTAGATTCAAATACATTTTTTTCGACAGAAGCTTTCCATTTCCCTCTCTCTGCTATACCTTATCAAGGCAGGGTGAAAGAGTATCCAATTTAATATCTGTTTGCAGGACCGGAGATTTCTTCATATCTTATGCAGCAAGGAAAGCTTCAGGGGATGGCTTAGGAACCTAAGCATCACTTTTTAAATACCTTGATTGGCTGGAACCTCAGATCCCATCAGGGTTGACTTAGTTCTCCATGGCTTTTTTGGCAGATAAACTAACTTTCATGCAGTTTATTTTGCTAGGTACTTTTGAATGAATCCACAATGAGCTTCCCCAGAAAACACTTCAAAGTGTTGGCCATGTTTAGCACTGTCTCTCAAATCTCACATAGGTAAATTAGAACAATCACTAGTCTATCTGTGAATGTGGAATATAGGAGTAAACTGTTATACAGAAAGGTCTATCTGAATTTCTTTATTATAATCAACAACAACATTATTTTCATTTTTACTTAGTGGTAACTATAACAAATAAGCATTCTGGAGGAAGAACCACATCCAATTGATCATCTTACAAAATATTCCCTCTCCTCTGGATCTGATTAACCAATCTTCATTTAGAAGCTCATAAAAATGTACTATTAAACCTATATAGATTTGATGTCATCTATATTTGCTTCCTTCCAGAGGTAAGGTGGAATCTGTGGCCTTGGATTCCCTCCGCCCCACTACACTGCATAATTATCATAGTATCCAAAAGTAAAAGAAGCATAAGTATTTATTTCTACGTCTTTCTAAAAGAAAAAGCAAGGTAGTTCCCCCCATTCTCTTCTAGATCAATTAATTGCATTACCCCAAAAAATACAGAAGCAAATGTTATGGTTTTCCACGCTGCTATAATAAATATTTGGCTAACAGAACTGTTCTTTCAATATACAGGATGAGTATCCCCTATGTGGAATTCCAAATTCCAAAATACTCCAAAATCCACATTTGTCCACAATGGGTGGCTGAGACAGTGATACATTTGCTTTCTGATGGTTCAATGTACACAAACTTTGTTCCATGCACAAAATTATTTTTAAAAAATTGTTTATAAAACTACCTCCAGGCTATGTGTATAGGGTTTAAATGAAACATAAATGAATTTCATCATTAGATTTGAGTTCAATCTCTAAGATATCTCATTATTCCAAAATCCAAAAAACTCCAAAATATGGAACACATCTGGTCCCAAACATTTTGGATAAGGGATACTCAACCTGTATGTACAATTATTAGGGCCTGTCTCATACACAAGTACCCCAGTATAAGATGTCAAAAATTAAACATATAACTCCTAAAACAAAATCAGTATGTTTTGAAACTTCTTTTCACCCTCTAGTTTTACCACTAGAGAAAGATTGTAAAAGCCTCAGCAGTCACACAGAAAACAAAGGTAAGGTAGGTATTAGTAAAGAAAAAAGCACAATAAGTTACATCTGAGTGAGGGGTTTTTGGGGTGACCCAAAAAGCAGGACAGAAATGTACAAAACAATTACCGGCATAGCAGCTACAAAATGTACAACTTAATTTCAGGACCAGAGACAAATTCAAAGCATGCATCATAGGCTCTATTACAGAATTTGCAAGTACACTGTCCAGACACAGAGGTTTCATTTGATCTAACATGTGGGTTCACATAAATACTACTGCATTTAGAAGAGGGAAATGAAAAGGCGAATGGAAGCAAAAGCATGCCACTTTCCCCACACCCTTTCACACTACTCACAGAACAAGTTGCTGACTACTTTGGTTTAAAGTACCTGATGGGACAAGGCATTTCAAAATGATTATGTAAACTTTTACACTTGCATAGCCCATAACTGGACAGGGAGATAGATTCTAATAAAGTGGCAAGCTGAGGAAAACACACTAAAATACGGTGACAACGAATCTCTCTTTCCAAGTCATAAACAATTTTTATTTTTTATTTTTTGCACCTTGCAATAGAATTCAAGATTAAACTGAGCATCTTACGTACTCTGCATATGATTTCTGTAATACTAAGTTTATCTTAGTTTTTCTTTCAGCTTGCCTCCCATGTTACTACCTTTCTATCTTTCAAAAGCTTGTAGTTAGTAGGCATTTCAACTGAGGTCCAAGTTCAATATGGGATTTCAACTTCACTGTCTCACAGGCAATAACTTCTCTTTCTTTCTTTCTTTCTTTCTTTCTTTCTTTCTTTTTTTCCCTAGCATTGACAAGCAACTGCACTGATAGTTATTTTTCTGGATATGTTTGAAAATGAGGTGGCTTCCTTATAAAGCAATTTGTAATCTGGGCCTATAGCACCTCTATGTGCGCTCTAAGGACTTTTATCACATCAGCCTTCTCTCTTGCTGCAATAGTGTTAGTTCAGGGAATGGAAACATACCAGTTTGGGAACATTTCTTATCACAATCCTCTTGAATTGTGCAAATGTGCTGCTTCAGTGGTCTTTAATCATGCAATTTGTCTTCTGCACCAGCACCGTAACTCCACCTTTCTGATCTATGCCCTAGCCATTATGCCTTTCGGGGGGGTGTGGTTATGTTTATTTTTGCCATAATTTCACAATTAATGGCAATATGATTGAGAAACAGAAAATAAAAGAGAAAAAAGCCTGCCTTGGAATAGTGAGGGGGGCTGCTGGCATATCACTACTGCAAAGGAAAGGACCTGTCACACGGAGGGCTGTCATGGAAAGGTAGCGAGTTTAAGAGCGATTGATGGAAAGCATGCCTTATGAGGAGACTTAGGGAGCTGGGTTTGTTTAGCCTGGAAAAAAAGACCGTTAAGGGGCGATGTGATAGCCCTGTTTAAGTATTTGAAGGGGTGTCACGTTGAGGATGGAGCAGGCTTGTTTTCTGCTGCTCCAGAGACTGGAACACGGAGCAATGGATGCAAGCTCCAGGAACAGAGATTCTACCTCAACATTAGGAGGAACTTTCTGACAGTAAGAGCTGTTTGGCAGTGGAACGCACTCCCTCGGAGCGTGGTGGGGTCTCCTTCTTTGGAGGTCTTTAAAGAGAGGCTGGATGGCCATCTGTCGGGGATGCTTTGATCATGATTTCCTGCATGGCAGGGGGTTGGACTGGATGGCCCTCGTGGTCTCTTCCAACTCTACAATTCTATGATTCTATGATGGGTTTCCCCTATCGATGCAAAGGTGTGCTCCAACAACAAGTTTAATACAAACTGGCAACAGGACGGAGACAATGTTGTGTGATAAAGTATGGCCACATACATTATTATATAGCTGCAATCACACTATACATGCCTCATAGTACTAAGAGTTGCCCTCCCCAAACAGGCCCCACCAGAAAAGTGCAAAAGTCAGCTGGAGGGGTACGGCTTGGTTTCCACAGGTCTCGATCTGCAAACTGAAGCACAGAAGTACAATGTCTCTATGGTTCTAAGGTGTGGAGTATGTAGCCACGTGACATCTAACAAGGCAAACACTTCAGTTTGCATTTTAAACAGTGCTGTTCAACTGCTTCCAACTTTTAGTCCTGTTTAGAGAGGTGCTGCTGCTAGTCTATTTAATAATTGTTTTAAAAAATTTTACTGTTTTAATACACTTGCAAGCCTCCCATGAACTTCTGAGAAAAAATGAACAGCTAGATATGATTCTGGGGTAACTTTTATTTGGAGATCAGTTTTGTTTAGTATCAAGGGTCCCACTTAAAAACAAACCATTCAAGAGAAGGCACTTCTAGAGCATTATGCCCCCAAGGTAATTGATCCCATCTGCTACAGCAAGGATCACAGAACTTTAAAATTAAACTGGCAAATTAAAATTAGAGAGAAATTAACTAAATGTCATTTATAATTAAGCATCAGTATCATTTCCTTCAACTAGTGGTATACACACACATACACACACACACACGTACAGTCAGCCCTCCGTATCCGTTGATTCTTCATCCATGGATTCAACCATCCACGGCTTGAAAATATTTTTTAAAATTAATCCCAAAAAAACAAACCTTGCTGTTTGCCAATATATATAAGGGACACCATTTAACTATGCCATTATATATAATGGGACTTGAACATCCACAGATTTTGGTATCCACAAGGGGTCCTGGAACTAAATCACAGCAGATACTAAGGTCCCACTTTACACACGTAGGCCTCTGTCTTTGACAGCTGCACGATAGTAAAACACATAACAAGTACCACCTTTCCCATTACTACTTATCTGTGTTGGAAAAAAACCTTGGATGTTAAATTTCTCCTTGTAAATAAATTTTAGAAGGGAAATATATGGCAATCTTATTCAGGACTCCTCAAACGCTTTCATCAGTGCTGTATACGCACAATCCTAAATATACACTGGACTGACTATGTGACGAATGTTGCTGTCCTTGAGCAAGCAGGGATCACCAGCATTGAGGCCATGATATTGAGAATACAGCTGCGCTGGGCAGGGCACGTTTCTAGGATGGAGGAACATTGCCTCCCAAAAATAGTACTCTACGGTGAACTCGTCACGGGTCAGTGTAAGTAACTCCAAAAAAGCAATATAAGGACTCCCTGAAGCAACATCTCAGGCTCGGCCAAATTGATCACCAACAATGGTCTGCCCTGGCCTCACATCGGGAGGCATGGAGACACACTATCCATAATGCTGCAGCCTTATTTGAGAACTCACGCCAAACAAGTCATGAAGAGAAACGACAACACAGAAAGAATCACAAGCCGGAAACATCACCCAAGGAGACCTTCTGCTGTGCTTTCTGCGACCAGACTTGTTTATCTTGGATTGGCCTTTTTAGTCATCAGCGCGCTTGCAGAAAGTGCGGGATGAGTCCTTCCTGAATCTTCATTTGTGAAGAAAAGCCAGAGAGAGAGAGGGAGGGAGGGAGGGAGGTTCATGAAAATGAGCCATTTACTTTCATCTTAATCCTGCATTGTTCTAAAATAAATACTGTACTCCATATACAGTAATACATTGTGAGAACAGACTCAAAAATAAGACTAGTAAAATTGTATGTTTTATTTCAAAAGGCAAATCTGAGGTTCCTGTTAGAGAGTTTGGAAGCATTTTTACAAAGAAATTGACCTATTCCCATGCCACTGACAATGTAGTCCTGATTATCCCCACAATGGCTCTAATTCTGCGATAATGTTTTCCTTAAACAGCTAATCTGACAAAAGACTAAAATTGCCACCACGCCACTACACTATGCATGGAAGACACAGTATTTGTTTATATGTTTGTTCCATACAGGTTTACATGGACAACTTTATTTCACTTCAAAGAGAAATTAAGTTTTAAAAAATTAATCTGCAACATACATATGCTCTTATAGTCTCAAATCCCATGCAAGACTAAGGGCTATGCTAAATATAGAGATTGCATTCAAAAAAATCAATCCTACACACAAATACTAAGATTCTTTTGCAAAAGAAAGCCTAGTGTACCTTAAAGGAAAAACAAACAAAAGAAATTGACATTTTAAATAACTGCCATCACTGCTGTTATGCAGTTGTACAGCAGAAATAGAATCTGACAACATATATAAAAATACTGTTGAGTTGCAGACCAGAAATTAGAGTCCAGTATAGGTTTATCATCTTAACTGGAGATCAGAAAACTGGCTCCTAAAGGGAAAGAAAGAACATCAATTCAATTTTTCTTAGAAAACCATTTCCTACCAACTTTGAAAACAAGAATGCCTACAGTGATCTGATTGGTTTCTTTGTGATTGTTTTGGCTCAGCTCCTTCATCCCTCCTCAGTTGGGAGGCTAAATGTTAGCCTAACCACTAGCTTCAGAGGGTTTTCTTCTTATTAACCTTCCACTTTGTGTTTCCAATTTTAGAAAGGAGTAAAACTATCTTTCAGCAAATTTCACCTTCTCTTATTTGCTTCTGAGGTGAGAATACAAGTTTATTTTCACATGGGCTGTGAAAGACTACGGTAAAAGTACAGGCTACACTTTTTATGCTTGGTTTCAGCTTTCCAGGTAACAAGCACTTTGGATCTTGAAGGAGGCCAATTTTAATTTGGATGGGCTTTCTTGACACGATAATTATCGCAGTCTCAGAAGGTAAGTACTTTTAAGGTGAAATTATTATTAAAATAACATGACAGAAGAGATAGGAAAGCAACAGTCTAACAACTTAAGAATGCACATTACACTTGCACTAAACACTTTTCACTAACAGAGGATCCTTTCCCCTCTGCCATGACCAAACTAAGTTTCTTTCAAATTATATTTACACTAAACACTTTTTACTAGTAGATACTTGCACCTTCACGTTACAGGTCGCCCGTGTATCCATGAGGGAACGTTCCCAGACCTACTGTGGATACATGAAATTGTGGATAATAATGAACCCTATTGAAATGAATGACTTCCAGCCCAAATTCCAGTGGAAGCATACCACAGACCCACACTGGAGGACCTAGAAAATGCCTACAGAGGATGTTTTTCACTGACGTGGATAAATCAAATTGTGGACACCAGTCCTGTGGATGCGGGGGTCAGCCTGTATACTTGCACTAAACACTTTTCACTAGGAGAATAATCCCCCCACCCCACTCTGGGAACTGAGACTGTGCTGCACAAAGGACTGGAACATCTTGCTAGATGGCATCTCCACCTTTTCCTTTGCCCTGACCAAGCTAAACTGGAGAAGGAGAAGGAAGATGAAAAGATGTAAAGGAAACACAGTCCTGCTCACAGCAATCAGTAACTTGTTTGCCCTAATTTGCTCCTATGTATTTAAGATATGCACTTCTCTTCAAATTATCACAACATTATTAGAATCACCTGTAGCTTCTTGAAATGGCTTTTATTTGAATACCTATGCTGAAGCAGCTGACTGCCAGCAACACGGTAAATTCTCAGATCTGTTTATTGCTTCCAAAACATGGCTGGAGGTAGTGAGAAGAAGAGGCTCCAAATTGTATACAGTGCACAAGGAATACTTGTTTTATTCTAGGTGAGGCCTGACCAAGGCAGAATAGAGCGGCGCTATCACTTCCCTTAATCTAAACACTATACTTCTATTGATGCAGCCCGAAATCGCATTGGCCTTTTTAGGTGCTGCATCACATTGTTGACTCATGTTCAACTTGTGGTCTACTAGGACTCCTAGATCCCTATTGCATGTAGTCTCATTCAGCCAAGTCTCCCCCATCCTGTATCTATGCAGGATACAAAGAGATTTCCATTACTAAACTAGCCATACTGAGGCAAGCAAGCCTTGATAGGCTACTTCAGACATAACCCCTCCTGATCCTGATTGTGCCACAGAACTTGGCCCTCATCCTCTCCATGTGCCACTGCCTTCTTTTAGGTGTCCCTTGCTTACCTTAACAGTATAATAATTATGGCTAACGTTAACCAGCATTACAAAAAGAATGCTTTTTGTAACCAGAAACTCAATAATCAGAAGCGGAGTAAGGAGACAACGATAAGAACATTTTAATCTTTTCATAGGACTATCTACATCCTTTCAGTTATCACAAGACTTTTCCACCCACCACCCACCAAAAAAAGACCAATGATATTTCTAGGAATGTGTGAGGGGGGCTTGATTATTTTTATCCATATCAGAAATACAGGGGATCCAGGTTTTTGTAAAGTAATCATTTTTCAGAACCCCTTTGTGACTGTAGGTCTGTAAGTCAACCCTTCAAACAGATGTATCTTGCCATACTATTTCATACCAAAGTCTGGTCCGTTAGCCTGCAAATATAGGATGAGCAAACATCCCTAACATGCACGTAAGTCCTTGTGTAGAATCCATCTGTAAGTGTCTGGGTGAAATGATAAAAGAGGGGGTCACTGATTGGATTCTAATAGTTAATAACTTGATAATGGCTGTGCATGTGTACATCATCCCCTTTACTCCTGTTGTATCTCCACCATCTTTTATCCACACCTTCCACATGACCACCTCAGTCTCCTGCTCAGAGTTAGCATTGTTGTTGTTGTTGTTGTTGGCCATCAAATCAGTTTTGACTTTCAGTGACTCTAAGAAATAGAGACATCCATGAACCCAGTCATCAACAGTGCTGATCAGGATTTGCAAACTCAGGAGAATCAGTTCCCTTACTGAATCAAACAATCTCTAGAAAACTAGCATAAAACTGTTAAAATATAGTAAGATCAATGTTAGATCAGACCACGGGCCCATCAAAGGTGATATACCCTGCATGCTGTCCAGGTGGAGAGCTGCAGCCATTTTATTTTAAATGAAACATTTGTAAAGGAAAGAGATTTTTAAAAGGATGTACTTAGCATAAATTCTTGAAAACATAAAAAAGCATGATGGAGCAAATTAAGGACATGTATAGCCAAACATTCTTTTCACATAATGGCTAATCAGTAGCCTTCAGAAACCAGGATATGTGCAATTGTACTCTCCATCTCATGCTCCCTAACAAGTGATATATGGAGGCATACTTCCTCTGACACAGGGGTGGCCATCCTCACTAGCATTCACTGATGGGCCCATCTTCCATGAATTTAGCCAAACCTCTTTTGAAGTCATTCAAGTTGGCAGCCATCTTGCTGCAGTGAATTCTGCAGCTTACCTACACAGTATATGAACGTGTGCATGAGCCAGTGTGGTGTACTGGTTTGAGTGTTGGATTAGGACTCCAGGAGATCCGGCTTGATCACAACTATACTCAGTATCCCGTATGAAGTTACATTATAGATTTGTATAAGCTCAATATGATACTGGTAGATTTATTTTTAATTACTTTTTCAATTAATGTTCAACATGATGTTTACTTTTCTCCTCTCTCTCTCTCTCTCTCTCTCTCAATGTGTCAGCAGACACTCATTAGGTCTATATTTTCATCAAGCTATCAGAGCCTTTTCCAGCTCTATGGTATCATGAAATAGGTGCAGTGACCAAAACCACATAGTCTTCCAGATGTGCTTGCATCAGGGATTTGAATAAAGACAGTATAATACAGTACTGGTAGTGTTCTTTTCAATTTTCTTTCTAATTACCGTATATTCCTGCATATAAGACTGCTTTTTAACACTTGAAAATCTCCTCAAAAGTGGGGTGGTGGTCTTATACCCCAGTAGATCTTTTCCCCTGCTGTGAGAATGATTAAAGTGTAAATGGCCTGGGCAGTTTTCCCAGCAGATCCTTCCTCCTGCTGTGAGAATGACTGCTTTGCAGTGTTAAATGAACTTTGAAGTGTTAAATGGCCATCCATTTAGCTCAAGAGAGTCAAAATGATGTTTCTTTTCAGGACAAGTTAGCCTAAAATTAGAATTTCTGGATTCAGATTTATCATTTTGCATCAAGTTTTGTCTATGGTGAAATTCTCTTGTCTGCCAATGTGGCTCTAAAATCATTAATGTGCTCATTCATTAATGTGCTCATTCAAAAATTTGGGATTTGATAGCTTCATATTAACCAACTTATTAATGCAACCTTACTTTCCAAAGATTGAACACCACAGAGATTTTTCAAAGTATCCCATGCTCTTTTAGCTGTTCTCAGTCCTTTAATTTCACAGACTATTCCATCATCTACAGCCACTGAGCTGGCTGGCTGGTGGGGGACAGGCTTTCCAGCCAGGTGGCTGGCTGGCGGGGGGGCAAACTCTATATTTTAACTTAAAATGGGGGGGTCGTCTTATGCGCCCGGTCGTCTTATACGCCAGAATATACGGTATGACAATTCTATGCAATCTGAAATTTTTACAGCAGCTAAACACTGGGTTGTTTTCACTGAGGTATTTACTACTATAACCTCCAAAATTCTTTTTGTGGTTAGCTCATTGTCACCTCAGATTCCATTAGTATATGTCTGATGTTGATATTTTTTGCCTTAATATGCATCACTTTACACTTCCTTACATTGACTAGTATTGGGCATTTTACTGCCCATTGTCTCACCATAGAGAGATCATTTTGGAGCTCTTCATAATTTACTTTTGTTCTCATAATCCACAGTCTAGTGTCATATTGACAACTGATTCTGTTAGGTTATACCTACAACCCTTCTCCTTTATTAAACAATGTTAATGTTACCAGCACTGGCTGACACACACACAGGTGATGAATGTTAGCTACAGTTTCATCAGATAAACAAGATAACACAGAGGAATATGAAGCTCATCTTTTAAGTCTCTGGCCTGAGGTTTATGAACAAATCTTTGGAAAGTGGTAAAGTACTTTGGTCCACAAACCACATACTAATAATCTAAGTTGGAGGCTATGATCTAACTTATTAACATGAATTTGCAAGGAAACTAGATACTATTTTTCTGTAAAAATCAGAAACTGAGGAACTATTCTTGTCCATCCACATATTATTTACTGTTATGTAGCCTAGCTCTGTTTAGAAAACACTAGGAATCACATCTTCATTTGACAGGTAAGAAAGCATGCAAAGAGTTCCCTGGGGGGAAAAAAACTGGAAAGAGAGATCAACTCTGTATCTTCACTTGCAAGCTTCCCATTTTCATTATGGAATTGGCTCTAGACTTATAGAAATGTCTTTACTACAGCACTAAGAAATTGCAGGCTGGCTTTAGTACTAAACAGTATTCATTAAAAGCATCACCAAAGTGCATCATATAAGTAAATCAAACCTTAAATGCTCTATTTTGCAAATTTCACGGGCCACTAGGGATAATTAAAAGGGCAATTATATAAACTTGGTGCAGTTTGGAGAATCAAATGACATTTTCTGCTTTATAGCACTTGATAATCTGATTTCTCCTTACCTCCTGCCTATTAGGAATATCTTTTGTACTTTTATGGTCAAGCAGCACAAACAAACAACAGCTGTACTTCGTTGTTATGGTTTTTGATTTGGTTTGGTTTTTCTTCACCAGTAGCTATTCATTCCTGTAAATCATACACATATAAAGAGAGATGTGTTGTATCAAGAAAGATTATTCTTTGGAAGTAAGGGGATGACATAAAAGCTGCAGCTGTACAAGCATCACAAAAATGGTCCTATGTTGGGTGTTTAAAGTGTAGGAATGCTGTTTAGTTTGTCATAGTGTCCAACCACCACTGTGAAACTAGTAAAGTACATTATTGGTAGTAGCAGCTCATGAAAAATACAGCAGAGAAACTGCTAGTGGCAGAAGCATTTAACTTTCTTGTTAGCCTTCCTCCCCCATGTGGCACTTTAGCACCCGCAAGTTGTTTATTATGTTCTGTGCCAGGCAAAATTGATTAAATGGGGCTCTTAAGAATCAAAGCGTTATAAATTCATGGAAATACAGCAAGCAATAAATTCCATGGAATTAAAAGCTTACTAGTGCTATTAGCATTTCAGGGTGTTTGCATTGTTAATACCAATGTACAAAATATGATACTCCTATAACACAATTCAAGCCAATACAACATATGCATAAGCAGTAACATTTTTATAGAATGTCATCACTGGTTGCAGATTTTTTTTTCCTGGCCTAAAACACTTATTAATGTTTTAAAGAAAAATCTAAAACAAAAACAATGATCTATACAGAGCACAACGATTTCTGCCCAGTCAACAATTGTAATATCTTTTATGATTATCTGAAACAGATGTAAAGTGCCATATCACCCCTTTGTGTCTGCTTCTTATAACTAAAGGTACAAAACTATTTTGTTCCTTCGTACCCCTAACAGCTGAATTTGAGGCATATTCATATTATATTGGTACTCGATAAATCTTCACATAACCCTCATTTTCCAGTTTTTACCTCAGGTCCTTCTATCATCACTATAGTCAAACTACTCAGGTAGCAGAACACTAACACATACATCACTGCTACAGAAAAAAAAATAATAAATAAAATAAAACAAAAATACCAATTATTTCTGATCAGGTTATACAGGTTATTCCATTAAAGGGGAAAAGGTAAGTGATGTACTTTATAAATGTAATGTAGTCTTGACATAGTTGTTGCACAATACATACTTGTGTGTCAAATAGGAATATTGGTGACTCTCGGAGTTATCTGGAGAGAACATTGTGCCCCTCTAGACAGTTTTTTTAAATAGTCAAAGCCCCCTTACAAACAAGAATGAACAAAAGGGAAAGAGTAAAACTATTAAATGATCAGAATAATATCTAGTCTCTCCAGTCTCTGACAAATTCCTTTATCTTTAGCATCAAAATTTGGTCAACAGTCATAATTCTGACATCCAACGTTTCTTAGAAACCAAGTACATACTTGAGCTCCTCACACCATATCTTATAGTAATGACACCATGAACTACATTTGTAAGTGTTCAGGTAAACTAAAAAAGAACCAGCTTAATGATGGGATGTGTTAAAAGCTGGGTACCTAATGTAAATAACAAGATACAATATGCAGGAGGAGATCACAATCAGGAAATGTTGCCTAAAAGGTTTGCTTGTTGAAGATTTTCCAGAAAAGGCCCAATAGGTATGTGTCTAGAATGCTTAATAACTGAAGTTAGGACTTGGAAGATCAATCAACATTTTGCTGAAATGAATTATAATGTCTATTATGCCAAAGGTTAAGATTCTGCATACATCACTTGACCTGATGGCATTTGACTGAATTTACTCTGTCCTCTTAATGATGAGAAGGACAACCCCTGAACAAAGGACCACTGATAAGACTTGTATTCTTATCACCAAACCAGGATTCAAAGCAAATCCACACTCAAAGATCAAGCCTTTATTTTTTTTTTATTTATTTATTTATTTATTTATTTATGTATTTATTTATACCCCGCTCTTCAGCCACAAAGGCTATCAGAGCGGCTTACAAATGGTCAATTTAACAGTTCCCTGCCCTCAGGATTACAATCTAACCCCATGTCAGACTAGTGATCCACCTAAATCAGTACTCTTCTGGAAGCAGCTCTTTAATACTCCAGGCCTTCCCAGACCTGCTAATTGTGAACCTGGAACCTTACATATACAGTCGGCTTTCCGTATCCACGGATTCCATCACCCAAAGCTTGAAAATATTCCATGGGGGGGGAAGCAAATCTAGATTTTACCATTTTAAAAAGTACTGAGATAAATGTCAAATCCACAGCAAGACTGACAGGTGATAAGCACTCAGAATTTGATGCTTCCTCCCAACCCAAATATAAATGAGGTTCCCCTGTGTTTGTGTGTATACCTGTATGTGTGTACCTTCAAGTCTCCTGGTGACATACGGTGACCTCATGAATTTCATAGGGCTTTCTTAGGCAAGTAATACGCTACATATAAAAAATGCTTAATTATGATATAAGAGGAAGATCCAATTCACACCAGGTTTTACATTGGTCCATTTACTGCTTCTAGTATTCGAGGCCTTCTCTAATGTAGCACATCAGAGAAGGCACATGGTTTTATTATGCAAAATTGCTGTTTTCTGTGCAAGTTTTGTGTTATACAAGATAGCTGGTTTCCTGCACAGAAAATAGCAATTGTATGAAAAAATATGCATGGTTACAGAGAATCATAAAGTTGTAAGAAACCACAAGGGACATCCAGTCAACCCCCTGCCATGCAGGAAATCACAATCAAAGCATCCCTGACTGATGGCCATCCAGCCTCTCTTTAAAATCCTCCAAAGAAGGAGACTCCACCACACTCCAAGGCAGTGCATTCCACTGCCGAACAGCTCTTATGGTCAGAAAGCTCCTCCTAATGTTGAGGTGGTATCTCTATTCCTGGAGCTTGCATCCATTGCTCCGTGTTCCAGTCTCTGGAGCAGCAGAAAACAAGCCCGCTCCATCCTCAACGTGACACCCCTTCAAAAACTTAAACAGGGCTATCATATCGCCTATTAACC
This sequence comes from Gambelia wislizenii, assembly GCA_030847615.1. Classification (NCBI taxonomy): domain Eukaryota; kingdom Metazoa; phylum Chordata; class Lepidosauria; order Squamata; family Crotaphytidae; genus Gambelia; species Gambelia wislizenii. The sequence goes on from JAUMIR010000002.1 coordinate 67,342,270, forward strand.
GTCTTTTTCCCAGGCTAAACATACCCAGCTCCCTAAGTCTCTCCTCATAAGCCATCGTTTCCAGACCTTTCACCATTTTAGTTGCCCTTCTCTGGACACACTCCAATTTGTCAATATCCTTTTTGAATTGTGGTACCCAGAACTGGATACAGTATTCCAGGTGAGGTCTGACCAAGGCAGAAGAGAGCGGCACTATTACTTCCCTTGATCTAATTACTATACTTCTATTGATGCAGCCCAAAATCGCATTGGCCTTTTTAGCTGCCGCATCACACTGTTGACTCATGTTCAACTTGTGGTCTACTAGGACTCCTAGATCCCTTTCGCATGTACAGCTGTCCCTCCACATTCGCAAACTTGACATTCGCGGTTTTGGTTATTCGCGGTTTTGGGAGGGCCCCCCCGGGCCCCCCCAAAACCGCGACACGGGGCCTCCAGAGGCCCCGTGAAAGACCTGGAGGGAGCGGGGAGGCCTCCACGGGGCCCCCGGAGGCGCTCCGGAGGCCCCATGAAGGCCTGGGGAGGGGAGGGGAGGCCTTTGCGGGACCCCCGGAGGCCCTCCAGAGGCGCCGCGAAGGCCTGGGGAGCGGTGGGAAGGCCTTCGCGGGACCCCCGGAGGCTCTCCGGAGGCGCCGCGAAGGCCTGGGGAAGGGTGGGGAGGCCTTCGCGGAACCCCCGAAGGCCCTCCGGAGGCGCCGCAAAGGCCTGGGGAGGGGTGGCGAGGCCTTCGCGAGACCCCCGGAGGCCCCGCGAAGGCCTGGGGAGGGGTGGGGAGGCCGTCGAGGGACCCCCAGAGGCCCTCCGGAGCCCCGTGAAGGCCTGGGGAGGGAGGGCCGGGGAGACCTCCGCGGGGCCTAGCAAGGCCCCGCGAAGGCCTGGGGAGGGAGGAGTAAGGGCCAGGGAGACCTCCGCGGGGCCTAGCAAGGCCCCGTGAAGGCCTGGGGAGGGAGGGAGGGAGGGCCGGGGAGACCTCCGCGGGGCCTAGCAAGGCCCCGCGAAGGCCTGGGGAGGGGTGGGTAGGCCTTCGTGGGACCCCCGGAGGCCCTCCGGAGGCCCCGCGAAGGCTTGGGGAGGGGTGGCGAGGCCTTCGCGAGACCCCCGTAGGCCCCGCGAAGGCCTGGGGAGGGGTGGGGAGGCCGTCGAGGGACCCCCGGAGGCCCTCCGGAGGCCCCGCGAAGGCCTGGGGAGGGGTGGGGAGGGAGGGCCGGGGAGACCTCCGTGGGGCCTAGGAAGGCCCCGTGAAGGCCTGGAGAGGGAGGGGGATGGGAGTAGTTATTCACGGATTTTTCACATTCGTGGGGGTCCGCGGAACGGAACCCCCGCGAATGTGAAGGGACGACTGTAGTCTCATTCAGCCAGGTGTCCCCCATCCTATATCTATGCATTTCATTTGTTCTCCCTAAGTGCAGTACCTTACATTTCTCCGTATTGAATTTCATTTTGTTAACTTTGGCCCAGCTCTCCAGTTTATCCAGGTCATCTTAAATTTTGGTCCTGTCCTCTAGGGTATTAGCTACTCCTCCCAATTTGGTGTCATCTGCAAATTTGGTAAGTATGCCCCTAATTCCCTCATCCAAGTCATTGGTAAAGATGTTGAATAGCACTGGGCCCAGGACCGAACCCTGTGGCACCCCACTGGTCACATCTTTCCAAGACGAAGAGGAGCCACTGCTGAGCACCCTTTGGGTTCGGCCGGTCAACCAATTATAAATCCATTGAACAGTTAACTTGTCTAGCCCACATTTTACAAGCTTGTTTGCAAGAATGTCATGGGGAACCTTGTCAAAGGCCTTACTGAAATCAAGGTATACGATATCCACAGCGTTCCCTTCATCTACCAAGCTGGTAATTTTATCAAAAAAAGAGATCAGATTAGTCTGGCATGACTTGTTTCTCTGAAACCCATGTTGACTTTTTGTGATTATGGCATTACCTTCTAAATGTTCACAGACTCTCTGTTTAATGATCTGCTCTAGAATCTTCCCTTGTATTGATGTCAGACTAACTGGACGATAATTGTTGGGATCCTCCTTTTTCCCCTTTTTGAAGATGGGGACAACGCTTGCCCTCCTCCAGTCTGCTGGGACTTCTGTTCTCCAAGAGTTCTCAAAGATTATTGCCAATGGCTCTGAGATTACATTTGCCTGCTCTTTTAATACTCTTTTAATAATTGAATGGTTAGTTTCTGGGTATAGAAATGTAAGGCTCATTAGTGTCTGTTTGGCTATCGGTTGGTTGATGGGCCATTATCTGCTGGGAATCCCCCTGTCCCTGGGTGGAATTCCTTTGTAAGTGTTGAGTTATGATTCTATTGTTCTTCAAAACTGGGAGCCAGATTTTGTTTACTTTTAAGGTTTCTTCTTTCCTGTTGAAGTTGTCCAGGGGGTTGTGGATTTCAATAGCTTCTCTGTGCATTCTGACATGATAGTTATTGGCCTGGTCCAGAATATGTGTTTTTATATAGCATTTTGTGTCCAGGTTGGTTTATAACATGTTCTGCTACTGCTGATTTTTCTGGCTGGCCCAGCCTACAGTGTCTCTCATGTTTCTTGGTTCATGTCTGCATGCTGCATTTAGTGGTCCCTATGTAAACTTGTCCACAGTATGCGGTAAACTCCTGTAGCTGTGAGAGGGTCTTTTTTGTCCTTCGCTGAGCGTAGCATTTCTTAGATTTTCTTGGTTGGCCTGTAGATTGATTGGAGGTTGTGCTTCCTCATCAGTTTCCCTATTCTGTCTGTGACTCCTTTGATGTATGGTAAAAATACCTTCCCTTTGGGTGGCTGTTTTTCTTCTTCATTCCTGTGGTTTTTTTCTGGGTCTGGCTGCTCTTGCAATGTCTGATCTGGAGTAACCATTAGCCTGTAGGACCCAGTTTTTATTGCATTGTTTGCTGCAGACATACTGCTGCATCCCAACACTGAAAGTCTGTCTTTCTCTAGCACTCCTTCATCTCCCCCCCCATACCAATGCTGCGGGGGGGGGGGGATGAAACTTCCAGCTAGACAAGAAACAACAAAAGGGTGTTGGTGGAGCTGGGCTGGGCTGGGCTCCCATAAAAGATTTTGTAAAAAAAGAGCTTTGTTGTCAGAGGCTTTGTTAACTAAGGAACCCCTGTACGTTCTCCCCACAAATGAAGTGGGGAGGAAGTGTGATCATAGCTGTTCTATTTTGGTGTTAATACTTTAATTAAATTACTTCAAACATTCAAATCAATAAAGAATAAGTAAGTACAGATCTAGTGAACTAGCATGGTATAGTGGTTTGAGTGTTGGACTAGGACACTGGAAGACCAGGGTTCGAATCCCTGCTCAGCTATGGAAACCTATTGGGTGACCTTGGGCAAGTCACACTCTCTCAGCCTCAGAGGAAGGAAAATGCAACCCTGTCTGAACAAATTCTGCCATGAAAACACCTTAGGGTCACCGTAAGTCAGAAATGACTTCAAGGTAAACAACAAGCATAGAAGAAAACAGTTAACATGCAAAGATTTAGTGACAAAATTCTTGCTTGTAAATGTTAATTACTACTATATTTATTTATTTATTTATTTATACATACCCCGCTCTTCAGCCACAAGGCTATCAGAGCGGCTTACAAATTGTTTTTTAAGCAATACCTATTTACACATCTACACTGCATTAAACAGTCTCCAATGTGTGTTAGCTATATGAGTATTACAGAAATAAAGGAAGCAACAGTTAGCAGATTTCCCCATTTGTTCGTTCTCTAAAAATAAATAAAAATAAATACTATTTTTTTTAACATATTATCTTTTTCCAGCATACCCTAATACAAACATAGTAGACCCTAATAACCACTGTCATATCCATGTTGACCTGACCTAAAATACAAAAGTCTGTGTTCTTTTATTTGTGGGAGGTGCCACACACAGAGAATACAAAAAACATCAGCAGGATGTATATATGAAAGAAGTTTTTTGGATCATGTACTGAACATAGTTTCCCAATAATGTTTAAAAGAAAGTGAATTCAAATCTATTACTGTCCAGGACACATGGCATCATGTCACCACTAATGCTTTGGACATGATGGAATCATGTCTCCACTAATGCATCTAGTTAGACTCTGAGGGAAACTTAATAGAAACCTAATAGAAAACTGTCTGATAAATTCATGTGCTCCTATACAGAAGTACTAGAATTTTATCCATTAGAGCATCACAGTTACCACTAATCAAATGAGTTATCCCAGAACAAAAATACTTCTAGTCTATGAAATTTATAAAATCACTTAGCTTTATAAAAAAAAAATCATCAGTTGAAGAATGACTCAAGAAATACACAATATTTTGATCAATCAAAAATACTGATACATAACAATAAGAAACAAATCAAATACCATTTATCACTTATTGTGACATATATATGTATATTAGTGTGCAATGTCATTTACTACCAGAGAAATGCTAATAAAGTCATGATGAAGCTACCAACTCTTCTAATTTCAGAAGGCTAATTTCCACCAAAAAGTGGTGGGGGAGAAAGAAAAAATGAAGAAAAGAAAGCCAGAACCAATCTGTAATCCAAGAACTTTGGAACATCAGCATTCTGTGGGAAGCTTATCTTTCACTTTGTCACAGACCATTGGATGTAAACCTAATCCACAGTTTAATGCTTTGTATATGAACCTGCCTCAATCTGGAGTTATCTCTTTTACTCCTCTCCTTCTCAAGCATGGCTGCAAAGAGTTTGTAAATATCTTTCTCCTGTTTCAAAGAATCCATGACTTATCAGTATACTGAAAAGGAGAAACCAGTTCGTTTAAACTGTAGTTTGTTTAAACAAGTGATGGACAAGGCGTGGTTTGATGTAAAGTTGAAGGCTTTCATGGCTGGCATCCATGTTTTGCGTGGCATTTTTCTGGGCTGGGAGACTGTGTTCTGGAAGAGTTTATTCCTGACATCTCACCTACATCAGTGTAGTGTGTGGGGGGTTTATATACTGTGAGCCCCTGTTGGAAGAGGATATGTAAATTTGTGTATTTGAATGGCTAGTTTCTGGGTGGAGATATGCAAGGAGGATTAGTGTCTGTTTGGCTAATGGTCCATTGTCTGCTGGAAATCCCCCTGTCCCTGGGTGGAGTTCATTTGCATGTGTTGAGTTGTATTTTAGTGTTTTTCAGGACTGGTAGACAGATTTTGTTTACTTTTAGCGTTTCTTCTTTCCTGTTGAAGTTCTCCAGGTATTTGTGGATTTCAATAGCTTCCCTGTGCATTCTGACATAATAGTTGTTGGCCTGGTCCAGAATGTCAGTGTTTTTAAATAACATTTTGTGTCCAGGATGGTTTATAACATGTTCTGCTACTGCTGATTTTTCTGGACAATTTCAACAGGAAAGAAGAAACCCCAAAAGTAAACAAAATTTGGCTACCAGTCCTGAAAACCACTAAAATCAAAACTCAACACATGCAAATGTACTTCATTCTCCCAGGGAAAGGGGAATTTCCAGCAGACAATGGACCATTAGCCAAACAGACACTAATCCTCCTTGCATATCTCCACCCAGAAACTAGCCATTCAAATACATAAATTTACATATCCTCTCCAACAGGGGCTCACAGTATATAAACTCCACACACACTGCTACCCAATCATTCTCTGAAGATGCCAGCCACAGATGCAGCCGAAACGTCAGGAATAAACTCTTCCAGAACACGGCCTCACAGCCCGGAAAAAAACCCATGGAAAACCTATAAAGTGTGGTTTCTTACTATAGCTTGTTTCATCAAACCATATCTTTAAAAAGTTCCGATTTTAGACAAAACAACAAACTCTGTCTTGTTTAAAAATGTCCAAACCCTGCCTTCACAGCTGTGGAGCAAAGCACAGAAAGGAATACATGATCCTAAGACTCAAGCAGCCTCATTCAAATAGCACACTACTGCAGTTTAGTGTTATGTCCACCCTAGTCCACTGTTTCAGAGTTCTGTTTAACATTCTCTTTTGGAGTTAACATTCTTTCTTGTGTAGTACAGCTACAAATATGTTTATCCAGTAATTTTGAATTTATAATTTTAATTATTTTAAGAATCTGTTTTTGAATCTGCAATGGTACACCAGATTCCTATCAACAAATATTATTATCTAATCCTAATAGATAATCCTAAGGAAGTAGGGATATGAAAGGAGACTGGAAGATATGAGAGAGAGTTCCAATTATTTGTTTAAGGAAGTTTCAATTAACTGTTTCATGTGTCTTTCTCCTCTATCACTTTTGTCCAGTATGGATATGACACAGAAGACAGTTGTGTTGCTCTCTTTTTCATGTGCTGCATTGTTAGCCCTTTTAAGGTCAGAGAAGAGAGTGAAAACAGGACCCATGAAAAGAGGAAGATACAGTTTACAAATCAAGTGTTCATGGAAGACCACTAGCAGCCCCAGATACATGCAGGAGTGTCAAATTAAAAAGTATGAAGCAGGGAATCACTTATTCCTAGAAATAAAGAATGGCTGCCTTTAAAAAAAAATTTTTACACCTCTAGGGTGAGTCATGTCAGAAAACTCACTAGAATTATGAAGTAATTTTGAAAGTTTCATAATTACGCAAGAGAAGACAATGCAAAGAAACACATAGTGAGTAGCAGAGTAGAAAACCAATAAGGAAAGAAACATTCTATGAATATCACAGTAAAAAAAAACAAGAAACAGACTTTGGGCTACTAAATATATATAGTTGTCCGTTCATATCCATTGGGATTAGGGGTGGAGCACCACCGTGAAAGTGAAAAAAACCATGAATAAGTTAAGCCCCGCCCCAACATACATACTACACTGCGGTATTGTAGACTCCTCTCCCAAAAGGACTGCCAATACCTGCCACTGCAGTAGCAACACCCGCCCCCAGGCACACAAACCATGCCCCTCACCCACACTCACCTCCCCGCCAGCTCTCCCTCCCTCTGCCCTGCCAACAACACAACCTTACTGAGTGTTTTAAATGGGCAGTGCTGTTTTGATATTAGGTGAAAAAGCAATCTGGAGTGTTTTGTTGCCAGGACAGGAGGAGGAGAAGGCGGCAGCTGGGGTATTGGAGTCAGAGCTAGTTGAGCAGCAGCTACAAACCTTGAATACACAACACCGCAAACGTGAAACTTGCAAATGTAAAGGAACATCTGTAACTTTATTTCCTGCATGGAGATAGGAAGTGATGTTCATCTGTCATGGCTGAAACCAATCCAAATAAACTGTACCTTCCTGTAGGAGCATACCTGAGCTTTAATATCTGCAGGGGAGATACTAGTCTAAATCCCATCATCATTACAGGCCCTGTTGGTGGGAATGTAGGAGAAGGCCTTCTCTGTGGCTTCTCCCACACTTTGTAACTCCTTCCTTTGGAAAGCTAGAGTGGCTCATTCTTTGTTTTCTTTTCTGTGGCAAGCTTTTTCCAGCAAGCTTTTGGAAACTGATTTTTTAACATGAAAGGGGCTTTTTTGTACTGTTTTTAATCTGTGTTTTATATTAAGATTTATTTTTAATTCTGTTGTTATTGAATCATGTTTTAGTCTTAATTTTGTGTTTTTAACTATTTTAATGGTACTTTTATGCATTTTTTAAGCCACTTGAATCCGAGTTTGGGAGGAACCAATGGATGGGTATAAGGAATAGTTACGTGTTGGACTACATGCATGTTCACGGCATCTGTTGTGGTTATGGTTGTGTACCTTCAAGATGTTTCTGAATTATGGCAACCATAAAGTGAATCTATCACAGAGATTTCTTGGAAAGATTTATCAAAGGAGGTTTGGTACTGAGTCTGCGTGTGACTTGCTCAAGGTTACTCAGGGGGCTTCCATAGCTAAACAGATATTTGCACTCTTACCTCCTAGGTGTTCAATACTCAAACCACTGCACAACACTGGTTCTCATAAACTATCAGTAAACATGTTCAAATATCTGTGAAAATCTCTAGATTTGTGTGCATTCTTAATTTGCATCCAGGAACAAGAATCCATTTAAATATGGAGTACAGTAGCACCCCCACATCATGGATGATGACAGATGGGGGTGGGGGTGGAGGGAGGGGATGGCTCCGGTGGCAGTGGTTGGGCGTGCAGTGGTGGTGGTGGTGGCGGCAGAGGAGGCCTGGGAGGCCGTGGCATCAGGGGGGAAAGTGGTGTCCAGGTGCACAATGGTGGCGGGGGGAAAGTGGTGGTGAGGCACAAGGCAGTGGGGGGAAGCAGTGGCAAGGTGCATGGCAGTGCCAGCGGCAGGAAAGCAGTGGTGAGGCACACAGTGGTGGCAGGGGGAAGCAGTAGTGAGGCATGTAGTGGTGGTGCGGCGGCAGCAGGAAAGTGGTGGCGGAGGTGGCCTGGAATGTCACAGTGGCAGGGGTGATGACGGTGGTAGGATGCACAGCTGTGGCAGCCTGGGAGGATGTGGCAGCAGGGGGGAAAGTGGTGGCGAGGCAAGCGGTGGTGGCGATGGAGGCCTTGGAGACCACGACGGTGGCGGGGGGTGATGGCGGAGGAGGAAGCCGCAGCCTAGGGAGGCTGGGTTGTGGCGGGAGCCTCGGCCTCGAGCCTCTCCCCCCCTTCCTCATCCTCCAGGGCATTTCCTATTATCTGCAGAATTCACCATCCACGAGGGGGAATGAATCTACCACGGATGTAGAGTGCTACTATATTAATCAAGAGCACAGTTGTACTTGAATAAAATAAACACATACATGGTTGTGTGAACTGATAAACTATGTTCACTTTATGTAAGCATGTTAAGTGTAGCCCCCTGCAACCTGCATGTAGCACCCCCTCTTGTTTTTGATCCTAAGGGTCTGCCATCAGAAATTCTGAGAAGGATTTTTTGTGGTATAAGCTAATTATGAGAGAGAGAAAATGTGTGAATAAAAAACACCAACTACAGGAAAAGAGATTTCATCTTAACATTAGGAAGAACTTCCTGACAGTAAGAGCTGTTTGGCAGTGGGATGTACTGTCTTGAAGTGTGGTGGAGTCTCCATCTTTGGAGGTTTTTAAACAGAGGCTGGATGGCCATCTGTCGGGAATGCTTTGTGTATTCCTGCATGGCAGGAGGTTGGACTGGATGGCCCTCATGGTCCCATCGCTATGATTTTCTGACACTACAGAACAGAATTGCAGCCAATACCATCAACATAGCCCTTGTCCAGCAGCCAAAGGGTGACTGAATGCCCACAAGATAGAAGGATAAATCCTGCAGCCCAGAGTTGTGTAGGTGCAGACAGGACTGGGAATCAAGGTGTTTATCTGATTTACCAGGCCTATTCTATTTAGAGCAATAAAATTTCTGGAATTTTTGAGGGGGAAAGCTTTTATCCCCTGCGAGTTTTTTAAAAAAAATCTAACTGCTAAAATAAGTAAATAAGGAACACAGGATCTCAGGGGTAAAACATAGTAGCTATACATAAACAGTTAATCAAACTTGCACCCCCTCCTTTATTTAATAGGAAACATTCAGTGCCAGTTTTAGCCTATAAGAATGTACCAGTGCATCCAATGCCCTTCTACCCTCTGTGCCTCTCTAATCTTTTATTTTCTGCAGTTACTACAGTGAAATGTTCAAGTAATAGATTTACTGTAAACCTTTTTCACTCGTTGTATACAAGAGGAGAAGAAAACAGAACTGGCACTGAAAATATATTATAATCACCAGTAGTCAATGGCATGTACAAACAACAAATTAAAATTCCTTATATTTCTTTATACCAATTTTAAATCATTAGCAGTAAATGCACAAAAATTGCCTTTTAGCCAGGGGCTGCTGGACCATGTTTTATATTTTTCACATGTGTTGTAACTTCATTTGTGCATAAGGACACACTGTACAGACACACACTTTTGGACAAGTTTCACACATTATGATGTTAATATTCAATTATTTTGTTCTCACAAATGAGGACAAACGATTTCCACAGTCTTCTCCCCCAAATATTTCTGTGCACGTTTTGCCTGGTACTTGCACATCCCAAAATATTTTGGGAAATTATCCTGCACAGAAATACACATAATGCACGTGCGTGTGCGTGTGTGTGTAAGTAAGTATGTAGAGAATCGTGGGGTTTTACACAAAAAAACACTATTTCCAGGCAACCGACTGAACCCAAAGGGTTCTCACCAGTGGCTCCTCTTTGTCCTGGAGAGAAGTGACTAGCGGGGTGCCACAGGGTTCTGTCCTGGGCCCAGTGCTATTTAACATCTTTATCAATTACTTGGTTGAAGGAATAGAGGGAATGTTTGTCAAATTTGCAGATGACACCAAATTAGGAGGGGTAGCTAATACCCCAGAGGACAGGACCAGAATTCAAAATGACCTTAACAGATTAGAAAGCTAGCCCAAAACTAATATGAATTTCAGCAGGGAAAAATGTAGGACTTTATCAGACTAGTGGCTAAAACCATTGTAATTCCAATATTGAGGAAAGCGGAAACACAGTGGCATTAATTCACTTATTATCACATGTTGCTGTAATCGTGTGATAAAACGGCCACAGAATTATTGCACATCCACCACTAGCACATTAAGAATGTGATTTTACTTCCATAATTTAGCATGGGCAAGATTTTGGCGGTTCTTTGGAGAAGATGTGAGTGCACTTAAAAAAAACCCAAACCCCCTGAATTTACAAAGTAAATAAACACACAAACGCTTAAAACAAACTTAAAAACCTGCAGACAAAATGGGACAGCTCATAAAAAGAGTGCCTTGTGGATAGTTTTCATGTTCTTGCCTGGAGGTTTTCGATTGGGAACAGGGAGTAGGGAAAGAGGACCACCCATTCACACTGTAATTTCGTGATTTACAGCGGGACGTGGTTTTGTACACTCTTAAATACCATGAAAATAGAGATACTGAGAGCTATTGATGGCTTGTTCCATCAATGAAAAGTGACGCCTTATTCATGGCTGGAGCATAGATGGACCATGCAAGGATGTAAACGTTGTGCCACAGCGGGAACCTGTTCATGCTACTGTGATATCGTAATAGTGCAATTTTTGCAGCATCTGTTAAAGTCCTTAGAGAACTACACTTAGGCAGAAAAAAATGAAATGCACAGATATAAGATGGGGGACACCTGGCTTCATAGCAGTGCATGTGAAAGGGATTTAGGAGTCTTAGTGGACCATAAGCTGAACATGAGTCAGCAGTGTGATACAGCAGCCAGAAAAGTCAATGTGATTCTAGGCTGCATCAATAGGCGTATAGAGTCTAGACTGAGGGAAGTAATAATGCTATTCTTTTCTGCTTTGGTCAGACCTCACCTGGAGTACTGTGTCCAGTTCTGGGCACCACAATTCAAGAAGGATGCTGACAAGCTGTAGCGTATCCAAAGGAGGATGACCAAAATGGAGCCACGGTGGCACAGTGGTTAAATGCTGGTATTGCAGCCACAAAGGTTGTGAGTTGGATACTACAGGTCTCCAAGGTTGACGCAGCCTTCCATCTTTCCATAGGTCGGTAAAATGACGAGCCAGTTTGTTGGGGGCAATTAGCTAACATACACTGCAAACCGCTTAGGGAGTGCTTAGGCACTGATAAGTGGTATAGAAGTATAAATGTTATTGCTATAAATGCTAAAAAAGGTTAAAGGTCTGGAAAACATACCCTATGAGGAGCCGCTTAAGGAGCTGGGCATATATAGCCTAGAGAAGAGAAGGTTAAGAGGGGACATGATAGCCATGTTTAAATATTTGAAGGGATGTCATATTGAGGATGGAGCAAGCTTGTTTACTGCTGTGCCAGAGACTAGGACACAGAGCAATGGGTTCAAAGTACAGGAAAAGAGATTCTACCTAAACATTAAGATGAACTTTCTGACAGTAAGAGCTGTTCAGCAGTGGAATGCACTGCCTTGGTGTGTGGTGGGTCTCCTTCTTTAGAGGATTTTAAAGAGAGGCTGGATGGCCATCTGTCAGGAATGCTTTGATTGTGTGTTCCTGCATGGCAGGGGGTTGACTGGATGTCCCTTGTAGTTTCTTACAACTTTATGATTCTCTGTAACCATGCATATTTTTTCATACAATTGCTATTTTCTGTGCAGGAAACCAGCTATCTTGTATAACACAAAACTTGCACAGAAAACAGCAATTTTGCATAACAAAACCAAGTGCCTCTTTTATGCAAGATTTCTGGATTTTACACAAGATTCTTTTTTCTATGAATTTTGTTTAGATGAGTGCTGCTTTTATACAAAAAAATGTTATGCAAGTCTATGGGTCTTTGTATAAGATGTTTTGGATAAATATTTTCTTGTGCAACATTGCTGGGTTTGTTTGTTTTTAAGAAAACAAAATCTTGCTTGAAAAAACATCTATGGCTGACTGGAAACAGTGGTGGGGTTTTCCACACAATCTCAGAATTCTCAGGCAAAAAACTGGGTGTTCTGTGTATTTCTGTACAGAATGATTTCCCTAAACACTTCAGAATGGATGAACACTGGGCAAAAGCTGTGCAAAATTCCCCTCGCTGTATTATTCTTCTTGACTGGGTTTCTCAGGTGTCACAAAACACATTTTTTTTTCAGGCAGGAAGCATTCCATTCCTTTTCACAGAAGACATAGATTCTTGACTCCCATTTAACTCCTTCCTTTGCACAAAGCTTCATTGAGTCCCAGCACTGGGAGAAAGGTGGGAGATAAATACAATAAATTCTACTTAAAATTGTCACAAGCTCACTTGCTCATGGGAGAAGGGTGGAAACATCCTCTTTGTGCCCTGATCTGCAGCTGAAGGGACTTCCTTTGCCCAGTCTAATGACTAGTTCTATGCATGGGCTGGGGTGGCATTTACCGTACATTCTGGCGTATAAGCCGATTGGGCATATAAGACCACCACCCCCAATTTCCAGCCAAAAATCTAGGCTTAGGCATATATTCGCCAGATAAGACCACCACCACCACCCCATTTGGCTGGCTGGGGGAGCCTTGCCAGCTGATCCTCTTTGTTTCCCAACTCATGAGGATCTCCTCGTGAGTTGGGAAAGCGAACAGGATCAGCTGGCAGGGCAACATTCGCCCCTCTCTGCAACCTTCCAGTCAAACTGGACTCAAAGGTGGAGGAAAGGGACGAAAATGCCCAGTTTGCCTCAGCAGCCCCCTTCCCTCCGTCTTGGCTCTTCCAAAGGGGACCAATGCGGGGGAAGCGGGGACAGCCACGGCAAACCCCTAGATTTGCCCCCTCTCCCCATCTTCAAGGAAGGTGGGGAGAAGGGGCGAACATGCCCCGTTTGGCTCCATAGGGAGGATGCAGGGCCGTGGAGCCAAACCCCGGGATTCGCTCCCTCTCCCCACCGTCAAGGGAGAGGGAGCGAATCTAGGGATTTAACTCCACAGCCCCGATCCCTCCTTTTGGGCTCCCTCCTCACGCGATTCCCCAACCCACAAGAGGCTGCCCAGTCTCCTGGTGGGTTGGGGAATGCGGGATGGCCAGCTGGCTGGGGGGGGAGGGAGGGGGCTTCGCAGCCACCCCCCTCTCCAAAGCGCGGCTTTGGGGAAGGGGGTGCCTGGGCGGAGGGTGGCTGGGGGGAGGGGGCTTCGCAGCCACCCCCCTCTCCAAAGCGAGGCTTTGGGGAAGGGGGGTGATTGGGCGGAGGGTGGATGGGCTGAGGGGGCTTTGCAGCCCCCCCACTTCAAAGCGAGGCTTTGGGGAAGGGGGGTGGCTAGGGGGCTGGGGGAGGGGGCTTCGCAGCAAAAAAAACCCACTTCAAAGCGAGGCTTTGGGGAAAGGGGTGGCTGGGCGAAGGGTGGATGGGTGGCTGGAGGGAGGGGGCTTCGCACCCCCCCCCACTTCAAAGCGAGGCTTTGGGGAAAGGGGGTGGCTGGGCGGAGGCTGGATGGCTGGCTGGGGGGAGGGGGCTTCCCAGACACCCCCCTCCCCAAAGCCACGATTCCGCCGCTTTGGGGAAGGGGGGTGGATGGGCGGTGGGTGGGTGGCACGGAGGAGGGGGCTTCCCAACCACCCCCCTCCCCAAAGGTGCGATTCTGCGCCTTTGGGGAAGGGGGGTGGATGGGCAGAGGGTGGGCGGGTGGCAGGGAGGAGGGGGCTTCCCAGCCACCCCCCTCCCCAAAGGCACGATTCTGCGCCTTTGGGGAAGGGGGGTGGATGGGCAGAGGGTGGGCGGGTGGCAGGGAGGAGGGGGCGAATCCCGGGGTTTGGCTCTACGGCCCCGCGTCCTCCTCCTGGGCTTCCTTCGGAAGGGAGCCCAGAAGGAGGGATCGGGGTCGCGGAGCAAAACGGGGCATTTTTGCCCTTTTCCTCCACCTTCAAGGAAGGTGGAGAAAAAGGGCAAATCTAGCGGTTTGCCTCAGCAGCTGTAGAGGCGAACACGCGGTGGCCAAGGCAAACCGCAATGTTCGCCCCCCTCCTCTGTCTCCGTTGCTCCACAAAGGGGGAGAAGGCAGAGGAGGGGGGCAAATGAACTTCAAAACACTTTGCTTCACCCCCCTGCCCCGTCTCCTGCCTCTTCGCTCAGTTTGCGAAGAGGCAGGAGATAGGCAGGCAGGCGAAGCAAAGTATATCCGGCGTATAAGACGACTGTAAATTTTGGAGGGCACTTTTGAGTGCTCAAAAGTCGTCTTATACGCCGGAATATACGGTACATATGTTAACATAGTCTGAGGGGTTATATAAATGGTGAAAATACCCCCCTCATGGAATTCACTGAGAATATGACCTGTATAAATGGGATCCCACATCAATCCATTATATTTGGAAGGAGGGGGGCCCAAAACGGCAAAAAGAATGCAGGAAAAGCCTTTGCGGCTTTCCCCCTAGTTTTTTAAAAACAGAGAGGAGGTGCATATTCCTCCATGTTGGGACAAGCAATTCGATATGAATTGCTTTCCCATAGGAGAGGAAGTGCAAAGCTGATTGGCCAGGCGAATGTGGGGCCATGGCTTGCTAACAGGGAAAGTGCCAGCTTCTGCCATATTGGATTTTTGCCTTAGTGAGCGATCACTAACTTGTGGATCTTCTGTGAAAGGACTTTTTTTTTTTTTGTCCATACTGAAATTCTCACTAGGGCCAGAAAACAACCAACAACCCAACAAAGCAGCCTAGTGCATTAAGGTTTAAGAAAGGCTTTGTATTCTGACTTGATGAATAGCTGCTAGAAACAGTAAATTATGATTAACTACAGATTCCTAGTTTGACTCTTTGCTCACATGAAAAGAAGAACAAGGGGCTATGCGAGGGCCCACCTAACTCATGAAACATAATAAGCCACAGTTAGATTATCTGAACTGGATTTGGTGGAGGTCTAAACAACAACTAGATTAGATGCATCATGCTCCAACACAGGGCACTCAATGCATGTATGTGAGGGTGTTTCACTACATGGGGGCATATCCCTATCCCTCAGTCCACAAGTTACTACTGGACTTCCGAGGCATTCAGGAGCTTTCACAACTATGCAAAGAGTTGGTCTTTTCCATTTCTTTACTGGAACATAAATTTGGAAAGGATATAATGCATTGCCATCATAGTACAGCAGACAACTAATATCCTAACATTCATTAATACAATTGTACTAGCTTATATAGTGTTTTAAGAACTTGTTGATGCTGCTGCTGTTTAGTAATTCACATGTTAGTAGAATTTATCATACAATTTTTCACTTATTCTTCTTCATATCAAATTTTTACAAAAGTTTTATCACGTTTATTGCCTGTTTATTGTCTGCACACAATTGCAATTGAAACTCTGATTTGTTTTATTCAAAACCATAAGTCTTTTTTAACATCGTAAATCTTTCAAATAACTGTAGAAAATAGTTGAAAACTATATCCCTCTTCTCATTTGATTTAATTTTATATTCTCCTTGGCAATTCTCCAGAACATCTTGGTATGTTAACCATCTTTCTTTGCCTGTTGTTTCTCTTCTATAATGTGCTTCTTGTGTTGAAACCCATAAAGGCATTTTCGGGCACAATCTAGGTTTATATCTATTCCATATTCTTAATAATGCATGTCCAGAAAATGATTTTTAAAATCTACATTCACTTTAACTTTACCGTACCATAAATATCCATGCCATCCAAACCTCAAGTAGTACTTTCCCAATTTTAGTAATCTTTTATTTCTCACCACCATCCATTCTTTTAACCAAGGCAGCAAAATATAATTTCAGATTAGGTAAACCTAAACCTTTTATTTCCTTTGCATCTTGCAATACCTTATATTTGACTTTTCTCCCCTTTGCATACAAAATTAGATTTTTTCCCCTGCCATTTTAAAATGGTACATCAGTTGTCAAGACTGGTATTGCCTGGAATAAAAACTTCATTCTGGGCAAGACATTAATTTTTATCATAGAAATTCTGCCCAACAAAGACAAGTTTAATTTCTCCCATCTTCACATATCCTTCATAATTTCATTCTGCGTCTTAACATAGTTATTTTGAAATAGCATACAATTCACGTTTGTCATAGTAATACCTAAGTATTTAATCTTCTTCTCAATTTTAAAGCCAATTTTATCCACATTTCCATTTGATCTTCCATTTTCCTATTTTAGCCAACATCTTTGTCTTTTGATTATTAATCTTAAAACTTGCCAAGTCACAAAATTCTTTTAATTTTCCCTTTAACATTCCTATGTCCTCCAAAGGATTTTCTAAAACTATCATCAAGTCATTGGCAAATGCCCTTAACTTATATGTTTCTTTCATAATCCTTATACCTAAAATTCTCTTATCTTATGTCTCTATTCAGGCTTTCCAGAGCCAAGATAAACAGTGGAAACAGTGAGCATCTTTGCCTTGTTCCTTTTTGAATCTCACTTGTCTCCCATTTATGCTTTCTGTTAAGAATAAATCAATTTAACCCATTTAATAAAATTATCTCCAAAGTTATTATCTTCCAGTACTCTAAACAAGAAAATCTAGTTTGAATTATCAAAGGCTTTTTCTGCATCTGGAAAAATCAATGCAGCTTGCTTTTCTCTGTGTTGTTCTAAGTATTCCAGAATATCTAACACATTTCTGGCGTTATCTCATCTTTCTGGGGGGAAATCTACAAAGATTTTTAATACAGAAATATCTCATTTTTAATTACCTCCCCTATCTTGAATGTACTGTAATTAAGTTCCATAGATATTTGAAACATGTCATTACAATTTGACTACAAACAACCACCACCATCTTCCCCAGGATTAGCCATACCACTATATCAAGTCTGTATATTATATGGAAAAGATCACATACGCCCTGTGTTTATGTACTGTTTAATCGGCTTTTCATGTGTACAATGGTGATGATCAATAGCATTTTACAATGATGCTACCAGCTTTGATCAAATGAGACAATCTGGAACAACACTGAGCCTGTCACAGAACAGATTTTAGTTTGACACAGCAACCAAAAAATAACACCAAGGCTTAGGGATCAAAGTAGGCACATGACAACCACCAAGCCATTGTGCTAGCTGCACAGTATCTAATGTAGATTTTAATGGGGGTGACAGCTCACCATAAAGAATATATTGCTTGAACAAAACTGTTTTTATTATTTTGTTTTGTTCCAATCAAACATCTAGCATCAAAGAAAAAGAGGTAATATTTCACTATGAGAAAATGCAACCTCCTTGCTTGTGTTTCTCTCAGTATTACTGCTAGTTAACCACTTCTACCACAAGACTCCAGTCTCAGCTTGGATACAGTGGCGGGTCGCCCACAAATTGTGATCACACTTTCTGCTCTGAGGGATATGACACACTATTGAAAATGAAGCAAAACAAGTGAGATAGATTCCCATTTAGATCCTGCCATTTATTTTTTAAAAGAGAACATCATGCTGTGTGTGGACAAGCTGAGTGGCAAGAAAACAAATGAATCTAAAGAAAAGCTTAAAAAATGTATTTTAAAAATTAATTGTAAAGACTAACCCCAGTAACTAGAAAATTCATCACAACAGGATTTCTAACCTTGACCATTTGACACTTTCTGAATCAGAAGATGAGGTACATGCCAAAGTCTTTCTTGCCATGAAACTATTAAATGCACATAACCATATTCAAGACCAGAAAATAGTCTGTCTGGCTTTGGGGGACCATGTTTCACATGTTTTGTAGAATGATAATCACACTCTAAACACACCCTCACCAAATATGACTCAAGAGTAACTTTTACAGTTGAGAAAATATTCTTTAAACAATGACAAAAGGTCTAAAATTATAGGCCTTTTGTTCCCATGCTACCACACCTCTAGCAATATAATATACATAGAGATGTGCTGTATTTAATGTACAGAAAGGTTAAGAAGACACGGGGGGAAATTAAACAGGCCAAAAGTAAATAAAAGAATATGCTCTCCTGAGATGATTAACTTGAGCAGATAATAGCCTATAGAGAACTCCTCTGGCAAATCTTTGAAGTCTTCAGAGCTGCATTCTAGTGGCTCATATTAATGAGATTTGTTCAAATAGTTTTCAAATTAATCCAAAATGTCCTAATCTAATGTATAAATCTTCCTGACCCAATTGCTTTATAAAAAGTCACAGTTTCATCCATCTGTTCTTCATAGTAGACTTCTCATTAAGTGATATAAATTAAATGTTTAAATGTTCAGCCTCCGGTGATAAGAATATATAGTCTTTCGGGCAAAACATTGGCAACTGCCAACCCCACAAACTACAACTATAACACAACTTCAGCCTTTATCCGGTACAAAAAGATAAAAATACAATTTATTATTTTGCATCTTATTCCAGCCAGGAAACTCAAAACAATCTGTAACACTTACTTTTCTTACCTGTAGGAGACAAATATTCACATACTAAAGAGTGCTATTCAAAACTACAATGTTGGCAAATGGTATCATCTAGATCACATAAATGTGAAGAATCCAACTATTCAGTAATAAATCAAGGAACCTGAAATACAGCCTTCCTCACTTAATACTTTCTGAGTAGATAGAAATATGTTGATTTAACTCACTACATGGCGATTTAACTCACTACATATTAATAACTATGATTTGTTCCATTCATTGTAGGCTGATAAATTTTGTGGCCCATTTTGTGGCATAAAATCAGCTACATAAATTCCACTGGATTTGTCCCAATGTCATCATGCATTCACACATTCAACTGGACTGTAAACACCACTGCTTTATAACTTGTGGACATCCTGAAGCACTTTCTGAAAGCCTTGTGGGTTAGATGTATATCTTGTCATTGGTTTTTAATTAATATTACAAATAAGTAACATATTAACAATGTATTATTTTAATTATGTAAAAAAAAAATAATATTACCGGCCAAAAAAGCCTATTCTCCCAAATTAACATGTTAATATAATGTAAAACATTAATGGTTATGACAGCATTTTATAGTAAGTTTATTAAAATAAAAAGTCATTATTAGTATTGTAAGGAATTATAGATATCATATTAATTTTTCACAAATTAATCCCAAGCTATGATTTTGATAAAAACTGTACAATACAAATGCCTATTTTCAGTTAATTTAAAAATAACCAAACTAGTCATATGAAAGTTTCAACATCTATTTAAACAACACGTCAATCATGCATCTAATGGTAACATTTTTATTGAACGCTGGAAAAAAATGTTTTGTTGCAATCCCATATGGTGTTCAACTATCATGCCCCATGAATGAGGCTATAGAGTCAGAGGAGGAGGAGGACATGGCAGGGAACGGCCCTTGGGTTTATCTACACCTGTGCCAGCAGGGAACCCTGCCAACCTAGAGGATCAAGCAGAGGAAGAGCCTGGTCTGAGTGGGTTGGCATCAGCTCTAGCAGAGAGTCCTGCCCATTCAGATAAGAACGAAGAAGAGGAGAGGGTCTTATCTCCACCATCATATACCCAGCAGCGAGCAAAAAAGGAGGCTCAAAGAAGGTCTCTGAGAATTTATGAGAAAAAGTTGCTCGTTAAGAAACACTTGGCAAAGCCCTAGTTGCTTTATATAGTCTGGAAGAGGCAATGGAGGTTTTGTCAGAAATCAACTGATCTCCCTGGAGAAAGTTTCCTGCTGACTTCGGTGCCAGAATCCTTGCTGCCTTGACTCGTGCCTTGACCTTGGACTGTTCCTGACTGCCATGTTGCCTGATCCTGCTGACCCACGGACCAACTTCTGGACTACACTGCCTTCTGTAAGCCTTGACCTGTGGACTGTATTCTGGACTCTTCTCTGTGTGGCTTCTTGCCTGTATTGCTGCTTCTCCAAGAAAGAGAACCTTGATTGTTCTGAACTTTATCTGGCTCTCCCTAATTACTATCACTGGGGCTTGGCTGCTTTCTCAGCCCTTGTTTATCCTGCTGGCATTTTAAGCTGCTTTTCTGGACATCAACTAGTCACATACAGGGCACCTTCGTATCCACAGGGGATACATTCTTGGACTTACCACAAGTGACTGAAACCACAGAAAATTGCAAACCCTATTAAAATAAAGGCTTCCTGTACAAGATCTAGAAGATGCCTAGAGAGGATGTTTTATTACAAAAATGTAGGTAGCAGAAGGAAATGTGTGATACAATTTACTCCAAAGTAATACCAGAAGCACATGGAAAATAACTTTTCATTGAGTTTCATTCTTATTCCTATACCTATGGGCTAACTTATACTTCAAATCTGCTCCATCCCAAACTTTGCCCAAGACATCTGGTAGAAACCCTAATAATGTATTTCTCCTAGTATCTGATGGCTTAATTGACCATTCCCGACAAAGGCAGCTGACCTGGCATTTTAACAAATATCTAACAGAGAAAAGAAAAATCTTTTGCTCTTCATGCAATTTCTCAATAATAAAACATTCAGTTAAAAAAAGAATTTTAGCGCACTGATTGCATCTAGAGCCACAAATTAATGTGTTGTTTACCAAGAGCAAAGGACCATCACTGTTTGTTATCAATATTTCATCCTTTTTTAGCTATGACAAGCATTATAATTGGAAAATTTAAACTCTGTGTAACTCCACAAAATCTCTTTTGTGTGATTCTTCACCCATTAAGAATTTTTCTAAAGGTTCCTATCTCTACCATCTGAAGAGCTGTCATGTATCTTTTGTTATCAATAATGTACAACTTTACCCATTTCTGTATGTTTTTTCTGTTTTTCAGTGGGCAAAAAACCATTGAATTTGTTTGACTAAATTAAAATGTCTTTATGCATATTTAAACAATTGACTTCTGGTGAGAAACTAACATTATTATTAAACATCTTCCTATAAAAATGTGTGTTTTCATGTTTTGTTTTAATTGAAATTCAATATTTTAATTTAGATTCCTACTTTGAAGAAAAGTGGCAGTGGATATAGCAACTTAATTATATGCTATGATTTAAAGTGTAAATTTGAAGAGAATACATAGAACTTTTACGTGCAAGATCCAGCCAAAATCAAACGTTTTAAAATCACACACTGGTTTCAATTGAAGTATTAATCATATGTTTACTTCTTTCACACTAATATGAATAAGACATAACAGTTTCTAACATTATTTGGCTTGATAGAACCTGGTGTCTATGTTGACATTGTGGACCTAAGCCTAAATCCGATTCTTAGTCCCAACTAGAGTAGACCCACTGAACCAATGGGAATTTGATGCCATTCTTTAGGGAACTTCCATTGATTTAATGGGCTCATTCAGTTGGAAGTAATAAGTGGATTTAGGTCCCATTTTAATGCCTGGAAGAAGTGTAAGCTATAGAATTGCTAAAGTGAAGCAAATGTGAACCACATCACCAATCGGTATGTGAGACTACTAGCAGCTATACATTTAAAAAGAGTAGGATAAAAGTATATTAAACAAATACTGGACAAAATACTGTCACTCAAAGTAATATTAAAAACTTATACAAAACTTGAAGGACAAAATTCTCCTTCAGTGTTCTTTCCTCATATTATCTGGGAGATCAGTTTTCCTTTTAGAACTGAGAAAGTCTAGGACTCCAAAAATTGCCACTGAAGGAATTCAAAACACAAGCTCAGGACTACAAAAATGTCCCTGTAAGAATTAAAAGCGTAAGCTTGCTCTTACAATGAACATTTTGATCACTAGCACACAAGACAGGATTCACCTGAAATTAAGCAATCAAAGCAATTGAGCTTGATCTCAATCAACCAAACCCTTAACCTTTCTTATTTCAATGGCACCACTCCAATTAGAGTTCTGTCACCATTTCCATTACAGGCTCCTACTCCTATGAGTTTATTGTCTTGGTGCTTTCCATTCTCAACAGGATGAAAGTGGGCCTGTAAATTTCCAGCCAAAATGCAAATTATGATACTGCTTATATGTCTCTTTTATTTTAGTAAAAGAGAGTTACTTTGTTCTAAATGAAATCATGATGGGAAATTGTACCTAAGAAGGTAAGGAAAGCATGGCTCATCAGCCAGACCAGGATACATAGCAAGTTGCATTATCTAGGTTTAGTACACGCTGTCTTATAAAAGCAAACAGGTCTGTTTTAGTTGAGAAGAGAAGAAGATAGCCATTTGGAGATTTCCCAGACATTAAAATATTTAGGGCCTAAATTGAGCCATCATTGTCATTAGATATTTGCAGTGACTTTTATCAGCTCAATTTTACCTGGAAAAAGATAGTTTTACAACAACTATTCATGTTATGGTAACCTGCCATCTGGATTACTGTAATTTCTTTTATGATGACCTGTCTTTCTAAACAGCCTGGAAACCATTAATCCAGAACATAGGAGCTAGATGGTTACCTGACAGGCAAATATAATCATATTGTGCCAGTACTTTGCCATCTATACTGTCTGATGGGCCTAATCAAAGTAGTAGTTTTAACCTTTACAAACTTAAAGATATTGGGACCGAGTTACATGCATCTGCTTAAGTATCTAGTGACCTGGATTCTAAAATTACAATCTGAGGCCCTCCTTCAGCTACCCCCATCTAATGAGGGTGCCTGTAAAAAAGAGGGCTTTGGAGTGGTTGCACCTTCCCCAGGCAGACTAGTAGCATTTTGTGTGTGAGAGAGATGGCAACCTTCTTACTATCCTTGGCACTTTTAAGAACTGCTCTTAGTATTTTTATAATAACATGTATTACATATCAACATAGTTATTTCTCACATACTCAGGTTTGGTGCAAAATTGACAGTATGGGAACCAGCCACTTCTAGAAAAGAAGGCTCAATATGTTTTTTAAGGAAACATTGCTCCTTTTCTTTTGTGGCTGCCTATGCACATCTTACAATTAATTGCACCTAACAATAACTCAGGACAGAATTAATATTCAAGAAATATCCTATCTCCACAAAACATCAGTTTGTCAGGAAGCAGGATTTACCTGCCAGCTGCACCTTTTTGACTGATACATTACTATACTGTTTATTTTATATACTATTCAAGAACTATAGCATACCACCTCCCTTTATTGTTGTGCAGTGAATTTTCAAATTTTGAACATTTTAGTGTTATGTACACAAGACATATGGCAGTGCTAATATGGTAATTCACTGAATGTACTGAATGTGTTGGATCGGGGGGGGGCAAAGCAAGCAAGTTATATTAATGAAAAATTAAATAAGATTAAATGACAGTCTTCAAAGAGGTAAGGACAGTCTTCAAAGACTTTCACCTTCGTCTTAATTTTCCTTGGTGGAAAAGGACCTCCACAACCTGGAAGCAGCAACGTTAATTCAGAAAACATTAGAAGCATTTTAACTTTAGAAGACATAATAAATATGTAGAGAAGGAAAAAATTACAAGTCCAGGCATGTATAATGTACATACCAGAGTAATTCACTTTAAAGCAAGGATGGGCTACTTCCCAAGTCCAGGTGATACAGGACTTCCCTCAACCAGTTGGGGACCATCCCCTTCTACTGTTAACAAAAACAGGTGCAGTTTTCTTTAAGAAAGAGACATGCAGAGAGCACCCTCGCCTTTTAAAACAGAACTGGACTTGGAATGCAATTTTGCTTTAAAACAAGGCCTGTAAACATGGCATACAATTCTTAAACAAAAAATCAATTTTCTGTTGCCACCACCAAATGCACCACCAAACTTTGTGGCAAACTTTGCTGCCACAGTACCTACTTCAGCAGTGGAGACCTCGAGGGCCCACAAAGAAAAATGGGGGAAGGGACTGCATGGCACATGTTTCTTATCCCTGTTTTGAAGATATTTAGGTACAGAGAGAAGCATGATACACATGCTCCATATTGCCAAACTTTGTGAATGTGACAGCATCTACTCCACTAGTCCAGATTAAGAAAATAATAGTTCCTAGGGATTTCACATTCCAGTAATATGCAGCACAGCAGCTCCAGAAAATTCTAAAAGCTTAACAAGGCACTTTCTCAACAGCATCTAAATCTTAAGGTCCAAACACTGAAACTTTTGCTTGAGGACACAAATCCTACTGTCTCCATAATAGTACAGACCACTTTCTAGTGCTAATCAGCAGCACTCTGTGTGGTAAGAAAATCCCAAAGCACACCCATAATTAAAATTGCCAAATATTTGTTACAGAGGTGTCTGAAGTAAAAGTGCACTATTGCCCTCAATACATAACCAAAGTACTGTGAATATAAAGGGGCATGGAGCAGCTGAATGTGATCACGGTAGCAAACTGCATGCCCAACCTATATGCTGTGGCTCAATGACAGAGGACATACTCTACATTCCTGTTTGGATCCTTGAAGAGTTGCTGTCACCAATCAGAGTAAACAATAGCAAGATGGATCAATGGTATGACTCAGTATACAATTTCACATATTCTCATGCATTTACTCAGCACAGGTCATAACAAACAGCAGCACACCAGTGCAACTGGGGAATAGAGATTTTTGTGGCACTCCTAACCATGCACAGCCTAGTGAACATGTGCATGTAAAGAGAACAGTCTGCTACATGATCCAACCCCATGTGATTTTATAGCAATCCAAAGCTAATAATATGACACTGAAATGATTCCATAACTGGAAAATAAAATTTATGATGAACAATGTTGAAGTTTTAGAGGTCTGTTGTTTCTGCTCACTTGGAGTCCACAAGCTCTATAGTTTACTTAACAATTACTGGATTAAACACCAGTCTACAACCAAATTGAGGAAGGAATGGGAAAAATTAATTGAATTTTGGAAAACGGACTGGAGTGAATAGGTAGTCATATGGTTCACTGATTAAGCTGGACACAAATCATAAGTAAAAGGTTTATGTAGAAAATCTTATGTTGAAGATACGGGAAAATGTAGTCAACATGTTTTGAAATCACTTAAATGTACTGTATCTACAAATATGTTGTGTAGCATTGTATTGAGAGGTTTGTAAGAAAGCTCAAGAAATGGCCATGAAGCAAGCTCAAACTCAGATGATAAGAAAGTTTATTTTTATATTTTATTTATGTAAAATTTTGAATTTTAAAATAGAATAAATAAAAAAGTTTACTTAACAAATTACAAATACATTTGAATATCTCTATATATAATTGTCTTGAGTATGTTGCCTTTCCCAATATGCTGATTGGCTGCTCAGGAAACACACCCAACCCCCACCCAACCAATCACCACCCACATGCAAATTCCCTCTCCACCTCACAATGCACTCCTGTTGCTCAATCTGTGGCCCAGATTGCGACCCAGGCAGTCAACTGGTGGTGGAGGCAGCAGGGCAACAGAGCGACTAACCCTCAGCAATTCTGGGGAAAGTGTGTAACACTGAGAATGGAGAGGAGGAATTTAAATCCACCACCCTACATTACAGAGTTGTCATGAGGTCTATCGACCATTTTTGGAGGGGAGTTTTTTTAATGGCGTATATTACACCGAGTCTAGCTAGTTTAAATATAATGAAACTGTCAATTTTCATTTTTATTTCATTCTCATTTCATGGTAGACTTTTGTAAGTCTTGATGTTAGTTATCATAAGTCATTTTCCAAACGAATAATGAGAACCAAGTTAGAGAGTGAGAAACATACTTTGTCTGTGCTGCCACTTAAAAGAAACTGTGTGAACTCCCAGGACAGAATACCATTTTGGAGTGAAGGTAGTGGGGTTGTTTTTTGTCAAAAAAAAAAGAAAGCAGATGGAAGTCTATATTTTGTCCACTGTCAGTTTCTCACAGCAGGCAATAGCCATTTTTTAGATTTTTGGCAATCACACAGAATTCTGAAATTTAAAATAAATATTTAAAATAGCTCTAATCACATGGTTGACCTCAGCATTAGGCACAGTTTGAATATTCAACTGAACATCAAATAGTTGAGACTGAGTTCCAAATATCCTTAAGTTCCATTCTAATCATTAGGACAGGATTGGTTAAGCCTTTTCAGAATGTCTCCAAGTATACATTTAGAGTCCAAAGAATCTCCTTCACATGTAAATATGCTTCCATGTCCAGATGAGGTCTCTACCTTCTGGATATAACTTATGATGCATTGAATACTGATCTGGAGTTTCATTTGGGGACAATGGAGAAGGGGCAAGAAAGGCTGCAAAGCCCCACTGTGTGCATGGAGCTGATACCCCTCTGGATTCAAGCCATTATTTTTTTAAAAAAAAAATAGGATTTTTGATAGAGTATCATGAAGTGCTCTTTAGAGTTAAAGAAAAGTGTGAATGATGTATTTCAAGCTTTTCCTTTAACAACTATTTTAGAAAACAAGTATTATTATTTTTCATGTACAATGTTCTAAACTGAAATAAAACCATCAACTTGTGCGTCAAAATGGGGGGAGGTGAGGGGGGGAACCTAAAAGACTAACCATTACTGATTTCATTTCATCTGACTCACCTTATAGGTAAAGGACTGATGCTTGTTGCTATGGCAGTTAACCATTAATTTCCATGGAATGTAAATATTAAACAAGCCAAGTGGCATACCTTCAGCTCCAAAGCCTAACAGGCATTAATGCCCTTCCTAACTGTATCAGTTCTGGGATCCTACAAGGATAGAATGCCATTACTGAGGCCTAGTCCACTGGTTTATCTAGCCAACACAGATATCATATCCAACTCTCCAAAACAACAACTACTACTACTACTCTTTTTTCATATTGTTATTGATACGCCATCAATGTACTACTTAACCTATGGCAACTAATGATGGATCAAAACTGCAGCTCCCATGTACTGTGTCTATTCCACTACTGAGACTTTTAAAACCTACATTGAAATAAAAAGAAGTGGCCAAAATTAAATGACAAGAGAAATTCTCTTCTGTGAAGCCAGAAGGCTTTCACGGCCAACATCCATAGATTTTCCTTGGGTTTTTTTCCCCAGGGTTTTGGAAGAGTTTACTTCTGACATTTCGCCTGCATTTGTGTCTGGCATCTTCAGAGAATGGTTGGGTAGGAGTGTGTGTGTGTGGGGGGGGGTTATATGCTGTGAACACCTTTGGGGGAGGATATGTAAATTTGTGTAAATGGTTAGTTTCTGGGTACAGAAATGCAAGGCTCGTTAGTGTCTGTTTGGCTAATGGTTGGTTGATGGGCCATTATCTGCTGGGAATCCCCCTGTCCCTGGGTGGAGTTCATTTGCAAGTGTTGAGTTTTGATTCTATTCTTCTTCAAAACTGGGAGCCAGATTTTGTTTACTTTTAAGGTTTCTTCTTTCCTGTTGAAGTTGTCCAGGTGTTTGTGGATTTCAATAGCTTCTCTGTGCATTCTCACATGATAGTTTTGGCCTGGTCCAGAATGTTATTTAAAAACACTGAAATTCTGGACCAGGCCAACAACTATCACGTGAGAATGCACAGAAAAGCTATTGAAATCCACAAACACCTGGACAACTTCAACAGGAAAGAAGAAACCCCAAAAGTAAACAAAATCTGGCTTTCAGTCCTGAAAAACAATAGAATCAAAACTAAACACTTGCAAATGAATTCCACCCAGGGACAGGGGGATTTCCAGCACATAAATGGGCCATCAACCAACCATTAGCCGAAACTAGCCATTCAAATACACAAATTTGCATATCCTCCTCAACAGGGGTTCACAGCATGTAAACCCCCCACACACTCCTAGCCAACCATTCTCTGAAGATGCCAGCCACAGATGCATGCAAAATGTCAGAAGTAAGTCTTCCAGAACATGGCATCACAGCCCGGAAAAAAACTCAAGGAAAATTCTCCTCTGTTTGAAAAGAAAGGGATGGGGAATACGCTGACACTTTATTTACTTTGATTTTGATACATCCAAAATCTAAGATTTAAACACAGTACAGTACTCTCAGTCATAAAGGACAACAACCTATCAGAACATGATTCTAAGTACATCAACTCATGTCAAGTACATACATTTTAATCAGACTTGTATTATGGTAAGGAAGCTTCTGTCTAAATCTACAATTCTATGGGACTTTTCAGTTAGAGCAAGTCCCATTCAACTCAGTAAGTTGTCTTTACTTAAGGACTTAACTCCATTGAAACAGATCCTTGTCTACACTGGACATGATGTAGCTACAAGTAACCCCATTAAAAGCTTGAAATGAAGGCAGATTCTGAAGCAGAGGGAATCTAGGCAAGTAAATCTGGAATAACTTGTTTGACCAAATCACTACCATGTCTGGCAGATAACACGCTGCTAAATTCCATGAGAGTGCTTGGTGAGCATATATGCACAGGAAATTGTGTTGTAAGGCTACAATCCTAAACACACTTGGCAAGGGATGAGTTCCTTTGAACACAGAGGAATTTATTTTGGAATAAATATGTACAGAATTCCATAATACAAAAACTATTTTTAACAACAAACTCATAATCCTTTAATTTTGATTAAATCATCCTGGTGCTTCCAGATTTATGTTCTCATTAGATTCACAAATTTGAGGCACTTCAGAACGGTGCTACTCAAAGTGGTGATCCCTAACCCAACATCAGTACTCAAGCCATTGGCTGCCAGTCCATGGAGAGTTTCAAGGAAATAAACAATTGTAGCCAACTAGTCCCTGGTACACTGGGGAAATATACTCACTGGTCCTCCACATTAGATAGTCTGAGAAGCACTGCTTTACAGTATACAGTATAACTTTCAACATTATAAGGGATAATCATGGACAAATAGGCCAGCAAGATATGATACTGAATTCATGCATTTGCTTCATTCCACATGGACATCAAGAACAAATATGAATTTTTATTTACCTTTTTTGTGGCTTCTGTTAAGCAATCTTCAACTACAGCCAACACAAAAGGTCAATCTTCTTTACCCTGGAGACAAAATGAATACCACAGTGTGACTGGCTCATCAGAGCTAGAAACAACATTGGAAATATTTTCACTGGCACCATATTAACAAGGGCAACTGTAAATAAAACAACACATGAATCTAATTGCGTTTAATGGTGAATGACTTTCAGAGCAAGTTAATAAAAACAATCAAGTCACAGGACAGTCAGTTATCAGTACCAGCCATTGTGAAGCTCTGTTCAACAAACAAAACGTAAGTCTTTGGGTGCAAAGGAAAACTCTAAAGATGAGACCCACTTTGTTCTCAAACGCAAACTTTCCTAATCTTGATGTCTATCCATTTATTTTGACTTTGAATAATATATTACTCAGAACCCTTTGTTCTCAGAGACTGGACAGGTTTCAGTTCAACATTTATATTTATCTTTGTATTGATTCTACTTCTTTGAAGCGTACTTTTATTGCCACAGTCTTTGTTGTTGTTGTTGTTCTTTACACAAAAAGGATAATTCTAGATAAAATGATTGGAGTGTGTCAACAAAAATGATTACTGCGTCCAGATATTCATCCCACTACATACTCCACCCAGTGCACACGCCAGATACATGTGGGAAAATGCATCAATACGAAAGAAGAAAAGCCATACTTTAACAACGTCAACAGAATTATGTTTTCTAATACGTAAAACCGTGTGTAATCCTCTAAGAAACTTGATAGTCTGCCATTTTCCTGTTCGTGTATTTATGAAAATCTTATGGTAGAAGAGGGGAAAAGTGGGGGAAATGTTTGATTTTCATCAACTTCAAGAATCAAACCACTAACAACATTTAGACTGAATTCCATCATCAAAGTATTGAGCACCCTGCCAACGCTGCAATCCTCATGTGACAAGAACACATGCTTTCGGACACTGGACAAATCGCACACCCTCCTCCAAAACAATTGGCAATGGTCCAATCTCAACAGGGAGAAGCCAGAACCCAAAGCCCCACCCAGGCACCACAGATGTTTCTGTAGTAGCTCCCTTTCATATAT
The DNA here is from genome assembly GCA_030847615.1 of Gambelia wislizenii. Lineage (NCBI taxonomy): Eukaryota > Metazoa > Chordata > Lepidosauria > Squamata > Crotaphytidae > Gambelia > Gambelia wislizenii. The sequence goes on from JAUMIR010000002.1 coordinate 67,372,413, forward strand.
GAGCAAAGGGGGTATGGTAGTGGATGGAAAACACATGCCATATCCTTAGCCCCCTCTGATCCCAAATGAAAAATTCAGATGTGCCTCAGAGCATGCCTACTTTCCCCCCTCCTTCTGCTTCAAATAGGAGCAATTTTTTTCTTCAGAAGAAGGTGTAAAGCCCCACAGAGGAGAACAGAGCAAAAATCACCTTGATTAGCATGCCCTTCTAACAAGAATTTGGATGGAACAGTTTCTGACATAAACAATCTGATAGGATTGCTCCCTAAATTACCTATGTTCAATATACCAGCTATACCAGATTTGACTACTTGTTGACCTTTTGATGAACAATACTAATTTCAGGAACAATCCAGTGAATGTTACAGATAATTAAAGTCAATGGAGCAGACAAGGGGCATGGAAGAGTCTCTTCCACTGGTAGAAACCATTCCACTTCAGAAGGACTACTGAATGTCTCTCTGCATATTTATGGAATAGCTCTTATTTCCATTTCAGCATATCTGCAGGGCATTGTTCAAGTCCTCTGCATTCCAAAAAAAAAAAACAAGAACAGAACCTAGCTCTTCAAGAAGTATTCCACCACAGTCTTCCCCCTTACAGTGTAGTTTTCTTTGAATTAGGACAATCTGAAACCAAATCTGCATCTGCACTGCAGAAATAACTCAGTTTGACACAGTTTTAACTGCCAAGGCTCAATGCTACGGAATCTTGGGATTTGTATTTTTTTTTGTAGCACCAGAGCTCTTTGACAGAGAAGGCTATTTCACAAAACTACAAATCCCAGAATTCCGTAGCACTGAGCTATGGCAGTTAAAGCTGTGTCAAACTGGATTATTTCTGCAGCCCAGATGATGCAGCACAGGAATAAATCAGATAAATAATCCATCTCTTTTCTGAACATGTAGATCACACCTTTCTTTAGACAACCTGAAGAAGAGTAGGTATCTCTTAAACAGAACTGAAAGCACACTTCACTTTTATATCTGAAAACATTTAAAAAGTAGTAGGGTACCTATGGTCTGTGGGACTTCCCCATTTGCCAGAAACTTTTTTTGCTGCTATCTCCAATCAGTTATTTTGCATCCAATATTAAATAAACTCCAGAACTGAACTCTGAAAAACCTGAGCACTGGTTTGCAATCTAGAGGGTAATCCACAGGGGCTTATTCCTTTATCTGAGCTGCACTTTGTATGTGAAGTCAAAGGCTTTCATGGCCGGCATCCATAGATTTTCTTTGGGATTTTTCCGGGCTGTGAGGCCATGTTCTGGAATAGTTTTTTCTGACATTTCACCTGCATCTTCAGAGAATGGTTGGGTAGGAGTGTATGTTGAGTTTATATGCTGTGAAACCCTGTAGGGGAGTACTGTATATATAAATTTGTGTAATTGGATGGTTAGTTTCTGGGTATAGAAATGCAAGGATCGTTAAGTGTCTGTTTGGGTGATGGTTGGTTGATGGACCATTATCTGCTGGGACTCCCCCTCTCCCTGGGGCCCATCAACCAACCATCAGCCAAACAGACACTAACGAGCCTTGCATTTCTATACCCAGAAACTAACAATTCAATTACACAAATTTACATATACTTCCTCAAAGGGGTTCACAGCATATAAATCCCAGACACACTCCTACCCAACCATTCTCTGAAGATGCCAGCCACAGATGCAGGCTTAACGTCAGAAAGAAACTATTCCAGAACACAGCCTCACAGCCCAGAAAAAAACCAAGGAGAATCTATGCACTTTGTATGGTTTGTGGGGAAATGCCCAAATTGGTAGGAATTTTATCTGGACTCACCATTTTTCTCTGGCCCTACCCTATGCCCTTAGTGTAGAGAGAGGAAGCTTTGGAGGGATCAGGGGCCAAATTTTTGCTGCCACCACCTGCTGTGGGCTTCAGCAAGCAAAGCCAAAAGAAAAATATGCTTAAAAATACTAGCAGAAAAGGTTGTTATTCTCAACCACCACCATCATCCCACCTTTTCCGCAAAACTGAGATCCAAAGTTGCTTATACTGTAAATTAAAATCAATATACAAAAACATATGAAAGATCAACTGTAATAGAGAAATAAACTACTAATATTAAAAATAATTTAAAACATACAGTTAAAATTATACAAAGCAATCAAAAGCTAAAAACATCGAAAGCATAAATCCTGATAAAAGGATTTATGCTTTTTTCTTTAAAACCTTCAACTTTCAAAAGGCTTTTGGAATAAAAAGGGTGACAGCAGCAATTCATTTGGAGGCCCTGCTTTGGGATCTCAGGGGTCACAGATTGAAGCCATTGTCCCGTGGTCAGCATTTTGGCTGTCACTGCCTTCCACTGCTGGAATGTGGCCTCTGAGCCACTTCCCAAATTGAAATGCAGCCTTCAGATTTGCCATCACTGTTGTTGCTGTGTGCCTTAATGTCATTTCCAACGTATGCTGACCCTAAAGCAAGCCTATCATGGGGTTTTCTTGTCAAGCTGTGTGCAGAGGGCAGTTGCCTTTGCCTTCCTCTGAGGCTGAGAGAATGTGACTTGTCCAAGGTCTCCCAATGGGTTTCCATGTCCAAGTAGGGATTATAACCCTGGTCCCCACAGTCGTAGTCCAGCACCCAAACCACTACACCACACTGGCTCTCAATGTCCTATCCTGGCTCATCACTGCCCTACAATTAGTGCCTACCATTTCCTCCTACATAATGCTCCTACATTACCTACATAATGCCATTAACTTCTCCTTCAAATCCGCTTCACATCCAATATTTTTCTTTGAAGGCTATCGTGTATTTCTTAAGATTTAACTTTAGTAGGGATGGGGTCTTACTGAGTTGTATCAGACAATATCCTTTTGGTCATCAGAATGGGTATCACTGGTAGATCAGACAGAAAATGAAAGCATCTATAAACCACAGATTGCCATTTGGAAACTCAATCAAAATAAAGTTAGCTGTGTTTTGCCACTGTGCATATTTTAATTTGCAAGTCTGGGGGTGGGGGAGAGACGTGGGTTACAAATAAAGTTCACTACTGCTGCTGCTGCTGCTGCTGCCGCTACTACTACTACTACTGGCAAAAGAAAAACATACAAAACTAGAAGACTAGGTGACAGGAAGGCATGTAGATATGGTGGCCTACTTAAAAATATAATTTCTACTATTAAGATTTTGGAATGTCATCACCATATAACATAATTGATGTCCCCTGCATGAAAAAAAATTAGTTGCATAGAGTTAAATTCCTCTCATTTTAGAAATAAGTTTGAGAGCTTGGTGTGAAAGTTTCAATAAAGGACACTTATTGAATTCCAAGTTGCTTCCTTTTCAGTATCTTTTCTTCTAAATTCCACAGTTATGGAAGAGGTTCCAAAGCAGTTTGTGAAGGTATTGTTACAGGTAGCTGATTCATGAAATACAAGTTTATTAATAGTTTTATTAATTGCAGCTAAATTAGAAACTCTTGTGTTTTGGAGTGGAATACTTCTGATTAAAAAAATACGTCCCTGGCGAACTCCATTGATTTAGTGGTGAAGTAGGTGTCTAGTGGTGAGATCCAATGTTGCAGAACCAGATGTCTCTTTGTGGCAAACAAAGAGTATTATTCATATATATATATATATATATATATCCACACAGTAATCATGCTAAAATTGTACACTATAAACATACCACACATATTAAAAGGTAAATTATTTCAAGGATATTATGTTGAAATACAGCATATAAGACAGTTGGATCCTCTTAACATTTATGATCCTTAAAAATTAAAAAGCCAATTTAATTTAATTTAATTTAATTTTCATGAGAACAGAAGGTTGATACTGTAGAATAGTATTTAAGAGTTGTACAAACTGGAAGTACAAACACAACAAATTGTATAAGATCAGTTCTCCCCCTATTGAAGTCAATTATAAAATTCCTCCCAGTGCTTTACCCTTTTTTTGTGGTAATTTTCAACATATTGCAAGGTAGATAGGGATGCAGGTTTTAAATTAAATAAAAGCAACACCACCATGGTCCCTCTGCATTTTTAATCTAAATTAAGATACACTGTATGAGGCTTATTCCATTATAACTCTGTTTAGGATTGGAACCTAATTAGGAAAGCAATCCTAAATACACCAAGTAGAGAATTAAGTCCTATTGCATACAGTAGGTCTCAGTTCCAAGTAAACAGTCTTGCAGTTTCACAATTCCTATGATAATGTGAAATAGTAACATTCAGCCTCACGTCAGCTAATTAATTTTTAACGTCTGCTTCAAGTATTATCAGTACAGTTAACACACATATCAAAGATGATTTGCTTACAATATACAATTTGAAATACTTTTAAGAGACATTCATCTTTTCTTGATGGACTACTTATTTTCTTTATGTAAATTAATATTAGCAAAACAGAACTCACATTTGCAGTATTCTTAAGAATGCAAGACATTCTCTAGGAGCATCAAAGCTCTAAAATATCAAATCAAATTATGTACATGCCATCTGACAGTGCTAAGGAAGCCAAGTGATCAAGTCTCCTTATGCATTTTTGATCTTATAGCTTTTTACTAAACTATTAATATTAACTTCCACCATTTTGCAATTGTGTTCATTAGAATAAACAAAACAAAACAAAACAAAAACCTGACTTTTCAAAATTAAAAGCAATAATATGGAAGGTTCTATCTCTGCTCAGCAAAAGCTGTGTAGCAGCCACTGAAGCTGCAAGGCTTTAAAGCAAAAGGGTGAAAGTGTTTCACTTCCTATTAAAACAATCTACATTTCAGCTTTAAGTCTCCAGAAAACACTCTGAATAAAAATTACTACTGCAGTTCTGAGGTACATTTTGATATTTCTTTCAGTTTATGCATTTCCTGATATGCACTGAAATTTGTTTTTCCACATCAAAATTCTAACTGGCTCTCAAATTTGGACCCAATGTACATTTTACTAGTCCACCAATGAACCACTGCATGGTTATTTTGCAGCAAAGGTCTCCACCCTCCCTTCTAGCAGCTTTCAGATTCCTACGAACTTTACAGTTTCACTCTCTGTTTTATGAGAGGCATAGAGAAATGTGCTGCACAGCTTTCCGATTCCCTTGCTCTGTCAAGGTAAAAGCGTTCCTCCTTCCAGAATAGAAACAACACAAAAGTCTGACCATGTTGGGGGAGAAGAGGGTGTAGCAATTCTCTGAGCTTAACAAAGCAGTACCCTTGGCTATGGTCATGTAAAAATATTTTTGGGATATCCTTTAACCACCTTTAAATATTGAAACAATATAAACAATATTTGCTGTGGTACCTTTGAAGCTCTAACAAAAGCTTTGTTTTAGCATTTACCACAGTGTGCAATAAGAGTTAATAATCAAATCTGTCCCAACCCCCACAAATGTTAAACAAAAAGATAAAAGAAATGCAAATAGCTATTGTCATGGAAAGTTAAAGTACCTGTCTGTATTTTTAAGTGAAAACTATTATCTCTATCAATCAAAATTTAAGAATACAATAGCACTAATCACATAAGGTGCTTTGACTGAGGTGCTTTTTCCTTGTAAAAAGTGACTATAGAATTAGTATAGTTACAATTAGATAAGCTATATGCCATGTTGCTTTTTAAAAATTAAGCAATCTTATTGTTAGTAAAATGCTTCTGAATTTGTGTGTTGATTTGCACCCAAAAAGGCTAAAAAGTCCTTACACATTAAGGTTCCTGAAATTTTATTCAGAGCCACACATTGCCAACATGTGGTAGAATAGCACACTCTTCTGTTTGAGAAGAGTTACTCAATTGAAGGAAATAGTTAATTAGTAAACTAAACTACTCTGGCCCCTGCATGCAAGATGCCTTTTTTCTCCCCAGCACATAATATACTTTGCCCTTCTGAATAGTAAATACTAGACCATCCCCCCTTTTTAAAAAAGAAAAGATGATTCCTCTCTCATTTGAGTTTCAAAAGGAAGCTGAGATTCTCTTACAAGCAGCACGAACTTATTACAGACTATGCCTATATATTTCAGGCAATGGTTTGTTTGTTTTAAAAAAATAAAAGGTATATACAATTAGAAAGTGAGCTGAGAAACCTGATGAGAGAATATGAAACAATAAATATGACTAGATTAAAAGTAACCGAGTGTGATATTTAAAATGCCTTCAGCAGGCAGAACTAGAGTGCTGTTACTCAAACTCTGCCTCTCACAGAGATCCAGGAGATCTGTCATCTTCCCTCATCCCACTCTTCTCCTGCATTATCAGGTTTCCTACTCTATACTTCTATTACTCTATGCATCATAGCTAACATCTCCAGTGTGCTATTAATATCAATAAAGAGACGTTTCAATTTCCACATTTTGGAGAGAGAGAAAAAAACCCTCCATATTATAACACAAACGTTTTAGTGAGGACCCTAGCTGAGGACACAATGGGATCCAGGTGCTTTTTCTTGCTCCCTCCCTCACCCCCCAAAAATCCCCAGGATCTGTGTTATAGATTGTTCGAAAGCTCTAGAAAACAATTTTTACATATTATCTCCGCTACAAACCAGAATGTCTAAATATGAAGAAGTAAGCTGAACCCATTCTGCATCACTGCTCCTGCAAAGAAGCTGCTATTATGATTTAGTAGTGATCTGTACAAGAGAAAGGGAGACACTACAGAAACACCTGGATTAACCATTTTAATGATTGCAGTAAACTCCTTGAGAACTACCAGGTTCCCTAAAAACACATCTCAAGAAGAGGCAATTCTTAATATTTACAAAGAGGAAACCCCCCCCCAAAAAAATGATAGTGATATTTAATAGTGCACACTTACCCATTAATGAAGAGGTGGAAAAGCTTTGAGCTGTAGCAATCATTCCCAAGCAAGTGAGGAAAAGTTGAGAGTTCTAAAAACACCACACCTATACTTTTAACTATCCAGACTTTCTCTGCCTCCACATTGGCTGCAGTGTAAAGGAAGGACTGAAGGTATGTGGTCTAAACACAACAAAAGCCATTGCCTTACTCTAGATTAAATATGCAGGAAGAGGCCCCTTTGCATAAACACAAACACTCAGCAAATGAGTAACTGGCTCAAATCAAACGCCTGCTGTGCATTCTACCTGTCCTGATCTCTCACAAGCTGCACAGCCCCCTTAATAGGGATGGCGGCTAAAAGATCACACAGCTACATGCAGCCCTCACATAAATAGCAGCAATAACAACTAATAAATAGGAATAACGTTTAAGTACTAAATTGAGATTTGCCTCTACAAAAGAAAACATTTTCTCACCCACACACCTTTCAAGGCAGAGAAAGACAAAGGAAACAGACATGCAGAAAAGAACCAGTAGGCAGAAATACTTTCTTTAATTAAACCCCAAATTCATTGGAATTACAGGTTCTGATACAGTCTCTAAGCATGCTTGCTTAAAAGTAAATTCCTCTGATACTGACAGAACTTATTTCCAGGAAATTTTGTGGAGAACTAAGCTGTTAAAAAGGTGGGGAGGGAAGCTTACAACACACACCACTGAAGCCTGGAAGTAAAAACATGCCAGAATTTTATTCTTTCTTCTTTAAGATCCAGAAAGAAACCTGTCAAGATGGCTTTTCAGTTTTAATTGTTTATAACATTCTAAAATGTTTTCTTTTTTAAAAAATCCAGCATAAGCCAATATATTTTTCCTTAGGTTTCTGGGATGATGAGGCAAGGGAGGGATATAAAATTAAAAGTTGGAAAACAACAACAAACCAGTCTAAGTAGTTATGGTTCTGATTCATTTTATCAGATGCCTCTACATAGTTTTTCTCATTTTAATGGGAAAAAATGTACAGGACAAACCTATAATTTTTTTACATGGGAAAAAGTCCTACTGTCTTCTATGGGGTGTATTCCCAAGTAAGGTGGCAATTACAAATACATGCTCAGCTTCCTGTTGAAATCAATGAGATTTAGCAGGATCATGTCATATGAGGCATATCTATATGGGACATATAAACCTCAGTTAGGGCGTATAAACCCCATCTGCTAAAAAGAAGGAAAATCTGGCATTCCATCAAGAGGATCCATACACAACAGCAATGTAGGTCTTTAAGAACTAAACTACTGTACACATTCTGCCACATTTTCACAGAATGAAAAGTCATTCTACTTTAATAATAATAATAATAATAATAATAATAATATTTATTTGTATCCCACCCCTCTACAAAATGCAAGTGGGGTGGCTTACAGTATTTAAAATATACATACAAACCCCTCCATCCCACCCACCCCTTAAAATACAATTAAATAATTAGGCATTTAAAACATACTTAATAAATACTAAAAACAACACAATAAAATAGCTGGATAGGGATTGAACAAATAAGATTTTTTCTCTCTGATTGCCGGTATCTATTCAGGAAAGGCCTGCCAGAAGTGATCCATCTTAAGAGCTGTTTTAAAGCTATTTCGGATGGTCATGTGCCGGATCTCGTAATATGAAAATAAGTGAATTTTCATATTCACTTACCCCTTTCAACACCTCAAGCAGAATCTTGGTTTCAAGTTTTATTTAACTGTTTCGTCATTCTTGACGTACAAGGTTTACATCCAAAATATTTGGGTCTTTGTCATTGCTAAGGCTTTTACTAGCCTCAAATGTTATTTGTTTACTTACTTATTTGAAAAATGGCACTTTTAGGTGTCAAATTACATCAATGTCTTGTAAAATTCCAGATACGCCATTTTTAGTACAGTTGCCCCTCCACATTCACGGTTTTAAGTATTCACGGTTGAAAATATTCTTAAAAACATAATAATCCAAAAAGCAAACCTTGATTTTCCCATCTTATATAAGGGACACCTTTTTGGTATGCCATTGCATATAATGGGACTTAAGTATTCATGGATTTGAGTATTCACGGGGGGTCCTGGAACCAAACCCCAGCGAATGTGAAGGGACAACTGTACTGTGATTCTAAAAAAATAGAATCACAATGTTGGAAGGAACCTCGGAGCCATCTAGTCCAATGGACAAGTGGTTTGACTTAGACAGTGCACCTGCCATATCGGTGGGCTTGCCATCTGCTGATTGGAGCTCCTGTAGAGTGCATGTCCCATATTAGTCAATGGCAGCACATTCATGCGGGTGCGTAGGAAAGTGCACATGCCACAGATTAATATGGGGCTTGAGCTTCCACTTTTTTTTCCCTATCTGCACTGGGAGGGGGGTGCAGATAGGTGTATGGGAATGGCCCACTGTACATGTAGAATTTTATGTATTCTCCCTTCCAATGGCTGCACCTTTTTCTGAAACAGCTTCCACAACAGAGGCCTGAGCAGTACCACATGAGGCACAAGCTCTTATGCTTGGAGGTAGTAGTTTCCCCTCCTGATCTAGGAGGGGGAGGGATCCTGGGCAAGCAACTTTATGGAAGACATAAAGTAGTAGTAGCTGCACTTGCTTCACTTTCAACAGGGAATTAGATTCAACCCATGATATTATTGAATTTCATGGAGCCAATTTCATTACAAGTCCTATACTCCCCACAAAAATGGAGGCAATGTGAGTTTCATAGAATCATAGGGTTGGAAGAGACCACAAGGGCCATCCAGTCCAACCCCCTGCCATAAGTTTGTTCCTTCTTTGGATAAGCTCAGTGGCTCTTAACCTTTTCTTTACCAGGGACCCCCTTAAAATATCTTTTGTTGCCATGATCCCCCAAGATTTAACTCAAGATTTAAAACAAATAACAACAATATCTGGACACTGAACTATTAACAAATTACACCATTTTTAAAACTTCCCTCAGAGGCACTTTTCCCACTTCCACTGGCTAGTTTGCAGTTGGAGTGGATTGAACAGCAACATGCAGGCCCAGTTAGCCAGGCAGCCAGCCAGCGCCTTGGCTCCTGTCATGTGGCCACTCTGATGAGGGAAGGAGGTGGGCTGAACAGCCTTTAAACCATCAAGCCTTCACAGACTCCCTGTGAGGACATCACAACCCACTGGAGGTCTGTGGACCACAGGTTAAGAACGACTGGATAAGCTCGTATCTAAGCACATAGCTAGATGGACAGACATTTCAACACACACACACACACACACACAAAAAGTATAAGTAATATGAAGAGTTGCATCATAAAGCATAAAACAAGTTCCTGGGTCACCCAAGTACCTAGACATTTGATGCTATCGATACATGATACGACGGGGGAGGGAGGATTATCCCTTCGCACTTAACAATGACGACACCTAAAGCCATTATGGTGGCAATGAAGAACCATGTTTCCTGACCTGATAAGAAAGTCACACTTAACAGGATCTGTTTAAATCTCCTATACAGAGAATCCAAAAGAAATGCCAGCAACCTCTCCTATTCAGTTATTTTTTTTCATTCAAATTATCTTTACACTAAGGTGTTAGATAATACACCACACAGATAACTGAAATCTAACCTTGATGCAAATAAACCATAGAACAAAATGTAATCAGTATATCACTGTGTAAAAGCCTTTTGTCCATCCCTATGGAGGTTCTAATGACTGTTTTGGCAGTTGTGCCTCGTAGTTATGCCTTCTTGCTCACATATATCTCATACTGGTTGAGCAAGCTAATGGAAGTGCTGTTAGTGGAATCCAATATTAATGCTCTGTATCATGCAAAACTGGATGCAACTGAATATATTATACAATTATAGGTGGTATCTAATTCCATAGCTAATAGATGCTGGATTCTAAATTAATATTTTAATAAGGAAACTGAAATAAATACTGCTACTCAGGTAGAATATCACTGAATTGTGGATCTGCCAGTCTCGCCTGCTGTAAGCCTGTTCTCCATAGGACACTGTCAGGGGGTGGGGGTGGAATTCTGTAGGCAGGATTCAAATGTGTGAGTGACACATCCTGATGCACGGAGTCAAAGATGTCATCTTCATGCAAGCTCCACTAGGTATATGCTTGAGAGAAAAATGAAGCACACACACATACACACACATAAATCCATAGACTGGGGGAGGGGAATGAGACCTCCAGAAAATAAACAGGGTGTATGGTTTCAAAGGCTACAGACACAGACATTCCATTGTTCAAGCCAATTATCAGTGGAAAATAATAACAACAGATGGATTCGGAGTCACTGACTTTTCATATGCACTTCATCTCTGCACAACAGATGATGAAATGCGAGAGCTATCTCAGAAAGGCAAAACATCTTTCAGTAAAAGAACTCTATACTCCAGATGGGGACCTTCTAAGGCAGCTGATTATCTTCCTATAATGTTTTTAAGATAGATTTACTAAAACATTTCAAGAACTAATCAGATATGATGGGTATAATGGCATCATTGTTTAGAAGGAGGGGAAACTTTGGATTTGTGGCTGAAAATAGTCACACACACTTCTAGAAGGTTAGAAATGTGCATTTCCTGCTTTCACATCAAGTGCTCTTCGCTCCAAATAAAGACCTGATCCCATCTTTCATGAGCTGGCATAAACCAGAATGGGGATTTTGCCAGAGGAACCAGGCCCAGAATTGGAACGTCTGCTTCTGGTAGAGGAGCAATTCATCTCCCAGCACATACAGATTCACTTACACTCCTTGGGTGAAGAAAACCACAAAAATTATCTGCTGCAAGAAAACACACTCGTCACCATTTTGTGGGAAGAAAATGGGTCTGACCTATAATTAAGCATTCCTGTACAACACTGCTGCCTATGAGATACTGAGAGGTTCAGATAAGCATTTGAAGAAACAGGTATGATAAATGACCTATATATATAATACTATGAAGTACAAACAATAAATTCAGGCAGTGTATATTTAGATAATCTGAACCTTTCAGTGAGCACTCACTCAACTTTTAACACATCAAAACTAGTGTGGCAATGTGAATAATAAGAATCTCTGAATATGAACCTGCAATAAAGTGTGAAAGACTTTGGTTGGATTCATACATAGGACTTTATCAGATGTGGCAAAAATTGCGGCAGAAGAATGCGATAATAACAGAAATGGGCAAAATTATCAGATGATGACTTCGTCCAGCCATTCCAGGGGTGGAGTATGGGCGTGAATAAGCCATCCCTTTTTATTGACAGCTTAGCCCATCAATAAAAAAGTGATGCCTTGTCTGTGCCAGCACTATGCCCTGGTAACGGCTGAGGACACGGGCTTCTGATAATGTTCTTGTCACATTCTTCTGATGCTATTTGGGACACAATTTTGGGCCACATTTTTCCGCGTCTGATAAAGTCCATAGAAATGCTAGGTGTGAACAGCCATCTCAAATCACTTGAATTTGTGATAGTTGTACTTTAACAGCCACTGATACCAATGGCTTTAATAGAACTAAAGTTGGATCCCCCCTTTTTTTCTCCTGATGTGTGTGTGTGTATGTGGCTTCAAGTCACCTGTCGACTTATGGAAGCCCTATAAACTTCATAGGGATTTTCTTAGGCAAGGAATCCTCAGAGGTTGTCTTGCCAGTTCCTTCCTCTGAAATATAGCCTACAGCACCTGGTATTCATTGCCAGTCTTCCATCCAAGTACTAACCAGGGCTGACCTTGCTTAGCTTCTAAGATCAAACAAGATCTGGTGCTGATAAGGGTATTTAGGCCCTTATACAGGATCCCTTTTCTGAATGCCACATCAGAAAGCAGTTTTAAAACCTGTGCAAGCTCCATCAGTGATTTATTAATAATCCTGTTCTAAAGAAAGAATAGCCTTGTGTGAACATCACTGGATGCACCTAAAGGAACCCTCTAAATTGTGGCCATTAACTGCCATGACTCACTAGGCACATCTCATTCTCTCGAGATCAGCTCATATCATGAAAATGGGAGTAATATTGAGCAACAGCAGCAAAAAGTATCTTGCATATTCAAATACTGCATGTGATCTACGTATAAATTATTAACAGCATCAAATACAATGTCTACCTTTTATCATGATTAGTAGATAAGGTAAAACAAATTGATATGTACTAAATCATATATAGCAGCCCTTCACTATCTCTCTTGTTTCTGGGAAATGAAGTATAACATGGTTTTACAGGAAAATAAGAACAATATGCAATAGTTTGTTTGTCAATTGATAAGCTCCACAAATATGCATCATAAAAATATACCATTATGAAGCCATCATATTCTACCACTTTCTCACACTATTAAAAGCACAGAAATTAAGTGTTTTAGATAACATAAAGGATATACCTCCTTCTCAAAGACCTACACTAAGGGTCAAACTATATGTTGGTTACTTACATAGTTCTGAGCTCTCCTTTTGTTTATTTACTCCAAAAGTCCTGCAACCTCAGTTCAGATCTGAACCACATTGTGAGATGTGGTTGCTTTTTTAAAAAACTGTTTTAAAAGGAAGTGGTAGTTAAGAACAAAAAAGAACCACATATCCCCATATGTGATGGCCCCGAACTGGACTGGGGCCCCACTTAATTCCTTTTGCATAAATAAAAGTAACTATATGGAATTATATGCTATATGGTTAATATAATTACCATTTAATTTGATACTAAGTAAGTGTAAAACTTATTTTATACAAACACAGTCACTAATTAATACGATGCCCTACATCCCTTTAACAACACTACCAAAAGAAGAAGAACATTTCCAGCAAGGATGATCCTCAAAGGAAAAAGAATAACAGGTATCAACTAACATCTAAACATCTAATAAATAATTTCAAGAATAAAATTCTACTGGGGTTCCACAATTTTAGTTAAAGTGTGTTAGTAAGAATTAGAAAAGTACATTTCCTGCGTGCAGAATATTCCCATAGTATATTTCTATAAGAAAATCCACATTATACTTAGAATTTGCCAAGGGCAGAATTCTACCATTCCTTTAAAAAGCAAAACTGTATATAACTATCTCACTTAGCTCAGGCTTTGTCAATAATTGTCAGAATGTATCCTGACCTACTTAACTAGTTCACAACGAAACGGACAATTTTAACAGGCACCCTCCTACCACAATAAACTTCTGTATAACAATAAATATTATTAAAGAAGAATATTTCTGCCTCTAGGGTTATCAGTTGTCTTTTTGTCCCCTACTTATTCACACTAAAATGTGTAAAACCACAAAAAAGAATCTGTGGTATAAATACTCATATCAATACCCTATGTTTAGTGCAGTACACCAGAAAAATATTTGGTTTATTCTTTCTCTAGTTTTGTGTCACACATGATGAAAAGAATAGAAACTTGATGACACATCTACATTTTGATGCTGGTTTGTTTTCAGAGATAAGATGTGGCAGAAATATGTTCAGAAAACTATCAACCGGATATGCAGTCCAGCAAAACTACAGTACTTGAAAGTATTCCAGTTAGCAAAAAGGGTTTAAACCCAAGCGGACTAGATCAGTTTAAACTAAATTGGTTTAAACCCAGTCTTCGGGAGTGGGAGGTGGATTATTTTGTAAACATCATTCAGATATTTCCACTGTGAATTTGAAGCTTTCCATCATCACAATATTAGAAATGTATTGCAACTTTCCTTACAAAGGTCCCGTCTACATGATTTAAATAATACGTACAGCGTGCGGAAGTTCGCGCTTCGGTACAAACGGCTGTTCAGATTCACACGCATGCAAAAGAGGGGGGGTGGTTTTCCACCCTAAAATAGCACACGCGGCGTTCGGGAGGGAAAGCGGATCGCAAAGAGAAATCCGTTCGCCGTTCGGATGGCTGACGGGTCTGTATGGTCTGTTCGCACACATACGAACAGGCAGGGTAATCTGATTGGCTGGCCAAGTAAAGGGGGCGGGGCTAGCACGGAGGGGAATTGAGAGCGGCCGCCATGTTGGTTTCCTGGCTAGCAAGCGTCCGGTAAGTTCATGAATTTATATATTTATTTATTTTTATTTTATATTGTAAATACGGAAAACCGACTGTCCGCAAACCAGGAACCTTTAAAAAAAAAAAGCGGCAGGAGATTTTAAACCGCCGCTTGGCTTGCTCGCTCCAGCCAGCTTCGGGAAGAGGGAGTCACATGGAGTTTAGGGGGGTTAGAAATCGTATAGCCGGTTCGTATGCATACGAACGACAGGCTGTTTGTATTTTTTGCCCCCCATACGGATTTTTTTATGATCGTATAGCCGCACCCAAAGTATAAGACCTTGGGTCAAGAAACACAGAAAAATTACCAGCCTGTTTCTGCTGCTTTCCCCTGTTTTGCAAAGCCATTCATGTGAATCCACATTAGACTTTTCCCTTCCTCCAAACCTGAGGTAGTGAAAGGTATTGTTGTGTGCCTTCAAGTCATTTCTAACTTATGGCAACCCTAAGGCAAACCTATCACAGGGTTTTCTGAGGATGAAAGTATATGACTTGCCCAAGGTCTCCCAGTAGGTTTTCACTGCCAAACAGGGAATTTGAACCCTGGTTTCCAGATCTGTAGTCCAACTCTCAAACCACTATGCCAGTGAAAGGTGTACAGGAATAAAAAAAGAAGAGAACCTTCCTCTCTCATTTTTATCAAACTGCTTAGCCACTTGTCAGAATTCAGAAGAGTGTTGGCAACTCCGTAATCCCCCTTATCCCTGCACAATGTAAACCAGCAGAACAGGATAATGGAGAGAAGGAAGGGAGCCAGAGAGTAGATGTGGAGCATATGGAAGGAATAGGATAACAAATGTGATGGGGAATAGAAAGGGTACAGGAGAAGTGAGAATAGTGTTGTTTTATCTGAATGAGGAACAATCAGGGACATCTGAAGATCCTCCAAGGCTTTTTTCCAATACTGATTTCAGAGAACTATGTTGACATCAACTATACCAGGTAGCGGGAGAACATTGGTGCTACTTCTCTTCTTGTCCATCCACTTGGATGTTAGCAATGACAGGTACTTCCAGTTTTGAAGCTGCCTCTCAGGCAACATGGCAATGTCCCTAGAATTACCCAGGGTTTTTACACTATAGATCATGGGGAGACAAAGTGTAGCTCAAGGGCTGCATGTGGCCGGCCCTTGGGACTCTAAAGTGTAGCCCCTGAAGGACGACAGTAGGTCCTCAAAGTCCCCAGACCCCCAATTAAAAAAAAAAATGTTCTGCTCAAAAACCAGCCAAAAGCACCCCAAACTGGCCACAAATGCAACTGTTTACTTCCTCCACCCCCAGAGCCACCCTTCCACTCCAGCTGAAACACAGCCCAAATGGTGGCCTGAAGTGAAATTATGTCCAATTTCAGTGAACTGAAATACACTGGGGGGCATGGGTGGTGGGAATGGACGCTGCCCCTCCACAGTTGGCTACTCCTTCTCTAGAATGAGCTCTACTCAAGCATTCAACCTGCTAACAGTAGAGAGAGGACATGGGTTTATATGCAAGCCCCAGACACACACATACTTTTCACAACTGCCCTACATTGTGCAGGGTAGTCTAAAGAGATTTCTAACGTGCATTTGCTTCATAAAAGCAGGGTTCCCAATCACATGTATACCTCCTACATGCATTCAAGTGAAGGCAAGTAGAAGGGTCTTCTACATATTTTTCCTAACTACAAGAAACTAATGTACTGAACACGCATGGACAGGAACACTGGGGACAAAACCTGCGTATCCCCACCCCACTTTTCGTCTTCATGCAAGCAGACCTAATGCCTGCAACGGGCTTAGGAAGACATTTTTTGATACGTTCACACTGTGAGTTGTTCATCTTCTAAAAAAAATTAGTATATAAACAGGTAAAAAAGTAAACAAACACTGGCCACCTTTTATTTTCATACTTCTTCAAGCTGCTCAACTAACTTATTTTTGCACTGAAGTATTAAAAATGTAGTAAATAAATAAATAAATACTGCATTTAAAGTTTATATGGAACACAAATGTCTACATCATCTATCTTATCATTATGAGAATGTTCTCTGGGTTTTATTGATTGTGTTGGATTACTACAACTATAAACTGAAGAAAAGAAAGCTACTGTCCTTTCCTTGGTCCACATTCATAAAGTGGCAGTGCTGGCTAAAAACCAAAAATTATGCTCATCCTCCTAATGAACAGACCGATATCTACAAGTTCTTCATGACTTGGTACAACCCTGCTGGATGACAAAATGGCAAAAACAAGAGTAAGATTCATCCTTGCCCTCACTGTCACTGTCATTTTCACATGGCAAGCATGAAAAAATGTTATGCTCATGTCATGATCATTACCAACTTCAGTTTAGCCCTTCTTTAGCCCATTTTATTGCCTTCAGGTCTTTTGTAAAACAAGCAACATTAGGGGTTGTGCATCACTTGAGTGGTACTTGAGAGCAACTGTGTCCAGGGTCCTTTGAATCTCTCTATTTCATATTTAGATGAAAATCACCACACCTGTCAAATGTAAAATTATGTGAAGTATTCACGAATTGTATGTATTCCTTCAATTTCCAGTAGCAGACTATCTTAATCAGTCCTCCACCTCTGGAGGGAGGGTATGCTATCATCAATCCAATATATGAGATGGATATCTTACTGTTGTCTGGAGTGAATTTTCTTCAGAGTGCAACGGCCTCAACTAAAAATGGCATCCAACAAAAATACCCCATCCTTTGTCTAGAATATGAAGGATAGTACTTAATAGTTCCACATGTACACCAAGTTTTTATTCATGCTTTCCCACTATAACCTCTACTATTTAACCAAAAGTTATATCCGGATCTCCAGGGCTCTTAATGCAGCACACAGAGCTATCGCCAGAAAGGAAAAATAGACCTCTTTCAACCCATGTTCAAACAGAAGTGCTTTTCATTTGCACATTGAAGATGTTGGATCTGAGCCTAAGATTTCTAAAACCAAAGGGGAATTAGCAGGTGGGATAGGTCATACATAGATTCTAATAACACAACAAAAGATAGGCTTCTTTAGATAATCAAGCACAGTTCCTACCCTTAGAAGACTTCTCTGCTTTGGATTTAACTGTGGTTATCTCTAGGACACACACATTAAGGCTAACCAATGGACAGAAGTTTCCACTAATTGTTTAAGTCTGTTTTGGTGTCTGACCACAACTTGGCAAGCATTAAACACAGGGGCTGGTTAAAGACATAGGTTAGCACAGCTGGAGTCAGATAGAAGCTAAAGATATAGAAGTTCTAGCACATGAGGCTTCAGTATATGCCATATGCTGTTGAAATGGCTGTTTCAGGATTGTTTCCTGTCCTATATTTTTCCTAAGGTGATGTCAACTATAAATAAAATACTTCCAACATAAAACATTTTAATTCCTTATGTCACGTTCAACTGCTGATGATGCCAGAGATCACTAGGTAAGCATAGATTTCATTCTGCCTTAAATGGTAGAAGAAACCATTAAGCAGGATAAGTAGAAGAAGAAAAAATAAAGCCTGTTCATAAAAGAGTGAATGAAATGGAATACACATGTTTTCTTTGGAAATCAATATATTTGACATGGTTAAGAGTCATACCTATTTTCATATTACCAAGAAGGCTTCATGAACACTTAGTTAATTGTTCTAGTTTAAACCCTTTTCAGTTTGCCTTTAACATGAGGTTTCTTTTGACTTCTAAGACATTAAAAACAGTTACCCACAAACCAGTACTGGGTGGGTCAGAGAACGAATACATACCTGGTTTACATAAAAGGGCAACATACTTTCCAGACAGAAATAACCATCTTTATAAGATCCAGACATGGACACAATTCTGCAATCATTCATAAAATAGAATTCTTTCACAGTCAAGGAAAAAAAATAATGTGCTCAACTATTTTATTTTTAAAGTGGCATCAATTCTGAATATTGGCCAAACAATATGACAAACATATTCAGGAACAGGTTACAATTATTCAACATTTCCATTACTAAAAAAAAAATAAAGAATAAAAATATTTCACTTTAGTTCATAAGTATGAATACTAATAATTATATTAATTTATTAGCACTAATTAGATTATTAATATATTCATGTCATTAAATGTATATTCTGTTTTTAAGATAAGAATTTCTTGAAGGGGGGGCAATTGGAGAGAAATTTGTCCCAAGGACTTTTTTCATCTTTCTTTCCAAAAATCAAACATCTTAGATGGTGAAATATTTTATTTGAGAAAGGTTTTCAGGAAAGGTATTCATCTATATTGCCACCTAGGCATGGGACCAGTACCTGCAGTTTCAATTATCTCTCATCCAAAAAATATGGTCTCTCTAGACATTTCCTAGGTCCTCTAGCGCAACTCTATAGTAACTTCTACAGGAATATATTTTGTTGCTGCGGACCCCCAATACTTAATTCAAGATTTAAAACCTTAACAACAACAACAACTGATAAAAATACAATTACACCATCCATTAACCCTTCCCTCAGAGAGACTGGAAGGGAGGGAAGACCTCTGCTGGAAGTTACCATAGAGCTGTGCTGGAGATGCCTAGAGGGGGACTCTCTAGGCATTTCCTAGATCCTTCAAAATGATTCTATAGGGGTTCCTATTACTCACTGTTTTAAGTATGTAATGTAAGTCTGGGAACATATCCCACACACAAATGAGGGGTGACCTGGATATCCATCTTACATCATGCTAGTATACCCTTTATAAGATTACTCCTGATGCTTCTCAACTGATTCAAATTTCTCCATCATCAGAAGTATTTGAAAGAAACCAGCTTATGTGGAAACGTACAATATCAAGAAATTAAAGGGCACAAAAAGGGGGATAGACCCTGGTTTCAATCCAAACAAACCTTAAGGCAGACTCTCTGGATTCAAATGCAAAGGAAAAACAGAACAGGGTAGTATTAGCATACTACTGGAACTGAACCTCAAAGTCCAGACCATCTCTTTCAATAGTCATTCATGAATAGACATGTGCTATATTAATTTAGTACTTGATTTTACAAATCAAGATTCATGGCAGCTTTAACCTGAAAATGGAATCTTAACTGCAACAAATAGATATAACAACTATGTACCACAATGGTAGAGAGCATCTGTCAGTCCAAAGGATGAATTCAGTTTCAGGTAAGTTTTCACAGACCACATTCTATTGGTGGATGGGGATATAAAAGTTAGAACAAAAATATCAGTATACACTTAGACCTCCATATCTGCCAGGGTTTGGTTCCTGAACTTACCATGGATACTAGAAACCGTGGATAACAACAAACCCTATTAAAATAAAGGGCTTCCCAGAAAAATCATACCATAGAGTTGTGTTGGAAGACACAGAAGATGCCTAGGGTATATACTTCTATAGGCATTTTCCAGCATGACAGTGGTATGTGTCCCTATTTTGTGTCGCATGGATAACTGAAACTGCAGATACTGGTTCAGTGGATACAGGGGTCCGACTGTATTTTACTTCCTGTAACTAAGTATTCATAAGAATATGGTTCTCTCTCCTCATCCAAAAAAAATCTTAATTTTTCATTTGTTTTGTTGCCTTCATAACACAGTGGCTACATTTAATTTTGCTGTTGTTAATCCAACCATTTGAAAACCAACAGATATCTTAATAACAAAGATGTTTCAGGTTGAGTAACCCTTTTCTGAATATAATAATAAAAAATAATATAATAAAATTTTATTTATATCCCGCCCCTCTGCAGCGCAATCGGGGCAGCTTACAATATAAAAACCCCATAGTCACAATACCCTAGCCCACCCACCCCTTAAAATAATATTAAATTACAAAGGATTAAAAACATGGATTAATTAAAATATATATAAATTAGAAGAAAAAAAATTTAAAACATACAATCATAGCCTAGAAAGGGCAGCTGAGTCTTGGGCCGGGATAATTATTCAGGAAAGGCCTGCCGGAAAAGATCCGTCTTGACAGCTTTTTTAAAGCTGTCTAAGGTGGTAATAAGACGGATCTCGTCCGGCAGGCCATTCCATAATCTGGGAGCAG
The DNA here is from genome assembly GCA_030847615.1 of Gambelia wislizenii. Lineage (NCBI taxonomy): Eukaryota > Metazoa > Chordata > Lepidosauria > Squamata > Crotaphytidae > Gambelia > Gambelia wislizenii. The sequence continues at coordinate 67,393,229 of JAUMIR010000002.1, forward strand.
CAGCAGAGAAGGCCCTCTGGGAGGTCACCGACAGCCTTGTTTTCATAGGCTGTAACAGATTCCTCCCAGAGGACCGAAGTGTGCGGGGAGGGTCGTACGGAAGGAGGCGGTCCCGGAGGTGAGTTGGACCCAAGCCATGTAGGGCTTTAAAGGTCATAACCAACACCTTGTACTGTACCCGGAAACTAATAGGCAGCCAGTGGAGAGCTTTTAGCACCGGTGTTATATGCTCTCTTCTGGAAACGCCAGAAATCAACCTGGCTGCCATGTTCTGGACTAGTTGAAGTTTCCGAGTCAAGCACAAGGGTAGCCCCATGTAGAGCGCATTACAGAAATCCAGACGGGAGGTTACCAGTGCATGTACCACAGTTTCGAGGTCCCTAGTTTCCAGGAAAGGGCGCAGCTGGCGTACCAGCCGAAGTTGATAACAGGCACTCCTGACCGTCGCATTAACCTGATTAGTCATCTGGAGCGACGGGTCCAGGAGCACCCCCAGACTGCGAACACAATCCTTGGAGGAGAGTGTAGTTCCATCCAGGATTGGAGTTTGTATTCCCAGACCTGGTTTTGGGCCTGTAACTGTTAGTACCTCCGTTTTGTCTGGATTCAGTCTCAATTTGTTTTTCCTCATCCAGTCCATTACTGCTTTAAGACAATCATTCAGAGGAGAGATGCCATCTGAAGTCGAAGCCGATGACCGAGACATGGAGAAGTATATCTGGGTGTCATCCGCATACTGATGACACCGCATTCCATGCCTCCGAATGACTTCTCCCAGCGGCTTCATATAGATGTTAAATAGCATCGGGGACAGGATGGCACCCTGAGGAACGCCACAGTTAAGCTCTATTCTAGTAGAGCAACTGTCCCCAAGCCTCACCCTCTGGGATCTGCCCGAGAGGAAGGAACGGAACCACTGCAAAGCAGTGCCTCCAATTCCTAACTCCCTCAGGCGATCCAAGAGGATGGAATGGTCTATTGTATCAAAGGCCGCTGAGAGGTCCAAGAGCACCAACAGGGTCACACTACCCCTGTCGATACCCAAGCGGAGGTCATCAGCCAGAGCAACCATGGCAGTCTCCACTCCATAACCCATCCTAAAGCCAGTTTGAAATGGATCTAGATAATCGGTTTCATCCAAGACAGCTTGGAGTTGGGAAGCGACCGCCCTCTCAATCACTTTGCTTAGAAAAGGCAGCAAAGAGACTGGCCTATAGTTGTTCCTGTCCAAGGGGTCCAGGGAAGGCTTTTTCAGGAGCGGCTTAACCACCGCTTCCTTCAGACAAGGTGGAAGGGAGCCCTCCCTGAAGGACGCATTGATAATATCCCTAAGGAGTACTCTCGATGCGTCACCCCCTTGGGTGGCCAGCCAAGATGGACAGGGATCGAGGGGACAGGTCGTTTTCCTCACTCTACCAAGGAGCTTGTCCACGTCATCGGTACTCACAGATTGAAGCTGATCCAATAAAATTTCATCAACGGAGTTGCTGGACACCTCGTCTATAGATTCAGTCATAACACTGGCATCTAAGTCGGCTCTTATCCGAGAGATTTTATCTGCAAAGTGGATGTTAAATGCATCACAGCAGGCCATTGTCGGGTTGAGTAAGGGGTTCTGCGCAGGTGGAATCTGCGTCAGCTCCCCCACCACCCTAAACAGTTCTGCTGGACGGGACTCTGCAGATGCAATACGTGCAGCGGAGAAAGACTTCTGCGCTGCACGTATCGCCTCTCGATAAGAATTAAGGAAATTCCTATGACGAGTCTTGTCGGCTAAGAGTCGAGTCTTCCGCCAGGTGCGCTCTAGTCGTTGTCCAGCCTGCTTCATTTTCCTAAGCTCCTCTGAGTACCAGGGCTTACGGTTAGGAGCAGGCTGGAAAGGACGCTTGGGAGCGATTGTGTCAATAGCCTTGGTGAGGTCGGTGTTCCAAATATTAACCAAAGCTTCAACAGAATCACCGGCGTTACCAACCATTAAACCCTCCAAGGCTTTCTGGAATCCAATTGGTTCCATTAGCCTTCGAGGGCGGACCATTCTAATAGGTCCACCACCCCCGGTGGGGCAGACAGTGGCTCTTAGCTCCATCTTGACCAGGAAATGATCCGTCCATGACAATGCGGAGGTTTCAATCACCTCTGCCCACGGATATTCCTGTTCCGTACTAAAGGCCGCATCGAGGGTATGACCTGCACAGTGAGTAGGCCTGACAACCAATTGGGATAGGCCCATGTTTGTCATGGATTCCACGAACTCCCGAGCTGCGCCAGTTAGATTTAGCAAGCTGGTCTCGAGTGGGATGTTGAAGTCGCCAAGAACTAAAAGTCTGGGCGACTTCAGCAGCAACTCTGAGACCAGCTGTGTTAGCTCGGTTAGGGAGTCTGTTAGACAACGGGGTGGCCGGTATACTAACAGAATCCCTAAGCTATCCCTGGACCTCAGGCTTAGGTACATACACTCGATGTGCACTGTGTTCCGGATAGGCTTCCTGGTCAAGGTTAGATTGTTTTTATGAACCAGAGCCACTCTGCCCCCCCCCCGCCCACTTTTCCTTACCTGCTCACTAACTGAGTACCCGGCCAGGAGTGCCTGCACCCAAGTCGCAGCACTGGCCTCTCCCAGCCAGGTCTCCGTAAAGCATGCCAGGTCGGCAGCCTCATCCAATAAAAGGTCATGGATAATATGTGTCTTGTTTTTAACCGACCTGGCATTGCAAAGGAGCAGAGTAAGGGTCTGTGGAATGGTTGGTACGCTCTCCAATTTATTCTGGGAAACAGAGTGAACTGAAGGCAGGATAGGTATTAAACATCGATCCTGCCTTCTTTTGTAACAATTTTTCACTCTGTTGCCGCCATACCTTCCCTTCCCCCACACAACCTCGATTCCCGCTCCCAGATCATTCCTGGCCCCTGGTAGGTGTTCCTGGGGTGGGGTGGTGGAGTGACTTTTAAGGCCAGCCACTCCTGGCCACACCCCAACTCCCTGCTCAGCTGCCCTTAGCCTGGTGTAAAGGGGAAGGAAGCTTCCTCACAGCCCTGCAGAGTCTTCTGGCTGGCTGGCTGGCTGGCTGGCTGGTAGGTCTTCCTGGGGTGGGGGTGGTGGAGTGACTTTTAAGGCCAGCCACTCCTGGCCACACCCCAACTCCCTGCTCAGCTGTCTCAGCTGCCTTTACCCCGGTGTAAGGGGAAGGAAGGAAGGCTCCCTCACAGCCCTGCAGAGTCTTCTTCTGGCTGGCTGGCTTGCTGGTAGGTGTTCCTGGGGTGGGGTGGTGGAGTGACTTTTAAGGCCAGCCACTCCTGGCCACACCCCAACTCCCTGCTGCCTCAGCTGCCCTTACCCCGGTGTAAAGGGGAAGGAAGCTTCCTCACAGCCCTGCAGAGTCTTCTGGCTGGCTGGCTGGCTGGCTGGCTGGTAGGTCTTCCTGGGGTGGGGGTGGTGGAGTGACTTTTAAGGCCAGCCACTCCTGGCCACACCCCAACTCCCTGCTCAGCTGTCTCAGCTGCCTTTACCCCGGTGTAAGGGGAAGGAAGGAAGGCTCCCTCACAGCCCTGCAGAGTCTTCTTCTGGCTGGCTGGCTTGCTGGTAGGTGTTCCTGGGGTGGGGTGGTGGAGTGACTTTTAAGGCCAGCCACTCCTGGCCACACCCCAACTCCCTGCTGCCTCAGCTGCCCTTACCCCGGTGTAAAGGGGAAGGAAGCTTCCTCACAGCCCTGCAGAGTCTTCTGGCTGGCTGGCTGGCTGGCTGGTAGGTCTTCCTGGGGTGGGGGTGGTGGAGTGACTTTTAAGGCCAGCCACTCCTGGCCACACCCCAACTCCCTGCTCAGCTGTCTCAGCTGCCTTTACCCCGGTGTAAGGGGAAGGAAGGAAGGCTCCCTCACAGCCCTGCAGAGTCTTCTTCTGGCTGGCTGGCTGGCTGGCTGGTAGGTGTTCTGGGTTGGGGGTGGTGGAGTGACTTTTAAGGCCAGCCACTCCTGGCCACACCCCAACTCCCTGCTCAGCTGTCTCAGCTGCCTTTACCCCGGTGTAAGGGGAAGGAAGGAAGGCTCCCTCACAGCCCTGCAGAGTCTTCTTCAGGCTGGCTGGCAGGCTGGCTGGCTGGCTGGTAGGTGTTCTGGGGTGGGGGTGGTGGAGTGACTTTTAAGGCTAGCCACTCCTGGCCACACCCCAACTCCCTGCTCAGCTGTCTCAGCTGCCTTTACCCCGGTGTAAGGGGAAGGAAGGAAGGCTCCCTCACAGCCCTGCAGAGTCTTCTTCTGGCTGGCTGGCTGGCTGGTAGGTGTTCCTGGGGTGGGGTGGTGGAGTGACTTTTAAGGCCAGCCACTCCTGGCCACACCCCAACTCCCTGCTCAGCTGTCTCAGCTGCCTTTACCCCGGTGTAAGGGGAAGGAAGGAAGGCTCCCTCACAGCCCTGCAGAGTCTTCTTCAGGCTGGCTGGCAGGCTGGCTGGCTGGCTGGTAGGTGTTCTGGGGTGGGGGTGGTGGAGTGACTTTTAAGGCTAGCCACTCCTGGCCACACCCCAACTCCCTGCTCAGCTGTCTCAGCTGCCTTTACCCCGGTGTAAGGGGAAGGAAGGAAGGCTCCCTCACAGCCCTGCAGAGTCTTCTTCTGGCTGGCTGGCTGGCTGGCTGGTAGGTGTTCCTGGGGTGGGGTGGTGGAGTGACTTTTAAGGCCAGCCACTCCTGGCCACACCCCAACTCCCTGCTGCCTCAGCTGCCCTTACCCCGGTGTAAAGGGGAAGGAAGCTTCCTCACAGCCCTGCAGAGTCTTCTGGCTGGCTGGCTGGCTGGCTGGTAGGTCTTCCTGGGGTGGGGGTGGTGGAGTGACTTTTAAGGCCAGCCACTCCTGGCCACACCCCAACTCCCTGCTCAGCTGTCTCAGCTGCCCTTACCCCGGTGTAATGGGAAGGAAGGAAGGCTCCCTCACAGCCCTGCAGAGTCTTCTTCAGGCTGGCTGGCTGGCTGGCTGGCTGGTAGGTGTTCTGGGGTGGGGGTGGTGGAGTGACTTTTAAGGCTAGCCACTCCTGGCCACACCCCAACTCCCTGCTCAGCTGTCTCAGCTGCCTTTACCCCGGTGTAAGGGGAAGGAAGGAAGGCTCCCTCACAGCCCTGCTTGAGACCAGAAGTGTTTTGGAATTATTCAGATTTTGGAATATTTGTATTTGCATATGTATACATAATGAGATATTTTGGAGATGGGACCCAAGTATAAACACAAAATTCATGTATATTTCATATATACCTTATACAAATAGCCTGAAGGTAATTTTATACAATATTTTAATATATTTTTTTGCATGAAACAAAGTTTGTGTACATTGAACCATCAGAAAGCAAAGGTGTTACCACCTTAGCCACCCAGGTGGACAATTATGGATTTTGGAGTATTTCTGATTTTGGAATTCCAGATAAGGGATGCTTAACCTGTATCAAACTGAGATTTGATTAGGTGATAAGTATGCTAGCCATAACCTCATTCAGTTTTCAGTTACTGGCCATTAAGGGTTTAAGACAACTTTCATAAAGAAATAGTTAATAATTTTAAATTAAGAAGAGCTAATTTTTAAAAAAATAAAAAATATATAGGATTTCTCTTAATGTACACTCCCAAATCTTTACCCCTCTTTTCTTCCTCTTTCATAAACATTATCATACAAATTATTGGATTTTATATTTAAAAAAATTTTTTTTTACTGTTTTTCTTTCAACTATCTGGATACTGTGCATGATGATCATACTTTTATGCAAGAGAAATAAAAACAATCCCTGAAAATAAACATGCTACTATACAACAAGAATTATTTCAGGATCTTTTCATGCGTAGCCATTTACTTTGGCACTGAACTGCCATGTAAAGTAAAATATGAGTGTATGCACTAAGACCCAAAAAATAGACTCAAGAACTAATACACAGTGAAAGACAAATTTAAAGCAGCCTTCTGTTGTTCTGACAGAAGAATATAAAAATGACATGAGCAAGAACAGATTAGTTTACATACTTTTCAATCACAGCTGCTGCTCAGAAACCACAATACCTTTAAAATGGCATTCTGAGGAAACAGATACAGTGCCGCTGCAGCAGTGGTGACACATACTTAACATGAAATTAAAAGGGCATTTTTTATTTACATACTTCATACAGCACTGAACCCCAGAACAATTACAAGGGAAGATTTTAGCATGATTAATTTAGAAATAAGCCAGTGATAAATAGAGTGTACAGAAAATGATTCCATGGAGCAAATTTTTATCACCAGCTTCAGATGTCAAAACTTGGTTTCAACAAGGGAAAGAGCAAGGCACATCTTCTTGGTTAATATTTAATTGGGTGCTAAAGATTTCTTATAGAGGACCTCTGAACTACTGCTGACAGCCTCGCAAGGAATCCCCAGTGATGCCAGAGATGCATGCCCTTGCTGTATAAACTAAAATAACATGAAATTTAATCAAGTCATTCAATTAATAAATCACTTTAGTGGACACTGCTGCCCAACTCCTATTTAATTACAAAATTTAAAAAATATTTGCACACTGTTAACACTCAGATAGGCTGTGAGGTTCTATAATACATACTTAACACTTGAGTTGGAGGACAAATTTATATAATAAATGCACAGCTAAGTGCAATGATCTAAATCCACTCCAAGGGGAATCATTTATCATATCTTCCGGGATTTTAAAAAAATGCAAATAAACTTTTTCACTCTTATTTTTCCCACTGACATGACTATGTCCCTAAATTCAAGGCACTGTGCTCTCATAATGAATACAGCAAAGAAATACTGTATCTTGAAGGCCATCTGTGAAACTATCTAACAGTCAGGCTCAATTATGTCAACCAATTCTACTAAAAGATGGGTTAGAAGGATTTTGCAACTTGAATAACTGGGTAGGAGTGAAGAGTTCTGTTACATTGACAAGGTAAGCTCGTAGAAATGCTTACCTGCACCCTATTCTGCAATTCTGTCCAAAGTTGCAATGTGCCAGATTTTAACCAATAACACCAGGTGAAAAAAGGCAGGAGTAAGAGCACTTAAATTTATACCCTACCTTTCATCCGATAAGCTTAAATCAGCACAGCCTCCATCCTGCCAGCAACTCTACAAGGGCACACTTTCAAATCCTGACACTCCTAACCAAGGACTTTGCAACGGACTTCAAAGAATTGAAGGCCCAAGTTCATAGGACATAAATTTGCATAAAATGTATAGATACTAATTTATATCTATATATGCCATTTTAGAAATACAAGTTGTCATCCACGTATGTGTGGGACCACGTGGGTACCTGCGGTTTCAATTATACATCATCAAAATAATATGGTCTCTCTAAGTATTTCCTAGATCCTCCAGCGTGACTCGATGATAACTTCCATTAGAACCATCCACACAGTTTCCTTCTTCCAGGTCTTCATCCACCCAGCTTCTTCTTCGCATCCGAGGGTGAGAAAATCCATGTGTGTCTTAGTCTGTAGTCCCTTAAGCTTAAACTGCATCCCTGTAGCCCCAGTAGATAGGTCCGGAGTAGGGTTTTAGCACCCATGCCATCGTTCCCCTCTTTTTCCTTTGAGAAATTGCTATTAACAGCTTGTATTGAATACAGACTATTTGTTGGTCTCTACTGCTATCTTTTTCTGTCTTTTTAATAAAGAAATAATTGGTTTTGATGCAAAATCAGCTTGTGCTTGACCTAATTCCTCCCCTTCTAACTCACTTTTACTTGGAGTCGCACTGGTTAATTGTCAGTTTTTAAAAACTTTAGCCTCTAAGGTCCCGCAGAGAGTTAGTGCCTGGAAGGCTTTCCCCCCAAACCAGTAAACCCAGACTGCTCTTAACAGAGATGCCTAGAGAGGTAACCTCTCTAGGCATTGCCTAAGTCCTCCAGCACGATTCTATGGAGTACGCTATTACCCCCAGTTTCAAGTATTTGTGGTAAGTCTGAGAACGTATTCCCTGCAGATATGGCAGATGACCTATAATTACTAGGATTCATTCAACTTCTCAGAAGATAAAATCATGCAATTTCTCATCCAAATCAGCTCAAATAAAATACATACAAAAATAAAATACATACTTCAAAATTTGCACATCAGTCCAATCCTTAGTAGTTCATTAGCAATTGCATGAAAAAGAATTGTTAATAGGGTTCCCCACCCCCCACAAACCTTTGGCATAAACACACACACTCAAAAAAATGGCAACTTTTGCATCACAATGGAACTTTACAGAGAGTACTGATCCAAAAGCATGTCAAGGGCAAATCAGCCACCAATCAAGTTTTAAAGTCCCCTCCCAAATTCTCTTCCAAAATTTAATCTATCTCCCTTTACTTAATTATTACAGTCATCAGTCATTATCTCCATAAAGTAAATTCAAAATAAAATAAAATAAAATGAAGGGGTGAAATGCTGGGGCACATGACACTGGAGGCTTGACAAGCCTATGAGGAATCTAGGTAGGGAAGATTAAGAAGGGAGACATAAGAGAAGCTAGAAGAAAGGCTTTTGGGATGGGAACCAGAGCAAGGGGAAGAATGAAGCATGGATTAGACAGCATGGCGGAGACAGAAGTAGCCAAGAAAGAGAATGGGGGAGATGATTGTGGACAAAAATGGTCTATTTAGCTTAAAGATTCGTGCAAATTATGCATATTTTTGCAAATATGAAAAAATATTTTCTTGTTTTGAACTGCATATTGTTATTGAATTGTAGCTGTTTAATTGAAGCAGGTAATTCAAAGTGGTTTCTGAAACCAAGATGTGCATAAAGGATAAGCAGGATATCCAGGCAAGTGCAATCTAGTATTCCCTACAAAATGTTTCTAATAGATGTGCTTATGTAAACAAGCACATTCATTCCTGTTTCTTTCTTGTAGTAGACTTTTCCTCACACATTAACTAGTTTATCTCTCCACCTAAAGCGGTTTGTCAAGTTCTCCCAATACTATTATGATTTTGTTATTTAAGCCAATGGATGTTCCTCTCCCATTTGTGGAAAAGTAGAGTACCTGACAAGCAGTAAAGGCTTTTGAAAGTCCATTTGTATTAGTTTTATGGACCCATTCTACTGCTTAAATCAGGTCTCATTAAAATTACCATCCACACAAGTTCTCCCACTAGGGAACATGCATGCCAGAGTTACTCTTCTTCTCCAGGCAATGCTTGAAGGGGATTGCCTTGCTGCAAAATAGCTGTGGACATACAGGGACAAGGGAAGCGGGGATGGGAGAATCAGAAAGACTTCAGGGCAGTTTGCAAGTTTCTACTCCTCTCCTGAGAATGCTGCTGCCATTGTTTCTGTATTTGATGAAAGCACCCATGAAAAAAATATGCTCTGATGAGACAAAGGTGCCCCTTCACTAGGTCAAATACAGCTTCATCTGCCCACTTTATGACTGAAATGTCAAACTAATACAGAAATACTGGACCTGACAGCTGAAACAATCTGCATAGCAGCCCCTCAAAGTTTAATTTTTAATGGTAACAGTATTCAAATTTTAACATAAATGTATTAATGTTCAAATGAATACAATTAAAGTCCATTATTACCTATGTGTATCCTTCTTTGTTAATGATCTGGAAGATGTCCTCCCTGCCAGTTACATTCTGTGCTAATAATTACAAAGGTAGTCAGAAATAAGTTGTTTAAGCTGAAGAAGCAAAACCTCTTTGTCTTTTAAATTTAAATTAAGGGGGGTGATGAATAATATATCTTCTGAGGGATTTTTTTTCCTGCTGCAATCTATATAAGGTTATATAAAATGTCCATTTATTATGGTTACATATTCCTGGAATCAGACAAGCAAAATTACCTTTTCCTCCTCTCATATGCTTCATTCTTCATATGAAATGTCATAAAATAGGTAATCCTAAAATCCCAATATATAAAAAAAATCATTTTAGAAACAAAAAAGTCATTCTGAGAATTGAAGTGAAAATTTCAAAAATGAACACAAAGCTTTTTCCTTCTTGTAACTGGCTTTCTTAACATTATTCAAATTTTGCAGCTGAGACCAGGTTAATTGATTAGGTTTTTAAGTGGTGGAACATCAATTTCATTTTCATGTGGGAAGCCAAATTTGTGGGAAATAGTACCCATGTGGAAAACTCAACAAGTTGTCATGTCAGAAAAATAATGAATTCTTAACTATGATTTGTATAGCCCCAAACAAACATAGAACTTAGTTTCAACATTTTATGACTTCTCCTTGCACTTCAATCTAGCCAAGCTTTACTGTAGACAAAAACATGTAGGTTTTTGCAACCAGAGAAATATTTTGCTACACTAAGTGGGGGAAAAAAGTTTTCTTGTGCTGAGACTGGTCATACTATCTCTGAAATGATCCTTGTGGATCAGTCAAAACTTAACACTCACACAAAAGAAGGGGGGAATTTATCTTCTGGCTATAATGAACCACAATTCCTTCAGTACACAAAACCCCAAGAAACCCAACACCAAACACTGCCTGTAGTCCTAACCTACTTCATTTTTTAAAAAAGCAACAGAAGACTCTGGCAGCCATTATTTAAGAGAAGCTAAGCCAGTGTAGCACGTTTGCTTATTGCTGCTAAGAAAATACAAAATATATTCTGATTCTCTAACCTATCCAAAATACACTGACATGCTATCTTGTTAGAGGTGTGGTAGTTCTACAGATCTCACACAGGGGAAATGTAGGGTATTTTTGCATTTATTTATTGATTTCCTGTCTTTAGTTTGTCGTTTGCCAAGAGAAACAGTGTGATATAGTTGTCCAAGCTATGGACTATGACTCTGGAGACCAGGGTTCAAATATGCCCCCCCCCTGTTATGGAAATCCACTGGGTAACTTTGGGCAAGTCACACTCTCTCAGCCTCAGAGGAAGACAAAGGCAAATCTGAACAAATCTTGCCAAGAAAACACTGTGATAAATACATCTTAGGGTCACCATAAGTCAGAAATGACTTGAAGGCACACAACAACAAACAACAAACGTCTTTATATATAATCCTAAAAATGCTCACAACACTGAGGGAACAGAAGAAATGACAAAACAAAGACAGGACTCAGAAAAATGCAAGCATGTGTTAGGGAACACTGATGCAATGCATATAAAGTGATAGAAGCTCATGCACATAAGTTGAGGCAGGAGCCCACAGCCATCCCCTCTGTTGCCAAGAACAACTTAGTCTCCCTTCCCTTCCTGCCATTGTGTGAAACTATTAGCATAATGAGCCATTACACTACATTAAGAAAACAAAAATAATGACCATGGAGGATTTACATAAATTCAATCTAGACAACAAGGAAATTCAAATAGTTAAAAGATTTCCCATACCTTGTATCAAACATTGATCAGAATGGAGACTGCCTGCAGTCAAGAAATCAGAAGAAGACTACTGCAGTCAAGCAATCAGAAGAAGGGAAGCTATGAAAGAACTAGACAAAATCCTAAAGTGCAAAGATATAAAAATTGAACACCAAAGTTAGGATCATCCAAGCCACCATATTTTCCATCACCATGTACAGGTGTGTGAGTTGGACAGTGAGGAAAGCTGTTCAAAAGAAATTCAATTCAATGTGGTGCTGGAGAAAAGTGCTGAGGATACTGTGGACAGCCAAAACGACAAATGGGTCCTAGAACAGATCAAGCCTGAACTCTCCCTGGAAGCCAAGATTACTGAACTGAGACTGTCCTACTTTGGCCACATTGGCCACATCACTGGAAAAGACAATAATGCGAGGGGAAAGGTGGAGGACAGTAGAAAAAAAAGGAAGACCTCTCATACCAGATGGATAGACTCAATCAAGGAGGCCATGGCCCTGAGCCTGCAAGACCTGAACAGAGCACCTATGGACAGCAGGTCTTGGAGGCATCTCATTCATGGGGTTGCCATGAGTCAACTCCACGGCAGTTAACAACAACAACAAACAGTGCCTATAGCCATTAATGCCTATGGCCAGGTCAGTCTTCTGCAGGTGTTCCAAACTTGTAAAAGTGCTCCTAGTCATGGTAGCCACTTGAACTTTTTTCAAAATGCAAGATAAAGTGCTGATAAAAAGGACACTTTCCACCACTAAGATAGTGACTTCAAGAAAACTCTGAAGTCCCTGCAGAGTGGTCTGTATAGATACATAGGACCAGCAATTATTCTAACCAACAGCATTCTCATCTTGCTTAGGTTACGTTTCCATTTATTTATCTACATCCAGACACTTGTATCACCAGATAACAGTGCAGGGTTTCCACTGCCACCCTAGGCTCTGATGACATTATTGCAAATTATTGGATAATGGATATTACTGGCATTTCCAGAAGGATACCACAGTATCCAGCAGGAGTGCACAGACATATTGATCCCAATGACAGATGGAGGTCATGCATGCACATGCACACTGGAACATTAGTACCATGGAAGCAGCAAAGTCTCCTCCTTCACACAAAGCAGCTTAGGTAACATCACCACCATCAGCATTTTAGAAGCAGAAATCCTAATCACTGGGGAAGGAAGATTCAAAGAGGACCATGGGAGCAACACAGCCAGTAGGCACAGGTTATAGTACCAACACTTTATAATACTAAGTGCTAATATATCCAGGAGAATCAACAGCATCACACACACCCTGCTCATTCCCTGACACAATTTTTACCCATTGGGGGTGACAAGGGCAGTTTCCTCTAAAACAAATCCAAAAGCCTGACAGAAAGGAACCTACATAATCAGCTTTGTTCCTCCAAAAAAAGGGGGGAGGGAAAAAAGGGGGGGGGAATCTGCTAATTAATATTTCATACTGGACAGTCATTCAGAAGAGGTCTAAAGATTATTCAGGTCCAAACAGTATTGAAGAAAACATATCACTTCCTCTTATGTTAAAAGTAGAAGACTCCCCCCAGTTCATGACGTCCAAACAAAAAGCCCCAGCATAGTTATCAACCAGGCTCAAGCCACTGTCTTGATGCTAGGTATTGTAAACTAACCCCGGACCCATCTCTGCTTCAAGTTCCAACCAGATTGTGCAGCTCCTCTACGATATCTGCATTTCAGCCTTTTCATGGACACACCTCTTAGCTTTGACCCTTTTGTGCAAACTAGTTGTCTATCGCTATGCTTCTCTGTAGTTTAATAGAAGTATACTTTCCACTCTGCCAACTCCAAATATACAGTTGTCCCTCCCTATCCACAGATTTGGTATTCACAGATTTAAGCATTCACATCTTGAATATATTCTTAAAAAAATAATAATCCAAAAAGCAAACCTTGGTTTTGCCATCTTATATAAGGGACACCATTTTGCTATGCCACTGCATATAATGGGACTTCAGTATTCACGGATTTTGGTATCCACGGCGGGTCCTGGTACCAAACCCCAGCAAATATGAGGGGACGACTGTAAATACAGATTGTTATTTTCCTCAACCATTAAGTTTGCATTACTACTATGCTTCTAAACAAACACTCCATCCAGAAAATCAGACCTGTTCCTTCCAGAATTTTTGTCCAACCATATTCTTGCAAAAATCCATCAGTGTTGTTGTTTTTTTGTCAGTAATGTGGCACTAGGAGAAAGAGAAACTGCCCCAAAGTTTGTATGATTTCTGATTATCGAAACTGCATTTGATATTTGCCGTGAAATAAAACAAAGAACCAAGGCAACCACCACTAAAATGAAACTGAACACATCCTTAAGCTTTCAGTGTAAATTAGTTCTACAGCTATAGAATGTATGAAACAGTATCTCTAGAAAAGTGATTCCCAAAGTGGGCGCTACCACCCCTGGTGACCGCTGCAGTGATACAGGGGGACGGTGATGGCCACAGGTGCATTTGGAGGTGATGAATAAATGAAAGGGGGCAGTGAAAAAATAAAAGAAAGAAGAGAAGATTTTCGCTCATAACGCTTAATTTTTCTTTGAGCAACGTACTGGATGTTGGCTCGGTTCCTGCATACGCCCTCACTTGCACTGAGGTATGTGCAATTGCGCACTGCTACTGTTCATGTGGTGCCACTGAATTACCATTCCAAAACACGTGAGCACTACGAGCATTGCTGCGGGCAATTGCCACTAGTGCGATTGGTCGATCACAAGGCCAAAGCCTGGAACGGCAGCGGAAGTACTGGCTACTGGCAGTACTACCAGCAGATTTCCAAGCACACTATGAATCAGGAGATTGCCTGTAAACATTATAGGAAAATTATGGCATAATATAACTCTGAGGACTTTTTCGGAAGGAGAAATACACCATAAGAAGGGTTGTCCCTTGTGCGATGCTGCTGCGCGGCAAGGGGGGGCGTTTCGTATTATGCCATCCCCCTGCTGATTCTGTTCCGGTACGAATCGCAGCTCCAGTGTCATATTTGGCCGTTTCTTAATCATGGAAGTTGACCTTCTTGCGGTGTATTTCTCCATCCGAAAAAGTCCTAAGTTAAATTGTTGTGATATTGTGACAAGTTAAATTTAACTATAATTGGTGAGTATTATTTATTTATTTTGTAATAATTATATGAGCTTTACAATTAATAATATCATGTTTATTTATTTCATTAGTATTTATTTTAGTTTGTTTTTACAAATATATTTCAAAAAATTACAAAAAAAATTAATTAAAAATACCTCCATAAAATTTTTTATTTTTTCTACAGATAATAATGGCTCAACCAAAGAAAAAATGAATACAATATAATATTGAATATTTGAAATATGGCTTTATTGAGTCGCCTGTAAACAATACATTACCAATGTGCCTGATTTGCCAGAAAGTTTTATCAAACGAAGCTATGAAGCCTTCCAGACTACAAGAACATTTGACTAAAATTCATGGTGATAAAAAAGATAAGGATTTATCTTATTTTCAAACACGAAAATAAAAAAATTATCAAACAACCGACATTGGCAAAACTCTTTTCAGCTGCAACCACACAAGATAGCGATGGCTTGCTTGCTTCTTATAATATTTCGGTAATGATTGCCAAATCGGAAAACCCTCATACTATTGGTGAAGAACTAATTGTAACAACTATAAGTGAAGTAATACGTGCTGTGCTACACAATCCAGCATCTGATATTATCAAGAAAATTTTGTTGACCAATAATACAGTGCAAAGCAGAATTGATGAAATGGCTCAAGATGTTGAAGATTCACTGTGTGGCTATTTAAAAACACCTTGGTTTTCTATTCAACTTGATAAGTCAACTTTGTTAGGAAATGAAGCTTTACTTTTAGCATACGTGTGGTTCACAAAGGAAGAACACATTTGCCAAGAATTATTATTTGCTAAATATTTGCAAACTGATACTAAAGGAAAATCAATATTTCATGCACTGGATGAGTTTTTTAAAGAAAAAGAAATACCTCTGAGTAATATCTTATCAGTAGCCATAGATGCTGCTCCAGCAATGGTAGGGCGCTACAGGGGTTTTCTTGCATATTTAAAAAAGAGGGTGCCAAATGCATTCACAGTATACTGTATCATCCATCATCAACATCTAGTTGCCAAAAGTTTAAGTGCACACCTAAATAATTCATTACAATATGTAATTAAAGCTATCAACACAATCAGAAGCAAATCATTGAATGACAGATTATTTAAACAGCTTTGTATTGAAAACGATGAAGAATTTAATCGTTTGCTTCTTCATACAGAAATCCGTTGGTTGTCAAAGGGTGCCTGTTTAGATATGTTTTATAAGCTGTTTAACTCGGTGCTGGAGTTCTTGAAAGATAAAAATGATGCTTTACGATCCAATTTAATTCAATCCAAAAGCGACATTGCTTACTTGACCGACTTGTTTCAAAAATTTAATGAAAGCAATCTTCAGCTTCAAGGTGATGAACTGAATATATTTTTTTAAAAAAAAAATCTGTTATTTTTGCATTTGTGACAAAACTTCTTTTGTAGAAATGAAATTTTGGACAACGGGAATTCAGCCAGTTCCCAAATTTATCAGGAGCAGAAAAAAAAGATGAAGACATACTTTCTTATTGTGAGCACTTGGATGTTCTCCATTCAGATTTTAATCAACGATTTGATGACATTTTGAAAATGAACATACCTGATTGGATTTTGGATACTTTTTCAAGTGCAAACACAGAAGAATCTCCACAGTTACAAGAACTGATGGAACTACAAATGATGAATTGAAATTTAAATTCAAAAGTGGCTACCAACAATTCTGGCTGCAAAAGGAGATCCCTACGGCTTATCCTGAAATATGGGCTGTAATTCAAAAGTTCTTAATTGCATTTCCTTCATCATATTTAGTGGAATATGGATTCAGTGCGGTAACCAATTTATTAACAACAAAAAAAAAAAAAAGAAAAAAGAAAAAGAAACCAATTGCAAATAGTCAATCGTGGTGATTTAAGATTACTGCTGACGAAAACAGAGCCGAGGATTACTAAATTGGTAGCAGCATACCAGGTTCATCCTTCTCATTAAGATGATATCGAATGTTTTAACTTTTTTTTGTATTAACTTTCTATTCTGAGTTCAATAAATAGTTTCATAATTTCAAACTTCAATGTTTCTAATTTACACCTTTCTTTACTATATTTTACAAAAAAGGTAGAAACATTAATACATATATCCTTCTGTTTAATTGCTATTAAATTTTTAAAAAAATTAATTTCCAGGCGGCGCTGAGTAATATTTTTTCTGGAAAGGGGGCGGTAGGCCAAATAAGTTTGGGATCCATTACTCTAGAAGAAAAAAATTCTTTGCTCATAGATACAAAGCAGTTTACAAACTCAGTAAAACAATTACAGTTGTCCTTTCATATTCGCTGGGGTCTGATTCCAGGACCCCCCCACCGTAGATACCAAAATCAGTGAATACTCAAGTCCTATTATATGCAATGGCATAGCAAAACGGTGACCCTAATATAAGATGATAAAATCAAGGTTTGCTTTTGGGATTATTATTATTTTTAAGAATATTTTCAAGCCATGAATACTTAAATCCGTGGATACCAAATCCAAGGATACAGAGGGATAACTGTAATTATAATTAACAGCAGTGTAGGTAACATAAAATACATTGCTGTTCCTCAGATTAACATGAGACCTAGCATAGTGTAGTGGTTTCAGTATTGGACTAGGACTCCAGGCAACCAGGGTTCTAATCTCTGCTCAGACACAAAAAACCACTGAGTGACCTTTGGAAAGTTACACTCTCTCAGCCTAAGAGGAAAGCAATGGAAACCCCCCTCTGAACAAATTCTGCAAAGAAAACCCTGTGATAGATTCACCTTAGTGTTTCTGGAAGTCAGAAATGACTTGAAGGCCCATAACAAGAAACCTCAGATTCTCCCTGGCTTTTCTTCACAAACGAAGATTTAGGAAGGACTCATCCCGCGCTGTCTGCAGGCGCGCTGATGACTAAAAAGGCCAATCTGAGATAAACAAGTCCAGTTGCAGAAAGCACAGCAGAAGGTCTCCTTCGCTCATGTTTCTGGGTTGTGATTCTTTCTGCGTTGTCGTTTCTCTTCAAGACTTGTTCAGCGTGAGTTATTAAATACGGCTACAGCATTGTGGATAGTGCTTCCCCATTCCTCCCAATGTGAGGCCAGGGCGGACCATTGTTTGTGATCAATTTGGCCGAGCCTGAGATGTTGTTTCAGGGAGTCCTTGTATCGCTTTTTTGGAGGCCCCTCTTACACTGTCCCATGGCGAGTTCACCGTAGAGTACTATTTTTGGGAGGCGATGGTCCGCCATCCTAGAAATGTGCCCTTCCGTTTTCTTCAGTTGACCTCCAGCCCAAACAGCTCTACAGCTGTTGTGAAGCAGGATGTTAGGTGCTGCAGAGCTGCTTCTGTGTGGGCAACAAGGGCAACATCATCAGAGAAGAGCATCTCACGGACTAGACAGGTACTAACAGTTACAGGCCCAAAACCAGGTCTGGGAATACAACTTCCAATCCTGGATGGAACTACAGTCTCCTCCAAGGATTGTGTTCGCAGTCTGGGGGTGCTCCTGGACCCGTCACTCCAGATGACTAATCAGGTTAATGCGACGGTCAGGAGTGCCTGTTATCAACTTCGGCTGATACGCCAGCTGCGCCCTTTCCTGGAAACTAGGGACCTCGAAACTGTGGTACATGCACTGGTAACCTCCCGTCTGGATTTCTGTAATGCGCTCTACATGGGGCTACCCTTGTGCTTGACTCGGAAACTTCAACTAGTCCAGAACATGGCAGCCAGGCTGATTTCTGGCGTTTCCAGAAGAGAGGATATAACACCTGTGCTAAAAGCTCTCCACTGGCTGCCTATTAGTTTCCCGGCACAGTACAAGGTGTTGGTTATAACCTTTAAAGCCCTACATGGCTTAGGTCCAACTTACCTCTGGGACCGCCTCCTTCCGTACAACCCTCCCTGCACACTTCGGTCTTCTGGGAGGAATCTGTTACAGCCTATGAAAACAAGGCTGTCGGTGACCTCCCAGAAGGCCTTCTCTGCTGCTGCTCCCAGATTATGGAATGGCCTGCCAGACGAGATCCGTCTTATTACCACCTTAGACAGCTTTAAAAAAGCTGTCAAGACGGATCTTTTCCGGCAGGCCTTTCCTGAATAATTATCCCGGCCCAAGACTCAGCTGTCCTTTATAGGCTGTGATTGTATGTTGTGATTTTTTCTTCTAATTTATATATATTTTTAATTATTGTCTGTTTTAATCCATCATAATTTAATATTATTTTAAGGGGTGGGTGGGCTAGGGTATTGTGATTATGGAGTTTTTATATTGTAAGCCGCCCCGATTGCGTTGCAGAGGGGCGGGATATAAATAAAATTTTATTATTATTATTATTATTATTATTATTATTATTGATAATTTAGAGTCTTAGTGTAAGCCATCAGATGGCTTAAGTTAAACAAGCTACATGAGTACGGTAACATTTACAGATGCCGTCTTCTTCTTCAAGGTCTGCCGTAGCCCTTTGGAGCATCATGCTGAAGAAGAATATAAATAAAGTTGGAGCAAGAACACAACCTTGCTTCACACCATTAGTTATTAGAAAGGGCTCTGAAAGAGCATCGCCATAGATACCTCAGATTAAAACCATTAAAATATTATGCCATTTTTTAAAAGGAACAAATCCATTCTTTAGTCCCTTAGAGCACACAACCTACTTTCCTGAGTGGGTAACATATAGACTAAAACTTCTCCAGAAAACAAAAGGTATAAAAAATGTTCATATACAATAAGGCATTCCTAAATTAGGTCAGATCCTAAGTAATTAAAGCTCTAAATGTCAAATCAACACCTTCACTTGAGCCCAGAAACAAAATAAGAGCCAATGAAGAAATGGCAATATCATAATAATATAGTATCTGAGCCTAAACTGCTATATTCTCTGTCAGTTAAAGATTCTGGCCCATCTTCAACCAAACCCACACATAGCTCTTCAGTAGCCCAAACTGGTGACCAAGATACAAATGGCTGAAATGATATCCATGCTCTCCAGAGGTTGACATAGTTGGCAACCTTCCTCAAATGAAAAAACGCACTTCAGGCCTCTGCCCGTACCAACTTTCAGACATACTACTAAACTGTGGCACTAGAAACTTTTGTATAGTGAAGGGTGACTTCCAAGCAGAAAAACACACCACTTCCTGAACTAAAACAAGAGAAACAGGCCAAACAGGAAACAGGCCAAAAAGGAAAGGAGGAAGAATAGCATTATATATCAGGAATATTTACACCAGTGAAGAGATCCATGACATCAATACTGGAAGCCAGGTGGAGAGCATCTGGATAAAAATTAAAGGGGAGGGAAACAACAGGGGTGTTATTGTGGGACTCTACTACAGACCCCCAAGTCAGACGGAGGAATTGGATGATGCCTTTCTAGAACAGATGACCACACACGCAGAAAGGAGAGATGTACTAGTGATGGGTGACTTCAACTATCCTGATATTTGCTGGCAATCTAACTCAACCAAAACGTCAAGGTCTAGCAAATTCCTTACTTGCCTGGAAGACAATTTCATGGTCCGAAAGGTGGAAGAGGTAACAAGAGGCTCAGCTATTTTAGATCTGATCCTAACCAACAGGGATGACCTTGTTAATGCAATGCAAGTGGCGAGATCCTTAGGTGAGAGTGATCATGTTCTCCTGGAGTTTGTTATACAATGGAAAGGAGAAGCCAAGCATAGTCAGACACGCATTCTTGACTTTAGGAGAGCTGATTTCAATAAACTCAGGGAAATACTGAGGGTGATCCCATGGTCAGGAATACTAAAAGAGAAGGGACTTCAAGACGGATGGAACTTTCTCAAAAGGGAGATACTGAAGGCACAATTTCAAACAGTACCAATGAGGAAGAAAAATGGGAGGTGTCTCAAGAAACCAGGATGGATGACTAAAGAACTTTCAACAGAGCTAAGTTTTAAATGGAACATGTATAGGAAATGGGAAAAGGGGGAGATCACCAAAGAAGAATTCAAACAGATAGCGAACACGTGTAGGAGTAAAGTCAGAAAAGCTAAAGCGCAGACCGAGCTCAGGCTCGCAGAGAGGTTAAGAACAATATAAAGCTTTTTGGAGGGTATGTCTGCTGCAAAAGGAAGAAGGAAGAAACAGTAGAGCCACTACATGGAGAAGATGGCAAAATGCTAACAGGGGAGAGAGAAAAGGCAGAATTACTCAACACCTTCTTTGCCTCAGTTTTTTCAGAAAAGGAAAAGGGTGATCAACCTGAGATAATGGAACAGAGAACACAATAGGGGAAATCCAATAGGGTGGAAAAATGAAATGCATAGATATAAGGATGGGGGAGACCTGGCTGAACAAGACTACGTGCGAAAGCCCAAAGTCCTAGAATACCACGAGTTGAACATGAGTCAACAGTGTGATGCAGCAACTAAAAAGGCCAATGCGATCTTGGGCTGCATCAATAGAAGTATAGTGTCTAGAATCATAGAATCATAGAATCATAGAATTGCAGAGTTGGAAGAGACCACGAGGGCCATCCAGTCCAACCCCCTGCCACGCAGGGAATCACAATCAAAGCATCCCCGACAGATGGCCATCCAGCCTCTGTTTAAAGACCTCCAAGGAAGGATCAAGAGAAGTAATAGTGCCACTCTATTCTGCCTTGGTCAGGCCTCACCTAGAATACTGTGTCCAGTTCTGGGCACCACAATTCAAAAAGGATATTGACAAATTGGAGCGTGTCCAGAGTAGCGTGAATAAAATGGTGAAAGGTCTGGGAGACTTAGGAGAAAAGACTTAGGGAGCTGGGTATGTTTAGCCTGGAAAAGAGAGGTTAAGGGGCAATATGATAGCCCTGTTTAAGTATTTGAAGGGGTATCACATTGAGGATGGAGCAGGCTTGTTTTCTGCTGCTCCAGAGACTGGAACACGGAGCAATGGATGCAAGCTCCAGGAACAGAGATTCCACCTCAACATTAGGAGGACCTTTCTGACAGTAAGAGATGTTTGGCAGTAGAACGCACTCCATCGGAGCATGGTGGGATCTCCTTCCTTGGAGGTCTTTTAACAGAGGTTGGATGGCCATCTGTCAGGGATGCTTTGATTGTGATTTCCTGCGTGGCAGGGGGTTGGACTGGATGGACCTTGTGGTCTCTTCCAACTCTACAATTCTATGATTCTATGAAATTGTTATCAGCTAACACTGACTGAGATGACACTGGTTGTTAGAAAATACAGTAATTCTCGGTAAAGCTGAAGGCTGTTGTTTGCCCCCAAACAGCCTCCCAAGTTGGCCAAACAAATTCCAGGCTAAACTGTGGCCCTTCTCACACAATTCTGTTGTACCGTGATAGTAGTGGATTAATCCCACCTTTGCCTCACCCTTATTGCATGACATTATGGCACTCCCAGTGTTGTTATTCTGTCGTTCTTGGGCTTTCAATTTGTTTTCATGCTGGAAATGATCCATTAATGACTCCCTTTCTGCTGTGGTTCAGTAGCCAGTTTGAGTATGAATGTCTCATTCCACTTCATCAAGAATGGCTAAGCAGTGATTGCAGTGTGGGTGTGTTCTAGATGTCCCCGCCTTGGTGGTGCCTAATTTAATCTCCCACATGGAAATCTTAGACTTCTGTTGCTTAGGCAGGGAGGACAAGACTTCTGAAGAGGTTATCTGTGTTTCCTGGTCTATTTTTTATGCCGTACACTACTGGAACCGTTTGTCTCAGTGCTACTGCCACAGTTTTAATTTTTAAAGTTTATTTTCAATTATTATTAATTAAAAAATAGTTTAAGGCTATAGTGTAATAGTATGGAGAGCCAGTGTAGTGGTTTGAGCATAAGACTATGACTCTGGAGAACAGGATTTGAATCCATGTTTCGCCATGGAAACCCACTGGGTGACCTTAGATAAGTCACATTCTCTCATGGTAAGAGGAAGGCAAAGGCAAACCCCTCTGAACAAAACTTGCCAAGAAAACCCCATGATAGAACCTAGGGTCACCATAAGTCGGAAACGAAGGCACACAACGACAACAACAAAGTGTAATAGTACATGGTATCATGCATTAGCTGTGTTATTATGGCTTTCTTTAAAAAAAGGGGGGGAACCAATCATGATGCAGGAAGCAGAGCAATCAAAGCAGTACGAATGGCATTGATAGGTTTTCTTTGGGGTTTTTCCGGGCTGTGAGCCCGTGTTCTAGAAGTTTATTCCTGACCTTTCACCTGCATCTGTGGCTGCCATCTTCATCTTCTCTGAAGATGCCAGCCACGTCAGGAATAAACTCTTCCAGAACATGGCCTCACAGCCCAGAAAAAAAACACAGAAAACCTATGGATGCTGGCCGTGAAAGCCTTTGACTTCACAACAAATGGCATTATCAAGTATTGAGGAACTTGCACTGCAGACAAGAAAACAGTGCGAGATACACAGTTTAAGTGAAAATGTGGTAAAGATACAGTACACAGTGTCAGCATTCAGCTGTCTTTATGAATACAGGTGAAGTGGTCTTCAAACAGAACAATCCAAAACAACTAGCTAGTGTGATAAGCTTTGATAAGTACGTGTTAAAAATAGGTATAACTTCCACAGTACTGTAACCCTAACAAATTCAACAGTTGGTCTGTGAGCCAGAGGCCTAAAGTAATTCTACAAAAGTTCTAGCAGCTTGCTCTTCAAGCTGTCTGACTTGGCTGTGAGGCAATCCTGTTTGGAGAAGATCTTGCTCGGACTAAAAACTGCTACTAACATTTTAGTCCATCCCACTTCGTTCTGTTCTCCCACTTGATTGTAAGCATCATGACTCTCAGTTAGTGTTTCAAGTCATACAAATTCCACTGAGGAAAGAAGAATAAGAAGTCCTGAAATCCAAAAAAAGCTGATGCTTTCCAGTCATTCTGGCTTCCAGATTGTCTCTCTCTCGCTCTCTCTCACTCTCTGTTGAGTGTGTGTGCACGCACACGCGTTGCTAAATGGCAGCTTGTTCCACCCTGAAGCTGAAGAAAACCTACGAACTGAAACTTCCAAAAAAGGTTTGGAGAAGGCAGTTTTGTATCACAGTTTTGTTCCCATTTTCAGCCTACCTTTCTTCACATATAATATGAAACGTGTTAGATAGAAAGTGTATGAAATGGAAAGCAAAAGTTACTTAAGTCAAAGGCACCTGGGATAAAACAAGGGACAAAGCAGTTGAATATAAAAGAAAAAAAATGTAGAAAATCTATCTCATACGGCTAATTTACATACTATGGGATTACCTAAGGATGAGGAAGAGTTTGACTTAATCAGCTACCTTGAAGAATAGATTCCCAAAGTGCTAGATTTAACTCAATGGATGATCCCATTAAAGTGGAAAGAGCATGTAAAATGCCCTTGAGAACCACAGCTAATTCTACAAACAGCAAGTAACAATCCTTCTTGCATTCTGCAATTTTCAGACCTCAGAAACAAAAGACTGAACAATGAAAGAAGCATAGGGTGAAAGGCAAGGAGTCCTAAGTCTACATTTGTACGGTAGTTTTTCTTTTACCAATTGCAGTTCCAGTACAGCCTTTCTTCCACCAATGTAGGTCTCAAGGTGGGTAACCTGAAGTTTTTCTCCTGTACTCAACCCAAGGTCAGACACAGGCAAAAGTCATTTTTCTTCTAAGATGCAAAGTGAAAGAAAGATTTCCAAAAGGATAAGGGGTAGCAAAAGCTTTAAGAGACAAACAACAGCTAAAAAAAACCAAAACATATAAACTCCTGAAAACTACACTCACATAGACTCAGTTATTTTGATATGCATATACTACCACACTCGAGTACTGCTTAAATTCACTACTGCTGTGCATTGATTAGATTAAGTTTGAGTATTCATGGCTACTCACTTGAAAAGAGTAACAAATTGGTGTTTATATATGTATATATATATTCATTGCAGGTTTTCCGTGTCATACCTTTGAAGCAGCAAAGAATAGTCCAAAAAGGATCAGCTGGTACTAGACACATACAAGTTTAAGTCAATATTCAAAATCAGCTTTAAGCCGCCTGCCTTCTTTCATCTCCAGTTGCAATGCACATGATTTATCATTTCTCTAGATTTTAAAAAGGCACATTCTCACTGTTGTCAGTGCAAGATGCAGCATTCCTCCATCTCCTCCTAACAATGAGGGCAAGCAAGCTCTTTTTCTGTAAAGGGGCCAAACTCCCTCATAAAGTGAAATTAGGGGCTACATGCTAGTGATGGTCAAGGTTTGCAGCAAGCAGTAGCTGGGCCACAGAAAAGAGTAGGCAAGCCCACCTCTCCCTGTTTCCCTCCCCCTCTCCTCCAAGTAGACTGCTGGGAGATCATTCTTGCAGAAGCCTGAACTGATCACAGATGACAGCTGCATGACAACAGGCCAAGGGCAGCAAGAGACCTAAGGCTGCATGTTGCCAAGCCCAGTTTTTGCACTTTACAGATTGAATTCTTCCTCTACTTCAGTATAGGAAACCCTGGGAAGAGCACAAAGCAAAGTATTCACTCTCCTGCTCTCCCATGAATGCTCTCTCTTCCCAGAACGCTCATAATTTCACTTGTTTCCATAGAATCATAGAGTTGGAAAAGACCACAAGTACCATCCAGTTCAACCCCCACCATGTAGCTAATAGCACCATGTAGCTAGTAGCTAATACCCTAGAGGACAGGATCAAAATTCAGAATGACCTGGATAGACTGGAGAGCTGGGCCAAAGCTAACAAAATGAAATTCAATACGGAGAAATGTAAAGTACTGCATTTAGGGCAGAAAAATGAAATGCATAAATATAGGATGGGAGAGACCTGGCTGAATGAGACTACGTGCGAAAGGGATCTAGGAGTCCTAGTAGACCACAAGTTGAACATGAGCCAACAGTGTGATGCGGCAGCTAAAAAGGCCAATGCAATTTTGGGCTGCATCAATAGAAGTATAGTGTCTAGATCAAGAGAAGTAATAGTGCCACTCTATTCTGCCTTGGTCAGACCTCACTTAGAATACTGTGTCCAGTTCTGGGCACCACAATTCAGAAAGGATATTGACAAATTGGAGCGTGTCCAGAGAAGGGCAACTAAAATGGTGAAAGGTCTGGAAACCATGCCTTATGAGGAGAGACTTAGGGAGCTGGGTATGTTTAGCCTGGAAAAAAGACGGTTTAGAGGCGATATGATAGCCCTGTTTAAGTATTTGAAGGGATGTCACGCTGAGGATGGAGCAGGCTTGTTTTCTGCTGCTCCAGAGACTGGAACACGGAGCAATGGGTGCAAGCTCCAGGAACAGAGATTCCACCTCAACATGAGGAGGAACTTTTTGACAGTAAGAGCTGTTCGGCAGTGGAACACACTCCCTCGGAGCGTGGTGGGGTCTCCTTCCTTGGAGGTCTTTAAACAGAGGCTGGATGGCCATCTGTTGGGGATGCTTTGATTATGATTTCCTGCGTGGCAGGGGGGTTGGACTGGATGGCCCTCGTGGTCTCTTCCAACTCTGCAATTCTATGATTCTATGATTCTATGTAGGAATACACAATCAAATCATTTCTGTCAGATGGCCATCCAGCCTCTGTTTAAAAACCTCCAAAGAAGGAGATTCCATCACACTCTGAGGCAGTGTATTCCACTTCCAAACAGTTCTTACTGTCAGGAAGTTCTTCCTAATGTTTAGATGGAATCTCTTTTCCTGTAGTTTGAGTCCACTGCTCTATGTCCTAGTCTCTGGAGCAGCATGAAAACAAGCTTGCTCCATCCCCAGTATGACATCCCTTCAAATATTTAAACATGGCTGTCATGTCCCCTCTCAACCTTCTCTTCTCCATGCTAAACATGTCCAGCTCCCTAAGCCGCTCCTCATAGGGCATGGCTTCCAGACCTCCCACCATCCTGGTTGTCCTCCTCTGAACACATTCCAGCTTTTCAATATCCTTCCTCAATTATGGTGCCCAGAACTGGACACAGTATTCCAGGTGAGGTCTGACCAATGCAGAATAGAGTGGCACTTTTACTTCCCTTGATCTAGACACTATATTCCTATTAATGCAGCCTAGAATCGCACTGGCATTTTTAGCTGCTGCATCACACTGCTGACTCATGTTCAGCTTGTGGTCCACTAAGACTCCTAGATCCCTTTCGCATGTACTGCTATCAAGCCAGGTGTCACCCATCCTATATCTGTCCATTTCATTTTTACTGCCCAAATGTAGTACAGTTGTCTCTCCATATCCATAGATTTGTATCCATGGATTTAAGTATTCATGGCTTGAAAATATTCTTTAAAAAATAATAATCCAAAAAGCAAACCATGATTTTGCTATGCCATTGCATATAATGGGACTTGAGTATTCACGGATTTTGGTATCCACAGAGGGGTCCTGGAACCAAACCCCAGCGACTATTAAGGGACAGCTGTATCCTACATTTCTCCCTGCTTTGATTTTGAGGAAAAGGTATAGCTGAAGTATGGTGTATATATTTATTTATTCTTAAATTGGGCATGTTGCTTCCAACAAAGAAGTATTTCTGTGAATGCTATTTATCTTTGACCTCCTTAGAGGAATGTCTTTACGAGTGCCTCCCTCTTATACAAATGCATTAAGATAATTCATGTTTCATGGATGCAGAGCGGAAGCCAACACTACCCCTTTTCTTCTGTGTGTCAGGTCAAAACTTTTTTATTTCCTCCCCCATTTTATACATTTCGAGCTGGATAAATGCTTTATTCCTGTCAGTTTTTTTTTTCATATTATTGTTTCATGCAGGTTTGAAGTGTTTCATAGATTTCAAATTATGTCTACTGTCCTGAAATCCTTTTGAGGGGAGAGGGAAATGAAGGAAATAATTCTATAATAAATGCATGCAAGCAGTGGAAGCTAGTGCTTCAGATGTCAGCAGAGTGGTGAATCCACTCTGGGTTTTACTCTGAACTTTAAATAAGATCTCCAAGGTGGTGAAAATATTTGGGGGATTGGGTTCCATGCTTTGTAAAGCTCATTTAAACTTCAGACTAAAACTCAGAGCAGAATCACCACCTCACTTAGATCACAGTCACCAGGCTCCACTGTATATGTGTTCCCTTCCCATGTGTCCATTAACATTGGTGTATTCTTGTGAAGAACAGGTTGTTTACCTGTAACTGTGGTTCGCTGAGTGGTTATCTGTGCCTTCACACAAATGGGTTTCGTGCCTGTGCAGAGACCTCATTTGTGCAAAACCCATTTGTGTGAGGCACAGATATCACGAAGAACAGGTTGCTTGCCTGTAACTGTGGTTCTCTGCGTAGTCATCTATGCCCTCACAGAAATGGGTTTCGCATGAATGAAATCTCTGTGCAGGCACGGAACCCTTTTGTGTGAGGCACAGAGACCACAAAGAATAGTATGTATTGTTTTCAAGAAGGCTGTATTTGTATGGCTCCCCTGCCAAGATTCATACATATGTTTCCATGTGTTCAGTGCATAAAAACCGCTGGCTGAACTGGAATCATGTCTGGCTGGGACAGAAAGGGTTGAACCAGTGGCTACACAGAAATCTGCCTATGGCCTTCAAGTCAGATTCAAACTGTAACACTATGCTTCCAATAACAGTAAGTATTGAATACTGAAGGAATACTGAAGCACCTTTGAGCATAAGCTTTCATAGATTTAGTCAAACTTCTTTCTCTCATTCTCAAAGGTGCTGCAAGATGCCTTTTTATACTGATACAGATGAATGTGGCTATGAATACAACTAATATTCAATATTGAAAACTCCCAGGATGTAGAGAGCAATCATATATTTAAGATTAATTCTTCCAGGCAAAGAGTTTCACCTAGAGCTGGATCTAGGCAATAGCTCTATTGATATTAATATAAGGTGGGCAATAGTTTAAGTCATCTGTTTGTAAAGTCTCTCTGAAGTGGATGTTTATCTGAGACATTACTACCTTTTGTTAAACCAAGTACCTGGTAATGTCTCTCAGGAAAATGAGATGTTGGTTCCTTTCCCTTTGAAGAGCTGCCTGAGCTGCAGGAGTCTGTTCCCTCACCCCAAAATACATAAAAAGAGAGCCCAGATTCAAGATAAGGAATTCTGAAAAGGGATCTGTTAAGTGCTTGATGCAAGCTTTCCAAGCTCTACTGGCTTCTTCGTCAGGCCAAACATGTTAAGATAAAAATAAAGAAAGAAAAGTGGCAATGTTGGGAGTCACAGGCCCACATGCTGTTTCAGATGTTACTTATGTTGTTCAAAGCCAAACACAGCTACCTCTGAATGTGTTTTCTAAGAATCCTGTTAGCCATTCTATTTCTTAAAGTCCTGTTCATGCTCAGAGGACCTTCATTACTGTCTTCCTCTTCTTTTGACTGCTCCAAGTAGCAGAACAATGGACCCCAATTTCTCCTCAGAAAAGTCAACATAATTTCTGTCACACTTAAATCTCTTCCCACCCCCTCTCTTTCTCTGATGCATGTGTATGTGGCAGAGGAATAGATTTCTATTGTGCCCATTTTGATGCTCTCCCTCCCTCCCTTTCCCCCCTTCTCCTCTTAGCAAAACCTAAACATCAGACTGATTATCCCAAAAAAACCCACCGCCACCTCAAGAAACCTAAATCCAGTTCTCTGTAGGATTCCCAATGAGAGCTTTGATCTCAAAATTCTCTGCTTTGTGAGCTTTCTTACCTGAAATAATATTTACAACTGTGCTGCATTAGCTAGTTATTTGTTACCATATGTTTGCCATTAAAGAAACTCTACAATAGTTTGTTCCCCAATGCAATCTTTGCACATATTTTGATTATTGTGTGTTCAACAACCCTTTGGATAGCTTGGTGTAGATGTGTGTTATAGGGTTCGATCTGTCCACGACATACTACTGCCATTGTCAAAGGATCTCTGTTATACTTGTAAAGTGTGATGTGTATCGATGGAGCTTTATAAAAGATCATCATCATCATCATCTCCTCTTACATGGATATAACCAGGACATGTATGAGTTCATAGATATGACAGTGCATTTGTAAGCTCTGTGTTATATTACTGCTGTATGAAAAGTTCTATCAGCATTCCACAACCTTTCACCCTGCAGAAAGAACAGATTACCACTGCCATCATTTTGCATCAATACAGGGAGCATTTTTGCTGAAAGGAAAGGTGGGACATCTGGAATACACCAGGTTGAGGGAATTTGGATTATATGTTTTTAACAAGTGTTTTGTTCAAGAACCACCACTACCATCATCGTTTCCTTCTGCATCCCAGTGATTATGTGATGATTACTCCAGGTTTTTCTTGGCATTAATAATATTTCCCAGCATAAAAGATGTAAATTAAACTCGTGAGTCAAATGTAGCCCTAGATAATGCAAACTGAATACTCTGTTATCTCAAATTCCTCACAATATAATATATAGTCTAGCCAAGTGCAGTTTTAAGTATATTTGAGCTTGTAAGAAAAGCTACTGAAATAGGCTTAGTAGTGTTTACAAAATATTTCAAGTTCCTTCTTTCTTTGCTTGAAAAGAGTATTATTCTATATACAAGCTCTTCCACTGGTAAATCCTATGTACACTTACCTGGGAGTAAGTGTCACTGAATTAAATGGAATTTTCTTCTGTGTAGATATGTACAGGATTGCACTGTACCACAAAACTTGGTTCACTCTGTCTTCCCATCTTACCTGTATTTGGAATGGATCCAAATACCACATGCAGATCTTTTACATTTTATTCCTTCTCTCTAAATCTTTACCAACTGAAATCTATTATGATGTCAAAGGTAGCTGACAACATAAAATGTATCCTGCTGAGCAGATGCTGCAAACATCTAAATTTACAACAACATAAGTATCATAAAAATTATAAGAACTGCAAATTAACTGCTAGTGTTTTTTTAGCTCACTGACATAAATAATCGTAAGGATTTGGATGACTTCCAAACATCTTTAATTTGTCAAAATTTATCAAGCATGTTTTCAGTCCCAAAAGTCATCCTGTATAATGTATTGGGTACCATTAAGATATGGCTAGGTCCATTAAAAAGGTCTATTGCAGAAGACAGATGAGTAGTCCAAGTCTCATTGATTTCAACGAGGCACAGACAGGAAAGAAAAAAATAACCGTTGCAGAATTCAATTATACTTTTAATTTTTGGCACCTGCATGAATATCCACAAGCATTTATTTATGCATACATGCATGCCACATAGTACAAGTTCAACAGCACTTACATCTGATTTTTTTTGTTTTGTTTTTTCTGTTCTTTACACAACAATATTGCAACTGAGACCCTCTCTTTGATTCAACTTCAATGTTGAAGAATACACCCCATGGAGCTCCTATCAGTAGCCCTCCTTGTTTACTATATTGTTTGTATGCCAACACTAATGCTTGTCAGCATGCCTCTGAGAAGAGAGTTACTTCCCAGCTGCTCCACAGACAGCAGGTAGAGGTCAACACATTGCTTTGTGGGTTTCACACAACAGGCATAATGCTTTGCTCTAGACTGTCTACTTCCTCAGCATTAATGTTTCTAAAGGTGCCCCCCCAACAATAGAATAGTTCTTTAAGGTGAGCACCATAATTTTCAGTATTCTGCATAAAATCATCTCTTCAAAACATGATCACATCTGGAGAAGAGGTCCATTTTGGATATAATAATGAAATTACTTGTTCAGGAGTAGCCTTACTGATGTCAATCAGTGTGTCTATTTAAGAATGAGAACGCTTCAACAAAAAGAGCTAAATGTTGTCCACTTTTCTTACATGAAAGTCATGAGTACATGTTTTTGACACAGTTCATTTTAACTATTTTTTCAAGAAAGATAATTCTGCTCTGAAGTGATTAAATATGTTTACAACATCACTTTTACAATGCAAATATAAAACAAAAATTATTTAAGTCATGTACATATTTACATATCACTGCCCTTTTAACTTCTGTTTGGCTTTTAAACTTAAGAGTTGAATCACAGAGTTTTCTTGGCAAGATTTGCTCAGAAGGGGTTTGTCACTAACTTCCTCTGAGGCTGAGAGAGTGTGACTTACCCAGGCTCACCAAGCGGGATTCCATGACCAAGTTGGGGTTCAAACCCTGGTTTCCCAGAGTCCTAGTCCTGTATTCAAACTACTACAACATGTTGGCTCCTTAGCATCAGGTTACTTACTCAATTATCCAGTTGCTCATTCATATACCAACTAGGCATGAGACTATTTGCATTTGCCATGTGCTAAATGAAAATGCAAAAATTACAATGTCTAGAGGATACAACTGATTTAAAATCGGATTAATTCAACTTTCTTTCAAGCATTAAAATACACACACAAAATGAGAAAACGGTTCAACTGCATATATAGTAGCACCCCATATCTGTGGGGGATTGGTTCTGGGGCCCCCATGGATACTGAAATCTGTTGATAACAGTGAACACTGGACCCCATCCGCCGCCACCACCCTACCACAGCCACCGGAGCCCTCCCAGTGGAAGGGAGGGGGAGGGGAGATATCTCTTCCCCCTTGCTACCCCCTTTGTCCTGCTATCACCCCCGCTGCCACCAAAGCTCTCCTGGTGGAAGAGAAGGGGAGGTGATATCTCTCCTCCCCGCCCTTACCCCTTTGCTCCCACCATCACGAACCATGGATAACTGAATCAGCAGATGGCAAATTAGCGGATATGAGGGTGTTACTGTATGTGTACAAATACCTATTATGTACAGGTTCTCTTGTTTGGGGACAATAGGACTGACTTCCAGCTCTGACATTGACCCTACCTAATGAGAAATCTTACTTGCCTGCATGGCCACAGTTCATTAGCAGGCTGAACATATGAACTGCATCATGTGTAAATCATTGTATATTTTATACTTCTTGCTGAGAGTGTCATAAAAGCAATCATATAAAACAATAATGATGTAAGGTGCGCTATAGCTATATATCATATCTTCAAAGTGAAGGCAACTAGTTTGGGACACTTCTCAACTTTCCATATAGATATGAGAATAAAGTTATCTTCGCATAAATAAAGAAGAAACAAATTGTTTCATGATCATGATACATTTTCTGTTTACGTTATATAATAATAATTAAAAGGATGATATTTTCTATGTACCCAACTTGTTTAAATGAATCTTCCTTGTTGACTTCATTTCGTATATCCTAATTTCTAAACTTGCAACTCTAATAGACTTCTGTTTAAATCCACATTCTAAAGTAAGATGCTCCACCTACACAAGCATTTTTAATTATGATCATAAAAAGTTCATT
Organism: Gambelia wislizenii; assembly: GCA_030847615.1. Taxonomy (NCBI): domain Eukaryota; kingdom Metazoa; phylum Chordata; class Lepidosauria; order Squamata; family Crotaphytidae; genus Gambelia; species Gambelia wislizenii. The sequence goes on from JAUMIR010000002.1 coordinate 67,425,858, forward strand.
GTCTCAATTATACGAAATTGATTCTACAAAAGATTTAAAAAGTAATGTCATCAATATCCCATTTCTCTTTCCAATACTTAATCACTGGCAACAAGTCTTTTTTAAAATGATTTGAAGGTTTGGCATGTATTTTAAATGTTAAGTTATCCATCTCAATCATGTCTATTAATTTCAACAGCCATTCATTGATTGTGGGAATTTCTTTGGTTTTCCATTTTTGTGCTATTATCAACTTTGCTGCTGTGGTCATATAAAGCAAAATTCTCCAATGTTGATTTTGTCATTTCTTTCTAGTATACTAGTTATATTGAGAAGGTAGAGGTCTTGGTTTTAAGGGAAATTGGATCTGGAGAATCTTGATGGTCATGTGAATTTCCCCCCAAAATCTTTGCATCAAATCAAAGCTGCACCACATATGATATAATGAACCTACGGCATTTTGGAATTTCCAACATTTGTTAGTTTTCGACTTCATTATTTTACTGATTCTTGAGGGTAGACGACACTTCTCAACTTTCCACATTTGCTAAGAGTAAGGATAAAAGCACATTTTTACCTTTTTTAAAAAAAGAATCCAGATCTCTCACTTGTTTAAATGGCCACAGCCCAAGTATTTTAACTGTTTGAATTAGGTATTAGTCTTGAGCAGCAGCTAAACTTACAAAGGTAGAAATTAAACTCATAGAAATTATTATGTCATAAAATATTTTAATTCATCTGCTTTGATAAGAAGGCAAATAGTACCTCTATGAAACAGTTTTCCCTCCACACACCCATATTACCCCCCTACCCAAAACTTGGTTAGCAAATTAACTAAGTTGATTTTTGCAGTTATTAGTTCTTAACTAACGTTAATGGAGTGTATGCAAGCTACGTATAATATCAGGCATCTAGTTCTGCCCTGAAGTTGGGTTGATTTCTTTAACTGTATTGCCAATGGAAGAAACCTTAACCTGAACAAGAACCTCATATTAGATAGGGGTCAGGCATGTGTGAGCCTACTATTTCCAAAGCTAAAAATAGCTATGGGTTTTTAAAAAAAACCCTACACATTAAAGGCAGAGCTGAATAACTAACATGACATGCAATTTGTCCTCTTACTTTTACCAACCAAGAAATTAGTTTAATTCTTCTGGGCAAGAAACAGCAATGCACTATTCCTTGTCAACTTAGAGCCAAACTACATACCATCTAAATACAAACGGCCAATTAACTTGGTTTCTGTTTACTAAATAACAGATGATGGAGCCCAGTCGAAGCCATAGTGTGTGTGGGGGGGGGCGTAAGTGTGTCTCCCACCATAATTTTAATTTACATCACCACCACTCAAGGGATGCTATCACCAATGAAGGAAAACCACCACTGACCTCAGTGGGAATTTTTTAGAAGCAAATAGCAGTCAGGATCTCAGATCTATGGAAACTATTTAGTGAAGCATCGAAGTATGAATCATATCTATTTTGACTGAGTCACAATTCCAGTGAGAGGTTTTGCATCCCACATAATATATGTAGTCATTTGGGGTTTTTTAGAGTGTATGTGTTGTTGTTTTTAATAAAAGCAGTTGAAATAATAACCATTTGAATTCTAAAGAAGAGAACTGAAGAGAATGCTTTGAAAAAGATGAAAAAGAGGTAAACAATGATGTGTATATTATGATTTCCTATTCTGTTCAGATGAGATCACTGATGGAATCGATTATGAAATTGAAGTCCTAGGAAGACTTATCCAACCATAGATCATTTATTTATTTGCTTATTTTCTATCCCACCTTTCTCCCAAATGAGACTCAAAGCAGCTTACAGTGTACATAAGTTTAAAAGAGAACAGCTAAAATCTCTAAAAACTCAGGAGAACTAATGTCTGAACGAACACCCATAAGACTGGCCTACAAAACTAAAACATTTCATTAAAAATTGTCTCCACCATTGTCCCTCCATTCCTGCACATTTAACTTTGGAATAAAATTATTGATTTGCAACCACTGTACTTTCCATAGTACCCCACATTTGACCAATCACATTCACAATCTGGCCATGTAGAAAGAAAGAAAGCCACACTGAAAAAGCTTATGGTAAGGCATACGAAATGAAAATAGAATTTGGATGTATCTATAGCAAGATAAACTAAGTATTTAAGGATTCTCTACATTATTTATCCTCAATTTCCATCTGCTTTTCTATGGTCAATATAGTTTCAGACCCTTACAAATTATAATAAATAAAATTTAGAAATGCTAAACTGTTCATCTGAGCAGATCTAGTCTGGTTCTAATGTGTCAAAACGAGGGAACTTTTCTCTACCCCATTCCATTTCTTATTTTGTGGCTCGTGCCTTTTCTTTGCTATGAAGCTATTAAAGGGCACATCTGTTTTGGGCTAAACTTTGCCTTTGTTTCTGCTGAGTCCTTGCTCATCCGATTAACTGACTATCCTTTAAATAGCACTTCCTAATCTGCGGGAATAAAACAGAAAAGAAATATTAATAACATTAACCAAAATAAAGATAAACCAATTAAAACAGTAGTTGAAGACTAAACCAATAAATCAACCATAAATCCTGACTCTAAATGACAATAGTTACACCATCCTCACTATTGATCGCTTTGCTGTACTATAATCTCCTGAATCTTGATTATCTGAAAGCAGATTGCACACCTGACCTAAATAAAACAACCCTTCTAAGATCTCATGTATGGCTCTGAATAAAGAACATATGAAGTACATTTTGCAAGGGTTGCCATGTCATACACACTGTATTAACCAGCATTCATTCCTTCTCACATAACAACTGGTCCTTAGCCAAACCCAGGAAGCAGACATAACTCTTCTGTTTGTTAATACACTAATAGTGACTAATACACTTTTCTTTCTTTCTCTAACTAGAGACACAAAGTAGGAACCATACTCAGCATCAATATATTGGAAATGTTTTATATACCCTTTTTAAAATATACTCAGGATGATCTTTCACTCAGTTTTCCTTGCCATAAATCTTCATCAAAAATTCTCATGTCTCTACAGCAGCTTTTAGACAATGCATAATTGTGTTCCACTAAACATTTTTGTTATTTATCTTCCATTAAACCGTAAGTCATCTTTTATAGTATCCGTTCATAGTCAGAACAAGTTTCTGCTTAGCAGAATGCAAGTTTAGTAGGTAGCACACTGCTGTAATGATATTGATAATGGGTACAAATTATAACATTTATGAGGGAGGACAGTCTACTCTTTGTTTTAAAGTCCTACCTTCCCTAAATTGCATCTCAAGTGAAAATTACAGGCTTTCCCTATGAGTGACCTATGTTGAAGCTATTTAATTTTGTTTTGTTTTTTCCCCCTAGGCTGAGAGAGACTGAATCTAAACAAGTATAATTCCATGGTAATGGACTTACAATGCAACATGATGACTGTTTACTCAGAACTAAGGTAATTCTGTTCACTGGGGCTTATTTCCTATCAGGTGAGCTAAATCCAATTGCTAATCCCAACTAGCACAGCCCAATTTGGACCTCATTGTCAACATTTTTGTAAATCCCACTACTTTAAGTAAACCTACTCTGAATGGACCTAGCAATTAGTTTCTGTCTGGAGTGCTTAAAGCTGCACCCTTAGGTGTTGATACAGGTATCCATACGCCAGTTAATGAAGTGGATGTGTTCCTAGGCAAAACTTCTTTAACAGAAACTTTGGTACCTGGGGCAGAAATGACATGGAAAGATCAGGGATAGGTTCTCACACCACAAAAAGGAAAAGCAGCTTGAACATGTTTCAGTAGACTTTTTATTCACAACTAAAGATATACACACGTGAAATAAAGCACCTTGGTCAGGCAAGCACTGGGTATGAGTAAGCAAAAAACATTTGGAATCTGTTCACGCATGTTCAGTAAGGGAAAGACAGCTACTGTTTACCTTGCCTGTTGTAAGGAGGCACACGTAGCTACAGTTGGATCTGCTACAGTAAAATCCTGGTCAACCTTTATTGTATTGTTTACTACAGACATGCTTCTGCAACCCAACACTGAAAGTATTGTTTCTTCATCTCTCCTTCAGCATCCTCTCAATACCAATGCTGCTAAAAAAAAAAGCCTTCTAGCTAGACAGAGGACAAGGAAGAAAGGGGGCCTATGTAGGCATAAAAAGAATATATAAAAAGAAGCTTCTTTCTCAGAGTCTGTGTTAACTGAGATATGCCTGTACACTGTCCTGGCCTCAATTTTATCTCTGTCCCACAACAAAATCTAATTTTATGTTGGACAATAAACAATTATACAACCCTATAAAGGAAAAGCCAAGAGGAAAATTAAATGTGTGGCACAAAGATAAGAACCCGATTGAACAGAATATAAGTAACCCAGAGTATATTTTATGTTTCCCCCCTCGGAGATACAGATTAAAAGAATACAACAATGACAATGGAATTTCCCCATTATAATATTTAAAAGTACTTGTTACGCAGACTGTGCTCACCACACTGTGAATCTAGCATCAGCTCTCTATATCAGGAGTGGGGAACCTGTAGCCCTCCAGATATTTTCACTTACAATTTCCATCAGGCAAACTTAGCATGGCCAAAGCAGAGGAATATGGGAATTGTACTCTCAAACACCTGGAGGATCAAAGGTGGAGGTATTTCTAATCCATACACTACATGTTCCCAAAATTTTACAGAATAAAATGTCACATGAGAAGCTCCTCAAAGTGGTAGGTATTTCTTCAAGTGAGTTTTAAGTCATACATATGGGAATATGTCTCTACAAACCTCTATTCCTGGCATAGCTAGGGACTTGGATATATGAGGAAGCATCTCTTCTTACATATATCTGCCCCGTCATTGAGATCTGTTGGGATGGGAGCTCCACCGGGATCTATTGTAGAGAACAATATTCTATGAAGAGACACAAGAGAGTGCCTTCTTGGCTGTAGAGATGGCTGACTGTCACATTGATCTCATTTTGGCACCAATTCAAGCCTGGCTGTTCATCCAAGAATGTGAGGCTCAGTGATCATGTCTTGGTTCCTAGACTATTAAATTCTGTAGATTTTCCTTGGTTTTTTTCTGGGCTGTGAGGCCGTGTTCTGGAATAGTTTCTTTCTGACGTTTCGCCTGCCCATTCCTACCCAACCATTCTCTGAAGATGCCAGCCACAGATGTAGGCGAAACATCAGAAAGAAACTATTCCAGAACACAGCCTCACAGCCTGGAAAAAAACCAAGGAAAATCTATGGATGCCGGCTGTGAAAGCCTTTGGCTTCATATTAAATTCTGGTTTGATTTTGAGTTGTTTTGTATTTTTAAACATTTAGAACTATTTTAAACTTGTTTTATTGATTCAACTCTGCATTGAGATCTTCAGATATAGGTGGGATATAAATATCTGAATTTAAAAAGATATGATTACCTCTCTCTCTGTGGCTTTTCTTCGCAAACCAAGATTCAGGCTGGTAAAGATATGATTAAATGCTTTAAGAAGGCCTCTTGACCCTCAAAAGGCTTTACAAGGAACAGACAAATAAGAGGGGAGGAACAAGAAAGTTTCTTCTGTTCAGATATTGAAGGATCAAAACTATTATCTTATTCACCATGCATGAAGTTGTCAACATAAAGGTATTAAGCATAGTGAGCAATGTCTTTCTCCTCTATGAAGCTATACTTAATTATCTATAGTGTAGTCTACCTAAGCCAAGAGCATTTTTCTACTCTGATACTGTTACAAATAGCTACGAAGATGGATTAGAAACTATAATGACAATGTCTAGAAAAATCTCAGAAGCCAGAGCAGTTAGCCATATCATGTCTCATTCAATGAGGCGTAAGGTTTGAGCCCTGTGCATACCCTGTCCCTTATCAGCAAAAGTAGAATTGTGAAATACAACAGACGCTTCAGAATAAATAAAGCAAAATAAGGGAGAGCCTACAATCTGCATAATGACCTGGTTGGGAAAATGCTACTTTATTTTGGTGCAAAATGTGGATTAATTTGATGCAAAATTTTAAATTTAAAAGTGGATTATACCTAGTCCTGTCTCTGCCATGTTCCTTTCAATACAATCAGATGCTGTACCTATTTCAGGAGAAAAAAACTGTGATCCTTTTTCTTAGATAACTAAGGCCATGATTGAAGAAAAATTGCAACACCCACATACAGTTTTAAGATTATCTAAAATGCTTAAAGCACAATGTTATTAGATTTGGGGGAAGATCTTTAGTTCATTATTAGAGCATAGTATTTACATGCACATGGTTGACTGTCTAATCCCTAGAGTCTCATGACTGGCTGGGAAAGACACTCATCTCTAACACTGGAGAGCTGTTGCTGTTAATGCATGCCACTGGTCTTCAACTGATGCAAGATGACCCATTTTTATACATTTGTTTATTTGGAGTATTTATGCCCAACCTTTGGCCAAAAAGGATCCTAGGGAGGCTTACAAATCATTAATTTGACAGTGCCCTGACCTCAGACTTTGTTGTTGTTGTGTAGCTTAAAGTCATTTCCAACTCATGAAGACTCTAAGGTGAACCTATCAAGGTTTTCTTGGCAAGACTTGTTCTGAAGGGGGTTTGCCTTTCACTTCCTCTGAGGCTGAGAGTGTGTGACTTGCCCAAGGTCACCCAATGGGTTTCATTGCTGACTCAGCAGGTATTTGAACCCTAGTATCCAGAGTCATAGACCAACATTCAAACCACTACACCATGCTGACTCCCCTCAATACAGTATTACAATATAAATAAGACATGAAACATGAGGGAATGGGAATGGGGGAGCAGATTAAGTCCAGCAGATGATGGCTGCTCTTCTCTCCTTCAGAAGCCAGAGCAATGGCACTTAGAACATGGAGAGAGGGGCTCTTACCAGGCACTGGGGCAATGCAACAATGGAGCTGTCCCTGGTTGTTCCTCTCCCCTTTTGAGGTTGGACTAACCTCAAAACCGCAGTTGGAACATGGAAGAAGGTGCTATCACCAACCAGTGGGGCAAGGCACAATGGAGCTGATGATTACAAAGGTTTGATGTCATACCTGAGATGCCTTATATAATGCTCTAACTGCCATAAGCTCTCCAAGGTCCCAGTCAAAGCTCGTTCTTCTCCTTTAAAAAAAAATGAAGAAACTCCAGGGTACCAAGCTGGGACTTCCTGCATAGAAAGTATATATTCTGCTTCTAAGCAAAATTCAGGGTCACAGAGCAAGAGCAGCTAAGTCATTGGGAGGAGCTTGAAATTATATATTTTTGTCTTTTCTCAAATGTTGGTAGCTCTCTGGCCCCCAAAGCATCCAGCATAAAAGACCTAAATACCCTAAAAGCACCAGATCCTGTCTGATCTTGGAAGCTAAGCAGGGTAGGTCCTGGTTAGTACTTAGATGGAAGAGCACCAATGAATGCCAGGTGCCGTAGGCTATTTTTCAGAAAATGGAACTGGCTAACCACCTCTGAGTATTCCTTGCCTAAGAAAACACCACAAAATTCAAAGGGTCACAAAATTCAAAGGGTCACAATAGGTGACTTGAGGGCACATTTACACACACACAACATAAAAGGCCAGTGATGCCTTGGCTACCTAGCATAGGTGGGTCCTGAACAAAGTCTTCATCACAAAAGACTTGGAAAGAACTGAAATTGGATTTCCTTTGAACATCAATTTTTCTTCTAAACATTTGCTGATGCTACACAGTGTTTTTGCTTGCTTTAGATGAGTAAAACAAAATACCAAGCCAAATTTCTCCATTTTAAAGGGAGTGGTTTCCCAAGAAAAGCATAGCCTCATTCCTTTCCTATTTCCTGTCAGATACAGAGAAAAATGCAGGCAGCAGGAGTAGCAAGCATCAATACTAACTCTGGAGGGGTTAAAAAAAACTGTGTAGTGACAGCTTGGTAGCAGGAGGCCTCAGCTTAGTAGGTTGCTGGGGTTTAAAAGGAACAAATATTCTTCAGTATCTACAATTTGAGGAAGAGGGAACAGAACTCTAGTGGTACAACAACTTTTCAACCAGAAAAATAATATGAAATTAAAGCTATATATTGAAAATAAAATTGAGCTTTGATTTTATTGAACAATATTGGTTGTCAATTTAATTGTCTATAAAATACAAGCAAAGTTTTAGAATGTATTGACACCATTTCCCCAAATGGTGTACTTTTGCTCTGCACATTGCATAGAAACTGGCAAATTGTGATACAACCAAAACCATCCACTAATACAATAGATCATTGTAATGACAAATTGGCAACAAATATTGCCCCAATGATATAAGCCTAAAACTTCAAAAGTGTTTGTAACATTGTACCTATGATGTACATAGTAAGACTCATGTTCCAAATACAGTATTTCACTTGGCAAAATAGAGCTGCTTTTATTTGATGCAAAACAAAATAACAGAGGATTACAGTAAATATATCAGCTAAGCATTCCCTATAAAGTAGGTTGGTGTGCTTAAAATCTGAGGTCACATTAATAACTGACATTTAATTAATAAATTTAAACACAAATATTACCCTAGGAAAGTATAGTTCTTTCCCTGATGCTAAAAGACCTATACATTAACAAACTGCTCATCTCATATTGCTGATAAATCATTACAAACATTTGATGCCATAAAGAGTAGTCCTGACATAACCATACATGTGATCATGCTAAGCACTATGACTATGAAATATCAGACCATGGTGTCACAGGTGTAAGCACATTCTCAAATATATCTTTACCAACATTGCTGGAATCCATAAAAGTGCATTAAAGATATTTACAGTAGCTCCACTACAAAAAGGGCTAACAAAAGCATTTCCTCATTCCCTTGAACTGAATGTTCATGTTAACTGGATTTGGGGAAGTGTTTTATGGCTGTCTTGTTCCTTCTTGGAGTGGTAATTTCAGAAAGTGGTGCTGGAAGACTAAAGTTTGATGCCATGGCCATTAGCCTCTGGTATCCTTTGAGGTTCTGGCTTGTACATGCATATGCATGAAATCACTGAGAGGAGGTGCCTGGAATTTGGTGGCTTGGTGCCGCTGGTACTCAGTCTTCTCTGTTATTTTCCTCTAAAATGACAGCAACTATCAACAGACATCTCAAAGACAAATAAGAACAACTAGTAGATGAAATATCCTTTCCTGGATTGTGTTTGCATAAACTTAACTTTAAAAGGAACACAAAAAATCAGACTGTGGGAGAACACAATTTCAAGACATTTAGTCTGACCATCTTGGTTTCTTGCTTTTCCCCAGAGTACATCACTCAAACATATAGGCCCACAAAGGTTAGTGCAAGCATAAAAATCTAGGAAAGACATCATGTGCTTCATCTGTACTAAATTTGCACTCAGATTTAGGTTATATGCCAGCACAAGCCCAACATCAGAGGAGGACAAAGATACCACAGAACTATTTAACACTATGTGAAATTAATCTTTGCTATTGTTCGATTATGTGATAGTGGAAGTTGTATACTGATCAGTAGAATGGATTTTCATTTCTTCTAGGGAGTTGTCTAGACCAAACTTTCTTAAGCTGTGGGTCATGACCCCATATGGGGTCACATAACTGAATGTGGGGGTTGAGAAAATTTGACAACAGTAAATTTTATATGTAATTGTATTTTATATACTTATATACTTGGGGTCATGTAAAAATTTCTCAGGTGAAAAGGGGCCACGAGTGGGAAAAGTTTAAGACGACGTGAAAATACTCCACATAGAATTTGAGGAGAATACCTTCTGTCCCAATGGGATCCCACATCATTTGGGGGGGGGGATGCCATATAGAAAAGCGTTTGCACCTTTCCCCAAACTTTTTTAAAAACTGTGATTGAAATGCACATTCCTGCTCGCTGAGACAACCAATTATTTTGCTGTGCTTTCACAATACGAGCAGAAGCGGAAAGCTGATTGGCTGGGTGTGTGCAGGGGGTGGAGCTTTTTGGAAACAGCCCTTTTTTTTGTCCTGTTTATTTAAGCAGAAGGTTGTACCTTGGATTTGTTTTTGTTTTTATTAACTGTTTGGCAGCAGCAACTGGTGAGAATAAGTAATTAACTTGTGCCTGCCATCTTGATTCACAGACATGTCCATTTGAACATCAAATGCATATGGCTTTCCATGCCTGTGATCTTGAAGGGAAAAAACCTGTGGAGACAAATGAAAGGTGGTGCAATTGGTGTTACTGTGCACTGATCCACATTTTATTGCCTCGTATAGACAAACCTTTGGTAAATATCTACTACAGGTACGTATGTAGGCAGCAAGTTCCAATCAATAGAAGATGTTAGAGGGAAGAATACAATATGTTTTCTAATATCCAAAATGTATTTTCTCATAGCCACAAAGTAGGACAAGAAATAGCTATGTTGCAGGAGAGTGGAAGAAGGAACTGATATCCAGCATTTCCACACCACGTTTTTCATGTCTTTAGACTATCACCCAATAGCTCCCTTACTTTGCCACTACACAACCAAAAGCACAAAGAACTGTTCTTGTTCCTAGCCTCTACTGAAGGTTTCTCAGAGATAAACTGGCATTTACTATCTATCATTGAAACATATAAGAATGGACTGATTTCATAGATTACATGTGCTTTCACTACTGCATAACATGCCATCTGAGCTTGTAAAGTGAAGACTAGGTGAGAAGCGTATATGGGGGCTTATCGTATAAACTATTATACTAGGGAAATGAGACCATAACAGCTGTGTCTGTGTCTGCGATGGGCATGCTGAACACATGGTGACTTGACTGGCTAGAACAAACATTGTTGGTGGCATGCTTCCTCTCAAACTGCCTGCTAAATAGTGCTGTGGTGGAGCCCGCAGATGTGGTATGCATTGACCCCAATGACATGTGGAAATATACTTGTATGAGGTCCTGGAAGTTAGGTTGCTAGATTAGAGAGCAAAAGAACAACCTCAAAAGTAGGCTGCTTGGAAATACTGCCTGTTCCAAGGACAGAGCTAATCAGAGAGACCAATCTGAGGGGTTAATATATAGATAGGAAGGTGGTGTAGGAAGGGTTTTTTTAGATTTGACAAGTTCTGGAGAACACTTTGGCACAAGCTGAGCTGGGTGGGGGGTGGAGGGACAGTCCTTCCAAAGGACTGGAAATGGCCACTGTAATGCCATTTTTAAAAATAGATCCAAGGTCAATGAGGGAGGAGGATGAGATCAAAGGAATGAGAGGCTGATTAGGTCCATAACTATTCTGAGAAATTGGTAGAAAGCATGATGAATTCATAATCCATACAATATAACAAGTCCTGCTGAAAAAGAATAAACACAGCTTCTATGAAACTAAGTCCTAACCTACATTTATCATATGTCTACTATAACAAAAGAAGAACAATTGAACACTGCTGTACTAGACACATCACAAAAAATACAAAATGTCTCTAAAATATTACTAAGCAGTTAGTCAGCATGCTGGAAACCAAGGGCAATTAAATTTGATGCTCTCTATGACTAATTGTAAACTAAGGACATGGTAAGTTTATCAAAACAACAAGCACTGCCTTTAAATAAATACAGTACTCATCTTTCATACACATGTGTGTTTAGAGCAACAAGCTGCCTCGACTAATGTAAATAATTAAGTTGTAGATCATAAAACTACAGCTAAGAAAGTACTGTACAGTAATTAACTATTTTGGTATCACACTTAAATACAGCAGTTTGATTTCATTGTATCATCTACATTTGTATGATTTTGATAGGATGAAGGGCTACTTAATCTAAAACAGATGTGGTACTCCTATATTGGTTTGGCTGAACTTCAGTCATGACTAACAGATATAGAACGAGTCAACCTTTTACCACTGCAAAGGTATAAAGTCGGGGGGGGGGGGAGAGAAATTAAGAAGAACCTTTAGACATCAGCATGTGTACTCTGCTTTCTACATATCTATCCCCTCCAAGCATTTATCTTAGCCTGCTTTTCCCCCTTCCCTCATTCTTTCTACCCCTCCACTTTCCAACCTAGTCAATAAATCACCCCATCTTGGATATTCTTCCTGCGCAATATATGATATTTCATCCAAATACTTCGGGAATCATAGGAAAACAATTACCCAGTCCAATTGATACATGGAATCCACATCTTTAAATACACTGTCTACCACTCACCATGATAATTATTGCTGAATAATCTACTGCAACATGCACACAGGAGAGAGATGGGAAGCATATTTACTAGAAACAGCAAGGATTTGGTTCTGGCTATAAAAAGGTATCCAAGACAGGGCTTGTCCCACTGACAGAACTACTACCATCAGCAAAACAAGAAAGGAGTCAGTTCCCCAGCCCCACAGGCTAAGAAACCTTCTAGAACAAGTTTTCAGCTAGTGCACAATGCTGAAGGGGAAAGAAAAGGAAGAAACTCCTGCTGTGCTAGCAAATGATCAATAGCACAACATTGGATTTTGGCACAAACTTCACCATTGATGGTTAAATGAGGTAAACTGCACCAATCAATACACTCCTTAACTTGTCTGAAAGAGTCTAATTCAATATATGCTGGATTTTCTGTATACTAATGTTACAAGCCCACATCTGAACAATGGAATGCACAGGTTTTGGAGAGTATATCTACAAACAAATTTATCAATGTTCTATCATAATAGCTACATGTATATTAGTAAGTTAGAATATACAAAGCCACTTGTAAGGTTTCTGTGTATATGAACTTCTGGGTGTTAATATGATCTGGAAATTGTATTTATTTATTTATTTATATCTTGATAGTTATTTTTACTGTATTAATACAGCTTAGTAAGTGTCTTTTATGTAAGTAAGAACACTACTCTTCAAAACACTCAGATTAAAATACTAACGATGTCAACAACAAAAAAGAATATATAAAGCCACTTCCAAGAGTTTGGCAGGTCTGAGCAGGTCTGTTGATAACAGAGTGACTTTGAAGTCTCCCATCCATAGGATCGCCTTAAGTCAAAGTTGACTTGACAGCAATTAACAGTAACAACAAAGCTAAAATTAATTTGGGAAAAAATAAATAAGAAGTTAGATCTCCTCAATAAATATAGCAATATTATTTTAAAACTACTTTCAGGAATAAGGCATTCAGAGGTATTTGCTAACATCCATCTCATTCTTTTTTTCAACAGTATCTTGTCTTTCTGAAAAAAATGCAACCCAAAGAGAGTTAAGTGTCTAACACAGATCAACAGAAATACTCTTTTCAAGATAGGATTAAATATTACATGTGCCAGTAATGTCCACTTCAAAGAAACACTCCAACTATAGCCTTCTGAACGTACAAGAAAGTTTCTGCATACCATATATCTCCTTATTTTTCACTTCTTTCACATGCACCTAATTCCTGTCTTAAGAGAGCTACAAGCAGAATGCAAGGTATGCATATGTAAAACAAAAGTAAATGTACACACACAAAATCATGAATAAAGGTACTTGCACATTACTTACTGGACATGTTCAGAGCCTTTTCCTGGCTTATAAAATTTATTCAACATGCCAGTTTCTGCTTTCTATATAAATACCTGTAGCTGCCTTTAAAGTAACCACAAGACACAAGTAAGCCAAATTCACTTTATGAAAACAGTAAAATGCAAAAATTCTCTCCCAATTAATTAAATACAGGCATTTCATTTAACCCACCAATGGCACTACCTTTCCATGGTGGTGGGATTGCATGCTCCTATGAGGCGAGGGGCTATGCTGAAAGTAGCTGTGCTGCTGGTGGGGTCTCCCATGTCAGACAGGCTTTTGCTGAGGGGCCGGACTAAATGTGCCAACAGCTCCTGGACAGCAGCAGTAGTAGGAAGTGGTACTACCCTCAGTCAAGGCACTATATTCCTATTAATGCAGCCTAGAATCGAATTGACATTTTTAGCTGCATACATTACACTTCCTCCTTCAGCTTGTGGCCTACTAAGACTCCTAGATCACTTTCACAAATACTGTATCAAGCCATGTGTCACCCACCCCATATCTGTGTGTTTAATTTTTGTTCTACCTAAGCAAAGTACTTTAAATTTCTCCCTGCTGCAATTCATTTTGTTAGTTTTGGTCCAGCTCTCCAATTTGTTAAGATCATTTTTAATTCTGATCGTGTCCTCTGGGATATTAGTTACCCCTCCTAATTTGGTGTCATTTGCAAATTTGATAAGGATGCCGTATCTCTATTCCATCATCCAAATCATTTATAAAGATGTTGAGTAGTACTGGGCTTAGGACAGAACCCTGTGACACTCCACTAGCCACTTCTCTCCAGGATGAAGAGGAGCCCTTTGGGTTTGGTCAGTCAACCAATTACAAATCCACCTAATAGTAGCACCATCTAGCCTAGCTTGTTTGCTAGAATATCATGGGCAACTTTGTCGAAGGCCTTACTGAAATCAACATATGCTACATCCAAAGCATTCCCTTCTTCTACCAAGTTTGTAGAGAAACCCATGATGATTTTTAGTGATCATGGCATCCCTTTCTAAGTGCTTACAGACTGACTGTTTAATGATCTGCTCTAGAATCTTTCCTGGTCTTGATGTCAGGCTGACTGGACAATAATTGTTTGGGTCTTCTCCGCCCTCCCCTTTTAAAGATGAGGACAACATTTGCCCTCCCCCAGCCTCCTGGGACTTCTTTTATTCTCCACGAATTTTCAAAGATTATTGCCAGTGGTTATGAGATTATTTCTACCACTTTTTAAAATACACTTGGTTGTAGTTCATCTGGCCCTGGAGACTTCAATTCATCCAGAGTAGCCAGGTATGCCTGTACTATAATTTTACTTATTCTATGCTGCATTTCCCCTACTGCCTCATCTGCTTCATTTTCGCCAGGTTGAGCACTGTTTTCCTTTTGGAAGAAGACCAATAAAAAGAAGATCTTGGATAGTTCTGCCTTTTCTCTGTCTCCTGTTAGTATTTTGCTATCTTTTCCATGCATTGGCCTACCATTTCCTTGTTCCTTTTCCTACAGCATAACAATAACAAAACAAAAAAATCCCTTTTTATTGTTTTTAGTTCAGTAGAAAGTTCTTTAGATATCCTTTCTGGTTTATTTAGACACTTCCCATTTTCCCTCCTAATTGGAACTGTCTGAAATTGTGCCTTCAATGTCTTACTTTTAAGAGGCTCTCAACCATCATGAACACCCTTTTCTTTTAGTATTACTGACCATGGAATCACACCCAGTATTTCCCTAAGACACAGAATGCAGCAGCTGCATATGTGGTGGAAATGTAAAGTGATTCAAATAGTCTGGAGAAAAATACATAAAATATAGAGGAAATCTTGCAAATCCGAATAGAGCTCAGACCAGAACTGTTTTTGTTGAATATGACCATTTCACTAAAAAAAGAAGCTGAAATAAAAAATGGGAAAATTTTGTTATACTTAATTTCTGCGGCACGAATGGTGATAGCACAGAACTGGAAAAAATCAAATGCACCCATGATATTTGAATGGATCATAAAAGTGCAAGACATGTTGGAAATGGATATTTTAACAACAAGAATACTTAATCTTTCAGAGTCGAAATCACTAGAAAAATGGGCCCCTGTATTGAAACAATGGGGAAAATGGGGATTAAAATATGATGAACAAGATCTATTAATAATATGAATAAACTTACTATTACAGTTGTCCCTCCACATTCGCGGGGGTTAGATTCTTGAAACCCCCGCGAATGTGGAAAAATCGCGAATAACAGATGCTGCTCCCGTGCCCCCCCCGAGGGAGGGAGGCAGCGGGAGGGTGTCTGGCCAGCCTGGCTGGCCTCTCCGCGGCCTTTCTGAGGGGACTCCGGGCCTTAGAAGCCCCGGAGCCCGCCGGGGAAGGCAGCATGTGGGTGGGGAGGAGGCTGTGCTGCCTCTCCCCGGCCTTTCTCAGCGGACTCCGGGGCTTTGGAGCCCCGTACCCCGCTGAGAAAGGCCGGGGAAGGCAGTGTGTGGGTGGGGAGGAGGCTGCACTGCCTCTCCCCGGCCTTTCTCAGCAGACTCCAGGGCTTTGGAGCCCTGGACCCCACTGAGAAAGACTGGGGAAGGCAGCGTGTGGGCGGGGAGGAGGCTGTGCTGCCTCTCCCCGGCCTTTCTCAGCAGACTCCAGGGCTTTGGAGCCCCGGACCCCGCTGAGAAAGGCCGAGGAAGGTAGTGTGTGGACGGGGAGGAGGGCCAGGGAAGGCCGGGGAAGGCAGTGTGTGGGCGGGGAGGGAAGGTGCCTTGCCTCTCCCAAGCCTTCATGAGGGGACTCTGGATCTTAGAAGCCTCATAGTCCCCTCAGGAAGGCTGGGGAAGCCGGAGGGAGGGAGGGAGAGAGGATGCCTGCCCCACCCCACCCCCCCGCCTTCTTCAGTGGACTCTGGGACTTTGAAGCCCCGGAGCCGCCTCTGGAAGGCCGGAGAAGGCACAGGCAGGAGATTGCCCTGTCTCTCGCCAGCCTTCCCTAAGTGGCTGGGGCTAAACCGCGAATAATCAAAACTGTGAGTGTGAAAGCCGTGAATGTGAAGGGGCAACTGTATAAGAAAAACAGAATCAATTGATATAAAGAAAACATTAGATAAGGAGAGATAGGTAAACATAAGCAGTGAAAATTTGGGAAAGAACTATATTAAATAGTTAACAGAAGTTAGATAATGATGTTGAAATAAATCAGATTTACTCTGAAAGACCTAACTAACAGGAAGTCAAAGAGAGTGTATTTTTGATGTTAGATGTATTATGTTCAACTATTTCTATGATATCTTTGTAATGGAAATCTTAAAAGTTGTGTAAGATGGAACGGAATGTAAAGTGTATTTCAATCTCAATAAAAGAATAATTATTTTTTTTAAAAAAGACATAGAATCATAGAGTTGGAAGAGACCACAAGGGCCATGTAGTCCAACCCCTGCCATGCAGGAATACCCAATCAAAGCAATTCCAAAAAATGTCTATCCAGCCTCTGTTTAAAAACCTCCAAAGAAGGAGACTCCACCACAGTATTTCCTTAAGTACACTTAAGGCAGCTTTCTTAAAGTCTGGAATGTGCATCTGAGTACACCTGCCTTCCCCTTTCTGCTGTATCACAAACACGGTCACTTCCACACCATTAACCGGTAATCACTGTTGGTTATGGTCAGAACTAAAATAGCTAATCCGCTCATTGCCTCTTCCACCTTCTAGACAACAAAATTGTCTGCAAGCCAAGTGAGAAATTTGTTGGCTCTTCTATTCTTGGCACAGTTTGACTTCCAACAAATATAAAGACAGTTGAACTCTCCTGATGCTACTACATCTCTCCTTTCTGAATGTGTGGTCATCTGTTCCAGGAAGGCATCATCCATGTTTTCAGTCTGGCTTGGGGGCCTGTGATTTCTTCCCCCTTAATCTTTACCCAGATGCTCTAAACCTGGCTTCCACGATTTAAACCATGGATCTCTTCACAGGTGTAAACATCTTTGACATATTATGTTACTCCTTCTCCTTTCCTGTTTGGCCTATTTCTCTTTAAAAGGTTATACCCCTCTATTAATACATTCTAATCATGAGACTCATCCCACCAGGTTTCAGTGATGCTTGTTAAATCATATTTGTTTTACTCTGCTAAGAGTTCAAGTTCATCTTGTTTATTTCCCATGCTCTGCGCATTAGTATACAGACATCTAAGATCATGGGCCATTCCCCTTAGCTATTTAAGGTTTTTTTCCCTTGCCACTGTTGAGTTCTTGTACTATTTGCCTACTTCCCTCTATAATAGTCGGGCTTTTATCTCTAGCATCTGATGAATCCCACCCTCAGGAATACTGTCTCCTTCCTCCACATAACTCAGTTTATAACTCTCCTGATCATATCTTTCAAACTCTAAGCAAAAACGTTCCTGCCAACTACTATGAGGTGCAACCCATCTCTTGCCAGAAGTTTACCTCCCTGAAGCCACACACTGTGGTCCAGGTAGCTAAATCGTTCCCTGTGGCACTATCTATGAAGCCAATTGTTCACTTCCACTATTTTTCTCTTCTTTTCTGGGCCATGCCCTTCCACTGGAAGGACAGACAAAATGACTACCTATGCATCCAGGTCCTTCAGCTTCCTACCCAAGAGCCTCATAATCCCTTGTGATATTCTGAAGGCTATGCCTTGCAGTAGCATTGGTTCCCATGTGGACCAAAAGGAAAGGATAATGGTTGGGTGGACCACATGGAGCAAAAAGGAGGGATGGCTTGATGAGTTTTGTCAGCCTCTGTTACATCATGAATTTTTGCCCCAGTGAGACAGCATACCTCACAAGACATTTTGTCAGGCCTGCAAACTACTGCTTTTGTTCCCCTGAGCAGGGAGTCCCCTACCACCACCACCCACCTCCTCCAAGTCTTAGCAGAGGCCATTCCATGTGCTGAATGTCCCATGCACATTCTCTGAGGACTAAGTCTGCTGCTCTCTTTACCATTCCTTATCATCACTGATAAGGGAGAGAGCTTTGAATTTATTCTGCAGTGCCAAATTCACGGAATTGTCCCTAGTACTTCTACTTCTATATGTCATATTCCTCCAACTGGCTACCTCCTGTGTATGGGAACTGACTTCCTCCTCAGAGTCATCCCCTGTATGTTCCTCATCCAGAACAGGATATTTAGCCCATATAGATAAGCACTTAGTCTCTGGAAAAGCAGAAAATAAGCATGCTCCATCTTCAATATGACATCTTTTCAAATGTTTAAACAAGACTATCATGTCACTTAACCTTCTCTTCTCTAGGCTAAACGTACCCAGCTCCCTAAGCCACTTCTCATAGGGCATGGCTTCCTGACCTCCCACCATTTTGGTCACCCTCCTCTGGACACGTTCCAGCTTGTCAATATCCTTCAATTTAGGTGCCCAGAATTGGACACAATATTCCAGATGAGATCTGACCAAAGCAGAATACAGTGGTACTATTACTTCCCTCGATCTAGCCTAGAATCACATTGGGATTTTTAGTTGTTTACTCATGTTCTGCTTATGATTTATTAAGACTCCTTGATCCATTTAACATGTACTGTTGTAAAGCCAGGTTCTATAACTGTGCAATTTTTTTTCTGCCTAAGTGTAGTACCTTACATTTTTCCCCATGGAATTTTATTAATTCTGACCCAGCGTTCTAATCTGCTAAAGTCACTTTGAATTCTGTACCAGTCCTCTAGATTATTCATTACCTCTACTAACTTGGTGTTATCTGCAAATTTGATAAGCATGCTCTCTATTCCCTCATCCAAGTCATTGATAAAGATGTTGAATAGCACTGGGCCCAGGACAGAACCCTGTGGCACCCTACTAGTCACTTCTCTCCAGGATGAAGCAGAGCCATTGGTGAGCACCCTTTGGTGTTGGTCAGTCAACCAATTACAAAACCACCTAACAACCGCATTGTGTAGCCCACATTTTAGTGCTTAAATTTTCCTTGGTTTTTTTCTGGGTTGTGAGGCTGTGTTCTGGAATAGTTTCTTTCTGATGTTTCGCCTGCATCTGTGGCTAGCATCTTCAGAGAATGGTTGGGTAGGGGTGTATGGTTGAGTTTATATGCTGTGAACCCCTGTTGGGGAGTATATGTAAATTTGTGTAATTGCATGGTTAGTCTCTGGGTATAGAAATGCAAGACTTGTTAGTGTCTGTTTGGCTAATGGTTGGTTGATGGGCCATTATCTGCTGGAACTCCCCCTGTCCCTGGGTGGAATTCCTTTGTAAGTGTTGAGTTTTGATTCTATTGTTCTTCAAAACTGGGCCAGATTTTTACTTTTAAAGTGTCTTCTTTCCTGTTGAAGTTGTCCAGCTGTTTGTGGATTTCAATAGCTTCTCTGTGCATTCTGACATGATAGTTGTTGGCCTGGTCCAGAATTTTAGTGTTTTAAATAGCATTTTGTGTCCAGGTTGGTTTATAACATGTTCTGCCACTGCTGTAGGGACCACTAAACGCAGTGTGCAAACATGAATCAAGGAACTTCCACCCCATTATCCTGGTCATCACTGTTGGTAAAGATCAGATCTAAAATAGTTGATCCCCTTATTGCCTCTTCCACCTTCTGGACAATTAAACTGTCTGCAAGGCAAGTGAGGAATCTGTTGGACCTTATAGTCTTGGCACACTTTGATCTCCAACAAATATCAAGATAGTTGAACTCTCCCATTACTACAGCTCTCATTACTACTACAGTTCCAGAAAGGCATCATCCAGGTCCTCATTCTGGTTGGGGGAGATAGGTGTAGTAGACTCTTACAATGTTGATTCTTTCCCCCTTAATTTTTATATAGATGTCCAACCTATCTTCCACGATTTAAGTCGTGGATCTCTTCACAAGTGTAAACATCCTTGCCATATAATGCTACTCCTCCTCCTTTCCTGTTTCCTCTGTTTCTCTGAAACAGGTTATACCCCTCTAGTACTATATTCCCATCAGGTTTCAATGATGCCTATTATATAATATTTGTTTTCAAGTGTTAAAAGTTCAAGTTCATATTGTTTATTTCCCGTGCTCTGTGCATTAGTGTAGAGACATCATTTCCCCAGCTGCTTATTTCCCCCCTCCCACTGTTGGGTCCTTGTACTACTCACTCAGTTCTTTCTATAATATTTGGGCTCTTGATGAACTCCTGCCCTCCATAACTCTGTCTCTCTCCTCCACACAACTCAGTTTAAAGCCCTCCTGATTAGGTTTGTGAGACTCTTCACAAAACAGTTCCTGCCAACTGCTGTGAGGTGCAACCCATAACTTGCCAGAAGTCCATCTTCATGAACCAGAGACCATGGTCCAAGAAGCCAAATTGTTCCCAGAAGCGCCATCTGTGGAGCCAGTTGTTCACCTCCACTATTCTTCACTCCCTTCCTGGGCCGTGTCCTTCAACTGGAAGGAGAGACGAAATGACAACCTGTGCATCAAGGTCCTTCAGCTTTCTACCCAGAGTCTTGTAATTTCTTGTGATATCCTGATGATATCCTGAATGCTACACCTTACTGAGTAATTTATTCCTGCAGGAACCAAGAGGAAGAGTGGGCTTCACAAGTCTTGTCAGCCTCTCTGTTATATCATGGATTTTTGCCCCAGGAGACAACATACCACTTGAGAAATCCTGTCAGGCCTGCAAACCATGGCTTCTGTTCCCCTCAGCAGGGAGTCCTCTACCACCAGCACACGTCTCCTCGGGAGAGTGGCGGGGACCATTCTGTGTACTGAATCTTCCAAGGTCACCTGAAGGGCAACTATGAAATAACTAGGCAAGATCCTCAAGTGTCAAGGTATCACTGAATACAAAGTTAGTATTGTCCATGCTAGCATATTTCCCATTTCTATGTATGGTTGTGAAAGCTGGACAGTGAAGAAAGCTGATAGGAAGAAAATCAACTCATTTGAAATATGGTGCTGCTGAAGAGCTCTACAGATCCATGGCTAGCTAAAAAGATACATAAATGGGCTTTAGAGTGAATAAAGTTTGAACTCTCCCCAGAAGCCAAGATGACCAAACTGAGACTGTTGTACTTTGGCCATATCATGAGAAGACATGACTCACCAGAAAATACAATAATGCTTGGTAAGGTAGAAGACAGTAGGAAAAGAAGACCATATTCCAGATGGATCGACTCAATCAAGGAAGCCACAGCCCTGAGTCTGCAAGACCTGAGCAGGGTAGTTGATGACAGGGTGACTTGGAGGTCTCTTATCCATGGGGTCATCATAAGTCAAAGTCAACTTGACAGCACTTAACAACAATTTCATTTAAGCAAGTTTTTCTTCCTTCCTTGTATAAAGTGATCAAGTGGTTGACACATGGTAAAGATACATATTTGTCCATTAAGTTAAGACCCATTCAACAATAACTGGAAAAGATCAGTTTTACTAACTGAGAAGAGCTGGGCTTCTAAGGTTGTATGCTGCTGTTTTTAAGATTTCTAAGGGTTTTTAAAGTTTTTTCAATGCCATTTTAGTATGTTTAATGTTTTATATTTTAACTTAAATTGTTTAATTTCATATTTACATTGTTATTTTTACTTTTGTATTGTTTTTAGTGTGTTGTTTTAAATATGTTAGCCATCTTGAGTCCCATTATTGGGAGAAAGTAGGGATATAATTTGATAAAAGGAGGAGGAGGAGGAGGAGGAGGGGAGAGGAGGATAGGAATCAGTTACCACTGGAGGTTCCACCATAAAACTGTAGACTAATAACTTTTTCTTTCTCATTTCATGTTAACTCTATAACTCATCAGGAAAGCTAGTTACAAAACAACAGGCTATATATTATGCAAAATGAATCTAGTTTTTTAAAAAAGGCAACCAAGCAATTGAATTATACTGGAGATTCCAAAACTTACCAGGACCTGCAAAGCCTATATTTGGTGTGTTTCCAGTAAGAACCACACCTAAATGAAAGGAAATCCTGGGGATATCCTCGTCGGAGGAGCTATAAAGTAGGCAAACTTGAGTTGTGACTCAGACTTCATCCCTCTCTAGGTTTTCTCTGTACACGTTTTTACATGCTCCACTAACTTTCCTCATCATTAAGTCAGGCTCTTATGATTTGTGCACTATGAACCAGATACTCAGCTGCAGTGGTCTGGGACCCTTCCATGTGCCCCAGTGCAGAAATTCTAATAATAACATACATGAAAAGAGTGAGGAAACTCCAACAAAAATTAAAATAAAGGATAGTTGCCTACTTAAATACTATGGAGGTTTTCAGACAGGAATGGAAAAAGTGTTCCTGCCCCAAAATCCCCCCCCCGTCATGCCACAATAACCCTCCCCACCGCACTTACCTCCTCTCCCGTCATTCCCGCAGCCCAGGAGTGAACGGAGCTTGAACAGAGCTCCATTCACTTCCTTGATTGAAATCCCGTGGTTTCTCGCGAGAAGACACAAGCGCAGGAAATTTAAAAATAAAAATAACGCCAAAAAATGACAGCAAGCACAAAAACACACTTTAAAAGGTAGAACTAACCTGGGGAGGGTCATAAAAAGTGTGTCACTTACCTGGATATCCCAATCTCACCCGGAAGTGTTCTGGCAGGGACCTTCCATTGACACTGGGATCTCGCCAGCAATTTTTCGCTTGCAGAAACATCCATGACAGAAACGGAATGAGGGATCTATTGACAGCTTATCCCGTCAATAAAAAGCAGCACCGGTGGAATGACAGCAGAACGGGTGCATAACAATGGGCAAACGACGTTGTCTGGAAAGGGAGCCCTTTTGCAGTCTCCTGGCATTCATTTAACACCACTTTTAATGCATCTGATAATCTCCTATGACTCAGAAGGTAGTCTCCAGCATTAAAACACACACACAGAGAGAAAATAAGACTTGGTATTTGAGAAGTATTTAGTTGGTTTGCCACTGTAGGCAATGGGATGCTGGACTACACAGCTCTTTGGTCTCATTCTGCAGGGCTCTTCTTATAGCTTTATTTGACACTCAGAAGGTCAAATAACATTCACACTAGTTGAGCAGAAAATAACTGTAAATAAGACCAATAAAGTCAAGTTGCAGTGCTGTAGATGAAATCTGCCACAGCAAATGGGAATTCACATTTGGAATTTCACAAAAATGGTTCCATTTTCAAGTGACTCCTAAAGTTCTTCAGTATCATACTCACTGGGTCATGTGTACTCATTTCCACAAGCACCTCACATTCCAAATAAATGTTTCTGTTATCTCAAAAAAATGTATGGAGTCCTTTTCACAAAAAAGGAATTGGAGGCTTGATCATAATGAGACATCTTGACCATCATCAGAAAGAAGTAAAAAGGAGCAGGTGGGCAAGCAAGGTGAAGGAGGCTTTCTCTCAGTCCTGCCACCATCACAAGCTTGCTTGGCGAAGATGCAAGAGAGAGCCTTCTCAGTGGCTGCTCCCACCTTTTGGAATGCCCTTCCATGGGAGTCTAGGCTGCCTCCCTCCCTGATTTCCTTTTACAGGCAGGCAAAGACTTTTCTTTTTAAGCAGGCTTTTAATGTATAAGCAGCAGGGTTTGTTTATTTTGTATGTTTATTTTTAATATGTTTTATAATATGTTTTAATCTGATTTCATAGTATTTTAACTGTATAGACTATATTTTTAATCTGTTTTATGGAAGCAGCCTTGGGTCCTATCTAGGGAGAAAGGCGGCATACAAATAAAACAAACTGATAAATAAATAAATATAAATAATATGCTAATGCAGTGAATAATACATAAACATGCAGCAAGAAACTGTACCTGCCTGGGGGAACAAAAGAGAGCTTGTGTTACAAACGATTAACCATCCCAGTGTAAGGTAGCAAAAACATTTACCGGTAGTTGCACCTGAGAGACAGTTGGATTTATACCTAGTCACGTCTAGAGTAGCCATAGGAAATCTATGGGGCACATTAGGTATGACTTACTCTAGGTGAAACTCTATTTTTTGTACTTGGATTCCATAAAGATTTTCCATCAACATGCTTGTGTTAAACTGCTTATCTAAGCTCAGATGTTCTTTACTCCTCCCAACTACTGTTAATTAAACAATAACTGTTAAGATAATAATAAATGTTTATATCTTTTTGGTTTCTACTCCCCAACATCCCCTGCCCAGCTTAGCGTATGTATAAATACCTGCCAGCAAATTATATATATATATATATATATATATATATATGATCCACTGCAATTCACATTACTTTATACCAGTTAAAACTTAGTGTAGTAGTCTGAGCTTTGGACTACGAGTCTAGAGAACAGGGTTCGAATCCCTATTCAGACATGAAAACCGACTGAGTGACCTTCAGCAAGTCACACTCTCTCAGCCTCAGAAGGCAATGGCAAACCTTCTCTGAACAAATCCTGCCAAGAAAACCTGTGATAGGGTCGCCATAAGTCAGAAAGGACTTGAAGGCACACAACAACAAAGTCTTTAAGGTGCCATAAGATTCTATTTTTCCAAGTTGTAACGATTTCAATGCGACCATTACAAGCATGGCCAAGTCTGGATGCAGCACAATAAAAGAAGGCCAAGGACACTAATGTGTTGCTGTGTTTTTAAGATGATGCAAAAATAAAAGACTGCCTCCTGCCTTTTAAGAGCCAGTGGGCACAACATGTTTGCAATATGAAGAGAGATTCAAATTATTCTCAGTGACACTGGCTTCCACATGCCATGTAATCTGCAAAGAACTTTATAAACAAGGTTTGCAACATTATGGGGGAAGTCCTGATCTGTGTGGTGAACCTCTGCATATAGTTATGTTGTTGGACACTAGACCACAACAAATAATTTAAATAGGATTCCATATAACAACTGGTTTGCAGGAACCATCCCCTAGAGTAGATAATTTTCTTGATTAAGACGTTTACATTTGTCTTGCACATAGCTTTCATTGGAAAAGATGCAAAAATGTGCCCTGCTCAAAATGATGAGGGTGCTTTCTTTTCATTATCATGGTTATGGGATATGTCACTTATTTACTAAACTGTCTGCTACCTCTTTCATGTTAAATGTGCTGACAGGTAAACTGACTATAACCTCTGGCACTTTCAGAAATTGATCTTATGAAGAGAAACTTAGCATGTCTTAGCATGCCTGTTCCTTCTTTTAAAAAAAGCTGATTCAATTACTGATATTATGGCTAATTAATTCATTCCACAGATAGTGGTTTGTTCAGGAATACATGAATACATAGAGAAAATATACGCATCTAGTAGGATAAAAATTTAAACAAAGACACACACACCTGAGACACTTTAACTTTCACTTTAGAACCAAAAAATCAATCTGTAATATATTACATATACTGTACACATACAACTAAGTAAAGTGTTGTAATGTACATTGTCTCAAATTATTGCAAATGGTTTGTGAGTACTGGCACACAGCAACATGCTGGCCAGGTTTCTCACATGTTTTATCAATATTAAGCAAGTAAACAGATTTTAAAATTATTTTAGGCCTTACAAATGTTCTAATTGGATTTAATGTGTTTGAGAGGTAGTCTCATATCTCTTTAACAAAAAAGCTTATAATATGGTAAGAATGTATCAGGAAAAATATGCTTTTAAGAGATAAATCCTCTTGGCAAAGGCTGTAATCTTTCAAACTTAATTGGTGAACTCATTAATGAACAACTGCCACTACAAGAAGAAAAACTATTGTCAGTGAGTTATCAGGTTATGAGATAACAAACTTAATTATATTGTTTTCAGTGGATTTACATTTACTTCCTTTAGGGCTTTAGCTGTTCCATGGTTGTACACAGAATTTTTTTCCCCAACACCTGAAAAGAAAACAGATGTGACTTGAATTGCATTATTAAAAGATCATAAACAGAAAAAAAAGCTCAAGTTTTACTCTGTGTAGTCTACTTATAAAAGTTGCATGCCTATAAATTAGATAATTTATGAGCCATACTAATAATTTGCTCATATTTGATCTGAGATTTAGCAAACATGATTCCCTAGGATGTAGGAGAATAATTTGCAGGTCCAGTTTAGCTCCTGAGGGGGCCTTAACTAATTTGACACTATTTCATGACATTGATGGCAGACACACACTAATGACCACACTGCAAAGTGCTCCTGTCATCCTGTCCTCTCAGAGAAGAGCAAGTTTTCTTTTATTGCCAAGAAAAGTAAATAGTGATTCTACTAATTATTCAAACAGGAGCTATAATGAGAATCCCACTGTTGACTTCAAGCACACTAACTGATGACTAACAGAGCAATCCTATAGTCACATTATACCAACAGTGAAGATGTACTGCTGCTACACCCACAGAAGCATATCAAATGCGTGCTCAGCCCAATAAAAGTGGGGAACCTAGAAAAATAGAAAATACATAAGCCAGCAGGAGAATGGGGGGGGGAAAACATGCTCCGAAGAGCCCCAGAAACACAGCAAGTCCATCAATTAAAAACTATGCTAGTGGCAATTCCCACATATAAGGACACCCAATGAAACTGTAACATACCTATGCATCACAAATCACACCTCCACAAAACACCCTCTCCATCAGGTCTTATAGGATAGCCAGCAATACCATTACAAGAAGGGGCTGGGGTAGTTAAGGAGTCACAGCAAGAGCCATGGCACACAACAAGGACAACCACCCGACATACTATAATAGCAATAACCTCCAGTGGCTTACCATAGAAGTAACTGGACTGGGAAGCAGGGGTGAGGGTTCAGATCCCACTAGCAGGACAAGACAAATATGGCCCCACTCACATTTGTACACTGTAGGTGGGGCAGACAAGTTGAGGCAAAAGCATGGCAGCTCTGCAAATTCAAATCCTAAATGCACAGCAAAAGCAGCAAACAGAAATCAAATGTATCGTTAGCCATAACGTACAGGCATACCTCAGTTAACAAAACCTCTGACAAAATATCTCCTGTTCACATAGTCTTTTTATCCCAGCCCCCACCCCGCTCCACTCTACCTTTCTTCCTCATCCTCTGTCTAGCTTATTTAATAGCATCAACACTGTAGTCTTTCAGTGTTGGAGTACAGCAGTGGGTCTGCATGAATGCAACTAAGCTTGAGCTGGAAAAGAATGGAATTCTGCTCTAGCTGCAGCTGTGTTTGCCTGCCTATTAAAGGCAAAGGAAAACAGCAGCCAGGCTTCCCTGACCTGGTTGTTTCATTTCACATGTGCATATTGTTATCTGGATAAAAAGTTTGCTGGAACATGTTGAAAATCTTTTCTTTTTCTTTTCTTTTCTTTTCTTTTCTTTTCTTTTTTTCTTTTTTTGGTGGTGCAGGAGGCTATCCTTGTTATTTTAGCCCTTGCTCCCAAATTTTCCTTTAAAGTAACACACAGTTACTTTGTTAACTGAGGTATACCCGAATCCCCAAACCAACTCAAAACCTGGTCACAGATGCCAGGACACAAGAATAGGAGGAAAAGCCATAGTAGTGTAGAAGAGCATTCTTAGGCTTGAATGCAAAGTACCGTATTCACAAAGAAAGGGGAGACCCTGCACCCAGAGAGAAAGTTAGGCACACCTAAAGTTATCAGAAACAGGAGAACATGGGCCAGCAGCCAAGCCCCTGCATGACCAACCTCCAGCAATGATGTCTCCTCCAGCAATACACACACACAACCATATTTTGTCACATAGCTCAGCCCTGCTGTGTAGCATCCCAGCAGAACTCAGATCTCTTTTTTTCACCTTCATTTCTTTTTTGTTTTTTCCTCTTCTTATCCCTTGCCCCAACAACTCCAATTGACTGCCTAAACATTCTGACAGCAAAACTTACCTGCTTTTGCATCCTAAGAGGCAGTATGTCCTCACAATAAAAGGGTATCCTAAGAGGGAGTATGTCCTCACAATAAAAGGGTATTTTGGCTATACATAACTTAAATGGCCATTCCCTCCCAACCCCGATGTATGATTCACCATGTTGATGACACTACTTATAAACCAAGTGTGAACAGCAAACATACACATGTAAAGACTCTTGGTGGGTAAGGTTATACTTGTTGGCTAATTTTACAAAGGGCAAAAAGAAAAACAGAACAAACTGCAAAACGGATTTGCCCATCCCATTATATATTTCCCACAGCACTGAACACAGTATTAGGTAAAATAACTCACTTGAATAGTTAGAATTGGCTGCCTTCTTTGGCAGAGTCAAAATGCAAGCCAAAGCTAGATTATCCTGGATCCTGAACAACCATCTCACCGAGGCACAAATGGGATCAAATGAAATAGCAGGAAATTAGCAAAAGAACTAACCATGCTTTACCAGTTTGATAAAATTTCCATCTCCAGGGTTATGAATCTGGCACATTTAATGCATGACTCTTACAGATAAATATCAGCATCTGGGTGTGGTTTATACTAGAATGCATTTTAAAGTTGACATTCCAATGTAGTTATGGTAAATAGCTTCTCTTTAACAAAGGAAAAATTATGCAAAGCACAACTTTTGTGCCAAAGACAACAGTTTGCTGATGGGTGTAAACAGAAATAACAGTAAAACACCAAAGAGTAAGAGCAACAAGGCAAGATTATATCCAAAGTAAACTTTACAAATCACACATGGGTCTTTCATGAAAAACAATATTTCATTCCTTATTATATTTCAGCCCCTCTCCATTGACGCCCCCTTGTCGTGGGAGAGAGGCTTGCGTACCCTAATGATGTTTTGAGCTATGCTGGAGGTGGCATAATAGCCACTGGTAGGGTCTCCCATGCCAGACAGGTCAAAACCAAAGGGTCTGACAAAGAGCGTCAAAGGGCAGGATGGGCTCTCTACCCTTGTGGCAACCGTCCTAGGAGAAGGAAAACTCTAATCCCAAAGCGAGCAGATGGTGCTCGTCCAACCCTGTAAGGTCAACCATCTAAGAGAAGGAAACTAATCAAACCTACGGCCCGAGGACCTCGCTGCCACGTCCATGCTTGCAAGGCCATGGCAGATGAATCTCTGGTTTAAAGGGTGAGGCCAGTTCTGTGCACGCTGCGCTCCACCAGAAAAATCCATTACACAGGCTCGAAGGACAAATCCAGTTCCAAAAAAGCCCTGTAGCGACTGGCGAATGACGAAACCGGCAGGTGTAAAGATGCACTGGAAGCCGCAGCCCCAACCCTGCATGCAGGCGGTTCAGGAAATTGGTCGCTCGAGGCAGACCCGGGAGATGACAGTCTTGTTCGGCAGCATCCTGAATGACCAAGCAGCTTATTTTAAGGAGAGCACTGCTTGCTCCATATGGAGAGGGGCCTAGAAAAGGTGGCCTAACGAAAGCTCATCCCCAACTACCTGGTTGGCTGGCCGTGGCCAACGGGAATCTTCTGATGTGGTCAAACCAAGGCAAAGAAACAAAGGCACACACCGGCCTCCAAAGGTGTAAATAAACTGACACTTGCATGCTGGAACATCAGAACCATGCAAGACTCTGAAGATAGTGGACGGCCTGAGCGTCGTTCTGCCCTAATAGCCCATGAACTATCACGGCTTAATATTGACATCGCTGCTCTTAGTGAAGTTCGCTTCCATGAGGAAGGCAGCCTTAAAGAACATGGCGCCGGCTACACACTTTACTGGTCTGGCAAACCCAAAACTGAAAAACATCTTTCAGGAGTAGGCTTTATGATTAAAAACTCCATTGCCTCCAAACTTGAAACCTTGCCAACACCGACACTCTGATCGCATTATTTCCTTACGCCTCCCACATGTTGTTCTCTTTAGTATATATGTCCCAACTATGCAAGCCGACCCTGTAGAGAAAGACAAGTTCTACACAGACCTACGCCAACTCATACAAAAAGTCCCTGTAGAAGATAAAATTATTATACTTGGTGACTTCAATGCCAGAAAGAACTCCGAAGCCTGGAAAGGTGTCTTAGGAAAGCATGGTGTTGGAAATTGCAATGATAACGGACGCCTCCTGCTAGAGTTCTGTGCAGAACAACAGCTGACTATTACAAACACAATCTTTCAGCAGAAAGGTAGCTTGAAGACAACCTGGATGCATCCCCAATCCAAACATTGGCACCTCAGTGACGATGTTCTAATCCGTCAGAGAGACATTCGTGATGTCCGTCATACACGAGTGATGCCCAGTGCAGAATGCCAAACAGATCATCGCCTCGTCAGATGTAAACTAAATCTTCATCTTAAGTTCAAACCTAAGAGGGGTGGCATCTTAAAGAAGAGACTCCAAGTCAACAATCTTCAACAAGCTACCGTGAGAGACAACTTCCAGGCAAACCTACAAACGAAACTTGAAGACCATCCTACAGATCCTTCTCCTACAGTGCTTTGGCAACATATCAAAAACAGTATCCTCCAGTCTGCAGAAGAATCCCTCGGCTTCTCCCACAAGAAAAATCAAGACTGGTTTGATGAAAACAAACAAGAGATCCAGGAGCTGTTGGCAAGGAAGAGAGCTGCTCACCAGGCATACCTCGCCCAGCCAACCTGTCATGTAAGAAAAGCAGCTTTCCACCTCACATGTAGCAAACTACAACAAAAACTCCGAGACATGCAGAACAAGTGGTGGATCAATATAGCAGAAAAGACACAACGCTGTGCAGATCTGGTTGATCACAGAGGATTTTATGAAGCTCTTAAAGCAGTGTTTGGACCTACTTATCACGTCCAAAGCTCCTTATACAGTACAGATGGTCAAACATTAATTACTGATAAAGCCTCCATCCTGAATCATTGGGCTGAACATTTTCAAAGTCTCTTTAGCACCAACCGAGTAGTCCAAGGCTCAGCTATCCAACATATGATACAAAAACCAATGAAAAAATAAATTGGACATAGCTCCCACTTTGGAAGAGACCCTTAAGGCCATACAGCAGATGAAACATGGCAAGGCAGCTGGGATTGATGGGATCCCACCTGAACTTTGGAAACACAGAGGTCATGCACTCCACGAAAAATTCCACGAATTCCTTGTGAATTGCTGGGAAAAAGGGGAACTGCCATCAGACCTCCGAGATGCAGTCATCATCACACTGTACAAGAAAAAAGGAGCAAAATCCGACTGCTCAAACTATCGAGGCATAACACTGCTCTCTATTGCTGGAAAAATCCTTACAAGGATACTCCTAAACAGATTAGTTCCTGCTATTGCAGAAGAACTTCTCCCTGAAAGCCAATGTGGCTTCAGAGCCAATAGGAGTACCACAGACATGGTATTTGCCATTAGGCAACTGCAAGAAAAATGTAGGGAGCAGAACAAGGGTCTCTATGTAACATTTGTCGACCTCACCAAAGCCTTTGACACTGTAAGTAGAAAAGGTCTGTGTCAGATCCTGGAAAGACTAGGATGTCCCCCCAAATTCCTTAAAATGATTATCTTGCTACACGAGGGCCAGCGTGGTCAAGTCAGATATGGCGATGCTCTTTCAGAGCCCTTTCTAATAACTAATGAAGTGAAGCAAGGTTGTGTTCTTGCACCAACTTTATTTACAATCTTCTTTAGCATGATGCTCCAAAGGGCTATGGCAGAGCTTGAAGAAGACGACGGCATTTATATACGTTACCATACTGTTGGTAGCTTGTTTAACTTAAGCCGTCTGAGGGCTCACACTAAGACTCTAAACTATCTAGTCCGTGAGCTGTTCTTCGCCGATGATGCTGCCCTTGTTGCCCACACAGAAGGAGGTCTGCAGCGCCTAACGTCCTGCTTTGCAACAGCTGCAGAGCTGTTTGGGCTAGAAGTCAACCTGAAGAAAACAGAAGTTCTTTACCGGCCTGCACCACAGGACGAACACCACCATCCCCACATTGCCGTCGGCAAATCTGTGCTCAAGTCCGTTCAGCAGTTCACCTACCTGGGAAGCATCATCTCCTCAGATGCCAAGATTGACAAAGAGATCGATCACAGATTAGCAAAGGCATATAGTGCATTTGGAAGACTTCACAAAAGAGTCTGGAGCAATAAACACCTGAAGCAAAGCACCAAAATCAGTGTGTATAGAGCCATCGTACTGTCTATCCTCCTTTATGGATCTGAAACATGGGTCACCTATCGCCACCACCTACGACTCCTCGAGCGCTTTCATCAGCGCTGTCTATGCACAATCGTAAATATACACTGGACTGACTATGTGACGAATGTTGCTGTCCTTGAGCAAGCAGGGATCACCAGCATTGAGGCCATGATATTGAGAACACAGCTGCGCTGGGCAGGGCACGTTTCTAGGATGGAGGACCATCGCCTCCCCAAAATAGTACTCTACGGTGAACTCGCCACGGGTCACCGTAAGAGGAGTGCTCCAAAAAAGCGATACAAAGACTCCCTGAAACAACATCTCAGGCTCGGCCAAATTGATCACCAACAGGGGTCCGCCCTGGCCTCACATCGGGAGGCATGGAGACGCACTATCCACAATGTTGCAGCCTTATTTGAGAACTCACGACGAACAAGTCTTGAAGAGAAACGACAACGCAGAAAGAATCACAACCCAAAAACATCACCCAAGGAGACCTTCTGCTGTGCTTTTTGCAACCGGACTTGTTTATCTCGGATTGGCCTTTTTAGTCATCAGCACGCTTGCAGAAAGCGCGGGATGAGTCCTTCCTGAATCTTCGTTTGCGAAGAAAAGCCAGAGAGGATATTTCAGCCTCACTACTCTGATGTAGTAAGAAGGTGGCTAGTTATTTGTTTGTGCTTCAGAGACTTGCCTGATTCTGAAGGCTGTATTTATTTTCCTGTTACAATAGAAATAAACTGCATGGGGCTACTCAAGACAGTGTGTAAAGACAATGTGGTGGGCAATCCATTTCCCTCTCCATGTTTCTCTTAGATAGTTTTGGTAATACATTAAGGTCTATTTCACTAAATGACTACGTCTATTATTTCTGTATCTAGTAGAAAACTGGAGTCAAATAAAGCGGGCCCTCAGTATCCACTGGGATTTGGTTCCAGGACCCCCCACGGACACCAAAATCTGTGGATGACCAAGTCCCATAAGGCATCCCTTATATAAAACAGCAAAAGCCAGGCTTGCTTTTTTGAAATTAATTGCTTTTTAATATTTTCAAACTATGTTTGGTTGAATCTGTGGATGCACAATCCATGGATACAAGAGTCTGACTGTATTTTCCCGGCCCATTCAATATAATACATAGAATTCAAGCCCTACACTTTTCCTATCACATCTTGATTTGTTCTTATTCCTTGTTTCCAAACAGAACCATACCTTATAAAGCTCCCTGGCTTGTACCCTCCTTCCAGTCAACACAATGTAGATCATATGTCCCTATGGGAAGCCCTCAAGTGGAAAGGGGTGCCAGAGAGATTTATTGCTTTAGTTAAATTGTTTTATAGGGATGCAGAGGTAGTTTTGCAAGTCAATGGTCATAGAGGAAAGAGGATTAAGTTAAATTCTGGAGTGAGGCAAGGTTGTCCCCTAAGTCCTCTCTTGTATGTTATTGCTTTGGATGCTATCCTGTGTAAGATTAGTTTAGACAAGAGCATCTTGGGGATCCAAATTCCACGTCCATTGGACAGTTCGTGGTTGGTTCGATGTGAATCTCTTTAAATTTGTTGCCCATGCTGATGATGTGTTCCTCTTGGTTAAGGACAGGATGGAAGTTAGAAAGATTAAAGATGCTTTTGAGGCCTACAGTCGAGCTTCTGGTGCTCGGCTTAACATGGAAAAGAGTTTTTTTATCAGGATTTTTGCTGCAGAGGACAAGATGGCAGCTATTCCTCTAAAGGACATAGTTGGAGAAAAGGAAGGGTGGCAAGCAGAGCAAGAGGCAAAGATGGATAGGGTGAAGTTCCTGGGGCTGAATTTTGCGGTGGCTCCGGAGGGATGGAAAGAAAATAGGTATCGCTGGTTGGAAAAAGTGAAGGAGAGGGTGGCCCTCTGGCAGAGATGGAAGCTGACCATTTACCAGAGAGCCTCTTTTGTAAATACCTACCTGCTTCCAGTGGCAGCCAACTTGGTGGCTGTTTTCCCACCTCCAGATTCAGTGATTAAAGAAGCTGATTGGGCTCTCTTCAAGTTCCTTTGGGGAATGGCCACATCCCCCTGGCAAGGGCAGTGGCTTACGGGCAGGTAGAACAAGGGGGGCTGGACTTCCCAGCCCTGGGACCTAAGTTCATCGCCATCTTTTCTGCTCAAAACTTTGGGAAAGTTTCTCTGTTACAAAAGGGTCAGATTCAACCTCAGGCTTGGCTAGTTTTGTTTTGTGAGTGCTGGATAGGGACTAGATGGGGAAAGACTTGGTGGGAGGAAGGCTCATTAAGTTTTAGGTTTTCTTTGACTGAAAAATTGAAAGCACCAGATTATTTGAAAGACTTTGTTTTTTACATAAAGAAATATAGAATTCATGCTGATGAGTTGAAGGGGGAAGACAGACCAGGTCAGAGCATCAAGAGAAGTTTGTACAGGAAAATAGTGGAGGAGATTTATGTTAACCTGTTTTTGCAAAAGTGTCAGGCTAAACTAGATTTATCAGAATACCTAAATCACCAGACTAACCCAATTGAGTATTTCATGGACAAAAGGGTCCCCAAAAAGTTGTGGGACTTGAGGTGGAGACTCTACCATCAGGTTCTTACTCTGAGGGGAAAGAGACCAAGGACCGCAGAGGATGAGCAGACTTCTCCATGTCTGAAATGTAAAAAGGCTGAGATTTTGAGTGGCGTGGCACAAAAGGAGACAATCAGACATTTTGTCCAGGACTGCCCGAGTGCCCGGGAAACATGGGAGGAGGTGGCCCGGGTCCTGGATTGGCCAGATTTGGCACAGCAGGCTTGGGAGACAGTGCTTTCGGGGACTGAACCTCCAGAGGGTGTCAGGGGACCCAGAAAGTCAGTGGGCCAAAACAGGAAGAGGAAGGAGCCTGGTTCTGCCGTGGCTGAGAGGTTTTGGAAAGTGTCCTGGTCCACGGTGCGCCTGGTAAACCTCTATGTGATGTTAGCGTTAGTTTTCCAGAGACAAAAGGAGGTGAAAAGTCAAAATCTGCAGGATGTAAAAGGCACTGCCTATTATGTGAAGAACGTAATTGAAAATTTAGCTCTGAGTGAAAAAGAGAAATTGCCAAACCATCGTTGGAAAAAGTTTTGGCCGTGGTTTAGTGAGACGACCCCAGCAATAACATAAAATGATATTTAAAATAAATATTTTATTATTTTTGTATTATTTTGTATTATTATTTTTAATTAATATTTTATTGTTTTTTCCCCATTTCCAAATAGGTATAATTATAATATGTAAATATAATGTGATTATAGTATGTTTAGATTAAGGGGGAATATACATTAGTGTTAGGATAGATTTATTTTTATATTAGGAAGAAAACAGGAAAACAATTAGTATTATTTTTGCGTTATTGTTATGGCCTTTTGCGGTTGGGTGTATTTTTTAGTAGAATGGTCTTATTCCAATAAAAATTCCAAAAATTATAAATCCAATTATGCATACAGTACCTCTTAGGCTGCTGTCTATTGTGGTATCCAGAGATTGTCTTGCCTCTAGATAACTTCCATATCTCCACAACACCTACCACTTTCCAAGCAATCAACTAACCTTCCTCTGACCTCCTATTCTGCCAAAAGCTTTTCCTATTCTTAGGCCCTACGAAACTTTCCCTTCAACCAAACTAGCCTCAGACTTCTGTAACAGAGGTTGCAGTTCATCCTAATTTGTCAATTTCCTATGGATAGAACATTTCACCCTCAGAATTTAGAATGTTTGTGAATATCCCCATGACTGCATACAGCTTAGTCATCAGCAGACAGCAGATGTTTTAGATATTTGAATGGTAAAGGTACAGGAAGGTACGTTTTTATAAATAAATAAGTTATAACTTGTATGAATTATTTGTAAAAATATGATCATCTGTGGCTAAGAAACTATGTTTTAAAGGAAATTAATGTTCAAACTAATTACTTCTCTGCTTGCTTTACATGGATAAACTGCATAAACTACAGAAAGGTAAGAATCAGAACATGAAAGAATGTATCCAAACCAGCTTACCTGAATAGCTAATTAGTACACATATTATCACCCAGCTCTCCTGGTAATGAATGGGAGTTTGCCGAATTTGCGTGCTGATTTCCCTCCCTTCTGCTTTAGTTTTCTGACTTTGTCTTTGTTCTGGTCAGCTTCTTGTGCAATGATTTTTCTCTATTGAAACTGTGTTATTTATTAGCAATTAAGAAAGGAGCAATTGAAAACCTGAGCATGCTAGATCAAAACAAGGTGGGTTGCCATACAACTCACCTCTTTGCAATCTAATTGCACTTTGCAAACCTCACATCTTAGATCCTTTGCAAACTAATCAACCTGCATTCTTTCACACAGCTGTTTTGCTTTGATTCTTATATGGACTGGCATTTTAGGAGACTCAGCTTCCCATATCCCCTTTTCCTACTACCTTCTCTTCATACTTAAAGGCAGGCAACTTTTTTACAAGGCTAGTAGTAGTGCATACCCACTATTTTTCTTCACTATTTCAGATGTGGAAAACATTCATTCCATTCACAAATAAATACAAAGGGCACATAGTAATGGGCTGCAAAAGTGATTGAAAAGTTTAGCAAAATCTACAACACTTTGCCGTTTTATATTTCACTTATACAGTAATGAATTAAAATGGGGAGGGCACAAAACTAATTCCTCAGATTCCAAAGTGCTATTTAAAAGTGCCTCACACATACAGTATAATTAAGCTGTGAGATGAGGGATGCTGCTTCTTTTCATATTTAATTATTCATTGAGTAAAGCATTGTTTTACTGTATTAAATGTTTGATGTAGAGAAAAGCTCATTCTTTAGAAGCATAATTTGGTCCTCATCTCAGTTATATTCTTTTAACCATCAAAAGTAAATGCTCCAAGATCATTACATCTGATATTCTTGAGAACAAAGTCATTCTTTTCTCATTCATTTTAACAGTGTTGTTGTCTTACAGTCAATTATTTAGGTGGCTCCAGAAAACAATGTATTATTATAGCTGTTGAGTCATATAGATGCTGTCTGGGTAGTGTTACAATTCATTACCCTTTTCTCCATATGGTTGGCATTCTGTGAGAAAACAAATACTGCAAGAACTTAAACTTTGCCATGCTTAAAAGTTTAAAAATGCACAACTACTTTTATTTTAAATATAAGCACGGGTAAACACTGCTATAAATACATTTTTGCCCAGATCCCCACATTATTAGTCAAACATAACTTAACAGCTGTAAATGAAATCAGAATAGGCTGCCAACACCTCAGGCAGGGTGGCGCGACATTTAATTTATACAATTAAGCACAAGGGTGGGGAAGCACAAAACAAACAATGCATGCTGGAATCAAGCATTACACTGTGTGTGAGGGGTTTTTTTTTAAAAAAAAAATCCAGTACCACCTTCAGCGTCCATCAGGCTAAATGCCATAAGCTGAAGACATCTAAAGACTTTATATACTGTCTATATAAACAGTTCATACAGCCTACACTGAAGACAATCAAGTGGTGACTTGACAGTCACACAAGGTGCTCAGAGCAGCAGAAATATGGTTCCCACATAAATGAAGTCATGAAAGACTCCTTAATGGAATAGTCAAGTACACATGTACCTTGAAAACTCCTGCTCCAGTACCTGTTTAGCCATAGGCTAAGCATATAGTTTCTCTCTTTGTCCCAACAAATGGAGGAGAGAATGAATAGCTGTTTGACTCTGGTACAACAGCAAACACTTTCCCACAAAGTTAGATGGCCTCTAAATGCTCCAAACTACATCTGGCCCTTGCCAGCCAAACAAAAAATTAAAACATTAAGTGGGGTTTAATAAATGTGTATACTAATATAGTGCTTATATATTTGAATTGTGTTCTAGAATGCTTTACCAAGTAACATACCCAAAACAAGTTCCTGCTGCAAAGACCTTAATCTAAATTATGAGTGCGGGACAAAAAAGAAAAGAAAGGAAAAATGAATCTGTGAAAGTATTTAATGTATATGTTATTGTATTTCTTTCACATGCAATTTTAGAAAGATGTAAGAATAATGGAAATGTGCACCCTGAAAAGTCCTTTGAGGAAATAAGCTCTTCCTTGGCTGCCGACTCCAGTCAGTGATCTCCTGTCATCCAAACACATGTCCTCCGTATCTGAGTAAGTGTTATATATAGCACACAGACTGTCCATTCTTGAAGAAATCTAGTAGCTTCATTTCAGGTTTAGTTTGGTGAAAACAAAGTGAATCCCATGAACACAGACGATGACTGACCTTACTGGAAGCAAGTAATAGTTGTCTCTTGTGTCTTTTAATTCACATGTACGTATGACACAGAGCCACATGTGATTATGTAACCACAGATACAAAGGGGTCACATTTGTCACGCCATTCTAAATTAATTCTATAATGCCATTTCTATAAAAGTATGAAGATCATAGTAGACCACGTTCTATGGATCTTGTGTTGTGTTAATGTGGACCTTTATGCAGGATGTTTCATATGTTGACAGCAGTCTTGCTAATGGATGCAAAAGTGAATGAAAGTGCAATTAAACCACAGACAGACACATTTGTTACTTTTGTACTACAGGAATTGTTAATACTTCCTCTCTTACTTAAGTTCTTAATGAACTTTTTTTATTTCCAATGGTTTCAATGAGGTATTTGCCCTTGTTCAAGTAACTTTTCAAGTCACCAACGTCAAAGTAAGTACTGTAATTGCTAACTTACACATAATTGATAGCTGAAAGTTGTCACCTCTCCCTGACCCTGGGAAACCCTGGGAAGCTGCTACCCTGGGAGGGTAGCAATTTTGCATCCAGGTGGAAAGAGGCCAGAGACCAGCTCCTTTGCAAAGGCAGAGTATACAGAGAAAGGGTGTAGGCTAGCATACTCTCAACTGCCTTCCCCTCTGATTCATCCTGGCAGAGAGAGGCATGTCACAGCAGCAGTATTAGGGTGGTGTAAGAAGGACTATATAAGAGTCAGGGACAAGACAGTCAGCACTATTGATTGTGTATTCCTGCATGGCAGTGTTGGACTGGATGGTCCTCGTGGTCTCTTCCAACTCTGTGGTTCTATGATTCTATTGTTCCTTTCCACCTCAATCCAAGGAAGTTTTCTCAATTCTAAATCAGTACCTGTCACATGTAATGGATTGGAAGAGGGTAAATAAATTTAAACTTAATCCAGGTAAAACAGAAATTATCCCAGTCAGTCAAAAGGCAGATCAGGGAATAGGGATTCAGCCAGTGCTGGATGGGATTACATTCCCACTGAAAAGCAGGTTTGTAGACTGGGCATACTCCCAGGTTCAACCTGAGCCTGGAACCTCAGGTTTCAGCAGCTGCCAGGAGCATATTTGTACACGTTAGGCTTTTGCACTAGCTGGGCCCCATTCCTAGAAATGTCAGTAATGCACAGCTTAGTAATGCATGGCTCAGTTACATCTCATTTGGATTACTGTAACATGCTCTACATGGGACTGCCTTTGAAGAACATGCAGAAATTTCATCTTCTCCAAGAGCTACAGCCAGATTGTTAACTGGGGTTGGTTAAAGGAAGCATGCAACTCACTTGTTCCAATAGCTCCATTGGCTGCCAGTCTGTTCTGGGCACAATTCTCTCTCTCTCTCTCTGGCTTTTCTTCGCAAACGAAGATTCAGGAAGGACTCTTCCCGAGCTTTCTGCAAGCACGCTGATGACTAAAAAGGCCAATCCGAGATAAACACGTCCGGTTGCAGAAAGCACAGCAGAAGGTCTCCTTGGGCGATGTTTCTGGGTTGTGATTCTTTCTGCGTTGTCATTTCTCTTCAAGACTTGTTCGGCTGAGGCACAATTCAGAGTGCTGGTTATAACCTATGATGCCCTATATTGCTGAGGTCCAGATTATCTGAACTACCATGTTCTCTCACATGAGACTGCCCATGTTTTGAGATCTTGTGGAGGCCCTACTCTCTGTCCCATAAGCTTCCTAGGTACATCTGAGGTGAGCATGGGAGAAGGCCTTCTCAGTGGCTGCTCCCAGTCTCTGTGACTCTGCTATGGCTGACTGCTAAAGAGGAAATGTCCTGTACTATTTATATGTTGTTCTTTTAATGGTCTTGTTTTTAACTACTTTAATTCTATTGTTAGTTTAATCACATTTTTAAAATTTTTGCAAATTTTTAATTTTAAAGATGTATCTCTTGAAGCCACCTTCAGTACCAGACTGGGGAAAAAGCAGGATAGCAATATATTAACAATAACAATTTACCTACACAAAGCTATAGGATCTACATGGAAATGATGCAGGTGGGCAATCCTTGCTTAATGTGTGGGCTTCAAAAATGTAAGTGTAGATATGGGGGTAGCCATTGCCCTGAGCCAAGTCAGTTCACTTGGCTGGCTGATGAGGAAGGATCATCATTCCCTCCTTGAATGTGACAGGGGCCTACAATGAGATAATTAGACAGGAAGTAAAACTTTATGCCACACAGACTCCCAGTTTGTAAATTAATAGGGATTGGTGTCCATTTAAACCGAACAACTGTCTCTTGTATTTTCTCTACAATACAATCATTATACAATCATGGAACAACTCTATTACAAATTAATTGGATGAACCAAACTAACTATGGTTCACAAATCGGCAGTCCCATCAGGTCTGGTCCTTATCTTGCATATCCAAGTGACGTTAACAGTAAGAAACACTTTCCACAAACTTAGACAAGCGTACCAAATCCTTCCTGGACAGAGGTAGCCTGACTATGGTTCTTCCCCTAACAACATCCCAAACTAGTGCAATGCAATGCCATTAACATGAGCTTTTGCTTCCTCCATTCTTTCTTGCTCTCAAAAAGTGATTTTAAAATACTGCAGCAAGGTTTCTTATCACATTCATGGGCTTCCTAAATATTTCTGAGTGCAAAATCAAGTTGCTGGTAATTATGTTTAAAGCCCTATATGTAGATTGCAGTGAGAGTAATTCAAGAAGTGCCTGCTTGTACATGACTAGTTGTTCATATGGCCTTAAGGTTGTCTTGAGAACCCCTTTCACAGATTACTCCACAAACTGAAATTCAGTAGATGTGAACGAAGAATGGAACTTATATACGGTCGCAACCCATGTACACTTGGGAGCAAACATTTCTATTCTCTAAGAACAAAGTAAAAACACTTGTATTTACTCTTCCTAGTAGGACTACCAAGTGAAATAAGGGGACAGGACTTGTGTCCTTTTAGTGATTGTGTAAAGAAGAGAATCTCAGCAGGCGTTGCATGTCACATAAGTAACACCTACTAATATTCCCTCCTCTACACAACCACTGAAGGGACAGGAGCCCTGTCCTGTTTTTTTCACCTGGTAACCCTGTTTCCCAGGTTTTCACCTAGTACATTAATTGACTTAATTGTTGCAATTTTTATACCCTGGTTTTAATTAAAATTTCTTCCATGTCTTCCCCTATTAATGTAATAAAACTTTCATCAGACATTTTACAAGTTCTGAGGAATATCTGGGTGTTAAGGACATAATTAAATAAAGCAAACTGTGTGG
Organism: Gambelia wislizenii; assembly: GCA_030847615.1. Taxonomy (NCBI): domain Eukaryota; kingdom Metazoa; phylum Chordata; class Lepidosauria; order Squamata; family Crotaphytidae; genus Gambelia; species Gambelia wislizenii. The sequence goes on from JAUMIR010000002.1 coordinate 67,467,722, forward strand.
TTTAAGAACAAAAATCAGAGTTGTGATCTTCTAGTAACTGCTACCATAGGCCCATCTATTTTATTGGAGTGTCCTATGGCTGACTGGAAATGATGGTGGATTTTATTTTATATAATTCAAATTCTATAAAGATATTAGAATATGTTAATTCCTTAACATACAAATCACACGTCAGAGTTTCACCATTACAATTATTACAAGAAGAACTTATAATTTTCAATTTTCCCTGTTCCTGCGCTTTGAACACAGGCTGTGCTTTAAACAAAAGCAAAAATTAAATTCACAAAAAAACCCACCCTACCATTGCTTCTATTCTAATCAAAGATCAGTTTAATAAGCAATTGTTAAAAACACAGGAATCAACTCTTTAACTATTGTGCCTGACTACAACATAAAAATATTTGTACTCATTTGGAACTTCCCACATGAATTGCACTAAATTCTGTCTTTACATAAAGCAGTGTGTACTTCTGAAATTATGTGCAAGATTTAGAAGGCAGTTCCAACATGCATTATGACTATTCTTGCAACCTGAAATTGATAAATGACATGATTTGTGCATCCCAATGCAAATCATCTCCTAATCTAAATAAGATAACTTACATACTACCCTCAAAAGTGTAATTAAGGCGAAAAGGCAGGTGCTATACCTAAGTGTGCATATGGACAATTGTTACAATATGAAATTTGTGTGCCATATGGCCAAAGTGGTATAGCAGGTGAATACAATACTATTAAGATATAAGGCTTAGAAGGACTGTCTTTCATTAAGACCTAAAACGAAGTATCTGAAACAGCCATTTCAAAGATACAGCAGAAACCTTCCTGCTGGGTAATGTGAAATAGAGACTACGATTAAAACAATTAATCCAGTATAATTAATGTTTTCATACTGTAAAAAATCATTCTTGTTTTTACAAAATCATACAGAAGTAGAAGTTGGTGGTCCTGGTGCCTGTGGGATTAAGCAAATCCATGCCATGTTTTAACAGAAATTTTAAGGAGCTATCCACACAGTTTCTTAAATTCAGACTATAATCTGGAGCAGATTCACCACTATACTGATACTGGGATCACCATCCTCCAATACTATCCAGTTTACACCTTGTGGAAACCACAGAAATGTCACCTAGGACAGCCATGTCTATATATAAAACTCAAGTAGAAAGTTGTACTGTGTAGATGCTGAACCTTCACACAGTGAAAGCACAGGACAAATTTCCTATATAAGTTGCTCCACATATTGGTCATAGGTGAAGAGTGTCTTGCCACATGAATTGCTCCAATCACATAGAAAATTAGCATGCTGTTACTAGCTGTTGAAATGAGCTTCGACAAAGCTGAATCTTACATCAGATTTCTATCTGGCCCTTCTACTAAGGATTATCTACTTTATTTACATTACATCACTGTGAAGCTGCTAAACAGACTGATACTGTTTTAGGGCAAGGCCTGAGCAACCTTAGTGTCGTGTACTAGCTTCTTCAGATTCAGTAGACAGAAGCTTCATGGTTAAACAATAAGCTTTATTGCAACAGTAATCTAAAGAGTGAAATATACAAAATTGTTGCTTTGAATGAAATCCATATGTACAACAGTGAAATAAAAAGTATTCAGAATCAGCCAAATCTGGCAGACAAGTTACTCATTGGTTGCCCATCATCCACACTCCCCACTGAAACAGACAGCAAATTTGGCAGGGAGTAGGGAATATTTCCTTTTAGGGATTAATAGGAATTTAGCTTCTCCAGGCTAAATCAAATATCATATTTACTATACCATACCAGCTGTAAGAAACAGACCAAGCTTCAGCTCTTTCCACACATGTCAGATGTAGTACTGTACAGTACAGTCTTCAGAATATCAGTTTTCTGCCTCATCTTGTAGTATAAGGCATTTGAGATGTCTAAGTTGTGAGGATCATACAACTTACAACAAACAGAAAGGAATATGGTTTTGAAGCCTTCTTTCTGATCAGGTAGATTCTAGGATTTTAAGGTGAAAGCCTTCCAGAAAAAGATTGCTTCACCTAGAACTGGGGGCGAGGGTTGAAATAATTTTGTAAGACCTTTGCGCAGTTAGAGCTGCATATATGAATAAGCCCCATGATGAAATTCCTGTTTGCTACTTTACATCTATGTTTACCTCTCCCCCCAATTCTGCATCAACTATCACCTCATAAACCTACTTTCATCTAAATACATATACATACAAATTGAGGAAATACATTACAATTTTGCTAAAATAAAAAGTTACTAAGACATTATAGTGATGGCTTGTTATTTTACAGATTTACTATTACAGCTACTTCCAGAAAGCAGAAAGAAAAGGAAAAAAAGATATACAGTTGTCCCTTCATATTCACTGGGGTTTAGTTTCAGGACCCCCCATGGATACCAAAATCCATGAATACTCAAGTCTCATTATATGCAATGGCACAGCAAAATGGTGTCCCTTATATAGGATGGCAAAATCAAGGTTTGCTTTTTGGATCATAATTTTTTAAAGAATATTTTCAAGCCATGAATTCATAAATCCGTGGATACCAAATCCGTGGATATGGAAGGACAGCTGTACATGCTTCCATCCATTTAAAATCTATCTACCCCCCATCAGTTTCCAGATGATACTTCTTTTGGCTCTAGGAAAGTTAACAAGACTGCTAGACCCACAGAATAAGATTCATCAGTCAGCCTTATCAACTGGCAAGAAACTAGATGAAGGATACATCCACTTTACCTTCTGTTTTAAGAGACAAGAACATCTATAATCAAGGATGTTAATTATTTTTCCTGTGATCCTTTTCTTCTTTTATTTTGAGGCAGAAAGGGGAAAAATGGACTCATCCTGTGCACCACTTGGTTTATCTCTTTTTTGTTCCCAAGTGGCACCCCATATTGTCTCCAAGATGTTATTATGCTAGTTGACACTTATTATACAATCAGTGCCACGGGTCTTCTGACCCTTAAGAACCAGTCTGCAGTATTAAAGCCTTTCAAGGATGGTTTCATCTCTTTTCTGCACACCAAGATAGTCAAGTGCACATGGAATTGCATATGCCAGACTGGTGCAATATGAAAGGAAGGATGGCTACAACAAACTGTGCTGCTCTCAATAAGCACTTCAGGGTAGTAATAAATACTGCAATATATAGAAGGAGTATCTCAACTACACTGGAATATTTGATTCAATGTTTAGCTAGACTAAATTAGATTAAACCCAAATTTATGCTACAATGTCTCCAAATTATATACCCCATATTTCTGAAATTAAATATAACAGGCTACCTAATATAACACCAAATTAAGGAAGTGCTGTAACACTCTATTACCATTTTGTCTGTAGGATGATGTTTTCTATGCTGATTATTTTATACTTTAAAACTTGGTTGAGCATTCAGCAAACACTGAAGAACACTGAACACTAACATTGTTATTATGAAGCTGAAAGGGAAGTTGACAGCAAGTTGTCTTTTCAGCAAAGTGGCTGCAGTTACAACAAATTAACATCATACAACAAAAATGCTATAAATATGTTACATATATAATAAATTCAATCAAGTCTGCCGGTATCACAGACACCCCAGTCACAGATATACTTGTGACAAGTACAGTATCCTTTAAAAAAAAAACCACTCTCTCAAACACAGCACTCATTACTATTATACATTTCTTGCCTCTAAATCTGAATTACAGTTGAGTGAATTTTACATGAACACAATGATGTATTTACTCACTAATTTCCTTGTTCTGTCTATTTCATCCAAACTACCTTACAAAACAAACTTGTACAATGACTTTTCAAGATTTTTTAATATATGTTTGGTGCTTTTACAGATGTTAACACTGGGGTATTTAGCAAAACAAAACTAGTATCCTTGAACTGACAGACCAAAAATACCACAGAACTTAATGGCAAGTCTCACTCAATAATTTATTGGCTGGCTGCATTAATTTCCTGCATCTGATCTGTTTCTAATTCTAACTGCTGAATTTTGAATTTGGAGCCAAGGAGTATTAAAAAGCATTTTAATGTTTGTGGAACTCTATGTTAAAGAAATGTAAGATTATCCAAAACGAAGGAAATCAAGGAGATATGTGTTCATTCAATATAGGCATATGTTCACTGCCAATAAAACTATGAATAAGGGTGCTTACTTGGAAGTAAATCCTACTGAAATTGAGGGGATTTACTTCCAAGTAAACATAGAATTGGCCTGGTAATTTACCTTCTTGCCAAACGTTTATTTTGTCTGTTGTGTCCTAAGAAGTTAGAGAAGCACCACTTCAAAAATTAATCTCAAATTTTCATTTTTTAACACAGAAAAAGCCCTCCTTGACAATTAAATGTCTTCATCATGTAAAATAATACATTAATATATATTAACAGATAAAAGGCATTGAACAATAATAAAAATTGTTCAGGTAAAAAAAAAATGCTGAGATTTTGACAATAAGTTGTGTATTTTAAGCATAACTACATCTTTAATACATATACACATTTGAAAGAGTATAAAGTGAAAATCATAAATTACATACTAACTCCAGCTGTTACATATTGGCATTTGAACTTTTTCTCCTTTTTTCTTTCTTTCTTTTTTTTTTTTAAAGAAAAAAAAGTTTTTAATCTGTTTCCTCAAACCAAGGAAATGTGGAAAAAAGCCATCCTGCCAGTGGAAACATTCAAAAGCAGAAAGCTCATGCTGTGGTTTCTTGCCGAGGCAGCAAACTTTTCTAAAAGGGAAGTTACGGCCAACTCAAATACTGTTTGCTTTCACACCCAAGAACAAACTGTGTGCATGGTGAACGCTTCCTGAGGGCTCAGTGCAGCTGGACCATGCTGAATAAAGGTAACTAATGTCACAGCTACTGTAAAGTTGTTCTCATTTTTTTTAATCAGAAAGTTACCATCAATGGAAACAAAGTATTATTCTCACAGCCCTCCCTTTTTTTTTACAAACTGCATCAACACTATCTGTTGGAGCTAATCTCTTTCTAAAGCAAGGTTTTTTTAAAAAAAAAAACTCAAAGAATAAGACCATAACCTACTCCTTCATAGGTTTAATAGTAGAGGCAGGTCAAGCTCTGATTCACTCCTGCAGGATGATGAATTTAGGTATCTCAGTACAGTGTGGAACAGAGTTATTTTCCTAAACAGGAAATGCAAAGGGAGGGTTACATTGCAACCTTACAAATTAAAGCCAGAGAACACTGCCAAAACAAACATAATTACTGGGAGGGTTCAGCAATGTGGAAAAAAAACCTGGCTCAAGCTCCCATTACCACCATTTTATATGGCACACTCAATCTTAGCCAAAATAATGAGTTCTTTACTCACTTGAGTAATTAAACTAAGGCAAATGGGGCTCACTAATGTAAGTAGAAAAGCAACTGCAGTATTTTGCAAACTGTTTCTATGTCTATGAGAATGAACATTACTTAGCAAAAGAAAATGCCATCTTTCTAAGAAATACTGATACAAAATAATGGGAAGGGTACATCTCAAAAGCGAAATTAAGATATTAAATGGTATTGAAAAGAATTTTGTTTTGCCCTAAAAGGACCATTTTGAAATCAGACTCTAATAACAATCTAACGTAATAGTAGCCTTATCTATCAATTCACTCTGAAATCAATAGTTAAGTTATTTTGAAATGCAATGTAGGCAGGAATGAATGAAAGAGCCTTACATCTAAGAAGAAAAATCCTTAAATGTTATCAAATCCTGCCTTCTCTTTCCTAGCCAGCTGGCACTACCAGAATCAAACACAGTTAATCATTTTAAGGAAGAATCTTTTTCAAAGTAGAAAATCACACTGTTTATTCCAAAACTCCTACTCAATACTATTTTTTTCAGTGTACAGTGCCTACTACAACATACTAAAATGGCATGAGGCATAAATATATGTTTACAGAGGAAACCACAAATCTGAAGCAATGTGGAATTCTATTCTATTCCAATATATGCTGAAACAAGGCATTTATACATTTACAGTACCACCTAGTCTGATTACATATGCTCAAGTACAGCCTTGACACGTTAGCAGCCTACTGGCTTCCAAGTGCTATTAAAGTAATTTTTTAAAGTTACAGTTTACATAACCAGATTAAAGCATGTCAAAGTAAGCGTTTAGAAGCAATCATCTCTCCTTCTGAATCATAAACTACAGGGGGAAATCCTTATGATTCCTTGAAGACTACAGTCATTCAGAAAACAATGTCTTCTCCAGTGCTTCTCTAATAACTGATGCTGTGTTGTTTATTTCTGTCATCACTTCCTACCTTGTCTGGTTGCTGGTGAAAACCAACCAGGAATCTACAGGCACACACTCCAGTCTCTTGCTTTTCCAGGCCACAATTCTCCAATGTTAGGCTGCTGCCAATGTCCTTGCAAGCCAACAGAAAACAGGCCACAAGGTTCAAGTTAACTGCAGAGTGTTACTACACTGAACATCTGGTCATGAATGAATGGATTGCCCACTAACACTCTGCACTGGGAAGCTGATGAAAAATTCAACATTTTCCTTGTTGGCACAGTTGTTTTGGACAATTCTCTAGAGCTTCCTGAATTATATGAAGAAAATTTCACTGCAGCCATCTATATCTGTGAGAACAGCTGGTGTTGAAAGGGATCTGCTGCTCTCTGTGTGCTGGGGGACCTCATGTTGGATCATGATACTTTTGCTGCATTTGTCCTTGAAAACTTAGCCCTACCTTTGTGGTAACAATTAAACATAATGACAGTGACACTTCTCTACAGTTGCCTTCAGCAGTGCAAGACAGAAGAATAAACATGAGAATGGGGGGGGGGGATAATGCTGTAGAGCTGATAGTCAATCAGCATGATATACATTCCTGTAACACATAGTAAGACTTTCTTGGTAGAATTAAGGTAAAGCATTTCTTTATGATAAGCATAATAGTTCATGTCACAATCCTCCAACATATATTTTTCTTCTTAGCACTCCTTTTCTCTAGTTTTTGTGTCAACCTCCAGCTATAGTCATCCTGATAGCAGAAAATCAGTTTCTTTCAATATTACAGAACCAGGATTAGAACAGTGGAGTGCTTTTCTGAATAGAACATCATGAGCATAATCAATATCTGTATTACATGATATGCTTTATTAAGCTAAATTGCTCAAAATCTTTGAAAGCAATACTAATTTCAATATGGAAAAATAAAAGCCCGTAAAATGTAAAATAATTTAAAGGAATTACCTTCTTGATAAGATAATAATAATAAGCCATATACTGCTCTCCCTTTCTCTCTCTTTTTTTAAAGGAAGTGGTAAACTTAAGTCATGCTAAATTTAGGCTATTATCTATGCAGCATAAATTTCACTTCTGTGTATAAATGCTAACTTGCATATTTCTCCATGGTAACTAAACTATGATTAAAACAACAGTGAAACCAGCCTTCAAAACCACCTGTTTAACTAGGAACAATCTAATTTATAAAAATACTTAAACTTCAGACATGTCATGGGAATCTAAATCACATTTTTCCCTGTTAAAATCTCTCTTTTCTATGATCATATAATTGTAAAATACTTGGCTTTGGTTGGTAATCATTCTTCTTTTAAAATAGTGTAATTTCTCCACACATTGTTCAATTGAACACAAGTGGTATTTAAGACTATAAAGAATAAGGCTCTAATAACCCTTTCCAAAAAGGAAGTTATTTTGCTCCTTTGAAAGGATTAATTTACCTAGAATGTGTCTTTATTTTATTTTATTTTTTGTACAAAATGACACAAATGGTTGGGAAAGAAATGGGGGGGAAACACTGAAACTAAAATTCTCATTAGATATGGTAAAATACCTTCAAAACCCATCTTTCTCTTGAGGTATCCTTGCAATATATTAATGAAGAAATTAACTGTTTTTATGGGTCAAATTAAATAAATAATCATAATATAACCAAGGATATCAAAAAGGTAGGATCAAGCAGTATTTTCTTATTTAACTGTAAGGCATAAAAGATTTAAATATAAATTACACTATTTAAATGGTGAAAATGCTTCAGTAGAAATATAAGCACATCCTATACATAGTACGAAGTGTTACCTCAGTTTAAAAACATTCATTCTTTGCTCATTTTCACATCACATTACTTTGTAAGAGGAACACTGATTCTACTATTAATATAATTCAACCTAATCTCCAAATACTTATTCCATCAACCCCACTGGCACGGCATCTTTATTGCAAGGTGTTCAGGGCAATGTACAAATTTCTGTTACAACAACCCTATGAGGAAGGTTGGAGAGAGATCATGACCAGTCTTAAGGCTTCATGGGTGACTGGGGATTTGAAAGCAAGTCTGCCTGATTTATGAGGGATGTGATAATCCTATGTACTTCTGCAGCTAATTACTCTACCCCCCCCCACAAACCTCTATACTCTGTGCCCCCCAGGTGTTGTGAAAAGTTAGAAAAATTACTTGAAATAATTTTGCTTTGACTTAGCCTGAAACTTTTAAAATGCACAATATGAAGAGACTTACAATGACAGTCATTCTGTCATATTCTGGAAATCCCTTCTCTATTCCGCTCACTATCGCTAGTGCAAAATTAAGCATTTTTTTACATATCATTGCAGCTACTTTTCAGCATTAAAAATCCATATGCTCATTTCCACTTTAACTTTTTTATTCCACAGGGTGAAGACAGGCATACATTTCCAATACCAGATCCAGTGCAATTTTCACCTGCGGCATGAACTGTGTTTAATAACACGCATTACATAGTACACAGCTGAACACAGGATAAATCTCAGTTTGTTCTTCACCTTACAATTTGAAAGCAATTTTAAAACAAATGCAAACTGGTAATCTGCTGACTGGGAGAGAAGGTATATTGGTGGTACCACAGACTGTCATCAGTATGTGCCCACCTCTGAGCAACTTTTCACCAATTTGCCAAACAGCCTCCTCCCCCAAAATGAAATTCTATCCATATTCTTGAGAGAGAAAATCTGCTTTCATGCCACCTCTGCCACACTTCATCTAATTAGTACAGCTCCCTGATTTATCTTTCTCTTTAACTGGTTTTATCTGTTAGCACAAATTTGGCACAATGTTACTTGTAGTTTAAAAGAAAGGTATACTGTATGATAGGATTCCAAACATCTTACTGTTAGAAAGATCTCTTTCACTGAATATAACATAAATTAATATGTTAATAAAGTATTATTAAAATTACATGCCTGCTAAAAAATCTGTTTTCACCTTTCAACCAAAATCAGATAAATATATTCTTTCTAATCTCAAGGAACAATCCATCAAAATGTCCCTGTCATTGAAGTGAGATGGAGTTTTGCACAAGTACAGCACCTTGCACAGCTCCTATTCATTCCAATGGAGCAAGTGCAAGAGAACTTTCTCCTGGATAATGGCCCTTACCCATTCACTGATCCGCCTTGCAAATGATATAAGTACATTCAGAAATCAATCACTTGGGGAGCAGATGTAACCCTGTTACACTAATTAAACTTTGTTTTGCATCAGAGTCCTGCATTTGCAGTGTGTGTACAGTATGTAAATTATACAAATTACAAGAAAAGTTGATTAGTGTAATTCAAATCTCAGTGCAGTTACTAAATTTAACAATGAATACAAATTATACTCAATCAGTTCATTGCTACAGGGTAACTGTACAACATGTACCACCAGATTCAAAGAAACATCAGCTAAAAACTAAAAGAAGATGTATGATAAATGAATTAGTGATGATCTATTCCCAAAAGAATTTTGAAGCTAGATTATGGTAGGTGATTTTTATTCTGATTTTGGAACTCCTTACAGCTGCCAAGTGTAATAGAAATAGCAAATCTTCCATTTTACACTAAGCCACTCTATAGCTATGAACTTACATGGGCATTTGCTCCTTAAGATAAATACTTCTAAGGCATAAACTTTTTCCATGGAAAATTTTGATTGTCCAGCAACATAATAAGGATTTACAGGGCTTACAAGAAATAAAATCAGCATATATTACTTAGGAATCACCAATGTGGGGTTTTTGGCAGTAATTATACCACAAAATAAACAAACAAACAAAAAAAGAGGGTCTTTTAACAATGTAAAGACCGACAAATTTTATTTGGCACAAATTTTTGTAGACCCACTTCAACAGATGCATCTGGTATACCTAATAAAGCCACATTTTTAAAGTTTGGAACTGGATTATTTGTGTAGTGTGCACTCAGCCATGGCCATCGTCTTTACACAACTCTAAATGAAACTCATTTTTTTCCAACCTCTATGGCTGCATTTCTCTTATCTAGATTAACTCTTCCTTCCTTAAGAAGCATCTCTCTTGATTCAAACTTCAAGCTGTCTTGTTCAAAGTACAAAAGATCATCATAAAGCAACTACCACATTCTTTACTTTAAAAAGGCTTGCTGAGGTGAGGCGGCTAATATGGGGGGGAAATCTCTGCTTATATTTATACCAAACTCATAGAAGAGTTTCAGCATCCACCCTAACTTTATCATACCAAAGCTAACCATGCCACCCAAATCTTAAATCATCACCTTCAAGTTTCAAGAGTTTCTTATCTCTAAGCAATATCCATTCCTTCAACCATATAAAACAAACAGGCCTCATAATATATTTTGACAGTAGGGACTCCCAGGCCATTGCACAAAAGATATTCAATTTCTTATAATAGGGATCATCTGAAAGAGAACTAAAAGCCTTGGCAAAACATTTGCTTTTATTACTGCAATTCTGCCCCAAAGGGATAACTTCAACTTTTCCCATTTTTCAAAGTCTCTTTTAATTTCTTTCCAAAATTTTTCATACTTGTTTTGAAATAGTAAATTGTTGTTCATAATTATAACTTCCAATATTTAATCTTCCCTATTTTCCATTTTAACATTTGAAAGAGCAGCTAATTCATTATCCTCTTCTGGAGTCATGTTTTTAGTCAGCAATTTTATTTTATCACAATTACTTTTTTAAAAACCGAAAGCATGTTCCAAATACCTTATTTTTTCGAGAACAGCCTTCATTTAACTCCAGTGGGTTTGGGGTCATTATTATAAGATCATCCACATAAGCTCTCAATCTGTACTGTTCTTTTTTTACCCTCACCCCATAGAATCTGTCATCATGTCTCATACCTCTCAGTAGGGTCGCCAACAACAAAATAAAGCATAAGGTGACTGGAGACAACCTTGTCTAGTCCCCTTTTATATTTCTTTCCCCTCCTCTTAAACACAAGTAACTATTATAGCTACAAAAACACAACACAAAATAAACATCACAAATCAACTAACATATCTACAATATCTAAAACTGCACATAACATCTAATTTATTTCCTACATCTCAGTTATTGATATTTGTTATTCATTCTAAATTTCTTGTTTATATTATCTTTTACAGTCTTCTATTATTTATGAAAGTCTACTGAAGTCTCTTTTTGCATTTCAATCGACCTTGTTACATTACCATTTACTAAAATCTGAACCTTCTGAACTGAGTAAATTGTGCTTATTGCCGAAATAATGTTGTTTGTTTGTTTGTTTAATTTATATATCACCTTTCTCCCAGAATGGGATCCAAGGCAGCTCCCAAAAACATAACATGCATCATACAATTAAAAACAATTAAAATCATCATAATTTAAACTTGTATAAAACATATAATAAAATAAAAATACACCCCAATTTTTAAAAAGCCTCTGTGGACACAGCTACGTATTAAAACAATGCAATAATAATAATAATAATAATAATGTATTTATATTCCTCCTTTTCCCTAGGGAATCAAGGTGGAGCACAACATAACTGTAACAATAAAATATTATAACAATAAAAGTTCAAAGTTAACAAACAATCCTATATCCCATCTCTCCCCCAATCATAAAACAACAAAGAACAATAAAATAGAAATTAAACAACAAAATATATTAAAATTTACAAATACAAATTCATAAAAATTTGGGTCGATTTGTTTGTTTTGTTTATTTTTAATCTGGACAGCTAATCTGGAAAGGCCTGCCAGAAGATATCTGTCTTAACGGCCTTTTTAAAGGCTTCTAGAATGGTAATATGACAGATCTCATCCAGAAGGTCATTCCATATAATCAACAGAGGGGGAGAAATTACTGAACAGAGTTCTAATATACCCTCACTCATTAGAAAAAGTCCAACCATATTCGTGCCATACAGACCCATGGGGGGCATTCTGAAAGGGCCAAGATTGCTTGGGGCTTTGGTCTTCTGCTATGCAGCCCAATCATCCATTTATACCTATTCCATTCCAAGACTCACTTTCTTCTTCTTTTCTATTCTTTTTTTTTTTCTTACGCATAGGTGTTTTTCTGTTCCACAAACCCAGCCGTAAGATCTGGGTTCTAGAAAGTTCTCTTCCCCTCCCTACTCCTTCCGATCTTATCAACAAAAATCACAAAAGTTCCAATCCAACATGCCCTGAACACAGCATAAATATTTGAAAGCAGACCTACACAGGCCGAGCCATAAACCCTTCTCCCAATGTACTGAAAAACCTCTGAAGTCGACGTGCATGGCTGTTCCCTGATCCATGGGGAGCAGCCAGAATTGCAGAAGCATCTGGCTATGGAGTTGTCTAAACAGTCAAAATAAACCTCATAGAATTCGCTTGGAAATCCATCTGTCTTAATGGATATCCGCATCGATGTGTTGTATTCGGAAGGGAGGGCAGCTAAAAACTCCGTAGACTGCGCCTAGAGAGCTTTCACAGCTTTTCTCAGAGTTTTCAAAAAGGTCCATAGGGGATGCAAATGTCCGCTCGTTAAGACAGTCACATTTGCATTGCTGTGCTTTTCCATAGGAGAGGCAGGGCAGGCTGATTGTCAGGACGAGGATGGGGGCAGGGCTTGCAAACAGGGCAAACGCCCGCTGCTGCCATGATGGATTTTTGGTTTAGCAAGCAATCAGTAAGGTGATAAAACAGCTATCTGTTCCTCTCTTTTCTCCTTTGTACATGTGAAATATCGCTTGTGTACCCCATAGGAAACGTGTTTTTTTAAAAAAAAAAAATCTGTAATTGGCACTGGCAGATTTAAAAACACAAGTAGTTGCCATATTGGCTAGGGGGAATGCAAAGTTTATGAGACCTATAAAACCATGAAAACAGTTCACAGCTGCTGCAAATTCTACTACTGTGGAGCAATCCATTCCCTACCCAGTATAGACTATAGTGGACCCCTATGTCTCCATAGCCAGATACAAAATGATAACATCAGTGCTAAGACTTCCAAAGGTTGCGGGGAGATCTCTGATGACATAATTTTACTTTTGGCTACAGGGATGCAGGCAGAAACTTTTGTGATCCTGCCCTGCTCTCCACAGAGCTGGGAATGGTCATACAGAGCAACTTCAGGGATTTTCAGGACACGGGGGGGGAGGGCCTTTGGGCATTGTGGATGAAGAAGGGGAATGACTTCTGTAGCTTCCAAAAAGAGGACATCCACACGCATAAGAGAAACTTGCACGTGCAGATGTCTCTGACTTGATGTTGGCTATTGTCTGTTGTTAGTCTGCCTAACAACAGTGCCATGTGATGCATTTCCTCCAGTTCTAATACAGTATTTCTTCTCCTGAAGCAGCAGGCTTTCCTGTTATATTGAATGTGACAGAAGGAGAGATACCCCTAACAAATAACTGTTATCAAATTCACTAAAGCATATTTTTAACTTCAGCATTAACTGGGAAATCTAGAAACTTAGGTAAAATCACTAGAAAGATTTAGTGAATCGATCATTTAATGAGTTGATCAATGAGTTAGTCCCAAGCTCTGATATAAACTATGGCTCTGACAGACCATTAACGAGCACGTCCTCAGCTAGAATGCATTAGGATAGTGGTTCTTAATCTGTGGTTTGCAGACCCCGAGGGGTGTGTGACATCCTCACAGGGGGTCTGCGACGGCTTGAAGGCTGCTCAGCCCGCATGACAGGAGCCAAGGCAAAGACTGGCTGGCTTGGCCTGGGCATTGCCACTCAATCCACTCCAGCCACAAATTTGTAGGAAGAAGCAGGAGAAAAGGCTTCCCTCACCTCCAGTGTGTCTGAGAGAAGTCTTAATGGATGGCGAAATCGTGGTGTTGTTGTTAGGGTTCTAAACCTTGAGTTAAGTGTTGGTGGCCCACAGCAACAAAAAATATTTAAAGGGGGTCCCTGGAAAAGAAAAGGCTAAGAGCCACTGCATTAAGACAAGGGCCCAGTTCACACGCTTATGGTCCTAGATGCAATTAAGGGTCTTTATAGAGTTTTTAAAATGCATTTTAATATTTAAATGTTTCATTGTTTTTAACTTATAAATTGTTTAATTCTTTTTTTAAATTTTATACTTTTACTGTTTTGTTTTGTTTTTTTACTTTTGTAATGCTTTTAAATTTGTACTGTTTTAAAGATATTGTTAGCTGCCTTGAGTCCCATTGTCAGGAGAAAGGTAGCATATAAATTAATAATAATATCACCAGCTTATTAGGGCACGTTTCTAGGATGGAGGACCATCGCCTCCCAAAAATAGGACAGTGAACTTGCCACGGGTCAGCTTGAGGGGTGCTCCAAAAAAGTGATACAAGGACTCTCTGAAACAACATCTCAGGTTCAGCCAAATTGATCACCAACAATGGTCCGCCGTGGCTTCACATTGGGAGGCATGGAGATGCACTATCTACAATGCTGCAGCTTTATTTGAAAACTCATACCAATCAGGTCTTGAAGAGAAACGACAACACAGAAAGAATCACAACCCAGAAACATTACCCAAGGAGACCCTCTGCTGTGCTTTCTGCAACCGGACTTGTTTATCTCGGATTGGCCTTTTCAGTCATTAGCGCGCTTGCAGAAAGCGCGGGATGAGTCCTTCCTGAATCTTCGTTTGCAAAGAAAAGCCAGAGAGAATACTACTGGAAGTTTTCAAAGCCACTGGCTCCTCAAGGTGGGATTAGGAAAAGCATAATTTATATTAATCGATAACTGTACATGGGAGGAAGGATACAGCTATCATAATCTGTGCAATTGTGAATTGTGCCAGCTGAGTGCCATGTACAGATACTCTTCCATTCAACCACCTTCTATACAATCTCTGTCATAGCACAAAGGCCACTACAAGTCTGTCATGATCTCATGAGCTTAATATGCACAGCCAACACTTTTTGGGTTGGCAACCATATTAGTATTTTGCAGCAAAACAAAAAAAGGGGGGGTCTTTTAGCACTTTAAAGACCAAGAAATTTTATTTGACACAATTTTTTTGTGGACTGCACACCCACTTCAACAGATGCATCTGGTATCTGATAAATTAGAGTGCTTTACAGAAAACTATATGCCAAATAAAATGTGTGGGTCTTTAGAGTGCTGAAGACTCCTTGTAACTAAGCAAAAAACAAGAAAACAAGTTAAATATATTCAAGGGGAAAACCTTTCCCACAATATTTCCAAAATTAATGAAATTTGGGTTGCAAATAGTGGCATTTTATTTATTTTACCTTTCCCTGTCCTCTTTTGGTATTTTATTTATTTTATACTACACTGTCCCCTTCTGAAATTTTTCATCATTCTGGGTGGGACGGGGGGGGGGATACCACTGACACTGAAGAAAAATTCTCAGTGTAATAATTTATCTCATTTTTATCCCTCCCTTTGTCTAATAAGCTCATGCTGACTTCAATTTTTGTTTTGCCTTGTTTTTGATTTTATCCTCTCAGCAATCCTGAGAAGGCAAAATGGGCTGCGGAGGCAGTGATAGGCCCAGGGTTACTCACTGAGCTGCAACTTGAATGAACCTATGGTAGGTTTTCTATATGCAAATCCATCAATCTTTCCACTGCACCACAACAGCTCCATCACATCACAAAATGCTTTGGGATATGAGGCAAAGGGCATCTGCTGTCCCACCAACTACAACAGTGATTTTTATTATTATCATTATCAGAATAATCATTGCTAGTATTTTGACACTATTTAAATGTACATAACTTTGTATGCAACAGTAAAAACAGCAAACTAGTTTATATGTTCTCATAAGCACCTCTGTCCCTCACGTCAAGTACTGCCTATAATGTTCAGATATTTCATTCCTATTTCACATCACTCAATTAAGTCATTCTGTATAAAAGAATCTTTTAACAACCACATCTGGTCGTTAATAAATCACTGCACTTTGTCTTCCTGCCAAAACTCCTCCTTTATCTAACTTACATCTTCATGAGAAGATAGGAAATCACACATTATGGTACTGACAAACAATTGTAATTATGTCATTAGTAGCCATTTAGACTATAAAGGTTCTCAAAAAGGAAATATAATGAACAATAAGAAATATAGGATAATACATTGATCACAGTTCTAATCCGCTTTTTACTTCACAAGTGTAAAAAGCTGGCATAATTCATGGGCACAGCAGGCAGTAATAGTATACCACTTTATGAACTATGCAGCTATTTTATTCCCCTATCTACTTAAAAATGAAAAAAGCTTTTAATAGCTTGATTTAGACATAAAAGTTATTTATGATGCTTCGTTGATTATAATATTTACTTCTTGAACTTTCAATAGAAGCAATTCTTTCTGAGATACGAATACAAACTACATTATCAAAGACCTCTTAGGAAAGAACACTTCTACTGCTAGAAGTAAGTGTGGCGAGGGGGGGATAAGGCTAGCCAAAGAATTCAAGAATGCCCTCTATAGTAAAGTGAGAAAATAAATAGGCCACATGCAATTGATGGCTCATGGTTCCAAAGGTCTGAATCTATCCTTCCCTGAAAATCTGACATCCAAGAGGACCTAAGGGTCCATTTATACAAAGTATTCTAATAGCCAAGTGTGAAACCACAGTCACACAGGGGAACTTGGTATTATTTGAGAGTTACACAGGGGTAGCCAGCAGCCATTTTTGGCATGACAGAGTAAGAGACTTGTAGTAGAAATTGTACATTGGTTGAAATGGTATTACCCATCATAAATAATTTTTCTGGGGACCTTGAGGCTACATTGTAGATAGACTGACTGTCTAGCAATTATCATGGGCACTACAGATGGCTAGAGGAACATGCAGTAATCATGTCGTAAAAAACATGCATGCTTCTATAACTATTTTCTGCAAAGATCTGAGATATTTATTTATCAAGGTTGAAGACCAGCTTGTTTTAGAATTCTGCAACATACAGTTGTCCCTCCACATTCACGGATTTGGTATTCACAGTTTTAAGTATTCACGGCTTGAAAATATTCTTAAAAAAATAATAATCCAAAAAGCAAACCTTGATTTTGCCATCTTATACAAGGGACACCATTTTGCTATGCCATTGCATATAATGGGACTTGAGTATTGACGGATTTGGGTATTCACGGGGGGTCCTGGAACCAAACCCCAGCGAATGTAAAGGGACAACTGTAATGGCTAACCAATTTAAAACACAAATTAACTGGGCAAATAATTCCCACTGGAATGTTTTGTTTAGATAGGGACAAATTTCACTGTGCTGACCTTTTAAAAGTTAAGTTGTGGGTTCACAATAATGGACAAAATTAATCCCAATGGGGAAAAAAATAACGTACCAACAAAGACCACACACACTAAGCCATGGTTTAGCATTCTGAGGACAGACCACAGTCTCTCCCTCCAGTACAGCAACAAGAGAAAATGTCTATTTCTGTTTTTGCATAACTGCGGGAATAAGCTACCTTTGCAAGCCACAGACTTAGGTCTGCTTGCTTCCACTAACAATAGTTAAATTTAACCAATTTGCAGGGTTTAAACAACATGTCAAGGTGTGGCTTCAAAAAAACAGAAGCAAAAGTTTTTAAATTCTCCCATAGTGTCATAATTCATAAGGAGGGGAAAATAAACAAGCCATTTTCAATTAGATAATTACAGTGTTTTACTCTAGAAACTAAAATCAAAGAACAAACAGGGGGCATTAAGAGTGAGGCAAGATGTAGCAAAAGTAGTCAGGGGATACAATAAGACGTCTGACTACATAATATAAAAAAGACTCCAGGGAAAACCCATCAGTATAACTTTGATCCAGGGTTTACGCTCCCAGCCCAGAAGTAGATGAAGAAAAAACTGAAAGATTGTACAAAGGTGCCCAGGAGGAAATTTATTATAGTATCAACATGACATGTTGATAACCATTGGGGTTAGAATGCAAACGTAGGGAAAAGAGCTAACCAAACATCATACGATAATTTGGTTTAGGATCAAGACATGAAGCAGGAGAGTTATTTTTTGAATTTTGCAATACCAACAGTTTTTTCATTACAAAAACATTCTTCAGGCAACCAAAAGGACAAATGTACACATGGACATCACCAATACAGAAACCAAATAGAAAAATCATATAGACCAAAAGCAGATTGTGATACAAACCATAAACTGCTAATATCAAAAATTAGGGTAAAAATATAGCAGTACACTAAGTCCATCATCATGCCAAAATACAACCTGACGAACATCTCTGTAGAATCTAAAGACCATGTAAAGAACAGACTTGTACTATTAAGATTAATGGACCAAGAACCAGAAGAACTTTGGAACCAAATCTGGCACACTGAAAAGGAAGAATGCAAAAAGAACTATCTGCAGCCAAAAAGAAAGAAAAACTTCATTAGATGACAGATGAAACTCTTCAAGCAGTTAAGGAAAGATGAGAAGCAAAAGTAAATGGTGACAAATACAAGTTCAGAAGCCTGAATGCAACTGTTCAGCAATTTGTGCACACGGACCAAGAGGACTACTATAGTAGTTGCAAAGAAACAGAAGACAACAAATAAGGTAGAACAAGAGACCTTTCCACGTGATCCAAGATATTAAAGCCAAATTCAAACCAAGAATAGGGATGCTATACGACCAACAGGGGAACCATTATGTGATTAGGACAAAAAAAAATCAGTAGAAAATGTACACTGACGGTCTATATAAAGGAGATGATATGATAACAGGTTTCCTTCAAAGAAGAACCATCAGAAGATGAACCCACAATTTAAGAAAATGAAATCGGAAAGTCTCTCAAAGCATTTGAAAGAAACAAATCACCAAGAAGAGAGGGCCAAAAATAGAGCTATTTCAAGTTGTAGAGCTGAGGAAACCGCTGGCACTTACGGCAAAGCCGCGCATTCCCTGGGGGGGGGGCTAAATTTATTCATTTTTTTCCAGTTTCTTGGTGGGGCTCCACCTCAACCCCCGCAAATGGGAAGGGATAATGTATAATACTAATCTCCCATTCAACCAAAGTGATGCTCAAGATTTTAGAATAAAAGGCTTTTGCCATCCATACATGGAAAGAGAAATGCAAGATGTCCAAGCTGGGTTCAGAAAAGTAAGAGGGATCATATTTCCAATATAAATTGGATAACGGAATACACCACAGAATTTCAGAGAGCCGGCCTGACTGCATTTCATAGAGGGGCGGGATATAAATAATAATAATTATTATTATTATTATTATTATTATTATTATTAAACCAACCTGTGCTTTATAGATTACAATGGAAATTTTGACTGTGGAGGTCATGAGAAATGATAGTTTGCTCTCAAAGACATGGGACTACCACAATATCTGACCACCCTTACACATAATCTCTACTCTGGACAAGAGGCCAATGGCAAGACACAACACAGAGAAACAGAATGGTTTCCCACTGACAAGGGCACCAGACAATGCTATATTTTACCACTGAATATGTTTAATTTATATTCAGAACAATCATACAGAAAGCAGGATTAGGCTCAGAGCAAACATGCATCAAGATTAGAGGGAGGGAATATTAACAAGATATGCAGATGACAACATATTTCTTGCAGAAAATAGCAAAAACTTGAAATGACTACTGAGTTAAGGAAGGAAGTGCAAAAGCAGTGTTACAGTTGAATATTAAGAAGACAAAAATAATTATCACAGAGGATTTACAAAATGGCAAAGTGGTTAACAAAGACAGTGAAATAGTTTAAAGGTTTCCTATAGGTTGGTTAAGTTATTAACCAAAATGGAGACTGTAGTCAAGAAATCAAAAGAAGACTATGGGTTAGAAAGATAGATAAGATCTTCAAGAGAAAAGACATATCATCACATACCCAAGTCAGAATCATCCACGTCATACATAATTGTGATTTCTATATATTATTATGAAAGCTGAACAGTGAAGATGAAGAAAACTGATAGGAAGAATATCAACTCATTTGAAATGTACTGGTGGAGAAAAGTTCTATGGATACCATGAATTGCTAAATAGATAAATGAGTGAGTCCTAGAGCAAATCAAGCCTGAACTTTCATTAAAAGTGAAGACGACTAAAACTGAGGCTGTACTTTGGACATATCATGTGACAAATGTGTCTCATTGGAAAAGGCAATAATGCTTGGTAAACTAGAAGGTAGTAAGAAAAGAGGGAGACGGCACTAGAGGTGGACTGATTCAATCAAGGAAATCATAGCAAGACCTGAGCAGAACAGCTGATGACTGGAGACCTTAGAGGTCTCATATTCATAGGGTCACCATAAGTTGAAGTCAACTTTATGGCACATAACAACAAAAACAACAATAAATTATATTCTAGTTCTAGCCAACTTGATCATGCCTTATTTTTCCATGGCAATTTGTAATAGCCTACCTCTAAAAGTAAACTACTTTTTCATCTAAAATGGGAAGCTACAATTCCTTACTGTAGCTAACAAATTAAGACCTCTTAAGACATTACCTTCCAATATCTTATTAAAGTGAGCTTATCTTGTATTTGCTTCAACAGTTTTGCCACTAGCTTTGAAATTTAATGTTTCTTCCTTTCCACAGAGACATGTCTCAAGGTTTCCACACTTAACATTATATTTTTCACTTACTTGCAACCTGCCACTGAAAACCCTCTCCTGTGTATAGCAGAATCTGTTCAACATCATTTTCAGAGCAGCTTTCTTTTCTGTTTTATGAAAATTTCAGTATCCAGAACTTAGGCAGAGGACATTAAGCTACTGGTTGACAGGCTAACAGTGATGTTTCTATCGAGTCTATTATCTCTCTCCTAAAGGGCACAATCTACAACCTTCTTGCTGGACTAAGAGTCTAATGATTACTAATATGCTGTCATACAGATTCCAGTTCAGAAGATCAGCCTTCCATACAACCCCCCACCTCAAAATAAAAACATATCTGACAGCATTACAGGGATCCACATTCACAGTGTCCTCGGTCTCCAATGAATCCACTATCCAATATTTAATCTACAAAAGATATTCCACTGCATTTTTTTGCATTCAAAACTGCAATGAAAATTTTATTAATTTTACAAGTTTTCTGAATCAAAAGACATTTTTTTAAAATCTCTGCCCTATAAAAGAAAAGTCTTCTACCAGTGAATTTACTGTGATAGAAATACTATTTTTAAATAAACATAGAACATTTATTTTTATGTGGTGCCATCATAATACAAAATTGTGTGTGCGCGAGTGCCTTCAAGTCACCTGTCCACTTATGGCAATCCCATGAATTTCATAGGGTAGTGGTTCTCAAAATCTGGTCCTCCAGATGTTTTGGACTTCATTCCCCAGAAATTCTGACTGTTTGCCAACCTGGCTAGGGCTTCTAGGAGATAGAAGTCCAAGATACATGGAGGACCAAAGTTTGGTAATCACTGTCCTAGGGTTTTCTTAGGCAAGGAATACCCAGAGGTGATTTTACCAGTTCTTTCCTCTGAAATATAGCTCAAAGCACCTGGTATTCACTGGCAGTCTCCCATCCAAGTACTAATTAAGGCTGACACTGCTTAGTTTCCAAGATCAGACAGGATCTGATGCTTTTATGGTACAGTAGGACCCCTGCATCTGTGGGGGGATTGGTTCGGGGGGGCACAGATATGGAAAAAATCCCACAGTTGCCTTGGAAGACCCAGAAAAAGTCTAGAGAGGAAGCCTCTCTAGGCATTTTCTAGGAAGACTCCATGGTAGGTGTGCTGTTTTGTGTCCCGCAGATAACTGAAACTGCAGATAATGGTTCCGCAGATGTGGGGACCCAACTGTATTTAGGTCCAATTCCAAATTGCTGTACCCCTTTGCCTTGAAACAGGAAAACCCAGCTAAATCTAGGAAAAGATACAGTGGGCCCTCTGGATCTATAGGTTCCAGATCCACAAAATCAACCAACCACAGATCATCCCACCCCATATTATTAAATGGCGGCAACGTGAATGCAGACATGCTGGAGCATGCACATTGATGTCATTGCCATTTAATAATATGGGGTACAATTATCTGCAGTTTTAGGTATTCTCCTGGGGTCCAGGAACCAAACCTCTGCGCATCTGAACAGCCTACTGTATATCTTTTCTCTGTCTTCCATCTTCAGCTAGGAAAGCCATGATTTAAACTTTTCATTAGCTTGCTAAAATGCTATGAAGTGTTAGTTCTCCTCGAAGGAGCAATAATTATTAAAATCAAAACAAACTAGAGTAAAACTATAGGTTTTCCGTGTTTTGTTTTGTTTTTTCCTGGGCTGTGAGGCCATGTTCTGGAAGGGTTTATTCCTGATGTTTCGCCTCCATCTGTGCCTGGCATCTTTAGAGAATGGTTGGGTAGGGGTGTGGGGGGTTTATATATTGTGAGTCCCTGTATATAAACCCCACACATCCCTACCCAACCATTCTCTGAAGATGCCAGCTACAGATGCAGGTGGAACATCAGGAATAAACGCTTCCAGAACACGGCCTCACAGCCCGGCAAAAAACCACGGAAAACCTATGGATGCCAGCTGTGAAAGCCTTGAAAGCCTTTACTCGCATTGAAGAGTAAAACTATTTCTCCATACTTTGAACTCTGCATACTACAGCCATACTATAGGCTGCACACTTTGAACTCTGAAGACTAGTTTACACTTTACTGTTAGTGTGTGCAACACTGAAAAGAGCAACATGCTCAAGGGTTGCTTTACTCAATGACGATTTCAGTTCCCTTTCTAGACTTTTTGTCACACCTAGTTACAATCTGAGGGGTTGTAATTTGCACTGAGCAAATGGGAAAGTTGAGGGGTTTTGCTAGTACATTTGTTTATCCTTCCGCCTACCAGTATCTCTACATGAGTAGAATACAGATGTCGTAGGGCATGTGTCAATGACACCCAGGCTATGGGAGAGCTCAGCATACACACTGGGGACTTCATGATTATCATACCAATTGTAGGTCTATCCCAACTAACTAAACACACGTAGAAGGAGACATCAGGGATTTCATTTTCACAAATGGATAGGAGGATGGGAGTTTAGAGGTGGAGAAGTTTCCATTGCTTTGTCATGGTCAGTTGTTTGTTTGTTTCTTTGTTGTTGTTGTTGTTTTGAGATATTCAGACCTGCATGGGCCTTCCCTCTGCAGACATGGGTGGAGGACAGTTGTTTAAATAATCCCCCTAAAAACCTTGTGGAACCACCTGAATTCTAAAAGATTCTTGAGTCGGTATAGGCAGCACACCTGTTGATGCTGTTTTCCCTCTGTGGAATGCAGAGATGACCCCAGATGGTTGATACAATTGCTTCCAGGTATCCACTCCCACTGATCAGAGCCCAGCCCAGACTCTGGTACTTTGATGAGCTGTTAGCAATGAAGCACATAAGCTGAAATGCAGATGGGGCTCAAATGCAAATGAGTATCAAATGCAAATAGGGCTGACCAGCTGTGAATAGGGCCAATATGCAAATAGGAATGAATGGCTGAAAGGCAAATGGGGAAACCTGCATCAAATCTTAAAGTCTGAACATTAGAAGAAGCACCTTAAGGACTCTACTCAGTAGCATTACTGGCAGCAAAGCCTACATTCTTCTCAGCCATCAGTAAATCCAGATAATGGAATGCAGAAGAACTCTTTCTTACAGTCTGGGGTCTCTTGAAACTGTCTCATCTGTGAATGTTAAGGAATCCTGCAAGATACACTGCAACATGTCTATGAAACACTTGGAGGACAATACTGATCACATCTGTTGCAGCTTTCAGATTTGATTCCTTGCCTAATGATCCTTTTTAAAAGCATCCACAAGTCTGAATACTCCCTACTAGTGGCTAGTAGAGAGACAATAAATTAAGGCAAAAGCCTGAGATAATCTGTTTTTCACAGCATCACCTAAAAAGCCTCAGAACTATGGGTGAAAGTTGAGCAATACAGTCCCAAAGATAGGAAACCTTGAACAGGATGCTTAAAAAACTAACGTTCTGGTTCATTTACAAATTTATGTTCAGGGAATCTCACCTTTTGTCTGTGTTTTATTTTTAAAATGCATGAATAAATTCCCTTATGCCAAGGAAAGCATTGCCTATCCTTCTCTGATGGTACACCAAATGGGTTTGAGTCATCACTTATATTGCAGCATCCCTGTAAGGGATACTTGTCTTCTAACATTTTGGGTTCTGCAGTGGTAGGCTGCAATCTGATGCATCCTAAGCTGGAAGTAAGTCTCAATGGACATACTGTGACTTCTAAGTAAATATGCATAGGACTGCATTTTTAGTAGATTAGGCTAGTACCATTTATCCACAACAGTCTTGCACTAGTGTAGATGGCCAACCACAGTTGAAATGCCTTTGGAATAGTACTGTATTCATTTCTTTAAGTCATCCCTCTGATATAACCAAGCTATTGGCCATTCTGCATCTAAGCAAGAGTTCTGTGGTTGTGAACATTTGACTGCTATTGTCATGTTTATTCAGATTACTGTTTTGTTGTCATATGTTAGGTCACAAGCAATACTAAGTCACCAGCATAGTGGTCACTGCACTTGTATGTATCAGAATTTACGTATCATTTTTATCCTTATATCCTTTGCAAAGAATAGCAGTCATTTATTTATTTAATATATTTATACACTACTTAACAAAACAATTTACCAAAGCAGTGTACAATACAAAGACATATTAATCACACACACACGTCCAACATGCACATACCTAGAAAAGGAACCAACAGCATTCTTATTCACCGAAATTAACCTAAAATCTAGGAAAGCTTGTATTATGTACCTGAAGTTCACAGTTGTTGGTGCATTCACATTCCTGACTCCTGAGAATTAGATGTCACTAACTCCTGTCACAAGCCACCAATGTGTTCAGCTAAGACTAATAGTACTATCACGAGTTTTCTATTTTCCTCTAATCATTTTTGTTTCATAAGTTTATTTCTTTTAAAAAATGAATGCACCATTATGAATTAATGGATTTAGAAAGTAGTTCACCCATAAAGTTGTACTGGATATATTTTTAAGACTACAATGTGTGACTCAGATTATCAGATTCAGTGAAATAAGAATTGACCAGCTTTCTAAAAATATTGTATGAAGCCATTAGGTATAAAAAGGAAACATAATTGTTGACTTTAAATATGCAAGCAAAAAAGTCATAGTAAATAACAATAATTTACTTGGAATATTGCTCCCGGTAGCATTTCACAGAAACCTAGCATACAATTTTAAAGAAAGTGCTGGCAAATTAATTGTACACTTTCAGCTTTTATGCTCAAGTCACTTATGAAAAGAATAACATTTTACCATACATTGAGTACAATACCACAGACTGAATTAGCAATGGAAGAAAGTGTAATCAATAATATCAACTGAAACTAAGATTAGATTAGATTAAAGCCCAGACAGAACAATAAAACATGCGTGCAACTCCAAAAGCTATCTTGTTCTTTTTACCCAATGGCTCTCAGCATCACATTTTGCCTCCAACAGCATGCTGGACCTCAGAGAAACACAAGTCAATATAACATTGTGAATATGGGTGTATACACACAACAGTCATTTTGTAATGCAATATTACTTTGCATTCCAATGAATATCTGGAGTGCCTGCATGCTTGTGCAGCCTTGTTTGTTTATTTGTCTAAAGTCAGGAGCCAATCTGCATTGTTGTATAACTGATTACATAAAACCCAAAGCACTCCAAGTACTATTTCAAAAGTATTAGCTCGGCTCCAAATGGTCAGGACCTTTAAATATCACCTTTTGACAGATGCCCTGAAGGATACGAATACTTCAGGACTCCAGAGCTCTTTTAAAATTCTGGAGGCCATGCTGAATGTATGTGGCTGAAACACAACAGCCCTAGGCATCTGTATCTCAGTTGTTTGAAGAGTGTGATACATAGTGCTGACGGAAATGACAAGCTCTGGAGAATCCACTAAAAACATGCTCAGAGTTCATTCATTGCCTGTTGAACTTTTCAGAGAACCTTCTCCAACTTGGGTCCTCTCAGTGACAATGAAAGGAAACACTTGTCTGAATCCACCCGGAAGTGGGCCATATACAAGTGAAATGAGTCAGGAATTACCATATTACTCCCATGTTCTAACCATAGTTGCATCTGATACCATTTAAAAGCAACACTAAACAAAAATAACTAACCTGACTGTCCTCGCTTTTTTGTCACTGATTGTCACTGTGCCATATTTCAGAAGAGGCTAGCTGTCAAAAAGAAAGGTGGAAAAACTACATCAGTTCAAATCCAAATACTGTCCTTAGGAATGTTTTTTTTTAACATGCATATTGAATAGATTAAAACCCATGTCTGTTCTTTGGAGTGTAAGCACTTTCTTCTGGTCTTTTCCTGCTCCCTTTTTAAAGCTACTTCCAATGTTCTGAGGGTTGGAAATTAATAACCATTTTAACTTGGATCTCTCCTGGTAGCCACCACCCCTGGCAAATCTCTATTTGTAATTTAAACAAATCGTGTGTCTAATACAGCACTTAAGAGACTGAAATAAATTCATCCCTTGCTACCCTATCATCTTAAATATTACATGGAAATTTGAACACATATGGCCAAAACCAAAAAAGCTAGAACCATTTTATAATAACCTTTTCTATCTTTATCTTCTAAACATTTCTGTTTCTGTCTTTTGTTTCTTCGGCCATGGTGCATCTTCTATGGGGGCTACATTCCAAAGCTGTTAAGAAAAGAGCTAAACAGGCACACTATGTTTTCTTGTTTTGGTTTTCTGCATCCCATTTCAAGAATTTAGCAATGATTAAATGGCAGTATAGGGCCCAGAACCTCCCTTCCTGGCAGAATTTTGATAACAGTGCTGTATTACTGATGTGTCATAAACAGCTTTTAAAAAAGAAAGACTACACTTCAACATTTCTCATTATCTTTCATGCACTCTTTTAATGTGCAAGGTAAAAAGATCAGTCGCCTAAATGTTCCTACAAGAATTATCTATCTTGCTACAATTCAAATGCTTTGTTATATGGTTGCTACAGCAGCCTGTGTGTATCCCATTCTTCACGTTATCCAGTGATTTAAGGGCCTCCTTTGAGGACCTCAGCTTGATCACTGTCCTTTTCTTCCTGTCAGGAAAGGGAGCAGTCAAGCAGTGATCTTGCTTTCTGCTACTGATTCACTCCCCTACAACTGCATTAGACGTTATTAGAGCGGCTCCCAGCAGTGTGTAGTTAAGAGTCTGACAGTGTCCCCATTACAAAGCCATTTTTCTTATAAAGGGTTTTGTAAATTGGCTATGTTAATGACTACACATAAGGAGGAAATTTTAATTTATTTTTCAGCCCCAGAGGAATTATTAATTTCTGTCTGAGAGTGGGGTGTATGTGTGTGCTTGCAGAACTCACAACAACAAACAAACACACCGAAAAAAACTGATAGAAAAATGGAAAGTTAAAAATATTGTCTCACCTATTTGCTCTGCTCACCCTTTCATTAACAAACAAGAAGTTGCATTCTTAGCAACAGTTTATTTGTCATGAGACATCTAGCACCATATGCTTGGGAATTAGGTTATAATAAAGAATCAAAGTAATAGACATCAAGAAATGAAAAGATACTAAATGCCCCCAACAAATATTCACCTATGCATAACTTCTTAATATAAACCAGAATAAAGTGTGAATCAGAATAGCAGGATTTTCAAACATCCCCAGAATGTGATCGTAATAGTTACTTCTCAGCTAAGTTTCATTTAAATCTACAATCTTTGTCCCCACCCCCCAATCAGACATGATCATGTAAGTGAACAAGTATATCACAAATCTCTCAGCTAACAGATTTTGCTCACACACTTGTCCTACTGTTTAGTACACTTCAGCCATCACATCTTCTAATAGTCACATAAACTGTCTTTAAAGCAGAGGACAATAATCCTTCTGAAGAGATGATACTGGGGCTCTCTTCTGAAAAGAGTGCAAGGTGTAAGCTATGAGTTAACCATGCTTAAACGACTTAAGATACCGTACTCAAACTGTCACCTCCCACTCATTCACATAGAGGCTCCCAAGGCAAATAATGTTCAAAACCAAAATGAGGTGGTGCTATCTGGGAAAGTTATTCTTAAAACTTCATTTGTATATTGGACAACTATAATTGTTTCCTTTGTTATTTTCAAACCACAAGATTTTCTCAGTCTGCATATGCCACTTCCATGACACCCAAATTAAAATTTAACTAATGTTGCAGCCAACCTGAGGTGGAGGGAAAAGAATCACAAAAATTATACTAGACAGAAGGTAGGTGCTACTAAATTTGATCATGCTTCATGCCAACAAAACATTTGTCTGTCATGGAACAAGTGAGTTTTTATACATTATTCATCACTATTTAGTTTTCACCTTGATGTCATGTTATCTCCTGAAAGCAAACTGTGTACCAATTACTAATAAACCATGGCCTAAAAACCACTGATGCAAAATACCAAGTTGAGTATCCCTTATCTGAAATGCTGGGACCTGAAGTGTTCTATTTCAATTTTTTTTCCAGATTTTAGAATACAGTACAGGTAACATGCATATGAAATGGCATAAGGGAGCAGTAAACCCCAGCCACTAAAGTGTTCATTGTTTGGGCTTCCCTACCTCCAGATAAAAGAGAGGAGCTGGAAGGAGGGAGATGCCACGGCCAGGTTCACAGCCAAACTTTGCAGAAATGACAGCTGTGGTGGCTGCTGCTGCTGATCCTCCACTACCACTCTCCAGCCAAAGTAAGGTCTAGGTGGATGCAGCAGTGGCAGTGCCTGGCAACCATCTCCAGCCTTGGCCTGAAGGAGAGCCAAAACAACAACAACAGGAACAACAACAAACCACCAGCACCCATCTTCTCTCCCCACTGCTTCCCCTATTGGATCCTGGATCCCAGTCACGCCTTTCCTACCCAAATCATCGGCTGATGGGAACCCAGTTACTGCAGCCAACTCCAACAGTGGTGACAGCAGGGCCACCATCTGCCTGCTTCCGCCTACGAGGTGGCAGCAGCAGTGCTCCTGCTTGTCTGTTCAGCTGGAGAGAGACATGAGGATCTGTGAAATGGTGGGAGGCGTGGATTATTGCCATTCCATAGATCCTCATATCTCTCCAGCTGCATCTCTCTCCAGCCTCGCAAATACAGTACAGATGCATATGTGTTGTAGCACCAAAAGTTTTGGATTTTGAAGCTTTTCAGAATTTGGAATTCCAGATAAGGGATATTCAGCCTATATACTGTATACCTTTTCTGGTTGCATACTGAGAACTATTCTAAATATATGGTAAACTCTTCAGACATGATTATACTGCTACAGACATGAATATACTCCCTCCTCACAGAAAGTAAGAAGTGAACTGGCTGTTTGCATCGTTGTGCTGTGTATTCATACTAAGCCAGGAATCCTGGCTTATCGTTTTACAAACATGGACTTCAAATAGTTAAGTACAAAGCAATCTAGCCTAACCTTCTCTGTAACATATAAACTTTCCACATGGAATGAAATTCTACTATGAGCCACTTTCAAACAAGCAGTTCCCCCACATATATCCTGAAGGAGTACAGGCTCATGAGGAAAATGCACTCACATGATATACTGTATCAAAATGCAAAGTGAGGGCACATAGTTGATGGTGTGTATCCTCTCACTGCATTCTGATGAGGTATCATGGAAGTGCAATTCTTTTATGTGCCTGGATTCCTTTAGGATACATGAATGTGAGGGAATTGCTTGTTTGAAAGTGCCCCATGTGGAAACTTTATATGTGTGAGACCACCCTGTAGTGGTTTCTTTCCTTCACAGCCTTACTACTAGATAATTTTGAGGCAAAACACTTCAGTCTCAAATATTTCTTGAAACTACTTTTTTAAAAAAAGATAACTTTGTTCTGTAGGAGGAGTGGGGCTACATGACATGGCTAGCCTCTTCTAGAGACTCAAGTTTAAAATCCAAGGAAAGGTGAAATATTTATCTCA
The DNA here is from genome assembly GCA_030847615.1 of Gambelia wislizenii. Lineage (NCBI taxonomy): Eukaryota > Metazoa > Chordata > Lepidosauria > Squamata > Crotaphytidae > Gambelia > Gambelia wislizenii. Next base: position 67,497,919 of record JAUMIR010000002.1, read on the forward strand.
CCAAGTCAGGAGGCACAGGAAGCATAATTAACATGAGGGAATACACAGAATCGCTTTTTAGAAAAAGTTGTACTTTAATTGAAAAGTAAGCTGCTTGACATTCATGACTAGAAAATATCCCACTATTTAAATACGAGTTCTGTTTGTATGTGGGGTGTTTACATATTTTACCTACAGAACATCCATGCCAGCAAGCCTGGACTTTCTAAAACATCGATTCCAATTCTGCCCTCTTTTTGGCTAGCTCCAAGAGAATAGAAAGCATCTCAGTATTCCCAAGAGTTTGGGATTTCAAGGTTTCCAGCAATAAAATGAACCTGTTAGCTTTAGAAAAGGCACTACAATAATATTTAAATTACACTCTTGCCTCTTGACCCCTTCAAAAGATACCTCAGCTTCACATACTGCCAGAAGGCAGCTGCCAATTCTATGTATTAAAAATATATATATTATTTGCAAATATCCCACAGTTTCATCTTTTTCATCAGAATCATATGATGGAACAGTAAGTATACAAAGTAATGTGTCTATATTTCTGCAATGTCATCTCAAAGTTACCTTCTGCTGCGCTTTTTGCAACCGGACTTGTTTATCTCGGATTGGCCTTTTTAGTCATCAGCGCGCTTGCAGAAGGCGCGGGATGAGTCCTTCCTGAATCTTCGTTTGCGAAGAAAAGCCAGAGAGAGAGAGATAACTACAAACCCAGATTTATAAAAACCCTGATTTTTCACTATTTTGCTGGATGTGGAAACAGGAGCCAGTTGCATGAGCTAACCAATGCCGTGCAGTAAAATGACCATTTAGTAAAATAAAAATTATAATCACTTATATGAGAATAAGTCAGCGGAATTTACTGACAAGTAGTCATGTTTAGGACTGTACTATTAGTACATGCATCACCCATAAAAACAACAGAATTCTGTCACTGAAAAGGAAAAGGCTCCTTTGGTCAAGGGGGCTTATTAAACAACCTAAATATTAGGAGTGCTAAACATCAAAAAGTGTTTGTGTCCATTTCCGGTCTCATTTGTATATATTATGTTTCTCCCTGGGGGGCAGGGAATGCTTATCTTTATGTATGGCTTTATGTGATCTTGGGTAAGATCAACAGATAAGCCCTGCAATGTTTCGTCAGCACATTTTAATGTTAAGTTATTTAACGCTTATATAAAAACCAGGAGTGACACGCTGTCAAACATTTCTTAATATAAAGATATTAACAATACCTCTGTGCATGTTTATTCAAAAATAAGTTCCATTGAGTTCAATGAGGCTTAATCTCAATAAAGAAGTATAGGATTATAGCTTAACAATGCAAAGAGCTGAGTTCAAAGATTTAACAGAAACAAAACTTTGGTCTTCTTGGGAGTCTGACAGCATACCTTTTCCAGAATTTGATTTTTAATAAATCAACCCACATTCTAAAAATGAAAAAGAATTATAATTATTTTTACCCAGTATTTATACAGTTTGCCCTCCGTATCCATGGGTTCTGCATCCACAGATTCCACTATCCACAACTTGGATAGTGCGGATAGAGAAAAGAATTCCAAAAAATGAACCTTCATGTTCGCCATTTATATAAGGGGCACCAATTTACTAGGACATTGTACATAATGGGACTTGAGAATCCATGGATTTTGGTATCTGCAGGGGTCCTGGAACCAAACCCCAGCGGATACCAAGGGCCCACTCTGCTTTGTCCTTTGCCCTGTTCATTTCTCCTAAGCAAGTTTACAGCAATTTCACGATTATCATGTCCCCACAGGCCTCATGATCTTAGTGATGGATACAGGATGGCTTGCAAAAACAATTTAAAATAGCAAACTATTCCTTTCCACTCACCAGCATTTTCTTGTCTTTATTATTCATGTTCTCCCAAAATACAGCCCTCTCAAAATACATACCTTGTTGATGTGCCACTAGCCACAGTATTAACCTCTCAGGGCACAAAACAAAAATTATGAATATAAAAATTAAACCTCATTTTCCCACCTCCCACTATTTCTTTTGAAAGAATTTTTAAAAATGTCTTATCCTTCAGTATCTAGCTGTGAGTGGAAGAAAAATAGTTCTAACTGGTCAAACTGGACCCCGTAACACTGGCTCTTGCCTTCTCAACCTTTTTTCTTTTTCTTTCTTTCTTTCTTTTCTTCCATTCACTGGATGCTCATTTGAGACCCAGCCATGCAGGAATACACAATCAAATTATTCCTGACAGATGGCCATCCAGCCTCTACTTAAAAACCTCCAAAGGAGGAGACTCCACCACACCACGAGGCAGGGTATTCCACTTCCAAACAGCTCTTACTCTGGAATATCTTGTCCTGTAGTTTGAACCCATTGCTTCATGTCCTAGTCTCTGGAGCAGCAGAAAACAAGCTTGCCCCATCCTCAGTATGACATTCCTTCAAATATTTAAACATGGCTATCATGTCACCTCTCAACCTTCTCTTCTCCACACTAAACATGCCCAGCTCCCTAAGCCACTCCTCATAGGACATGGCTTCCAGACCTCCCACCATCCTGGTCGCTCTTCTCTGGACACATTCCAGCTTCAAAATATTCTTCTTGAATTGTGGTGCCTAGAACTGGACACAGTATTCCAGGAGAGGTCTCACTAAAGCAGAATAGAGTGGCACTATTACTTCCCTCAATCTAGACACTATACTCCTATTAATGCAGCCTAGAATCGCATTGGCTTTTTTAGCTGCTGCATCACATTGCCAACTCATGTTCAGTTTGTGGTCCACTAAGACTCCTAGATTCTTTTCGCATGTACTGCCGTCAAGCCAGGTGTCACCCATCCTATATCTATGCTGTTCATTTTTACTGCCCTGGTGTAGTATCCTCCATGTCTCCCTGTTGAAATTCATTTTGTTAGGTTTGGCTCAGCTTTCTAATCTGTTGAGGTCATTTTGGATTCTGATCCTGTCCTCTGGGGTATTAGCTACTCCTCCTAATTTGGTGTCATCTGCAAACTTGATAAGCATACCCTCTATTCCCTCATCCAAGTCATTGATAAAGATGTTGACTAGCACTGGGTCAAGGGCCCTATGGCACCCCACTGGTCACTTCTCTCCAGGATGAAGAGGAGCCATTGGTGACTATCCTTTGGGTTCGGTCAGTCAACCAATTACTAACAGTTGCATTGTCTAGCCCACAGGCTACTAACTTTTTTGCAAGAATAATGGCATGAAGAGGATGGCACTAGAAGCTCTCTTTTGGGTGTACTAGTTGGGGGTTTAATTTTCAGCAAGCTTTCACACAAGGAAGGACCATAATAGGTGAAAACTTCACCTGTAACTTCAGATAGTATCGTGAATTATAGTCGTCCCTTCCTTTTCGTGGCTTTCCCTTTCGTGGTTTTGTGAATTCGTGGAGTTCGCTTTGCCTGGCCTCCCCTTCCTGGGACTGCAGTGACGGCAGCAGAAGCACCACCAGCCACCCTGCCATCCATTCGTGGGGGTGCACGGCGGTGCTGCAATGGCAACGGGGCTCCCCTGCCCCCACTGTGGTTTTGGCCAGCCTGCCCCTACCCGGGACTGTGGCAGCAGTGGCAGCAGCACCACCACCACCATCCACTCACCCTCACCCACCTTGCACCCAGCTCTCCCTTCCTATCCCTGCGGCTGGGCCTGCTTGGTGCCAAGCCTGGGAGGTAAAAGACGCCACAAGGGGCAGCCAGGCCTCTCAATGCCAGTGTAAGCACCACGAAGGCGTCAAAGGGCAGCATGACTTCCTCATGGTGGCGGCAGTCTCCCTTTGTCTCTTCCTCCATGTGAGAGCTTTCACTGGCACTAGCTGCTGCCGGCTCCTCGTGCCCACACAGATGAGGAGGGAGGCCACTGCTGCCACCACCATGAGGAAGCTGTACCGGCAGCCTCCCTTTGTCTCCTCCTCCATTTGAGAACTTTCGCTGGCACTAGCCGCCGGTGACTCCTTGCGCCCACACAGAGGAGGAGACAAAGGGAGGCCACCACCACCACAATGAGGAAGCAGTACTGGCTGCCACCCTTCACCACCTTCATGGTGCTTTTGCTGGTGCTGAGGGGCCCGGCTGACCCTTGTGGCACCTTCTGCCTCCTGGGCTTGGCACCAAGCATCCCCAGCCTCAGGAGGGGAGATCCGGGTGCAAGGTGGGTGAGGGTGAGTGGATGGCAGGGTGGCTGGTGATGGTGCTGTCGCCGCTGCCGCGATCTGGGGAGACGAGGCTGGCCAAAGCCATAGCGGAGGCAGGAGAGCCCTGCCGCCACCCCTCCCCCTCCCTGGGAAAAGAGCCAAGGACAGGTGGGAGGCAGGGCTGAACAGCTCTCGCATTCCTGGGGAGGAGGGAGGGAAAGTCTCTGTGTGTGTGTGTGTGTGTGCTGGAGGAGGGGGGTCCCATGGGTCTGCCAGCCAGTGCAGGGTGTGTGTGTGTAACATTTTTCGGGAGGGAAAGAAATGGGTCCTTATGGGGTCTGGCAGCCACTTTGCGCATGAAGCTGGCGGAAGGAGGGTTGGGGTACTGGAGTTGTCATCCTCCAAGTGATACATTTTTATTTTATTTTTTACTTTCACAGTGGTGCACTGCCCTTAAGCCCCATGAATGGGAAGAGACAACTGTATACTGTTTCAGGGCTCTGGTGCTTCATGCTTGTGGGAACAGAGTTCCTCCTGTTGAAGTTGCAGCAAGTGGAGAAGGAAGAGACCTGTTGGATTTGCTGCCTGTCCTAACACCATTTTATGGAATAGATGGAAAAGAAAAAATTGAGCCTTGTGGGCTTTTTTTTATACACTTTTTGATTAACCGTTTATTTTTATGAAATACTTAAACTAAGAGGAGGCTACTGCAGAGGGGGAGCATTCCCCACTGTGTCCTTCTGGCAGACCACACTTTGAACTTTGGCAAGCTTAAAGAGATGTTACAGTATTTCTGGATGCCATTCTGGCCTAATTTCAGCTGGTTTTGGTTTAGGGGAGCAATGGGTGTGCTGGGGGGAAGTAAACTATTGTGTTTGCAGTCACTGGGGATACTATTGGTGGGTTTCAGCACAAAAAATTGGAATGTTTTTTTTTTTTTTAAATGGGGTCTGCCATCTTTGGGGGCTTCTGAAACTACATTCTGAAATTTCAAGAATTGCATGCTTGCCTGCAAAGTACCTTTGCCCATCCCTGTCGTAAACCAATATTATTTGTGGAATAGATAAAAGCCTGCAATACAGTAAAACAAAAACAAAAGCCAACTATCCAACAAACCTAGAACAGCTTTGTAACTATTTCACACTCCTATTAGCTTCCTTCAAAAGACAGAGTGAAGATGTTCAAAGAACATGTGAGAGGAAGCAGGCTCATCGACCATGCCCTCAACATCCCTACCACCTCTGTTTCCCAGACTTACCACACTGAGTGAAAAGGTTGGGAGGGCAAATGTTTAAACCCTTGGCTGAAAGGGGAGATGAGAGGGAAAGGGGAGGAAGGAAAGCAAGGAAGGAACAGTTGTGGTGAAAATGGAAAGGCGGGGGGACAGAACACTGATATTAACAGAATTTGGGACCCTCACAAACACAGGTATTCATAAGCCATGTTTTCCTTATTATAATAGTGTTGCATATCCGAGCAGGATGGGTCCCCACCCTTCCAAGAAAGACAGACACAACATAAGTTTGAAAGAATATATTGGATGTAAGTAAGAATACACACACACACACACACACACACACGTGTGTGTGTGTATGTGTGTGTGTATCTCCAATAATGGCCACAACTTTATTGATGACAGCTGCTGTTGGTTGGCTCAAACACATGGGTTCCAATCCAGACATCAACCAACCCGTCTGCTGGTCGATGATACCGTTGTCGGCTCGTCTGCGACCATCACCAGTCAGGAAGGGCGAGAAGACTGGGCAGGTTCCTGAATGCCTGCCTATCCCTCAATCTCTGCCTCCCGCCACCAGGAGCAAGATGAAAAGTGGGAGGGGGATTTGTAATCACATGTCCCAAGCTGGCATGATCCCTTGACCGTGGCCCCCGGGGTCTCTGTGACCTTGACGTTGACCACAAACTTGATGGAGATGCCCGCTACCGATGACCTTGGATCAGAACGCATGCCAACTGCCAATAAAGGCAGGCCTATCTGGTCTCTCTTTCGCCAACCCATCACAGCTGCCACCAACAAGGCTAACTTGGCCTCTCAACACCAAGCCACTGCCTCATCCAGTGCAGTGGTTGGGAATTTATACTCGACCACCAGACTGGAGTGAAAACTGCTGCAAAAGCAGCACGGTCCCACCTCCCAGCCAATCGGATTACGAGACCTGCAGGCTGCATCCGATTGGCTGGGATTCATTTAAACCGGCCAATCAGGGTGAAGCTAGCCTCACCTCGATTGGCCACTGCTCAGTCTTCCTCCTTACCCGCAATCCAGCTGGGAGGAAGACGACCAAGCATGGCAGCAGCCCCCTCGCCACCACGTGGAGGGGGCGAAGAACAGGGAGAGGTGGTCAGGGACAAGAAGTGATCCGCCAGGGTGAGTCCAGCAGTTCTGTTGTTGTTGTGTCTCTTCAAGTCATTTCTGACTTATGGGAACTCTAAGGCAAACCTGGTAAACCTATCACAGGGTTTTCAGAGGGCTGCAAGTGTGTTTTCATGGCCGAGCGGGGATTTGAACTCTGGTCTCCAGAGCCACAGTCCAACACTCAAACCACTACGCCACAGTTACTGAGCACACCCACTTGTTTATTCTTTCCTGAAAATGCCTATCCCAAGGCTTATCTCTTTTGCTGCCCAATAATTCTGTTCTTCTTTTTAATAGCTTTCACTCCTCCCTCCCACATTAGCTGGTATATGAAACTAGAAGACCAGCTGAGGACCCAGCCAAAAGGAAGCATAACTGCAGGAAAACAGTCTGCTGGGGTGTGGAAAATAAGGAGCCTTCCCTCTCCCAAGACATTTATTTGCAAACATGTTTGAAACATTTCCTGAACTAGCATATCTTCACTCAAACTGCACCAAAGTTTCTTGCTCACGATATGTTTTATGTTCACACCTGCCCACATGTACCTGCTTTAGCTCTTTATCATCCATAAATGGCATGAAATATGAGAAAAAGAACAAAGACATACTCTCCGTTTGCAAAAACCTTATTTCATATTCACCTTATATAAGATCAATTGAGCATCCATTTAGAAGCCTGGAATCCGAATACAAGCACCTGTTTGAACATCTATAAAGGCCTTCAAAAACAAACTATAGGAGGTATTCTTTTTCTAGCCTCCACATTTGCTTCTTTTCAGAAATGATTAAATACTATTCCCCCATACACACCATTAATAACTACCAGGGCCTACACCTTGTACCATGTTAGTTGAGGCATTCTGGGAACCATAGTCCTAAATAATTAGCTATGCTGACTGGGAAATTTGATACAAAAAAGTTTCCAAGTCATCTCCTTGCACATACACACTGACCATTACTGGTACATAATTGTAAGATTATGTCTAAACTTTTCTTGTTCACCACAGACAATGTTAAGTTTTGTGAAGTCGAAGGCTTTCACGGCCGGCATCCATAGATTTTAATGGTTTTTTTCCGGGCTGTGAGGCCATGTTCTGGAATAGTTTCTTTCTGGTGGTTCACCTGCATCTGTGGCTGGCATCTTCAGAGAATGGTTGGGTAGGAGTGTGGGGGTGGTGGTTATATATTGTGAACTCCAATTGGGGAGGATATGTAAATGTGTGTAATTGAATGGTTAGTTTCTGGGTATAGAAATGAAAGGCTCGTTAATGTCTGATTGGCTAATGGTTAGTTGATGGGCCATTATCTGAAGAAGCTGAAAAAGAGAAGGAAGGAACACAGCCATTCTTGGATGCAGGAGAAACGTCAGAAAGAAACTATTCCAGAACACGGCCTCACAGCCCTGAAAAAATCCAAGGAAAATCAATGTTAAGTTTTCATCTTCATTCACTTTGAGTCACTCAAGCAATTCTGTTCCCCTGTTGCCTTGACTATTCATGGCCTTCATTATGAGATAAATACTCAAACTCTGACAGAACACATCTATACGGATAGGTTTACTAAAGTACTAACACTCAGCCCTTCATTGGGGATATTTTAACAATGGGTGTCTGTTTGATGCTTACTGTGATGTGTTCTTCAACTGAAAACTGGGGTTGTGATCACAAAAGCAACCAAACAGGCACTAGATAGAAATTATTCTCGATCATTGCCATAGAGGGGAAGTTAAGAACTGCTGACCTAGAAAGGAAAGGCTCTGCATCAGAGCACCAATCCCTGGGGTCATTTAGCTCATGTTCCCCATGCTTCAACAATGTGCTTTCATATCTGAAGCATACATACATGCCAACTTGCATTTTTCACATTTGAACATTTTCCCCATCTCATTTATTTATCCAGGTTGTTGAAAAGACTGGGAGCAATGGGGGGGGGGGGTTACTGTCCACTAGTTTTTTGAGGGTCATCATTTACACACCTGTGGTGCTTCCGAGTACCTTTCCTTTATTTTCAACAAACGCCAACAGACAGGCATTCCTTGGCAACAATTTACTTTCCCATCCTGTTGAATCATAATCATTCTTAGCTATTTACACAATGATATATTTTCACCAGTTTTAGAATCAAATTTGTTACTTGCATGTCTGGTTGGAAGAAGCAAGCATTTTAAGCTGCCTTGGCTTGTTGTTGTTGTTGTTGTTGTTGTGTGCCTTCAAGTAATTTCCGACTTATGGTGACCCTAAAGCAACCCTATCCCATGGTTTTCTTAGCAAGATTTTTTCAGAGGTGGGTTGCCTTTGCCTTCTTCTGAGGCCGAGAGAGTGTGTCTTCCCCAAGGTCACCCAGTGGTTTCCATGGCTAAGTGGGGGATTCAAATCCTTGTCTCTAGAGTCATAGTCCGATGCTCAAACTACTAAACCACACTGGCTCTCACTTGATATTATATATAAAAAAACATCACTAATATCCCTGTTTGAAGAAACAGACTGATTTGCTCCTCAATAATCAATCTCCCCTTCCACTATTACCATTACCAATATCTCTCCTCTGTCCCATTGCTAGTTGACATTGAAAGACCTATCTAACCAAGGCAGAGCACAAAAACTAAGAACGGCAGTTAAAGGACTCTGCTTCCCTCTCACATATTCTGAAGAAAAAGAGATGAGGCAGGTCTACCTCAAAGAATCTTTACCAAGTTCTCTAATCATACCATTTCTTGAAATTTGTTGTAGGTTGGCATAATTCTAGCAGACTTTTTCTAGTGTACAAGATTCTGGATACTCAAGAACTACACAGCAATCCTAATACTGTACTATAAGAACCATTGGTCTACATATTAATTTTAAGTATTTTTTAATCATTTTCATTTTAAAACCATGTTTCAAAAAATATAAAAGGAATTTTGGCCTTAACTTCAAGGCTTCGCTTGGGGCCTTTATTTAATTTTTACTATTACTCATCAACTGCAACATAAGTTCTACCTTAGAGCAAAATCCTCAGATAGTTAGTAAAGCATTATGGATCTTGGTCCAAATATATTTTCACGTATGGAAAGAATCATGAATGGAATGCATTTCTATTGGTGCAAGCCTCACACACAACATTTACAACCAACAGGACTGATGATCAGTAAGACTTGTATAAGAAGAACTTAATTTCTAATATACGAATGTGAACTTATTTAAATTTAAATGGCTTAGTAATTAATGGATTACTAATTTTTCTTCAGAAAAAATACTTAGGAATGTTAGCCATAATCCAGCCCATGCATATTGTCAGGAAGAACATGCCCCACACTTCCTATAAGTTGTATGGGAACAGGAGAGAAGAAGAGCCATGTCAGGAATGTGTTGTCAGGGGACGATAGGACACTCAATCCCCAGGAGAAGCCAAAAAAAAAAAAAAAATCTCAGCAGATTTAGCAGCAACCCGTTCCCAGGAATACTCTCACACCGAGTGTTTTGACGTCCAAATAAACAGGAGGCACTTTTATCTTCAAGTTCAAGCAGTTGCAATATTTACAGACATATATACTCGACAGACAAACTGCTTTGCCAGACATCACAGAATCTCAAGCGAAAGAATGCTCTGGACTGAGCTTTCTTTTATACACATTTACAGGGCACTGGCTTATTCAACCACATGGGTGCATAACATCAGATCTTGCACTCCAGAAGCTATGCCCTCCAGTAACCCTCTTCTGCAGCTGTGGCTTCAAGGCTAGCATGACCTGGCAGTTCCTTGGCCTCAGCCATCATAACTCAGCATTGACTTGGCCATTTTCTGTGGAGTTCAGTTTCTAACTCCTGATACGTGTGTGTACAGTGTTCCTTCCTAGAGATAACTACATCACCAAGCACCATTTTGGGGGGCTGACAAATTGCAGCAGTTATAGGGAATCTAACACTCAACATTTGAATATAAGACTCTAGAAGTTACTTCAGTCTCTCCCTTTAATTTCCTCTCAACTACAGGGTCAAGTTTGTGATGTCAGATACTCCATATCCACAGCTTGGAACAAGTTATAAATAACCATTCACTTGTAACAAAGATGTAATTACATTATATTACCATTGTATATCAATGTGGGATAATTCCACTCCGTTTACAGTGTAACCATAATTTCTAGTTACTTTTATAACTGCAAGGGTGTAACATCACTAAATGATAGTGGAAGAATACAGTAGCACCCCTGTATCTGCTGATTCACCAACTGCTGATTCACTTTTTCACAGTTGGTGATGGCGGGGGGGGTGGATGGATGGGGGAGGGAGGGAGTTGGGGAGGAGGTCACCTTCCTTCTCCCTTCCCTGCCGTGGTCCAGTGGTGCGGTGACAGTAGCGGGGGTGGACAGGGGAGGGAAAGAGGAGGAGAGCAGGTTGCCTCCCTTCTCCCTTCCCCGCCAGGGTCCAGCGGCACAGCAGTGGCGGCAGGGTGGACTGGGAGTGTTTGCTATTATCGTGGACTTCAGTATCCACAGTGGTCCCTGGAACCAATCCCCCGGGGATACAGGGTTGCTACTGTAAGTCGTGGTCCAAGTACTGGTTCACAGTGTGCCTAATGCTAGTGAACGAAAAGCTTGCAATTTTAAAATAAAAGTAACAAAAGACAGCTGTGTATTTTACTTTTGCAAAACATACATTTTAAAATTGCAACAATGTTACTAGCTAAGTTATGGGGAAGGGATTTGGAACTGTAACTGTAACAAATTACTTTTTAAAAGCAACTTACTGTCCATGCTCTAGCATAGCAACTTCGATAAGATACAGCAGATTTCTGAGTAATAGCCTGCCCAACTACCCATCCACTCACATCATAAGCATTCCTTCAAGGACTATGCTGGAACAGCCTGGGTCTGCCTGGAATTTTAACATGATTAGAAGAGGCATAAGGATTATATAGAGGTCTGCCTGGCTGAACTTGGACAGTTGAGTGCCCTGCTGGGAGGAATGGGTGAAATCTGTCATTACTTCCTGGCCTGCTACAAAAGTATGAAGCTAGTGCAGTTGTGTCACAATAGCGGGGGATGCAACCCATCTTCATGGTAGCCCTGGGAATAGGGAGCAGTGCTAGCACCCCTACCTACCTAAACCTTATGTTTCTCTTTTGTATGAAAAGCTTCCTTACTTCAAAGACTGTACCTCTGATGATGTTATTAAAGTTTAATACAAGAGAGGAGTTGAAAGACCACGTTTTGTACACATCTTCACATCTTTTGATTGTTTGGCCTGAGGCAATCTTCTGAAAGCGTGGGTTATTAGGCAACAACGCATGTTTATATTGTAAACAAGTACTGAACAAAAACATACTTTAAAAAATGCAAACACAAAATTTTAAAAGATGCAATGCTAACCATAGCTTTAAATACAGCATATTTTTGGGCCCATAAATAAGTTGCTTCTGGTTCATATAATAAAATTAAATATTTTGATTCTTTACAATTCATTTCTGTATTATCTCAAAGACTAATAAGTAAATACTTTTAAAATTCATTTTGCCAGATTATCGATTTAAAATCCTCACCTCAAGAGCCTCAAAACTCTTGTATACTGTTCAAAAACCTTACACAAAAAGTGAAATAACCTCTAACTATAGTTCTTGACTTGTACACCTCTTCCCATACTTCCAGGCCACCAGAAAGCTGAAAATTGACTCCAAACTATTTGGTTACTAGACAAGGTTGACAAATTAGAAGTTTTTGTATTCCACTGTTCTAATCTGGGACATGAAATTTACTCACTAACATCAGCCAGCGTTTTAGAAGAGAGCAAATCAAGACATATTTCAATAAAATGTTCTGTTGTGAGTGTTCTGTTAATTCTCCAGGTTTTGATTTGAGGAAGACAAAATATTCTGGACTCATGTTCTAGACCTTCTTGAAATCTTATCTTTCTATGTTATTAAGAACTTTGATTCATTCAGATTTTCCCTCCCTCCTCCTATTCTGAAATTTCCCCAAATAGCATGAGGAAGATATTTTTACATCTCAATCTCTCGTAAAGCCCTCCCCCCAAACTGTAATACATTAAGGAAGAAGGTTCTGGAGAACAGGAAGAAGAAAATATTATTTTTCCTTTTCTCTCTCTTGAAATCTCCTTAAATGCATCTGAGTCATTCACATCTCCAGTTTTGAAGCAATTAAGTTCTGAAACATTTGGCTTCTGTGTTGTGTGAAAGCTTAAACACCATACGTTTGCAGAAATGCAATACCAGCATGGCTTTCAGATTTGAAGAATTTGCTTTCTATGTTCTCAGCAGAAGGTGGCATTTAGTTTTAGTGGCTAATACTTTATGGAAAACTAGAAAATATACCCAGTGTTGCCTGGGTTGATGTTGATTTCACTTATGATTTGAATGAGACAAAAATCTGACTGGTAGATTCTACAATTACTAAAATTTGTTGCACATCAAATTCCACGCAAAATGCCCCCTAAAACTAACAATCAATATTCAGGGGTGGGGGGAAGAGCCAGTTTTGCTGATTGGTGCCAAACCTGCTGGAAAATATTTAGGATATCAATTTAAAGTGTATACAGGTTAAATAGCCCTTATCCAGAATTCCAAAATCTGAAATACTCCAAAAACCAAAACTTTTTACTGCCACCACCCACTCCCATCTTTCAGAAAAGGGGGTTAGCCACACATCCAGCAGCCTCTGAGTTTTTCTTCAAGGAGCCCTTGCTTCACCACTGTCAGAAATTTGACTGGGAGGGAGAGAAGAGGGGAAGGAGGAGTACATTGGTTCCTGCAACTCCACTCACACAAGACCACTGTAGAAAGCAGACATCTCAGATGCTTCCCTGGCTCTCAACACACTTTCTGCCCTTTAGTAAATAAAGGAGGTCTTGTACCTAGGAAGGGAGTCCAAGCACATCCGGCCATGCCAACTGGTGCTTCATTCAAGCTGCTGCTGCCATCAGCCTCTTGTTAGAATTGTTCCTACTGTAAGTTGTCTTGCAAGCTAAACAAAAAAAGTGGCTTGGGAAGGATGTAGTTTTGCATGATGGCCAAGATAGGCAGTCAACGAAGACATCTTACCCAGGAGTAAATCCCATTGAATTTAATGATTTATCTCTGAGTAGACATGCTCAGGACTGCATTATCTGAAAAGTCTAGGGTTGGGGGGTTTCTTTGCTCGCTTTATTGCAGGCAGCTGTGTTGAGCAATTAAAAGGTGACAGAGGAGGGGATCCAGATACAAACAGTAGCACTACATCAGGAAAGCCATCTTATATATGTATGCTATATACAATGTACGTGGGGGGGGGGCGGTTGAAGCCTAATAAAATAGTCCCAGATGCCTTTCCTCCCAATAAAGAGTCTCCCCAAACTATTGTGATCATCCTTTGGGAAGCAAGAAAAGAATCCAGCCAAGCCATTCCCATGCCCACGGAATAATTCGGCCTCCCCTTCCTCCTCCCCATGTTGCTGCAAAAGGAGCTTTTTTTTCCTTCTCAAAAGAGAGAAAAGAGGTTGATTTTGAGCTTGTGTGCGCACACACTTTTTGCAGAGGTGGTGTGGTGTGTGTGTGTAGTCTTGCACTGCGCCTAACCCCAAGAAGTGAACCTTGTGCTGGGTGAGGTCATTGGATGCAGCAGATTTGGTGTGAAGCCCCTGAAGGCTGGAGAACGAGATGTCGACAAGAAAGACTGATGGCGGTGGTGGCAGCGGCCAAGTGAAGTCCCAGTTGGCAGCACAGCCTGATCCACTTTGACTTTTCCTTCCCTTTCCAGCTACAAGGGCTACTTTACTGCAAGGGCGGATAGTTTGCTGACAGCCAGGGAACCATCTGGGACTTCTGTTTTTTACAGGAGCCTTGTGTGAGCAGAGCTGCAGGAAACGGAGTCCTCCCCCAGCTTCCTCTCTTCTCTTCTCCACCCCCACCATCAAATTTCTGACACTGGTAGAGCAAGGGCTCCTTAAGGAAAAACTCAGTGGCTGATGGACGTTTGACTAACCCCCCTTTCCCCGCTATCCCTCATTCACTATGTATATGCAAATACAGGCAATTCCAATATCCACAAGAATCCAAAATACGAAACATTTCTGATCCTAAGCATTTCAGATAAGGGAGACTCAGACCTTACTCCGTCTGGTAAAAAGCATTTCATAAATGTGCAAAAATGTAGGAAATCTGAAGCGTTTGCTGGATTCCCCAGACCTTAATCTGGTCTTTGTTTTGGTTACCCTGGATAGCACACAAAGGCTGGCAACTCTACGATCAAGCACCCAAAGGGTGCTCAGCAGTGGCTCCTCTTCGTCTTGGAAAGATGTGACCAGTGGGGTGCCACAGGGTTCTGTCCTGGGCCCAGTGCTATTCAACATCTTTATCAATGACTTAGATGAGGGAATTAGGGGCATACTTATCAAATTTGCAGATGACACCAAATTGGGAGGAGTAGCTAATACCCTAGAGGACAGGATCAAAATTCAGAATGACCTGGATAGACTGGAGAGCTGGGCCAAAGCTAACAAAATGAAATTCAATACGGAGAAATGTAAAGTACTGCATTTAGGGCGGAAAAATGAAATGCATAAATATAGGATGGGAGAGACCTGGCTGAATGAGACTACGTGCGAAAGGGATCTAGGAGTCCTAGTAGACCACAAGTTGAACATGAGCCAACAGTGTGATGCGGCAGCTAAAAAGGCCAATGCAATTTTGGGCTGTATCAATAGAAGTATAGTGTCTAGATCAAGGGAAGTAATAGTGCCACTCTATTCTGCCTTGGTCAGACCTCACTTAGAATACTGTGTCCAGTTCTGGGCACCACAATTCAGAAAGGATATTGACAAATTGGAGCGTGTCCAGAGAAGGGCAACTAAAATGGTGAAAGGTCTGGAAACAATGCCTTATGAGGAGAGACTTAGGGAGCTGGGTATGTTTAGCCTGGAAAAAAGACGGTTTAGAGGCGATATGATAGCCCTGTTTAAGTATTTGAAGGGATGTCACGCTGAGGATGGAGCAAGCTTGTTTTCTGCTGCTCCAGAGACTGGAACACGGAGCAATGGGTGCAAGCTCCAGGAACAGAGATTCCACCTCAACATGAGGAGGAACTTTTTGACAGTAAGAGCTGTTCGGCAGTGGAACACACTCCCTCGGAGCGTGGTGGGGTCTCCTTCCTTGGAGGTCTTTAAACAGAGGCTGGATGGCCATCTGTCGGGGATGCTTTGATTGTGATTTCCTGCGTGGCAGGGGGGTTGGACTGGATGGCCCTCGTGGTCTCTTCCAACTCTGCAATTCTATGATTCTATGATTCTATGATTCTAAGCACATGAAACACTAGGACAGGGGTGGGCGACTGCAAACAGGACAGGGGCCATTTTTCCTCCTTGCGCCCAACCAGTAGGCCACAGCAGCACATTTCAGCATGCCCCAAGTGACCTGATGTTACTTCCAGCCGCCATTCTGAGAAATTCCTCACCCCCTTTCCATTTGGGGGGAGTTTGGGGGTTAGGGGAGTAAGCTGTTCCCTTTTTAGCTGGTTGTAGAAGATCTGGCATGTGTTTCAGGGGTGAGATCTAGGGGCTTTAAAGGCCTTCTGAGGGGGTCCCACAGAGTGTACTTAGGGTCTCCAAGGGCCACATGCAGCATGCAGGCTGCACTTTGTCCACCCCTGAATTAGCATAACAGACAGAAAAGCATTTCAAATCAGTACTTCCTAATTTATTTCCATTAACAACTGTTTCTTTCTTTCCTGGAAACTCTCCAGGAACCAGCAGACAATTGCTCAGGGACCAGCACTAATTCAGGGACCACAACTTTAAGTAGAACTTCTTTAAAATTATAGCAGAGATGAAGCAGTCTCACCACTGATTTTCTTCAGTTTCCCTAAAGCAGCTTAGAGAAACAGCTAAGCTGCCACATCCTGCCACTCTGCTTCCTTTCTTTACACAGGTGTCCTTCAGCACACAGGAGCCATCTTTTGGTTCTCTGTCCTGATTCCATACAGTGGAGGACTACAACCATGGAAGTATTTTCCTATTCCTGCAAGCCTGCATATAGTGTGTGCACATTTACATATGTGAGAAAGTCTGTACAGTAACAATGACTAAAAACCCCTATAGCCCTGCCTCATGAGGGTGTCATTAAAGAACGAATGAGCCACCAGCTTATCAGAGGGTTGCCCCGGTTTTCCCTCACACTAGCTGCCTCCAGCACTCTCTTACATATCTCTCAGCTAGTCAAGTTCAGTATTTAAGAAAACTACATTTCCAGAATGCAAGCCTTACACTAGTAGGTATGAACACATACATGATTTATTATTGGTTTAGTCCAATTGCATACTCAGGGATAATAAACCTCACTATTTATTTATTTATTTGAAACCTCGGGATATGGAGACAAGTTCTAGTTTGTAATTGCTTTAAACTTGTAATTGCCTGTAAACTTCAGCTACAGTATCTATATTCTCTCGAATGCAGACATAATACAAAATCAAGGGTTAAACAGCATTTGACTGACTTTTACCTCATGGTTTCTATAATTTGCACACTGTATTCATAAATGTAGGAGAGTTCAAATGGCATGAATTAAATCCTTATAATTTCTTCTGTGTTTTTTTTAACGTTACATTGATAAGCAGCCAATTTCTTCCCTGATAAAAAGTTTCAATCAACATTTCACACAGAGTGATGGTACTGTGGGTTTTTTCACCATTACTATTGTATTTTATTGCTATCTATCTGTGTTTCTTATAACTCCTACTCATTATAAGTGGTGCAACAGTACTTCTGTTCCAAGGACTCAGAACAGTCCTTGAGAGAGAGAGAGAGAGAGAAAACAGATACATTCATAGTATGTAGACTGATAATGGGTGACAAAGAGTATTTAAACTTTGTATATTACATTGTTCATTAAAAAAAACAAGGAAAAATTAATTTTTGTTATTGGGTGGATTAAAAATTAATAACATCAACTAGTCCAGTGGTTCCTAAACTTTGGTCGTCCAGATGTTTTAGACTTCATCTCCCAGAATTCCTGACTGTTGGCTAGGTGGCTAGGGTTCCTGTGAGATGAAGTCCAAAACACCTGGAGACCCAAAGTTTGGGAATCACTATTTTAGTCTGTTTAAATTATTCTCCATCATTTTACATTTTAAATTGTTTTAAATTGTATGACTGTATGATTAAATTAGGAGCCAGTGTGGCATAGTGGTTTGAGTGTTGGCCTACGACTCTAGAGGCTAGCATTCAAATCCCTGCTTGGTCATGGAAACCCACAGGGTGACCTTGGGCAAGTTCCACACTCTCATCCTCAGAAAGCCCAATGATAGGTTCGCCTTAGGGTTGCCATAAGCCAGAAAATTGAAGGCACACAACACACACACAAACACATGGCTAAATAGTATTTTATTTGGATGATGGCATGAGATCTGACAATAGAAGAAGGAACATAAATATTTAAATAATTGCTTATCAGATAATGAAGCATCTAACCCCCACCCTTGGTTTAAATTTCCCTTTGATTTCATAGATCTTGTGGAAGAGGTTTCTTTTTCTTCCTTTTTTGTTGTCACCCTCTATTTATCTGCATTGATTATTATATTACAATTGTACAACTAACACTGATTACATTTAAGTGGCCCCAAATCATTTCCCAGTCAATACATGCTGATGCTAGGGTTCAAAATTTGTGAGCTACACCACAAAACTGAAGCCTCAATCAAACCCCATTTAAATAGGTTAACATTTCCAGTATGAGTGAATGATACTGAATGATAACAAATGAAATACTCTTCCTTAAAAGCTGATGAACTAGTTGTTAAAAGAAGTACACTCTGAGACCAAGTAAACTGGTTTTATAGTGTATTGCCATCTATAATGTTTGAGTCCTTACAACCACTATCAGCAGAACTCTCACAGTCCTGACTTATCAGTGATTTTCTTAGCTTATACTGGCATTCTGTCTTTAGAATATAAATTAGACAACCTGTTTTGTTTTGTTTTTCCCTAAATTAAAATACACCATTTTCAGAGTTAGCTGGCAAGAGGCTTTTTTTTTATTTTTTATTTTTTTTTTAGCAGTGACAGGGAAGTAGATTTCCTATTTTGGGATCCACTCCAGTCCTCTTCCCTAATTGAATTAGATTAAGGACATACAAAGGTCCCACATTTAGAACACTGCATTAATCAACTATAGCTTGTATTTGTACCAAACTCCAACATTTAAACAAATGTTGAAGCATTTAATTATTCCTGTACCAACTTTAACATTACCCAAGGAAAAGGCACCATCCCCTAATCAGAAACAATACAGCAGCTCTATACCTCAAAACAACACAGTTTACAATTTTTTCCCATGAATTTTAACAAGGCTTTTAACTGAAAAGTTTGTTGAAAATTCAGTTCTGAGCTTTACACAGTGTAACTCATACCACCGGAATTACCTTTCCTCTTTATTTTAGCTACCATGTTATTAAAGTATATGTTCACACATGAAACTCTCATTCAGTTATCCTTACAGCATCTTTACAATGTGAGGGTCAATGCGAGATCCAGACTGAGTGTGATTTGCTCATGGTCACAACTGAGAGGCAGGGCAGAATTACAAGGTAACAGTCTGATATATTAACATTATTTTCTGCTTGCTGAACTTCAAGCAAAAATCATTTTTTAAGCAGCCCACAAGAGAAAGTTTTGAGAAAAGGTCCCTTTCCCTGAACTGCACAGCAGGCTCTCCTTTGTTGAAAGTTGCAGCAGAGTGTACATTCAACAGATGCCGTTTAGACAGGGGCTTTCCTTGCCCCAAGGTACAGTTCAGCTTGTCCATTCTACTGTGCAATTACAGAATCAATAAAACATCCCTTTGAAACTCCCTGGACTAGTGCCGACATGCCGACAGTAGTCATGCTGACATCCCCCCCCCCGTTTCCGTTATTACTACCGTCAAACATTCTGAGAAGCAAGACATCAAGCCAGGTTGCAGGCTGAAAGCAAAGACTCATGCACAAAAGCAATGGAGCTGAAGCAATATTATGTCAGTCACATTCTGCTGAAAGTACTTGAGAACAAAAAAATTCCACTCAAATCATTTCTGTGAAGGCAAACCTAGCACTGCATGTTCAAAAAGTATACTTGCCTGTTGGTCTCTTTACCAGCCTATATTATGCCATAATTTTAGCACAAGCTTATTCTCAATAGACCTCAGATTGCTGGCAAACCTATCAGCTTGTATGAATGAAATGATCTATTCTACTTATGAAGAAATATGGCATAGTAACCTTTTCTTTATACATATGTAGCTGTGTAAATCCTAAATATGCAATCTGAGGAGCAAGATGAAACTGTGAGAATGAAATTTATAACCTTGTATTTTATTGTTATTATTTAGTTAGTTAGTTAGTTATACCCCGCTCGTCAGCCACAAGGCTATCAGAGCGGCTTACAAATTGTTTTAAGCAATAGCTATTTATACATCTACACTGCATTAATCAGTTTCCAATGTGTGTTAGCTAATCGCCCCCATAAGTCGGGTACTCATTTTACCGACCTACGAAAGGACAGAAGGCTGAGTGAACCTTGGAGCCCGCTGGAATCGAACTTGCAACTTGGTAACTTGCAGTACTGGCATTTAACCACTGCGCCTTGCCCCATATTTCATACTATTAGGCCTAAATACCCTAAAGGCACAAGGCCCCATCTAATTTTAGAAACTAAGCAAGGCCAGCTCTGGCTAGTACTTCGATGGGAGACTGTCAACAAATACCAGGTTCTGTAGGCTATAGTTCAGAGGAAGGAACTGGCAAAAACCACCTCTGTGTATTCCTTGCTTAAGAAAAACTCTGCAGAATGCATGGGGTTACCATACAATTGACAGGCAACTTGAAAGCACACACACACACATATTTTCCCCAAATCCCCCAAATATATGTACTATTGCATTGGACAGAAAATACTAACGTTACAACAAGAGAGACTGGTTCTTTTCCCGAAAGTGCAAATTTTTACAGTGGTAAGAAAACTCTACAAAATGCATGGAGTTGCCATAAGTCCATAGAAGAGTTGAAGGCACATACATACACATATACAAATGTAGGTGTTTTAGCAACACTACTGAAATATCTATCTCCAAACCTACCTTACATCCACTAATTTCTGTGTCACAACATAATGCTGCATGGTATATTTTATTTATATCTCAATATTTTGGCTCTTTCTTTTTCGTGTGTCAGGTCTAACATTAAAACTGCCTTATAGAAGATGAAGAGAGGTAGTTAGGTAAGCAAAATATTTCAGTCTTGAACATTTTTGGTACATATCTGCAATACTAAACATCAAAAGATAATGATTAGCAGATCTCCTGAGAAAAGTAAGAAAAACAAATCTCCCTGGAACTTGTGTATATGTGTAGATATATAGATACACAGTGACCATGAGCAAATTTTATATATATTGCTGTATTCTACAGATGATCATCTTGATCACTCTCCCTATATACAAACACATTGTCCTGCATATGGATGTTCTGGGTGAAAAAATGGGAAGATCCAGGTTGGGAGGTGGAGTTCTGTATCATAGGACAATTCCCAAGGTACACAGGAAAACCAGTTGAGAATACCAAGCAACAAAAGCCCATGCAAGAAAATTCAGATGCGATTGTAAGGCAGGGGGTGCTTTTAAGATTTGGATAAAGAATATACATGTCTAAAGGTGTATACATTTTTCAGAGCCAATTCTCCCTGAGCACACAATTTGTTAAGCTACAAATTCCTCTTGCAGTCTAAAAAACTGGTTGTTGCCTGCCTTCAGCTATCCTTTCCTTTGGCCTTTGCTCTGAAAATTGTCCCATCACATCACCCCTCCTTAACATTAAGAAATGGCAGTCCACCTTAAGACCTGTTACTCCCAGATTATACAATGCATTTCCCTCCCAGTTCCAGTAAGTTTCCACCTTGATGCCTTTAGGATGTCGATATGTATCTGTTCAATCTGGTCTTTGAAACTACTGTACTTCTAAATTATTATGACGATTTACATAAAAAGCTTAGTAAATATATAGTGAGGGATGGAGTAGCTGATAGCTAGACTGACTTGACTATTATGCTTTCCATGGACATAGCTCCAATGCCAATATAGTCCAGACAGACATAGGCATATTTGAATGGGAAAGTTGTCTATCTGCACTGCATTGCTTCCAATGGAATTAGAATCTGGATGTACATACATTCTACTGAAAGCAATCCAATGCAGACAGAGCATCCATAATACAACATGAATCCAAATGGGCATGTGAGTACACATCCTAAAGAAAGCCCTGCAGTTGGGATTGACAATATGCACCAGGATGAAGATTTAAATATTAATCCCTCTATAAATCATGGCCATTTTTCTCATGTCTATCCTTGTTTTTCTGAACAACAGGAAGATATGAGAAAATAATAGTGAGGAATTTTTTTTAAAAAAAATGTTCTCTTTACACATCTCATTATCAGAGCCAGATGTTAATTCTTCCCATCCAGTCCATTAATTCTGAAGTGTAATCATTCATTTCAAATTCTAAAGCTCAGACATGAGTGCTCATCCCATATATCTAACTTAGATTTCTAGCAACAACATCTTAAGAGTCTTCAAAACTACTTCTGCTGTACTTGAAAAACTATAAAAGTTGTAACCCTGGAAAATGAAGTCCTTTCTTTATTTGTGAGCCAGGTAAAACTCAGGAAGTTAAATGGGAAGCTTTCTCAAACCTGTCCTGCCACAGCAACCACAACTCCAACCAAACTGGAAAGACCACCCTGGGAATAAGAACTAATTCAGAGTTCCTACCAGCCAATTTTTGGGCCTCTTTTAGGTCAACATTAAAAACCATATTCACTTTAATAGGGTTATTTTCTAATGTGAACTACTGTATTTATTTTTTAAATGACCTGTACAGAGATTTTTTACTAGTAAGGATGAGACTACAAAGATGAGTTAATTAAGGAAACTCAATACAATCTATCCCTGTATTTCATGACCATTAATGGTCTTTTACACTTTCTGAAACTTTTAAATAATGTGCTTTTAATAATTATTGAAGTTTTCTTATTTTTCTCAAATATATCTCCTTGCAGATTTTACTCCTAAGATATATAAATCAAAACCAAACATTGTAATGAGAATTAATTTTTTGCCTCCCGTGTCACACACACCCCCCAAAAAATAGATCTGTTTTACAAATTGTAAAAGTATATGGCTCCGAACCTCTTAGTTTCCTTTTAAAGCTGCATCTAGGACAGCATACAATTGGAAACACAAGAAGTAATCACTTCTTCTTAACAGAACTGTAGTGAACTTGCATATAACTAGGTATATCACTACTTCTTATTAGCTTATTACAACATTATTCTATTTATGTGATAATCATGATCCTGGACTATTTCACAACAAAATACACAGAGAGGGGTGGCCTTTTTCTGAGTAACACACTCCCATGTGTTACTCAGGCAAAACCTTTTCCTTTGGGCAATACAGAGAAGTTTTCTATTCAGAAATCTGCAGTAACAATAAAGTTTTAAGGACTAGTGCAAATAAAGCAATCCTGGACACTTAACCATGAATAAGGGGTTAAGCTAGACTAGACTGTGTGACTGCACAATCCTTCTCCAATCCATTCCCTCAAAAGGTCTGACAACCACTTGTTATATCCTTGCCAGTCCTAACCATAACTGTCCCTCCCATCTACTCTGCTGCCCCTCATACAGGATAAACAACTCCCACTGAAAGCTACCCACCCTCTAAAATTGTGCCTCCAGCTCTCCCTGTGAATATACCCAGCTTAATCTTTCAACACTCAGTAATAAATCTCCAAACAAATCTCTTCCACAATATCCCATTAAAAGAATATTCACAAAGGGTGCGATAAAACTGCACCTTACAGCCAATTACTATTAAATACTGTAATACACCCAACATTTTGTTTGGGAGCCTTCTTCTTAGACGGCAGCATTGTCAGACTATTTTTCAGGTCAGGAAAAATAGCTTTTATGCTAGGACAAATTTCTTCAGAAATCCCTAACTGCTTGAGAGAAAAGAACTTCAAAAACAGATTGATGAATAACTGAACTGAAACTACTGTCATGATAAATCTTAAGGGGAAAGAATTTGGCTGCTTCTATTTTAATTCATCTCCCCCACCAAAATAGTCCTTCCAATTTTATTTTTATTTTTATTTATCCTCCTCTGTCTTATACAGTCTCAGACCATTTTTTTGACTCTTCCATTCTCCCAATAGCCCAAGAGATGTTAATTTCCTAGTGGCAGATTGCTAAACTTTTCAAAATAATTGTGTGGTACAGTGACAAGAGTTTTGAACAGAGTAGGGAAACTCAGTGTCCAAGTCTCACTTGGACATGCAGATGTGTAACCTTGGCCCAATAACCATCTCCTGTGTTAACCTATCTCACAGAACCAAAGTTACCTGTTGCAACCTAGTCCAACAGTACCTTAAATTCTAACAGTACAACTTTCTCTTTTACCTTACCTATTCTTATTCTTTATTGCTTTTCATCCCACTTTCCTTCATAGAAAATCATTGGCTAAATGGTTAATGTGAGAATTTTTCCCCTCTTCCTTAAAATGGGAGCTTCCCAGGAGGAGAAAACAGTGCTGTCTTTGTCTATAATAACTCTAAAACCTCTTAATACAAGGGAACTTGCAAGCACAATTTTACTAAAACCTATTAACTTAAGTTTAAAGACATTAAAAGAAATATGCTGATTTGTTATTGCTTCTGTTGTTAACTGCCATCAAGTCAACTATGACTTATAGTGACCATACAAATGAGACCTCCAGGTCACCCTATCATCAACAGCCATGCTCAACTCTTGTAGATTCAGGGCTGTAGCTTCCTAGATTGAGTCTGTCTGTAAGCTTGAGGGCAAGGAACTGTTTTGTTGTTCTTTTTATTGTAAAGTGCCATGTACATTGATGGCACTATAGAAATAAAAGATAATAACAATATAATAATGTGGTCTTTCTCTTTTCCTACTGCCGTCTGCCTTACCAGGCATTATTGGGCAAAGTACAACAATCTCAGTTTAGTAACCTTGGCTTCTAAGGAGAGTTCAGGCTTGATTTGTTCTAGAACTCATTTATTTGTCTTTTTACCAGTCTAGATAAATGGGCACTAGAGTAAATAATGCCTGAATTCTCCATAGGAGCCAAGATGATGGGGTGTTGATTTATTGCAACAGAACTAGACCCAAGCCCAAACCATTCTTACATGTTTCTTTAACTGTTAACAGAACAGTAGATGAATTTCCTGAGTATTTCTCATGGGAAACACCAATATTTACCAACTATGAATGACCTACAGTAGCCAACACCAGAGAGGAAAAGTCAAATCAAATCTAATTGCTACAGCACAGACTGAGCATCACCATGATAGATCTAAAACTAAGTTGTGGATGTCTGATTACTAACAGATCATATTTGCTTTAAGGGTACACCATACATCAATCAAAATTAAATTCCTTATGCTCATCGCTACCAAGTAATTGGGGGGTGGGGGGATACCTACATTGAGCCCAACCAATGGTATGTTCAATGGTCTTCCAATCTGCTCTGTGTCTGGCATCAACAATGCAAGACAGAGAGGAGGCAGATGAGACTGAAAAATCACTAGCTAGGCAGAGGGAAAAGACCTATACACCAAAATAAAAATGAGAATTAAAAATATGCATGTTGTACAAACAGAATATAGAACAGTTTGAACAGTGCTATATTTTCCTCACCGATGAAAAGACACCTCTATAACTCACTGGTGGCTTTGATCACTTGTGAGCCATTGGGTATTTCTTTGCGGCTTGGGTAAATATAAGTCATTCACAGCTGAAACATAATTTCTCTTCCTTTCCCCTGCCACTATATGTTATGCACGAATATGTCTTGTATATAGGCACACTACCATGTTGTGCTGTTCAAAAACACATTAAAGTTCAGCAGATGGTAGAAACATTTCTGTTGCCAAGGATTAGGGGCCACAATATATCTCAACATGAATAATAAGCACAAGTGTTTACTGGATTTTGCACTGCTATATTAACTGTAGTATATTAACACTGGCTTCTTCCTTACTGCGTTCCATCTATAATGGTATTTGCTTATGTTTAACTTAATGCTTAAGTATGAAAATCCTGAATTATCCTAAAAAAATAATTATTTATGTGCATGGTTATTTCTGATAACAAAAACACTTGTACAAACAAAAAAAGTGATAGCATTTCAAATAGTAATGGATATTTATTTTAGCATACAGATAATTTTACAAAATAGTTCAGAGAAGATTGGGAAAACAACATGAGAAATTTGTACCAAATTAAAAAATAGTCCACTTTATTGTGTAGCTTAAACTGTATCAAGTGTTGCTTTATTGTACCTTGTGGGTGTTAATGATTTTATGCATGATGAAGCTGAAAGGGATTGTGTAGGGACACTGTTATTAAAATGTTTCTGAAGTAAAAATCACATTAGAAGACATTTTTTATTATTATAGCTCAGAATTCACTGTTGGTGCCATTTCCACAAAGAATCTACTATCAGGGAGAGTAGTACTTTACCTCTACATGGAAGTTTGTTCAACCTATAGGGATAACACCAAATTTGTTGCAACTTAGTATGAATTAAACCAACTACTGCATAGCTGTAACCATCTAGGGTTAATTAGGAGATGTAAGATATAGTCCCATGAGTCCAGGAAGTTACCCCTGTTTTAATAGTTGTATTGAACAGAAACATTCACTAGGCATAACTTGAGCTGGAAGCTCCACCTACTCAAATCACCTCTTCTTGCACAACTGTTGAAGGTACAAGAACACTTCCCTCTCTGTCATATGGCCACCCTACAGCAGTGGCAAGGATTTCTTTATCAGCTCCTGCATAAGCTAGTTGGATCCTTTTCTCAGTAGACAAGATCTTGTGACTGTCATCTAGGTCAGAGCTTGCCAAGTTATCAGATGTGGGGGGGCAGCAGTTCTCCCCACCCCACTGTGCTAGGGAATTATTTGTGCCCATTAGCTGCAATTCTTTCTTTTCTGGAAACTCACTAAGGACTGGAAGCCAATGGCTGAGCAATCTGCACCAGTTCGGGGACCAACATTTTCAATGGCATGGATTTAGCCTGCTTCTGCATTTTAGATCACTGCACTGCCCTTAAAAACAAACTTTATCTAGTACAGACTACGGCTACCCAAACAACTGAAGAACAGGAAAAAAGTAGATATGAACCTATCTGCACTGGCTGCCTATTTAACATCTGGACCCACTCCGAGAAAGAAGTTTTAACATTTAAAGCCCTAAAACATTGGTGGGATTAATATAATATGCAGGTCATGTGCAGCCCTTTCAGAAATCCAGGACAGCCCTTCCCCGCCTCTTCAATCACCTGAAGTCTCCGGCACCTCCCCCACCCAACATTCAGCCAAATCCCATTCCCTTCTGCTAAAAAATATAGCACAGAACACTTAAAAGGCTATTTCAGGGGAACCCACCCCCCAACCACTAGAATCCTCCCTTCAAAAGGCAGCATCAAGTAACATCACGTAACTTCTAGTCATAAAAAATGACAGAAAACCAGACCTCAATGGAGTTCTCCAGAACTCCAGAAGCAACCTTCTGGGCTCTGTAGGATGTCTACTCCTGCCCGAAAGATCCCAGGTTTCACCAAAGGGTGCACTTCTCCTGTGTTGCCTTTCTTAAGACCTTCAATTGAGGTCACACTTGCAGTTCCATCATTCACATAAATGGTGTCACAAGACAGAGAGTGGCAGACCCTCTTCAAGAAACAGTAAGACCCCCTGATCTGCACGATTGCTTTCAGCAGTTTCACTTATCTATGGTCACTGCTACCGGAAGTATCTGTGAGGACCTCTCAGTCTTCCAGTGCAATTCTATGGTATGCTTGGGCTTGGGCTGGAAGTTGACCTCCCGCCTTCCTCTTGTTGTGCAAGCATCAGTTGAGGAAGTGATGAGAGGAAAGTTGAGAGCAGATTGGTTCCCCCACCCTCAGCAGAACAGCAGGTGAATGTGGGGGGGGATTCCTCCCGACCATGGGAAACACTGTTGTTTCTAAGGCCCCTAACTCTGTGGTTAAGTTTAAGTCAAAGTGGTTAAATTTAAGTAGTCAACCCCGGTCTGAAAAGATAGGGTTTGGTACAGTAGGACCCCCATATCTGCTGGGGATTGGTTCGGGGGTGTGGATACTGAAAACTATGGATAATAGCGAACACCATTGAAAATAATGGGACTTCTGGTTTAAAATACCATAGAGTTGCCTTGGAGGACCTAGAAAATAGCTAGAGAGGACATATTTTCTAGGAAGACTTGACAGTAGGTGTGCAGTTTTGTGTCCGTGGATTACTGAATCAGCAGACAATGAATCAGTGGATATGAAGGTCCTACTGTACTGTACATGGTTTCAGGCATCCACGGGGAATCTTGGAATGTATCTCCTGCAGATATGGGGATCTTACTGCAATGGCATTAACTTTCTCAATCTCCTGTTGAAGAAGCATAGAGAGCCCCTCCTTCTCCCTGTAGGCCTTTTTCTCCCAGCTGAAGACTATGTTCCTCCACAGAAACCTACCGTACCATAAAGTGCCTTTATTGTGTCCCTTGGTCATGGTTTCATCTTATTTTTAAAACATATTTTTAACGTAAAGGTTTTAAATTCCAGGTGGCATCCAAGTAAACATTCCCATTTTCCTTCCTTGCCCCCCCCGCCACTCCAAACTCTGCTCCAGAGAATCATCCCAACGTTTTGCATAAAATTCAGAAGAGGATGGAGGTCTGCAGTGAGGAAGGGCAAAAGGAAGAAAATGCTAAGTCGATTTGAGCTTACCTGATTTACATTTCAAAGTTCCAGTTTAGCTGTTTGTCACTTTAATTTATAGTAGAATTGAGATTAATGAATGACAGAAATAAATAAGAAGATAGGAACTGAAGAATGAAAACAGGAAAATGAGTACAAATAAGTGAAAGATTTTGGGTAAAGGACAGGCCTTGGCTTATGAAGCTAGGAAGTTCACAGAGTCCTATGATTTCGTTTCTATTTCAGGTCACATGATCTCTCTCTCTCTCTCTCTCTTTCTCTGGAAGATCCACATTTTCCCTTATTTTTCTAACAAACATGAAGATGTGAGTTTTTTCAAACTTACTCTTTCAATTATTAGTCAACCTCCCATCCATCCATGTACTCAGATAATTCTGTGTACTATCCAATTCATGTCAGTGGAGTGACAGCTGAACTGCATCACAGACAAATTCCTTTACATACACAGAGTGTCTTAGCCACTGAAAGGAGCAGAGGAATTCTCTCAGGCAATGGAACCATACATAGAATTTGGGAAATCCCCAGTGCCTAAAAGATATTATTGGATTTGGATGTTTCACTGTAAGTAGCAACATCTTTGAGAGCTAGCATGGTGTAGTGATCTGGGTGCTGGACTAGGACTCTGGAGACCAGGGTTCGAATCCTCACTTGGCCATGGAAACCCACTGAGTGACCTTGGGAAAGTCACACACTCTTTTAGCCCCAAAGGAAGACAATGCTAAACATCCTCTGACCAAATCTCACCAAAAAAACCCTGTAATAGGGTCACCTTACGGTCTCCATAAGTCAGAAACGACTTGAAGGCACACAACAACAACTGCAACAGCAGCAAGCAACGTTTTCCTTTCGCTGTTGTCAAGTTAAAAAATAAAACATATACCAAAAACTGGTTTAGGGGAGGGGGAGCACATTAATATCAACACTTTTCAAAATAAAATACTTTTAACTTTATTCCCTTCCCACCTTCCCAGAAAAGAATGCTCATTTTCTGACGAGACCTTTTCAAAATTCTCAAAGAAACGAAACTCATATAATTGGAAGTGTTTTGCTTAAAACCTGCCTCATAGCTTTCTAGGATGTGAATCTACATTGAAGATAGGTATTTAAAAATAAGAACCTAACTTTCTCTTGTGTTGTAAATAAAACTGTATATTCTTTTGCTTAATCTGATATCACAATGACTGCAACGTAACTGTATAGTGTTTACATGCCACTGAATTTGAAAAATGCCACACCATCCCGAGACCCTTTCTATTTTTTAAATTTCTTTTTCATTCTTCTGAGCTTAAACCCCGGGGGTGGGGGGAGGGGAGTCAGGCTTTTATGACACCTGTCTCTTTCTGTTTGGTTATTTTGATGTTCCATATTCCATTATTTATTTACTTTATTTTTGAAGTAACCTGCCAAGGCTTCTGAATCTATAAGGTCTGCCACTTGTGCCAAATCAAGATTTTTGTTTGACACCAGCAACATTCTTTTTACAATGAAAAGGTGGCAGGGGAGAGTTATGTGTTGCCACACTAATAGCACTGTTTCTAAACCTTCATTCCATACCTTTGGAACCTTTCCAGGATTACACCATTCATTTGCGCTACACGTTTATCACACGCAGCATTTAGGACTGCCCACTAACGATCTCCTCCAAGACATTATCCCCATCCCTTTTCCTAGTTTGGCATGTGTGCACACATGTGCCCGTGTGCAAGCACACACATGCCCACACAGAGATGCCCTCTCAAGAAATATACAGTAGGACCCCTGTATCTGCTGCGGATTGTTTCGGGGGGGGCATGGATACCAAAAACCATGGATAATAGCAAATACCACAGACTTGCCTTGGAGGACCTAAAAATGGCTAGAGAGCACACATTTCCTAGGAAGACTCTATGCTAGGTGTGCCGTTTTGTGTCCTGTGAATAAGTGAATCAGTGGATGGAATCAGTGGATAATGAATCAGTGGATATGGGGGTTCTACTGTACGTGAAAACAGTGTTATGTTTAAAAAGGCCTTTTCCTCCTCATGCCAGGGGCTTTCTGATCAGAATAGATTCTAGCTTCAAATTTAACTAATTGCTGGCAGATGAAAGCCAACAGCTTTGATCTATCCCGATGCTGGCTTTCCTCTGCAAAAGATTAGTTAAGTCTGAAGCTAAAGTCTGGTCTGTCCAGAAGCTAGAAGAAAACAATTAACGGTTTAATAAAATAATTAAAATGAACACTTTAAAAAAACTGTAAGATGCTTTTCCACTTACATTTCCAGGCGTGTATGTGGGGGGGGGGGTAGAATGAGGCTCAAAAAGATAATGAGAGGGTGAGAGGGCAGTGAGCAAATTTTTGGCTTTTCTGACAAGCCCCAGTTGGGGGGGGGGTGTCATTTGGCAATAGATTTTTTAAACAGAGAACAAGGTTTGCAAGTTTCTTAGTTACTTTGCCAATGGAAAGGAAATCAAATTGAAATGTCCACCTCTTCTCTTTTTCCCCTGATCACTGAAGGTGGACTGACATTATACCACCCAAAGCATGCCCACTGACCACCGAAAATCAGCATAGAAGCACTACTGAACTTCCACACAGGAAATCGTAGCACAACAGAAGCAGGAAAGATCATTAACAGATTTTTTTGTGTTAATAAGAAGAAATGCTTTCCAAACGGTCTCTCATGGGAGAACAACAGAAGAGGAACAATGTCATGTGATAAGCCGCAGTCAAAGATGTTATCATCTGGCTAAGCTTCTTAAATATTCCTGGCCTTTGCTAATCAGACACAACAGTTAAAGTTAGACTCCCCATCGCCCTAATATTTGACAGCACTATGTGTGAAATGCAATTTCAGATCTTTTAATATATGTTTGAAAAATTCTCCCTAATATTTTAAAACATAGTTGTGGTGCTCAGCTCAACAGAAACCTAGCAAGACAAATAAATGCATTCTTTTTAAAAGTGAGAAAAATTCTCTACTTGAATATGTTATTAAGTAATTATTTGGAATTCTCTTTTATAGAAAAGTAGTATAAAATCTTTTGCTAAGGGTGACCATTATCTTCCAAGTACCTGCCTCATCATAAACATTTTCTCAAATAGAACACTAATTGTCTTCTCATTCTCACCTCCTACACAAAAGTCACTATGGAATGACAATCACCGAGTCTTCTTCTAGAAAAACGGTGTTTGTTTTACCTGGTGAAATTGATTTGTGCTATTACAGATTTGTGAGAGCACAGAACCTGTTTCTTGGCATTGCTTGCTCGTTCTGTCTAATCTTCCAAAAACAAAACTTCATGGCTTGTATACTTTTCACTGGACTTTCGTTACTCCTGAGGGACAAAGACACCACCACAATAATGCACAAAGAGTAACAGAGAATTTTTTTTTATCCAGACTCCTAGGAAAGCAGGAAGGAAACACTGATCAGGAATTATTCCCAAGTCCCAAATTGTGTTGGCACTTGGATTAGATTCCTAATGTACAACATAAGTGAATACGACACATGGATGCTATGACCTTTACTGTAGATTCTATGGCATCCAGATAAAAAATTGTATTAGTTGATTTTATCAAGAGAACAACAACAACAACAAAAACAGCTAGCATTCATACAGTGATACATAACACTTGTTGGTTCAAGGGATAACTCCTGGTATGTTTGACCCTATTTATGTAGAGGAATTCTATGCATCTTTCTGTTCACAGAAATTGCCAAGTGACTTACATAAAGATTGTGAATCAGTACATAAAACTAAATCAGGTAAAATTAATATTAAATTATACCACAAAAGAAAAACCAACAGCTGAAAGAGGGCCTAAAATTTGAATGCTTATTAAAAGCTAATATAAGAAAAGAGCCCTGAAGAAGAAACTGTCATAAACAAGTATTTACAAAACATTAATGAAGGTACCAGGTGAAACAGGCAAAAATGAAAACGTTCCTCTGTCTGGTTTAATACTGTATATGGTTAGGGAATGCAGAGGAGGACCTCAGCTGCAGATTATAAATGGCATGCAACTTCCTACAGCAAAAATGATCAGACATTCTGGTCTCAGACCATTAGGACTTTCAAAAAAATTTAAAAATGAGTACTTTATACCTGGGAGCCAATAGAATTCTTTCAAGATTGGAGACACAACCCACTAACCCACTTCTGCTGAATTTAAGTGTGTGTGGAATACTATGTCCAGTTCTGGGCACCACAATTCAGGAAGGATACTGAGAAGCTGGAACGTGTCCAGAGGAGGGCGACCAGGATGGTGGGTGGTCTGGAACCCATGCCCAATGAGGAGTGGCTTAGGGAGCTGGGCATGTTTAATCTGGAGAAGAGAAGGTTGAGAGGTGTCATGATAGCCATGTTTAAATATTTGAAGAGATGTCATACTGAGGATGGAGCAAGCTTGTTTTCTGCTGCTCCAGAGACTAGGACACGGAGCAATGGGTTCAAACTACAGGAAAAGAGATTCCACCTAAACATTAGGAAGAATTTTCTGACAGTAAGAGCTGTTCAGAAGTGGAATGCACTGCCTCATAGTGTGATGGAGTCTCCTTCTTTGGAGGTTTTTAAACAGAGGCTGGATGGCCATCTGTCAGGAATGATTTGATTGTGTATTCCTGCATGGCAGGGGGTTGGACTGGAGGGCCCTTGAGGTCTCTTCCAACTCTATGATTCTATCAAAGGGGTGTTCCCAATACCAGGGATTCTATTAGGTTAAAAGTTTTAACCTAATATGTACATTGCCACCCTACTTCTCGACCATCTCCTAGACTGAGAGATGAGGCTCTCCTGTCAAGAGTAGCTCAGGAATTCATATTGTGTGTAACTTTCTATAGTTCCAGTACCAAGGCCAGACAACTTTCTGGTGGAGTCTCCAGTTGCTGGAGCACAGAGCCTCTGTGGGAGGTCATGTGCACTAGATCCTTGCCTTTCCTGGCTCATAAAATAGGAAGAGAGAACTTTTTTATTAGTGAGCTTGTAAACTGTATCTTGTTTTAAGCTTATTGTGTAAGCTGCCTTGGGTCCTATGTCAGAAGAAAGGAAGACTGTAAATAAAATAATAAATAAATAGATAAATGTTAAAGGCAACCTCTTAACAACTATTGATTCATTTGTGAGTTCACTTGCATGCTTAATAAGATCATAGTTGCAGGCATAATACACTCTGCAAGGAGCAAATACAACTGCTATGATCACGTTTTCATTCTTTTCTGAGCATGCCAGCATTTTTATGCTATATCTACTCATATACAGTAGCACCCCCGTATCCGTGGGAGATTGGTTCCAGGGCCCCCCATGGATAGTGAAATCCAGAGATAATAGCAAATGCCCCTCCATTGCTACTGCCGCCACTAGAACCATCCCGGAGGGAGAAGGGAGGCAA
This sequence comes from Gambelia wislizenii, assembly GCA_030847615.1. Classification (NCBI taxonomy): domain Eukaryota; kingdom Metazoa; phylum Chordata; class Lepidosauria; order Squamata; family Crotaphytidae; genus Gambelia; species Gambelia wislizenii. The sequence goes on from JAUMIR010000002.1 coordinate 67,531,588, forward strand.
GATCTCTCATCCTCCTCTCCCTTTAACCCTCCCATCGCCACTGCCGTCATAGAAGCCATCCCGGGGGGCAAAAGGAGAAGGGAGGTGAGATCTCTCCTCCCCTCCCTTTGCCCCCTATCACCGCTGCTGCCACCAGAGCCACCCTGGGGGGTGAGATACCGCCTCCTCCCATCCCTTCGCCCCTCCCATCACCACTACCACCACCAAAGCCATCCCAGGGGGTGAAGGGAAGGCATGTTCTTTCATAGTCTGAATGCAAACAGCAAGCACAGCCTGTTGATGCAAACTACCAGTTTCTACAGATTCCTTAAAATACTTCATTCTGTCTGCTGAACAATGTGGGAGTTGCAAAAAGAACATGTAGATAGCAGCAATGTAATCCTGGGAATGTCCATTCAAACCCATACACATATTAAATTCCCAGTTCCAAATATAAGAATTAAAATGTTCATTTTATACATCATTTATTTTAAAAAAAACCTCACAATGCATGTCCTTCTCACCCAATTAAAAAAATAATAATAATACAGAAACTGTTAAACTGTATAAATACAATTTATCATCATCTGCTTTTCAGCACGTCTTAGACCAGTGGTTCTAAACCTGTGGTCTGAGGAGTTCCAGAGGTCTGCAATGTCCTCACAGGGGATCCGTGAAGGCTTGAAGGCGGCTTGGCACACCTCTTCCCTGCAGTGGAGTGGTCATGTGGCAGGAGCCAAGGCAAAGGCTGGTTGGCTTGGCCTACACTTTGCCATTTAATCCACTCCTGCCACAAACTTACAGGAAGAAGCAGGAGGGAAATCTTCCCTCCTTCTCCACTGCCTCTGAGGGAAGGTTTAATGGATGGTGTAATTGTATTATTGTTGTTGTTGTTGTTGTTATGCCATTAGTAAGAGGTCCCAGAATCAGCACCCACACCCCTATTACACTAGTTTTGAGCTGCCCTACAGAAAGAGGCCTACATCGATATTTACTCCAATTTTCCTCAATTAGCTTGGGAGGGGGGAAACAACTCAAGAGCAAAAATTAATAGGCTTCATGGGATATTTCTTGGCCCAGAATTCTGGTTTTCAAAAACAAATCTCTATGGACCGTTAAATCTCTGGGTGATGTGGAAAATTTTTAACCTAATATGTACATTGGCTAAGACAAATAATGCACTCACAAAGAAAGAGACAGTCAAGACTGGAGGTTCATTTAATGCATAGGAAAAAAGCTGCAATCAATCAATACTTGAAATTTGGGGTTATTATTTATTATCATATAGGTGACTACATTCCAGAATAACCTTCCCAATCTTCTGCCCTCCAAATTGTGGTGGACTAGAGCTACCATCATTGACCATGATGGCTGGGGAACAATGGCAATCTAGTTTTCAGAAAAGTAGCCATGTTAATTTCTTGCTCCATAAAAAGGAAGATGGGAAAGGGAGGGGGGAGAAATTCTACAATGAAAAGTTGCAAGACACCAAGGTAGGATTTTCCCTACCCCTGGCCAAAAATATCTTCTCAACTTGGAAGTATGTTTAAGGAAACCAAGTAAATGGTGGCAGGCTGAAGTACGTTCTGTGATCAAAGCACCCTGTACCTTGCTTTGCCATTTCCAAAAAGTACAGAAGAGTACAGCATAAGTGCTGTGTGTTTGCAATACCAGTCCAGCATCATGCATGGCAAAATTAGGATGACATGGCAGTTCACCTGCCCTGCTGCATGCATTTAGATTTTCTGGAGTGACAGATCTTTGAATTAACCACATTAAAACCTATTCTTAAAACTATAATAGTCAAAGTAACAAGCTTAGCCCCACTACCTTGGTACTAGCATATTGTAAGAATCAATTTGCCAGATTGACTTGCTTATGGATTAGCTTTAGGAACTTCAATCTCCATTGATTTTCTTTAAGACTTAAATTTAAGTACTCTAGCTTTAAAGTGTGAATTACATGGTTGATCACAATGTTATGCCATTGCAAAAGCAGCCAAAAAACAAAACAGCCCAGTGACATCCATAAATTTATTTCTTAGCCACTGGGGCACATCATTAATTATTCCTTACAGAAAATTTAGTAATTTACGCCTGGACTTTTTTCAATGACAACAAAAATCTAAACAGACCACAACTACAAATACAAATAATCAGCGAGCTAAAGCAAAAACCTGGCTGAAATTCCAGACTGAAAACCACAAAGTGAAATAGAATTTTGCACATTTTGCAAATTTGCATGCCAAAGAGATTCCAAAAAACATGTCTGCATAAGGAAAGGGAAATTACCAGACACTCAACTGGCAAGATCTCTGTCAATTCACTAATTGATCTACATTAGCCATAACTCATAGCATAAATATCTAGGCTGCTCTGCGATTTTGTAGTGCTTTACAATTACAGCTGTGTGGGAACATATCTGAATGAGAGTTACTTCTAGCAGTTGCTAGGATGCCCAATACAGGAACCTCTTATAATGGTACATTAACAGAGGGCGCCAAGTACAGACATGTTACACAACATTTCTCTAAGCATAACCTGTGCCCTCAAACAATCAAGAATGCTCCTTCTTTCTTCTTTCCCCTTTCTCTTTTCTTTCTTCTCTCTCTCTCTCTCTCTCTTTTTTTTTTTTTTGGAGAAATGATCAAAACCTGGGGGCGGGGGGAGGACAGAACATCCTGCATGAAACCGCATCCTGAACAAGCATCACCACGATTCACTGTAAATAAATACTCTCTCCTTGCAGCACTTCCGTCAACTGTCACTGCCTTGGCTCCAATCACCTTTCAAGTCCAAACAGGAAAGCAGAGAAAAGCGAGTGAGATGGCAGATATGAGGTTTAATTTGCTTTTCCCTGCAGTTTTCTTTGGTGGTGCGCTTCCAATTCTTTGGGACTGCCAGCTGCCTGGAATCACTCCTGGACCCAGTTTTTTCCTGTTAACCTTCATAATTGTGCTACAAAAGCTGCAAGAAGTGAGGCTTCTTCCTCTCCTCCCCCCCTCCCCACTCCCTGTATTAGATAAGCAGCCAGATTCAAACGCTACTGTTGCTTGCAGACAGAAATGACAAACTGAGAACTGCTGGAGAGGTTTGGTCACCTATGGTTTCACATAATTCAAGATAATACGTTGTAATAATATTTTTTTAAAAAAAATAAGGCAAGGAAGGGAAGAAGATTAAAGACTAAAATAAAGCTGACCTCAATATGTTTTGAAATTTGTGAAAATATAAGCAAAGCTTGGGGAGATGAAAGATGTGATACAGATAGAAGATGCAATGTTAAGTGGGGGCCAACTTAATTCTTGCCAGTCAGGCCTAAAAAGCAGTGACATTCTTACATGTGAAGTGGAGGCTTATTCGGGCTTAGGGGATGGGCCACTCCCTCCCAGGTAAATAACCATACTTTGCAAACTGAAATGTGTTCAAAGTGATAGGAGGGTTGGGCTGGCATACTCAGGAAGAAGGCTGCCTAATGAAAAGAGGATGCTTGTTGCCTGAGTAAAGTAGATGGGTGAAAACCCTCATAACCATCACTCACACAGGATGTTCTAGCACAGTGGAGTCCCTGCCTTGAGGAGGTGATAAACAGCCTTGGCAGACATGCTCAAAAAAAAGGTGGGGTGGGTGGAGTGTGCTCTGATGTTCCACGTCCCCTCCCAGCAGCCATACAAATACACAAAAAGAGCAATTTAATTAATAAAAGGATGAACCATTACACATAGAAGCTTATTATGAATAAGCGTAGATGTCTCTAAGGCTTCTGTGAAATCATGTTCTCACAATTTGCTCTAAAGACATGACTTAATATTCTGGCAGGTACATTCTCCAAATGTGGCTAATTGTCAGTCTATGAAACATGGCTTTAAGAAAAAAACTTAATGTTCAGCTTTTGTTTTAAAGGCCACTTCAATCAAGAGAAGTTTTGTTGCAGCTTTCTTCCACTGTGTCTTGATACCTATTGTGTTTGAAGCCATTACCTTCACAATGTTAGAGAAGAAAAGCTGATGTGAGGTGGTTTTTTAGAATAACTGAATGTGTAGATTCAGGTACAAAGGTATCCCTACCACACATTGATCAGTGTGCATCTTCGAGACAGAACTGCAGGCACGCCAGGGAAGTAATTTTAAATACTCCATGTGGTTACTTTCTTCACACCGTGGTCCACTCAGGAGCAACAGCAAATGTCAGGCAATTGTTTCCTTACCAATATTTTTAAAAATCCTACCGCATCAGGTATAAGTTTGAGTTTCTTTGGTAAATTTTAACACTCAAATACTGTAGTTTCTTGTAGCCATGGCATGGGATGATATAAAGCAGCCTCTAGATGGTGAGCATGTCATGAGAATAAAGCTTTAAGAAACTAGACTTACACCAACATTTTGCAGTATATTCTCAATTCCTAACAAGGCTGTGCTCTCAAAGTGCCAAACGGCCAGCCAGCCATGCCTTCTGTAACAAAGATATACCATTCCATTTTCCCCTCCCCATTTTTCCAGTTTGCATTTCCAGCAAGACACTCTGCTTCCCATACCTAGCACCCATATGCTGTTTTTACTTTGTTTGTGGGTGGGAGAATGACCTCTTAGATGTGTGTGTTTTTTTTTAACTTGCAAATTTCAGGGTTTTCCAAATCATACTGATACCTCTTGTTTCTCAGGGACCCCATTTTGACTCCAGTACTCTTGCACTCACCACCAGTTTTCACTAACTGAGGGAGAATTTAAGGAATACTGTATAAAATCTTTGTACATTGGCTACTTGATCTGTATATGTCTAGAAATTTTAGTCAAAAATCAGACCCAAGAAAACTGAGTTGATATATCCATGGGTCTATGTAAGTACTTATCAAAAAAGGAATGATGCCCTTCTCTGAGTCAAGTGGCAAAAGGTGAGAGCTTAGTCCATCCCAGGAGAAGCTAAAAGAAGCATCAACAATCTCTCCTGTACCCTCTCTGCTGCAGCGCCACTTCTGGCCTTTTTGTATGCCTGGGCAGGAAAATGGCAGTAGCAGCGGCTCTTGGGTGCTTCCTCTCAAAGGAGTGCCAAGGGAATAGAGGGGGTCACTGCTTCTTTCAGGTTCTCCCAGGACAGACTAAGCCCTCACCTTTCACAACTCTACTCAGAGAAGGGGATAGTTCCTTTTTTGTAAGAGTTAATATACTACATTAACTTTTATCAAAAAAGGAACTATCCCCTTCTCTGAGCAGAATGGCAAAAAAGGCCTTTATTTGAATCCCTGGGCAGAAAAATGACACTGGCTCTAGCAAAATATTTATCTACAGTATATATTTTTAAAAGCATTAATCAGTTTACCAAAAAAAAAAAAAAAGACCTTTACATCAGACTCAAGCCCTGATAAAGAAGTGTCTCAGAACAAATGTTTCTGTGAAGTATTTCCATAGGGTACAGTTAGAACATGCACTGGAGGCAATCTAATCCAGTACAGAATGATTTAAGCCGTGGATACAACCTGCTCTAGGGCAGAAGGTTGAAGACACAGGCTCAGCAAATCCTTTTTACTTCTATGAGTCATTTTTTGTTTCATTCAATGAGGGTTCTTGCCCATTACTTTGAACTAGCAAAGCTCACTGGTAGTTACCAATGAACAAATGAAGTCATTATAATCAGCGGTGGCTGGTAGATTCCATGTCTGTGGGGCAGTGAACTGATTCCCAATTTTAGTCTGAACTTTAAAATAGGTATCCAAGGTGCTGAACCCTATCCGCAAAATAAGTTTAACCACCTTGAATTCTACTCTGAAGTTTGAACTAAAATCCAGAATGGTTTCTCTCCCTCTCTCACACACACTTCACTGTCATGGAAGTCACCAGCTATCACTGATGATAATTTTCAAAAAAAGGTAGAAGGATGTTTACTTAACAGCCAATTCTAAGACATTATAGCACACAACTCCGTCTCCTTTCTCTGTCTCCTTTTTCTCTGTCTCCTTTCTCTCAGGTTTGTACCTATTGAATACTTTCCCTTTTATTCTTCTCTTCCTTCTCCCACTGTCTGAAACATTTTCTGTAAGGACAATAGGGCATTATCAACACCAGGACTTGCTGGTATGGAACAGCCCCATTGTACTTACACTTAACATCCCCTTCCACTTAGCAGAATCAAAGATTTTAGAAAGAAGACCAGGATCAAATAGGACAAGAGAGTGAAGTGTGAAAGAAAGAGGGAAAGGAAGAGGAAGGATCATGGAAGGTAATGGCAAAGCTTGGAAGGAACTAATTACTTGAAATTAATTTTCTTTTTACAATAACTTAAGTACAGTATAATTGAATTATATATATGACCACAACTTATTATATATATGACCACAACTTATAATGCTCCTTTTTTTGGAGTGTAATTTACATTTATAGTTACAGGAATGTGGCCTCACAAATTGGTAGAGGAGGACTCTCACATTATTCAACTGCTAACTCATGCCATGCCTGCTGCAGCTGCCTCTTCTTCGCTTCTAAGTTGTTGTGACACTAAAAAGACGAACAGTAGAGGAATTTCTTCTCTACCTGCAACTTGTAGCATTCACCTTTATTTTTAGGGAGTAACCAGAGATCAGCTATTCAAGCTACTTCTAAGAAAAGGAAATCACATAATTACTTCTAAAAAGTTGTAACTATAATAGCAACTAACTGCTTTTTGTGCCTTTGCACTACAACTATAATTACTCTTTATAAGTAACTTTCCAGATTCTGCAAAATGGGGAAGGACTGAGGGGGAACTTGCCAGTAAGCTTTACTTGTAATGAGAGGTTGCCCCACTGCCTCCACAAAAATGATCTAGCTGCTGACCATGGTATTATAAATATGTACAGTTTGGCATTATACTTACAGGGTGGTCATGACAAAAAAAAAAAGCACCATCATTGGTTAAGTAATGGTTCTCAGATGTGACCTACCAAATCAGAAATCAATTTAAGCATGTTAAAACCCACATAAGAAATTTTGCCCATACAGTGCTTATATAGCAAACAAAAACCCCAGTGGTTTTGGAAAGCAGTTTTAATATTTTGAACTAATTCAGTTGAAGATTTTACTTAAACCAAGCAGATCTTTCCAGTGGGTTAAATTTAAACTTCTGCTGTATTTCTTGGCTATGATTATCTTTCCCAGAACATTACCCAAGTTATACATTGTATAACCTCAGATGAGCACAGTGCCTCCAGATCTTCAAGACTCTTACCAGAAATCATTCGGAGTAACCATTCCTAAGGTTCCATAGCATTTAAGCAACCCACAATACACTGAAGATCTGAGTACTGGAAGAACAACTCTGTTCTAGAGTTTGGGGAATTAGTTTCTAAAAGCAATTAGTTAAAGTATCCAAGAGGCTGGTAGCTGCCATCTGAGTTACTGTTTTTGTAAGTAGGTCTTAGCATCACCATTTCTCAAAAGTAACTAAAGAGTTGTGCATGGGTGTGTTTGTCTTTTAACTATATCTATCTATCTATCTGAATAATTCAAGCTGTTGCCTGTGGTACAAAACACACTTCACTATCGCCCAAATGCCCACAGCAGAACAAGAGGCTGCACGAGAGACACCTAAAGCCAGCACTTGAATCAGGTGATACATTCAATCAGGACACAGCCCATAACTATAAAATTAATTGAAATTGTTTTGTTGCCCCAAAAAGGGATGATTTTATCTCATTAAGTTACAACTGTAATGTAGTCCAGTTATATCTTTGCTATTAGGGAAAGGAATTAATTCAAATTAACTAGTTATATATAAGTCATTACTTCCAAGCTCTGCTTTATTGAATGCAGAATGTTAAAGCTACCTCTTTAATAGAATTTACAAACTTTAGGCACTCAAATTTAAGTGACACTAATTAGGAATATTCTGGACTTCAGAGCACCTAGTCAAATTTTCCTTCTAACCTGTTCAGAATAGAAACAGCTTACTATTTGTGAAGGGTTCTTTAGAATGAGGTGGATTTGCTAAGGGGGCTGTAACTTGTACTGACTTGAGCAGAGAGCTAATACTTCCACTTACAGATATTTAAAAGACGCCATTAACTCTTCATTCATGACATACCTCATAACCAAACCCTTAAAATCTGGACAAACATGAGACAATAGTGCATCACCTTTTTGCTTTTAAAACAAGAGGCTCCAAGTTGGCTCCAAAGGCTAAAGCTGTGTAAGGAGAATATGAAAACTATTAATCATATTAGTAAGCTCTAATATTATGACACCATACTTCTCGAACCTGAGGTCATCCAATACACTTAAACAGTATGAGATTCAGGACAGACAGAAGGAAATGTCTCTTCTCGCAGTGCACAATTAACCAATGAATTTTCTTCCACAAGACACACTTATGGATAATTTGGATAAGCTCTAAAAGGAGAATAGTTAAATTCATGGCATATAAGGCTATCAGTGGCTACTAGTCATGCTGCTATATATTACATCTAGGAATGGCTCTCAATATCACTTGTTGCAGAACATGAAAGCAACTGCAGTCATGTCCTCCATATTGGCTGTTTTAGATAGTGGGAAGGGTAAGAGAGATGAAAAATTGGTTTCACGTATGTCGGGAATCCCTGACAAGGAGAATATTGGAGACATGAGAATAGTCACAGTTCAGGACTTGTTCTTCATGAAAGATGCATGTGTGAGGTTTGGTATGGGTTGTTGTTTTAAGCATGAAAACAGAGCATGGAAAAGGAAAGGGAGAAGGGAAAAGAAGGGAAACCACTGTAATGAAAAAGAACATTTTTATGCAGATAACAGAGGGGGAGGCAGTCGTGGCGGCAGCAGCCCAACAAAGTCCATTGCAATTGAGAATGCACCAGGTTCCAGTGAAGGGAGGCTAAGAAGCCAAGCCCCCTTGAGGACATGTACAGAGTTGCTCTGTCCCAAACAGACAGACAATGGTAGCAGCAGTGGACTGAAATGCAGTACCCCACCCAGCTTAGTCACCGAAACATCCATACCTTTGGAGCTACTGTTCACTATGACAGACTCTTCGGTCATTAGGCTCAGCAATGTACTGCAATTGAGATCCCAGCATCTGATGGTGCCCATTTTTACTACTACTGCTGCTGCCAAAGCCCAGTTCTTGCCACCTGCTGCTGCCTCTCGCTTCTCCTCCCTCTGAAGCACCACAGCTGGGACCAAGAAGTTCCAAGCTCACACCCCTGGCTCACATCTGTAATTACGGTACCACTAAGGTGTATGGCAATGTCTGATTCTCCTCTCCTCCCTTTAGTACATGCACACCTTAAATGCTGTTGCTGCTGCTGTGGTTGAAAGCAGTGGCTGATGCGAGCACTGGGTGCATCCAAATCAGACAGACAGAAATAGGAAAGAGAGGAAGGAAAAGAAGTGAAGCCTGATGTTACAAAACAACAACAACAACAACATCAAAACACCTTCAATCACTTTTCTCAGGTTCAAAATCCTCACCCAAAATCCAAATACAGTAACTGGTTTTTTGAACAGCAGATAAGGAGAACAGAATGAGCAGGAACCTCAACAGAAGAAATAGGAACCTATTTCTTCTGTTTCCCCTTTCCCAGCCCTTTGTGTATTGTCTAGGCATTTAATAAAGGAGAAGAAAATAAGTCTTCAATGTGAGAAATTTGTTGTAACTTGTGCATTTTAGAGGACATTTTTGCAGTAGGGAGGAAAATGGCAAAATTACTACAAGAAAAAAATATATGAAGATTCACATCCTTCCTAGATAGGCTTCTGGTTACATTTAACAGAGCTCTTCTTCAACTGCTGCAAAATATGTCTAGGAAGGTTCTAACTGAGACTAGAGTTTATGATCGTATGAGAAAGGTCCTTTCTCACTTTATAGTAGTTTCTAATTAATTTGTGGGGCTGCTGACACACTGCAGAAATAATGCAGTTACGAAGGAACCAAACAAACTCCTGAAGTGTAATGATATATCGTGGACCACCAAAGTCAGGATTGTCCATGCCATCGTATTTCCCATTTCTATGTATGGTTGTGAAAGCTGGACAGTGAAGAAAAGTGAAAGGAAGAAAATCAACTCATCTGAAATGTAGTGCTGGACAAGAGTTCTACAGATATTGTGAACTGCTAAAAAGACAAATACAGTGGGCCCTTGATATACATTGTGGTTTGATTCCAGGAATCCCCGTGGATATCAAAATCCATGGATGCTCAAGTCCCATTATATACTCTCTGGCTTTTCTTCGCAAACAAAGATTCAGGAAGTACTCATCCCGTGCTTTCTGCAAGCGCGCTGATGACTAAAAAGGCCAATCCGAGATAAACAAGTCCGGTTGCAGAAAGCACAGCAGAAGGTCTCCTTGGGTGATGTTTCCAGGTTGTGATTCTTTCTGCATTGTTGTTTCTCTTCAAGACTTGTTCGGCGTGAGTTCTCAAATAAGGCTGCAGCATTGTGGATAGTGCGTCTCCATGCCTCCCAATGTGAGGCCAGGGCGGATCATTGTTGGTGATCAATTTGGCCAAGCCTGAGATGTTGCTTCAGGGAGTCTTTGTATCGCTTTTTTTGGAGTGCCCCTCTTATGCTGACCTGTGGCGAGTTCACCATAGAGTACTATTTTTGGGAGGCGATGGTCCTCCATTCTAGAAACGTGCCCTGCCCAGTACAGCTGTGTTCTCAATATCATGGCCTCAATGCTGGTGATCCCTGCTTGCTCAACGACAGCAACATTCGTCACATAGTCAGTCCAGTGTATATTTACGATTGTGCGTATACAGCACTGATGAAAGCGTTCGATGAGTCGTAAGTGGTGGCGATAGGTGAGCCATGTTTCAGACCCATAAAGGAGAATAGACAGTACAATGGCTCTATACACTCTATACATTATATACAATGATGTAGTAAAATGGTGTCTCTTATATAAAATGACAAAATAAAGATTTGCTTTATGCATTTTCCCCTATTTATTTATTTATTTATTTTATGCCCCGCTCTTCAGCCAGAAGGCTATCAGAGCGGCTTACAAATTCTTTTAAGCAATAGCAATTTACGCATGTACACTGCATTAAGCAGTTTTCAATGTGTGTTAGCTAATTGCCCCCACAAGCTGGGTACTCATTTTACCGACCTACGAAAGGATGGAAGGCTGAGTGAACCTTGGAGCCCTCTGGAATCGAACTTGCAACGTGGTGACTTGCAGTACTGGCATTTAACCACTGCGCCACCAGGGCTCCTGGTGGGCTTTTGGAATATTTTCAACTGTGGATGGTTGTGTCTGTAGCTGCAGAATCTGTAGATATGGAGGGTCCACTGTAAATGAGTCCTAGAGAAGATCAAGTTTGAACTCTCCCTAAAAGCCAAGATGATTACACTGAGATCTTGTCTATACGAGGGGGGGGGACAACAAACACGTCTGAAAAGGCAGGTGTTCGCAATGATGCATTCTGCCTACATGGCCAAAAGAGCCCCTCTAAATGCCACATGACCCCCTAGCCAGCTAACAGCCATGAGTGATTTCTCGCAATTTTAAATCTGCCACCACCAATTATTTTTTTAAAGAAAAGAGTTTCCCAGGGTACGCACAAGCAACACTTCATATTTACAAATAAATAAAATAAAATAGTATAAAATTGCCATTTGATTGACTTACTGGACCCTTGCTTAGCCAAAAATCCAACATGGTGGCTGCAGTCGCTTTCCCTTTTTGCTAGCCCCGCCCCCTGTGATCATCCAGCCAATCAGATTGCAGTGCTTTTGCAAATATGAGTGTTCAAATGGTCACACATTTGGAAGTTATACGGAGCTTTTCAGGAAATTTGTATGAAGCCCCAACGTGGCACACATGGACTTTGCAGTGGATTTGGTTGCCCCCTTCCAAATGACATGAATTTGTGTGCACACCCGTATGAACAGATCGCCAATGTTTCACATCTTATTCATATTATTTTGACCATATAGACAGGACCTCACACTGTCACACTTTGGACATATCATGGGAAAACATGACTCACCAGAAAAGACAATAATGCTTGATAAGGTAAGAAGGCAGTGGGAAAAGAGGAAGACTGCATTACAGATGGATAGACTTAATCAAGAAAGTTACAGCCCTGAGTCTGCAAGACCTGAGCAGGGTTGTTGATGATAGGGTGACTCTCATTCATAGGGTCATCATAAATTGAAGTTGACTTGATGGCAGTTAACAACAATAACAAATGCAATGAGCCACTTCAAGTCCCATTTTGGGAGGAAGGTGGCGTATTAATAAAAATAAATAAATAAAATGTAAATGGCTAAAATTGGAAAAATGCATAATTGGAAAAAAGCTATGCTTTATTCAATAGGGTAAATTTCCATAAATTAAGTAAACTGCATTAATAAGCACACAAGCTAGGAAGCATGTATCCAAGTGTAATTCAGAGAAACTCAATTAAATTGGGAATGGGAGATTTTTGATATCCCTATATTTAATATACTAAAGAAGGAAGGAGTGAGGGAAGAAAGAAAGAAAGAAAGAAAGAAAGAAAGAAAGAAGGAAAGATGGATCTTGTGCTCTTAATATTTCAAAGGGCTTGTTAAAACTGGAAAATTCTTAGCCAGCACTACATGAATCCATCATTCCAAGTTACATTCTGCTAAAAACTCAAAATACGTTTTTAGAACTTTTAAAAGTTATTTGAATTGGTCATGCAGTCTGCACAACACATTATTTAAGGACTACAAATGTATTGCTCTTCTATAAATGAGCTATTTGATTAGATAAATATTCATGGAGTTTATTTTTGGCACAGCAAAAAAGAAAGAAAGAAAGAAAGAAACTGAAACAAAATGTGAAGAAAATGACTGCTGAAACATGTGGTAAATAAAAGTTTTATAAAGCCCCAGAGGGCTCCCACTCACATTGAATGAAACATTTCTTCCTCTATATGTTCACAACCTCAGACTTTTCAATTGCACATTTTAACAACAATAATTAAAACTCATATAGTGAGTAATACACCTTTTGGGTACTTCCTTTCAGCTTGTAAAGGGCAACTACAAATAAAGAGAAGCTAAATGTATTCACGCTCCACCTCACACACCATAGCGTGGCAGTGCACACTGTTAAAATAACTGCTCATTGTGATACATGTAGGACAGTGATACCATTTCATTGTTTTCAGGGTGTTTGATCTTCCAATGAAGAACAAGATTTTCTTTCGCTGCCTAAGGCACGGCAATGCATAGAATGCACATATATGAGAAGTATGACCTGAGTGCCTCTTAAAGTTGGTAGAACCAACTTACTGTAAACTGCAGAGTGCAGAATATAACCCTTTGGGATTAAAAAACTTGTTTTACACAAGCATTAAGCTTACTTTATATTTTTTAAGCGAGTACACTCATTGCTAGACTTTCTCCCATCACTGTACACAGGGACATGTTTTCAAATGAATATCTAACCCAATTAGTTAAAAAGAAAAAAGCACACGTAGCACACACCCACACCCCAAAAAGACTCCCTCTTACTCACATACAGTCATCTGAGCAACTGTATTGCAACGCCTTGCTCACTGCAAGTGAAAGAAACTGTCTCTGATATAGAACAAATCTGGGGGTATCAGCTGCCCTATGCAAATTTGTCTCTAATTGGGTATGCATTACTGAGCTATGAAATAAGTCAGTGTATGATGGTATGTGAAGACACATCCAGCTCTTGTTTTTTGAGTATAATAGTTTTCAGTGTCTGCTAAATGTTCATTTCCGGTGAATTTTTAAAGAAAGAGATCTGCTAATTCATATTCAAAGTTGTGCTCTCAGAAGATTGTTGACAACATCCTTTATCTAAAAGCATACTGTACATTAGGAGGATCTAAAGCAGAACCCTTGGGGAGAACAATCCTGCAGTGCATTACTTAAATGTTGTTGGGCTAATAAACAATTATCCAAAATACTTTTTTCCCTGTGCACAAGCTAAGTATGTTCTAAAGCAAGAAATATTATTACCCATCTAGCTTCATTTTTAAGTTTTGGGCACTTCTATTTCATGTCCCTTGACACCTTTTCGAAGAATCCATCTACTTTATATTGGAAAGCCTCACATGAATAAAACTTTATGGCACTACAGGCATTTAGCCTTCCACTGACATTCCTGGCCCGTTCAGTTCTGCAATTCAATCAAAATCAAATCTCAAAATCCTCTTGTCAGCCAGCACTGCTTTCATATGCCTGAGCCTTGTGTAAGGATAACTGCATCCAATCTTTCCCCCCAAGCAGTGCTTATATTGTTTTATTACAGTTCAATGAGTGGAGTTCAAAATTACATGCAGCTGCCTACTACTGTGGTCTGTCTGTGTTACGCATGGACACAACTATTGCCCACCAGGCTTGAAATCATTCACTTACTGGTCTGGCAAGAAAGACTGTGAGCACTTTGTATGGAAGAACATCCTGCCTGCTAGATCTAAAGAGGGTGATGTTAACAGATCAGTCCCTTTATAAAAGGATTGTGAAAGCCCTATGAAATGCAACTCAAATGTGCTCCATGTTAAGCATGTGGCTAACACACATAAAAGCACAGATAAACCTCAACATGCACTACTCATTCTTAGAAAAGCTTGCAAGGGGAAGATAAAGGACTGGAGTATAAAAGGCATCTTGTGGAGTTTTTATATGTATTTTAAATGATGAAGCTCCATTTAAACAGCCTTTAAAAAAACACTTATTCCCTCCCTGTAATCTTTTCCTGAAACAAAAGGACTAAACACAAAGCTAATTAAATACAATTTAATCAGATGAACAATGAGACCATTCAAAATCCAGCAGCTTAAAACTCTTACCCAGCTGATAGTTCCAGTACAGAATGGGGTGGGGGTGGAGGGAGATAGCATCAATAATGAAGTGTTTCAAGCTGACACTTACAGGGGGCTTGGGCTAAAGAATGTATCAAAAAATTCCCCCTTCCTTTCCCAAACTTACAAATGTGAGAAAACAATATGAGTGAACTTAGAGGAAATGACCTAATTAGGTGGTAGGGGGTTAACAGGATATAAGGATATAAATATTAAATAGAATAAATTAACTAATGCAAATACACTTGTCAATTTTAGTAAAGCAGACTGAATATCCTAACCTAGGTTGCACTGCATTGGTCTGTCTTCAGCTAACAGATACTCTGTGCCCTTTAACAACAGCATTACAGTGGGCCCTTGTTATCAGCTAGGGTTTGGTTCCAGGACCCCCGTGGATACCAAAATCCATGGATGTTCAAGTCCCCATTATATATAATAGCATGGTAAAATGATGTCCCTTATTTAAAATGGCAAAATCAAGATTTGCTTCTTGGATTTTTTTTTTAATATTTTCAAGCCGTAGATGGTGGAATCCATGGATGCCAATCCATGAATAAAGAGAGCCAACTGTACAAGCAGAAATTCAACACATACAGCTTTCCTTACATGAAGATGCAGCGTTGTGAAAAACTGTACCTGTTGAGTTTTAATAATGGACACAGGAACTGTACAATGGATACATTCTAGGGCCTAGCAAAATATAAAAGCCATTTCACTAGCAACATCCAGTGTCCCTAAGAGTACCTTGACCACCTACTGGAACATGACTTTACAGAATTTTCAATGAACTTTTCCTCTCAGCAGTCATGAAGGAGATAACTTCCCACCCCAAATACTAGATGCCAGATCCACCATATCAGTCCTGAAACTCAGAAGCAAATGAGCAAAATGATCCTTAGCTTCCATGGAACTGGTGGAAGTCCAGTGTCCCATTACCACCCACACAACAGCTCCCTGACTGCCTGGGTCACCCTTGTCACTTATGCTTCCAATATCGTTTCCTCATTTGCTTGAACTCTAAGACCCTGTTTTTATCCTTGCAGTCAGAAAAAGGAAAGGAATTGTTTCTGTTGCCTGGGAAAGACCCTAGAAAATTTAGGAGTAATACGTATGAACATACAAATAGCCAAGCTGGACCAGACAACACCACAACTCTAACTAGTCCACCATTCTGCCATAGCAGCCAAAAGGTTGCCTATCAGAAGTCCAGAAGCAGAACTTCAGTGCAATACCACCACACTGCTTATCCCTCCCACCCGGCAACTAATACTGAAAAGTATACTGTGTCTGTCTCTGGCATGGAAGATAATGCTGTCAGCCCCCCGCTCCCACATTCACTGGTTTAACTCTCACAGATTCAATTATTCGCAAGTTTGCCTGAGGAGTCCCCCCCCCATTTCTCTTCACAATACAGGTATTCCTTCTGCCACAATATTCCTTGTCACACTCTAACTCTTCTATCACAATGCCTCTCATCATGGCTTTTCCCCCCCTCACACAACACCCTCCTCTCATTATTCCTCCCTCGCCCGCTCAATCTATCTTTCATCTGTCTTTTTGCTTCACCTTTTAGGCTCCCTCTGTGATTTTCCCTCAACTTTTAGGCTCCTGCCATCTTTCCACCTCATTTTCAGGCTCTCAATCCGTCTTTTCCAGGCTCCCCCTCTATAATTTTCCCTCACCTTAATTGCCCCCCCCCGTGTTTCTTCCACTCCCTCCATCTTCTCTCCTCACCTTTTAGGCTCTCTCTCACTCCTTCCCACTCATCCTCAATGTCCACATCATGCACTTAATTGACCTCAGCCCTTCTTCTCTCCTCCATCTCCCACTCCCTGCCTCAACCCCATTCTTCTTCATCCCCCTAGAAGAACTATGGAGAAACAAGCCACTGCCCCAGCTGCCTCCTCCTCAGCACCAGACCCTCACCACCACCACCGTCCTCTTCTGGGTCAACCCTCCTCTTCCGTAGCTCTGGCCAAAGACCTCACCAATGGCAGCTACACAGGACAAGACATGGTTCCCCAGCAGCACAAGCAGTGGCAGCAACATCGCCTGTTCTGGGCCCTTGGCCCTGTGTAGCAATTGAAGTTCAGCTCTGCTGCACTACCATTCAGGCTCACAAAAGTGCTCTGACCTGGCAGGAGGAGTTTTGGCCCGAGTCCACATGGTTCCCAGCAGAGGAGGAAGCAAAGGGACTCCACTCCCCACACACCCCTCAGGGCCTCCCCACTGCTCGCTCCAGCCACCCTCCTGGACTCCTTCCCTACACTGTTCCTGGTGCCTTCATGTGCACCCTGCCTAGAAAGAGGCAGGCAGGCAGGGAGGGCAGGTGGAGAAAGTGGTAGGGGGAGAGCAAGTGGGTGCACAGCGAAAGAGGCAGGGAGGGTAAGTGAGCAGGCAGGCAGAAAAAAAGGAAGGGGGGCGAGTGATTCCCCCAGGTGGTGCATCCTGTCTCCCCTCCCTGGCCCCTCTCCACCCCCAGAGAGTCCTGGAGACGTTTGGTTTTTCCACTTTCATGGGGCTCCTCCACCCCCTAACCCCCAAAAATGTGGAGGGCTGACTATACATTGCCATTATGACTAGTAGCCCCTGTTAACCACCTCCTCCATAAATGTGTCTAAACTCTTTAAAGTCATCTAAACTGGCAGCCATTACTATACCCTGCAGTAGCAAATTCTATAGTTTAATAAAGCACTGTTTGGACGCACTTCTTTTTATCTGACCTAAATCTCCTGTCATAGCTTCACTGGGATCACCTCAGGTTCTAGTAGTAGGAGAGAGGAATATCCAATTCCTCTACATGATGCAAAATTTTATACATTTTCATTATATCACCCCTTACTCCCTCCTCCCTTTTTTAAACACCTTTGCTAACACCACAGCCTCTTTTTCTGAAGTGCAGTAGTCCAAACGCTACACAGTATTCTAAGAGTAGTTGCACTACAGAGTTTGAGTGAGCATGGTTTAGTGATTTGAGTGTTCGACTGGGACTCTGCGAACCTAGGTTTGAATCCCTGCTCAGCCAAGGAAGCCCAGTGGATGACCTTGGGCAAGTCACACTCTCTCAGCCTTCGTGGAAGGCAATGGCAAACCCCCTCTGAATAAATTTTGCCAAGAAAACCATACGACGGGGTAACCATATTTTGGAGTTTACTTGAAGATACATAACAATTACAGTAATGGCATTTTTATTTCTAATTCCTTTCTGAAGAATCCTCAACCTGGTATTTGCCCTTTTCAGAACAGCCACACACTTTCATCAGCTATATACTGCAATCGCCTTAGGAATTCCTTATTCTTGCCCTTCCTTCCCTACACAGAGAACTATGGATTCTAGAATCCTGAAATGCCATTCCTAATATTCTACCATAATCAAGTATGAGCAAGTGGCACAATTTTGGAAAGCTAAGCCTGATCTCCTCTCTGACATTTCAGTAATTAGCAAGTGGATGTAGCCCCTATGAACAACACTGAAGTTCATCCTATACAGATTTTTCATCAAGATTTGTTTTGAAGGCATTTCATATTGCCTTTCTCTGAGGCTGATAGTATGTGGGCTCATCTAAACGAGAAAAAAATAATCCTCTTACCTAATAATAATAATAATAAAATTTATTTATACCCCGCCCCTCTGCTAAAAACAATCGGGGCGGGGTATAAATAAATGTGCAGTATTCCAAACTTGCAGCATCATCAATATGTTCCCACGGTGTTTTGCATGGGGGGGGGGCAATCAGGGTGATCAAAGGAGACACTAAAGGTGAGAACTTGGCCGCCTGGAGACAATGTTCGGCCATGGTGAGGAAGAGGAGAGAGCCGCCTGCTCTTTGCGCATCCCGGCAGTGGCAGCCACCGATTCTAGCTGCAAAGAGACAGGACAAGCTGCTCTCCCCTCCTCCTTAGGCCAGGTGGCTCTTCTGGTCCCTTTCAGCTGGAATTGGAGGTCACCACAGCCACCGTGATGGATGATGGGCTGGTGGCTCTTTCTTCCTCTTCCTTGTTGTGGCTGTCCACCTTGTCATCTCTAGGTGCTGCTTTATTTTTTTGAACTTCAAAAAAAAGTTTAAAAGTACACGATTAGGCGTTCTTCTGGGTGCTTAACGGCCCCTGCGCATGTCCGACCAACCAGACGGTCAGATCTGCCCTCTCCGGACTGCGCAACTAATCATGTTTTTTCTCCCAACAATCAGGAACGCACATTTCCCATAGGGTATTTTAAAAAGTTCAGTTAAAGCTGTAAAGAGTATTTTCCCTGAAGAGTATTAGGTGTGTTTTCCCCCCGTAAATGGGGGTACAAGGGGGAAAGAAATGATGATGATGACGACGATGATGATGATGATGTCTATCTTGGGAGGTTTTCAGATTAGTAAAATAAATAATAAATAAGAATAGTATATATAGAGTAAAATAACACTAAAGATTTCCAACCAACATTTACTCCTGTACTTCTCAGACTTATAAACAGGAGATCAAGGAAGAGGGAGATCACATTGCTTCACTTGACCACCCATTTGACCACTCTGTGACTAGACACTGGATTGGGATTCAAGCGATTGAAGTTCTATTCCTACCCACACACAGATTATCTCATACCCACATATTTCAGTTCTCCCAGTTTTATGATGGGCACAAGCGTTTCCAACCTCACAGATGTTGTGAATTGCTCAAATATTGCAGTGCCACCGAAATGCCGACAAATAAAAATGAATACATTATTTTATTTCCCACATAATTTATGTCTGACATATTTGCTCAGCAGGAGATCTGGCAATATCTGTTAAAGATTTAGCTTTGGAAGAATTGCTGCCATGTAAACCATGCTTTTCCAATACATAAACAATCAGGAAGCCTTTCCATTTGCTTAGCAAGTCATGTTTAATGGGTTTTCTAGCATGGAGGAATTGAACTAATTGGTATACATTTGAGAACCATAAACTCCATATAATTTAAAGTCTGAACAAATATTTCGATTAATAAAGACTGCATTGGCTTGACTTTCCATCACACACTTAAACTATTAGCATTCTGTATTAGCAATCTTTTGTCAAAGCTGGTAAAAGCAAGGTAAGCGGAGTGGATAACGTCCCCTTTCACACTATATGATTACAGAATCTATGATTCCACTGTAACTACTATGACTACATCCTATGCAATCTTGGGATTTGTAGTTTCATGAGGCACTAGAGCTCTCTGGCTCAGAAGTCTAAATACCCCTCTCTAACAAAAAATGTCAGGAATCCAGAGGATGGAATTATAGCATTATAACTGTGTAGTGTGAACAGACCTGGACAGGAAAGATTGAGCACAGCATAGGCAAGATGACCAGTGATGTCAGCTAAGTCATTATCTTTAAACATAACATATTAAGGAGGCAAGAATGATGGTTTTAAAAAATGGATTTGTATACTATGCTCCTCAGTGGCAGAGTGGGATTTAAATTCTGCTTCAGAACCTGAAGAATCTATAGAAGCTAAGCTTAAAATATTTAATGTAGCTTATGCTAGAATCTTGCAAAAACAAAAGCCAAGTGAGAAAAGTGGTAATGAGTAAAACAGTGGATTAAGTAAAATGGTAGATTTAAATTTACATTTAAATTTGTCTCCACTTTACATCCAAGTTCCCTCATATAGAAAACTTCATTCTGATCCTCTGCAGAAGACTATTTCAGCAGAACAAAATCAAACATAAGTGATCTGATGAATGATAGATTTGATTGACATCAGAAGTCCCCTTCCCCAGTCCAGGTGTTGCCCCATGAGGTCCCAAACAAGCCCTGAGAGAGACAGTAACAGCAGCAAACCACTGTGCTCTAGAACAGTGGTTCTTAACCTGTGGTCTGAGGGCCCCCAGGGGTCTTTGAGGTCCTCACAGGGGGTCCATGAAGGCTTGAAGGCTGCTTAGCCCACCTCTTCCCTGCAGTGGAATGGCCATGTGACAGCAGCCAAGGCAAAATCTTGCTGGCTGGCTTGGCCTGCACACTGCTCCAGCCACAAACTTGCAGGAAGAAGCAGGAAAAAAGTCTTCTCTCCCACCACCACAAGTGCCTCTGAGAGAAGATTTAATGTAATTGTGTAACTGTATTATGATCATCATCACAACTAGTTGTTGTTAGGGTTTTAAATCTTAAAGTAAGTCTTGGAGGTCCACGGCAACAAAAGGTATTTAAAGGGGGTCTCTGGTAAGGAAAAGGTTAAGAACCACTGCTCTAGAAAGCAAAGAGCTGGAAGCCAAGGCTACAGCCACTCACCACTTTAATTTCAATTATTTCCAGTGAGTGAGAGTGGTAGAGGGGAAAAAACACCAATCAAACACTACCTTTGCAGAGCTAATAAGGTCATCAGAGAAGTGAGGGAGAAACCTGATAAAGCTTCCTTGCCTTTTCCCTTACTCTTCTGGGGCCCTCACTGGCCACAAAAGGTGTCACCTTAGTGGTGGAGCTCATTGACACTTTTCTTTACAGCGTGCATCAGGACATGGTAGCCTTGTCCACCTCTCCAGCTTGCTAGCCAGTGCCAGATTACAAACAGACAGGCAGATGAACCCTAAGTCAACAGTGAGGGACAAAAGCAGCAAGAAGGCAAACAGAAGAGTGAGAGAGAGGGAGACTGGGGGAAGGGAGGGAGGAGTGGCACTGTAGTCCAACTTTTTTAAAAAATGGTGGCAGAAACATCACTGTCACCACATCAGTAAATTAGGATGGAGCCATTCTGAGTGACAGAAGCTGTTTTTTATATATAAATTTGGTGGTGGGCATGAAAGAAAGGCTGTTATCCATCCCTTTCGGGCTAGAGAAAAGAAACCTAATTCTAGCAAGCCTTTGCTTTCCTCCTCCTATTAATATTGTTCTGCTCCCTCCTTGTGTGTGTGTGTGTTGTCTGCCTTCAAGTCAACTCTAATTTATGGTGACCCTATCATAAGGGTTTCTTGGCAAGAGCTATCCAGAGGAGGTTTGCCATTGCCTTCCTCTAAGGCTGAGAGAGTATGACTTCTCAAAGGTCATGCAGTGACTTTCCATGGCTAAATAAAAGATTTGAACCCTGGTCTCCAAGGGTCCAACACTCAAACCACTACACCACATTGACTTCTTCCCTCTTTGGTGCCCAACAAGAAAATGCTCTTTTGATGTGCCTGCTATCTGCTTATCACTACTTTTAACACATCATGCTAAACATATTATAAAGACACGTATATTATAAAAATTGGATGATCTCTGGATCTGGCAATAAAGAACAAGCCATTTCAGCATGTCAGGATTACAAATGATCACCAGATATGATTATGAGTGCATAACTCTCTATGTGGGAAGGAAAGAGGATGGCTAGGATAGTGGATGCCCACCTGGGGCTCCCTCAGATCCTACTACGCCTCTTGTTGGACAAGAAGCCTGGATCACCTCTGTGGTCTAGCTCAACAGAGAATCTAGCAACCAAGGCTAATAAAGAATTATTTGCTAAAATATGGCAGAAGCAATGCAACATATCCTCTACTGGAATCTGGATACACTGAGTAAATTTGCCACCTTCTTTCTAACAGAGGCTCTGAGTATTTAATAACTACACAACAGATGGCAAATAAACAAGTACAGGTTTTTAATTTTAAGCTATTACATGGCTAATGAAGGAACAAAATCTCCATTGAGAAAAATGGGGGCAAAGGTACAGCCCCGTTCATTAGCAGCATAAAATGGGGAAATGCACACATACACATACACTTACTTACTGCTAGTAACCTTTTAATCTGGAACCATGTGTATGGGAATCCTTTCCACCTGATAGTTGCCCTCCTGTCTAGCTAGGTGACTCTCAAGTAGGAAGATCTAGGATGGCAGGGACATGGGAAGAAGACATGAGGAAGTAGCTCCCATATCACTGAAAATATGTGTGAGTAGGATTGATATCTAAGGAATCTTTATCTTGCCACCAAATAAAACAATTCAGAGAATTAGCACTAAACAATTAAGCCATAATGATTTATTGTTTAGCCCCACAGAGAAACAAATTAAGCAGCGGAGCAACAGATTCTGAGAGTGTACTGAAATGTTTCAAACTGAGGAAAGAAGCAAGGATTTCTTCACAAGGTGTGAACTGGTTATAATCCACATACAGATCAAAACACATCTTTTTGTAACATTTGGCTACTGGATAGCCCAATCCAGCCCCTGCGAAATTCCATCTGGACCTTACAAAGGCTAATTCACCTTCTTCTCCCAGCTAAGCTTCAGTAAGAAGATGTGCTTCATTAGGGAAAGTAAAATGAGAGCTTGCTTGATAAAGAGCTTGTCTACATCAGCCAAATACCCCAGCTTGCCCCCATTCCAGAGCCCTGCAGACCACATGACACAGGACTTTTAGCTGATTCTGCCCCCCGGCAGCCCTTATGAGATATGGGGCTGAGATAGGGGCAATCTGGGATAGGGCTCTTTACCATGTTTTTTAAAAATACCCAGTTAATGCGTTCTCACTGGGATGGGACAGATCGGGCCCCACCTGTCCGCAGGAGTCCATCCTGGCAGGCAGGCCCTCGCTGCTGCTGCTGCTAATTGCCCTTGCTCTGCCGGGTCCAGGCAGTAGGCCTGTAGCACTATGTGTTAATGTGTTGATCCCCGCCTCGATTATAGGGAGAGAGGTGGGACATAAATAAATAAATAATATTGTTATGACCAAGGCTGGTCACATGCAGGGGGCTTGTCACATGGTTCAGCCAGCGGCCCGGACCCGGTACAGCAGGGGAAACAGTGGTGGCGGTGGTGGAAAAAGTGATGGGCTGATGTTCCTGTGTAGACTCCGGCCTGTTTTCTTCAGGTAGCAAGGGCAGAACGGGTCACCTCGGCAGCCAGGATAGACTAGCAGGGAGCTGGCGTATCCTGGCTGGTGTAGATGAACCCAAAGGTAGCTTGCTCACAAGCAAAGAAATTTTCCCTTTGTTCCCTAAACTCAACTGTTAGCAGTAACTAGAGAAGATCCATTGAATCAAGAGAACCTACATAAGCACTGACTTACTAAGTTCCCACTAAGCCCAGACCACAAACTCGTCACATTAAAAAAGGCCCTCTATAATGGGCCTACTCTAGTTGGGACTAACCACTGTATTTTGCCCTTTCTTTCTCCCCCACCATCAGATTCACCCCTTCTAAGAGTTACACTCTTCTCCTCCCCAACTCAGAAGACCCAACTGGAGATAAGGCTTCTTGCCTTTCCTTCTGGGTTATAGAATCAAAGAGTTGCAAGAGACCACAAGGGCCACCCAGTCCAACCCTCTGCCATGCTGGAATACACAATCAAAGCACTCCTGGCAGATGGCCATCCAGCCTCTATTTAAAAACCTCCAAAGAAGGATACTCCACCACACTATGAGGCAGGGTATTCCACTGTCAAAAAGATCTTACCATTAGGAAGTTCTTCCTAATGTTTAGGTGGAATCACTTTTCCTGTAGCTTGAGTCCACTGCTCCGTGACCTATTCTCTGAAGCAACAGAAAACAAGCTTGCTCCCTCTTCAATGTTTGGCATCCTTTCAAATATTTAAACATGGCTATCAAGTCCCCTCTTAACCTTTTCTTCTCCAGGCTAAATATACCCAGCTTCCTAAGCCAGTCCTCATAGGGCATGGCTTCCAGACCTCCCACTATTCTGGTGGCCCTCCACTAGACATGTTCCAGCTTGTCAATATACTTCTTGAATTATGGTGCCCAGAACTAGACAAACTATTCCAGGTTAGGTCTGACCTAAGCAGAATAGACTGATACTCTATTTCCCTCGATCTAGACACTATAATCTTATTGATTATCCTATTAATCGACAAAGGCCAAAGGGAGGGTGCCGGACAGTCACTTGTAATTCTCCATTGTGTCTCCTCCATTTTGGAAAATACTTAGCTTAGTTAATCTAACTGAAATGAATCTGTTTTTCCATGATGATACTGCACTACAATCACAAACCTGACTGCAGTGAACCAACTTCAGTCAAGAAAAAGCAGAAACTGCTGAACTGACTTGTCTATGAGCAACTTTTAGCACAAGGTCTTATTCATAGTTTCACCCTGAAATCAGGATTTTGGACACCAAATGGGGCAAATGTTCACTGGGAGCCCACCCTCTTCCTTCTCAATGCAGCTTCTGTCTATGTCAATTTATTCTCACTTAGAGTAAACCTTTGTCAGTGCTGATGTGGTCCCTTCTCTGTACAAAGCCCAGACTACAAACCTACCACATTAAAAAAAAAAAACTCTATAAAATGCAAGCATAGAATAAATTATCAGCTTTTTAATTTACTATTTATAAACTATCATGCAATAATAGGACATCTTTATTATTAGTTTGTAATCAATAAGATTACTTGTATTATTTTTTAAAAAAACAAACCCATATGCTGCAATGGATTTATACAAAGTATATGGAGCACATGGACATATATGTCTTTGAAGGAAGGATTTTTCAAGTGAATATGACCAGATATTTGTTGAAATATACTTGCAGGGGCTGTTCCCAAGGCTGAAACTTTTTCCCACTTCATCTTTCTCTTCCCTTTTTCTTTCTTTCAGCTCTAAAGTCTTGTCATGTGCTGACTTAACATGGGTAAAATGAACGCAGAAAACTATTATACTGCTTGCTTCTTCCTAGCAGAAACTAAACAGTATTGGCTATGAATGAAACAGCATAAGCTAATTTCTTTTAAAAATAGTAAGAGTTTAACTATTTAACTCATTTCCTTTTCCTTTGGGGGGAGGGCCCATGGTGGATATAATCTCTTTTAGCCTAGGCACAACTGTTCCAGAAAGAAGTCCCCAAGCTCTATATTTACACTAAACCCCTCGCTAAAGGACTTTATTATAATACTATCGCATCATACAAGATTACATTTGAACCACAACCAACCATACAATGCATTAACAGGCTGGGAGGGGGAAAACGCTCTCAAGAAAAGCAGCACAGCGTGGATTTTTTTAGTCCAGACACTTAAACAGAATTTTCAAATTGAGAAAGAAAGAAAATAAATAAATGCCATTTCTGACTCTAGGGCAGATTTGGCACTTAAATGCACTAAATATAAACAGTTATAACTTCTGGTCACATTCCGAGAATTACTCCATTCTTATTACACTTAAGCCTTTCTCAATACAATCACTTTCCAAGAGTCCTTGATCACACTAGATTCCTTGCAATACCTCTGGAATTCTTTTGATGAATCACAGGTCAGAATCTCTGAAGTGTTAAAAGAAGCAGAGTGGGAGGGGTGGAAGAGACCTTTGCCTTTTAACTCTCTTCTGTAAAAACACTACACTCTGTGTGTGTGTGTGTGTGTGTGTGTATACACTTATAAAATCTTAACCAGAATATAGCATTTGCCTTCTAATGTCCCTGAAAATAACATGAAAGGCTAACCACATATCTTTATTCTAATGAAATTTTGAATAGTTTTTATAACACCGTTTTCTTTCCGTACAGCCTGCCATAAACCCCACCCCATAATAACACAGCCTTAAAGCAATCTGTTCCGATGGACCATTTTACTTATTCTACAATTTCTTACCCAAATTACACAGGTATAATTATTTTGACACTGTAATGAAAAGAAAATGGGATTTGGGCACTGTGGGTTTATCTAATAACACTATTTCTTGCCAGACTTCACAGCGCTGACAGTCACAAAGAGCCCTGTCCATTCCAATAGGAAATATTTGATTTTACTGTAGGGACATTATTTATTTTTACCAAGTTGCTATTATCAGAAAGGATATGATAGCTGAATAATAAAAATGAAATCAAGAAATTCTGGTGTTTCAAGGCTTTATTTTTTTTTTCTCTCCTGCTCTCACTTTTGACATTTTCTTCCCCTGGAGAGACAAGATAAAGTGCTGTCATAAATGGGTGACTTTTCTTGTCAAATGACAGATTTGATTCTCCATGGCAACCACAAATCAAGGTGCTAGTCTGAATTAAAGCTTCTCTTAAAAGGCGTCTTTATGTTTATAAAATGAATTTAAATTAAATGGGTATTAGGTACAGGGCTTTTTTTCCTCCCCTAACCTCAATTTATTTATTGACTAAGGAGCTCTCTGCTGTATGCAGCATATTTGCATTTTAAGGAAAGGCAACATATTGTCCTGGCAGATGTACAAACAAAGCAAGTTACAAGGTCATGCTACATATACTAGTTTACAGTACTATGAATGGTATACAGATGGACAGCAAGCAGTTAAGAGGCACTTAAATACTGGGAAAAGCACAAAAATTACCTACAGGGTAACAGATGAAGGAAATCTCTTCTCATCCTGTAACAGTGCTTTCTTCCAGGGAGAGTTAATAAAGAGTCATGTAATTGTCATAAACAGAATGCCAAAAAGGGGGGGAAACATAATTAATCAGATGCCTCATTCTGCGTCCCTTACTATAGATCGGGAAACCTCCATTGTGGATGTGTTTTATTCTAATTTCTAAAGTAATACCAATTAGTTTGTTTTAAAAGAATTCAAAATCAGTTTCCAGCAGATTTTTTTTATAATTGCTCCCTTTTATTGTTTTTAACTGATACATAGGCATTAAAAATGAAATAAAAGACAATTAGGTGAATCACTATTCACATAGGCATTATGTTATCTTCTTTATTGCCAGGCTAGTTGTGTGGGGGGGTGGGGGGTGGGAAGAAATGACATTAACAAATAGTAGCTCTTTGTCTTATGTGTGTGTTATCTTGCTTCTAAATACACTCTAAATACATTCTAAATACAATGTAGTTTACTACAGGTAAGCTACATTGACACAACACACAGAGCACAGAGGTGAGGGAGAAGGGAGAATCTGAGACTGTGAAATATCAAAATCATATACTGGAGCTCACTGTAGAAAGTAGCTCCAGAAGAACTCTTCTCTTGTATGCCTCGGCCTTGTGCAAGGCAGCCAGGTGGACATGTAACATAAATCAAACCACAGAAAAAGTCCCGTTCTCTGCCCCCTCCCCCACCCACACACCCCAGATATACTAGTGGTTACTACATCCAAATTTCTATGTTCACCATCCTTGTAAGCTCTTACCAAATTTGACTTTTTTAAAGCTTTCTGAAGTTACAAGGGGTTTATCCAGTAATGACAGCAGATCTTCTCACATATTTTTATGAAGTTATTACATATCCCTTTATCCAAAATTACAGTATTAAGCAGCAGGAAAAGCTTTGCTCTAGCATAATGAAGAGAAAAGGGCTATGACTCCAGCTAAGCCCATGGGTTTGTCTATAAGAGGCTAAAAGAAATGGATTGCTGCACAGTACTAGCAAGTCGCAGCAGCTGCGACTTACCTTAATGCTTTTAGAGCCTCCATAAACTCTGCATGCTCTCTAGCCAAGATGGCACCAGCGAGTGAATTACTCACGTTTTTAAATCTGCAGCTACCAAACTTTTTTTTTTAAAAAAAAATCCTATTTCCACGCTGCGCATAAGCAATATTTCACCTTTTTTTAAAAAAGAGAGATAAAACAAATCCCCATTTTATTGCCTTAGTGATCACTAAGGCAAAAATTCAACATGGTGGCGCTTGCCCTGTTAGCAAACCCCACACCCACTCATCCAGCCAATCAGGTTTGCGCTTCCTCTTGTATAAGAAAGCAATTCATATCGAATCACTTGTCCAAATGAGGGGGATTGTGCACTCCCCTCACTATTTTTTTTTTTTAACTACAGTAAAAGCCATTAAGGTTTTTCCTACAGAGTTTTTGCCAATTTTGGCCCCCTCATTCAAAATACAGGAAAACAATGCAGATTGCCATTGGGACAGGTTGTCTTCTCACATTCTGTGAGGAGTATTTTTGCCATTTAGACAACCCTCTTGTTAAATTCAAAATGGAAAGGGGAAAAAATGGCCTCAAAGAGTAGCATCCATAGTAATGGTGGTGCGGAAGGTAAAGGCCCAACACTCACTCTCTACTTTTGGGGAAACACTTCTGTGCCAGTCATGTGGGGAAAGCGTCTGAACATAGAGATCACATTTTCCTAATCTCATTTTTTGAATCTATTTCTGCTACTACCATTGTTG
This sequence comes from Gambelia wislizenii, assembly GCA_030847615.1. Classification (NCBI taxonomy): domain Eukaryota; kingdom Metazoa; phylum Chordata; class Lepidosauria; order Squamata; family Crotaphytidae; genus Gambelia; species Gambelia wislizenii. The sequence continues at coordinate 67,560,358 of JAUMIR010000002.1, forward strand.
TTACCATGGTTCTTTTTTCAAATGGGGATGGCATAATACCTCTGCCCAAAATACGTACTAGATTAATATACCTGAAAAGCATCTTTCTGAAATATAAAACTCATTTAGCCTCTCTTTTTTTTTGACAAAAGTATCTTGTTTAGAAATCAGTTCGTGTGGGTACTGCATGAAAGACTTGCCCTAAAATGAAATAAGATACTGGGCATGGAATAAGCAGTTACCCCTGCTACCTTCTAGTAGCACAGTGATTAAACCAGGATATTTTACCAAGGTCTGCACTCTGTGTTAAAATATCAAAACTGTCATACAGATTGTGATACAGCTTGGGGGGGGTGTCTTCTGCCTGAGAACCCCTAAGCTGCCCTTTTGAGGTGCAATCTTGGGAATTCCTCTGCTTGGGATTTCCCTTAAATCACGCCCCCTTTTGGTATCGCCGCCACCACCCTTTGAATCTACCCTCTTTTTCACAGTCCAAAGGGAGGAGTGTGAGGGTTCCTTTCTCTACTCCCTGCTACTTGCAGAAATATACCTCCCCTCCCTTCTTTCCCAAAGAGAAAGAAACAACCAAGCAATCAAAGCACATGTACACATCAGTTAGGAAAGATAGAAAAAGCTTATTTATTCTAAGCAGAGTTCACATATGCAGATAGTTCTCATGAAAAAGGCTCTCCCTTCCCATTCTTAGAAGTTACAAGTATAGTTAAGCATCCAGCCAAGTGGGGGAAATAAACATACATTTCCTATTGCAAACTAGCTAATACAATTTCTCATCTACTCACTGACATGGAGGTTAGTCTGTTGACTTCAGAGGCTTATTTTGTAAGAACTGAGCCAGTGAAGATGGACCTCCCAACTAATTAATTGGATTTCTGGAACAGTAGATATTATTTACTCTGTTACAGTACTAGACCAACTTTTGATATGGGTTTTGATATCACCCGGGCACCCAGGGGGTCACATCATCGACCTGCCACCCCTGCTGCCACTGTGATGGACCCAGGCAGTCAAATGGTGGCGTTGGAGGCAGCGGGGGCAGGGCAAGAAAGCAACTCACCTTTAATGCACCACCACCATATGTTACGTCAGGTACAGATAGTATATCATAGAATACAGAAGTTAGGACTGTCCATGCCATTGTATTTCCAATTTCTACATATGGTTGTGTAACCTGGACAGTAAAGAAAGCTGAGAGGAAGAAAATCAACTCCTCTGAAATGAGGTGCTGGAGAAATGTGGTGCATGGATACCGTGGACTACTAAAAAGATAAATAAATGGGTCTTAGAGCAAATCAAGTCTGAACTCTCCCTAGAAGCTAAGATGACTAAACTGACACTGCCGTACTTTGACCATATTATGAGAAGACATGACTCATGAGAAGATCTGAGAAGACATTACTTACCAAGCCAATAATGCTTAGTAAGGCAGAAGGCAGTAGAAACAAGGGAAGACCACATTACAGATTGATAGAATCAATCTAGGAAGCCACGGGCCTGAATCAGTGGGACCTTAGCAGGGGCAGTTGATGATAGGGTGACTAGGAGGTCTCTCATTCATAGGGTCACCCATAAGTTGAAGTCGACTTGATGGCAGTTAAGAACAATGAATGACAGTTAGGTTTCTTTGTTGGCCAAATGGTACAAGTAGAGGCATTTCATGTGCTCAGATACTTTTTTCATACCCAGATCAAGCTGAACTTTAGCTTTCTGATACAGGTGACATTATACACAATTAATAGCTTACCTTTTGGAAAATGGGATACTCAATCCACATTTTAATTTGGGGAGAAGGAAGGAAATTTCTCTGATGTAGGGAAAATCAGTGCCCAGGAAATGGCAAAAATACTAAGCATCCTCTATAGAGAGAAAGAAGTATTTCCCCTGCTACAAGGGATTTAACACAATTGAAGGGGCATAGATTTTCCACTCCTGCATTAACTTAAAATTTGCTCTAGCCAGGCAAATAAATCAAGAGGTAGATGGGAGGGGGTTGGGGAGATTTTTTAAAAAGTTTTTAAGTTCCTTTATAAGAATGAAATCTATCAAGGAAGAAGTGATTTAAACAGTCTTATGAAAAAAATGTGGGAAGTTATGGTGTGTATCAAGAAATCTGTGGTAGAAATATTTTGGCAGTACAGGCAAAGAGAACTAAGGGGAACTGAAGATGGGAAAAGACAAGTTAAGAGTACACTGTGTGTATATTCATGTGAGTAACAATCATTTTGGCGTGGGCCATCTCCAGGAACGTGTCTAAAAATAATGTTAGAGAGCAGCAATTGTATTGCAAAGGAATGCAATGCAAAAAGTGACTAAAGAGATCAAATCTGCTCAGATGATATCAGAACATCCCTCTTTAAGAACTGTCTAAGAAAAAAGCTTTAGTACAGCAACTGACTTTTCGTCTTTCTAACTTCCTACACTGCTCAAATAAGGACCCTTAGTCAACAACACAACACTGTATAGCCTACTTCGCTAACTCTAATGTCATTTGACAAAGCAAGTGTCTACTGTTACTACTGTAAAATAACTCAAGGCTGATAAACTGGTAGAGGTTCCTAATTTTCTCTCCTTGTAAGAACTGTTTCCCCCAGCAATTACATTATATTACAGCTTCCTTACAGATATTTAGCACTCCTCTGTCATTCTAATACAGCAGCAGAATCACCATCTTTGGCTGACAGTTGTTGACTGAAATATTGCATTTTAAGAGCTGTTATGAAAAAATATATAATAGAAGTTAAGTCCTTTGAAAATCACTGTGTAAACCTTTGTTACATAAAGTCAAGAGACACTTTGCTAATGCAGCATGGTAAATGTAAAATGTTCATTAAAATAAGCCAAGTCCATAAAAGAAATGTGAATTTTATTAGCTAAGCAGCTGAATTTTTAAGAGTTTTATTGTGCAAAACAGAGAAAGTGTGAGACAAAGAAGAGAATACCCCATTTCACTTGTGTTGTAATATGATTACAATGTTTAGATGTACCCATCACTGTAACTATATACATTCTGACTCAAATATTGCTTATGAAAATAAAAAAATGGTTAACTTCAAACAACACTTTCCTGGTAATCCCTGGTACCTCTAGATGCACTCTTATTCCTCTGGTGCAGGACTGACATGTTTCCAATCTGGACTTTATGCACCTTTTTGTAAAAACAACACATAGGCACAAGAGTAAAAATAACAACTTAATTCCAAATTCTAAAACTTTTAAAGGCTAGATATAAATCAGCAAAAGGGGCTAAGAATGTCTGGTGGTAAAGTACATAGATGGACTATATCTGCAATGCTCATTGCAGATGGACTGACTCAACGAAGAAAGCCATGGCCCTGAACTTGCAAGACTTAAGCAGGCCTCTTATGACCAGGGCTCAATGATGTCTTTCATTTACATGGTTATCAAAGCCAACTTGATGGCAAATAACAAGAAGTAGTACTGAAGATAAGAAAGCAATCTGGTGAACAACGTTCAGGCACTTCCCAAAAGATTTTAGACTGCAGTGCTACCAGGGCAAGTTTAAGGATTTTGGGGGCCCTGCAATGCTTTATTTCGGGGACCCCTTCTGTTTATATCAGGTCAATGTAATCTAACCTATTCACAGTGCAGGATATTCAGATTACAGTAGGACCCCCGTATCCACAGATTCATTATCCATGGGACACAAAACAGCACATCTATAGAGTCTTCCTAGAAAATATGTCCTCTCTAGCCATTTTCTAGGTCCTCCAAGGCAATTCTATGGTATTTTGAACCAGAAGACCCATTATTTTCAGTGACATTCACTATTATCCACGGTTTTCAGTATCCGCACCCTCCCCCAGAACCAATCCCCAGCGGATAAGGGTGTATTACATAATTTGCCACCAATAATTTAGTTTAAAAACTATATTATAGGCACTAACAAAATGGAAGTTCTCTACCAGCCTGCACCACAGGATGAACACCACCATTCCCACATTGCCGTAGGCCAGTGATGGCTAACCTATGACACACGTGTCAGCACTGACACGGATAGCCATTTCTGATGACACACGGCTGCTGAGGTGGCCGCATGCCGAGAAGGATGTTTCATCCTCGGCTCCTGCACGGCCAAGTGAAAAATTTGCTGCTCTTGAGGATGAAACATTTGCAACTAGAGTCTTGGAGTTAGAGTCTAACTCTAAGGACATTTTCAGACACAAAAAAGTCATCCTGAAGGATCGGGAGAGATACGCGGCTGTTCCGCAGCAGGGGGCCAGTTTCTGACAACGCCATCCCTCTCGCATTACCCTCCGTGTTCCTTCTGTATTGCATGGAAGGAAAAGGCACCACTTTTCATGAAGAACTTCCGTGAGTAAAAAGTGGAGCCTTTTCCTTCCATGCAACATGGAAGGAACACGGAGGGTAACGCGAGAGGGACGGCGGCGTCAGAAACTGGCCCCCTGCCATGGAACAGCTGTGTACCTCTCCCGAACCCTCAGGATGACTTTTTTTTGTTTCTGAAAATGTTCTAAGACTCTAGTCGCAAATGTTTCATCCTCCCCTATTAGACACTCTGTGCCGGAGGTCTGTAGGCCGAAACAACAGAAGTCCAGCACAGAGCGTCTAGTTCTGGGACTTCTGGTTAAGCCAGGAAGCTGGGAACAAAGAAGTCACTAAGCAGGTAAGTTAAATAATTAGTTTTTGGTTTATTAAATACAATTATATATAACAATTATAGATTTATGTTATTTAAACTATAAATATTGTGGAATAATGTTTTTTCCTCAAAGTGACACACCACCTGAGTTATGCTCAGTTTTTTGGCGAAGTTTGACACACCAAGCTCAAAAGGTTGCCCATCACTGCCGTAGGCAAATCTATGCTTAGGTCCATTCAGCAGTTCACCTACCTAGGAAGCATCATCTCCTCAGATGCCAAGATTGACAAAGAGATCTTTCACAGATTAGCAAAGGCATATAGCACATTTGGAAGACTTTACAAGAGTCTGGAGTAATAAACACCTGAGGCGAAGCACAAAAATCAGAGTGTATAGAGCCATTGTACTGTCTATTCTCCTTGACGGGTCTGAAACATGGGTCACCTATCGCCAACACTTAGGACTCCTCGAACGCTTTCATCAGCGCTGTATACACACCATCCTAAATATACACTGGACTGACTATGTGACGAATGTTGCTGTCCTTGAGCAAGCAGGGATCACCAGCATTGAGGCCATGATATTGAGAACACCGCTGCGCTGGGCAGGGCACGTTTCTAGGATGGAGGACCATCGCCTCACAAAAATGGTACTCTATGATGAACTCGCCACTGGTCAGCGTAAGAGGGGCACTCAAAAAAGCGATACAAGGATTCCCTTGAAACAACATCTCAGGCTCGGCCAAAGTGATCACCAACAATGGTCCGCCATGGCCTCACACTGGGAGGCATGGAGACGCAGTATCAACAATGCTGCAGCCTTATTTGAGAGCTCACGCTGAACAAGTCTTGAAGAGAAACAACAACGCAGAAAGAATCACAACCCAGAAACATCACCCAAGGAGACCTTTTGCTGTGCTTTCTGCAACTGGACATGTTTACCTCCGATTGGCCATTTCAGTCATCAGCACACTTGCAGAAAGCAAGGGATGAGTCCTTCATGAATCTTCGTTTGTGAAGAAAAGACAGAGAGAGAGATTAGCAATTAACTTAATGGTGTAGATTTCCTCAAAGAAAAGAAAGAGTGGACTACAAGCTGGACATGAGTTAGCAGTGTGATGCAGCAGCAAAAAACCCCAATATGATTCTAGGCTGCATTTATAGGAGTATAGTGTCTAGATCAAGGGAAGTACAGTCATCCCTTCATATTCACGGGGGTTAGATTCCCCAGACCCCCGCAAATACGAAAAATCCGCTAATAAAAACTGCCCTCCCCCTCCCCCACCAAAGTGACCACGGGGCATCCGGAGGCCCCATAGTCGCTTTCCCCCGCCTCCCCCTCCCTCCCAAGACCTTCATGGGGCCTCCGGAGCGTCTCCGGAGGTTCCTTGGAGGCCTCCCCGGCCCTCCCCACTCCCTCCCCGGGCCTTCATGGGGCCTCTGGAGCATCTCTGGAGGTCCTTTGAAGGCCTGCCCAGCCCTCCCCACTCCCTCCCCAAGCCTCTCCCCTGCCCAACGCCTTCACGGGACGTCTGGAGCATCTCCGGAGGTCCCGGGAAGGCCTCCCCAGCCCTCCCCAGGCCTTCATGGGGCCTCCGGAGCGTCTCTGGAGATCCCTTGAAGGCCTGCCCGGCCCTCCCCACTCCCTCCCCAGGCCTTCATGGGGCCTCCGGAGCATCTCCAGAGGCCCCATGATCGCCTCCCCGAACCTCCCCACTCCCTCCCCAGGCCTTCATGGGGCCTCTGGAGCATCTCCGGAGGTCCCGTGAAGGCCTCCCAGACCTTCCCCCCCCCGCCCAAGGCCTTCATGGGACCTCCAGAGCGTCTCCGGAGGTCCCGTGAAGGCCTCGCCAGCCCCTCCCCAGGCCTTCATGGGGCCTCCGGAGTGTCTCCGGAGGTCCCTTGAAGGCCTCCCCGGCCCTCCCCAGGCCTTCATGGGACCTCCGGAGCGTCTCCAGAGGTCCCGTGAAGGCCTCCCCAGCCCTCCCCACTCCCTCCCCAGGCCTTCATGGGGCCCCCGGAGCATCTCCGGAGGTCCCTTAAAGGCCTCCCCAGCCCTCCCCACTCCCTCCCCAGGCCTTCATGGGGCCTCCGGAGCATCTCCGGAAGCCCCATGATCGCCCCCCCCCGCCCAAGGCCTTCATGGGTCCTCAGGAGCGTGTCCGGGGCCCCCGTGAAGGCCTCCCCCGCCCTTCCCCCTCCTGCCCAAGGCCTTAACGGGGCCTCCAGGGGCCCCATATTGCTGCTTTTGGGAGGGCGGTGGCCCTCCCAAAACCTGTGAATATTCAAAACTGCGAATACTAAGTTCGCGAATGTGGAGGGGCAACTTTAATAGTATCACTCCATTCTGCTTTGGTCAGACCTCACCTGGAATACTGTGTACAGTTCTGGGCACCACAATTCAAGAAGGATACTGAGAAGGATGGTGGGAGGTAAGGAAGCCATGCCCTATGAGGAACAGCTTAGGGAGCTGGGCATGTTTAGTCTGAAGAAGAGAAGGTTGAGAGGTGACTTGATAGCCATGTTTAAATATTTGAAAGGATGCCAAACACTGAAGAGGGAGCAAGCTTTTTTCTGTTGCTCCAGAGAATAGGTCACGGAGCAGTGGACTCAAGCTATAGGAAAAGTGATTCCACCTAAACATTAGGAAGAACTTCCTGACAGTAAGTGCTGCTCTGAGGTGGAATACACTGCCTCAGAGTGTGGCTGAGCCTTCTTTGGAGGTTTTTAAGCAGATGCTGGATGGCTATCTGTCGTGAGGGCTTTGATTGTGTATTCCTGCAAGGCAGAAGCCGATTGGATGGGATGACTGTTGGGTTCCCTTCCAGCTCTATGATTCTAGGCTGCATTCAGAGCCTGGGAAAGTTACTTTTGTATTACACCTCCCAGAATTTCCCTGCCAGCACCCTTTTCAAGGTTTGGTTGCATTGTTCCTTTTCCAGCATTCTCTAGCCCAGTGGTTCTTAACCTGGGGTCTACAATGTCCTCACAGGGGTCAACAAAGGCTTGAAGGCTGCTTGGCCCACCTCCTCCCTGTAGGGGAGCTGCCACATGACAGGAACCAAGGCAAAGCCTGGCTGGATTGGCCTGTACATTGCCTTTCAATCCACTCCAGCCACAAACTTGCAGGAAGAAGCAAGAGTGCCTCTGAGGGGAAGTTCAATGGATGGTGTAATTGTATTATTCTTGTTGCTGTTGTTAGCTATTATTATTAGGGTTTTAAATCTGGAGTTAAGTCTTGGGGCAACAAAAGATATTTAAAGGGGATCCCTGGTAAAAAGAATGTTAAGAATCACTGCTGTAGCCTAATGGCTCTCACATAACACTAACGGGATACTAGTGTATTTTAGTGACAACAATAAAACCATTGTTCCCAGTAATATTACTCTAAAAAATTATTTATATTCTTTATATTCTTCTGTTAAAAGAGCTAGAGTGTTGTAGAAGTTTCAACATTGCACTATGACTGTGGAGATCAGGGTTTGAATCTTTAGTCAGCCAAGAAAATACCCACTGGGTGACCTTGGGCAAGTCACACTCTCTCAGCCTCAAAGGAAGGCAAAGGCACACCCCCTTTGAACAAACCTTGCCGAGAAAACCCCATGGTAGGTTCGCCTTAGTCAGAAATGACTTGAAGGCACATAGGCAAACACACAATTTCCTTCTGCAGGTTGAACTCAGTTGGCAGCAAAGGGAAGAAGCTGAAGACAAAGGGGGAAATGGAGGAAGGGGAGAGAAAACAGGACATTCTAAGACCAGCTGCAAAGATGGGATGGAGGGGATCTATGTAGAGTGTGGCTGCCCAATGGGGACCTTGGAGGGCAGAAGAGAGGGGGCACCCTTCCTCCCAGTAGAGGCAGGAGAAGGAGAGAAGAGAGATAGCAGGGAAGAAAGAGAGGGAAAGAGATGATCCTCACATTTCCACCCCCTGCTCTCTCTCTCTCTCTCTCTCACACACACACACACACACACTCAACCCTCTCTGGCACAAATAGAAGCACACACCTGGCTTGCGTTTTTGACGATCCCCTGTGAGGAGGGGACAAGCAACAGGAGGGCAGCTTGTCCTGCTCTGCTTGCTCTTTCTCTCTTTCTCTTTTAGCTTTCCTGTTTTTGCAGGAGGGGGCCCCCTGCAGCTTGTCCTCCGGTGCTCAGTGGGGTGGAGGGAGGAAGTACTAACGAAGGAGACAGGTTTTTGGCTGCTCTCTCTCTCTCTCTCTCTCCTGTTTCTACAGGAGCCCAGAGAAGGGTTAGGACAAACCTCCCCCTGTGTCTGTGGCCCCCTGCAGATGTGGATTTGACAGTACACTTAAACCGGCCCTGACTGCTGCACCCACTTACTTAGGGACAAGCTCCCATTAACCTAAAAGAGATTCACTTTTGAGCCACTTATTATAATCCACTTATTATAGGGCTGCACTGTTAAAAGGACTTACTGGCTTGGGAAGTATAGGACCAAGCTGATGGTAGATGACAAAGGTGATTTACTAGAAAACTCTGGTAATTACATCAGAAAGTCATCTCCTTGGAGGCCATGGAAATGTTATCCACACTTTTTATGTTCATGTGGACCTAAGGGTTCAGTTAAATTTGAAGTAATCAGTGGAAGATTTCTCAATAAATGAGCATAACAGCAAACTGGCCATTCAATACAGTAGTACTTACTTCTGAGTAAGAGATGCATAATTGCCATCTGAAGAGCTATTTCGATGGGAGCTCCGAGAAGGCTTTCTCTTGCCAACTTCTACCCAAAATTATTAATCAGTACATAATTTCAAATGTGCAAATTTTAAAATAAACTATATTAAGCAAATGACAAGAATGCAATGGGGAGTATAAGTTCCAGAACTCCTAGCAAGTACCCATGCCAACTGAGAGAATCTGGGAATTGTAGTTCAAAAAAAGTAATGTTGTCAAGTTCTAAGACTGCCTTACATTATGAAAGAGGTTTCAGTTACACTAAGGAAAGTCTAAATGACTTTAAATGGGAAACATTTTATCTTTGAGACAGTTATAAAGTAGTTATCATAAGCATTTATTCTAAGTGGTCTCCAATATCCATGTGCTAAGCGTGGACATCATCTGGGGGTGCTGGGGGTCAGGGGTTTGATCTATGTGCATTGGCTTCCTGAAATCTGACATCCTGATCATGGGCTATGTGTAGATACTCAGGGATGGGGAAGCTGTATGACCTTGGTAGCAATAATAATAATAATAATAATAAAATGTATTTATACCCCGCCCCTCTTTTAACAATCGGGGCGGCTTACAAAAATTAAAATACAATACAGATAAAAATCCCTAAACACCCCCCACCCTCCCCCATAAGAAATTATTAAACACATATAAATTAAAAGCAACTGTCTAAAATCAACTTTAAAAACAATAAATACAATAAATAGCCAGCGGACTAAAAGAGGCCAGGATCCCCTGAGGCCGGGATCTAATTAGGAAAGGCCTGCTGAAAGAGATCCGTCTTTAGTGCTTTTTTAAAGCTACTCAGGCTTGTCATCTGACGGATCTCGTTCAGCAGGTCATTCCACAATTTGGGGGCAATTACCGAAAAGGCCCTCTGGGAGGTTGCAGACAGCCTAGATTTTTGTGGCTGTCCTCCCAGACAACCGGAGTGCACGGGGAGGATTGTATGGGAGGAGGCGGTTCCGGAGATAAGTTGGACCCAAGCCATTTAGGGCTTTAAAGGTAATAACCAACACCTTATACTGGGCCCAGAAACTGATAGGCAGCCAGTGGAGAGATTTTAATACTGGAGTTATATGGTCTCTCCAAGATGTTCCCGAGACCACTCTGGCTGCCATATTTTGTACCAACTGAAGTTTCCGGACCAAGCATGAGGGCAGCCCCATGTAGAGCGCATTGCAGAAATCTAGACGGGAGGTTACCAGCGTGTGCACCACAGTCTTGAGGTCCTTTACTTCCAGGAAATGGCGCAGCTGGCGTATCAGCCGAAGCTGATAACAGGCGCTCCTGACTGTCGCATTCACCTGACTAGTCATCTGAAGCGATCAATCAAGGAGCACCCCCAGACTGCGAACACAGTCCTTAACGGAGAGCGTGACCCCGTCCAGGACTGGAGGTTGCAACCCAACTCCTGGTTTTGGGCCACTACCGTGAGCACCTCTGTTTTGTCTGGATTTAATCTCAATCTGTTTTTCCTCATCCAGCCCATTACTGCTTTAAGACAGTCATTAAGAGGAGAGACGCCATCGGAATTCGAGGCCGGCGATTGGGACAAGGAGAAATAGATCTGGGTGTCATCAGCGTACTGATAACACCCAACCCCATAACTCCAAATAATCTCACCCAGCGGCTTCATATAGATGTTAAACAGCATCGGGGACAGGATGGTGCCCTGCGGAACACCACAAGTAAGCAAGAACAATGGTCAAGATCCATTTCTTGTTAATCCCATGAAGCAAGATTTGCCTGGTAGTAGCAAACTCAAGAGTTGGTTAACAGTACAGATAACAACACAAAGAGGCAGCCTTTCTATTAATATGCAGGCTTTCCTAGTCTCTGGTAGTTAGAGGGCAAATGCACACAAGACGAAACTCAGGACTAAGTCCAATTACTAATCCCAACTAGTGCGAAACCATTTAACCAGTAAGATTCATTCAGCAACTAATACAGTGGGTCGGCTCTGGCTGGAACTATCTACTAGATACTCATATAGGCCTCACTAACAGTATTATTTTGAAACTTTCCCAGGAAAATACTCCAGATTTTCTCAGTTGTTCCCTGTGTAGACTGGAAGGTGCATGTGTTATTAATAAAGTTTAATTATTAAATTAATAATAAATTAAAAATATTAATAATAATACAGTAATAATAATAATAAACGATAATTAATAAAGGCACTTTCTCACAATCTTGCATGGACTTGAAACTATGCAAACTGAAAGGGCTTAGGCATTACATTTTAGCAATTATCTCAGACACATCATTCACATATCTATGTAACTGTTAAAACAGATCATGAGATTTGTTTACCCATGGTAAACATATGCGCTAAGATGAGATTCACATGTCAGCAATATCTTTCTTTTTACAACTACACATGGGCTAAAGCGAACTTGCAGGACCTGAGCAGGGATACTGATAACAGGGTGTTTTGGAAGTCTCTCATTCATAGAGTCACCATAAGCCAAAGCCAACTTTATGGCAATTAACAATAAAAGGCTCACGGACTACTTCAAACTGTACCCCCAACACACATACACACATTAAAGATTGCATTGGCCTTGAGTAAGATGAATTTTGTAGTTATTACGGGATTTAAAAAAAAAAATCTTTTAATGAAATGGGAAGCAGTATTTCATATACAATAAGTATACAATAAGGAGTCCTGGTGGTGCAGTGGTTAAATGCCAGTACTGCAAGTCACCACGTTGCAAGTTCGATTCCAAAGGGCTCCAAGGTTCACTCAGCCTTCCATCCTTTCGTAGGTTGGTAAAATGATCACCCAGCTTATGGGGGCAATTAGCTAACACACATTGGAAACTGATTAATGCAGTGTAGATGTGTAAATTGGTATCGCTTAAAACAATTTGTAAGCCGTTCTGATAGCCTTGTGGCTGAAGAACGGGGTATAAATAAATAAATAAATAAAAATAATAAAATAAATATGTACACTTCATCTATCAATTTGAAACCTCCATGTTTACTTTCTTGAGACTGCTGATGGCTTACTAAACATTTTTGAACATGACTTCTGCCAATTTAAACTTAATGTATCCAAAACAGTTATGAGGGTCTAGTTCGGAGGTCACATTGGCCCAACCGTCAAAGTATGAATGGTTATTTAGGTTTCTAGGGGCCTTCTTCTCCTTCCTCCCATAACTCATATTTCCTTTTTCTTTCCATGGTTAGCATCAACTATGATTTATTGTGGTGTATCAATCACCATAAAGATAGTACCAGGGTTTAGGATTACAACATGGTTCTGTCTCTTATTTAAGAGTAAATTAAGATTGGCCCTGTTGAGATATCTTGGTATATCATAGTTATTAGTAACCATGAAAAGGAGAAAGACATATATGCATGCACCAGAAAAGACAGAAAGTTGAGGAGTGTGCAAACTCTTTTGTTTGTTTTGATTTGCGGACCAATGTGACAGCTTGAGCTACCATAGTTTACATAGAAGTTTTAAAGGAGAAAACTCCAACTTTCTGTTTCAGACACTGATGCTATATATAAATGAAATACCAAAAGTATAAAAATGCATTTCTAAATTAAATAAATATCTACATAAAATAACAATAAACACTTTGAATTGATAGCAGAAATTTAAGAGAAAAGCATCAATTAAAGCAGCTTCACTACCATCAGCAATGAAAGCTAGTAATGTATTTTGGAGGACCTGAAACATGGGGCATATGGCACTATGCCACATATAAATAAAAATATGTAATAGCAGGTGGGCTGGTGTGGATTTTTATTTTATGGGTTAAATGTGGCCTGTTAAACTACAGGGGAGCATTTGTTCTGAGTATATTGTAAAGCAATTAACATAAGTTCAAAGATGTGGATTTCAGTGATGTGATATCCTGCTTATTTTTAACCTCCATGCAGGATTTTACTTTAAACTTAACCAAATGCTAAGAGCTTGGAATTAAAAAAAAATAGTCAATCAAAAGTTTAAAATCATTTCAAGTATTGCACCTGTTTAGAGTGTCCTCCGCTTTATGGGGGTCTAACAACTCTCTTTCCTGAGTTTTTAGAACTCGCCAGTAAATAATAATAATAATAGTAATAATAATACATCACCACCTAGTAAATGAAAGATGTGTGAGTACAGAAAAAGGTTTATTAATGTAACAATATAACTGATCTTTCCATTATAGTTTTTATTTATAAAGGCTGAAGTTACTGGTAAAAGTAAACCCCTTACAATTCAGATAAAACACAAGACAGACTGACAGACAGGAAGGAAAGCACATAGAGATTCTCCTTCTAAAAGCCCTGTACTTAATTGGTAAGTAACTGAAATATTATAAACTCTGAAACTAATTCAAAAATAAGACATCACTCTGTGTTAGGAGTACTGTAGTTAACAATGACTACAATTAAGTATTTCCTCCACTCCTTGGAATCCCAGAGGAAAATTTTCCCCAGCCAGCTTGGTAGGGAACATAGTGTTGCTACTTGCAAAATAATGTACAATGTTATGTTATACATTATATATCAAATGTATGTCTCATATACAAGATTTCCCACAAGATAATACCAAACAAATTTAGATTTGCTTAAGGGGTGCTAAAAGCTTTTTAGAGAAGAAAATGAGGGGAGGGAAATAAGAATAGAGGAAGAATGAAGAAAGGGAGGAATTAAAATAGAACAGAATGATCAGAAAGCCTGAAAAGGAAGGAAATTTAAAAGAGAAAGAATTAAAGCATTTTGGATAACTTACAAGTGATCAAAAAGAAGGAACTGCTGCAGTAGTATTCTCCTACTCCACAAACTGTCAAGTTGCAAAAGTCACGCTATTGCTCTCATGTGGGGCATAAATGCAACCAGAACATATGACTGGATTATTTTATTTATTTATTTATTTATCGAGTCCTCTCCACACAATAATGCTATGTTACTAATGTGACATTTTTGCTGAGTGAAAAATTGAATAAATATATCTTTATAGCTTAGAAAAGGTCTCCTAATGTCCTGGGTGTTCGTTAGAAAGGTGTGTATTAAAACCTGGAACACATTTATTAGATCAGACTCAAAAGCCCTATAAATATAAGTAGGAGACATATATTCACATGTCTGCGTTCCTTAGTAGTCATCTCAAAGTGGGAATGTTTGGTGTGTGCTCTATTTTTAGTGATTTATGATGGTCTGATGACTTGATGAACTCAGGTTAGGTCCACATTTTGATCTGAATAAGTAATTCTGTGGATGCCCACCATGTAGTGACAGGGGTACATAAGGTACTCCTACCTTCTAATCAAGAACAGTTACCCACTTACCATTCTAAAGATGAACTTCTAATCACAACTGGTTGTGTGTGTCCAGTGAAAACAATGAGACTTAGTGATGCCTATATCTTGTTACTGGTCTCAACTACAGTAGACACACTGAAGCAATGGGATGTACATATGTGTCAATTTACATTCAACATTTGGTTGTTGGTATCAATTGACACTCTAGCTAAAATCAGCAATTGGATTTAGGCTGGAGTAAACTCACTGGGTGACCCTGGGCATGTCACACCCTCTCAACCTCAGAGGAAGGCAAGAGTGAACAAATTCTGCCAAGAAAACTCCATGGCAGGGTTGCCATAAATCAGAAATAACTTGAAGGCACTCTACCACAACAGCACAAACATATTTAGGTCCACAGTCATCAATGTGCACTAAAATGATTATTCTACTCATTAAAGGATTGACTGAAAGAATTGGAAATATCCTATGTCTCTTGCTCTCACAAACTCAATGATTCAGTCAGATCCAAAATATGGTGTTTGTCAACAGACTATTTGTGTTAACAAACTGCATTCCCTTGGACTTTCACAAAAAAGACAGTTTGAAGGACTGTTTTGAGAACTGTGTCATTGTTTTGAGAACTGTGATAATTAAGAACTTTGAAACTGTGATCAAATTTTAGCAAGAACATACAAGTGCCAAAGACTTCAGTAATTTATGTCAGAATGAAAGGAATACATGAGGTAACGGGAAAACCCATTCACAACATCAACAGCAGGAGGAAAAAAAACTTTGCCCTTTAAATGTTTAAGACTTCCAACTCTTAGAAGCCCCAGGAAGTATTGGTAACTAATTATGGGAGTTGTAGTCCAAAATATCTGGTGGCACAAAATCCCTCCAACCCCTAATAAGTTCCCTAACTTTTATAGAGTCTACAAAACACAGAAGTAATTTGATTTTTATGTTTTGACTATGAGAGGTGCTGTTGCTAGCTTTATTTTTTAAACATATTTTGTATTTATTTAGGTATTTATACCCCACTGGTTCGCCATGGCCTCACATCGGGAGCAGCCTTATTGGAGAGCTCACACCAAACAAGTCTTAAAGAGAAATGACAATGCAGAAAGAATCACAACCCGGAAACATCACCCAAGGAGACCTTCTGCTGTGCTTTCTGCAACTGGACTTGTTTATCTTGGATTGGCTTTTTCAGTCATCAGTGCACTTGCAGAAAGTGCAGGATGAGACCTTCCTGAATGTTCGTTTGCGAAGAAAAGCCAGAGAGAGATACCCCACTCTTCAGTCAAAAAGGCTCTCAGAACACTTACAAATTGTGAAGCCACAGTATTTTACACATCTACACCATTTTATAGCACACTTGGCACTAAGTGGTTTCCAATGTGTGCTAGCTAATTGCCCCCCACAAGCTGGGTACTCATTTTACCGACCTACGAAACGATGGAAATCTGAATGGACCTTGGAGCTCTTGGGATCGAACTTTCAATGTTGTGGCTGCGGTACAGGCATTTAACCACTGCGCTACCAAGGCTCCCCTAATATTTATATACTGTAGTTTCATCTCAGTAAAATGTTGTACAGTACAATCCTATGCTATTTGCTTAAAGGTGTATTCCACTGAGATGACGAGATTTAACTGTTAGATACATGTGCAGCCTTCAAATACAAGCTGCAGCCTTCAAATGTTGTTTCTAGCCCTGACACTTGGATACAGAATCAATTTAGAGTCTAAACAGAATAAATTGCACACAGTCATTAGTGAAACCAGCTGCATAACATGCAACATATCTATAATTGAGTGAGATAAAGAACTGAACCTGCAATGTTCCACTTACATTCTTCTCTTAAAATGCTTGCTAAAATATTTGATGAAGCATTGCTTCTTACTTAACTTTGAAACCTTTTCTACTTTTCTGTGGGTTTCACTATAGTAAGCAATCCCTTCATCACTGCAATCCTCCTATAACTATGAAGGAGAGGGGTTTCTAGATTTTACAATGCACAGACACATTTCTAATCTACAAACAATTCCCACAAGGAAACTGTAGAAAAAAAAACATTGTGAAGGCCTGGTCCCAAATCTTCTCTGCATCCCATTCACTTATTTGTATCCTGTGTGAGTCTCCAGTTAATTCTGTGATCATCAGCCTGGCAAACAATATCATAGGAAAGGAAGAGTAGAGCACAACAGAGGTCAAATCTTGATCAGTCAGGAATTTTACTCAGTGACCTTGGTCAAGTCACTCTCTGCTGCAAGGATCAATAAGAAAATGATTGTTAACCATATGATGAAGAAACAAGTATCTAATTACAACAGGGAAGGGGAAAGTGTCCTCAGAAGAAGCAGAACATACTTTTTGATTAGTGCTTGCCTGAAGTGTTTGGATTCACCTACTTTTTTGTAAAGTGGGGCAGGATGAGCATTCACCTCAAGATTGTATTAATATTTGGTATGGGACAAAAGGAGAAACTTATTAAGAATGATAGTCACCTTCGAATATCTCAAGTACTGTCACATGGAAAATAAGAAAGGCTTGTCTTCTGATGCTTCAGAAAATAGGAACCAAAGCACTGCATTCCAATTACAAGGAAGGTGATTACAACTAAATATATGATGAAGAACTCCTTTATGGTATGAAATATTCAACAATGGGATGAATTACCTTGGGAGATGGGAGATGTTCCCATATTTGAGGCTTTTAAACAAGAGCTTGTGTGGCCATTTTCGAGGATGATTTCGCTGTGGAGTCCTTCATTAACAGAGGGTTGAACTAGATGATCTTTGGAGTCACTTCCATGAATACAATTCTATGACCCTATGACATGTGGCAGGGTGTGTCTTACTTTTACAATTGCAATCCCTAAGGATATTTGGTTCATCTTTCTCTGTGTGTGTTTTTAAAGGCCTACTACTACTTCAAAGTGGGCTATGCCTGCCCTCAGCAGCTAGCAACACTCCTGGGACAGAATTCCACAGCCGGAATGACACTATCTGCTTACATATGTGAAACACTATGTAAGCACAACACTAACTACTGTACTGTCATTCCAGGTTACAGAAGCATTGGAAGGATGGGAACAAATGTATGCATGCTGTAAGATAACAAATTGGATGGAAATGGAAGGATCAAAGTGCAGACCACCTCTGTGGGCTGATAATTTTGAGATTACTATGTTGTTGTATAAAGAGTTACTATTTTACTTTAGTTACTACAACAGTATTATAAAAACACTGACAGCTTGTCAATATTAATAGGCTGGTCTAATGTATTATCAATACTAATCCAATTTTGCTTCCTTCCTGGACTCTCAAGCATTACCTGAAAACAGAAGAGTAAAAATTAGGAGCCAGTCACAGCAATGTCTGAATTACATAGACAACACTAGTATAATAATGTAAAGAAGCAACTGTGTTTGTTTTACCATTGCTACAGTTGCTGGTAATTTTTCTTTTCTTTTTGGTGTTACACCTGTTTCTTTTTTTACATAAAATTCCCATTCTAAAAGATTTTTCACTTCTGAAAAACTGTAGGCCACCATGTGTGTAAATCGTACAAAAGTATGCAGCTACATGCAAAAACACACTAGGCTGGATCAAGGCAAACATACCACAAGTCTATAAATGTTTGCTCAGAAGAAAGTCTAATTGTCTTCAACTAAGCTTACTTCCAAGTATGTATACACAGGTCTACAGCCTTGGGCTTTAATCTTATACCCATTACCTGAGAATAACTATGAATGAATCAAATAACACTTATCTCTGTAGAGATGTGTATGAGGTTGTGCTGTAGGTGAGTTACACTTAGTTACCATAGGAAAAACGTTTGCTCCTTAAGGAAAGCAAAGATCTTAATTGGTTCGCTTATATACAACTTAAGGATATGATTTAATCCAGATAAAAGAAATGGAACAATAGAGAATGAATTTTATTAAGAGCTGTGTAAAGATGATGAACATGTAATTTAAAAAGTATATACAGTCGGCCCTCTGTATCAACAGATTTAGTATCCTTGGATTTCACCATCCATGGCTTGGAAATATTTTTTTTAAAAATTCCAAGAAGCAAACCTTGATTTTGCCATTTTATATAAGAGACACTACGTTACTATGCCATTGTATACAATGGGACTTGAGCATCCACGGATTTTGGTATCCACAGGGGGTCCTGGAACCAAACCCCAGAGAATAGCATGGACCCACTGGAAATAGCTTCAGAAATTAGGGACAGATAACCCTATAAAAGAGTACTGTACATGATAAAGTGGGCCCAAAATTTTGGGCATAATATTCAAATGGATATACGGGAGGAAATGTGTTACTTTATGTAACAATTTAAAAGAAAACCTGTATTAAGGTGGTGTATAGTACAGATCATGTATAAATTTATCATGTATAAATAAGTTGTGAAAAATGTATAAGAATGTTTCAAAGTAATGTTGGGGATATCAAGAGAAGGAAGGTTATTTTTTCCATATGTGGTGGACTTGTAGGAAGGCAACAAGTTATCAGTATAAGATTTATATGATAATCCAAAAAAAAAATTAAAGATAAATTTCGCAGTGTTACCAGAAATGTTTTTGCTGGGTATTATGGATAAAGAATTGGATAGAATATATGGATTACTTCTTCACTACATGTCTACAGCAGCAAGAATATTGTTTGCTCAGACTTGGAAATGGACTTAAGCATCACCAACGGAAGAATGGGTCATTAAGGTTGCCGAGTTAGTCCAAACTGCTAAATAATGCATTTTAAAGCATAAACCAACTGAAGATTTTTTTTTAAAAGACTGGAAACCGTTTATGACTTTTTGAGCAACAAAAAAATCTAACGATGCAGTAATTTGTGGTTATGTTATTAGTAAGATTTCTTAGTTGGATCTGTACTGACAGAATAATATATTTTTTTCTTGTTGATTCTTCCCCCTCCACCAATTACAGTTAGGATTGGGGTGGTCAGACATATCCGTGGGGGATATGTTCCCAGACTTATTGTGAATACTTAATAATAATAATAATAATAATATTTATTTATATACCGCCCTTTGGTAAACCAATCAGGGTGGTTCGCAACATTAAAAAACCATACAAGTAAAACAATATACTCCCTTCCCCCCCTTAAAAAGTTATTAAAACAATTACAAATTAAAACAACAATTAAAACATTTGATAAAAACACATACCTACATTTGGCAATAACAGTAGGTCCCCAGCGATATTCAGTTCTGTTAACAAAGGAGACTTTGGGGACTCTCCTGAAGGAGGGGGTGTTTCCAAGGCCAGGATAATCTATTCTGGAAAGGCCTGCTGGAAGAGATCTCTTTTGACAGCCTTTTTGAAGCTGTCCAAAGATGTCAATTGACGGATCTCATCCGGCAGGCCATTCCATACTCGGGGAGCAACAACAGAAAAAGCCCTCTGGGAGGTAGCCGAAAGTCTTGACTTTTGAGGGTGCAGCAAATTCCTCCCAGAGGACCAGAGCGGGCTGGGGGGATTATAAGGGAGGAGACGGTCCCTGAGATACCTTGGAACCAAGCCATTTAGGGCTTTAAAGGTGATAACCAACACCTTATACTGGGCCTGGAAACCAATAGGCAGCCAGTGGAGGGATCTCAAAACCGGAGTGATGTGCTCCCTCCTAGATGTTCCTGAAACAAGCCTGGCTGCCATATTTTGTACTAACTGTAGTTTCTGAACCAAGCACAAGGGTAGCCCCATGTAAAGTGCATTACAAAAGTCTAGGCGTGAGATTACCAGCGCGTGAATGACGGTCTCGAGGTCCCTTACTTCCAGAAAAGGGTGCTGCTAGCGTATAAGCCGAAGCTGATAACAGGCGTTCCTGACTGTCACATTTACCTGATTTATCATCAGGAGCGACGAGTCAAGGAGCACCCCCAGACTGCGAACACAGTCACTGGAGGAGAGTGTGACCCCATCCAGGACTGGAGGTTGCAACCCAATTCTTGGTTTCGGGGCCGCTACCGTGAGCACCTCTGTCTTGTCCGGATTCAGTTTCAATCTGTTTTCCCTCATCCAGCCCATTACCACCCGAAGACATTCATTGAGAGGAGAGATGTCATTGGAATTCGAGACCGACAAATGAGATACGGAGAAATAGATCTGAGTGTCATCAGCATACTGATAACACCCAGCTCCATAACTCCGAATAGTCTCACCCAGCGGCTTCATATAGATGTTAAATAACATCAGGGACAGGATAACTCCCTGTGGAACTCCCCAGGTGAGCTCTCTTTTGCTTGAACAACTGTCCCCGAGCAGCACTCTCTGGGACCTGCCCAAGACGCAGGACCGGAACCACTGCAATGCAGTGCCTCCGATACCCAACCCCCTCAGGTGGTGCAAGAGGATGCCATAATTTATCGTGTCGAAAGCCGCTGAGAGATCTAAGAGCACCAACAGGGTCACATTACCCCTGTCGATGTTCAGACACAGATCGTCAGTCAAGGCAACCATGGCAGTCTCAACCCCAAAGCCTGTCCTGAAGCCACATTGAAATGGGTCTAGATAATCGGTTTCATCCAAGACAGCTTGGAGTTGAAGAGCAACCGCCCTCTCGATCACCTTGCTCAGAAATGGCAATAAAGAAACAGGCCTGTAGTTACTCATAACCAGGGGGTCCAAGGAAGGTTTTTTTTCAGAAGCGGCCTAACAGTCGCTTCCTTCAGACAAGATGGAACATGTCCTTCCCTGAAGGAAGCATTGATGATATCCATGAGGTATCTCCTCAATGCTTCCCCCCTCTGGACAGCCAGCCATGATGGGCAAGGGTCAAGAGGGCAAGTTGTTTTCCTCACCCTACCAAGCAGCTTGTCCACATCCTTGGTACTCACAGATTGGAGCTGATCCAGAATAACTTCATCGATAGAGTCGCTGGACGTCTCTCCTATGGTTTCTGTTAAAACATTGGCTTGAAACTGTGGGTAATAGTGAACCCCATAGAATTGCACTGGAAGACCTAGGAAATGCCTAAAGAGGCCACCGCTCTAGGCATCTTCAGTGCAACTCTATGATAACTTCCAACAGAAATTACCATAGGGTCATGCTGGAAGATCTAGGAAATGCCTAGAGACCCGATTTTTGGACAACGGACAATCCCTCCCACACATACCGGGAGGAGGGGCTGTAAATCTTATATGTTAGTCTCTAAATAAATAAATAAATAACTTTTTAAAGAAAACAATGGCACTTAAGTCAAGCCATGGCTAACTTGTTCTCCTGATTTCAGAGGAACCTAAACTCATTGAATCCACTGATGGACAAAATGGTACGTGAAGCCACATTACAGATATAAGAGACTGCTATAAAGAGGGCAGAAATAATTTGTTTCCATTATATTGGAGAAGACAGTTGGGGGGGGATCCTAATTCATATAACCAAACATTATAAGTTACTGGGAAATGAATCACTGGGATCTGAAGAAATCAAAGCCAAGAAATAAGGTAGCAAAGGAGACTGAAGAAGTCTTTGTTACAGAATGCTCTAAAACAGATTGGACAAATCCCATTTTTGGAAAAGTTTAACTTACTATCTTAAAGCTATAATGGGCAAGGTTAGAGCTTGCTCAACTTTTCAGAAGGAACTGGTTGGCTGTATCAATATGTTCTCAAAGCTTTTTGAAATTGATGCTACGTATACCACTCCTTCATATTCACAGACGATAAAAGCTGAGATGTTCAAACCATAACAGCTCAGTTCATCAAGATGCTTCAGTTCATCAAGAGGCAAAAGAATGAACAAGATGGCTGCTTGAGGTCCTCTTTTGTTTCCTATGTATTTAAAGACACTTGTTGACATGGTTTTCCATTTCCGATACAAAGCTATAGTTTTGTCTCGTTCACTGTGTTTGTTTATTCAACTGAAGAACAACCACACAGCTGAAATACTAATTACTGAACTTGTAGTGGTTTGAGCATTGGACTATGACTCTGAAGGCCAGACTGAATGAATACACTACACAGATATCATTATAGTTGCCAACAAGCACTGTGAGTCCAATCTGCAATCAATGGAAATCATGAAGAACACTACTCAAAGGGTTGTTTTTTTCCCCCAGGACATTCCAGAAGACTACTCTGTACAATTTTCAGGCATGTGACATCCTTCCAAATCCTTCAATTTCTTCATAAAGAACCAGCTAGGGAACCATTACACCAGAGGAGATCTACTGCTTCTCAAAACCCTTAAATGAAAGATTCTTGGTCAGACTTCCTCATTATTAGTCTGAGATGGTGCTTGGAAGAGTTGCACTTTGAACTACAAATCCCCAACCTGGCATGTCCTGTGTCAATGCTGGTTGGGGGATACTCAGAATTGTAGTCCAAAAACATAACTTTCTGAGTGACTACGGGGCCACTCATGCTAACTGCAGAATGCCTTTCATTTTTTCTCCTTCCCTTTTTCCCCTTTGGACCTGCCCTACCCTCAGTCACCTAGGAGCCAGGTATGACCCATACACTGGGAACCATTCTCTACAAGCTACTCTAAAATGTTTATTAAGAAGTATCATTAAAATGCGATGATTCACTTTCAGTTTTTGGTACCTAGTCTGATATTTAACTCATTCTAATTTTGCTAGTACTTGCAGAATAAGAAGTTAATTATAGATCATGTCCAAAGTTATATCCCTCAGAGAAAGGCAATAGAAAAGATCTCTTGGAGAGGCTAATTTGCAAGGAGTGTATCAACTGGAATGGGTTAGGCTAAGGATTAGATTAAACATTTTGGCTTGGTAACAGGAAATGAGGATTGATAGTCAGCCCATTGGGAAGCGAGGTATCTTGGCAAAAGAAATAGAAACAAAACTAGAAGATATGTTGTTGTGACTTATTTTCTTAGCCTGAGAATGGAGGATAGATATTTTGTGCAAGAGAATGGCAGAATGCCAGCCACAATGTCTCCTGCTACAGCATCAGAGTAATTCCCAGGTTGAATAAGCAAAATCTTTTACTTAACCTTGGAGCATGGATTCCAGTATCATAGCAACTCCCTGCCTTTCTTCTTTCTTTCTACAATTTCATTTACAGTCTCCCCTTTGCTTAACCTCCATATAGTCATACACAAATTCTTTTCCTTGGAGCTTCATTACTATATTTTGACATAAACCAGATCCTTATCTTTGGGGCATCCAAATCCCTTTTATGACCATGCATCTTCCCTCTCTACATAGAGAGAGAATGGTGTGGTGATTTGAGTGCTTGATTTAGAATCTGGGAGATCAGTATTTGAATCACCACTCAGCCATGGAAATCCACTGAGTGACCTTGGGCAAACCACGCTCTCTCAGACTCAAAGGAAGGCAAAGGCAAACCCACTTCCCCCCTTTTTAATATAATAATGTTGTTGACTGTACACATGACATTATTAATATAAAACACTAACAAATTCTTAATAGTAATAAAACAACAAATTCTTCATGATAGGCATGCCTTTGGGTTGTCATAAGCTGGAAACAACTAGAAGGCAAACAACAATCTTCCTCCTTGCACTTGGCAATTTCCTCCTATCCAATCATCCAAAGTACTGAAGTTACGGCCAATTATTCTTTTCTTCACTCTTCACTCCAAGAAGGTTCAGATATTACTATATGTATGAAGAATAGAAAACACCAGTGAATCACATTTGCCACGTTACTTTGTAACATCTGAAATGGAATTCACACATTATGTCTCCCCATTCACATTCCTAGCAAGAGTCAGTGGACCTTTGGTATCCGCTGGGGTTTGGTTCTAGGACCGCTCCCGGCCCGCCATGGATACCAAAATCCATGGATGCTCAAGTCTCATGATATACAGTGCCATAGTAAAATGGCATCCCTTATATAAAGTGGTGACCAGCAAAGCCGTGGCTGGTTAAATCTGCGGATAAAGAATCTGTGGATATGGAGAGATGACTGTACACCAATTCCCAGTGAAGGGTACCTTGCACATCTTACTGCTAGATATGGGAATGGCACATGTTTTTTTTAAAAAAAATATCCACTTTGAAGATTCGGAAAAAAAGGAGTGGGAACTGGAAGCATGACTCAGACAAAGATGCTTCCCATGTATAACACATTTCAGATCATACTGTCCCCCTTTTATATATTTGTCCATCACCGTGCTTCATTCTTTCTCTTTCCTATAAAACAGTCATAAACTACTCCAAGAAATCCACTACATATTATTTTATAAATTTTAGAGCTGCCATCTGCAATTATTTTAAGAGAAATTTCTCAAATCCCATTTAAGATGTGATAGGCACCTAGAAAGTTAACACCTGAACTAAATATCTAGGCCTTCTGGAATTAAACAAAGACTTGTCTCTGTAAGATGTTTTTCACAGAGGGCCTGAAATGTAATTACATTTAATTTTATAATAAAGCCATATAATCACTGTAGGTATGCGTTAGCAGGTACTTTTTATTGTTTTTCATCATGTAATTGTGTGCTTCGTTGATTTTTGACTCATTTTTTCTTACTGTGGGAGGTGTTATAACTTTGGATAAACTACTTGTCTGGGTGTAAGATTCGGACGTGCCTTTATACTGAATACTGTACTGCCCAAAACAACCCAAGAAAACCCTCTTCCATGCAAGCTGTATTTGAAAGCAATGGTAATAGAGAATATGCTATTTGTGGTAAATAAAGAGATTGTCATAGTATTACCCAGAAGTGGAGGTGCTTCAGAGCCCCACCTGTGATGACAAAATCTATATTATTATCTGGGGTAATTATTAGCTCAAATGGAAGTGTGCAAGAGACAGGTAACTCTGGGGATCTTTTCACCTATGTATACAAGTACAAACTGAAGAGAGCACTCCAGTTTAATGTGAAATAAAGTATTTTTATTGGAAATAACACAAAGTGAACTCACACATGTAACACACGTTCCTAAGAACCATAAAAGGCTATAGAGGAGGAAGGCAGAAAGATTGGATAGAGGGAGAAATTTGGGGAAATAGAGCGAGAGTTACCAGTCTTGAAGAGCAGTTTCGTGTACTGAAGATACTCAGACAGGGGTCTGACAGTGGCACAGGAGGTTCTGATCCAGGGGTGCACTGAGAAAGAGAGTGGCCGGGTTTATCCACCATGGCACACCTTTCTGTCATCAGGGGACTAATATTTATACCCAGTTTCATATCCTGAAGGGGTACCCTGGCTAGGACAAAGCCTAGATGGTTTTCCCACAGGATAAACAAAGGAAACCAAAACTCAACTGATTGCGTTAATAGCTGGAAGATAGGAATTGTTGGGTTTAAACCTCGCAAAGTTGGACAGGAGGGGGTATAAGAAGGACTTCTGTAGGAATAGTCATCACTTAATTGTTTGATTCAATGAATCATTGCTGAGGAGCCCAGGGCTGGAAGAAAGGGTTAGCACATACCTCCTTAATGTTCCTGTTTACTAAAGGACTTCCGCACAATCCTTAAATGTGCAAAATATTTCTAGGACACATCCAGGTCATTATGACCTCCAACTAACCTTTTTGGTTTGCCCCAACCAACCTGACCCTGCAAAGTGTTAAATATTTCCAATAATGACATATTGTGGGGAGAGGGTAATAGGGCATACTAACAATAGCAAACCAAAGAACAAGGGAAGCACTTGGGGATTCAGTTACACACAGAAATGTGAGCCTGTCTTCATCATTTTTTCTTTCTTAATCCTCATCCTTAAAGCAATTAAGTGTTTGTCCTGTAGGTTTATGTGAAATGAATAATCAGAAGATATAGATATAGATATGGATTACTTGAGATAATTCCCTGTCTACACAAACCAATTGTGCTGTTACTGCAGAAGGACAACCCTATAAGGGAACCATCTGAAGCCACTGTTCAGCACTCCACAGACAAAAACCAAAGGAATTGCATTGTCTTCTTCACCCCTGTGAAGAAGGGGGCAAAGTTGTATACTTTGCATACAAAACTGACAAAGTTAAATGTTCAAGCCAAAATATCTATGACAAGGACCACTCTAACACAAAAAATGTTATTCTGCTTCCTCTTTTGATCCAAAAGTGTAACCTACTATCAACTGGTACAACTAATAGCCACAGTAATTTAATTGCAAAGATTCCTACTACCTGCAACAGAAGAAGAGGTGGAAAGCTCTGCTGAAGGAAAGGTTCCATCACTTATCTCCTGGCACCAGTCTTTCCATTGGATTCAGGAAAAAGGATGCAAGGATCAGAGTCAGCAGCAGAAAAAGCAACAATTGACTAGGGAAAGGATAGCCTCTGCCTAGAACCTAGACTATGGAATGGAGGATTTATCCTGTTCTGGAATGAGCTCACTCTCCTCTCCTGAAGACCTAAGTCAGCAGTCTGGGGGAACTGCTAGAACCTGCATTTTCATCAGCCACTGAAGTCATTCTCATGACATGTGACTGCTTTCCAGCAGCTCAGCACCACCTACAACCTTTCCTGGACAGATGTAGCTTGGCTGTAGACGTGTATGCCTCTGTAACCTCTAGAATAGATTACTGCACAATTTGGATAGGGTACAGAATTTCCCAGAAATGTCAACTGAGTTTTTGAGTGGAACCAGTTACATGGCCCATTTTTCTCCAGAGTTATACTGGTCATTCATTTCTGGGCACAATATTAAAACCTTAAACAACTTTAGAGCTGGGGATTTGAAACACTGGCACACAAGCCTGCTTCTACCTTGCAGTTATCTTTGCTCTCTGGTGCCCTGGTACTCTCCAGGGACCACAAGGACTGTCAAAAATGCCAAACAACAGTAATAAAAATGTTAGATGTGAGCTTGAAGTCCACTTCTGGTTCTGAGCAACAGATGTTTTTTTTTAAAAAAGCTGATCTGCGTGGTGGAGGGCAGGCTAAAAGGAACGTTGGTCTTACCTGTGATACGTTCTTTTCCAGTGATGAGGCGAAGAGCATCCGTCATGCTTGGGTTGTCCCTCCCCACTTGCTCCTAGTAGGCAGGAAATAGGAGACCTTTGGCACTGCCCACCGGTGAGGTCATCTGAGAGGGACGACCCCCCCACCGGCTGGTCAGTCTATATAACAGCCTCGCAACCCCGTTGCCATTGTCAGCCGGCTCTCTCTGAGTATCTTGGATCCATCTTGAATGTTGTCACCAGACCGTGAACTGGGTACCTCGCCCATGGGTGGGCACGGATGCTCTTCGCCTCACCACTGGAAAAGAATGTATCACAGGTAAGACCAACGTTCCTTTTCCCAGTGGGGAGGGCTCCAGAGCATCCGTCATGCTTGGGATGTACTAAAGCTATCCAGAAGAAATCCCGGGTGGGTCCAGCAAGGTCCAATAGGTTACAGCTATACTATGTGCTGGAGTACTCTTCTGCCAAAGGCCGCCTCTGCTGACTGCATCTTATCCAACCTGTAGTGTCTGATAAACGTGGAGGGGGTCTTCCACGTCGCTGCTCTGCAAATCTCCTCTAATGGTGCATCCTTATCCCAGGCCGCTGATGTGGCGGCACTCCTCGTAGAATGAGCCGTGATCCCCTCTGGAGGGGCCAGGTTCAATGATTCATAACATGTCACGATGCATTTCCTTATCCATTGTCCCAATGTAGATGGGGACACTCGCCTCCCCAGGTACTTCGCGTGAGGTGAGACAAATAGTGATTCTGAGGACCTTATAGGTCTGGTTTCCCGATGTAGATGTGCATGGCTCTGTGAACATCCAGGGTATGCCAGATCCGGTCGAGTTCCCTTATGGGATGAGGACAGAAGGACGGTAGAACCACTTCCTGGGCCCTGTGGAACACTGAATTCACCTTGGGTTTAAAGGCCGGATGGAGTCTGATCACCACTGAATCTGGCCTGAAGATGCATAGGTCCCTGAACGTCGACAGAGCTGCAAGTTCTGACACTCGGCATGCTGATGTTATCGCCACCAGGAACAGAACCTTCCAAGTGAGGAACTTCAAAGGTATCTCCCTGAGAGGCTCAAAGGGGTGAGCAGTTAAGGCCTTGAGCACTGTGTGTAGGTCTCAGGAGGGGAATCTATGTACCATTGGGGGTGCTAAGCTGCATAGGCCTTTCAGGAACCGACGAACATGCAGGTCCCCGGCTATCCTTGTCGCTTGCTTGGGTGGCAAGAAGGAAGTGATGGCCGCAACCTGTCTCTTGATCGTGTTAGATCTTAGCCCCGTTTCTACGCCATCTTCGAGAAACTAGAGCAGCGAAGGTGTCCGTACCTCCCTGAAGTCTAGAGCCTTTCGCTTGCACCATCTACAGAATACCCTGAAAGTGTATTCATATATCCTCTGTGTCGACCCCCGTCTGGAGGCTAGAATGGTGTTCACCACCTGCTGAGAGTAGCCCCTGCCTCTTAACATCTGCCTTTCAATTTCCATGCATGAAGCTGAAGCCACATTGGGTCTGGGTGGTGAACCTGTCCCTGTAGAAGTAGGTCGGGACGGTCCGGGAGTGGCAGTGATATTGAACTCATCTCCAGTAGGTCCGGGAACGTGGGGCTATGACGATCACCTCCGCCCGTTTGCACCAGATCTTTTTGAGGACCCTCGGTAGGAGTTGCCACAGGGGGGACGCATATAGGAGGTCTTGAGGCCACGGTGTTGTCAAGGCGTCCATTGCCTCTGTCACCTCCGTCAGATAACGGGAGATGAACCAAGGGAACCCTGCGTTCGCTGGGGACGCAAATAGATCGACCGCTGGACGTCCGAGTGATTGAGTGACCTCTTCAAATACTTCTGGGTGCAGACTCCATTCCCCCTGATCGACGTCTGTGCGGCTGAGCCAGTCTGCCTTGAGGTTGAGTGTTCCTTGGAGGTGCTCTGCTTTCAGGGCCAGAAGGTTCTCCTCGGCCCAAGTTAGAAGTCATGTGGCTTCCGTCATCAGTGGCCACGATCTCTTTCCTCCCTGTCGATTCATGTGTGCTTTTGCAGTAACGTTGTCTGTCCTTATCAGGACCACCTTGTTCCTGATCATGTTCCTGAATGCTAGTAAGGCCAGGCGGATGGCTCAGAGTTCCAGCCAGTTGATGCTGTATGCCACATCCGCCTCTGCCCAGCGTCCTTGTGCCAGGTGAGGTCCGCAGTGGGCTCCCCATCCCCTGAGGCTGGCATCTGTGGTAATCTGGACGTGGTCTTGAAGCCAGAGTAGGTGGCCCCTGTGGATTGCTGGGGACAACCACCATTGGAGTGAAGTTAGGACCTCCCTCGGGGGTCTCACCAGTCGGTTCTTCTTTAGTGCAATCTCTTTTTGAAAGGGAAGTAGGAACCACTGCAGCCTCCTGGCATGAAATCTTGCCCATGGCAGGCAGTCGACAGCAGCTAAAATCAGACCTTGTAGGTGGGCCAGTTGCATTTAGATTCACTCTGATCCTTGATGCTGCCCCTCGCACCGCCGTCTGGATTCTTTTGATTCTGTCTGCCGGCAGAGATACCAGACCCTTCGCGGAATCCACCACTGCCCCCAAGTGCTGGATGGACTAAGCGGGGATCAGGGAGCTCTTTTCTAAGTTGACCTGGAACCCGTGTGCCTCGAGGTCCTTGAGGATTTGCCGGATCTCTCTCTGGGCTCTTTGGGCTGACGATGAGTGGACCAAGAGGTCGTCCAAGTAAGGATAGACATGCAAGCCCGAGCATCGCCAGTACGCCACCAAGGCAACCATTATCTTTGTGAAGACTCTCGGTGCCGAGGAAAGATCGAAGGGAAGGGCCTTGTACTGGTAATGCCTGTTGTCGTAGAAGAAACAAAGGAACTGGTGGTGGTCCTGATGAATTGGGACGTGCAAGTATGGATCCTGTAAGTCCAGGGATATCAGGTAATCTTCCGGTTGAATGGCATCCAGGATATGGTGCAGTGTTTCCATCCTGAATTTGCGCTTTCGTACGAACTTGTTCACGCCCTTCAAGTTCAGGACAGCTCGCCATGTTCCATTCTTCTTTGGAACCAGGAATAGGTATAGAGTAGCAGCCCTTTCCTCGATGCGACCTTTGAACTTCTTCTATTGCGCCGAGGTATAAGAGGTGTTGGATTGCGCTGGCCATCAGGTCACGCTTTCCCGGATCTGACTGCAGTGGTGTGGGGATGAACCAATGTGGAGGTCTCCGAGAGAACTCTATCCAGTAGCCCTGACGTATTGACTGCAGGACCCACCTGTCCGAGGTAGAGTTTTCCCATACCCCCACAAAGGCCTGAAGTCTTCCCCCCACCGGGGGCACCCATCATTGTTGGTTTTTGTTGGTATTTTTAGCAGACTGGGGCTGGGAGCTCTTTCCCGACGTCCCTTGTTGACTCCCACGGTGATATCTATTCTCTCCCCACTTCGGTTTGTTCGGCCAAAAGTCCCTTGATCCTGAAGAGGTGTATGGTGTGTTTGAGCTTCATTGGCCACCTGATCCACAAAAGGAACGGTACCGTTTTGTATACTTCTTCTCTTCTCTCCTGCGAGCCGAGGCGAGAGTCTTCTTCTTTTTATCCTTGTCCTCCACAAGGACAGGTTCCAGGGAATCTCTGAACAGCTTCTTCCCCAGGAACGGAGACATCACCAAGTTCTGCTTGGATTTGAAGTCGGCGTTCCACGACTTCAGCCATACCTGTCTTCTGGCTGCCACGGTTGCGCTCTGGGCCCTGGCGCAGAATTGGATTGCGTCCAGTGTTCTGTCGGCCAGGAAGGCAGATACCTTTGTCAGCTTGTTAAGGTCCTGTCTGATTCTAGTTTGTGGTTTGGGGACATCCACCAGTGCGTCCTTGGACCAATGGATTGCGGCTCTCGCCATCATGGTGGCCGTGGTTGAGGCCCAAATAGCCAGTGAGATGGCCTCGTGCGCTCGCTTAAGGGCCACGTCCATGCATCTATCCTCAGGAACCTTCAGGGTATCTTCTCCACCTTTACAGAAAATAGCAGAAGAAACTAAGGCCGAAACAGGCGCGTCGATGAGTGGGATTTGTAGTTTATCCATTACCTTCTTAGGGAGTGAGTACAGCTTCTTGAGTAGGTTGGGCTGAGGTCTGGCCACCGCCGGTGTGCACCATTCATCGTATATCATGAGCATTAGGGTCGCCGGTACTGGCATCTCCAATGCTGTCGCCTGGGCATCAGGAAAGAATTCATCCGAGATCTTGGGTAGATCAGGGTCCACCTGGGCTTGCTGAGCAACTGGAAGCTTGAGACCCAGGGTACGAACCGCCTTCTTGATGAGGACGGAGAAATCCTCAGCAACGAAGTGGCACGAGGAGGGGCGCATGGGGGCAGGAGTTGGGGTTACCTACTCCTCCTCCTCTGATAACTCCACCTCCTCTGTATCCGAGAGGTCAGAGTGGTCAGAGATATCCCCTGTAGAAGAGTAGAGAGAGACTGCATCCCTATGGGGGTCCTCAGGGTCCCCTAGTGGCCTAGGGCGCTTTGGGGGGAGCGTAGGCTGGGCTATCCCATCCGCCCACTGCCCATCCTCATCGTCACTGATGGGCCTGGCCTCCTGCATGATGGTAATCGCGCGCTCCATGTTGTGGCCTGATGTGGAGGTCAGGGCACTGGTCCTCCCCCCATCTACAGTGACCACCTGAGGTGAGGGCTTTTTGGCTTTGCCCTTATCTTTGCCATTGCCCTTGCCCCCCTCTGAGGGTTCCTAATCCCCTGGGCCGGCGGGGGGGTCTGGCCTGGTTCCCGGTGACCAAGGGTGGGGGGGACGCAGGGGGTTCCGACGGAAGGAAGCCCCCAGTCCCCCCGGAGCTAGGGCCCTCCAACTCGTCTGGTGGTCCCAGCATGGACATGATCCACCGCGTGGCCTCCCTCGCCAGGGCCTGCCCAAGCCAGGCCCGCATGGCTGTCGTGGTCCCCTCGGCTCCCAGCACAGTCTCCCCCCAGTTCTCCCCACTCACAGTTGCCGCCATGTGCGGCTCCAGGGGCTCCTCGTTCTCCTCCTCGCTGCCTCCTCCTCGCTGGGGCGGCTGGGGATGGTCCGCTCCTCCTCCTCCCACTGGGGAGGTTGCTGGGCTGGCTGGCCACCCGGTCCTTTAACGCGCCCATCTGGGCGGGGGTCTTCTCCCCCTTTTTCGGCCTCTTCCTGATGCCGCTGCTCGAAGGGGCTGCCTTCCTCTTGCCACCCTGAGCAGCGGGCGCTGGGAGCCCGTTCCTCCCGATGGAGGATCCCTGGGCAGCAGCGAGGCTGCTGCCAGCCTGGCCTCTTCTGGCCCTCTCGCCACCAATGATTGCGGCGATAATAGCATCCACCTCTTCAGAGGTGGACAAAAAGCCTCCTCCTTCCACCTGGCCTGGAGACCCCATGGTAAGTACGTTACCGAATTTAAACTTTTTTTGGGGGGGTCAGTTCAAAATTGCTCTGGCCACATGGAGGGAGGAAGAGAAACAAAAAAATGTCCTACCAGGAGCGTAGGCAGGAAACAGACTGACCAGCCGGGGGGTCGTCTCTCTCAGATGACCTCACCGGTGGGCAGTGCCAAAGGTCTCCTATTTCCTGCCTACTAGGAGCAAGTGGGGAGGGACAACCCAAGCATGATGGATGCTCTGGAGCCCTCCCCACTGGGAAACTATGAACTGCCACTCCTAGGGGCTTCCAGGAGAGTTAATTCACTCCTTGCTTTTGGCCAGGGAAAAGACAGTCCTGGCTTACCCAATTAAGCTGAATTTTAAAATTATCCATAATGAGATGGTAGTATGCACTGTAAAAGTTGTCAAGTTTACAAAAAGTTTGGGAACTGGTGGAAACTCACACAAACTATTACAAGAATATTAGAGTCAATTAATAAAGCTCCTCTTAACCTCTATCCCATTGACAGTAATCACTCTCTTATTAAGAGCACAGTAACATAATGAA
The DNA here is from genome assembly GCA_030847615.1 of Gambelia wislizenii. Classification (NCBI taxonomy): domain Eukaryota; kingdom Metazoa; phylum Chordata; class Lepidosauria; order Squamata; family Crotaphytidae; genus Gambelia; species Gambelia wislizenii. The sequence goes on from JAUMIR010000002.1 coordinate 67,593,721, forward strand.
AGGTTTGTTGTTTTATCCTGAATTCATTTGGTATTTATTATCATGAAAGCACTTTCGCTTCACACCAGTATCTGCTTCATACAGGCTATACAAAATGCAAGACAAAGGTATGACGTCTAGGTTTCATCTCGATTCTCGGTCTGCAAACCTGGTGCCATCATCTGGCCCAAGCTTTCATTAATAAAAAAAAGAGTCTCCAGTCTTTGGAGGAGTAGAGTAATAGAGCAGCAACTGTTCAGTCCAATTGTCTTGTGAGAAACAAGCATGCCTCTACCTCTGAGTGTCTTTAGCCAATTAGTAAAATCTCCTTCACTTCTGATTGCCATTTGTGACCTGCCCACTCTGTTCCTTCAGCCAGAGTTACAACTCTGCAGGGAAGTCTGTCTTTTGGAGAAAAATCAAGCTAAAGTTTCTTCGGCTAAGCTCCTAGCAAAGTCTGCATGGAAAGCAATTAATCCATTGGTGTGAAGGAGGGGAAGGATGCAGCAAAGCAAGGTAAAAGCTCCAATACGATGATTAGTATTTAAGTTTCTATGGAGGCTCTCGTTTTTCATGACGTCCTTGATGTAGCAATATTCTGCATTTTTATGACAGCCAGGGGAAAAAAGTTAAATTTTATGAGAAGCAGCCAGCATTTTCCCACTGTCTGACTTGGGAAGAAAATAGCAATCCCTATTATTGGCACCTTATCTCCACTCCACTTTGTCTCCCCACTACCACTGCCCTTGCTACTACCTTCCCCACCTTGTTTTCTCTTGCTTGCCTCCTGCCCCTTGTCTTGGGGCTTGTCTACATGAGGCTATAAAATGTGGATTGATGCACAGTAACACCAATTCACACAGCTTCTATTTGTCTTAATCGGTTGTTTGTTTGTTTTTTGCAAGATTGCAGGCTCGAGTGAATTACTCATTTTTATTGTTACCAGTTGCTGCTTCCGAACAGTATTTAAAAAAAAAAAAAAAGATAAAAAGCAAATCCAAGATGCAAAAGTGTGATCTTCTGCTTAAATAAACAGAAAAAAGGGGGGAAGGCTGTTTTGTTGTCTCAGTGCACGACTGCTACGGTGAAAATCCAACATGGCAGTTCAGGGCACTTGGCTTGCCAGCAAGCTCCATCCCCTGTACACATCCAATCAATCAGCTTTCCACTTCCATTCTTATTGGGAATGAACATCAAATTGAATCAGATGTCCCAACAAGGGGGAATGCACATTTCCATTGCAGTTTTTTAAAAAAAAATACAGGAAAAGACATGCAGTTTGAGGAGTTTTTGCCCCCCCTTCTTCCGAATACGGCAGATTGATGTGGGATCCCATTCTCCTAGAATTCTATCAGGAGTATTTTTGCCATTTAGACAACCCTTTGGAGCAGTGGCAGCACTTCTATCTGCTCATCTGTCCTCTGTTTAAAGCAGCACAGGCAATTTTTGTGCAGCTTCTCATCCTTTAGAGTATGCAGAGACAAAAGCATGAAGTGAAGCGGGAGGAGAAGAAGCTATGGATGCAAGGGAGGGAAACTTGGCACAGTGGCAAGATGAAACAGGCTGGGGGAAGGCAGGGACGAAAGAAGGTACAAAGTGCAAGGGAAAGGAGGTATGATAGCACAAGGCGAGGGCATAGAGACATAAATTGATAGAATTTCCTGTTGGCCTCTCTTGCCTCATCATCATTTAATCACTGTAGTCATTATCCTCAGCATTGCTATCAATCTCTCTGAGCAAATGTGGGTGATGCTCAATGTATCATGCTTGAAAACATTTGCCTTGTGCTAGGCTGCCCACTATAACATAAATGGGGCCCAGTGATTTCAGTTTAGGCCTTGATTATCTCAGAGCCTTCAATGTTCCCAACCTAGCAAACTATGGGGTAGAGGATGTGGAGCCCAGAGACCCAGGGCAGTTGCCATAGTATGTAAAATGATGTTTAGTAAGAGATGCTCTACCTGCATTCTAAAGTGGTACCATTCAACAAAGACATGCATTTTTCTGAGGAACAGGTCCATTCACAGCCTTTTGACTTCCTTCCTATTTACCGTTATTACAATTAAAATATCTTTATAGTCTATTTTTTTCACTAAAATGTGTCTCTAACACACCCCTTTAAAAATCAGAAATGTATATTCAATTTAAATGTCGTAAAATCAAAAAGCCAAGGAAATGTATGTGGGCTGCAATGACTTGTCTAACTGTACCCATTTCCTTAATAAATATACTGTATCTTAAAATAGCCTCCCAGTGATACATTTGCAATATAGCATAAAAATAACACTGAATTCAAACTATTAAGGAGGCAATTTCACAGAACCACAAATAAATTGAATGATGCTCTTCAAACTTTATTCTATAGAAACGTAATTATTTTAACTGACATATCTTTTTTTCTTTTGGTATTACTGCATTTACAATGTAAAATCATTAACATAACCTCAACATACTAGTCAACTTACTAACAAACAAGTGTGTCATAGTCAAGCATAACTCAAATCCCAGTGGAATATTTGATTTAACACATAGGTGAGTTAAAAGGAATTTAAATAGATAGAATTTAAATGGTATAATATCCAGGCTCTATGAACTTAAACTCCCTTTTTTGAATTACAATTGCAAGGATCCAGCAACCAGCATAAGCACTGCCATACTGGCTGGTGATTCTGGGCGTTATAGTCCATAAATAATTTTTTCAGGCTCTGTGCAAAACTGAATTCCACATTGCTAATGCAAGATCATTATTTAAATTCTGCTTAAAATTTAAAACTTGTAAAGTACAAGAGCCAGAACAAAAACTGTTAGTGTAATTATTTGTGTACAAATTATAATGGAATCAGAAATTTGTTATCACATTTAAAGGACCCAAGTGTTCCATTATCACATCCGTGTTACAAAAAGTTATCAATGCAGCACAGTCAAACAGTGGCTATTATATGGATTATGTGCAGATGTCATGGGAGGCTCTTTTTTATTTTTACCTTAATTTTTTTTAAAAAAATCATTTTGTAAGAAGGGGGGAAAGTGCATATGTAGATACCTCCTTATCTACATTGCATGACTAGATCGGAAAGGCTGTGATGGTGCCATTTACTGCAACACATTTGATGGTTGGACAAGGAGTCACTGTGTGTATGCCTTCAAGTCACCTGTTGACTTATGGTGTTCCCATGTTTTTTTTTTCATAGTTTTCTTAAGCAAGGAATACACAGAGGTGGTTTGCCAGTTCCCTCCTCTGAAATGTAGCCTACATCACCTCGTATTTGTTGGTACCCCCTCCAGGTACTAATCAAGGTTGACCTGCTTAGCTCCCAAAATCAGTCAGGATCTAGTGCTTTTAGCTGTACAGAAATTGTTTTTACCTAAAACACTGGGCCTGTAGCTTGCATTCCAACAATTTCAGATCTTATCTTTCTTCCTTTCAACTCAATGTAGCAATTTTAGAGAAATACAGTTTGCCCTCTGTATCAACCACAGATTCTGCACCCACAGATTCAACAAATCATGCTCCCCCCACAAATAATCCAAAAAGCAAACCTTGCTGTTCATCATTTTATATAAGAGATGCCATTTTACTATGCCATTGTATATAATGGGACTTGAGCATCCATAGATTTTGGTATCAAGGGGGGGGGGGGGGCTGGAACCAAACACCCTGAATACCGAGAGTCAACTGTACTACTAAACAATGCACTCTGTAAACGTTCCCTGGTTGGCATTTTTAAACTTGACCAATTTAAGAACTTCTTTTCAAGCCTGGCCAGTTTTCAGAAAAGAAGGTTGATACCAGGGATGGGAAACTGCTAGGACAGGGGGCAATTTTTCAACACCTTCTCAGTAAGTTGTACCACCATGCAAAACAAAACAAGAAGTTACATGACAGCACTTCCAGTTTCATGCTCATCCAATTTTCTGCCTTGTTTACATTTTTGGAAGGTTTTGGAAGTTGGAGGATTGGGTTGGGGGCAAAACTATTGCAATTTGCAGTAGTTTTAAGTAACAACGTATTAAGATTTTGGGGTGATTGTTTTAGGGGGTACAAGCAGCTTGGGGGATGTCCTGGGGACATTAAAGAGCCATGAAACAGGTGTTGAAGGCACGTGTCACCCATGGACCACACTTTCCCCCCACAAAAAGCAAAAACCCCAAACAAGACGTAGCCTGGAGAATATGACTTCACAGCCTGGTTTTTTTTACCATTTAATATTAAAAAGCAAGCACAGAAACTAGATCCAAAGCTGCATGTGGTTGTTTGAAGCAGGTGCAAGGTAAGACACCAGCCACAGACACATCCCTAATATATACAACATGTTTCTCTGCAACCTAGAATCTTACTTCTGTGGTACATCAACCTCTGAGCAACTGAAGTTTGAACACCCATTGCAAAGGGGCAGCTACCGAAAGTCCCTGCCACCAACACAATCCAAAAAGGCAAAGAAAACAAATCTCCAACATGTGGTGTACAATGTTGCTGTTGCCATGGTAAATATTCATTTTTCAAGAGAAGTGTTAAATCTTGTATCAGAAGTCAGACTGGCTGCCAAGACACATTTTCACAAGTAAGGGAATTTTTGTCTTTTCAGAATGGAACCATTTTTCAGTTGACACTGAAATTTCCCTAAAATAAATTCTTCAGCAAGTAAGCCAATCACACTTGAGCATGTCCCAAAAAAATGAATTACTCTATTCTACTATAGAATTGTCAACAGTTTTTGTGGTGCATGCAAATGCTTTGAGAGTTATTTAGAAAACCCGATACTCTGATGCTAATAAATATTTAAATAGCTACCTAAAAAAAAAAAACATACTTTAATTGCAGCATAGAAAGTCATTCAGATTCTAATAAGAGGAAGACAAAGCAGTCTTAAAAGAGTTGGCTTTCCCTGGACAAGTTTCTTCAATAAATGCAAGATTCAATTCCTGACACTAATATACAGCCACAAACGCATAGAATGGTGGACACAAAGAAGGCAACTGTTTGGCAGATTTCTGGGCAGTCTGTATTCTCAGAGCAGAAACATGAAACACACATATTAACATTCTATCAGAAAAAATATACAAACCCTCCCACCCTACACCCGCAGACTACTGTGCAAGCCAACACAAAAGAACTGATCTAATGGAACAGCTATATCATACTCAAGCCTGAAACTGGAGCACAACCCAGTATGGATGCTACTGCATCTAGTAGAGTTCTGAGTGAGCAGCTTGCCCCAACAATGTCTTTTGAAGCCTGTTGAAGGCTTTTGTGTTCTGGTTCTAGAGCTCCCTTTCAGATTCTACTCCTCCTACCAAGTGAAGAGACTTACAGGAAGGGTGTGCAAGTTCACCACAAGCTTCTTTTTCTCTCACAGAAATTTGCCTAGCACTAGCACACACCTCTTCTTCCTCTAGGAGCTGTTCCATTTACTGAACCCTCCAAGGTCACCTCTGTAGTCTCTGAGGATGAGACTGTTGCCCCTGCTCCTGTGTCTCATAATCACTTATCATGGGGAGAGCTGCAATTCACTGTAGCTCCAAACTTATAGCAGGCTACTGTGACAGTTCTGTCTCTGTGTATCTTATTATTTCAAGTATCTGCCTCCTGTGTTTGGGAATTCTCGTCCCTAGAGGCATCCCCTGAATGTTGCCCTTCCAAGAGAGTCCCCTCTGCTGTTTCCGAAAAGTCTTAAACCTTCCTGATAAGTTGAAGTGTGGATACACAGGCCTCAGGCTGCTGCACCTTCACTTCCAGCAAAACAACCAGCTTGCACTTGTTGCAGGTATAGCTTCTCACATCCTCAGATAAGAAAACAAAACATTGCAGATAATGCCCATAACATACACAAGCAAGTCTCCAAATACCTCAACCAAACAACCAGACTTAGCCCAAAAGACAACAGTTCTTCCATCAATCCCATCCAAAACACTGTTTGTCCGTTTCCTGATAGCTGAGCTCCTGCTCACCAGTATGATCTAATATTGCCTACCAACTTACAATCATGCTATCATTTCAACAAATGAACTCTTTCAAATCCTTTTCTGATTTGTAGCAGAATGACTTAAAAAAGATTTCTGATCTATGAGATTGCTTTCTCCAAGAAACAAGTCCTGTCTTATCTCCTGGACTGAAGGCAAACAAGTGGAAAGTTTCAATGAGCATAAGCCAAAGTCACATCTTTTCCATGATATTCAAACATACGCTCCGCATGTTGTCTGATCCAAATACCTTGTGAATTCCCATGAAGCAAAATACCGAGAAAAACAGCCATCCACCATCCCCTCACTTTCGCGGATGTCTCCATTTAGTACTTATCCTTTTAGGATAACTATTTCGGGGATGTCAGATCCACCTAATATGTAAGGATTCATTCTTCCAATTGATACACCACCGTAAAAATATTCCTTCAATTAAATATATAAACACAGGATATATTCTTGCTAGTCTTGCAGCCTGCAAAATACAATCATATCTGTTAGATCCAGGAGGAACCAAATCCAATTTTCCCCGTGGAGGTCCCTCCATTCATCTGCATAAACCACTCCTATAGAAAAAAAAAAAGGTAACACTTGTTATTCATTAACTTTGTACAGTTTTATCTGGTTACAGTGAACCCACTTGAATTTCCCCTCTTTTTCAATCAGATAACTAGTGGGCCATATCCAATCTATGACCACATACGGCCCCTTCCACTTGGGCCTCAGGGCATGTTCCTTTGGACCCAAATGGAAGTACAGTTGTCCCTTCACATTCGCTGGGGTTTGGTTCCAGGACCCCCCGTGAATACCCAAATCCGCGAATACTCAAGTCCCATTATATGCAATGGCATAGCAAAATGGTGTCCCTTATATAAGATGGCAAAATCAAGGTTTGCTATTTGGATTATTATTTTTTTAAGAATATTTTCAAAACCGTGAATACTTAAAACCGTGAATGCCAAATCCGTGAATGTGGAGGGACAACTGTACAATACTTGAGTTCCAATTGGTATCATTTCTTTTTCTGTTTGAGTGGGAATTTCAAAACTATTTCTCATGTCCTGTTGTATAAACCATCTACTCTCCTCCCTATCTTTTAAGGATTGTACCCATTCCAAGTCTTCCATATTTCCTTCCAATATGTGTGGTAGGCCCAAATTCATTTCATGACCAAACAATATTTCATAAGGGGTGTAACTATGAATTCCTATGGGACTACTTCTCATGGCGGTGGCATAATAGCCACTGGTAGGGTCTCCCATGCCAGACAGGTCAAAACCAAAGGGTCTGACAAAGAGCGTCAAAGGGCAGGATGGGCTCTATAGCCTTATGGCAACCATCCTAGGAGAAGGAAAACTCTAATCCCAAACCCGGGCAGATGGTGCTCGTCCAACCCTGTAAGGTCAACCATCTAAGAGAAGGAAACTCTAATCAAACCTACGGCCCGAGGACCTCGCTGCCACGTCCATGCTTGCAAGGCCACGGTAGATGAATCTCTGGTTTAAAGGGTGAGGTCAGTTCTGTGCACGCTACGCTCCACCAGAAAAATCCATTGCACAGGCTCGAAGGACAAATCCAGTTCCAAAAAAGCCCTGTGGCGACAGGCGAGGGACGAAACGGCAGGTGTAAAGATGCACTGGAAGCCGCAGACCCAACCCTGCATGCAGGCGGTTCAGGACATTGGTCGCTTGAGGCTGACCCGGGAGATGACAGTCTTGTTCGGCAGCATCCTGAATGACCAAGCAGCCTTTTTTAAGGAGAGCACTGCTTGCTCCATATGGAGAGGGGCCTAGAAAACGTAGCCTAACGAAAGCTCATCCCCAACTACCTGGTTGGCTAGCCGTGGCCAATGGGAATCTTCTGATGCGGTCAAACCAAGGCAAAGAAACAAAGGCACACACCGGCCTCCAAAGGTGTAAATAAACTGACACTTGCATGCTGGAACATCAGAACCATGCAAGACTCTGAAGATAGTGGATGGCCTGAGCGTCGTTCTGCCCTAATAGCCCATGAACTATCACGGCTTAATATTGACATCGCTGCTCTTAGTAAAGTTCGCTTCCATGAGGAAGGCAGCCTTAAAGAACATGGCACCGGCTACACACTTTACTGGTCTGGCAAACCCAAAACCGAAAAACATCTGTCAGGAGTAGGCTTTATGATTAGAATCATAGAATCATAGAATTGCAGAGTTGGAAGAGACCACGAGGGCCATCCAGTCCAACCCCCCTGCCACGCAGGAAATCACAATCAAAGCATCCCCGACAGATGGCCATCCAGCCTCGAAACCTTGCCAACAGGACACTCTGATCGCATTATTTCCTTACGCCTCCCACATGTTGTTCTCTTTAGTATATATGTCCCAACTATGCAAGCCAACCGTATAGAGAAAGACAAATTCTACACAGACCTATGCCAACTCATACAAAAAGTCCCTGTAGAAGATAAAATTATTATCCTTGGTGACTTCAATGCCAGAGTAGGAAAGAACTCCGAAGCCTGGAAAGGTGTCTTAGGCAAGCATGGTGTTGGAAATTGCAATGATAACGGACGCCTCCTGCTAGAGTTCTGTGCAGAACAACAGCTGACTATTACAAACACAATCTTTCAGCAGAAAGATAGCTTGAAGACAACCTGGATGCATCCCCGATCCAAATATTGGCACCTCAGTGACAATGTTCTAGTCCGTCAGAGAGACATTCGTAATATCCGTCATACCCGAGTGATGCCCAGTGCAGAATGCCAAACAGATCATCGCCTCATCAGATGTAAACTAAATCTTCATCTTAAGTTTAAACCTAAGAGGGGTGGCATCTTAAAGAAGAGACTCCAAGTCAACAATCTTCAACAAGCTACCATGAGAGACAACTTCCAGGCAAATCTACAAACGAAACTTGAAGACCATCCTACAGATCCTTCTCCTACAGTTCTTTGGTAACATATCAAAAACAGTATCCTCCAGTCTGCAGAAGAATCCCTCGGGTTCTCCCACAAGAAAAATCAAGACTGGTTTGATGAAAACAACCAAGAGATCCAGGAGCTGTTGGCAAGGAAGAGAGCTGCTCACCAGGCATACCTCACCCAGCCAACCTGCCATGTAAGAAAAGCAGCTTTCCGCCTCACATGTAGTAAACTACAACAAAAACTCCGAGACATGCAGAATAAGTGGTGGATCAATATACCAGAAAAGACACAACGCTGTGCAGATCTGGGTGATCATAGAGGATTTTATGAAGCTCTTAAAGCAGTGTTTGGGCCTACTTATCAGGTCCAAAGCTCCTTATACAGTACAGATGGTCAAACATTAATTACTGATAAAGCCTCCATCCTGAATCGTTGGGCTGAACATTTTCAAAGTCTCTTTAGCGCCAACCGCGTAGTCCAAGGCTCAGCTATCCAACATATGATACAAAAATCAATGAAAAATGAATTGGACATAGCTCCCACTTTGGAAGAGACCCTTAAGGCCATACAGCAGATGAAAAACGGCAAGGCAGCTGGGATTGATGGAATCCCACCTGACATTTGGAAACACGGAGGTCATGCACTCCACGAAAAATTCCATGAATTCCTTGTGAATTGCTGGGAAAAAGGGGAACTGCCATCAGACCTCCGAGATGCAGTCATCATCACCCTGTACAAGAAAAAAGGAGCAAAATCCAACTGCTCAAACTATCGAGGCATAACACTGCTCTCTATTGCTGGAAAAATCCTTGCAAGGAACACTCCTGAACAGATTAGTTCCTGCTATTGCAGAAGAAATTCTCCCTGAAAGCCAATGTGCCTTCAGAGCCAATAGGAGTACTACAGACATGGTATTTGCCATTAGGCAACTGCAAGAAAAATGTAGGGAGCAGAACAAGGGTCTCTATGTAACATTTGTCGACCTCACCAAAGTCTTAGACACTGTAAGTAGAAAAGGTCTGTGGCAGATCCTGGAAAGACTAGAATATCCCCCCAAATTCCTTAAAATGATTATCTTGCTACACGAGGGCCAGCGTGGTCAAGTCAGATATGGCAATGCTCTTTCAGAGCCCTTTTTAATAACTAATGGAGTGAAGCAAGGTTGTGTTCTTGCACCAACTTTATTTACAATCTTCTTTAGCACGATGCTCCAAAGGGCTATGGCAGAGCTTGAAGAAGACAACGGCATCTATATACGTTACCGTACTGATGGTAGCTTGTTTAACTTAAGCCGTCTGAGGGCTCACCCTAAGACTCTAAACTATCTAGTCCGTGAGCTGCTCTTCGCCGATGCTGCTGCCCTTGTTGCCCACACAGAAGCAGCTCTGCAGCGCCTAACGTCCTGCTTTGCAACAGCTGCAGAGCTGTTTGGGCTAGAAGTCAACCTGAAGAAAACAGAAGTTCTTTACCAGCCTGCACCACAGGACGAACACCACCATCCCCACATTGCCGTCGGCAAATCTGGGCTCAAGTCCGTTCAGCAGTTCACCTACCTGGGAAGCATCATCTCCTCAGATGCCAAGATTGACAAAGAGATCGATCACAGATTAGCAAAGGCATATAGTGCATTTGGAAGACTTCACAAAAGAGTCTAGAGCAATAAACACCTGAGGCAAAGCACAAAAATCAGTTTGTATAGAGCCATCGTACTGTCTATTCTCCTTTATGGATCTGAAACATGGGTCACCTATCGCCACCACCTACGACTCCTCGAGCGCTTTCATCAGCGCTGTCTACGCACAATCCTAAATATACACTGGACTGACTATGTGACGAATGTTGCTGTCCTTGAGCAAGCAGGGATCACCAGCATTGAGGCCATGATATTGAGAACACAGCCGCACTGGGCAGGGCACGTTTCTAGGATGGAGGACCATCGCCTCTCAAAAATACTACTCTACAGTGAACTCGCCACGGGTCAGCATAAGAGGAGTGCTCCAAAAAAGCGATACAAAGACTCCCTGAAACAACATCACAGGCTCGGCCAAATTGATCACCAACAGTGGTCCGCCCTGGCCTCACATCGGGAGGCATGGAGACCACTATCCACAATGCTGCAGCCTTATTTGAGAACTCACAACGAACAAGTCTTGAAGAGAAACGACAACGCAGAAAGAATCACAACCCAAAAACATCACCCAAGGAGACCTTCTGCTGTGCTTTTTGCAACTGGACTTGTTTATCTCTGATTGGCCTTTTTAGTCATCAGCGCGCTTGCAGAAAGCGTGGGATGAGTCCTTCCTGAATCTTCGTTTGCGAAGAAAAGCCAGAGAGAGAGAGAGAGAGAGGAAAGTTTCATTAATTCTGTCCAGCTCAGCATATCCTCATTATACTGGTACCGTAATTTGTTATAAATCACTTTGAATTTCAACCATTAGACTCCATTTCTGTACCACTCCACACACCTTAATTCTTCTCTCTCCTCATTCTACTTTTTGTATTTTTGTGCCTCATAAACCCATGGGGTTGTTGTTGTTGTTGTTGTTGTTTAATCTGAATCTACCAACAAAATCCCCCATTTTATAATAGAATCATAGAATTGCAGAGTTGGAAGAGACCACGAGGGCCATCCATCCAACCCCCTGCCATGCAGGAAATCTAGATCAAAGCATCCCCGACAGATGGCCATCAGCCTCTGTTTAAAGACCTTCAAGGAAGGAGACGCCACCACGCTCTGAGGGAGTGTGTCCCACTGCCGAACAACTCTGACTTTCAAAAAGTTCCTCCTAATGTTGAGGTGGAATCTCTGTTCCTGGAGCTTGCATCCATTGCTCCGTGTTCCAGTCTCTGGAGCAGCAGAAAACAAGCCTGCTCCATCCTGAATGTGACACCCCTTCAAATACTTAAACAGGGCTATCATATCGCCTCTTAACTGTCTTTTTTCCAGGCTAAACATACCCAGCTCCCTAAGTCTCTCCTCATAAGGCATCATTTCCAGACCTTTCACCATTTTAGTCGCCCTAAATAATAAGAGTCATATTTTACCAGGCTCAGACAGGATAAAGCCCAGGCCTACCTAGACATATGTGCTAAAAATAGGGTTAACCCAAGACATGTTCTGTCTAAAATAAAGGATAATAAAGCACCCCTCCATTTCATGTACAGAAGCCAACAGGACTTGCAGATGAATCTTACTTCGACACTGATACATATTTTTCATAAGAGGTTGTCACTGGTAACCTGGCATCTGCCACCGGAGGCAGCTGTCTCACTCTGTCTAATGGTAGGAGCAACCCTGTACAAGAGTCATTATAGTCCACACTATGTACTGTACTGCATTTTTGTTTTTCATATTGCTCCTCAGATTATGTAAAATTTATTACTATTACTCTCACAGTCTTATAGGTTAATCTAAGTTCCTTTATTATTACAGGAATGACGATAATACTGACAATTACAAGCCCCTACTGCACATGTACAATAATGTTTTTTATTTTTAAAAAAACAAAAAAGAATGTGTATCTGCATTACCATCATAATAACTACCACAGATTGACATGATATGATTGAGTATAATGGCTTCTGTGCAACCATTATGGTCGATCAGCAAATAATATACTTTTGCAGTTGTCTAACTACATATTTACACATGTCAGCTCTCATACACTTCAGTGACAGAATTTAAAAGAAATGTGGTTAAAAAAAACAATCCCATCAGAACAAATAACTATATGACATTTTATTGAAATATGGGGGAAGTACACATTTGTCTAACTTACAAAACTGGGAAATTCTACATTTAAGGCCAAATTGATAAAGCAAGGAGCTCTCTTTACATTTTTGTAAGGCAGATTTTGTTGGGTGCATTGAACATTTTTGGACACCTTTAAATTTCTGAATAATGCCAGATAAATTTGAGAACAAACATACAAATAAATCTGAAAGCCTAAATGTGGTACTATACACATACATCTAGCACAGAGCATTGAAAAGTTACTTCTTGGGACTGGGGAGTCCAGAAGTGACCAACCAAGCATGGCAATGCTGTGTGATTTTTTTTCAGGACCCACAGTTCAAAAGAGTAAGATTTCAAAGCTGTGATATAGGACAGCTCCCAAAGTTCACAGAGTCTGTAACTGTGATTCCAAACATGTACAATGAGCTGTGAATTTTTGGAGAAACCCCACCCACCCAATCCACAAGGATTCATGTTTCTACGTATGTCAGATCCTGCTAGATCTTGGCAACTGCTTTCCAACCCTAGCATGAAATTTTGATTTAAGAATCTCTTCTAAAAGAAGACTGGCCCTGTGAACATGGAAAGGATACCAAAAAGGCTGACTATGCTGAAATCCTTTGGTAAGGGTTATTACCTTCTAATTCAAAGCATGGGCCCTTATTACTAGCTTATGAAATGTCAGATCACAAATTTGGAGATTATCCTCTTTCAGAAGTAGCACTGATGACACATTTATACTTGAATACTATATGGCAAATGTCCATGATAGCTGGACAATTTTAAAACTCTTTCAATTGTTTGAAGACCATGTAATGTTCCTGTGCAAATAACATCCAAGACATTAAAGTCAGTATTTAAAAAGATTTTGTTGGCAAACCATCTAGAGCTAACTCTTTCCACATGCATTTAAATTATAAGCAATACTTAAGGTTCTTCAAGAAGGGAATATTAATGGAAGGTAATGGGGAAACCTATGCATTTCCCCCCACCTGGGTTGTAATACTGCTGTGATGGTTTAATGAATGTGGACTTGTCTGAACATTATACATTTACAAACCATGCCTAGTTTATAACCCTAGTAGTCTTCAGAACCTCCATCTGAGAGCTTATTATGTAACTTCGATGAAAAAGTCCACTTTTTGGTATTGGAAGCCAAACATAACCTACATGAGCTAGCCAGTGATGGGTTCATCTGTTTCTTAATCTTAAAAAGAATATTTCTAAAAACCCTGTTCACCACCTAGTTAACTGACAGTGCTGCAATTTAAGGCTGTTTGTTCCTAATGGTGTCAGTGGTATTACATCTGGTTGCGAACAGTGTAGGCCTTTAACAGCAAGCTGAGTCCAAATAGACATACTGGACTTTAAATGGTTTGATACATTTATTAGAACAGTGATTTAAAATGTAATGACTGTTTTAAATTAAGGCACACTTTGTAATTCATTCTTTTATTAGATATTCTAATTGCTACAAACCATTTTGTGTCCCAGTTTTAGGAGAAAGGTGGGATACAGAGAGAGAGAGAGAGAGAGAGAGAGATATTTGGTGTGGGGGGTGACACATTGCCAAGGAACACATTTGATAGAAATAAGAGAATAAAAACATGTTAATGCCTTGTTAATGGACAGGAAAGATAGCTTCTATCAGTTTTACTTTGGGCATGCAGATCTTTTCTTCTCCATTGGGGGAAATAAAAAATATGGCCATCTCTCAGACAATATTCACCTGAAAAAACTAATTCTGAGTTGAAGTTGAACACAGGCAGCAGGGATTCCCCAAACTGACACCCATAATCTCAGCAGCTGGAAGAAGTGGTAGTGTTGTATTGTATGTAACCTGTTTGAGAATTACATTCTTTCTTCTGATTATGGCAAAGGATAGTTCATGTGTACATAAAATGAGCTATATGAACTGGCCCTCAGAGCTTCAAAAGTTCCGTCTTTTATTATGACACCCTCTCTTTCCAAAAAAGCAATAAACCCAGAGGGAGGGGGACACTTTTTCAGGATTCTGAATTATTACCTCAACATTGTCTGAGGGTTTAATCCTTTTGGAAAATTGCTCTTTGAGGGTGAGCTGGTTCCAGGGGGCAATTTTTAATGTCAGTTCTAGCTAACATGCTTCTGTGTACTTCCAGCTGCTAGAAGAGACCATTTGCAATATGCCATTTCCTTGATATTCAGTGCCTCCTGGATGTTGAACGCTGACATTCACTTTCTCTCCTTCTCTTTCCTGGCTGACTGTTGGAGCACAGAAGTGCTCTTCAGCCACTGGGCGCAGAAAGGAGAACAGAGGAGTCCTATAGGTTAATTCTACTACTACTTGTCGAAACAAGAACAATGCAGTGGAGCTATGTGTTAGTGACAGTAAGCAGACTTTCTCCTTGCTCCTGTTGCTCTCTTTCAGATATGGCAATGCAAAAATCAAGGAACCTAAATAGAGATAAAGAAATACTCAAGTAAGCAGACTTGTTTCTTCTTAAAAGACTCTGGGTCACATAGCAATTCGGAGATTAGCCAAAAATAATGTGTGTTCTGTTATTAGTATCAGTTGAAGACCTGTGGCTGCAACACCCTTTCCTCTAAAGAGAATGCATGCATTTTTATACTTGCTGATACTTCTTATCTTTTAAACTCAGCTTTTAAGGTTCAAACAATTTAGTGAAATGTATCAATTTGGATAATACACTTAAAAACATACTCAATTTAAAACATGTTCGATTTAAAGTTTCACCAGATGCATGTAATCATATACTGAAAGTATACACAACACACTACAGGTGACTAATACACAATTCTATTAAACTAGCATCAAAAGGAGCACCATGTTGCACCCCAATACAAAAATCATTCTTCACCAACAGTTTGATCTTCCATGTGCACATCATAACATTCCTATGCATAAGGATTCAAACATGCTAACTCAAACGACAGGATTGGGCTCATCCAACTAGGCAGTGTTACACTTTCAGTAATATTTTAACCTTACTTTGTGTTCCTGGAGGTGGCTGGAATGCCACTGGAAGATGATGTAAGGATGAGACCTCCTCAACACATCTATACTGTTTGTTCACTTTCTGTTGCAGCAATATCACCACTAGTCTCATCTTCACACTTTCCCACCAGTAAAATTTTACCTTTTTTATTTTATATTAACCCAGTATAATGTCAGCACAAGATGAAGTGGCTTTTGCACCCTATACACATCACTTACTTGCTGGTGTTATCAGGATTTTATGCCTTGTAAAGGAGGGAGCAAGATAATAATTGTCTTAAAGTGAGAAGGCTATTGACACCTATCTATCTAGTACTGCAGTCTATCTGAAACTAGCCATCTGCAAGACATAGCTGGATCATCACTTATAGGTGATTTTAAACTTTGTTCTACACAAAACAAGGGGAGTCAACCTAGGCCCTGCAGCCTGTTCCAAGGCCACCAATGCTTTCCCTGTGGAATCAGCAGAGTGCAGATGAGTCGCCATCAAAAACAGCATGGAGCTACATAGGTCTGCAAAAACTCCACAGGGACAGACATGGATTGTAGTCCTTGTTTTGCCAACCCTTAGTACTGTACAATTCCATTAGGAACATTACAGAACAAATGTAAAATAATTGGTTACTTTGGGAGATGAACAAGGAAGAGAGAGAAATGAGGGAGGGGAGCTATAATTAAAAACTGTAATTAATGGGAGCATCCCCCCCCACTCCCCATGAAATCAACAATCCTCCTATTACAATTACTGAAAAAATATGTAAACATATTTTGCACAAATACAGTTCTACACATGAAAAAGAAATGCTGAAACAGTACAAAAGACCTCTTTTGTTTGATTATATGTGACACTTTGGGGCTCCCAGCTCCTTAAGGACATGAATGTGGTGGAAATAAATCTCACATTTAATATATGTATGAGGTTACACACTTCTCACTGCCCAATGAATCCAGATCCACCTATAGTGCACAAACTTATCTACAGATCTGTCACCTTCAGCAGAATTCATTAAAATAATGTTCTATTCCCCCTTGTTAAATGTAATTCTTTTAATTGAAATTTAATCTTACTGCATTATTTGGTAGATTTTTAATTGACATTTGTGGTAATTAATTGGTAAGCATTACAGCTTTGTCTGAAGAATTTAAAACAAAATTTGACATAGAGATTGGCTAGCCACTGCTGAGAACTGCCTGCTGGGAACGTTTCATCATTCTTTCAGCCCATCCTGCTGATCATAGGTTAAGAGAGATGATGGACTCTTTCTTACAGTCAAGAATTACATTACTAATATATTCCATTACCACCACGCAAATGTCATGTTAATTTCTGATCATCATCAAGTCAGACAATGGTTTCCACACTGGCAACCAGCCAATTAGTTATGTGGAAAAATATTCAGCCAATTATGTTACTTGAATTAGGTTAAGGACTCAAGAGAAAGCAAATAAACGCTTTGAAACTACTTCAGATATAAAATCTAAGTTGACACTGTCTTCATGCGCAATACAGGACATTATACAATATGATAGGCAGCTGCCAACATTCATAACTATTTATGAAATCTAACTTTTTTTTATTATGGCAGCTAGATCAGTATATCTCCCCACCCCCGCCACTGCATATTTGGTTCATTGTATTAGGAGTGAAACCAAAATAGCTAGGATCAAACATACTAAGCGTATAAAACACATAAGCCAGTATATATTAAACTGCTAAAACTATATCCCTTTTCTTGTGAAAGAAAGTTTCAGAAAGAAGAAGAAGTTAAAAAACAGAACCAAGTTTACTTGGCTTGCTATTAATATCCAAAGTAGTAGGACTGCCTCCTAGTTAGCAGCACAGAAATGATTAGCATTTGCATTATGGTGACCAATCCAGAACTAAGAATCTGTTTCCTGTTTTTGACATCCCCTGTGGATATTATATTAAGGCACAAATTTGTATTTGCATCACAGATATTCATTTGACAATATATGTATCTAGATGAAGCATAAAACATTAATTATTTCCCAGTCTTCAAGCTCTTCTTTGACATCATAGGACCTTTAAACTTCAAGAGCCCAATTTCAGTTTAATGAAAATATCCTCCTTTATCAGCTGTAATGTCCTAGACTATTGACAAACATTTGAATTTGTCAAATTAAACTGCAGACCACTAAAACAGAAAAACCTATGTTTTCTTGTTATAAATAGATGCAAGGAGAGTTCATTTCAGGCCTAATGTATCGTTTGCTTTTTACATCACCTCTTACTAGCTAGGATTAGAAGAAGATAACAGAAGTCTGTTCATATGTATTCTTCCTAGGGAAGTATGAGGCCATCTAGTCCAACCCCCTGCCATGCAGGAACACACCATCTTGTGATTTTTCCCCCCATAGGCTTCACCCAGTCTGCACTTCCTGGACTATCTGTGGCCTGAACACAATGTGTGCTTTGGGTAGTACATTCAATCAATGCATTCAACTGTCATGGGCACACAAATGTTTACATGTGGAAAAAAAATGAGCAAAGCAGGGATGGACCCATCATATTAAAGCAACAACTCCCCCACAGAAGCAGGCACAGACCAAACATGGAGGAGGGAATGGAGAGAGACATGAAGGGAGAAAGTCTACAGATGCAGACTTTACAGATGTGAACCTCCTATTTCTTAATAAGTAAAAATATGGATAATGTAAATAGAACTACCTTGTCTATTTTTGAAATTTATTTGTGGCAGGACAATCTTCCACTTTTACTAATATATTACTGATTATTTTTTATTACTTCCTCATGTGCACAGGTATTAGGCCACTTGGATGTGCACCAGAATTATATTAAAAATCAGACTTCTTCTGCAGGAAATCACAGCAATGGCAAAGGAGAAAATCACAATTCGTAACGAAAACTGGAAATAGAAATGGGAGGGTGACTACTTTTCAAAATACAAACAAAAAAACCCATCTAGTGTTTCATTGGTTTTTTTAAGACCAAATTGAAACTATATAAGACACGTTGGTCTGGAAACTGCCCTATGAGAAGCGGCTTAGGGAGCTGGGTATGTTTAGCCTGGAAAAGAGAAGGTTAAGAGATGATATGATAGCCATGTTTAAATATTTGAAGGGATGTCATACTGAGGATGGAGCAAGCTTGTTTTCAGTTGCTCCAGAGACAAGGACACGGGACAATGAACTCAAGCTACAGGAAAATAGATTCCACCTAAACTTTAGGAAAACCTTGTTAATGATCAGGTGTTTGATAGTGGAATGCACTGCCTCAGAATGTGTGTGGGGGTCTCCTTCTTTGGAGGTTTTTAAACAGAGGCTGGATGTCCATCTGTCAGGCGTACTTTGATTGTGTGTTCCTGCAGGGCAGGGGGTTGGACTGGATGACCCTTGTGGCCTCTTCCAACTCTTTAATTATAATTTTATTATAATGGCCCAAAACCATTTCCCCACTCACCTGAAAGAGTAATGGAGGAGTTATCGTAGGATAGGATCCTGTTGTAAATATGGATAACTAACCCTCATATGCTTATCTGATAAACATTAATACTGTACTAAATTAAACTTTCAGCAACTTACAGTCTCATACAATATACATGAGCCTGATTACCTCCAATTTAAACACAGATATACAGCCAAACTATTTTAAACTATTCTAATGACAGATATTTTGTTTAAAGTATTTTACTATATATTTCCCTTAATGGGTTTCTGTTTTGTTTTTTTAAGAAATATTCCTGAAAGCGCAGGCATTTACATTTACATAACAGTCCCACACATTCAGAATTCTATCATCATCATCATCTATACTAATATTTGCCATAGTTTTCCAAGTAGCCAGAACTCCACCAACCATTTACAAGAAAGAGAGAGATCAGCAGCTTCAGAAGAATCCCAAGGTCTTCAGAATACAAAAATGTTTACAACAAAACTTACATGGAATACTGACAGACTGTTATGGGGTGGCAGGGGCAGAAAGGGACAGAAAACCAATGGTAAGGAGGGACAGAACTGAGTATCATGAAAGAGAACATGGCTGACTAAATGATTAGTGGAAGCACTTCATACTTACTTACACTTTAAAGGAATGATTATTTATCAAGTCAATAGCAGTCATTGGTGTACAATGTGGTTTACAACATTTATGTCACTTACAACACAATCTCTTCTGTTCAGAACTTGTTCCTCAGTCTTCCTGGATTAAAATAATCAAAGACAGCTTCCAGACAACCTGACTTCCTTCTGGACTACAGTAGATTCCATAATCAAATTGCTGCTTTGAATAAGAGCCCTATCTCATGTCCACACCAACCCAGCTTCTCTTAGTAGTGTAACATGGTATTAAAGTATTCCAAAACAAGGAATGCATTTCTTATGTTCATACAAAAAAACATTTATTTGGGCACTAAAATTTTGAACAAGGGGAGCAGACCTTAAGGGGAGTCCACATGGCACAGTGGTTAAATACTGGTACTGCAGCCACAACGTTGTGAGTTCACTCCTGCAGGGCTCCAAGGTTCACTTAGCCTTCCATCCTTTCATAGGTTGGTAAAATGAGTACCCAGCTTGTTGGGGGCAATTAGCTAACATAATGTAAATAAATCGCTTAGGGAGTGCTTTGGGACTAAGACGTATAGAAATAGAAGTGCTATTGCTATTAACAGCAGTGCTAACTCTACCAACCTCAATCTACAGATATTCTTGCATAGTACTGCTGTATAAAAACAGTGCCACAAAGGCTCTGACTTTTCATCCTGCTAATTGACCAATGCTATAGTCAATACTGAAATTAGAGCAGAAGATTCCTCTGACTGGATTGAACTGTTAAATTTTTTGGATTGGTTCCACTAGGGATCCTCATTACCTATGTCAAAATGATAGTCTACCCATAAAGAAGTAAGAATATACTTGAAGTTAGGCATATGAAATTATGCTGCTATTTATTATATCAGTCACTAAAATGTAAAATTATGATAATCCATGCTTAATAGCATGGTAATTATACTTCCTCTAGAAAATAAAATACTAGCCCATTTAAAATTAAAATATATTTTAAAGGTTTATATAATCTCAGAAGAAACGTGAAGTTGCAATAGACAGGCTATTAACTGCATGACAGTTATGCAACGTTATCAAAAGAAAGAAAGAAAGATCTCCTATAAACCTTGAATAAATTCCTTCTTTCTTTCTCTTTTAACTTAGGACCATAAACTGAGCTCCATTTTTCAGCCTCTGACTAGGGAATATTTATAATTCTTTCACTGTTAAAACATTCAATAAAAATTGTAGACCCAAATGTGCATGTTCAAACTGCACTGGAATCAAGTTAGTGAATTCAGGATTTGGCTACACCACTCACACAAAATGAACCACCAGCCAGTTCAATAAGTCAATGGAGGAGTATGGGATCCCATAAAGTGTTCCTGACTGCCTAACAACATGGGTTACATCTTCACTAGGACAGACAGCCTGACAGTTTATGAGGAGAAAAGTTGCTAAAACTGGGCAATCATTTGCCTATGAGTGTAGGGTTGCTATATGTCCCGGAAATCTGGGAAAATCCCAAATTAAAGGGACTAAAAATTGTCCTGTCTGGCTAGGCTGCTTGAAGCAGCAGATCCCGGATTCCTCCAACTCTGGAGGGAAGAGAGAGGGTGGGAGGGAGGGGGGAGGTCCTCCCTGTGCAGCAGTTTTGGGGGGGCAACACTCCCTCCTGCCTCACTCACTCCCTGCACACCCACACGCCCCTGCCTGCTCACTTGCTTCCCTGCAGACCTCCAGTGAGTCTTTGGACACCCTTCTCCTCCTTCCGGCAAATCTTTGGATGCCCTGCTCACACAGATGGGGATAGAGAAGAGGGCTCCCTCCTCCTTTACCCCCGCTGCAGTTGCTCTGGGTACTCTACTCGTGGGGATGGGGGGAGAGAAGAGGGCTCCCTCCTTAGCCCCATAGGTGCTCTGGGTGCTCTGCTCATGGAGATTGGGGGAGAGAAGAGAGCTCCCTCCTCCTCCTCCTCCCCCGCGGGTGCTCTGGGTGCCCTGCTAATGGGGGTGGTGGGGAGAGAAGAGGGCTCCCTCTTCCTCCCCCCCCCCACACCACAGGTGCTCTGGGTGCCCTGCTCGTGGGGATTGGGGGAGAGGAGAGGGCCTCCTCTCCCCCCCCCCAACGGGTTCTCTGTCCCTGTTTTGTGGCAGAGAATTATGACAATCCTATATGAGTGACACCACATTGAAGGTGTTGGGACAGACAAAAGCCAAGACAAAGATTATTCTACTGCTCTGTCTGTTCTGGGATCCAAAATACGTGACAGAAACTTTTGTATATTAATCACCAATTAGGGCCAAATACAAAAGATGTACAATCAGACTTAAAGAAAAGGCTGGCTCTGAGAACACAAACTAAGCCTACCAACAGATTCCCTCTATCAAAACTGATTTGAATCCTTAGCCCTTCCACACAATAAAGTAATACAACAGAAGTCCCAGTTTCCCAAACTTTCTTCATTTTGTAGCATGATTTAAGCAAGAAAAGTCACTTTGTTTCTGTTATTGTTAAACTACTTGGGAATCAAAAGTCACTGCCAATTTACTGCAAATTGCCCAGAGATCTGTTATTGTTGCTGTTGTGTGCCTTCAAGTTGTTTCCAACTTACGGTGACCTTAAGCCAAACCTATCACAAGATTTTCTTGGCAAGATTTATTCAGAGGGGATTTGCCTTTGCCCTCCTCTGAGTGTGACTTGCCCTTGGTCACCCAGTGGGTTTCCATAGCCAAGCAGGGATTTGAACCCTGGTCTCCAGAGTCATAGTCCAACGCTCAAACCACAACACAACACTGGTTCTCTACCCAGAGATCTACTACACTGCCCACCTTTTCTTTTAATTAATGTCAAGTGTTCTAGTTTCATTAATTATATAAAATTTGAAGAAGGAAAAAAGTTTTGGTTGTGTTTGCAAGAATTACTGTGAGTTCTTAGGAACTGAGTTCTATAATCATGAGAATGCACATATATATTCTTTACTCACCAGGTTCAGTTGCCGGTATTATGCATCTTCCTTCATGGCTGGTTAAATCTTGCAAGGGACTAACCCCTTTTCATCTCTAGCATGATCACAAGCAGGATTCACTCAAAGAAATGGTCCACAGACTGCTGAAACAAGAAAAATCCCTCTGTCAGAGTGTTTCATGGATTGGTTGTCTTCATAAGAAGCCAATAGTTTTCATTTATAGAGCCAGGGCAAAATGATCACTGTGGTATTATTTTACTGTAACTTCACCCAATTTATCACCTAATTTATCAATAGTCCAGATCCAGATTAAATTGGTCACATTTAGGTCCCATTGAAACCAAGGTGAAAAGCAAACTTTAGTTACATTGATTTCCATGGGAGCTAAGTCTGGATGAAGTCCAATATATTCTCACTTTACTACTGAGTAGTTTTACTATTACTGGCTTTGCTAAAAATAAAATTGAACTTACAGATGTGAAAAACGTACAGTGACATCCTGAGTGAAAGTCCCACTACCTAGCTAGAGAAAGTTAGAATGAAGAAAGGACTCACCTACCCACCCCATTCCCTATGCTGAAAATGAGCTCACTGGGCTACTTCTCCACCCAGAGAAGTCCTCTCTCTTCACCTGTGAGTCCAGACATCAGTTAAAATTTCTGCTCTCCCCAGGAAGAGAAATCTTCGTAGAGGAGCCAAAAAGGAAGCAGGATGGGATATTCGTGGAGAGTACATAGACGGCATACACATAACTTCCAGAATTTACATGAGCGAAGGGCTGGTACAACTAAATGAGTGCAATGGGAGCATAAAAGTCCACAGGCATATCTTACATTTATTCTTTAGAACTTACGCAGGTTTGTCTTCCCAGACTGAATCCACAAACACTGATACCATGCACACAAAGGTAAGACTCTCTCCACCTCCAACAACACAGGTGTGTGTGTGTACAGAATCCTCCCCCTGCTTTAAAAAAGGCTGGGAAGAGCGCATGCTATCTCAGCAAAGTGCTGAAACCACTAGTTTTTCTGAAACTGCCATTTGCCATTAGAAGTGACAATGGTAGTACTCTGTTGCCTTAAAAATAATGAATACTAAAATGTTAATTTTAAAAAAATAATTAAAATAATATCTCCTGATTTTTTGAAAACAACGTGTGTAATTAATTATTCTACCTTAATTAATTGACTAAGTAGCACACAAATATTGAAGCAAGTAAATAAATAAATGTTATAGGGCCTAGTAATGAAAAAGCATTAATTTGTGGGAGGCTCCAAATACAGAAATATGCCACATATATATGTATTTGTTTGCTACATTAATCATCATAAAAATAATAATCAGATACACATTTGTGAACATGCAGGGACAAAGGGGTTGTCTATACGAGGCCAAAAGAAACAGACTGCTCCACAGTAATAGCAATCTGCAGCAGCTGCGACTTGTCATAATGGTTTTGCAGCCCCTATAAACTTCACATTCCCTCTAGTCAAGATGGCGGCTATGAGTGAATTACTCGCATTTTTAAATCTGCTCCCACCATACTTTTTTTTAATTAAAAAACCCTATTTCCACGAGCTATATTTCACCTTTACCAAAAAAAAAAAGAGAGAGAGAGAGAAACAACACCCCATTTTAACACCTTAGTGATCACTAACTGAGGCGAAAATCCAATGTAGTGGCAGAAGGTGCTTGCCCTGTTAGCAAGCCCTGCCCCAGAGCTCGTCCAGCCAATCAGGTTTGTGCTTCTTCTCATATGGGAAAGCAGTTCATATCAAATCGCTTGTCCCAATGAGCAGCAATGCGCATTTCCCTTGCTGGTTTTTTTAAAATTCCAAGGAAAGCCACTAAGGCTTTTCCTGCAGAGTTTTTGCTGTTTTTGGCTCCCCTCCTTCACAATACGATGAAACAACATGGATTGACATTAGGACAGGTTGTCTTGTTTTCGCATTCCGTGAGGAGTATTTTTGCCATTTAGACAATCCCATACAGTAGGCACATAGGAAGTTAAGTTGGCTAAGCAAGACTACAAAGTGCATACTGCCCAGATACTGGAGAAGGGAATACTATATTTTGTCTTTTGGGATGGAGAGGGGGAAGGGAGCAGACAGCAGTTCTGTTAAACTGCTACTTCATCTTGAAGCAAGCAGCTGTTTTGTCCCTCCTTTTTTAGGGCAGACACAATTGGATTAGATAATCTATTAGTTTCAACTGTGTCACTCTAATGCCAATTTTACACCATTGGAATAAAGGAAACTCTCTCATTCTGACCTTGCTTAGCTTCCTAAATCAGATGAGGTCAGTTTTGCCCAAGGCAGAAGCCGAGAAGTGACTCACAAAGGCAATCCTACCAAATATATACCTGATGAGAGATCTGAACCTTTGTCAAGCCCATGTCTTTAACCAACAAAACACAGAATTGGGGCTGCCTATTTTTGTTTTATATTATTTTTATTTGTGTATCTATATTCCCCCATTTGGAACCCAAAGTGTCTTATATGGTACATTAAATCAACTTGTAATACAAAAATTTTAGAAGTCTTAAATAACAATCCACTTAAAAACATGAGTTTAAAACAGGTAAAAACACATTCAAACCTATTACAAATTACAAACCAGCACAACTGTTCCAACACCCCAATGCTTTTCTGCTAAAAGTATGCCAACAAATTAATGTTCAAAGGTGGAAATAACCCATGGTCATGTTCCAATATTCTTTCTTGTCCCTAGGGAAAGCGGTCACTGTAATATATTATCAATAGGATTTTGTCATGGACAGGTGTAAACAGCAGGTGAGACTACAAGGCTGTTTTCTCTATGAGTGTAAAATGATGCCTCTCCATTCCAAAATCAGCTTGTAATCATAAGAGGATGGGTATGCAACATGCATTTGTTGAAATAAAAACAAGTAGAAGAGAAATTAGACATTCTGTCCTCAAAGGGACTGGAAATAAAGTACTGCCAAGTTTTATAACACTGGGGAAAAGAGGACACATTTACTGATTTACATACAAAAAGTATGCATACCTACTTGATAAATAATATCCAGCTTGTTAATTCTGAAAGCTTGTTTAAAACAACAGCTAGCTCCATGGAGCAGGTGGAATCCCAAATCAGATTTAAGTGCATGTCTGGGAATCAGTCCTCGCAAACAACAAGTGTGTTCAAACACGTTAGAAGATGATCAAATATACCTTATTTTCTTGTTTACTTTCCATCTTCAACAATCCCCACCTTGTCAAAATGTCTATAGGGAACCTGCATGGAGCAGCTGCCAGGTCCCCAAGGTCAATGCATCAGGTTGTTTACAAAACAGTCCTACCAGCAGGCAACAAAACAAAACATTACAGTACAACTTTCATTTTATAATCTGCACCTTGCACACAAGTTGAACCTGACTTGTGCACTTAAAACATGTGCATATGCATATAAAATTAATTTTAGTCAGTACCCTTTAGTGGCACTGACTGTTCATAAACGAATATCCATATTGCTTTTCAGAAAGCTTTGAGTGTCCGGCAAGTAGCTTATCCTCCCAGTACTAACTTGTTTATTGGAAACTGACATCATGATTTCTTCAAAATAAAAAAGAGGTTAAAGTGCTTTATAGCACAAATTAAGCCCCACTACAATAACTTGAAACTATTTCAAAAATAGTTTGGAAATTAAAAGTAAAGCTAAAACCTCACAATACGTTTGTTGTTCTTGTGCTCCAAAAGGTTTGCCAAACTCTATTTCACCAAAGAGGTTGAGCCACTTTCTACAAAGACGCATAGGTCCCGTCTACATGATTTAAATAATACGTACGGCGTGGGAAGTTCACGCTTCGGTACAAACGGCCGTTCGGATGCACACAAATGCAAAAGGGGGGGGCAGTTTTCCACCCTGAAATACGCACACGCGGCATTCGGGAGGGAAAGCGGATTGCGAAGAGAAATCCGTACACCGTTCGATGGCTGACGGGTCTGTACGGTCCGTTCGCACACATACAAACAGGCAGGGTAATCTGATTGGCTGGCCGAGAAGAGGGGGCGGGGCTAGCACAGAGGGGAATTGAGAGTGACCACCATGTTGGTTTCCCAGCTAGCGAGCGTCCAGTAAGTCCATTAATTTATATGTTTATTTATTTTTATTTTATATTGTAAATACGGAAAACCGTCTGTCTGCAAACCAGGAACCTTTAAAAAAAAAAAAGTGGCAGGAGATTTAAAACTGCCCTTGGCTTGCTCGCTCCAGCCAGCTTC
Source organism: Gambelia wislizenii (assembly GCA_030847615.1). Classification (NCBI taxonomy): domain Eukaryota; kingdom Metazoa; phylum Chordata; class Lepidosauria; order Squamata; family Crotaphytidae; genus Gambelia; species Gambelia wislizenii. The sequence continues at coordinate 67,620,534 of JAUMIR010000002.1, forward strand.
GGGAAGAGGTAATCATACGGAGTTTAGGGGGGTTAAAAATCGTATAGCCGGTTCGTATGCATACGAACGACAGGCTGTTCGTATTTTTTGCCCCACATACGGATTTTTTTATGATCGTATAGCCGCACCCATAGTATAACTTCCTCTGCTTTCTACCATCACCTTGCATGCCGTACTTTCTTTTCCTCTAAAGAAGAAGAAAGTAGAAATGGTATTGGACAAAGGCAGTATAGGAAAACATTACCACTCCCCACTCCTTGTAATATTCCTAAATGGGAATATTACATTGAAAGGGCAACAGTTGAGCTGAGAAATCTTAAGTGTCAGCCACAGGAGACTGCAGGATCTATCACACTACACTGTTATAGCACTATATTCCACTTTAACCACCATGGCAACATTGTATGGAATCCTGGGATTTGCAGTTCAGGGAGGAGCATTTAGAATTCTCAGCCAGAGAGTTCTTAAGCCCCTCTAAACCATAAACCCCAGAATTCCACAGGATGTTACCATGGGAGTTAAACTAGAATAGAAGTCAACCCCCGTATCCACAGATTCAGTATCCATGGTTTCACTTATCCACGTCTGAAAAAAATATGTTCTCTCTAGGCATTTCTCAGTCCTCCAATGTGACTCTATGGTCAACTTCTGGCATTCATCTCATCAAAAATAATAGGGTTCCCTATTATCCATGGTTTCAGGTATATATGGGGGATCTTGGAACATATCCCTGCGGATATGGGGGTCGACTTGTATAGCACTTTAATTGTGTAGTGTGATAGTCTGTACTACTATGAAGAAATTCATATGGATTGTACTATGTGGCTGTGCTTGCATCATTTGTGCAGTTTCCATAACCAGGCAAGGATCCCAAGCATTACATTAAATCTATGTGGACTCCCAGAGGAAGTTGTTATAGAGCATTCTTTACATGATAAAGTCCGAAATTCAATACCTGACATTGCAAACTAAAACTTCTCAGGGCCTGTCTAAACAGTTAAAATAATACGAACAGGATGTGAACGGAAGGCGATCTGTTCATATGGACATTCACACAAATACGTGTCATTAGGAAACAGGGCAGCCAAATCCACTGCAAAGTCCGTGTGCGTCGTGTCTGGGGTCTCATCCAGATTTTCTAAAAAGCTCTGTATGACATGCAAATGTGTGATCGTTTGGACAGTCATATTCACGCAGATACAAACAGGCAGTGCAATCTGATTTGCTGGCCAAGCATGGGGGGCAGGACTAGCAAACAAGGAAAGTGGATTTTCAGCTAAGTGAGGGTCTAGTAAGTCCATCAAATGGTGATCTTATACTCTTTTTTTTTCTTTTTTAAAAAATACAAAATATTGCATGTGCGCACCATGGGAAACATTTTTTAAAATTGGTGGTGGCAGATTTAAAATGACAAGTAAATCACTTGCAGCCACCATGTTGGCTAAGGGGTCATGTTATATGTAGACCTGTGTTCCTGGGAAGCAATACTGGTAGTTATACTGACAGTATAACACATGCTCCGTTTGATTACCTCTGAAGTAAATATGGCAAATCATGACCAATTTCTTAACATGTATACTTTCCCCCTAACAAAGTCAAAGTAACTGTTTAATCAGCCATTGCTAATCAATCCACAGCTATCAAGGGTGGGTGCCAAAGGTTATGAAATGAAAACCTATACAGCATACTGCCTAAGGGATAACTCCTCTCAGTTAGTGCAAAACTGGTATAGAACAGCTTTCTACTTACCAGAAAAGTAGCTAATACTGGCAATTCCATACAGCTTTTAAAGTACAATTTAAGTGTTTTTCTGATATTAGCATTTCATGCTTAACATGATTTAATTGCATCACTTTTATTTTCAATGAGAAACACATTCAGTAGAAAATTGATAACTGAACGATTCCAAGATAGTCATTCAAAAGAGACCAAAATATGGAAGAAAGTGAGCCATTAACATGTGAAGATCTCTCGCCTACTTAAACTTTGAATAACAGACTGATACAAAAAACTATTAATTATAAATAAGTATATTATTTAATGCAGATTACAACTCTGCTTTTTTATGTTAGTGTTATTATTAGCAGGCGTTTTATTCCCAGTGGCAAAAACTTCAAAGGGAGAAATTGGCTTTATAAACACTAAGTGGTAAAACAGAAAAGTGCTGAAACAATGATTTCATGGGTATTCAGAATCTTATCCATATTATCTCTCCTTCTCTCCCTATATGAAAGCATTTCCCAAAGCACAGAAGCGAAATCACCCTGATACCTTTTAGTGAGCTGGGCCTCTGCTGCCAGCCAGATGGGATTTGTAGTGATTCTTAGCATCATGGCCAGACATTAACAGCTGTCCAGTGGCATGAAAAAGTTCATTTGTATTAGTGACCTAGTTGGGTACTTTCCACATTTGCATTGCAGTTTGAGACTGGGAAAAGATATGAAGGTTGAGAGTAAATTTTCCCCTGTTGCTAACCTGCTGATAAACTACTCATACCTAATGGGGCAGGGGAACTCTGAGTTTTTTTGTTTACTTCTGCATTATATAAACCTTCCATGGGTCTCCCCAAATATCCAGTGACAGGGACTGAATTTGATTGCCAGTTGAGAGGTCGTCTGGGTAGAATTTGCTTTGGGGTCCAATTCTACCATTGGCTAGGTGGGATGCTGGGCCCCATCAGCAAAAGGACTGGAATGCTTCTCTGCTTTATACAATCATTTACCACGAATAAAGCTCATGCTATAGCAGTAATATGTGTCAGTTTGTGGCACCCCTTGGAGGGGCCTGAAACTATACACAGTTCTGCCACAAGACATGGCTCATTTTCGAAAGTTCTTCAATGAAAGAAAGACTAAGTTACTACATAACTACCAATAATGTTCACATTCACGCTTTCAGTATTGCTGTCAGCCCTTGCTACATGCACTGCTGTATGCAATTTTTCTTTAAAAAATTGGTTTGGCTTTTCTGGATATATCTTTTTAAGAATATATTATTGAATGAACACCATTTTTTCTTACAGCTTTGCTGTAAGAAACTGGTCATGAGTTGTTAAGTACTATCACAACTACTGTAGTTCCATTACATGGCAGATACAGAGAGGGGAGTAATTATGATGAAAGGATATGTCAAGCAACCTAATATCTATCAACCTTACAGCTGGACAATTATTTTAGGTTTTCAAGGTATATAGCTTAAGCATACTCTAAGGCAAGGGTGGACAACCATGGAAGATTTTGGGAGGCCACAACCCCATCGTAACTGCTTCCATGAAAAAATATTATTTGCTCCCAAATGTCCCCCCAAGGAACATGGGAGCATATTCCTTGGGCCATTCTGGGCTACAAGAAGGCATTGTGAGGCATTTTGAGACAAAAAGCATTTTTTTGGGAAAAAATTGTTTTGATCCCCTGGGAATCCAGGGGTCTCTAAAGGTGGTAGAAATGCTCTCCACACTTCCTAGATATCATTTTTGGGCATTTGGGTGCATCTTTTTTTATCCCTGGGGGGCACAAAAACAGCCCTGGAGGCCAGAGGCTGCCCATGGGCCACATTTTGCCCTCTTTGTTGGGCACAGCCTTTCCAACGAGAGGTCAATGTCCTACATAATACGCTAACATATTCTAGTCTTCTTTGAGCTTTTCAAGGTCTTCTTCACAGTATGACATTTCCAGAGTGCTCACTGGATGTAACTATTTTGTGATTTCACATAGACTTTGTTGCTGTGTGCCTTCAAGTTGTTTCCGACTTATGGTGACCCTTCCACAGGGTTTTCTTGGCAAGATTTGTTCAGAGGGGGTTTGCCTTTGTCCTCCTCTGACTACTTCATTATTATTTATTCAGCTTATTAATATATGTCAATATTGAGGCTCAAAGTAGCCCACAGCATGTTTAAATAGCAGATACAATTAAAAACACAGTAAGTGGCTAAAATACAAAGTTTTTAGTAATCACATTAAAATGCATTAACAGAGTATCAAATTAAAATGACGAAAGCATTAAAAGAACTTGAAAACAATATTTAAAAATATATGAAGCAGGATATTAAAAGTCACCTCCTCAACAGCTAGTCAGTTAATACAAGTATACCTTTGACTTATGACTTATTCACACATTGTAAGTATAGATTCTATCATGGTGATGTTGGGGAAATCTTCCAGTTGAAGGAGTTCCCTGTAATCTGATGGGGTGGGGGGGCTCATTGGGAGGGATGGTCACTTGGAGAGGTCTGGGCTGGATCCTGGTCCTTTGGCAGGCCATATCCAGTCCCTTTGTAAACCAGGTGAGTCCAAAGGTCAGAGTTTCTCCTTCTCTGTTATAGATCTATTTAATCAGAAAGGTAGCCCAATATCACTGGGGGGGGGCTGTTTCTATGCTTTAGGAAATAGGAAAAGGTTATTTCCCACATCTTGATAGTGATTGATGATGAGATAATAACAACACTGAAGGTGGAAATATGTGATAATGAAAGCACATTGTTCTTTTGATGTTTACATTACAGTACAAGATATTTTGTCATGTTCCTCCCTTTGCTGGCTCAGATCCTTTTTAGTGAAGATTCAAAATGATGAGCAGAATCTAGCACTTAGTACTCTTTAGAATATTTTCTTAATTAGAAAAAAAGATAAGCTTACAATGTTACATCCTAAACAGACTTTCTTTACATTTCAGATCACACAATCGCAAGATTCAAAAAGAGTCATAATTTACAATTCCTGAGCAGTAGCCTCTCTTTCTCTGTGTTACAAAATAAATAACAAATTTAGGCAAAATGGTTGCTTTTACAGTACACTGTTTTGGTGGACACTGCACAGTTAAGGAATGGAACCAGAACTTTGGGTTGGCTCACTGAAAAACTCTTGTTCAGCGCATATTTAAAGATATGGTCCTGAACACTAGATGGACTCTCACAAGAAAAGTACTCCCCAGAAGAATATGCCAATTGACTCTCCATAGTAAACCTCCCAGTTGTCAGCATTCAAACCTCTTGTAATATTCAGGCCTGAGATAAATCATGTATTACCCCCTACACCCCCCCCAAAAAAAAAAGAAAAGAAAGAGGCTATTTCTCAGAGATGGTCATAGATTTAAATAATATTTGTGAATCACTTTAATACCACAAACTGAACACATTACTACAGCTCAGGAGCCTATTTGAAAGGATCTTTTGGAACACAGGCAGTCAAAAACCAATAGATGTATGAACAAATTGGTTTAGTGGTACAAGAATGGGCCTTTAGATACCCATCTGAGTCAAAATATCTTTCCAAACAAGTAAATGCCATTTCGGAACTTATAAACATATTACCTCAACAGCCAAGAAACATTTTTGCTCATCTCTTCAAGAGCCTTCTTTTTTATTATTGTTAACAGTAAAACCTTTCGTAGCAGGTTTTCAGCTCCTTATCCTTTTAATCTATATTGTGAGCCTGTCTCAGTCACTTGTCAGGCTCTCTTTAGAACCAATGACAACGGCAATGCCACCGAAGGCTAACCTCCCAAACATTCAGCATTCGCAGCCTACAACGCAAGCATGCCACGTCCCTGTGGTTTTCTTTATCTCCAAGGAAAGTCATCCAAAGAGCACCTCCACCTCCCATGTGATTTCCAGTGTTGCCAATACAAACAAGAAGTGTACTGCGGAAGTTAACGAGATATGCTTTCTACATACTGGACTGCAAAAGGGGTAACAGCCAGAGCCACATGGTTACAAATTCTACATCCAATACAGCTGGAGAGAAAGTCTTTTCCAAACTGTTGTCATGCTTTGTTCAGACAATCCTGCAGGGGTGGGGTGCCAGTCGTTTATCATACTTGTCTTCCTTCTCTGATATCCATATTTATCATTCTTCACCAGGCTAAATTATTTATCCTTCACATTTAGCAAATTAATAAAAAAAAATCAAGCTGATGTAGAAAATGGGAATGCTTGAATAATTATATAACCTTCCCTTGCAACGAATTAAAAAGAAAGTCCAACCTTATAAACTGATTGGTTAACCAACTTTGAATAAGAAATTGGAGGTGAAGGGGGCATATTCTCATATCATGTTGCCCAGTTCGTATACTTTCACACTCATTTCCAGAGGAGTAGTATAACATAGCAGCTAAGAGCTTGAGAGTACTTTCAAATCTTACTTCTCACATAAACTCATTAGGTTGTTTTAAGCAAGATCCTTCCTCAGTGTCTTTTTTGCAGTGTGAAGAAAAAATACTGACCTTTTTTATATAATATACATGAAGGACACTTAACACTTGAAATAATAATAATAATAATAATAACAACAACAACAATATTTATTTTTATCCCTCCCCTCTGTTAAAACAATCGGGGCGGCTTACAAAAATTAAAATACCAATACAGATTAAAATCCCCAAACTCCCCCCACCTCCACATAAAAAGACATTAAACCAAATACATTAAAACAATTGATATAAAATCACATTAAAATAATAAATAATAAATAGCCAGCAGACAAAAAAGAGCCATGAGCCCCTGAGGCTGGGAACTAATCAGGAAACGCCTGCTGAAAGAGATCCATCTTTAGTTCTTTTTTAAAGCTGCTCAGGCTCGTCATCTGACGGATCTCGTTCGGCAGGCCATTCCACAATTTGGAGCGGATTACCGAAAAGGCCCTCTGGGAGGTTGCAGACAGCCTAGATTTTTGTGGCTGAAGCAAATTCCTCCCAGATGACTGGAGTGTGCAGGGAGGATTGTATGGGAGGAGGCGGTTCCGGAGATAAGTTGGACCCAAGCCATTTAGGGCTTTAAAGGTAATAACCAACACCTTATACTGGGCCCGGAAACTGATAGGCAGCCAGTGGAGAGATTTTAATACTGGAGTTATATAGTCTCTCCGAGATGTTCCTGAGACCACTCTGACTGCCATATTTTGTACCAACTGAAGTTTCCGGACCAAGGATGAGGGTAGCTCCATTTAGAGCGCATTGCAGAAATCTAGACGAGAGGTTACCAGCACGTGCACCACAGTCTCGAGGTCCCTTACTTCCAGGTAAGGGCGCAGCTGCCGTATCAGCCGAAGCTGATAACAGGCGCTCCTGACTGTCGCATTCACCTGACTCGTCATCTGAAGCGATGAATCAATGAGCACCCCTAGACTGCGAACACAGTCCTTAATGGAGAGCGTGACCCCGTCCAGGACTGGAGACTGCAACCCAACTCCTGGTTTTGGGCCACTACTGTGAGCACCTCCGTTTTGTCTGGATTTAATCTCAATTTCCTTATGCAGCCTATAACTGCTTTAAGACAATCATTAAGAGGAGAGACGCCATTGGAATTCGAGACCGATGATCGGGACAAGGAGAAATAGATCTGGGTATCATCAGCATACTGATAACACCCAGCCCCACAACTCTAAATAATCTCACCCAGCAGCTTCATATAGATGTTAAACAACATCGGGGACAGCATGGCGCCTTGCGGAATGCCACAAGTAAGCTTCTTTCTGATGGAGCAGCTGTCCCCAAGCAGCACCCTCTGGGACCTGCCCGAGAGGAAGGACCGGAACCACTGGAGCGCAGTGCCTCCGATTCCTAACCCACTCAGGCGATCCAAGAGGATGCTATGATCTACTGTATTGAAAGCCGCTGAGAGATCCAAAAGCACCAACAGGGTCACACTACCCCTGCTGATGCTTAGACGCAGGTCATCTGTCAAGGCAACCATGGCAGTCTCAACTCCAAATCCCATCCTAAAGCCAGTTTGAAATGGGTCTAAATAATAGGTTTCATCCAAGACCACTTGGAGTTGAAGCGCAACTGCCCTCTCGATCACTTTGCTCAAGAATGGTAGCATAGAAACTGGCCTTTAGTTGTTCATGTCCAGGGGGTCCAGGGAAGTTTTTTTCAGGAGCGGCCTAACCGCCACTTCCTTTAAGCAGGATGGAACACACCCTTCTCTGAGGAATGCATTGATGATGTCCCTAAGGAACACCATCAAGGCACCACCCCCCGGATGGACAGCCATGACGGGCAAGGATCGAGAGGGCAGGTCGTCTTCCTCACTCTAGCAAGTAACTTGTCCACGTCCTCGGTACTCACGGATTGAAATTGATCCAAGTAGACTTACATCAACGGAGTTGCTGGACACCTCGTCAATTGTTTCTGTCAAAATACTGGCATCTAAGTCGGCTCTTATCTGAGAGATTTTATCTGCAAAGAAGTTGTTAAACGCGTCACAGCAGACTGTTGTTGGGTTAAGCAATGGGTGTGGAGACCCGTACACGGTCAACCCACCACCTTAACACTCTGACTTTAGGATGGCAGTCCTGTGGGGTCTCTTGCATCCCACTACTGCCCCCAAAAGAATGGGCAAAGCCCCAACCACATTCTATTGGGACAACCCTTTCTGTCCCTGATATCAGGTAGCGTGGTTTACATTAAACGGAGGCCAAGCAGTTTTAAACTCTAACAAACCTTTCTTGAAAAATATAAAACAAATAAACTGTAGTTGAGTATTAAAGTTGTTAATCTTCTTAAGGCTTAGTTACATCAGATTCCTTTTAAAATAATAACATCAATCTAGACACACCAGCACTACTAACTCAGGAACAAAGTCCTAAATCCTCTTAATATACTTGACTTGCTCTCAGCCTCTCCCTCCTAGACTCTCCAAGTCTATTCAGTCCCTCTCTGGACCGTTAAGACCCTTCTGTGGTCGTCAGACTAAAAAGTTCCCTCAGGAACTCTAAGAGCACACCCTCCCTTCGGTATAAATCTTTCTTTCCAGTCAAACCTCAAAACAACTACAATAATAATAATAATAATAATAATTTATATACCGCCCTTTCTCTCTCACTCTCTGTCAGGCCTTTTTATAGCCATGCCCAGCTGCCTTCCTATTCGCTGGGCACCTGCTGCTCTGAGATTGGCTAAAGGAGCTGCCTTTTCATCACAATGGGTTCTGCGCAGGTATAACCTGCGTCATCTCCCTTACCACTCTAAATAGCTCTGCTGGATGGGACTCTGAAGACGCAATACGTGCAGAGGAGAAGGATCTCTGCGCTGCACTTATTGCCTCTCGATAGGACCAAAGGAAGTTCCTATGATGATTCCTGTTGGATAAGCGTCGAGTTTTCCGCCAGTTGCGCTCTAGTCGTTGTCCAACCCACTTCATTTTCCTAAGTTCTCATGTATACCGTGGCTTAAGGTTTGGAGCGGGTTGGAAAGGACGCTTGGGAGCGATCGTGTTGATAGCCTTGGTAAGGTCGGTGTTCCAGGTATTAACCAAAGCTTCGACAGGGTCAACGGCATTACCAACCATTAACCCCTCCAAGGCTTTCTGGAATCCTATTTGTTCCATTAGCCTTTCGGGGTGGACCATTCTAATGGGTCCACCACCCCCAGCGGGGCGGGAAGAGACTCTTAGTTCAGTCTTGACCAGGAAATCATAGAATCATAGAATTGTAGAGTTGGAAGAGACCACAAGGTCCATCCAGTCCAACCCCCTGCCATGCAGGAAATCTTGATCAAAGCATCCGCGACAGATGGCAATCCAGCCTCTGTTTAAAGACCTTCAAGGAAGGAGACCCCACCACACTCCAAGGGAGTGCGTTCCACTGCCGAACAGCTCTTACTGTCAAAAAGTTCCTCCTAATGTTGAGGTGGAATCTCTGTTCCTGGAGCTTGCATCCATTGCTCCGTGTTCCAATCTCTGGAGTAGCAGAAAACAAGCCTGCTCCATCCTCAGCGTGACACCCCTTCAAATACTTAAACAGGGCTATCATGTCGCTTCTTAACCGTCTTTTTTCCAGGCTAAACATACCCAGCTCCCTGAGTCTCTCCTCATAAGGCATGGTTTCCAGACCTTTCACCATTTTAGTCACCCTTCTCTGGACATGCTCCAATTTGTCATTATCCTTTTTGAATTGTGGTGCCCAGAACTGGACACAGTATTCTAGGTGAGGTCTGACAAAGGCAGAATAGAGCAGTACAGTTGTCCCTCCACATTCGCGAACTTGACATTCGCGGTTTTGGTTATTCGCGGTTTTGGGAGGGCCCCCCCGGGCCCCCCAAAACCGCGACACGGGGCCTCCAGAGGCCCCGTGAAAAGACCTGGAGGGAGCGGGGAGGCCCGGGGAGGCCTCCACGGGGCCCCAGGAGGCGCTCCATAGGCCCCATGAAGGCCTGGGGAGGGGTGGGGAGGCCTTCGCGGGACGCCCGGAGGCCCTCCGGAGGCGCTGCGAAGGCCTGGGGAGGGGTGGGGAGGCCTTCGCGGGACGCCCGGAGGCCCTCCGGAGGCGCTGCGAAGGCCTGGGGAGGGGTGGGGAGGCCTTCGGGGGTCCCCCGGAGGCCCTCCGGAGGCCCCGCGAAGGCCTGGGGAGGGGTGGGGAGGCCTTCGGGGGTCCCCCGGAGGCCCTCCGGAGGCCCCGCGAAGGCCTGGGGAGGGGTGGGGAGGCCTTCGCGGTATGCCCGGAGGCCCTCCGGAGGCCCCGCGAAGGCCTGGGGAGGGGTGGGGAGGCCTTCGCGGGTCCCCCGGAGGCCCTCTGGAGGCCCCGCGAAGGCCTGGGGAGGGAGGGAGGGAGGGCTGGGGAGACCTCTGCGGGGCCTAGCAAGGCCCCGCGAAGGCCTGGGGAGGGGGAGGGAGGGCTGGGGAGACCTCCGCGGGGCCTAGGAAGGCCCCGCGAAGGCCTGGAGAGGGAGGGAGGGAGGGCCGGGGAGACCTCCGTGGGGCCTAGCAAGGCCCCGCGAAGGCCTGAAGAGGGAGGGAGGGAGGGCCGGGGAGACCTCCGCGGGGCCTAGCAAGGCTCTGCGAAGGCCAGGGGAGGGGGGAGGGAGGGCCAGGGAGACCTCCGCGGGGCCTAGGAAGGCCCCGCGAAGGCCTGGGGAGGGAGGGAGGGAGGGCTGGGGAGACCTCTGCGGGGCCTAGCAAGGCCCCGCGAAGGCCTGGCGAGGGGGGAGGGCTGGGGAGACCTCCGCGGGGCCTAGCAAGGCCCCGCAAAGGCCTGGGGAGGGGGGGAGGGACAGCTGGGGAGACCTCCGCGGGGCCTAGCAAGGCCCCGCGAAGGCCTGGGGAGGGAGGGGGAGTGGAGTCATTATTCGCGGATTTTTCACATTCGCGGGGGTCCGCGGAACGGAACCCCGCGAATGTGAAAGGACGACTGTACTATTACTTCCCTTGATCTAGATACTATACTTCTATTGATGCAGCCCAAAATCGCATTGGCCTTTTTAGCTGCCGCATCACACTGTTGACTCATGTTCAACTTGTGGTCTACTAGGACTCCTAGATCCCTTTCGCACTTAGTCTCGTTCAGCCAGGTCTCTCCCATCCTATATCTATGCATTTCATTTTTTCACCCTATGTGCAGTACTTTACATTTCTCTGTATTGAATTTCATTTTGTTAGCTTTGGCCCAGCTCTCCAATCTATCCAGGTCATTCTGAATTTTGATCCTGTCCTCTAGAGTATTAGCTACTCCTCCTAATTTGGTGTCATCGGCAAATTTGATAAGTATGCCCCTAATTCCCTCATCCAAGTCATTGATAAAGATGTTGAATAGCACTGGGCCCAGGACAGAACCCTGTGGCACCCCACTGGTCACATCTTTCCAAGTCGAAGAGAAGCCACTGCTGAGCACCCTTTGGGGTCAGCCGGTCAACCAGTTACAAATCCATTTAACAGTTAACTTGTCTAGCCCACATTTTACAAGCTTGTTTGCAAGAATGTCATGGGGAACCTTGTCAAAGGCCTTACTGAAATCAAGGTATGCGATGTCCACAGCGTTCCCTTCATCTACCAAGCTGGTAACTTTATCAAAAAAAGAGATCAGATTAGTCTGGCATGACTTGTTTCTCTGAAACCCATGTTGACTTTTTGTGATTATGGCATTGCCTTCTAAATGTTCACAGACTCTCTGTTTAATGATCTGCTCTAGAATCTTCCCTGGTATTGATGTCAGACTAATTTGACCATAATTGTTGGGATCCTCTTTTTTCCCCGTTTTGAAGATGGGGACAACGTTTGCCCTCCTCCAGTCTGCTGGGACTTCTCCTGTTCTCCAGGAGTTCTCAAAGATTATTGCCAATGGCTCTGAGATTATATTTGCCAGCTCTTTTAATACTCTTGGATGTAGTTCATCTGGTCCTGGAGATTTAAATTCATTTAGATTAAGAAGGTATTCCTGTACTACCTCTTTACTTATTTTGAGCTGGATTTCCCCTATTGTGTCCTCTGTTCCATTCTCCTCAGGTTGGTCCTCCTTTTCCTTTTCTGAAAACACTGAGGCAAAGAAGGTGTTGAGTAATTCTGCCTTTTCTCTGTCCCCTGTTAGCATTTTGCCATCTTCTCCACGTAGCGGCCCTATCATTTCCTTCTTCCTCCTTTTGCTGCAGACATACCCAAAAAAACCCTTTTTATTGTTCTTAACCTCCCTAGCAAGCCTGAGCTCATTCTGCGCTTTAGCTTTTCTGACTTTACTCCTACATGTGTTCGCTATCTGTTTGAATTCTTCTTTGGTGATTTCCCCCTTTTTCCATTTCCTATACATGTTCCGTTTAAAACTTAGCTCCGTTGAAATTTCTTTAATCATCCATTCTGATTTCTTGAGACACCTCTCATTTTTCTTCCTCAGTGGTACTGTTTGAAATTGTGCCTTCAGCATCACCCTTTTGAGAAAGTCCCATCTGTCTTGAGGTCTCTTCTCTTTTAGCATTCCTGATCCGTCCATGACAATGCAGTGGTTTTAATAACCTCTGCCCACGGATATTCCTGTTCCGTACTGAAGACCGCATCGAGGGTATGACCCGCACAATGTGTGGGCCTGACGACCATTTGGGATAGGCCCATTTTTTGTCATGATTTCCATGAACTCCCGAGTTGCACCAGTCAGATTTGTGAAGACTGGTTTGTCAAGACTGTCAAGACAAGATTTGTCAAGTGCTATGAAGATTATTAATACAGCTCAACCTCTGTATCCATGGGGGATACATTCCAAGACACACACACCCCTGTGGATACTTGAAACCGTGAATAATAGGGAAGCCTATTATTTTCAATGAGACAATGAAATGCTCCAAGTTGACCATAGAATTGCATTGGAGAACCTAGAAATGCCTAGAGAGAACATATTTTTTCAGATGGGATAAGTGAAACCGTGCATACTGAATCCATGGATATTTAGGTCGACTTATACTTCACGTCTTACAATGCAAGTAACATGGTATCATGTAATGACCATTCATAATGAAGTCTCATTGAATTCAATATGGTTTACTATATTGACTATAGGGTTGCAAATGTGAGTCCCACCTAGAGTAGACACACTGCATTAATTTCTGAATGGTAAATGCAACTGATTCAGTGAGCCTACTCTAGCTGAGAGTGAGCAATTGCATCTAAGCCTTAGTCTACAATGAGGGCCAAATATCAGGCATAAACTTTGCTCATTCCTGGCACATCAGTGTAGAGGACTGGATTTCACATCCGAGCCAACTGGCATAAGATGTTGAAGAACAGTGAGGCATGGAGTTCCTTAAACATCCACTTGCTGCAATGAAACAATTCTTTTGGCAAGTATGCTTTGATTCCTTAATTTTTTCTTAGTAATCTTGAGCTCTCATTGAGTTAATAAAAATTACTGCATGCAAACATATAGGGTGTACTATACCTCCCACTAAAATCAAGACAACATTTCCACAGATATAATCCACCTGGATTGTGCCCAAAGTGTGTTCCTCTTTCTGTTAATGTGTTTCTTTACCTTATTCAATATCCAGTCAAATAAAATGGAATACAGTAAAGTAACCCCACAAGACAGTGCGCATGATGTAACAGGAGTCTTATCTATTGAGCACTTTAGCTCAAAGGCTGAACGTTTTATGTTCCCCTGCAGTGCACAAGGATCCAGCTGGTTTGGCCAGACTATGAAAATAAGGTTCAAATCACCAAAATGCAACTGCAACTTTAAAAGCAGGAACTAAACCAGACACAACAAACCACAAAACAGTCAGCCTAGCTTGTCATAATTCATGTGTGTGGAATTTGACTGCAACGGCTTTTGCGGAGCGCTAAATTTCTGCCATGGGCACATTCCATGCAGAGTGTGAGATTTTGAAAGGCTGCTGATAAGAATACTTTTGGTTACAAGATTACAACTTGTTAATCATTATCTACATAATTCTATCATACATATGAACTGAAATTCTCAGATCACTGGGTGTAGATACACTATTAAAACATTTTTTTTGAACACCTGGTTTGGAGCAGAACACACTGAATAAAAAATATGGATATTGGGACAAAAGGTTGATACCATCACTCTCTAGTTCAAAGTTGATGAAAACTTCCCTGATGAAGACAGATACCTACCACATAGAAAGCTGCCTGATAATGAACCATTGGTCCACTGAGTTCAGTATTGTCTGCAGGGATTGTAAAGCAGCTCTCCATGGGTCCAGATTGGGTTTATATGTTTATTTCCACCATTCTTCCTGAGTGGGACCTAAGGTGGCTCACAAAAGGAATGACCTAAAACCTAACAATATAAATTTTGAAACACTTAAAACCATCCCATTCAAAAAGTATAAAATCATCAAAAGGCATACAAAAGCTAAAAAAATAAAGCATACCCTCCACGAGATGGCTTCTTACAATTAGGTACAGATTAAAAAGCTTCCTTAAACAAAAAGGCCTTTGCCTCCCAGAGAAAGGAGAGCCGGGAGGCGATGTGCCTAGCCTCTCATGGAAGAGTTCCAAAGAGACATCTATCTCACATGTCCTCACCAAATGAGCCTGTGATGGTGGTGGGACCAAGTGAAAGCCCTCCCCTGTGAATGTGAAAACTATGGCAGATATGACGTCTGTCTATTAAATAACAAGACTGTGTTTCTATCTTTTAGACAAATCAAGAACTGATTGTGAATGCTTGAGACCTTGAACATGTCTGAATCCACATGACAAACATCAACACTCTCAGCTGTTCAGTTAATTGTCAGTCGTTGTTTAAAGCAGCTGTGTTGTCTGTTGTGTGGCAGAAAAATGCTAAGTTTAAAGGTCAAGCAAAGTGTCAATCTGAAATTTTTAGTAAAATTTAACAAAACACCAACGGAATCTTTTTAAATGCTTACCGAAGCCTAGGGGGAAGACTGCACGTTTCGTGCACATGTGTTTGAGTGGCACAAAAGATTCAGAGAAGGATGTGAGAATGTAGAAGACAATGAACAGCCTGGATGACCTTCTACTTCAAGAACTGAAGAAATTGTGGGAAAAATCAGCCAGATTGTTTAACAAGACTGCTGACTCACTGTCCAAATGATAGCTGAAGCCATGAACATTGATAAAGACACTGCATGGAAAATTCTGCATGAGGATCTCAACATGAGAAAAGCTTGTGCCAAGATGGTTCCTGGGTTTCTCACACCAGAGCACAAAGAGTGCCACAAGGAAATTTGTGCTGACATTCTGCAGCAACTTGAGGCGGACCCAAACCATTTTCAAAAAATCATCACTTGTGATGAAACCTGAAAAACACCATCATCACCAAGAATGAAAAAAGCATATCAAATCAAGTCCACATTCAAAGCCATGCTCATGGGGAGGGGGGTTTACATCAAGGGTGTAATTTTGACAGAATGGGTTCCAGAAAACAGAACAGTGAACCAGCATTATTATAAGGAAGTTTTGACAAAGCTGAAAGAAAGAGTCAGGAAAAAAGGTCCAGAACTGTGGGGAAATGGTTTCATTCTTCGTCAAGACAATGTGGCTGCTCACACAGCACTTTCTGTGAAGCAGCTTTTGGCCAATAGACACATTACTACACTTGCACATCCTCCGTATTCACCAGATTTGGCACCATGCAACTTTTTTCTTTTCCCTAAAGTGAAATTGGTGCTTAAAAGAACATGTTTTCAGTCAACTGATGCAGCAAAAAAGAAAACAGCAGACGTGTTGAAACAGCTGACAGAAACTGATGTGCTCCATGCCTTTGACCAGTTGAAAACAAGACTGCATTGGTGTGTGAGTGTGAACAAGGAGTATATTGAAGGGGACAAGTATTAGAATTGTAATACATATAAATAAAGATGGTTATTGTACAAATCTACTTATTTAACAGACAGACCTCATACGTTCCTTCAAATAATCTGGACCTAGGAGTTCAACAGGACTTTTCCCCAGGTAAATGACCACACACTGAACTTCTCTATTTTCAAGTACTACCTGGAGATGTCAGTGTTTGAGTCTTCTATATGCAAAGCACTGAGCTACAGATCTTAAGAATTCCAGCTATGGGTTATTAAAATGAGCACATGGAAAATACAAAGCAATCTACTTCAAGGTGAAGGAGGGGATGAAGGACTGAACTGGGATCCTTCTGGGCAGACAAGATATGATACTTTCCCCCATTAATATTGCAGCCATAGTATTGCCCTTCCTGCAGCTTGTGTAGTGTTGTTTCGTACAGTCATACAATGTGAGAAAGGGTGTGTTTCCGTTATTTATTTGAGAAGACCTTACTGCTTTGTCTACAGAGAATTGCCAAGAGCTGTTTCCTGTTTGCTAAGGGAGCCCTGGTGGTGCAGTGGTAAAATATGAGTACTGTAAGTCACCACATTCGATTGCAGAGGGCTCCAAGGTTCACTCAGTCTTCCATCCTTTCGTAGCTAACACACATTGGAAACTGCTTAATGCAGTGTAGATGTGTAAATTGTTAACAACAAATTGTTAAGCAATAAGATCCACAATTCAGAAAGGATATTGACAAATTGGAGCGTGTCCAGAGAAGGGCAACTAAAATGGTGAAAGGTCTGGAAACAATGCCTTATGAGGAGAGACTTAGGGAGCTGGGTATGTTTAGCCTGGAAAAAAGACGGTTTAGAGGCGATATGATAGCCCTGTTTAAGTATTTGAAGGGATGTCACGCTGAGGATGGAGCAGGCTTGTTTTCTGCTGCTCCAGAGACTGGAACATGGAGCAATGGATGCAAGCTCCAGGAACAGAGATTCCACCTCAACATTAGGAAGAACTTTTTGACAGTAAGAGCTGTTCGGCAGTGGAACGCACTCCCTCGGAGCGTGGTGGGGTCTCCTTCCTTGGAGGTCTTTAAACAGAGGCTGGATGGCCATCTGTCGGGGATGCTTTGATTGTGATTTCCTGCGTGGCAGGGGGGTTGGACTGGATGGCCCTCGTGGTCTCTTCCAACTCTGCAATTCTATGATTCTATGATTCTATGATTGCCACCTTAGACAGCTTTAAAAAAGCTGTCAAGACGGATCTTTTCCAGCAGGCCTTTCCCGAATAGCTATCCAGGCCCAAAAATTCGGCTGCCTTTTACCTTAAGCTGCCACTGGATTATTTCATTTTTTTCTCTTTTAATTATTGTATGTTTTTAATCTTTTTAATTTAATATTGTTTTAAGGGGTGGGTGGGTTAGGGTATTAATGTAATTATGGGATTTTTATGATGTAAGCCGCCTCGATTGCTTTGCAGAGTGGTGGGATTAGAAATAATAATAATAATAATAATTATTATTATTATTATTATTATTTGTAAGCCGCTCTGATAGCCTGTGCGGCTGAAGAGTGGGGTGTAAATACCTAATTAAATTAAAATTAAAAAGAGTTACCCTTGCTTACAAAGGCTCTAGGAAAGAGTCTCAACCATCTTCCTCATCCACAATCCCATACTTCACACTCCAGATCTAGGTTTGGTGCTCTTTGTAACTCATGACTGCATAAACTTTATACTCCCAAGTGAACTCTAACCATATGCTTGCACAGCAATCTGGTACTCTTCTTCTTTCCCTAATCCAACTTAATCTGACCCTACCTCTGTCTGCTTCCATGTCATACTAGTTCACCTCTCTGATCCTCTTGATCTACATATTTTCACTCAATAGCAAAAAGCCACAATCACAACCTCAGCCCAACTTTGACTCTGCCATTTGAAATAATAGAGTATTTCTCTCTGTCAAGTCAAACTTGTTTGTTGTTATAATATGTTGTTGTTCATATTGGCTGTGCTACATAGAGTATGCTCTGGCTGCAGTGACAAATCACATAATACAGTTGTCCCTTCACATTCACAGATTTGGCATTCGCGGTTTTAAGTATTCACGGCTTGAAAATATTCTTAAAAAAATAATAATCCAAAAAGCAAAGCTTGATTTTGCCATCTTATATAAGGGACACCATTTTGCTACACCATTGCATATAATGGGCTGCAACATTGTGGATAGTGCGTCTCCATGCCTCCCGATGTGAGGCCAGAGCGGACCATTGTTGGTGATCAATTTGGCTGAGCCTGAGATGTTGTTTCAGGGAGTCGTATCGCTTTTTTGGAGCACCCCTCTTACGTTGACCCGTGGCGAGTTCACATTAGAGTACTATTTTTGGGAGGCGATGGTCCTCCATCCTAGAAATGTGCCCTGCCCAGTGCAGCTGTGTTCTCAATATCATGGCCTCAATGCTGGTGATCCCTGCTTGCTCAAGGACAGCAATATTCGTCATATAGTCAGTCCAGTGTATGTTTAGGATTGTGTGTATACAGCGCTGATGGAAACGTTTGAGGAGTCGTAAGTGTTCATGTCGAACAAGTCTTGAAAAGAAACGACAACGCAGGAAGACTCACAACCCGGAATCATCACCCAAGGAGACTTTCTGCTGTGCTTTCTGCAACCGGACTTGTTTATCTCGGACTGGCCTTTTTAGTCATCAGCGCGCTTGCAGAAAGTGCGGGATGAGTCCTTCCTGAATCTTTGTTTGCGAAGAAAAGCCAGAGAGAGCATATAATGGGACTTTTTAAAAAAATTATTTTATTTAACACATAGAACTTAAGACATCTTAAGATCCCCACACCAAACTAAAACTATACTGCTTAATTCCAGCATACATTCAAACACACATTCCCCTTACATTATCAAACAAATTACACAATAAATTACAATCCAATCCAATTACACATCATCACATATTACACAAAACACAATACACATTTACATATCTATCTAAATATCTAAAATACATACAACACATATTTAATCCAGTGACTTCCATCGCCTCCTTGTTTGATGTATAGTGCTTACTAATTATTTACCTTTGTCGCTACCCACTAAATTTCCTTAATTTTTCTGTTTCTGATGTCCTTAACTATCCTTACTTTATTTCCATTTCCTTATCCTTGTCTTCATTTATTCTACAGATATATTTATTAAATCTACCCAAATATCTTTCCATAAAAGAATTAATTCTTTCCAAACTTCCATATTCCTTGGGTTTGCTTTTTCATCTAATAAATTCGATAATTTATCCATTTCAAACATATCTAGCATTTTAACAATCCACTCCTTAATGTGCGGTATTTTTTTTACTTTTCCATTCTTTTGCAAACACCTTGCAGCAGTTGCTGCATATAATATAATCCTACCATATTTTTTTTTAAATTCTGTCATCTATATTATGCATCATATTCAGTAGATAGATTTCCGGTTCACACAGGTAGTCAATTTTCAATGTCCTTGTCATTATAATATGCACCCTTTTCCAATATAATTTTGATTCCCTACAGCACCACCACATATGATAGTATGTTCCCTTGGTATTTTCACACTTCCAACAATTTTCCAACCTATTTTTATATCTTGGCCATTCTCACTGGCATTAAATGCCACATGTTAATCATCTTGTAAAAGTTTTCTTTCAGGTTGTAGCTTCTTGTAAACTTAATATTTTCTACCCATGCCTTTTCCCAATCTTCCATATTTATTTCGTGACCTAAGTTTTTTGCCCATTTTATCATATATGGCTTTACCACCTCTTTTTCTAAACTTAATTTTAATAATAATTGGTATATTTTTGATATTCTTTTCTTGTCTTCTCCATATAATATCTTGTCAAATTCTGTTTTTTTCCAGCATTATTCCTTCTAATTTTTTATCCATTTTGTATTTCTCTGTTAATTATTTATATAGAAACCAGTGGCATCCACTTCCTTCCTTTTTTAAATTCTTCCTGTGTTTTCATTGTGTATCCGGTGCCATTTTTCTTCAGGGTCAAGTCATATGTTAGCCATTTGTTAAACTGCAACATTTCTCTTCTATAGAAAGCCTCATGGTTTGAGACCCACAACGGTATTCTAAAGTACAATTCCCTTTTATGCTTTACCCACACCCTCATCAATGCCCTTCTTATATAGTGGTGATTGAACTCTTTATGTACAGCTGTTTTTCCGTGCCACATATAAGCATACCAGCTGAATCTGAGGTTAAAGCCCTCCAATTGTAATAGTCTGTTATTTTCCAGCTTTACCCAATCTATGATCCAATCCAGAATGCTTGCGTCATAGTATACTCGCATATCCAGCAGGCTCAGTCCACCTCTTTCTTTCGCATCACACACAACTTCTTTTTTGATCTGTGGCTTTTTCCCTTCCCATATAAATTTTGATATGAATTTGTTCCGTTCTTTAAAGGGCTTCTCATTAATTAAGATTGGGATATTTCTAAAGAGATACATTATTCTAGGAAGAATATTCATCTTTACTACCGATATTCTACCAAGGAGGGATATTTTTTGGTTTGACCATCTTTTTATATCTTCTTTAATTTTGTTCCACAATTTCCCATAGTTATTTTCAAATAGATCTATATTTTTATTTGTTATCATTATTCCCAAATATTTGGCTTTTCTCTCTATTTTGAATTCTGATATTTTCTTCAACTCTTTTTCCTCTGATGTAACCATATTTTTCGTCAAAACTTTTGTCTTGTCCTTATTTATCCACATACTGGCCAATAAACCAAATTCTTCAATTACCTCCTTTATTTTCATTATACTAGTCAGGGGATTATCCAGGAAGAGGATCAAATTGTCGGCAAATGCCCTACACTTATATTCAAAACTCTTAATTTTGGGCCCCCTTATTCCCCCTTCCTTATTTATCTTTCTAATTAAGACTTCTATTATCATAATAAACAAAAGCGGGGACAAGGGGCATCCCTGTCTTGTTCCTCTATTTATTTTACAACTCCTTGACTTATCTCCATTTACCATTATTTATGCCTCCTGGTCGTTGTATATCCCTTGTATCCATTTATTAAAGGTTTCACCTATATCTATCTTCCTTAACAGTTTTAACACGAACTCCCACCTAACATTATCGAACGCTTTTTCTGCATCCACCAGTACCATGGCTAATTTTTTTTCCATTTTGTTTATCATAAACTTCAGATATATCTAGTAAGGTTCTTATATTATTTTTAGCCTGTCTCCCTGGCAGAAATCCATTCTGATCTTCTTGGATCCACTCTGTTAGAACCTTTTTTAGTGTCTCTGCCAGAATACTAGCAAATATCTTGTAATCAGTGTTCAGGAGAGACATAGGCGTATAATTCCCTGCAGACTGTTGATCTTTCCCTTCTTTGGGGATCAAGACAAAATCAGCCTTTTGCCAAGTGGGAGGACATTTCCCCTGTTTAATCTGGTTAAATAATTCGCACATTGGTGTTACTAATTGCTCTTGAAAAATCTTGTAGTAAAGTGTCGTGAAGCCATCGGGTCCTGGTGCCTTCCCTACTTTCATTCTATTTATAGCTTCCCTTACTTCCTTCTCTGTTATCTGTTTGTTTAACTCCTGTCTTTGTTCTGCTGTTATTTTTGGGATTTCTTCTTGTTCTAAGTACTCCTCTATCTTTACTGATATTTCTTCCTTTGATAGAAATTTTTCATACAACTTTGAACAGTATATGTAGAAGATGTCCATTATATCTCTATGTCTCGTGTATCTTTTGTTATCTACTAGAAGTTCTGTTATCAATTTCTCCTCATTTTCTTTTTTTAATTTATACGCAAGCCTTTTACCCGGTTTGTTGGAGTTTTCAAAGAACCTCTGTCGGACATATTTTAATTTCCTTTCCATTTCGTTTATCATCTCAATGTCTAATTGTTTCTTCAGTAAATTTATTTGTACTTTGATCTCATCATCTTTTGGTTTTAGTTTTAATTCACCTTCTTTCTTAGCTATTTCTTCTACTATTTTTTCCTCCTTAACTTTTCTTGCCTTATTTATTTCATAGTCCTTTTGCATCAGATGCCCTCTGATTACTGACTTTGCCGCATCCCAAACTACTTCGAATGATGTACCTTTCCCCAGGTTCTCAATGAAATAATTTATTAGCTCCTTCTTAATCTTTCCCTTCACTGAATCTATTCTCAGTAATCCATATTTCAACCTGCATCTATATTTCTTCATTGTGTTTATCATTTCTAAGCTTAATGGTGCATGGTCTGATATTTACCTACTTGATGTCTTTTATTAGATTTTTTGAAATTATATACATGTCCAATCTAGACCAGGTCTGGTATCTATCTGAATAATACGTATAATCTCTTTCGTTGTTATGGTTATGTCTCCAAATATCTATTAATGCAAAGTGGTCCATAAATTCTTTCATTATGTTTGGAAGTTTCCCATGTTTAGGGCTCAAACCTGGTCTTGTAGATCTATCTATATTAGGATCGAAGACCCCATTCCAATCTCCCATCAACATATAAGAGTTATAATCATGTTTGCTCATAACCTGTATTAAGTCTTCTATGAACTCTTTTTTACCATTATG
Source organism: Gambelia wislizenii (assembly GCA_030847615.1). Lineage (NCBI taxonomy): Eukaryota > Metazoa > Chordata > Lepidosauria > Squamata > Crotaphytidae > Gambelia > Gambelia wislizenii. The sequence continues at coordinate 67,643,105 of JAUMIR010000002.1, forward strand.
AGGTCCATATATCCCTATCACTAATAGTTTCATAGAATCATAGAATTGTAGATTGGAAGAGACCACGAGGGCCATCTAGTCCAACTCCCTGCCATGCAGGAAATCTTGATCAAAGCATCCCCGACAGATGGCCATCCAGCCTCTATTTAAAGACCTCCAAGGAAGGAGACCCCACCACGCTCCGAGGGAGTGTGTTCCACTGCCGAACAGCTCAGACTGTCAAAACGTTCCTCCTAATATTGAGGTGGAATCTCTGTTCCTGGAGCTTGCATCCATTGCTCCATGTTCCAGTCTCTGGAGCAGCAGAAAACAAGCCTGCTCCATCCTCAGTGTGACACCCCTTCAAATACTTAAACAGGGCTATCATATCGCCTCTTAACCGTCTTTTTTCCAGGCTAAACATACCCAGCTCCCTAAGTCTCTCCTCATAAGGCATCGTTTCCAGACCTTTCACCATTTTAGTTGCCCTTCTCTGGACATGCTCCAATTTGTCAATATCCTTTTTGAATTGTGGTGCCCAGAACTGGACACAGTATTCTAGGTGAGGTCTCTGACCAAGGCAGAATAGAGCGGCACTATGACTTCCCTTGATCTAGATACTATACTTCTATTGATACAGCCCAAAATTGCATTGGCCTTTTTAGCTGCCGCATTACACTATTGACTCATGTTCAACTTGTGGTCTACTAGGACTCCTAGATCCCTTTCGCACTTAGTCTCGTTCAGCCAGGTCTCTCCCATCCTATATCTATGCATTTCATTTTTCCGCTCGAAGTGCAGTACTTTACATTTCTCCGTGTTGAATTTCATTTTGTTAACTTTGGCCCAGCTCTCCAGTCTATCCAGGTCATTCTGAATTTTGATCCTGTCCTCTAGGGTATTAGCTACTCCTCCTAATTTGGTGTCATCTGCAAATTTGATAAGTATGCCTCTAATTCCCTCATCCAAGTCATTGATAAAAATGTTGAATAGCACTGGGCCCAGGACAGAACCCTGTGGCACCCCACTGGTTACATCTTTCCAAGATGAAGAGGAGCCACTTTCTTGTAGTTTTACTTCCACTCCTAGGTATTGGCCTCCATTATCTTTAAATACCTCCCTTGACTTGAATTTAGAGTTCACATAAACTGCTACCCCTTTTTTCTTCTTCTCATATTCCGTAGCATAAAGTTTACCCAGTTTATTATTTCTTAGTAATTTTACATCTTTTCCTCTTATGTGTGTTTCTTGGAGGCAGATAAGATCAAGTTTCTGTTTCTCTAAATAATGGAAAACAGTTCTTCTCTTATGTGGGGTGTTAGCCCCCCTTATATTCCAAGCTATTACTTTATTCAACGTTTTAATACAACCAGTAATTATCCTTGGTCAAACAAACTCAATTATTCTTATTCAAACAAGCAAAATTCCAGCTTCCCCTTCCCTGTTTCTCCTCCTACTGCCCCCTCTAATTCTTCTAATTCTTCTTCCTCGTGATCCTCAAATTCTGTATCAAGAACAATTTGTGATCCTAGTATACGGGTGTTATGTGGGGAAGGGATTAAAAAGGGATAAAATAAAAAGAGGATTATTAGACTTTATTTGATGATCAATTAATATAATTGATTGATCAATGTACAATCATTATAATTAATGCTTATTTGATCGGCTAATAGTTTGGGTAATCAACTATCCGTTGGAAAATTGAAAATTTGATGAATTTGATTGATTGTTTTATTTTTAGCAGTGGCACACTGGAAATTGATGGAATGTATATAATTGTGTAATTACCAGCAACGCAATAGGACTTTACTAAGATTTAAAACAAGAATACATAGGGAGCCAGAGGAATGTAGGTGGGGAAGGAAAAGGGGAAAATTAATAAGAAATGTGAGAAATAGGGATGAGGATATACAGTGGAGAAAAAGGGCGAGAAGCGGAGGCAATTAAACGATGCCAACCACAAGAAAAGCGTTAGCCCAACAGCAAACGGAAATACATATGACAAGGAGAGCATCGTTAGAGATGACGACAAAGGTGGCAGATATCAATCAAAGATTGATAGCAGAGTTTAAGAAATTAAGAACAGAATTGAGAAAGGAAATGGTAGAACTGAAAAGCGATATTAGGGCAGACATTGAAAAACAATTGGGTAATTTTGGAATACATTTGGAAGTTGCAATAGAGGATATAAAGAAAATATCCTCAGAGTTGCAAGATTTACAAAATAAGACAATTAAATTGGAAAAGAGAACAAAAAGCATAGAAATACAGGTTAGAAAAGAAATTAACCAGAATACAGTCCAGGAGATTAGATATAGGGCAAAATGCCTAAAACTAAGAGGTTTGGGGGAACAACCCAGGGAAGATTTGTCAACCAGAATAATTCCTGCTTTAGCTGAGTATGTTGGTTGGGAGCTGGAACAACTTGATTTAGAGGTTGACAAATTGTTTAGATTAGAATCTTGGACAGCGATAAAAAATAAACTACCAAGAGATATCGTAATCTACTTCATAAGAGAAAGAGTAAAAGATATCATAATATAGAAGAGCTACAAAGAAACCTTAAAAATTGAGGGTTACGAAGTAAAGATTTTCAAGGATGTACAAGTTATTAGGAAGAGAAAAGATTATGGCTTTCTGACACAAATACTAAGAGAGAAAAACATAAAATACAAATGTAATAAAATAGAGGGAGTAACTGTATTGTATAACTACTGGAAACACTGGATAAATACGAATACTTATAGCAGAATAAATACTTGCAGCAGAAAAGCGAGCAAGGAAAGCTAAGGAATTTTTAGTAAAAATTCAAGGTAGGAAAGAAGGAGACGAAAATAGAGATAATGATAAAGGAAAGGGCAGGAGAGACGATATAGACAGCGAAAGGAGAGGAAAACAAGAATTAGAGGAGGTAATCAGAAAAGCAATATTGGAGAAGGAGATTAAGGATTTTAAGGGGAAGGAGAAAGAGTCAGCAGAAAAGCAAGAATTGGAGGAAGAAAGGTCAGAGGAAAAATCAGTTGAGGAAGTAGAAGAGGTAGAGGAAGTAGAAGAAGTTAGAACAGAAATAGAAGAATAGGATGAAACAGAATTTGAGGATCACGACGAAGAAGAATTATAATGGGACTTGAATATTCACTTGGGTATTCACAGGGGGTCCTGGAACCAAACCCCAGCAAATGTGAATGGACAACTGTACATCAGTTTCTTCAGGGGAAAAAAAACCCTCTACAATTATCATCATTGTATTACTATTGGTGGAGGTCAGTTTCAAATTCCATTTCATTTGGATTGCTACCTTTGATGCTTCAAGAGTTCTGGATAATCAAAATTATATTTCTATCCACGTTTTACATGCTTCATTAAAGAATTAACATTGTTCATCTCCACATTACTACAATTGTAATATAAAAATGGAATCTTATTGTCGGAAGAGTTGGTCAAATATATTATGAAGCAAGTACAGGAGATTGCTATAACTTTCAATAGTTGAAATATCTTCATTACAAAAAACCAGTATGTCACCGTTTCATAACAAAACAGATTAAAAATGTATTCAAAATAATCCAAGGCGAATGTAAGGGCAGATTATGCTCAGACCCCACTGTTTTTAAATCACTGTTCTTATCATGTACCTATCAGTATGAAAGGATGTGTACATTTGCCTATAACTGAACTTGCCTGTAGTGCTAATCTGTCACATTAGGGAAAAATATAAGATGTACTAACTAGGATCTGAATTTATGTTTGTGCATATGTGCCTTCAAGTTGCCTGTTGAGTTATGGCTACCCCACGAATTTCATAGGGTTTTTCTTAGGCAAGAACTACTTAGAGGTGGTTTTGCCAGTTCCTTCCTCTGAAATGTAGCCTACAACACCTGGTATTCATTGGCAGTCTACCATCCAGTTACTAACCAGGGCTAACATTGCTTAGCTTCCAAGATCAGACAGGATCTGTGCCTTTAGGGTATTTAGTTCATACAAGTGTTTAAAAAAAGAGCAATGAATGCAGCATTGGACGTTTTCTTTGCTTAGCTTAGCAAATACCGGTACCCCACATCATGGCCATTTCCCTCCCTCTGTTGTGGGTCTTGAGGTTTCTGGGCCAGGCCAGTAGGTAGGAGTGGAATTACCGTAACATAGTGCCTCCTACTCCCATTCCATTGAAACAGTCCAGTAAGATCTCATGATCAGTGCTATCAAAAGCCACTTAGAGATTCAGGATGATGAACTGGGCAACATTCCCCTTGCCTTTCATCCTCAGTAGGTTGTCAGGCAAGGAGAAAACCCAGCAGAGATGTACAAATGGGCTTTTCAAAGTAAAAAGAAGTCTACTGTATCAAGGTCTAAATAGAAAGGAAGAGTAGAGACTGCCTGCCTGCTGTGAGATTTCTCTTAAACCTTTTGTGGATAAAATCTTTGGCAACTTGTATTCCACAAATATAGTCTATCCTAGGATTATACATCTTTGATTTCTAGAATCAATGTCCTACACTATTCAACTTTACCATGTTAAGTCTGCAACAGGTTGTCTTAAAATATGAAGGGGATGCATCTGACAGAATTATGTTACACTTCTCTGTTCCGTTTCTTACAACACTGACAAATCTATTGAGATTCCCAATTGAAGCATTACATCCTACCAAGACCCAGTTTCCACAGACAGCCAGTCAACCTTTTCCTACCCAGAGCCTGGAAGATTACTTGTTTGGTCTACAAGTCCCAGATACCCTCCCCTCAGCCAACCTGGTCACTGGCTGTCCAAAAAAGTAACTTTTTCTACACTCAGGACTGCAGCTTTTTACTTGCTTCCACATCAAAGTATGGATTGCTTGTGTTGGAGGACTGACTGTAGGCTTGTCTATACAAAGCAATAAAATATGGATTGGTGTGCAATAATGCCAATTTGCAGCAGCTTCTACTTGTCTTATCACTTTTTTTTTAAGATCACAGGCATGTGAAGCTATCTGCTTTTACTCTTTCAATGGGCATGTCTGCAAATCAAGATGCCAGGCGTGAGTGAATTACTCATCTTTTTATTTACCTCGAGTTGCTGCCGCTGAAGTTTTTTAAAAAAAACTAAATCCAAGGCGCGATCTTCTGCTTTAATAAAGAAGCAAACAAAAAAAATGTTAATTTCTTGCTGTAGCACATGAGCACTACAGCAAAAATCTAAATGGCAGTTTCAGGCGTTCACCTTGTTAGCAAGCTCCGCTCCCTGTGCACATCCGACCAATCAGCTGTCCACTCTGAGAATGTGCAGCAATGCTAATCAGTTGTTCTAACAGGTGATAGTGTGTGTTCCCATGCATTCTTTTTAAAAATACAGGAAAAGACACAAAGGTTTTTCCTGCAGAATATATAGAGTATTTGGCTCCCCTCCTTTTTAATACGGTGGACTGATGCATAGTCCCATTAAGACAAATCATATTCTCCTCGAATTCTATGAGGAGTATTTTCGTCATTTAGACAACCCCTGTATGAATCTTGTGGCTTTGCTCTCTGCCTGTTATGCCTCTGTCTGCATGTGCTCTTGTATTTCTAGAATTACGCCCCCCCACACACACACTGACAAGATGGTAAACTGATCTGATTTTCAAGAAGACTGAGGATTAGCTTAGAAGTGCTGTAAAAATAACATAATGTCACAAACAAATGTATGTTCTTTCACCCAGTATACAGCTCAACCTGTCTACAATTTTATGCAGATTTGTGTCATAGCAAATAGCACAATAATAGAGTACCTTGAAATGATGGAAATGCTGCCTAGTCACCTGAGACAACAGCAAAATAAAGTAACAATGCAAAATATATTTGTCCACAATTGCCTGAGGGTCTCCCAGGCTTGTATAAGGATTACACTATCGTGCCCTAGTCTATTCCATTCTATTAACTGTCAGTGAAACATGTACTGCATTTGTGTGTCAGTTGATTTCACTTTACATACTTTTTTTAAAAAAAGTTACACATCAAACCATCTGACCAATCTCATCTTCTTATTTATACACTCAGTCCTGCATGTAATAAGTTGTTAATTAATTGGTATTATCAAAGAAAGAGTATCAACAGACTGTCACCTCTTCACCATCATAATGTAAAAGTCAATAAGATATTATAATGAAAGAGTGGGATGTGGAACGTACATCCTGCCAAAAATTTAGGAAGTTCTGATGCAGTATAGAAAGTTCCAGAAAGGTATTAAGACAAAAACAAATAAGCAGATTAGGTTTTTTCAGAAAAAATGTTAAGGGAATAGATGGCCTATTATGGTTCTACCAAAAAAAGAAACTTTTTTTCTTTTTCAAACTGTACAATTAACCATACACAATCATTTTAGTGCAGAAATGGCAAAATAACTGGCTTGAAATAGCAACACTGCAGCCAATGGCACCATTCAATGTGGATCTAGTGAGGCACTGTCAGTTTGGGCAGGGGGAGTATTTTCTCTGGGCAAATACAACAGGTGAACATAGCGCTACTCAAAGTCGTGGTCCCTGGAAGACTGCCAGTACCCGAACAGTCCCAGGTGAGTTTCCAGGAAAGGAAGAAACCATTGTAGCTAATGGACATAAATATGGTACCAGTCCCTGGAACACTGGGAGGGGGGGGGGGACTGCTGGTCTGGTCCTGCATATCAGATAGCCTAAGAAGCACTGATATAAGGAATAGAGCCAGATCTATTGGTCAGTATTTTAGAAAATTCTTTTGCCTCACTGAAATTAATTACTCTGGTACTGGTCTGTGACAACTCAGGAACAAGTTAACGCAAGTACCTCGATATTACTTAACAAAGATTAGGATGTACTTTGAGGGTCTCGCCTAAATCTCCTTGGCGGAGGATAAGGGAATCATAAAGTAAAGCTCTAGAGATTCTAAGAGCCAACTACATGTCATCTTCAATACTCCTACATCTCCCTCAAATGTAAAGCAGAGAGGGCACAGTCCAGGATAGGATCTTATCATGGGGGCAGGCATCTTTAACCTTTTGTTCCTACTGTGGTCCCATTGAGGACTCAAGGGTGGAAGTGACCTGCAATTTGCATAGAGAAAAAAGCTGCAACTGATGTGAATGGGGACTTACTGCTCATGAAAAATATAAATAACAAATTGCAAATGGCAGTGCAGGAAGCTTCAGATGGACTCAGGTCAAAGGCTACCTGCCGCTACAGTTGGGTCCAGACTGCTTCCCCTGTCCTTACATTTGAGTAAAGAAAAAAAACTGGTGCATGCTATGTGTTAAAAGGGAACACATAATCTAAGGTCTAAGACATCCTTTTGGTCTTGGGGCCTTTCAAAAAACAGTTTAGGTCTTCAGTGAAGCTGCTGTAATCCATGGAGTTTCCATTTCACTCTACAGTTACTCAGTCCAGAAAATCGCATCTATCCAAGGACAGGCTAAGGAATTTGTGCATACTGCTGTCTAATGGACACTCTGGCTAAGATCAAGGAGCTAGTGTCTGCTATTCAAGACCTTCAGAGTTTAAATTCCGCAGGATTTCAGCACTGTAGGTCCACACCCTTGGGTCTGGAATAGCTCAGATGTTCATGGCCACCATGATAACCATGTGCTTCTCTCAGTTTGTTTTTGCCCAAACTCATTCAGCAGGTCACTTGTGTGATTTGATCCTCTCGTCTGGACAATATGACTGTAATCTTTTGGGGCAATTCTTGGTGACTGCTTTGTCATGGACTGATCTCTACTGGTGAATGTATGGGCCACATGATTCTGTATCTTCTGCAGGAGGTACCACCACCATTCTGCTATTAGGGAGTTTTCTGCAGACTTGACAAGCTTTCCTTCTGATAACCTAGTGATGTAGGCAGTTGAAATACTTTCTTCTAGATAGTCTCCATGACTGACTAGAATCAAGTGGTGATGGGTAGCAATTTGTATACAGTTGGACTCCCGTATCCACTGGGGATAGGCTCCGGGGGGGGGGGCATGGATACTAAAAATCATGAATAATAGTGAATGCCATTGAAAATAATGGGACTTCTGGTTTAAAATACCATAGAGTTGCCTTGGAGGAACTAGAAAATGGCTAAAGAGGACACATTTTTCAGGAAGACTCTATGGTAGGTGTACTGTTTTGTGTCTTGTGGATAACTGAATCATTGCATAATGAATTAGTGGATATGGGGGTCCTACTATAGTTTTCAAAGCACCTAAACTAGAAATGAAACTCATCAACAACTATGATTCTGACCATATTTATTTTTTATTTTATTTATTTTGAATATTTATGATACAGACAGTAGAAGATTCACAATTCAACCAACCAAAAAAGGCTAGTTAGAACCTATTCATAGGCCTTTCTTTCTGGCAAGGAAATCTCTGTTGCATACATGATAGATACTATATACTTGGATTTTCAAAATGTTTTTGATAAAGCCGCTCAGTAGCTATTTAAAGAACAGGAAGCTGAGTAGAAATAAATGGACTGTTCTGGTAATGGAAGAGAAAAAACAGCAGCATCTCCCAAGAATATGCACGGCAAATGGTGCTTTTCAACTTTCTCAAAAACTCTCTTGAGTTAGGGATGAGCAACGAGATGGCCAAGTTTAGGGATGACACCAAATTAATCAGGGTGGTAAAAACAAAAAGATATAGGGATGACTTTGAAAAGACGCTCTGCATACTGGGTGATTACTGTAGTCAACAAAATGGAAAATGTGTAAAGTATAATGCGTTGTAATTAAACATAAGGGACATATATCAGGCAAAATATCCCAGGAGGAAACATGACAGAAATCTTTAAAATTATGAATGAGGTGATGAAAACAAATAGAGATGTTCTTTCTCATTCATAATACTGGACTCTGGAGTCATCCAATGAAGCCAAATGGTGGGAGAATCAAAATAGGCAAGTTCTTTAAACAGCGCCCAGTTAAATTATGTAATTTAGTACTGTAATATGTGGCGGTGGGCACCAACTTATAAAGGCAGGTAAAGCAAATTCCTAGAGAATAAGGTTTCTAGTAGCCATCAGTCAGGACAACTACATGCTACTTACCTGAGTAGCATGTTCTGCTTTCTGGGAAGCAGTATGAATAATCAACTGACCTCCTGTCATGGTTTGGGGTTTCTCATGGCCATCTGTCTGGCCACTGTGCAAACAGAATTGCTGGACTAGATAGGCCTGATTCAGGCCTATCTATAGCAAAAATCTTATACACTTTTAACGTAGTCAAAACACAGTTACTGGATCTTACAGATATACAACTAATTGCACAAGTGGCACTACAACCTCAAACTCAGTAATTGCATAATAATTAATTAGGCCCCCACCCACCAAGTCAAAAGTGAAAGAGAAGGGGTTGTATGTGTGCTCAAAAAATGACTGGCTACACGAGGCTATATTTCTTATTTACTGGGTTTATATCCTGCCTTTCTCCCAAGATGGGATTCAAAGCGGCTACAGATATGCAAACGCTGAGAAAGACAGTAGTACCTGAACAAAATTATGGCCTAAGTCTCCTTTGGATGCAGCCTGGCATTGATCAACCAACCTCTATTTTACCTTCCTTCAACAAGGATCTTGAGGGCATGCTGGGTGGTGAAACCACAAAATACCACCAGTGGCTGGTTAAGGCTTGAATGAACCAGATTAGTCAGATCCATTTCGGACTAGTTTCAGGACCGGTTTGGGGACAGAAATAATTTTGTCTCTCACATTTTACCAGGTGAGAGACAAGCTGTATCCTGCTAATTTTCTGGACTTCTTAACAGCACCAACCAAGACTGCCTGACTGGGTTGATATCTGAGGGCAAGACTGCTTAACAGTACCTCTGCTCCTTCCTGCCACTTGGTTCCAGAAAGTAGTGCTGGACAACTATTGCTCCTCCCTCTGGAGGTGGAGATGTAAAATTTCTAGAAAAATAGTTGAAGTTGTAAGTGAAATTAAATAATTCTCCCATTGTTTCGAATTTTAAAATGGGGGGTCAGGGAAATAGAAATATACTGAAAAATTTACTGTCTTGTTTCTTTAGAAATGTAAAATGGATCATTTATAACTTCAATTGGACTATCTGGAATATTTAGGAATTGCACAGGTAAAGTTTTTTTTCTATTTACACCATTGTTTTTCCAATCCATGTTTTAGGGTAAAAACCTAACCAACATAGCTTTATGTGAAAGAATATTGTATGTTTACTCAGTAGTAAGACCTACTCTGAGGATGATTGAATTAGCAACACCACAGTTCCTAAACTCTCCTCACAGCTCTCCCTTCTCTCCTTAGCTATACAGACCTGTCATTATTTTCACTGTGATGTGCCTTATGGTTCATGTTCTTAAACTCTTTTTTAGAAGCAACCATTTAGACAATGGGGGAATAAAATGACAACACTCTACTTTTTTTCTCACTTCTTTGTTATCAGTTTCACCTTTACCCTTGAGGGAAACAAGGTACTTGGCCTGTAACCTCATCCTTTATCCACTCAGGAACCAGATTATTACCTCATAAAAGTTCATGGCAAAGCTATTAAAAATTAAAAGGACACTTTCCTTCCTACAAAATGATTTGTGGCAAGACAGAAGTACCAAACGGATTGGACAAGGTAAATGTCTTCAGATTCACTACCATCTCCCATCCATTTACAACTGTGGGAGAGCTTCAGGTTTCTGGCCCAATAAGCTTTCCCAAAGCCACAATATCAACCTAGCACAAGGAATTAAAAAAACAGTTGTGTAAGTAAGTTGTGGAGAAGAGGGGAGAAGCCTTGTTACTATTGCTGAGGAAAAACAAGTCAAATATCCCAAGTAGTTGGTATGATTCAGAGTAGGTGGTAGAAAAAGGATGAACCAGACTACAGCAACACTGTAAAAGCTTTCCAAAATTTGCATCCAAAGAGACTTCTACTAACATATGGTGGAAGTGTGACTTTCTACAAATATCCTCTGCAGGCGCCAATTTCTCTCCTCCACCCAAGATGTGTCCAATAGTTCTAGTGGAATGAGCTCTTAAAAGTATTACTCAGGGTAGACATCAGTCATGATACACATTCTAATCCATCTCGTTAATGAGGAAACTGTCATGCGGTTGCATCGTTTGGACCCTCACAAGAAATTAAATCCACCTATACTGACTCCTCATTGCCTGGTACTGTGCCCACATAGAGGCAGTTTTTCCGCTTCATTAACAAGTCCTGCATTCCCTCTGCTGGAAAGAAGCTAGACTGCACCACTGGTACAAACTGACATTTGTAAAATACAATTATACTTTAAAAAAAAACTCCTCTTGGGGAGAAATGCTTTCTTTTCCCTTTCAGCTCCAAATATAAAATTTAAAACATAAAAATCTGTAATTTTTTAATATCCATTTCACATAACTTACCACACCATCTAAAATTTCAGGAAATGTTTAAAATGGAGTGGCCAATTTTTGCCCCCTAGGATTGCTGAAAATGCCAAAAGAAAATCAAATGTGTCTAGAAGTCCATTTCTGAATTTTTAAAAAATATATTTTTTTTAAAAGTGAAACAATGCAGGAGGACTCTAAAAACAAAACAGTGGCATGAACAAGAGGCCTTGTGCCAATCATACTCAGAGCCAATTTACTTTTCATTTCCTGTCCTTTATTTTCCCCACAGCAAGCCTACAAAACAGATTAAGGGCTTGTCTAGACAAGAGGATACAATGCTGATTACTATGCATTACTGCAAATTCGCAGCAGCATTCATTTGTCTCCGTGGTCTTTTGGCTAAACTGATGAAATGCAAAGCTATCTGCGTTTGAAGTGCACACACCTGTGAATCAAGATGGTGGCCAGGTAAATTAGTGTGTTATTTTTATCCACACGTTGTTGTTGTTGCACAGTATTTTTTAAAACTTTAATACAAAGGTGTGTAAGTGTGACCTTCTACTTAATAAAGGTATTTGATTGCCTCAGAGCAGCAAAAAAATGCATTATCAGCAATGCAAAAATCCAAAATGGCGCTTCCGGCTGCTTCCTTGCTGACAAACCTGCCCCTCCAATGCATGCCCGACCAATCTGCTGTCCACTTATGCTCCTCTCTAGAATTTGCAGTGTCCCGAATCGATTGTCCAAGTGAGCAGTAATGTGCATTCCCATGCATTATTTTTAAAATCTGAAAAGCCACGAAAGCTTTTTCCTTGTAGTTTTTGGAGTCCCCCCGCCTTCCGAATATGGTGAATCACTGCTGGATCTCATTGGTACTAAAGGTATTCTCAAATTCTATGAGGAGTATCACCATCTAGGCAACCCCTAAGGCTATCTTCCCTAGTAGGGGACAAAGATCCTGGTGAAGGGAAGCAAGTAACCTATGATATTGCATCCCTGAGTGGCAGCTAGAAGCTTCCATGCTAGTAGGGTAGTGAATCCACTCCAGGTTTTAATCTGAAACTTGAAGGATCTAACCAAAGAAGCTTTCCTGATTGTTCAGTCCTGTGGATAAAATTGTTGGGATTGTTCCGTACTGTGGATAAATTCCTTAAACTTAAGACTGACATCATGAGTGGATTTACTGCTTTACTACCAACTGCCACTGGCCTTCCCTATTCCCAAACTCTTGGAAGACAAAGTGAAACAATTTTTTCTCAGTGTACTTCAGATCATATCAGAAATCAGTTGCTGGTGGTCCTTCAGACATATAGTTGCAACCTTTCATCTTTCACCTAATATGCAGCGGCAGCCACAAAGCAGTCTAAAAATATTGGTTGCCAGGAGAGAAAGGGGGACCACCCACAACTATAAAGCTATCATTTAATGTTTATAAGAAATAAACAAAATTTTCAAAAAATGAGCCAGTTCCGGTGGCATGAGTGTGGACCGCCAGGCAGAAGCCCCCAATCCCCAGCATGAGCCAGTTCCGGTGGCATGAGTGTGGACCGCCAGCAGAAGCCCCTAATCCCCAGCATGAGCCAGTTCCGGTGGCATGAGTGTGGACCGCCAGGCAGAAGCCCCCAATCCCCAGCATGAGAATAGCTCACGGCATCTGCCCATCCAAGGAACAGGCGGGGAGGGGGGCTGCCAGACAGACTGCAATGTCACCCCATAGATGTGTATCGATCAGGAAAAGGCTGCCACAAATGGCCAGAAAGCAGGTCTGAGATTTCCCCTCCCTGACAAAATCCGTAGTCAGACCAAGGAAGACCCACCCACCCACCCCCCGGACAAAGAAAAGGAAACCCCTTCCCTTCCTCCTCCCCATTGCCTACCCAATATTTTTGGGGGAGGGGGAGGTCATGTGCCTTGCAGCCAACTCAGAGCCAACAGAGGCCCGATAGTACCCCACAGCACCTCTAAATCTACTGCCTTCCTAATCCCCTCACTCCAGAGACACACCAGCAGCCAACTCAAAGCTTCTCTGGTCCCATCCCACACAGACCCTGTGGGAGAAGCAGAGAAAAGGGGAAGCAGTACCAATGCTACCATCAAGCACTCCCCTCTTCTTTTCCTTCATTTCTCCCCAGAAAATGGTGTGGACCAAGTTGAGTGGGAGACACGCATGAACCTCAAAGTGCTGCATCCACTGGGGTCCATCCCTTCATAAGTGGTCATGATAGTTGGGTGAAGAAACCGACCGAGCAAGAAGCCAGTGGAAGATGATATTCCCATGAGCCTATACAATGTATCATCGGACTAATGTTTAAGGGGGGCCACTTAATCAAGGGCCCACTTGCCATCAGGCAAGCTGACACCCTGGCCAGTCCACCACTGCCACAAAGACCCGCAGGATCCCGGCTCCTGAGTTCAAAAGAAGAAAAGTGTGATAGTCATTGTCACTTTTATCTAATTTTGCTCATGCTACTGAATAACCTTACAATTCCATGGTAATTTAAACATATAGCAGGGAGCTATGTCTTCTTAACTTTGCTTGTTCACAGGAATGATTTTTCTATTTATTTTTATTTGGATGTCCTGTATAGGGCTACAATTTTACCAATAATTATCTCACACACGTGTGGTATGGGGCTTGCGGGGGGGTGTCTCCATTTTAATATATGGGAACTTTTCTCTAAGCCTTGTAGGTGCATGGAGGGGAAGGTGGTTTACTGGTAAAATTACAGCTGGGGAGAGAATGTTTAAACTTCTGCTTCCAATAGAAAAAGAATCCAATTCCAGTTACAAAACAAAAGAAAGAAAAGACCTATATTGTTAAAGTAACATGTAGTTTGCCCCTTAGACACTTGAAGCAAAGAGGATATTATATTATTATATACTGAGAACATTGAGGCAAGGCTGTGTTCTCACATTTTTGCCACATCCTTGTTAAGGATTCTCCAGAGAAAGATTTGTTCCATTGGAACAAATTAAGAGAAGATAGCTGGATCAAACCAAATGCTTATCTACTGCAGCATCCTGTTTCTCACAATGGACAAACAGAGGTCTATGCAAAGCCCACAAACAAGACTTAGAATGTATGTTCCCCCAGCTACTGATATTCAGAAGCTTACTATCTCTGTTCCAAGTGATTCCTAATCAAGTTGATAATTAGCAGCTCAACTAGGAACAAAAAAGTGGTGAACCAAGGACTTGGTTCCAACAGATGAGATGACAGCGGATATCCTGACGAAGCCACTGCCAAGAGATGCGTTCCAGAGACTACGTGCAAAGTTTGGACTTATATCTCACTTATTGGACTGAGAGGGGATGTTGGAAAATATAGTTTGCAGTCCAATAAGTGGAAATGGTTTTGCTATTGAAGGGTTAACTGAGAAGGCATATGAGATGAGCTGATGTAACTTCCTAAAGTTTTACTATTGGGCAATCTGTGATGAAGGGGGAGTGTCTGAGTGTTTCTCCTTTGTTCCAGAAGCCATGATCTTTAACAATCCTCATGGAACTTTGAAGCCAGAGGACCCCGAAAGGAGCGTCCTTAATATAGACTTGTAACAATGTAGTTTTTAAGTATTTTGAACTAGTTTTAGTATGTTTTGATGGTGTTTTTGTTTCCTGCCACGAATGAGCTCTCTAAACTGTGAGTAAAGAAGTTTTTGTACTTTTTAAACTAACTTTTGAGTCTTGAGTGGTTATTTTGGTAGTTAAACAACTTGGGAAAAGACAAAGGGTGTTTAGTTACTTACTAAGCAGTGTTTTTACATGTATGCTAACATTCTAACGCTAGATGCTGCTGCGATAACTCTGAACTCTGCTAAAGTTGGCTGTATTCTCCACTAATGTGTGAAGTACAGCGTGGATGTTTAAACAGGGACAAAATACCCTGATATTTTAAACAGTGTATTTTCTACACAATCCAACAGTAAGAAACTCAACAAAAGGACATTAATTCTGATCCATAAATGGAAAGTTTCAAAGATGTTTCCATATTAAAATTTCAGCAGCTGGCTGCTTAAGAAAGTGGTTCTTGTAGGCCTTCTAGCTGAATGCAAACTCAGAGCCAGTGGGAGCACTAAGGGAAGTACAGAGTGGCTGAACCTCACCAGGTGACACTGTCCTTAGGAATGGCACAGCTCAGAACTAAAGCATCCTGAAGAGATGGCTGTCCAGACTTGAAGATTACCAGTGAAGGAGATCCCTCTTCCATGCACACATTTCTGGTCTTTTGCTCCATAGCCCAGCCGCTCCTACTATTAAGTAGTTTCTGCTAACATTAGACTGTCCTCTGAGCCAGCAGAGAACATGGTATTTGTTCCTTTTTTCATATGACATTGGGGGGGGGGGAGGTTCCCTTCGTGCAAGCTTTTTTTTTTTTGTCTGTTCTGTTCATCCATTGTTTTTTCAATTTACTACAGTCTGCATTTCTCATTACATTAACTTTGTTGTCTAAATAGAAGAATGTTATCACAATCTAAATTATTTGTCTTATTTGTCTGACAACTCTATCAGTAGTAGCTCTCAGAGATGAAAGTATCTAAACAACCTCCATATGATGAAATACAAAGAGATGGCTGTGGAGTTGTTTCTTTTGGAGGGATAAGGCAAAGGAGTGGGGAGTTGTTAGTACAAGGCTGAGAAATGCGTAAAAAACTGTTTTGACTAGTACACTTAGTAAACAAAAAAGGAGCGTAGAGGAGTATATACAAACAATACCAAGGCCTCATTTTACAATCTTTTATTTGCCAGACATAGTAAAGAGAAAACTATCTGCCTGCACTCATGGCGGAAATGAAGTATTTTTTCAAAATATTTAACATGGCTAAATGTTCAGTATGAGCTATAAAATAACCTGAATGTAGAAACAACAACAAATACATCTGTGAAGATTTACTCATGGTTTAACAGTAAAAAGTTAGAATTGCTCAGCAGAAAAAAAAACTAGGTTAAACTTTATCTTTAGTTCTTTGCGTAATCTAGTGAGAACGTAAGCCTCAATAAAAAAAAGAGGAGCAAAACTGCATCTTAGCCAACACAACTTTCCAACTTACCAATGCAAGTGAAAATTAACTTCCCAACAAAATGCAAGTACCTTTTAAAAATACGCAAGCCAATTAAGACACAAGTGTTTAAAGACATGAGTAGTAATTACCTATGTATTATTCATGGCTAATTTACAAGATGAACCTCTTTTGGTAAAATATTAAACTGTTTACATGTGGTAGGGAAGAGAACATTTACGGTAACAGTTTTCCTTGGGCACACTACAAAGCAGAAACTCCTTCTATGCAACAGCTTCTAGTAGCATTACAGTGTACACTGTGTAGTAATCAGAAAATGTTTGACCTTAGATATCTACTTGACCCCACAGAAATGCAGACTCGCTTGCTATAAAATCCTAAACAATGGGGCAGACAAGGTCACAGGGTCAAAGCAAGTATTAACAGGTCATTGTGCAACCCACTTGGGAGCAATTACTTCTGGTCACGGCTAAGTGGACACTTGATTGAATACCACTAAGACAGCTCACATCCCACAGATAACAATCCTCACAGCGATTAAGAATTAAAGCCCCCATGATTCAGCCTTTATTACTCAAATGAACCTAACTATTCCATAAAAAACTCTTGGTATATGCATGATGCAAGGTCTAAATTGAAATGCCACCTCATTAAACAATAATATCTAATTTTATCTAAATGAATTTTCATGAAAGTATGCCACACAGCTCAGGAATTTTTAAAATGAATTATCACAAGCGATACATAATTTCAACCAAAACTGCAGTAAGAAAAAAAATTAGCTTTTAAGGATGAAAAGGAAACATCAATGTTGAATGGAAATTGTATTTCTCTCTGACTTATAAAGAGGTTTCTTAAAATGTTTCTGCCAGACAATGGAATCAGATTTTTTTTAAAAAAATCAAAACAATGTTTTTATGTTATGTCAGGTACATTTACTCTAATCAGAAAAACAGTAAGCATATAAATGCATGCAATATGTCACTGTGCACGGAGGACATCTATGCAAGAAAGGTTATATCAACATACCAATTTTTTAAAACCTCATGGGGGCGGGTGGAACAGACATAGAGAAGAATGCAGTATTCGCCAATTGTTTCCACTGAAACAAGTTCACTCACTAACATTGGAGGGGGTGCATTCTGGCATCATCATCATCATCTAAAAAAACCCTGTTCGTTTTATATGATCTAAAGATATGAAGCTAGTGTGGCACAGTGGTTTGAGTGTTGGACTATGACTCTGGGGATCAGAATTCGAATCCCTGCTCAGCCATGAAAACCCACTAGATGACCTTGGGCAAGCTGCACACTCTCGGCCTCAGAAAACCCCATGATACATTCACTTTAGGATCACCGTAAGTCAGAAAAGACTTGAAGGTACGCAATAACAAACAAAAAGTACAAAAAGGATAGGAAACTGAGATGTGGGTAGCAGCTGCTTATGGGTAGAAGCATTTGTTTAAAAAACAGAAAGGAAACAGACATATCAGCACATTCATTTCTACATAGGTAATGCTTGGTATATAGTCAGAACCCCATATCCATGGGGGTTAGATTACCACACTTACCGTGGATACTGGAAACAGTGGATAACAGTGAACCCTATTAAAATAAAGGACTTCCAACAAAAACATATCACAGAGTTTCATTGGAGGACCTAGAAAATGCCTAGAGAGGATGCCTCTCTAGGCATTTTTCAGTGCAGCTCTATGGTATGTGTCCATATTTGTGTCTTGTGGATAACTGAAACTGCAGGTATTGGTTCTGCGGATATGGGGGTACAACTGTATTTGTTCGTGCCAGAAGTTTAAGCGTAAAAACTCATGACAGTAACATAAAATGTTACTGTCTTCTAAACCAACTTCCTACACCCTTGATGTCCTCCAGATATGTTGGTCTTCAACTTCTAGAATCCCAAAACCAGCTGTGGGAGTTGCTGTTCAACCCATCAGGAGGAAACCAAGCTGGTGGACACTATTCTAAACTAACAAGGCTTGGTACTGAATTTTGTACAGTTAATATTTTATTTTCCCCACCCAATAGATCCTCCTAGCCTATAATTTTAGGATTAGATGTTCCACCTAGCAATGAATTCTCTAAGTAAAACTGGCAGTACCTTGTACAGGACAGCATTTTTTTTTCCTGGCAAGGGTCAATGTTATGCCCTCTATGATGATGGGAGGTTTTCAACCAGAGATTGACAAGAGATGTGGTTCAGGAGGCATTGAGACCATTACACAGATTATTCTGAACTGTCATTTTTAAAAGGGTGTAAGGGACAGACTGTTAAATTCAATGATGGAACAAGTCCATGGCAGATCTGATGCAGCTCTTTTGGAAACATGCTTAAATGGAAATAGTCCTTCCATTATTCTCAATTTGCCAAATTCTAAAATACTGTTAATTTATATTGGGAGAGAATTACTCCTTGGATTGGTTGGTCCTGTAACAACTGCTTGATTTCTTTGTTATGTTCGGTAGTTCAAGAAACATTTTTTGTGTGTTAATATACTATTTAAACTTTTTTATTAGTTAGCCACTGGTTTTCTATGGATGCTTCTTTGGCACAGTTGAAAGACCCAGGATTGTTCCTGTGGGTCACTAACATGTTTGAACAAGCCTTCTTGATATGGTTAATCTCTGAGCCTAATGCCCAGAAAAGACCCAGGGACTATAAGGGTCTTCTAGCCCATCTCCAAGCTTTTTATACCTAGTATGTTAGAATCCACAAAAGCTGACGTCATTGTTAATTTGTCAGTGTTTAAGATGCCACAGGACTCTGTTCTTCTTGATGCAGAAGATTAATACAGACACCCCTCCAGAAATTATAGAAAATGATCTTGTGTCTTTAAATTGTTCAGGTCTAAAGACATGTCATTAAATATCGAAGTCAGAACCATCCAGGTCATAGTATTTCTGATGTCTATGTGTGGCTGTGAAAGGCAGTCAGTGGAATAAGCTTTCAGGAAGAGAACAAACTCATTTGAAATGCGGTGCAGGAGAAGAGTTCTATGGATACCATAGACTGCCAAAAGAACAAATGCATGGGTCCTAGAGCATATCAAGCCTGACCTCTCACTAGAACATGAGGCTATCATTTGTTGTTGTTGTGTTGCCTTTAAGTTGTTTCCAACTTATGTCATCAATAAGGCAAACCTATCATGGGGTTTTCTTGGCAAGATTTGTTCAGAGGGAGCTTGCCTTTGCCTTCCTCTGATGCTGAGAGAGTGTGTCTTCCCTAAGGTTACCCAGTGGATTTCTATGGCTGAGCAGGGATTCAAACCCTGGTCTCCAGAGTCATAGTTCAATGCTCAAACCACTACACCACAGTGGTTTTTGATGCTATCATACTTCAGACATATCATGAGGCAACACTACTCACTGGAAAAGATGCTAATGCTTAGTGGAGTGAAAGGCAGTAGGAAAAGAGGAATACCATGTTACTGATGGATTGATTCAACCAAGGAAACTCTTGTCCTGAGTTTGCAAGACCTGAGCAGGGTTCCTGATGACCAGGCTCATGTTTCTCTCGCATTCATAGGGTCACCAACTTAAGTTGAAGCAGACTTGGCAGCGAATAACAACAAACACATTTGAATTGTGACATGGGAAGCAGTCCATATATACTAATTCTGTACTAAATTATATACTAATTCTGGACCAGGAAAACAACTATCATGTCAGAATGCACAGAGAAGCTACTGAAATCCACAAACACCTGGACAACTTCAACAGGAAAGAAAAAACCTTAAAAGTAAACAAAATCTGGCTCCTAGTTTTGAAGAACAATAGAATCAAAATTCAACACTTACAAAGGAATTCCACCCAGGGACAGTGGGAGTTCCAGCAGATAATGGCCCATCAACCAACCATTAGCCAAACAGATACTAATGAGCTTTGCATTTCTATACCCAGAAACTAGCCATTCAATTACACAAATTTACATATACGCCCCAACAGGGGCTCACAGAAGCAGCCCCGATTGTTTTTAGCAGAGGGACGGGGTATAAATAAATATTATTATTATTATTATTATTATTATTATTATCCTACCCAACCATTCTCTGAAGATGCCAGCAAAACGCCAGAAAGAAACTATTCTAGAACACAGCCTCACAGTTGGGGAAAAAACAAGGAAAATCTACGGATGCCGGCCGTGAAAGCCTTCAACTTCACTTATATACTAATGTTGCCTGTTTTTTAAAATAAAGACCAATAGCAAACTAATTTCACAAGCAGTGCTGTCCTAACACAACTATACTTTACTGTCTCCACACAAACAATACATACATATGGGTCAATGCACTTGAGGGTTTTTTTTTTTTTTCATCCCTAGGAATTCAAAACATGAGCAGAGGAAAATAACACTTAAAACAACAAGAAGGAAGAGTGTTGTGGCACCTTGAAACTAACACTTTTTATTTGGCATAAATATTTGTGAACTGCTGCCCATTTCATGCTGCTGAAGAAGTGGGGTGCAGTCCATGAAAACTTGTTAAGTCTTCAAGGTGACACAAGATTCTTGATTGTTTGTGCTGCAGCATGATTAGCATGGCTCCCCCTTGACCTGAAACATTTTAAATGCATTGTAAGATGATGCACTGAAGAGAACTGACATCCATGAAACCTCGTGAATTAAATAAATCAGTTGTTTGAAAAGTGCTGCTGCATTCCTTCCCCCATCCTTCCCCCTCCCCTTTTATGCTGGAACAGACTCACACAGCTATTTTTATTCCTATATTTATTATTCCTGCTAACTGCTAGCACAGGAATCACAATCATGCAGTCATCCAGATGTTGCTGGACTACAATTCTCAGAAACCCTAGCCAACATAACTATTGGAGACGAGTGCTGGAAAATGCAGTGTTATTTTTTATTTACTTTATTTATTTAATGTATATTCCGCCTTTCTCCTAATACGGGACCCAAGGCAGCGTACACACCTTAAAAACCCAATACAATTAAAAACTCTCATAACAAAAGTTTAAATGCAATTAAACTAACTTTGATTTTAAAACACAAGCTAAACGACATTAAAAGGTATTTTAAAATGAACTAAAACAGAAACTCGCTACAACCCCCTCCCCATTAAAAAACCTCTGCCATCATCAAAGTCCTCCTTAAATAAAAATGTTTAGCCTGCTGGCGAAAAGAGAGCAGGGAGGGGGCCAACCGGACCTCCCATGGAAGGGAGTTCCACAGTCTGGGAGCAGCCACGGAGAAGGCTCTCTCCCCTCACCAACTGCACCTGTGAACATGGTGGGACTCAGAGAAAGCCCTCCCCTGCAGATCTTAAAGCACACATTGGTTAATATGAGGAGATATGGTCTTTCAAATAGTCTGGACCCAAGCCATGTAGGGCTTTAAATGTCAAAATCAGCACTTTTGATTTCTGCACAGAAAAGGACCAGTAGCCAATGGAACTGTTTCAACAGGGGAGACACAGCCCCATGTAGTGTTACAGTAGTCCAAATGGGATGTAATTAAGGCATGTGTCACCATAGCTAGATCGGACTTCTCAAGGAGCAGTTGCAGCTGGCTCACTAGTTTTAACTGTGGCAATGCAATCCTGGGACACAGCCAAAATCTGGGCATCCAAGCTCAGATATGAATCCAGGAGCACATCCAAGTTGCGAACCTAGGATTTCAAGAGGAGTGTGACCCCATCCAACACAGGCTGAATCCCTTTTCCCTGATCTGCCTTTCAACTGACGAGGAGCACCTGTCTTGTCTGCAGTTCAGCAACATTTGAAGTGCTGCATGATTCCCACCTCTGATTTAGAAATCTCAGTGTGCATCCACACTGAACAATTATAGCTCTTTCACTGTTACAGCTCCATCTAACAGAATCCTACAATTTGGAATCTGGTGAGGAACTTACAATATTCTGCAGACAAGTACTAGAGCAACTACCACACAGTTTGTCAGGAGTTAGGAGGCTGAACTCCATTATAAAATGGCCGAACAACTGCAGAGTCATGCTGAGTCATAATGGCTGACTGCATGAACTACCAAGTCATGCCTAGTCAGACCACTAGGGGGCAATGTCCTGTAGATAGATAGATATGAATGAGGTAGGACAAAGCTCACTCTCTTCTTCTTGTGAATGCTGATGCCTGGTGAAGCAGTTTCTCCTTCAATTGTAAATATTTGTACATATTGCAACTGTTTGGCTTTGAAAATAAAAGTGCCTCCTATTTATTTGGACGTCAAACACCCTGTGTGTGAGTATTCTTGGGAACGGATTGCTACTAAGTCTGCGGAGATCGTTTTTGGCTTCTGCCAGGAATTGAGTGTCCTATCAATCATCCCGACAGTGGTTATGGGCCCAGTAACTGATCTCAGATTAGATAAGGTGCACCCTGACAAGTTCTCAGAAATTTTTTCTTTTTGAGTGTTTTTGGTTAGTTGGCTGTGAAACAGTTAAGTTTCAGCTAGGCTCTGTGTTAGAGCTATCTTCAAGCAGCCTTGAAGAGCTGCCAGCTTCCAGCTGCTTCTGTTTCATAGCTGGAGATTTTTTTTTATTCAGACAGCACAATGGCAGCCACGTTCGTTTTGAGAAATTTGCTGATGTAAATTATCCAGCCTGGAGTTTATATATGGAGGCTTTATTAATTAAGGACAATTTGTGGCACGTTTTAGAAAATGAAAGTGTGATCCGAGAGGGTTCAGAAGATGAAATTGCAGTATTCAGGCTAGCAGACCAGAAGGCTAGAGCTGCAATTCCCTTATCCACTCAGCACCTCCCAGTTATTACAGTTGCCCCTCCACATTTGCGGCTTTAAGATTTGTGGTTTTGACTATTCGCGGTTTTGGAACTGCCCTGCCCGCCATCCAAAAAACTGCTCCTAGGGGGGCGGGAGAGGGTGGGAGGAAGCAGCGACGAGGATCGGCTAGCCCCATCGCTGCTCCTGGGGGGGGGAGGGTGAGAGGAAGCAGCGACGAGGCTTGCCAAGCCCCGTCACTGCTCCTGGGGGGAGAGAGAGGGTGGGAGGAAGCAGCGACGAGGCTTGGGTAGCCCCGTCGCTGCTCCTGGGGGGGGCGGGAGAGGGTGGGAGGAAGCAGCGATGAGGCTTGGGTAGCCCTGTCGCTGCTCCTGGGGGGGGTGGGAGACGGTGGGAGGAAGCAGCAATGAGGCATCCCAAGCCCCGTCGCTGCTCCTGGGCGGGAGTGAGTAGGAGGAAGCAGTGAGGGTTGCCAAGCCCCATTGCTGCTCCTGGAAGGCTGGGAGTGGGTGGGAGGAAGCAGTGTCAAGGCTTGCCAAGCCCTGTCACTGCTCCTGGAGGGGAGGGAGGGTGGTGGCGTGACCTAGTTTTTATTCGCGGATTTTTCACATTCGTGGGGGTTTCATGGCCCTAACCCCTGCAAATGTGGAGGGACAATTGTACACCCAGCCCCAGCAAAGCCAGCCTTTTAGTTTTCAACAGCTTTAAAAACGGTTCATCAGAATTCGTCCTTCCTCTCAAAGATGATATGGACTAAGATGCTTTATAATACAAAGCTGTCTACTGGAGGCTACGTGAAAGCTCATTTGGAGGAAATGAGGCAGCTTTTTCAAGAGGTGGCCAATAGAGGGATGGACATTCCAGAAGCCCATAAGTGTTTTATTTTATTGGGCAATTTGCCAAATGAATGAGATTTCCTAATGTACAGTCTGCAGACCACCAGGGAGCGTGATTTGTCTGTAGACCTGGTAGCTGGATGTATTCTGGAAGAGGTCCAAGGCAAGCAATTTGTTTCCCGGACGGAGGGGAATAAACAGCCACAAATTATCAGACACAATCAGGAGAGCACTGAAACACACCCAGAGGCATCTGATGTGGAGGAGGGAGCCTACAGCTACGTGAAACACTGTTTCAGATGCAAAAAGCCTGGACATTTTCAGAAGGACTGTAAGATGCCTGCACCGGACAGGAGGGGAGGCACAGCTACAGGGCAAAGGAGGGGTACATCCTCTCAGGCTGCAAGCCATGCCTTGGGAGCAAAGCACCATCTTGATGGTACTGAGGGAAGAATTTGGTTACTTGATAGTGGAGTGACACACAATATGGTAAAGTATGTAAACCTGTTAAGCAAGGTTAAAAATGCTTCTATAACCAATATTACCCTTGCAGTTGGTGCTCCCAGCAAGGCACAGAAAATGGACACTGCATGTGTGCCATCTTTTGTTAAATATTTTGAAAATGTGTTTTGTGTTAGCGAACTGGAGAATTGTATATTGAGTGTGTCCCAAATTACTACTGATGGTTATAAAGTGGTATTTGAGGGGAAACACTGTACAATAACAGAAAAGCTTAACATGAATAATGTCTGTGCAAAAGGGATAAAGAAACATGGGTTGTATTACATGTTTCCTAAAGGAAAGGTGGCAAATGTGAACCCTGCAGACAATGTGCCCCTACATGATAAGTGTGTTCATTACTACCACAGGCTAATGGGCCATGCTAGTTATAAAGGGTTAAAGGACCTAGCAAAAGCGTGCCCTGGTTTAAGCATGAAACACTGCCCAAGTTTCTTAGAATGTGCAGTGTGCAGGAAAGTTAAGGTGAAGGCTTTCCCTATTGCCAAAAGGACCCAGTGTGTCACGAAGAAACCTTTTCAACTTCTCCATGCAGATTTAGCAGGCCCCTATAAGCCCACTGAAGGGGTAACAGCTATTTATTTGTGATAGTGGACAGACACACTAGGTACACCTACACATACTTACTGAAGGAGAAAAGTCAGGCTGCAGACAGGTTCCGTGAGTGGGTGAATGCGGTGGAATGCAAATTTCCTTCTCACAAGGTTTCCAGTCTGGTGATGGATAGGGGAGGGGAATTCTTATCCAACAGTCTGCAGACCTGGATGCGTAGGAGGGGTATTAGACACAAGACCATAAACCCAGCATCTCCAGGGCAGTATAGGCTTGCAGAAAAGACAATTGGGATGTTGAAGTGCATGATCGAGTGTATGATGGAAGATGCACAAGCCCCAGCTGGGCTATGGGAAGAGGCAGTGAAGACTGCTGCTTACCATTTAAATAGACTGTGGACGTCTAGCGTCAACCAGACCCTATATTGTCCATTGTATAGTAGAGCACCAAACCTCAAGCACCTGAAGGTTTTTTGACAGTATGCAAATGTACTGATTCACCCGAGTCAAAAGAAGCCTGGGCAGCCTAAAACCAGGAGGCTGCGTTTCCTAGGCTATGGGGGTAATAAGTACGTGTTTTCTCTCCATCCTGGAAAGGTGGTGTTCTCCAGGACTGCAAACTTTGAAATGCACTCAGGGTGGGACAGATTGCATTGCAATCAGGAGGTGTTTGTTCCCTTGGGGAATGATGTGTCAACAACTCCCAAAAGTCCCACAAATGGAGAGGTGGTAATGCCTGATGATGAAGGGGAGGCACAGGAAGAAAAGCCTGACACTTCACATGCTACTCCAACACACACACACAACCACAAACAAGCATTGAGCCTGACACAGGAAGAGAAAGCAGCAGCAGTGCAAGTGAAGATGAGTCAGACAGAACTAGGGTGCTCATCCCCAGAAGGTCAATGAGGGTCAGAAAGGCTCCTGACAGATTTTTTGTTCAGGAAGCCAGGCTATACAACGTCATGGCAGAGGAGCCTGAATGTTTCCAGGATCTCTGAAAACTTCCCCAGGAAGAGCAGAAGTGGAACTCAGTCATGGACTCTGAGTCTGAGTCACTAGTTGAGAGGAAAGTGTTCCAGGTAGTAGAGAGAACCAAAGACCAAAAGGTTGTTGGTTGCAGGTGGCTATACAAGCTTAAGGACATGCCTGATGGGACACAAAGTTTAAGGCACGCTTAGTTGCAAAAGGCTTTTCATAGGAGTGTAAACCAATTTTGACAAAACCTTTTTGTCCACACCAAAGCCAGAAAGTCTTAGGTTAGTGTTAGCTGTAGCAACCAAGAGGAAGATGGTTGTGCAACACTTTGACTTTGAAACAGCATACCTGAATGCTGATGTTGAAGAGACACTGTTCATGGAACAGGCCCCAGGGTATGACAGAGCAGGTGAGAGGAAGGTGTCTCTCTGGCTTTTCTTCGCAAACGAAGATTCAGGAAGGACTCATCCCGCGCTTTCTGCAAGCGCGCTGATGACTAAAAAGGCCAATCCGAGATAAACAAGTCCGGTTGCAAAAAGCACAGCAGAAGGTCTCGTTGGGTGATGTTTTTGGGTTGTGATTCTTTCTGCGTTGTCGTTTCTCTTCAAGACTTGTTCGGCATGAGTTCTCAAATAAGGCTGCAGCATTGTGGATAGTGCGTCTCCATGCCTCCCGATGTGAGGCCAGGGCGGACCACTGTTGGTGATCAATTTGGCCAAGCCTGAGATGTTGTTTCAGGGAGTCTTTGTATCGCTTTTTTGGAGCGCCCCTCTTACGCTGACCCGTGGCGAGTTCACCGTAGAGTAGTATTTTTGGGAGGCGATGGTCCTCCATCCTAGAAACGTGCCCTGCCCAGCGCAGCTGTGTTCTCAATATCATGGCCTCAATGCTGGTGATCCCTGCTTGCTCAAGGACAGCAACATTCGTCACATAGTCAGTCCAGTGTATATTTAGGATTGTGCGTAGACAGCGCTGATGAAAGCGCTCAAGGAGTCGTAGGTGGTGGCGATAGGTGACCCATGTTTCAGATCCATAAAGGAGGATAGACAGTACGATGGCTCTATACACGCTGATTTTTGTGCTTTGCCTCAGGTGTTTATTGCTCCAGACTCTTTTGTGAAGTCTTCCAAATGCACTATATGCCTTTGCTAATCTGTGTTCGATCTCTTTGTCAATCTTGGCATCTGAGGAGATGATGCTTCCCAGGTAGGTGAACTGCTGAACGGACTTGAGCACTGATTTGCCGACGGCAATGTGGGGATGGTGGTGTTCGTCCTGTGGTGCAGGCTGGTAAAGAACTTCTGTTTTCTTCAGGTTGACTTCTAGCCCAAACAGCTCTGCAGCTGTTGCAAAGCAGGATGTTAGGCGCTGCAGAGCTCCTTCTGTGTGGGCAACAAGGGCAGCATCATCGGCGAAGAGCAGCTCACGGACTAGATAGTTTAGAGTCTTAGTGTGAGCCCTCAGACGGCTTAAGTTAAACAAGCTACCATCAGTACGGTAGCGTATATAGATGCCGTCGTCTTCTTCAAGCTCTGCCATAGCCCTTTGGAGCATCATGCTAAAGAAGATTGTAAATAAAGTTGGTGCAAGAACACAACCTTGCTTCACTCCATTAGTTATTAGAAAGGGCTCTGAAAGAGCATCGCCATATCTGACTTGACCACGCTGTCCCTCGTGTAGCAAGATAATCATTTTAAGGAATTTGGGGGGGCATCCTAGTCTTTCCAGGATCTGCCACAGACCTTTTCTACTTACAGTGTCAAAGGCTTTGGTGAGGTCGACAAATGTTACATAGAGACCCTTGTTCTGCTCCCTACATTTTTCTTGCAGTTGCCTAAGGGCAAATACCATGTCTGTAGTACTCCTATTGGCTCTGAAGCCACATTGGCTTTCAGGGAGAAGTTCTTCTGCAATAGCAGGAACTAACCTGTTCAGGAGTATCCTTGCAAGGATTTTTCCAGCAATAGAGAGCAGTGTTATGCCTCGATAGTTTGAGCAGTCGGATTTTGCTCCTTTTTTCTTGTACAGGGTGATGATGACTGCATCTCGGAGGTCTGATGGCAGTTCCCCTTTTTCCCAGCAATTCACAAGGAATTCGTGGAATTTTTCGTGGAGTGCATGACCTCCGTGTTTCCAAACTTCAGGTGGGATTCCATCAATCCCAGCTGCCTTGCCGTTTTTCATCTGCTGTATGGCCTTAAAGGTTTCTTCCAAAGTGGGAGCTATGTCCAATTCATTTTTCATTGGTTTTTGTATCATATCTTGGATAGCTGAGGCTTGGACTACTCGGTTGGCGCTAAAGAGACTTTGAAAATGTTCAGCCCAACGATTTAGGATGGAGGCTTTATCAGTAATTAATGTTTGACCATCTGTACTGTATAAGGAGCTTTGGACCTGATAAGTAGGTCCAAACACTGCTTTAAGAGCTTCATAAAATCCTCTATGATCACCCAGATCTGCACAGCGTTGTGTCTTTTCTGCTATACTGATCCACCACTTGTTCTGCATGTCTCGGAGTTTTTGTTGTAGTTTGCTACATGTGAGGCGGAAAGCTGCTTTTCTTACATGACAGGTTGGCTGGGCGAGGTATGCCTGGTGAGCAGCTCTCTTCCTTGCCAACAGTTCCTGGATCTCTTGGTTGTTTTCATCAAACCAGTCTTGATTTTTCTTGTGGGAGAAGCCAAGGGATTCTTCTGCAGACTGGAGGATACTGTTTTTGATATGTTGCCAAAGCACTGTAGGAGAAGGATCTGTAGGGTGGTCTTCAAGTTTCGTTTGTAGATTTGCCTGGAAGTTGTCTCTCATGGTAGCTTGTTGAAGATTGTTGACTTGGAGTCTCTTCTTTAAGATGCCACCCCTCTTAGGTTTGAACTTAAGATGAAGATTTAGTTTACATCTGACAAGGCGATGATCTGTTTGGCATTCTGCACTGGGCATCACTCGGGTATGACGGACATCACGAATGTCTCTCTGACGGACTAGAACGTAGTCAATGAGGTGCCAATGTTTGGATCGGGGATGCATCCAGGTTGTCTTCAAGCTATCTTTCTGCTGAAAGATTGTGTTTGTAATAGTCAGCTGTTGTTCTGCACAGAACTCTAGCAGGAGGCGTCCGTTATCATTGCAATTTCCAACACCATGCTTGCCTAAGACACCTTTCCAGGCTTCGGAGTTCTTTCCTACTCTGGCGTTGAAGTCACCAAGGATAATAATTTTATCTTCTACAGGGACTTTTTGTATGAGTTGGCGTAGGTCTGTGTAGAATTTGTCTTTCTCTACAGGGTCAGCTTGCATAGTTGGGGCATATATACTAAAGAGAACAACATGTGGGAGGCGTAAGGAAATAATGCGATCAGAGTGTCCTGTTGGCAAGGTTTCGAGTTTGGAGGCAATGGAGTTTTTAATCATAAAGCCTACTCCTGACAGATGTTTTTCGGTTTTGGGTTTGCCAGACCAGTAAAGTGTGTAGCCGGCGCCATGTTCTTTAAGGCTGCCTTCCTCATGGAAGCGAACTTCACTAAGAGCAGCGATGTCAATATTAAGCCGTGATAGTTCATGGGCTATTAGGGCAGAACGACGCTCAGGCCGTCCACTATCTTCAGAGTCTTGCATGGTTCTGATGTTCCAGCATGCAAGTGTCAGTTTATTTACACCTTTGGAGGCCGGTGTGTGCCTTTGTTTCTTTGCCTTGGTTTGACCGCATCAGAAGATTCCCGTTGGCCGCGGCTAGCCAACCAGGTAGTTGGGGATGAGCTTTCTTTAGGCCACCTTTTCTAGGCCCCTCTCCATGTGGAGCAAGCAGTGCTCTCCTTAAAAAAGGCTGCTTGGTCGTTCAGAATGCTGCCGAACAAGACTGTCATCTCCCGGGTCAGGCTTGAGCGACCAATGTCCTGAACCGCCTGCATGCAGGGTTGGGGCTGCGGCTTCCAGTGCATCTTTACACCTGCCGGTTTCGTCCCTCGCCAGTCGCTACAGGGCTTTTTTGGAAATGGATTTGTCCTTCGAGCCTGTGCAATGGATTTTTCTGGTGGAGCGCAGCGTGCACAGAACTGGCCTCACCCTTTAAACCAGAGATTCATCTGCCGTGGCCTTGCAAGCATGGACGTGGCAGTGAGGTCCTCGGGCCGTAGGTTTGATTAGAGTTTCCTTCTCTTAGATGGTTGACCTTACAGGGTTGGACGAGCACCATCTGCCCGGGTTTGGGATTGGAGTTTTCCTTCTCCTAGGACGGTTGCCACAAGGCTGGAGAGCCCATCCTGCCCTTTGACGCTCTTTGTCAGACCCTTCGGTTTTGACCTGTCTGGCATGGGAGACCCTACCAGTGGCTATTATGCCACCGCCAGCATAGCTCAAAACATCATTAGGGTACGCAAGCCTCTCTCCCACGACAAGGGGGCGTCAATGGAGAGGAAACAAAGTGCATGTTGCTGGAACAAGTGCATAAACCAAGTTTTGGTGTCACTAGGTTACACAAGGAGCATCGCAGATGCCTATATGTACACCAATGGGGCAGGTGATAGTGCTGTCATGCTAGTTATCTATGTGGATGACCTTTGTGTGGCAGCAAAGAGTGCCAGTGATGTCAAGAAAGTGCAGGTGGAGTTAGAAAGCCGGTTCAAGTTAAAGGACTTAGGCAGCCTGAGATGTTATCTAGGAGTAGAGGTAGAAAGAACTGGTCTTGGAGAATTTTTCCTAAGTCAGAAGAAGAAAATTGACAGTCTTGTGGCCAAGTGTGGGCTTAGTAAGGCCAAAGTGGTCAGGATGTCACGGCTGAGGTGGTAAGGCCTCTGTATCAGCCCTATTGGGGTATCTTCTCGGGGCATCTTCGCTACACGTTTTCAAAATTAAACGAACAGCCTTACCACCTCAGCTGTGAAAAGGACACCAATGACCACTGATTTTGTGAACTTGGAGGCAGAACAGGAATTTGAGAGGTCAAACCTGTACCACTCAATGGTAGGCAGTCTGTTGTTTATTGCAAACAACACAAGGCCTGACATCAGTTTTGCAGTTAGGGTGCTCAGCAGAAGAGTCTCCAAGCCAAGGAGGGTGGATTGGGAAGTCCTGAAGAGGTTACTTAGATTTCTCAAGGGGACCAGGGACATGCGTTTGAAGCTGACAGGAAGTCAGGTGACCCTGGAGTGCTATGTGGACAGCTCTTTTGCTGCTGAGACTTCAGACAGGAAGTTAGTGACCGGGTTGGTGGTCAGGTATGCAGAGAGCCCCATAGTGTGGAGATCAAGAAAGAAGAACTATGTGGCCATTAGTACCACTGAAGCTGAATTTGCAGACTTGTCTGAGACGGCAAATGAGGTACAATGGGTAAGGCAGATGCTTGCAGACCTTGGAGAGCTGTGCTAAATGCCTGTTGAGGTGCATGAGGACTCATAAGCATGAATAGCTATGGCACAAGCAGAAAATCTGAAATGCAGGATATAGTACATCATAGTACACTACCAAAATGTGAGGCAGTTAATACAAGAAGGTGTCTTGTGTCTGAGGTACTGCCCATCTGAGGACAATGTTGCAGACCTGCTCACAAAAGCTCTTCCAGCAGGAAACCATGAGGAGAGGGCAAAGAGGCTAGGCCTTGTCACTAGTGTGTAATAATAACAATAATATTTATTTATACCCTTCCCCTCTGCTAAAAACAATCAGGGCGGCTTCCAACAATTAAAATTCTACAATGCCGACTAAAAGCACCACCCATCCCCACCCTCCCCCATAAAAAGACATTAAACAGTATAAAATTAAAACCATCTAACTAGAATCACATTAAAAAAAACAAATACAAACAAGACTTTAAAAAAGACCAGGAGACTCAGCTCCTGACGCCGGGATCTAATCAGGAAAGGCCTGCCAAAAGAGATCCGTCTTTAGTGCTTTTTTAAAGCTACTTAAGCTCGTCATCTGACGGATCTCGTTCGGCAGGCCATTCCATAAACTGGGGGTGATTACCGAAAAGGCCCTCTGGGAGGCTGCAGACAGCCTAGATATTTGTGGCTGAAGCAAAATCCTCACAGAGGACCAGAGTGCACAGGGAGGATTGTATGGGAGGAGGCGGTTCCAGAGATAAGTTGGACCCAAGCCATTTAGGGCTTTAAAGGTAATAACCAACACCTTATACTGGGCCCGGAAACTGATAGGCAGCCAGTAGAGACATTTTAATACTGGAGTTATATGGTCTCTCCGAGATGGTCCCACGACCACTCTGGCTGCCATATTTTGTACCAACTGAAGTTTCCGGACCAAGCATGAGGGTAGCCCCATGTAGAGCGCATTGCAGAAATCTAGAGAGGTTACCAGCACATGCACCAGTCTTAAGGTCCCTTACTTCCAGAAAAGGGCACAGCTGGTGTTTCAGCCAAAGCTGATAACAGGCACTCCTGACTGTCGCATTCACCTGACTCATCATCTGAAACAAGGAGTACCCCCAGACTGCGAACACAGTCCTTAATGGAGAGCGTGACCCCATCCAGGCCTGAAGGTTGCAACCCAACTCCTGATTTTGGGGCCACTACCGTGAGCACCTCTGTTTTGTCCGGATTTAATCTTAATCTATTTTTCCTCATCCAGCCCATTACTGCTTTAAGACAATCATTAAGAGGAGAGACGCCATCGAAATTCGAGACCAATGATAGGGACAAGGAGAAATAGATCTGGGTGTCATCAGCATACTGATAACACCCAGCCCCACAACTCCAAATAACCTCACCCAGCAGCTTCATATAGATGTTAAACAGCATCGGGGACAGCATGGCACCCTGTGGAACACCACAAGTAAGCTCCTTTCTGATGGAGCAGCTGTCCCTGAGCAGCCCCCTCTGGGACCTGCCCGAGAGGAAGGACCGGAACCACTGGAGCGCAGTGCCTCCGATTCCTAACCCACTCAGGCGATCCAAGAGGATGCTATGATCTATTGTACTGAAAGCCGCTGAGAGATCCAAAAGCACCAACAGGGTCACACTACCCCTGTTGATGCTTAGACGCAGGTCATCTGTCAAGGCTACCATGGCAGTCTCAACTCCAAATCCCCTTCTGAAGCCATTTTGAAATGGATCTAGATAATCGGTTTCATCCAAGACCACTTGGAGTTGAAGCGCAACTGCCCTCTCAATCACTTTGCTCAAGAATGGTAACATAGAAACTGGCCTATAGTTGTTCGTGTCCAGAGGATCCAGGGAAGTTTTTTTTCAGGAGTGGCCTAACCGCCGCTTCCTTTAAACAGGATGGAACACACACTTCCCTGAGGGATGTATTGATGATGTCCTTAAGGATCACCATCAAGGCACACACACCCTGGATGGCCAGCCATGTAGGGCAAGGATCGAGAGGGCAGGTCATCTTCCTCACTCTACCAAGTAGCTTGTCCACGTCCTCAGTACTCACGGATTGAAATTGATCCAGTAAACTTACATCAACGGAGTTGCTGGACACCTCGTCAATTGTTTCTGTCAAAATACTGGCATCTAAGTCGGCTCTTATCCAAGAGATTTTATCTGCAAAGTAGTTGTTAAACGCGTCGCAGCAGGCTGTTGTTGGGTTAAGCAACAGGTTCTGCGCAGGTATAACCTGCGTCATCTCCCTTACCACCCTAAACAGCTCTGCTGGACAGGACTCTGCAGATGCAACATGTGCAGAGAAGAAGGATCTCTGCGCTGCACATATTGCCTCTCAATAGGACCAAAGAAAGTTCCTATGACGAGTGTAAAGTGAAAGGTGTCAAAAGGGACATATATTGATGTCCAACAATATATGTTAATCATGTTATGTTGTGATGCTAACGTGTCCTGTGCAGTAGTTTGGCCATTTTGGAGGGGACTGTCAGGAGTTAGAGACTGAACTCCATTATAATATGGCCAAACAACTGCAGAATCATGCTGAGTCATAATGGCTTACTGCATGAAATACCAAGTCATGCCTTGTCAGGCCACTAGAGGGCAATGTCGTGTGTGTGTGTGTGTGAGTGAGTGAGGGAGGGAGGGATAGGGCAAAGCTCACTCTCTTCTAGTGAATGCTGATGCCTGGTGAAGCAGTTTCTCCTTCAATTGTAAATATTTGTACATATTGCAACTGTTTGACTTTGAAGATAAAAGTGCCTGCTGTTTATTTGGATGTCAAACACTCTGTGTGTGAGTATTCTTGGGAACGGATTGCTACTAAGTCTGCTGAGATAGTTTTTGGCTTCTGCCAGGGACTGAGTGTCCTATCATCCCCTGACACAATTTCCCCTGTGTTCGTGTCTGCCAGCAGATCTGCTTGACCTTATTCTGGAACAACAGAGACTGAAAACTTTCCTGCTTCTCCTGTCACTTTATTGCCTGCCCATGCTTCACATCTCATGATTTATAGGTCAGCACTATATAAAGGCATTTGTTGTTGTTAACTGCCTGCCTTTGGGTTCACTTTAACTCAGAGCAACCTCGTGAATGAGACACCTCCAAGACTCCCTTGTTCTCTACTTCTCTGCTCAGGTCCTAAAGGCTCAGTGTAGTGGCCTCCTTGGTTGAGTTTATCCATCTGGTATGTGGTCTTCCTTTTTTTCTACAACCCTCCACCTTTCCTAGCATTATTGTCTTTTCGAGTAAGTCCTGCCTTCTCATGATATGGCCAAAGTACGACAGTCTCAATTTAGTCACCTTGGCTTCCAGGGAGACTTCAGGCTTGATTTGTTCTAGAACCCATTTATCGGTCTTTTCAGCAACCCATGGTATCTGAAGAACGTCTTCTCCAGCACCACATCTCAAATGAGTTGATATTCTTTCTATCAGCTTTCTTTACTGCCCAGCTCTCACTTCCGTACATGGTGATATAAAATATGATGGCTTGCATGATCCTAACTCGGTGTCCAGTTTTATATCTTTGCACTTTAGGATCTTGTCTAGTTTGATCACAGCTGTCCTTCCCAGTCCTAATCTTCTGATTTCTTGACTACAATTTCTGTTCTGATCAATGATCAATCCAAAGTATGGCAATTCTTTATCTATTTAAATTTCCTTGTCATCTAGATTGAATTTATGTTGATCCTCCATTGTCATTATTTTTGTTTTCTTAATGTTCAACAGTAGGCCTCCCTTAGCACTTTCTTCTTCAACTATTTTTACTAATTGTTCCAAGTCTTTGCTGTTTTCTGCTAGTAGCATGGTGTTGTATCTTAGATTGTTGATATTCCTTCCTCCAATCTTCACTCCTTCTTCCTCCAAGTCTAAACCTGCTCTGCATATATGTCATTATTTACACGTCAGCAAATGCTAAGCACTACATTAAACCTATAACAAGTAACAAGAATGCTTCCAGTTAATGGTCAGAGCAACCATACTCTAAGAGAGGTGGGTTTAGACAATTGTCGGTGCTGTAGCACAGGTGACTGTCCATGCTTCCTCTCCCAGAATGCCTTGGCTCTGAGAATATACACCCACCACAAAACCAGGCATTTGGAAATAGGAAGCTCACAGTCTGTCCATGATTGCCAACAGGATTCCGGCCATCTAGAGGCAGCAAACAGATCTCCCACGCCCAAAGTATTTGAAGAGCAGAGTATATAAAACAGCCTTTTCCCTCCTTTCACCCTCTTAGGGTGTCTCAACCAGTGTTCCCTGGAACCCTAGGGTTCCTTGAGAGGTTGACCAGGGGTTCCATAAGAGATAGTGATGTTTAGAAAATGAACCTTATTTGAGCTGTAGATATAATAATTTTTATGCAGAAGCTCCCTATAAATTTTATACAGGGGTCCCCTAAGGCCTGCAAATTATTTCAAGCATTCCTCCAGGGTAAAAAGGTTGAGGAAGGATGCTCTAAATATTTCAAATGACATTACCTAGATCTGCTATGTCCACACTACCCATGGCTTCTGGGTATGACGGGAGGGGTGCCAGCTTGAGAAAACTTGCTATAAAATACACTGGACTAAATTTTGGGATAAGAAACTAAAAGCATCTATGCTCCCTTGTTCTTCAAGCAAGTCCACAGGAGATACAAATATAAATACAGCAATTCCACCTTCTTTCCCACTTAGCAAATCACAGATCCACACAGGTTAACATTTCCCATTGCCTGCCTTCACCAAAAGTGAGCTTCCATTAAACTGTTAAGTCCAAATTGGACATGATGCTACTTGCGTAATTGTAATTAATGTGCTTAGTTTTACATTGTAAATAGCAGCAATGAGGCCACTGAAGCAGATCAGGACAGGGATTCACCCTTTACCCCACCCTCCCATCACACTTTAGATGATCCTAAGTGTATGATTCCAACTAACATGCCTAGTTTTTGTTTTGTTTTTCATGTAAACCACAGCAGCAGTTTCCCAATCAAAAGAAGACCCATAGAAGGGTTAAAACTTCCCTGTCATGTCATGTTCCCAAGGAACAGTTTCCCCTCAAAGCTCCCATTCAACCTGGGAAGAAGGCAGCTGAGGATACATCTTGAGTTAGTGATTAGACCTTCATTGTACTCAGATAAATGGAACAGATTTTTGAGCAAAAGGCAAACATTTCTATTTGAGTTGATGGAGGGTCTTTTCAGGGGAAGGAAACCAGTTTACATCTATATGTGACAAATTCAATAAACTGAGGAAGGCACGAGTACTTTTCCCAGTTGTTTCCTCAGATGAGAACAACTAAAAACTAACAAATTCTATTATAGCCTAGGATTTTATGATCAGATACACTGAATATTACCTTGGCAAAGATGATAAACTGAAAAGCATCTGATGAAGTGAGATCTAGTCCATGAAACCTTAGGTCAAATAAAATGTGTTCTTCTAGGTGTCAGAAGACTCCTGTGTTTTCACTGCAATAGAACAGCATGGCTAACCCCCTAGAAATTTCTCATATTATTCTACCTTAATACCAGCTGAGGAAAAACTGGGGAAATCTTATCAAAGACAGCCTGATAATGAACCAAGAATGGCAGGGTACAGGTATTTGGGAATGTTATTTTGTTGGTGAAGTGTAATCTATTGTAGAGGTATTTTAAAGAGAAGCCTAGAGTATTTAAATTGGCTGTTAGTTAGTTCTTGAATGGTTTTACATATAATGTGTCACCTCAGGGGCCCTGGTGGGTGAAGAGGAGATGGATGGATGGGTGGGTGGACAGACATAAACTCCTCAGCAAATGCTATCTCCTCAAATATTTCTTCCTGCCTTAATAGTCATTGAGAGAAAGTGTAAGAGTTCCCAGCAAAAACAGGCAGAGAATGTGGGAGGAATGATATGTACGTGTTGCTTTATTTTGCTTTCCTTGGGGAATATATTTCTGTTCTATTTTCCCAAGTCAAGCATCATGACCAGACATGATAAGCACCTATGACTGTTGGGGAAATGGATGACTACATGTTTGTGTCCTGTTTCTGAATCAAAGGTCTATTTAAAATGTTATTTTAGTAAATATGTTCTATAAAAGAGAAAGAGGACATAGGTCTAAGCACGTTAATTAGCTGTAACATGTTACTTAGTAACATGTTACTTAGTAACATGTTACTTAGAAGTTACTTAGTAGAAGATGTTTAGCCTGGAAAAAAGATGGTTAAGAGGCGATATGATAGCCCTGTTTAAGTATTTGAAGGGGTGTCACGTTGAGGATGGAGCAGACTTGTTTTCTGCTGCTCCAGAGACTGGAACACGGAGCAATGGATATAAGCTCCAGGAACAGAGATTCCACCTCAACATTAGGAGGAACTTTCTGACAGTAAGAGCTGTTCGGCAGTGGAACAGACTTCCTCGGAGCGTGGTGGGGTCTCCTTCCTTGGAGGTCTTCAAACAGAGGCTGGATGGCCATCTGTCAGGGATGCTTTGATCGTGATTTCCTGTGTGGCAGGGGGTTGGACTGGATGGCCCTCGTGGTCTCTTCCAACTCTGCAATTCTATGATTCTATGATTCTAAGTTGAAGCATTTTCTTTGTAGTATCAGCATGTTCATTCTGCAGCTAAAGCATGTACAGAGGAGGCAATGATGTGCTAAGTGGCAAGTAAGTGAAGATCATCAGAATCTCTGCAAGAGCTTAACTGGTAAGGCAAGGCTGCCAACCTCAACAAACAAACAAACTTGGTAAAGCACACCAGATTGTTTGGACCTCACTGAAATGTTTACATGGATACAGAAAGGAAGCACAGTGCATAAAGAAACACATGAACTGGAAATGTAGGTTGTTCTGTAAAGCACTTACTGTCCTATAACACAGTGCTCTTACTATGTTCTAATAGTTTTGATATATGGTTTCTTTTCAAACATCCAGGGAACTGTTAAGGATTTAAAGACATTATGCGTACAGTACAATCATCAGTCCTACCTGATAGCTGTCTGTCATTACACAAAGCCATACACAGACTTGGCAGGCCTTTGGCTTACCTTTCCCACACTTAGGTGAGGAGGGATAATTTTTGTCCACCTTACTTCTTTCAGGAAGGAACGAAGCTGATTGGATGGATTTTCCCAACCAACCAGCGTCAGACACACAGCTGTTGGAGCTCCTCAGTTTGGCTGGGATTATCCTCAGTCCCAGAATGCTTCAGAATAGCCTGGGACCTATTCACATTATAAAATTATAGTATTATTCGATTTTAACTGCCATGGTTCTATCTTATGGTATTCTGAGGTTTGTAGTCTGGTGAGGCACTGGAGCGTCTTGGACGAGTATTCTAAACATCGCTCCCTAAATGAAAAAAACTTAGGTTCCATAGGATAGAACAGTGGCAACTGAAATGGAATCACGGTGCTATAATTGTGTAGTATGAATGAGCTCCTGGTCACCATCCTTCCCTTTTGATATCAGCAGAGGTTTCACCAGTCACCTGCTGCTGGGGGTTAACTGGAAATATTTGGGGCTCATTCCAAGGACTGAACATAATGTATGTCTATCCCAAATTCTGGCACACTTCTCATTGCACTGATGGCAGGCACATTTCAGTCCATGACTCCCCGCCCCTATTCAAAGCTACCAAATGGATGACATTTAATAATTCCACTTGACTAAAAGAGACTCTTGAGTGACACATAGGGAGGTGGGCATGCTCCATTACAGGCATTGTTACATTATACCTGAGGCAACTATTGTTCATTTTAATTAGAATCAGATAATGTAATGGGTTGGTACATTTTGTGCCAGGATTAGAAGCCTTTCGCAACGATATTGCAGGGAAATATATAGTAGCATTCTGGATTGATCTTTCACAAACTCTTTTCACAATGCTTTAAAGTAATAATCATAATGTGTGCTGAAATTACAACTTTATCTAAATGCCTACCATATTCCCTCTCCTTCCCTCTTCATGCCCCTCATAGAATGAAAAAAATCAAAACTCAAATTGCTGCTATATTTAAAAACAAACAAACACTGTAGGAAGTCATCACAACAACTACGTGAGTTAAGCTACATTGGTGGAGCCCAGTAATGTATTTGCTTTGGCAAGCATCTATCATATATTTTACATGTGTGTGAAACACAGAGTCCAATTAAGTAACATCTCTATCAAAGTGCCCTTTAAGTGGGTCCCTGTAGCATCCTTCTCCATGTTGCAAATCATTTGTATACTGATTTTTACTAACTTTATTTTAAAAACTGCTACAGAAGCACTTACATAAATAGTTGAAAATAAAGGCAGACATAGTAGTTTCAATTTATAAACAATTAAAATAAGCTGGAGGCTCAGTGTTCGAAGGCATTATAGTGAGTGTCATTCTTCAACTGGAAAACGGTTTGCTTTTGCTTCAGACTTTCATCATCCCATGATCTAAAGAGTGGTACAGAAGTTAGATGGAAAACCACAGCTTGTCCCTTTCACACAGGTATCATAGCCTCTGGATCTACCGAGACACTCTGCAGAACTTCATAGGCCTCCCAAGCAAGTTTTTGGGATGCTGGGCGGGGAACATCAGGAAGGGAAGGCCAACCCAATCCCTCCTGCATTTTGTGTATTCTGCTGTTCACCAAACAGAAGTCCTGCATTGGATTCTGTCTTCTTTCTTATATAGTCAGTCATAATGGATTGCGATACAGATAACCAATTTAGGGCAAGACACATGATTTGTATCTTTATGGATCCTATTACATTCTAGACTGTATAAAAACGCTTTATGCTCGAGGCCCTAGTATCAGTACTGCATCCAAAGAAGTGGGTTTATATCTAAGAAAGCTCATGTAAAAATATAAACCAGTTAATCTTAAAGGGGTTGCCACATTTCTTTCTTTTTCTTTTCTCTCCCTTCCTGTCTCCTTTTTTATGGATTGCAATTGCTTTCCCCTTGTTCTTTATTTATTGCACTAGTTCAAATGCAAAGCTAACAATGGGTGGACATGCGCTAAGGGTCAGGGACCATTTTACCAAATCCAGTTCCTTGATGGGCCACATCTGTGTGCCTGGCATCAACTGGGAGTGGCTTTTCAAGGGCCAATCCTCTGGTTCCTTTCTGATGGTTTTGTTGTTGTTGTTTGTTATGTTGAAGTGGGGAGATCCCAAATACTGCTTGGGGGCCAGAGTCTAATTTTGACAGGGGAGATTCATCTAAAAATGGGGGAGGACTGAGAGGAGATGGGGGGCAAAGTCCAGATGGGACCCTCCCAAAGACCACATGGAGTTCATGCACTACA
Source organism: Gambelia wislizenii (assembly GCA_030847615.1). Taxonomy (NCBI): domain Eukaryota; kingdom Metazoa; phylum Chordata; class Lepidosauria; order Squamata; family Crotaphytidae; genus Gambelia; species Gambelia wislizenii. The sequence continues at coordinate 67,683,605 of JAUMIR010000002.1, forward strand.
TAGCTCCCACCATTGTGATATACTGTAGCTAAGCCTCCTCCAGGATTTTCATTCAAAAGCTTCACGCTTTTATTAGTAAGACAGATCAAAATGTGTACTTTAGATAAATGTGATAGATTTCTGTTGCCTGAAAGCTACGTAACAGGCAGAAATTCAACAGGTAAAGCATTAAACAGATAGATAATCTGCAAGAAAGTTTCAACCATTTGTCATGCAGGTCTCCTCTGCTAGTCACACAGCTAATACAAAGGCAAAAAAAATCTAGAGGGAGGGGAGAAAAGTGAAGCTAATCTGGGGATTTGCCTCCTGGAGAAAATTCAGAGGAATACCACAGAAAATTCTACAAGATGGGATTTTTCCCTCCTCAGATTTTTTAAAAATTCATCTATAGTGCTGATTGAAAGAAAAAGAGTAAGAGAGAAATTGTGCTATGGAATAGCTTAACCTGTATGGAAAAACTTAAAACATAGATTTCAGTTAGATAAATCAGAACAGTACAAAGGTATCTTACTTTTCATTACACCTTATGGAGTTAGAATTTTAATGTTTATTTATGACACCCATGTGTTGATGTGTACATTTGGAACAGATTCCTTCTAAGGTAGGAAGTCAGAAGAACGGCCTATAAAAACAACCATGTTTCTGCTTACTAAATGCATTATCTTGTGCCAACAGATACGCCCAAAACATGTCCCACCTTTTCCCTTCTTCTGTATCAGATACAACAGGAGGAGGAAAGGTGGGGCATCTCTTAGCTAGGAACTGGCACAATTAATATAGCAAAGTTTTCACTTCCCTCTCCACAGAAACTGCCTTCCTTTTCAGTATGGAGAGTACACATGCTGCCTGTGGCAACTTTAAGAGTTTGTTCTGGACACTCATAATAAAACTGATTTCCAACTCTAGTTACTTTTTTTTTCTGCAGATGCCTAAGAAAGTTGCTTCTGTACTCTATAGCAGGTCCGCTTTTAAACCAAATGTGTATCACTCAAAAGTTTACATTATCCTGAAAGGCGGGGGGGGAGCTCTTAGTTAATTAACTGTCAGAAATTTAACAGATCCCTGCATAGCTCCTAGAAGTTGTGCCTTCTATTTAAAAACATGGAACTGTTCAAAGTGAAATTGCAATGAAATCAGAAGTTCATAGCATACATTGAATTCTGTAGAATTGCTGTTACTGTGGCACAGTAACTGCATTTCCCAAAATGTTATGCTTTTCTTTTTAAAAAGTGATAAAAGATGGTGTGGTGAGGGGAATAATGTGATTCAGAGCTTGTTTCAGAAGACATTAAATGTAGTGATCACTTTAGGGAATACACCTGCTTTATCTGGTGCACATCTGGAAGAACTCCCTTCCCCCCCCCAAAAAAAAGAGGATATGATCTGCACAACTTTCAATGGATACCTCATGTCAATCTGTTTTCACTGGGTCACTAAACATAGTCTAAAAACCAATGACTGGAAAGCAGCTTAAAGTATATTACAACTATTGTTTTCTTTCATTTTTCCGGTGGCCTCCCTGCCTCTTTCTTTTCCTTCACAGTCTCTCTCTCTCTCTCTCTCACACACACACACACACTTACACATACACCAACAAATGTACATATGGCCCCAAGTAGTTTATATCCTGAAATTCTGTGTAAAACAAGTTCTAAGCAAGTAGAAAGGTAACTAATATTTTGACTATCTCTTTTTAACTATATCAATAGACATGCTTTATATTTGGCTTAATATATAACCTACCATATCCTACACCTTCAAAGTAAGCAACAGTATGTTTTCCATGTCCTACTGCACAAAAACACTAATATTTGTTCTCATACAGAAATACAGTGGGCCCACTATATCTGAGGGCGTTTGGTTCCAGGACCCCACATGGAAATGAAAAAAACACGGATGATCAAGTCTCATATTATTAAATGGTGCTGATGCGAATGCAGACACTTCAGCATCTTCTGGGAACCCCCAGAAGGGTTTACTGGTCACACTGCCTGCCTCTTTCCCCCACAAGCGCATAACCACCCACAACTGCGAATTCACCAGGTGCAGCAAGATTTTCTGATTTCTTTTATTGTATTCCCCCCCCGCCCCCGATCTGCAGTGGGTTGAATACGCAAGTGCAGAGCCCATAGATATGGCATGCCCACTGCAGATGTATAAATGAACAATTCTAAATAGAAAGTTGACAGGATAGCCAGTAAACTTCTAATACTTTGCATCTTGCGTGACTATAGAATGCAGCAATTATCTTTGGACTGAAGGGATAAGAATCCAGATTTAAATCCTGATTTAGCTATTACTATCTTAGCTCCTACTAATTTCAGTAGGTCTACTCTAATTGTAAGCCAGGATACAAGTCAAAAGTTTTATAACTCTGCACTTTTTGCAACCGGACTTGTTTATCTCGGATTGGCCTTTTTAGTCATCAGCGCGCTTGCAGAAGGCGCGGGATGAGTCCTTCCTGAATCTTCGTTTGCGAAGAAAAGCCAGAGAGAGGGGACCAGAGAGAGAGAGAGAGAGATTTTTGTGTGTTTGTACGTGCATGCAGACATGTGCAAATAGGTCTAGATGATGGCTGTTTAAAATTATTCAACAGCAAAAAATGTTAACTTTGGGACTGCTGCCGGACAACCAGCTTCCAGTATTATTTCTTTATGCAAAGATAAAAATAAATTGTTAGTTTTAATAACCTGATGATAAACTTCTGAAACAGTGGTGGAAAACAAATGACACTAGATGTTGTAGAACTACAACCTTCATAATTCTTCATCATATGCTTTCCTAGTTACAGCTGATGGAGTTGCAGTCCAACAACATCTAGAGCACTCTTGCTCATGCTACCTGATGTGAGGCACCATGCCAGGGGCTGGTACCATATTTGTGGCCATTGTCTACAAAAGTTTCTTTCTCTCTTGAAAACTCTCTGCAGAGTGGCAGCCAATGGCTTGCAGACCAGCACCAGGCCATACACCACCACTTTGAGTAGCACTGATTTAAGAGGGCCCCATTTTCCACCCATTTTGTGAACATTTTTTTCAATGACCAAAGGTATTTCTAACTTGGGGGTGGATGTCTGGTTGTTAGAAATCCAGGTTCAAAAATCCTCTTGAGCCAGTCAGCCACTTCAGTAAATATATAAAGTTCTTGAATGCAGATACAGTTGTCCCTTCACATTTGGTGAGGTTTCGTTCCAGGACCCACCCACCCCCACCGTGAGTACCCAAATCCATGAATACTCAAGTCCCATTATATGCAATGGCATAGTAAAATGGTATCCCTTATATAAGATGACAAAATCAAGGTTTGCTTTTTGGATTATTTTTTTAAGAATATTTTCAAGCTGTGAATACTTAAATCCGTGAATGCCAAATCCGTGAATGTGGAGGGACAACTGTATATCCTTTATGTATGATATGCAAAGAAACAAGGGAAGTTCTCAGAGGACAATACCCTACATGAGGAGTACAAAAATATACTTTAGAAAAACTGAGTTAGGATACTGAGCTCATTTCCAGTTTCAGATAAAACTTTATGTTGGAGATATTCTAAATGCTAAAAACTGGGAAATGCTGGGACTAACTCATTACTCGCCACTTTCTTTGGTGTACTTCATTTACCTTTTGAGTTATTTGGCACTGATATTTCTGGAGGTAGAATACATTGCAAGCTGGAAAGACCACTGACACAATGCACCATCAGTCAAAAAACAAATGTTCCATAAAAGATCTGGTCATCCACACATTATAAGTGGTATTAAATTCCACCACTTCACCTTCTAAGATCATCTAATGGTTAGATAAAGAGCCCACTTTCTTATTTGGTCTTACTAAGAAGCTTACTCTAAGCTTTTCATCTGCCAAGAAAGGGGGGAAACCCCAAATTCCTTTGATCTCAACATCCCTTAACATTTTGCATCCCTGTTATGATAGGTGCCCTCCCACAAAGTGATGAAAGCCTAAAAGGGTTTTTACGTACAGTTCTCTTTTCTGAGATATTGATATTCTGGAACCAGTGCCCATAGTCATTTGATGGGATAGCACCACACTGCTTCACTAAGGACGATTCGCATCTGTTTTGAGTTCATACCCAATGCAAATATTCTTAATGGAAGATTCTCTGTAAAGTACTGGGGTGTACTGTTCTACAAACAGATGGACTCAAATTGGTTTTAAGGTTTAAAGTAAAGTCAAATCAGCTTGGGTTGGAAATGTAAGATGTAAGCAATTGTGTTTTTAAACCTCAAAATGGAATATCTCATCATTCTGAAATGACTCTTGGTGGAAAAGCTACCATTTTGAAGAGGAACCGCTTGGAGATTTAAAAAAAACACTCTTCTTTTAAAAAAATCAAAACCAGACACTGTAGTGTATTTAGCTTTGAAACTCTCCTCTGCTCAATACAACACTCAACAGTGGTAATATTGTAGTTTTGAAGATTGGGGAGGGGGAAATATGCGTGTCAAATATCCTGGACAAATATATAAGTTTGAAGAAACTCCATTTCATATGAATGAAACTGGGATGTGAAAGGCCATACAGTCAGCAGGGCTTCTTTGGGCTCATCTTCATATAGAAACCCTTGTGCATTTCCTGAAGAGGACCCCCAAAGCTCAAAGAGATGTAGGCTTGGAGAAAAAAATGGGTTCATGCTAAAAATACTTATACATGCATGCTTAACCAAGTCCTATCCAAAGCGGATAGATTTAAGGCACATTAAAGGAAATGGAGAAGCCTGCTATTTTTGTAGCATCTTGTGCACCATGATTCCAATTAACAGTGTAACCATAAATTTAATCTCTTTAATATGACCTATTATTTTTAATGTATGTTTTATTTTTTTTAAAATATTATTGATAGTTTGATTTCTAAATGTAAGTTTTAATTTATCATTTTAAAGATTATCTTCTGAATACCCGTATATTTCTGCATACAAGACTACTTTTTAACACTTGAAAATCTCCTCAAAAGTGGGGGGGTGGTCTTATACCCCCAATAGACCTTTTCCCCTGCTGTGAGAATGATTGAAGTGTAAAATGGCCTGGGCAGTTTTCCCAGCAGATCCTTCCTCCTGCTGTGAGAATGACTGCTTTGCATTTGAAGAGTTAAATGGCCCTCTATTTAGCTCAGGAGAGTCAAAATGATGTTTCTTTTCAGGATAAGTTAGCCTAAAATTAGAATTTCTGGATTCAACTTCTCATTTTGCATCAAGTTTTGTCTATGGTGAAATTCTCTTGTCTGCCAATGTGGCTCTAAAACCATTAATGTGCTCATTCATTAATGTGCTCATTCAAAAATTTGGGATTTGATAGCTTCATATTAACCAACTTATAGTATTAATGCAACCTTACTTTCCAAAGATTGAACACCACAGAGATTTTTCAAAGTATCCCATGCTTTTTTAGCTGTTCTTAGTCCTTTAATTTCACAGACTATTCCATCATCTACAGCCACTGAGCTGGCTGGCTGGTGGGGGACAGGCTTTCCAGCCAGCTGGCTGGCTGGCTGGGGGGGGGGCAAACTCTATATTTTAACTTAAAAATTGGGGGGGTCGTCTTATGCGCCCAGTCGTCTTATACGCCGGAATATACGGTATTTTAAATAATGTTCAATCAGTAAGACACTTTGACTCCCCATCTTGGGAGAAAAGGCAGGAGAATAATAATAATAATAATAATAATACTCATTCATCAAATCACTCACTCAAGGAATTTACACCCAAAACTTCAATAAATCCCCCTGCATGGTTCACATTTTTAAAAATCCTAACAATTCAAAATTTAATGATTTTTTAAAAAAATATAAAAACTATACTACACATATTTAAACACAAACATACCTACACACATACACATATGAATAAAAGTATTTTGTATATTCAATGTGTATAATTAAAAGTAACTCATAAAATGAAATAAAAGCCTTCTCTTAAGTTTTGTTGGGGGGGGGTCTTTCAAAAAATCAATCTACTTTTTCCTTCACAAACACCATTGGGCATGTGGTAGGACAGCAGTATGTGCAGAAATGTTAAAGAACTTGAAAAAAATGAAAATAAAAAAAAGTTAGATACAGGCACAGGTCACAATCCAAAAACATGTGTACACCAGATGCACAAAGGGTTATTCCAGCCATTTGTGCTGCAGCAGCTCTTCCACTGCCAAACCCCCAAAACCATTTAAAATGTTTTAAAAGCAGATTACAGTTTAGCAGGGGAAGCTGCTAGAGTGGAGTTGGTTTAAAGAAAACCTTGACAGAAGGCACTCACGGGGATCCACTCAAGTGCCTCAGATTCTGAGACCTGTCCTAAACAATTCATTTTCCAAACACCATTCATTTGAACAGTATGCAAAAGGACCTTGTAGCACCTTTGAGTCAAACTGAGAAAAAGAAACTGTAGCATGAGCTTTCTTAAACTCATGTCTTCTCTGTACAGACCAAAAACACTATTTTCACCCAAAACCCAGAGCTGGCAGTCTGGATGATGTACGGTTACATCCAGGTGAAGATCCGTATTTTCATGCTCCACTCTGCGCAAAGTTGGGAGAAAATCTATTGTTTGCCAGAAATCCTGGAGCGGCTTCAAGGTCTGTTCGCATGTGGACAACTAGACTGGGCCAGAGCAAGAGTGACGTAGCTGTCCGAACAGCCACCCAACCAGAACATCTGCCCCACTGACCCCGTTGCCCTGCTGCTGCCACTGCCTCACCCACCAGCACAGCAGCTCTGTCTGAGAGCCTGGCATCTCCCATCACTGCTGGTGAGGTAAGCAGAAGACACTGCAACCACATGCTCGACAGCCAAAAAACTGTGGCTTCCCACCCCCAAATTTCAAATAATGTTCCATAAGCAAAATGTACAGGCAAAGAGCAGCCTACAAATAATACCAAAAAGGAAAAAAGAAGTTCCACAACACAAACAGCAACAGAGATTTCAGCACAATACTCCCGTTATAACCTGTAGTTACTCCTTCCCTACCAAGACAGGGAAGCTACGCATATTAGTTCACCCGTTTGTCATATTCATGCTGCCGATGATGTCTGGATGATTCTCACTTCTGGTAAGTTTAGGTGGATGAGAAGTGTAAAAGGCTGATATATCTGGGCTAGCAGTGTTCAATGGGATCTGGAAGTGGGTTCCCATTACTCCTAAAGAATCAAAACAAAGGAAGGAGGGAGGGAGGGAGGGGGGGAAATCTTGTAGCACCTTTAAGACTAACCAATATATTTCAGTATGTTTCAGACTGCAGACTGCTTTTTCAGATGCAGTGGGCTAGAGTCCACAAAAGGTATGCTGAAATAAACTGAGTTAGTCTTAAAGATGCCACAAGACTCCTATTCCCCCTCACCCAATTCCTCCCCCCCTTTTTTATAGTGAAACAGACCAAAACAGCTGAAAATTGATCCTAAGGGATCAAGTTCATTGCTTGAAACACTTGTGAATCTTCTTCTGTCTCTATAGAGGCAGGAGTGTCCTTTATGGTACTAGATGAACATGAAAACTAAATGCATTCCAGTCTAGGAGATGATTGCTTGGCCTGAGAGACTCGTGGCTTGCTAACCTCTCATTCACATTACTGGATTTGTAAGTGCTGCCTTTGAAATACTGGCTAGAATTAGTATTTGGTTGAATTAGTAATTTGGTTGACCAATAAAGTTATCGTTCCTTTTTGGATTTTGTTACATTTTGCTGCACGGCCAACACGGCTACCCCCAAATATGTTTCCTAGATTTGAAGATGCAACAGGGGAAACTTGGATTCTCTGAGGTTTTTACCTCCAACCAAGGTAAAATTCTTTCATCTGGACTACAATTGGCAAGTTTTACCTATACAGCACCTAAAAAAATTTTTTTCCGGATGTACAGGGACTTCTTGAGAAATTCGATGCTTTCTGTCTAATAAAGGAGCAGTTAGCTTTTGCACTGGACAGGGGTTGCCTGGATCCAAGGGAAGTTACTTTTTTGCTGCTAATAGAGTTGAAATGTTATTACTTGTCTTTTATTGCCCTTTATCCCTTGTCCCCACATGGCCAAGAAGGGGAGTGGCCTTTGCCTAGATTGATATTCCTCTAGATCAAGAGTGGGAAACCTTTGGCCTTCTAGATGTTTTGGACTACGATTCCCATAATTACACACCACTGGCCATACTAGCTATGACTTGTGGGAGCTGAAGTCCAAAACTAGAAGGCCAAAGGTCCCCCACCCTTGCTCTAGACCATCTTAACTGGCAACAGAAATAACATCTGAGACAAAATCTTCCCCTATATGATTTTTAATATTTTTGCCTGATGAAGAAGTGAGTGAAGCTTTGAAAGCTTGCAAGATGTATTTTCTACATTATGGCTACCGAATAAAAGTATCACTCTTTAGTGGATTTTGTTGTATTTTGTTGCGTGGCCAACACAGTTACCCCAAATATGCTTCCTGGCTAGAATCAGGTGCTACAAACAGTTTACATCAGCATTGTCCCATCTTCACCAGTTCAGAGTTCCTTTTTGAGTTCAATTCAAAGTACTGGTTGTAACCCACAAAGTCCTTCATGGCTTCATGGCCACAGCGTCTGAACAACTGCCTCCTCCTACATGATCCTATCAGTGCTCTGACTGAGATCATCACAGGCCTTCTTCCATGTTCTTAAGATACTGAGGTATCACACTCATGAACAGGCCTTTTCAACAGAGGTCCCTATCTGTGGAATGCCCTTCCCAGAGAGGCCCAACTGCTGCCTACTTTGCTGTTTTTTCAATGGCAGGATAAGGTCTCAAGAGCTTTCCAACTTGTTACATATTTTACTTTTCGGATCTGTTTTATTTTCTGTTTGTTGATGTGTTGATGGTACAGTCTGACTCTGTACCCAATACTCCAAAAGGGGTCCATGTTGTCTTGTTTTCCCATTCCTTTTTGTTTAGCCTCAGAAATATTACCAGCAGTACCTCAGAGACCTCTCTGTTTTCCCACCATTTCTAAGTAGCAGTACCTTAATCCTCTCCTGTTTTCCCACTTTTTTCCAGCCTCAAGAATCTTACCAGAAGTTCTGCAAAGACCACTTTCCTGTATGATAGCCCTTTTTAAAAATGAACTTCCATCACATTATTGCAAGCCAACATTTTTGCTTCTAGCAAACCACATTTGGAATTTTGTCTTGAAACCAGGCACTGCAACTATTTCCCAACAGTAACGTAGATGATTGTCATGTACTGGCATTCCCAGACTCAGTGCCCAACAGCATCAGAGTTCAAAACAGAAAACTTTATTGGCATGGTAATCCAGAAAGTGAATGCTTCAGGGTCATTACTCAGAATGAAACTTAACTGACCAACAGTATATTAAAAGCATATTCCAATCTACAAAATCTGGCAGGGTACACCATCATTGGTTACTCATCCTCCCTTTTCTCACAGTACCACTGTTCAGCCCCCTTTTCCCAGAGCTGAAACCTAACGGCATCGCTTATCAGACCATTCCCAACATTGACCATATACTCTATAATTAGTCTATACACTCATTAACAAGCACAGAGAAATGCAAACACAATTACCTATAAAGTTAAACAACAAAACTGAAATTGGCAGGAAAAGGGCATGTCTGGGACCGACTCTGACACTGATGTAGCTATCAAATTTTGAAACACCTCCTGATGAGTTATCCCCCCCACACACTTTTTACTTATTTTGAATTTTGATTTGTACTTCAAACTGTCCACTGAAATTTGGACAGAAATCAAAAAGACAGTCAAACTATGAGTGTCTACTATGATTACCTGATTAATTATTCCCCACCCCTACTTGTTTTGCTTCTAGCATTATCTGGAATTTCAGCTGAAAACTCAACATGGCAGGCAACCTGGGTAAAACAACAAAAACAGTCTGTAAAATTTTGAAACTTCTAGCATGATGTCTCAATGATCTGTAGTTGACAAAAACAGAGAGTCATTTTCTTTTATTATTATAGACTGATGTATGTTGACCTGAGCTTCAGCTGTATAGCAAAGTACAGGTTGAATGAATGCATGAAAAATGAATAAATAAATACATTAAAATGCCCACTCATTCATGCATTCTATTTCATGTAAAGGAATAGGCCTACCTCATCCCTGTCCCTCTGCTTTATATGTGAACAGCATAAGATACATGAATAAATACACATTGCTGCTCTGTCACATCTAATTTGGCCTTCAAAGATGCAAGTAACAAGCTGATGTGCATACTAATGGGAGCAGGGCACATAACTGGAACCAGCAGCCTATGCTGGAGACCAGCTGGGAAGCCTAGGGATAGGAGGTGCATGGCAGACCCTTTTGGCTACCTTTTTGTGAACTCAATTGGGGAAATAACTGAAAGGTAGTATAGAAATAATGATAATAAATTAATAAAGAGTAGTTCCCTTTGTTGTTGTTAACTGTTGTCAAGTCGACTTCCACTTATGATGACCCCATGGATGAGACACCTCTAAATCACCCTATCATCAACAGTCCTGCTCAGCTCTTGCAGACTCAGGGCTGTGGCTTCCTTAATTGAATCTATCCATCTGGAATGCGGTCTTCCTCTTTTCCTACTGCCTTCTACCTTACCAAGCATTACTGTCTTCTCTAGGGAGTCATGTCTTCTCATGATATGTCCAAAGTATCACAGTCTCAGTTTCATCATCTTGATTTCGCTAGGACCCATTAACTTGTCTTTTGAGCAGTCCATGGTATCCATAGAACCTTTCTCCAGCACCAAATTTCAAAGGAATTTATTCTCTTCCTATCAGCTTTCTTCACTCTCCAGCTTTCGTAACCATACACAGAAATGGGAAATACAATGGCATGGACAATCCCAACTTTAGTATTCAAGTATATATCTTTACACTTGAGGATCTTGTCTAGTTCCTTCATAGCTGCCCTTCCAAGTCCTAGTCTTCTTCTGATTTATTGACTAGGGTCTCCATTCTGATTAATGAGTGAGCCAAGGCACGGAAAACCATGAACCATTTCAATATCTTCATTGTCTACTTTAAACTTAAGTAAATCATCTGTGGTCATTATTTCTGTTTTCAATGTTCCACTGAAAACCTCTGCACTTTCTTCCTTGACTTTCTTCAGTAATTGTCCCAAGTCTGCTATTTTCTGCTAGTAGTATGGCATCATCTGCATATCTTAAATTGATAAATATAAAAGAAGAACTTAAAAATTGGTCTAAGCTCTCCTTATCACTGATGGGAAGGATTGCAGCGATTAAAATGTCAGTTCTGCTGAAGTTATATCTGTTTCAAGCAATCCCGATAATAACGAATAATCGTGTTTTTCTAGCATGGCAGAGAGATCTATCAAAGTTCATCTGGGCAGGCAAAAAGCCAAAATAAAAGTGAGATCTATACAAGATGCAGTGGAAAGAGGAGGAATGGGGTTACCGGACTTTAAAACATATTATTGTGCATGTTGCCTTACATGGTTAATGACATGGATAAACTTAGAAGATAGGAAGATTTTAGAATTGGAAAAGAGTTGAATTAGATTTAGGTTTTCTTGCATTCTTATGGCAAGACAAATTTAAAAATAACAAAGCATTCAATAATTGTGTAATTAGAAGGTCACTCCTCAGAGTTTGGTTAAGGTACAAATCAACAATATGTACAAAAACACCAAAATGTCTATCGCCTCAAGAAGCTTTCAATAGAAACGACAATTTAAAAGCACAAACATGGATTACTTATAAGGAATTATTAAAAGAAGAAAATGGCAAATATCAATTTAAGGAGATACAAGAACTACAAGAGCAAGGAATAAACTGCAACTGGTTTCAATACAAACAACTACGTGAACAATACATAAGAGACGTAAAGTTATACGGAATAGAAGATAATTTGACAGAACTTGAATTAATAAGAACTTCAGACAAACAGCATACAATTTCAAAATTATATAAATATCTACTAAAATTAGAAACGGAAAGAGATCTGATCAAGGAGAACATGATACAATGGGCAAAGAATATAGGACACCCAATATTATTAAATCAGTGGGAAAGAGTCTGGAAAATAGGAATAAAAATGATACAACCAGCATCTATGAAAGAGAACTTTTTATAAAATGTTGTATAGGTGGCACTTAACACCAGATAAATTATCTAAGATGTATAAAAATCAAGATAATAGGTGCTGGAAGTTTCAAAAGACCAAAGGTACATATTTTCATATATGGTGGACTTCCCCAGAGATACAAAAATACTGGAGTAAAATTCGAAAAGAAATAAAAGATGACAGGTATCAGTTTACAAATGAAACCAGAGGGATTTTTATTAAATATGATAGATGAAACATTATTGATATAGCAACAGAAAATAATAATAATAAACTTACTAACAACAGCAAGAATGCATTACGCAAAATATTGGAAGGATAAAGTGACTCCGACTATAGACGAATGGAAAATAAAAATAATGGAAATGATAGAAAATGATAAATTATCAAGATTGTTAAAAGACCAAGGTCTGAAAACCTTTTATAAAGAATAGGGAAAAGTGATAGAACATTTAAAGAATAAATAGGGAGAAAACATGATGCTAAATGTGCTGGAGTAATGGTAATCATGCAGTAATAAGTTAAAAGAATGAAAAGAGGATTGTAATACTTACAAGAAGCTGTAGCAAACAGAGGTTAGGAAGTGGATGTAAACAAGAAAAGTCAAGCAAGAAGAGGTGGTGTAAAAATAATTATAAGAATGCAAATATATGTTTGTAAAATGTAAATTAAAAAACACCACACAAAGAGAAAGAAATGTAAAACCAGTATTTTATTTTTTAAAGTATGTAAAGTTTTAAAAGTAACAATTAAATTGTTGATGTTCCTTCCTCCAATTTTCATGCCTCCCTTCTCCAAGTGTATTCCTGCCTTATGTATGATATGTTAAGCATACAAGTTAAACAGATAAGTTCAGGCCTTGCCTGACCTCCTTGTCAACTGAAAACCATTCAGTTTCTCTGTATTCTGTCCTAGCAGTAGCCTCTTGCCCTGATACAAGTTACACATCAGGACAATCACATGTTGTGGCAAACCCATTTCTTTAAGAGCGATCCATAGTTTTTTGTGATCTATACAATCAAAGGCTTTGCTATATAATCTATAAAGCACAGGCTGATTTTCTTTTGAATTCTTTGGTGCACTCCATTATCCAACATATGTTTGTAATATGATCCCTAGAGCCTCTTCTTTTCCTGAACCCAGCTAGGGCACCTGGCATTTCTACCTCCATATATGGTAAATTTTTGTTGTAGAATTTTGAACATCAGTTTCCTTGCACATGAAATTAATGCTATTGTCTTGTGCTTACAGTTGTCCCTCCACATTTGCAGAGGTTAGGGTCTTGAGACCCACGAGAATGTGGAAAAACCGCGAATAACAAAAGTTCCCCCCGCGATCCCCCCAGAGGGAGGGAGGCAGCAGGAGAGAGTCTGGCCAGCCTGGCCGGCCTCTCCCCAGCATCCCTGAGGGGACTCCGGGCCTTAGAAGCCTCGGAGCCCCCTCAGGAAGGCCGGGAAAGGCAGCAGGTGGGAGGGAGGGAAGCTGTCCAGCCTCTCCTCGGCCTTCCTGAGAAGACTCCGGGGCTTAGAAGCCCCGGAACCCCCTCAGGAAGGCCGGAGAAGGCAGCGGGTGGGAGGGAGGGAAGCTGCCCTGCCTGTCCGCGGCCTTCCTGAGCGAACTCTGGGGCTTAGAAGCCCCGGAGCCTCCTCAGGAAGGCCAGGGAAGACAGTGGGAGTGGGCAGGAGGGAAGCTGCCCTGCCTATCTGCGGGCTTCCTGAGGGGACACCGGGGCTTAGAAGCCCCGGAGCCCCCTTAGGAAGGCTGGGGAAGGCAGCGGGCGGGCAGGAGGGTGGCTGCCCTGCCTCTCTGCAGCCTTCCTGGGGGAACTCTGGGGCTTAGAAGCCTCGGAGCTGCCTCTGGAAGGCTGGGAAAGGCACAGGTGGGAGGTTGCCCCGCCTCTCGCCAGCCTTTCCGAGGGGGCTCAGGGCTATACCATGAATAATCAAAACCGCAAGTGTGAAAGCCGCAAATGTGGAGGGGCAACTGTATTTTAATCCCTGGTGTTCCTTTCTCGGGGATTGGAAAGTATATTCAGCATTTCCAATCTGTGGGCCATTCTTTTGTTTTCCATATTTGCTGACAGATTTTAGATAGAACTAGATTAGATTCTGTCTCTGTAGATTGGTATGTGATCTGTTCCTGGTGATTTATTTCTCCCAAGTGCTCTGAGTGCAGCTTCGACTTCACTTTCTAAAATTCAAAGTTCATCTTCATGTGGATCTGCCTTGAATGAATCTGTCACCCTTTCATGTCTTTTATATAGTTCTTCTGTGTGCTGTTTCCATTGTCTTTTATTTGTATTTGGTCATTCAATGTGTTTCATTGCTGGTTGTGGAACATTCCCACTCTTGGTTTGCATTCCCCTTTGATTTCTTGGATTTTTGTAGAAGAAGTCTCTTGTTCTTCCTTTTTTGTTGTTGTCTTCTATTTCTCTGCATTGATTATTATAGTAGTTCTCCTTGTCCCCGGACACAAGTCACTAACTGGGTGCATTCAGGGTTCTGGCCCTATTTCTGTCACCTTTTACTTCTGCTTTGCACCTATCCTTAACTGCTTGAAGAATTTCGGTGTTCACCACAAAAGGCTTTTTTTCCGTCGTGAAAGCACTTCAGTGTTTGGTTGAATTTTCATGGCCCACACAAGGCCGTATGTATTCAGTGTTCCCTCTGTCTCTGTTCGATTTCTGGTGCGGTACAACCTATTGACGATTCCCCCCATCAATAGCCCTTAATTGAGCAAAACTCCCACCATAACACCACATGTGGTACAAAATTGCATGCTTGTCCCAGCTTCTCTTCGTCACGTGATCACGCAAGGGCGTGATTGGTCTGCTCACTACTCTCTCTGCCCCTGCATTCTTCCCAGTTCAACTTCCGGTGGCCATTTCGTTGAGACCTGACGCATCCAACACAGACGTCCTGGCACTGTTTTTAATTTTCAAATTTTAGCGCGATGCCTTCGGAATAATGCAAATAAAGTTGATCAATGAAAGTATCTGACAGGCATATTTAACGTGGAAATAGCGCACCCTGAAAGTGTTTCGATTATATCACAGCTACATCCATGGTGCTAAGTACGCATGAGCTACTTGTGGAAAATCCTAGACAGAGGCCAAAGTATTGCGAGATCGTGCGAAATCCAAACACGAACACAGACAGATCAACAAGATTGTGCATGCACACAATCACGCAAGGAAGTGACGTGAGAAGGAGTAGACTGATGCAGAAATGGAAAAATGACAGGAAAGAGGGGTAGAGAATGGCAATGTGGTGCGCAAAAAGCGCTAAACTCACTTGTTCTTCTGCCTCTGTTCCGGAATGGGCTGATACATGTGGTGCAAAACGGACATGAATCTGTCATTTACATGACGAAATCATTGCACCTTCGGACCTCTATGTGGTAAACGCCTTCATCTGTCATTCATTGAGGTTTCTCTTTCTTTTTGGCTGCAGATAGTGTCTTTTTGCATTCCTACCTGACAATGTCCTTGGCTTCAGTCCAGAGTTCTTCTGGCTCCTGGTCAATTAGGCTTAATAATGCAAACCTATTTTTTCACTTTATCTTTAAATTCTACGGGGGGTATTCTTCAAGTTGTATTTCAGAATGATGATTGGTTTAATGTTCTTTTTAGCTTTACTCTATTTTTTTATATTAGCTGTTCATGGTCTGTGCCACAATCTACTCCTGGTCTTGCTTTTGCACAGAGGAAGGCACATTAAACCTCCTTTTGAAGATCTTTTACTGTGAAAACTGTATGATGTATTTACCTATTGGTACCTTAAAATAATTGGTAATAATGAATATGATCCTGCATTCCATGTGCAAGGAGCAAGGTGGGCAACAGCTCGAAGAAGATGCCTGTTGGTTTTGGGAGTTACAGTCAAAAATGGCAAGTGGCTAGTCCCTAGTGTCTCTGCAATTGCATATCAATAATGATATGGGCTGCACTAGCTGCTGGGGATACCGTGGTGTGTGTGTGGGGGGGAAGCTGGCCGGCCCACTCCCTACAATGTTAATGTTCTAGAAAGATTTTTTTTTTAATTTAGTTAGTTATACCCCGCTCTTTAGCCACAAGGCTATCAGAGCGGCTTACAAATTGTTTTTAAGCAATAGCTATTTACACATCTACACTGCATTAAACAGTTTCCAATGTGTGTTAGCTAATTGCCCCCCACAAGCTGGGTACTCAATTTACCGACCTATGAAAGGATGGAAGGCTGAGTGAACCTTGGAGCCCTCTGGAATCGAACTTGCAACGTGGTGACTTGCAGTACTGGCATTTAACCACTGCGCCACCAGGGCTCCCCTACTGAGATTCTCTTTTCTCTCACCTTCCAACCAGGTACCTCTGCACGTGGAAAGTAGAACTGTATTGTATTATTGATGTAATACTGAAGTCTATCCCAAGTTTTACACATCACAATAAAATGAATGGATCACACCCCATATGCATCGCTCTCTCTCTCAAGTTGCGTGCTATGCACAAAAAGCTCGTGTGGTGCAGAGGCCTTTGCCTTACCATCCCAGACTGAGTGCCAGCTGAATTTGTGGCACTCTGTGGTAAATGGGGAGCTTCATTTCAGCTCAATGTATATGGCTCTCTCTGCCAAGTCTAGGACTACATCTGGGGGCATAGCCAATAATTTTAAAATGCAGAAAATTAAAACAATATGGCTACAAATAATAAATCTGTATTTCAGAACAACTGATGTAAAAGTGAAGAGAAATTCTTTATATTAGACCAATTATCTTGGAAGTCTATTTTGCTTTAAATCCCCAGATAATCCTCCCCCACCCACCCCTCATTTCTGCTAATATAACATTTCATTTGCTCAATTATTTTCTTCATAGGGAGATCTGTAGTGCACTATTAATATACAGAACTGACACACCGTGTCTAACCTGATGCATGGTTTGATTTACCTCGATTATATTAGCAATTTGCTGCAGATTTTTAAAAAAACTGAGCTCAGACTAGATGGGAACACTAGACAAATTATTGTCAAAGTCTAAAGTGATGGCATGAACGATGAGATTTCTCTAAGTGGTAAACCTTTTGTGAAGGTCCTAAAGTGCTTTGAGGTCACTTTATAAAATTCAGTCTTTTCTTGCCGGTCCATATTCTCAACCTTGGATTTATTTCCACATTGTAAATATTCAGAAAGATGTCTGGCTATATTGAAGATCAGATTACACTGCACAGGATAAATGTTTTTTGGGAAAGAATTAAACATGCTGAGATCCATCTGGTTCCAAAGAACAAAGCCTATTGACTTGAAACACAAGTAAGCATCCATACACCTAGTCTGAGCATCCATGCTAGCAAATGTCATTGAAACAACTTAGGCTGGAGAAGTGTGGGGGATATCAGTATGGGGAATATTCCTACCAGCCAAAATTTTACTTTCAGAAGCATTTAATAGACTGTAAGTATATATATATATATATATATACACACACACACACACACACACACATATAAATATATAGTCATCAGCGCGCTTGCAGAAAGCGCGGGATGAGTCCTTCCTGAATCTTCGTTTGCGAAGAAAAGCCAGAGAGAGAGAGAGAGAGAGAGAGAGAGAGAGAGAGAGAGACATACCCTGCAGAATCCATTGTTTAACTGCACATTTTGATTTTCTCCTAGGTTTATATCATTTTTAAGTTATAGAGGCAAAATCATTTGCAGGTGCTTTACAGTGCACTTCTATGCACATCCACGCAACACCACAACTCATACAGTGGACTCCTATGCATGCCTACTCAGTACGAATACTCCCAGATACATTATTATTATCATTTATTTATATAGCACCATCATTGTACATGGCGCTTTACAAGTAAAAGAAAAGCAAAACAGTTCCCCGCCCTCAGGCTTATAATGTAATTTAGACATGACACAAAAAGAAAAGGGGATGTACCTGCTCAAGGGTTTCCACACTTACCTTGATGTAGTGACTCTGTCCACATCAAGCCTGTACCAGTAGGACTTTTGAAGCCCACACCTCCACAGTTTTCCATTTTTAAAGTTTTTTTAATTTGAAAAATCAATTACGGAATAATTTCTTTTACCAATATGAATAAAATAATTAAGACAACATGTTCACATATTTACTCCCTCAAAATTATTCCTGAAAACTACACAACATAAACACTTTGGGGTAAGCCTACGTACAGTATCAGATCGTTGCAATTTCTAGTCACAGTTTCTTTTTCTCACTTTTTAAAAATGGAAACAAACAATTTATGTTTGTTTGACACTATGGACACTATGGACATTAGAGGAAAAAAAATTTTGCTTTCTTTTACAAATGTTTATAGTTTCTTCCATATTTATTATTACTTGCCTGGTCCTAATACACTGTCAAAACCAAAGAGGTTTATTACATTTAAGAACTTTGTAACTCTGTATAACAAAAAACAAGAATTTTAAAAAGTGAAATAAATTTGTAATTACTATCTGAATAAATTTTAATATACCCAAACATGATAATTTCATGGCAAACCAAATTATACATAATATATTTTAAAGTAACAAAATGATTTTCAATCAGTGAAGTGTGCTAATATTTTCCTGCAAATATTCCTGAAAATTTCATTTCCTCCCCCCCGAACAAAGATCTTTCCCCCACTACTTTAAACTTTTCAAAACATTTACATCTGCATCACTGACCATCCAAAGCCTGGAACCAATACTACTTCAGCCACACTACCTCTTTTCTTCTTTTGGCTATGTTAAAATTGCATGGGAAATGCCTGTGAACACACCAAATGGGAACCTCACATGTATGAAGATCTGGATCTTCAGCATAATGTTTTATCCCTTAGCAAGGATGGCCCACAGTCCAAGCTTGCGGTTGGGAGAGGCTTATCATGGAATAGCGGTGTGTCATCTCTTTGCCCAGTCCATTCAGCATCTAAATTTCAGGTAGCTACAAAGTAACCTGAAGTTGGATTGTGGCTAATAATAATTTATCAGAGGTTATACAGAATCTGTTAGAAGGAAGTACAATGCAGACAGGTAGAAAATGCCTCAGATAAGGTAATATGCATGAACTCTGACTGGACACATGACATGTCCAACAGGTATGAGTATCTATAGCACATCACGTGTCCAACAGGTGTTACCAACTCCCATTGAAACACCTGGGGAAATTCCAAGGAAGCTGATTGCTCAGGTTCTGAATATTTTATACTACTTCCTAGTAGCGCCCCCCCCCCATAGTAGAATTGATCCCTAAAAGTGTGACACTGACTGAGCTGGTTCTGATCCCATCCATCATATTGGGTTTTGAAAAAGGTATCCTACTGTATTGAATAAAGGTATCCTACTGTATTGAATAAAGGTGAGGGCCAGGCAGCCAGGCCCTCACCATTAGCCTTAATAATGCCCTACAGAAATTGCTGGATTACAGCTGCCATCTTCCAATAGCACTAACTAGGCTGAACAGGGGCGAGTAGAGCTGCAGCATGATCCAGCTTGATAGGCATAGATCATAAGTACATAAATCTACTCCTCAGCCCTGTTGTACATACTCTCTAGTATTTTAAGCCTTGTTAAAAATATATATGAAATGACAACGCAGAAAAAATCACAACCTGTAAACATCACCCAAGGAAACCTTCTGCTGTGCTTTCTGCAACTGGACTTGTCTATCTCGGATTGGCCTTTTTAGTCATCAGCACGCTTGCAGAAAGCGCAGGATGAGTCCTTCCTGAATCTTCGTTTGTGAAGAGAAGCCAGAGAGAGAGAGAGAGAGAGAGAGAGAGAGAGAGAAATATATATATTTTTGGGCAGAGTTTGATTTTGCATTATACCCACTCTGATCCTTTAAAAACAATGAAATAAAAACATGAGCAGTGCCTAGAAATATTAAAATATGTTATAAGGCTGGTTGTTAATGAGGGAAATAAGTAAGTTCAGCTTTCCCCCCTGCACAATAAATGCACGCTATCAGTTTGTGCTGAGCAACCTAAACATAAATTTTAGTTTTATTTTTTAAATAGTTTTTGAAATTAATTTAGTTTCCTTTGAAAACTAAAAATAATGTTGACTCTGGTAAAATGCCTTTTACCAGACTTGCAGCATGTGCTCCAGTACAGTCAAACCAAAATGCCTAGATGCAAGATGACTCAATTAGCTATAGAGAAATCAATGGCACTTCATTATTAATGGTTTGTGAAATCAGACTGTTGGGAGGACACATCCAAAAAAGCAGTAACACACAAGTGTAAAATTTTCACAGCTATATCACAAATTACACTTGTTAAAGAACACAGATATACTGGGGAAATGAGTAGCAAATTTACATTTTTTGTTTCTGATAAGCTGGTCATGCATATTTCTGAATTGGGTAGCATGGCTCCTTAAATCATTATGGCACTTTTGAAAAGTTATAATAAATCCAATAAGCTGAAAATGAGTTCACATCATGTAAAGGAAAATAAATTTAACCATGCTGATGTTGGTTAGGCTAACAGCCCATACATTCCCGTTTGTTGTCCCTGTTAGTAGCTCTTCTTCACACCATAAAAATCCAGACATATAATGCACACAAATCAGATCTTGCAGGATTAGACCTTCTATGTTTTAAAAAGCAGTGCTATGGCATCAAGACAAAATTGCAAATTAGTTAAAATTAAAATGTTTTCCTTCACATACAAGAAATGAACATATTTAATACCTTTCACCTGGCATATAAATTTTACAATACCTTAAGGACCATTTTCTTTGGCTCAACCAATGCAATAGGTAACTTTTAGCCATTAAGTGTATTGCAGTTTCTGCTTCTTATACTTAAAGAGGGCCTTTATTTTTCCTCTTTCCTAGTGGCCTTTTAAACAATAATTGAAAACAACAACAGCAAAATGAAAAACATTTTAAACAACAATTCCCCCCCCCGAAATATTTGGTACAGGGGAATAAGACTTGCAATCCACTTTTTATAGCCCGTCTACTTATGCAATTATTTGCGAATAATTATCTGCAGGGGCCAGAACGACAGACAAAAGTTAAAATGCTTTAAAGCTTTCCCTAAAATTGTTTCCATGCTGTTTCCATCAGGCTGCTGCAGCAGATGTTGGCTGTTAAACTGTGCAGACGACACAGTTCATGACTTTTCTGAGACGGCTGTGTGCCACATCTGTAGTTGATGAAAAGAGTGCAGAAGTGTGGCAGACAGAGAAAGTGTGAGAGAAGCAGACGCAGCCTGGGCCAAATGAATTGTCTTCAACACTGGGGAACTAAAAATAGACGCACAACTCACACTTCTACAATCTCTTTGCTCAGCCTTATAAAAAAAAAACTTGAGTCTGCATATCCTATTATGGAGTCAACCTATCACAGGGAACTTCCTGTAAGCAAAAACTTCAGCTGAGGAGAAAATGAGTGTGTCCAGGAAGCAATGAGTTTACACTGAGGAAGCAGGCTGCAGCAGTACTCTTCTCCTTTGGATTCTCATTAACTGGGCTGCTGTCCAAGTTCATCTGGGCCCCAAAGGAAGGCAAAGCTTGTGTTTAGACCGCACAACACTGAAATAACATTAACAGATTTACATATGCAAAAACTGTGAAGCAACAGGCATTCCCCCTCAATTGACCCACAGCTTGTTCTGGCTGTCAAGTTATTCCCTGCTTAGGCTCTGTAAACCAACTGGGCGTCATGCAACTACCATCTGGGTACCACTTTACTTAAAGCTGGCAGTCTTTCTCTAATAGGCAAGCTGGCAGCAAGAACGAAGGGAATAAACTGCATCATTTACTTAACATCCACTTGCTTTGCGGCTGTTAAAAACCCATGACTGAATAATAATTTGGTTATTCTTTTTTGCCAGTATTGTCAGCCAAACTGTGTAACGCATGCTGCAGGAACGTCAGCTTGCAACATTTCCATTAAAATTAAGCAATTTTTTTTTAAAGATGTCCATAGAATTAAATGTGTGCTGAAAGGGTGAGGGGGGAGATTTTTAAGACAATGTAAATTTCAAAACAAATTGATGCTATTAACAACGGTCAGAGAACCAAGAGCATTCTTTTTATTAGCCAACTGAGCCAGTTAGCTGAGTATCTCAAGCACTGACAACCTGTAATGAGGGGAGGAACTGGGGTCTGTTCATAGGGAAGCTTGTTAGAGCTGAACATTGTTCAGCTTCATGCCACTCAACTGCCCTTCTCAACTAACATCTTAATACTCAGAGATACTTATCATTTCCTTCTGTCTTAACACAAGTACTTTCACACAGACCCACATTAAAGAAAGTGGATGAAATTCTAGACTATTGAAATACAGTTAGAGCATATCCTTTTGTAAAAACGAAATGCTTTTGAAGCAGCTTTCTCTTCGGGTCTCTCTGGTTTGTGGTAAATTAAGTTACCAATAGTAATCAATTTCCCCCCTAAGCCTTCTCAGAACTATAAGCAGGCAGGCACACACATATCTTAGTAGTAATCTTCTTTGGAGACTGAGCAAAGACCCATGCTGGGTATCTTTACACTGTTGTATGGCAAAGATAAGTATTTGTGTTATAAAATGAGAAGACAGTCAAAAGCAGCAATTTTAGCTAGATTAATAACTAAGAAGAGCAAAAACTACAGAGCAGGGGTCAGAGTCTGCAGACTACAGCATTTTCAGCTTCTTTCTCGCTGCATTTTGAAAGAATGTCAGAAATAGGATTCTGAAGTACAGAAATAATTTAAGACAAGAGATTGTAAGTGGGGAAACTTGAGTTTATTAGTATCGCACTCCCAGAATTGACAAATGCATGACAGCATCTGAGATCCTTGGGGCAGAATCAAATTGCAATGCATTTAGCCCATCTTTCAGACATGCTGTGGCAGCCACCAGCTTGCACTCCAGATGCTGGGTTAGTGAAAAGAATCATACAATGGGAGTAAAAGATGTGGGAAGGGTTTTTTGAAAACAGTTCTTTTTCAGACTATTCTCCTTTTTTCAAGTATACACTTTCCAAACGATTTACATTTGCATGGATAACAGGTGACTCCCACTGCTCCATATAAAACTAATAATGAATAATACATATATATATATATATATATATATATATAAAGCCCTGTGTTTCATCCCTGTGTTGTTGCCCAATGCAAAATGTATCTTTCCCCTTGTTTTTGGAACCACTTCCTAAAAGGGAACAAAACCACTCACAAGTGGAGTGGGTGCAACTGAACTGATAGAAGGCAGCCCCACTGAAGTACCCAAGCTATGTTTAAAGACCATGATCCCTAAAGCCTGTATTTATCTGTGTCACAACTAGGGTGGGCATTAGACTATGCATCTGAATATACTATCATTTCAGTGTATTGTTTTCAACCAAATGAACAGTCCTGCACCATGGGCCCATTTACCCTACCCAGTTATATTACTATTATTCCACATTGACTGTCATGGTTCCATCCTATCTTGGGGTTTATAGTTTGGTGAGGCACTAGGCACTCTGGCCAGAATTCTAAATGCCCCTCCCTAACCTGCAAATCCCAGGATTCCATAGGATAGAACCACAGCAGTTAAAGTGGAATAATAGTGCTCTAACTGCACAGTATGAGCGGGCCCCTAGTCACTCTGGACTAAGATTTTTTTAAAACTTGGCATACACCTCTAGAGGACAATAAAACTATCATCGGAGCAAGAGAGGAAGCATCTGTCCCATTTTATTTGCAAAAGGGATGCATTTCCTCTTCCACACCCCCTTTTTTACAGTGAGGGCTTAATTTGCCTACAGCAGTCTCACCATGTAAGCAAATTTATTATTATTTATGAATTATTTATTATTTATTTATTGAATTTATATCCCAAGATGGGATTCAAGGCAGCTTACAATAATAAAAAAAATCACAATTGAAACATCATAAATTACAAAAGTTAAAAAAGAGTTAAAGTATTTGCTGGTTCCACCTGGTTCTGTGAAGCCATTTATTTATTTAAATATTTCTAACTCACCCAATATCAAAATACTGCAGAGTGGTGTACAAATAAAATTAATGCAAGCAGGTTAAAAAAAATAAGAATAATTTAAATAGACTAAAAACATATTAAATTCAATAACAAATCAAAACAGATTTAAAAAACTGATGCCAACATATTCATTTTGTGATTCCTGCTTGGCTAAGATGACACTAAGGAAACTTTTTCATTTTTTTTTAAATACAGACTATTCCAAAACAGCAACATATCAAAGGAAGAACAACTATTTCACACCTTGACATGCAAGTGCTTTTAAGATTTCCCCCTGTCCCACAAAATGCTTAAAAATTAGATCTCATACAAAATCTAAAGTTGCACTCAAGACTACTGCAAATGTGAGAACTTTGCTTTATGCTTTTCCTGAAACAGAATTACTACTGCACAATGAAGCACTAATAAATCAGAGTGAAGAACTCAGCAGGACATGGAAGAACAAATGGCAAATGAGAGAATTTTTGTCTTTATTTCTCAACCTGATAAGCTAACTATAGGACACAAATACTAACAACAGCATTCCACAGCAGGGTTCGATGTGCCAGAGCAGAATATACTGTATAGGAAAGATAAACCACAGGTCTAGGAAGCCAGACATTGCTCCTGGGAACAATACAGAACTTGAAGCTAGGACAGCAAAAGGCATGAAGAGCATGAACTGGGAGTTATGGTTGGTTTGGATCTTAGACCAGCCACAAAGTCACTGGCTGGCCTCAGGCAAGCTGTTACTTTTCAAACAGCACCGCCATCAAGCCTACACACGCAAGTTGAAAATGTAACATCTTATAGGCTGAGGTAAGAATTATGAAGAGTTGATTGATGCAGGATCATACCAGATATGATGGTAAGACTTGTGACATTTGAGCCCATTCACATTTATAATGGAGAACAAAAGAGGCCTTACTTTACTAGCAAAAGGAGTCTGTGTGAGACGGACTTTTAACACTTCTCTATTCCCACATGTCCTATCCTTCCCCCCAAGTCTGTTGTCTCAGAACTTTTCTCCTAACCCAGTTTGACTCCTCCATTAAAGCTGAAAAGGGAAAAAAAGTAACCAGAACAAATCACTTGAGGCCTCCTTTATACTTAAACAAGGCAGCCACATGAATGTCAGCTGCCACATGAAATTTGCCACTCACAGATGCCTTTGCCCAGAGTGTATCCTAGTATTTTTGATTATGGAAGTGGAAAGTGTGAACGGATGCACATCTTTCAACCAATTCAGAGGATACCACCAATGAGATCAAAGTGGCCAAGAAAAGTGTGAAACAGCCCAAACAGAATGCAGAGGGGGAAATGCTATCTAGTAGTATAAAAAGTACTTCATATTGAAACATGAAGGAGCTAGGAGGGAAACAGCAGGAAAAGAAGAAATTAATTTAATATCAACAATATAATTAGATTTTTTTCTTTGGGTGGACTACAATTCTATGATTCTATGATAATAAAAAAGAGAGTCATATCCCACTAAATATAAAAGTGTGTACAGGAAGGGGAGTTGGAATATGTGGGACAGTACAAATAATAAGAAAGCATAACAAACAGGAAATAAAGAATTAAAGTGGGGGAATCCACAAAATACTAGTGTACAAAATCACCTGCCATATGTAAGCAAAGAACCTTTTTTTCCTGTCCTCCCCAAAATGGTTAGAACAAGCTTGGTAGCCATGGCACAATATGCGGTAACAAATCCCAGCTTGCAAAGCATGTTGAGATATACCTGTTATTTGTTTCAATAACTATGGCACATTTTGAATTGCTCTTATTGAGTATAAGCATAATATCCTCAAGTGTTTCTTTGCAGAGGAAACCCGAGACCTTCCATAACTTGACCAAATTATCCTTAAGAAAATATGGATCGCCCTGGGCATTTCTGCTGCTCAGAAATTGCTTAACATTCAGGGCACCAAAGAATCATGCCATTTTTAATTGTATGCACTGTATGCAAGGCCATCACACTTAGCACCACTGTCACAGAGTAGTACATACTGTACATTCCTATTAGTAATTAAACTCCTTTTATTTATTTATTTTACTTCTTGCAATTGTAAGCATAGGCTCTCTCTCTCTCTCTCTTTTTAAACCCACCCTCAATGTATAAATTCTAATTTAATAACTGACCATCTTCCTTAGAAAGAACATTAAAGTGGGGGGAAATAACACTCTTAGAAAGCAAAAGCTCAAAAAAGAGTGAAGTAATATTCAGTAAAGCGAGGCTTAATTTTAGAAACAGGATGTAATGATATGGACCCCAAGAGCCTACAGCTCCTAAATGCTTATTTCATTAATGTTCTTTATGGCACGGAGAATTAAACACCAAGGCCAGGCAAGATTTCCTCTCACCTCTGTAACCACTAAAGTCTGCTAGCAGCAAATACAGAACTCCCTCTCAGGTTAAAGTAACTATTCTAATATGTAAGCAAATAAATAAATACATCTGGGTAGAGTCAACACATCCAAGGCTTTCCAAAGACACCAATGAATTCATGATAACCATCATGTGACAGCAAGGTCAGGCCATTCAGTCTCACTGGAGAGCTCTTCACAGACTTGACTAGTCATCAAAGAGCACTTGAGAGTATCACATAATACACCTCCATTCCTTAAGTGTCTCCTCTACTGTCTGCCAGTGAAAACTGGTCCTAGTGTCATCCCTGAAGAGAATCTTGACATACCTGCCATCATGCTGACAAGAAACTTCCAATTCCCTGAGCACATAACATGCTTCTAAGAGGATTCATAAGAGGGCACAGTCAGAAAAGGGACATGCTGGTTTACCATAAATTCCTACTCTCAAAAAGTATCCAGCAGACAGGCTCTTGTTTCTAGTGTAGCAGCTGCTCTCCAGGTAGAAGAAAGGGTGATGTTCCTACTCCACCAGAGGTAGAGGGCCCTTCACTCTTTTAAATCAGTTCTACCAAGATGAGAGACCCTCAAGCTTAACACACAGTGGTACAGTTCATAAACAAAACTGTAGCTTTCAACTAACTGTGATTATGTCTGAACCAAGAAGTGTAGTTAGCAGTATTTGGAAAGCCAATCTCTATTATTAGTACAGTTTGAAGCTTAACAAGAAGGATATTGACAACTGGAACATGCCCAGAGAAGGGCTACCAAGATGATCAAAGGTCTGGAAACTAAGCCTTATCAGGAATGACTTAGGGAGCTGGATATCTTTAGCTTGGAGAAGAGAACACTGATAGGTGACATGATAGCTATCTTTAAATATCTGAAGGGATGTCATGAGGCTGGATTCAGCTTGTTTTCTGTTCCTTCAGAAACTAAACTATGAACCAATGGATTCAATTACAAGAAAAAAGATTCCATCTAAACATTACGAAGAAGTTCTTTACTGAAAGAACAGTTTGACAGTGGAATGGACTGCATTGGGGTGGGGGGATGAGCACCCCTTCTATGGAGATCTGTAAATAGAAGTTGGATGGACATCTTTCAGTAATACTATATCTGCGTATGCCAACATGGCAGGCCACTGGACTAGATGGCCCTTGCAGCCCCTTCCAGCTGTAAGATTCTATGATTCTACATTTTTTTTTCCATTTAAGTCACCATTAATACTAAACACAGTTTGTCTTGTTCAGACATAAAGAGTAACCATGTTAAGCTGAAAACTGAAGCAAAAGTTTCTAATACCCCCTTTCTGTAACAGCGGAAGAAAGGGAAGAGGCAAACAACAACAATCTTTATTTATAGCCCACTTTTCCCCCCAAGGCTGGGACCCAAAGTGGCTCATAGTTTTATATACATAATCCCAAGACTTGCTGCTGCTCATGCACCTAGCACTAAAATGTGGTTTAACCCTACATGCAAATACAGCCACTGGCATGTCTCTGATGTAACATGAAGCCATGATCTGTTTAGCTGTATCACGACACTGTATTAAGTCTTTAACCAAGGAAGTCTACATATTGTTCAGAGCAGATAAGCCAGTACATGAAACCATAGTTGAAGCTGTTGCTGTAGTTCTGGGTTACATATGAATTCACAGACTAAACATTCAAGTCAGCTTAGTAGACTACCTTCAGGTTATCTTTGAAAACATGCTTAGACTGTCAAAACTACCCTTTCTCCTACTGGCCATCACTTTGTACACTACTCTCCTACATGTCGTGCTGTAGAGAGAAGCCACAGAGTGTAGTGAGTTGGAGCAGCAAAAGGCACTCTAGAGCCATTCACTGTGATTTATCACTCACTAATCTTAATCTCAAAAGGAAAATAACAAAGTTTGGCATGCTAGAGTGACAAAACAAATTTGTATTACACCTGAAAAACAAAAACAAAAAGGTTTAGTGAAGAGGTGTAGGGAAGGGAAGTGGAAGTGTAGTTGGGGCAACCTTAGGTCCTGAGGGAAGGCCCTTTAAGGGCCATAGGTAACCTTTGGGTTGGCCTCCCCCGCTTTATACTTTCTACAAATTCAGGAAGGACACGATGGTTTCAAGTTCTGAACCCACAACACCAAGAAATTTCCTATTTTAAAACAGCAACTTCCCCACCACCTGATAACCAGTTACAATTACTCCTCTATCAACTTCCAGGGAAAGATGCTCTACATATTGTGGGGCCAGGGGGATGAAAAAATGAACAAGTTTCCTTGGACTCGGAATTTAAAGTTCAATGGTAGATATCAGTAGGTTGAACTTGTATCAAAAGTCACACTGATAAAATGTTAGTGCAGACAAAACTTCAAAACACATAAAGCCAGCCCAGTGGGAAACTAAACAATTTGGCTTTTTTTGTATGCTTTAGTTATAATTAGTTGTGGCAGAATGAAGGGGGATGGGGTTGGACATCCATTTACTCTGGATGCAATTTAAGGCCACAGGAAGGTCTATATCTTGTTTAACTGTTTTTCTGCCTTTGTCTTGAAGCTCTTGAAATAAGCTCTCAAAATGGATTAAATAAAAGGAGGGGAGCTTGAACAAATGGAACAATTAAGATTCTATTCAAAAGCGCTTTTCTTCTAAAGGGAAAAACACATCAGGTTTCTTTTAGAAGAAATTATGCAAACTGCATAGTGTTTCTGTGCAGACTCTGGAATTTGGTGCTGCAACACTTACTCAGGAAGCATTCTGAGATAAAAATTTCCACTGAAATCGGTTGATAGCCAACCTGGCCTCCTTGCTCAGACATTCAATGGTAACAATTATGTTCTAATCAAGGTAGTTAGAAGTGTATCTCTACCAAGGCAGCCTTAGCAGTAGAAGACAATCTACTATAACAGGAGTGGGCAACTGCAGTGAGCCCATTTTCTGCCCTCTGGGGCCACAAAGACTCCTCATGCATATACTCATGTATACGTCTAGAAATTTTAGTCTAAAATTTTGACAAAAATAACTGGCTCGACTTAATTATAGATCAATGGATAAGTCAACCCAGTTTTTTTCAGTCAAATTTTTGGACTAAAATTCACGGGTCATATCAGAAACCATAATTTTGGCCCGCAAACCTGCCCTCAACTTGTACATGAGATTGATTTATGCAAGAGTATATGCAGTATATTTCCATCAAGAAACCATGCTCTACTCTACCATAACAATTAAGATAAACAATATTACAATAAATTACAGTGGGTCCTCCACATCCATGGGCTCTAGAGCCATGGCTGGTTGAATCTGTGGATCAAGAATAATTTTTAAAATTCAAATATTTAAAAAAATTCAAAAAAATACAGTATTTAACAAAGAGCAGTGTAGGACGTCTCGTCTCTCCCCTGTCCTTTGGTCTTACGAAAGAACGTGGCAGCAGGTGTTCTGCACCACTCCCTTGCTGAGGGCAAAGAAGCCACGGAAGTGGGGCTGGGGAGAGAGCAAGAGGGAAGAAGAGAGGGAACTGGTTGTCAGGAGTGGGGAGGGGAGGCTGGGGCTCATGCTCAGCCTTCTGGATGCATGCATGGCAGGGCGGGGTGGGATGGAAGGGATCAGGTGGCAATTGAGCTTAATATAAAGTCCCATTATATAAGAGACCTGAGCATCTGTGGGGTTTTTTTTTTGTTATCTGTGGCGGTTCCTGCATCCAATCCTTCACAGACACAGAGGGCAAACCGAATTTCACAATGTGACTTTTAAAAGTCTCAAATGTTCCTTAGACTTTGGTTTGTTTGTTAAACAATCATAGCAATACCAACAATAAAAAAAATTAAAACCCTACACTCTGTATGTTTAATGAAGATGTTTTTTCGTGAATGCAGATGTGAATTATAAAATTAGATTAAAAAATAAAGAAGCCTCCGTCTTGCTTTATTTTGAACCCCCCAAAAGCATAAAGACATCAATAACATCAAAAACAACATTAGAGTTGTTAGTTCAAGTTAAAATCCTGTTTTTATTATCCCAGGATATTTCTGAAACTAAAAATTTGAAAAGTGGTTCTCTACTTCATCATTTACACTTCACATACTACCTTTTTTCTTTTAGCATCACTCTCACCTAAGAGGGTGTTACCTCTTCATAAATAAAAAAAAAAACAAAAAAAAAACAGGCAGGGCAAAACAAGAATAAATTATTGCCCAGTCCCAGTAAGGCCCCCAAATGGCTCCTAGTGACCCTTGGTGCCATTTGCAGCAAAAGATCACCTTGACCATGAATATAGTTATATATAAATAGCACCAATCTATGAGTCAATCCATGGCTGCTCACTTTTTTTTAGTTCCTCAATTTAATTATAAATATTAGCAATCAGCTGAGCAATGTCATCAGAAACAGTGGTCATGTAAATAAGCATTAATAATATAATCTATTTTTTATATAAAAATTAAGACTATAACTAAAAATAGTGTCTAGGTATAATGCAATAACAAGCTTGTTACAAAAGTAGGAGGTAGGAATGCATGTATGGACCTGCATGTGGATAAAAAAGTTGGGAATGCAATTACTTGCATAGGTATTTATTTGCCCTACCCAAATGATCAAAGGGGGGATTTTATTCCTGTGTGAAGAAATGGCAAGAACTACTATAATTGTACAAACAGAAAGAGTAACAACAGCTACAACTTTGCCTAATACCAAGAGTGAGCACAACAAGGTCTTCCATGTCTTTATATTTAATATTTATATTTAATATAAATTACTATGCTGGGTATTGTACAGAAGGGGGGAACAGAAGCAACACAGAGCCTGTTCAAATGGTTTCCAATCTAAGCTAAATATTCAAAGGAAAAGGTGGCCTTGATAAAGCTAACTGCAATTTAATATTAGGTCACAGGGGAACCAAAGGCCTACCAATTCATCCAAGGAGAATTATTCAGAAGAGAATAAGAAAGTTTTTTTTTTTCCTACAGATGGAGAAACTCTTCTGAGGTAAATACTATGGGAGATGACACAAAGGCTTGGTTCAAACCATGGTTTTCAACTCTAAACTATGCATTGAAAAGAAGCCAGGATCCACATCATGGTTTGATCCTGGTTGGTCCATAGTAAAATTAACCAAAGTTCCTTAACTTCAGGCTTTAGAGGGAACTGTCTGTAGTTTTCTTAAAATTTTTGAGCCAGGTTGCAAATTCTCTATGGTGGTACAGTAGAGGTCTTTTTCAAGAACTTAAGAAAAACCCTCCTAAATCAGATGAAAAGCCTATCTAAACTAACATCTTCTTTCTCACAGTGAAGATGTCTCTTTTTCCACCAGCAATTTTGGACTGTGCAACGTACATATAACGCAGTAAATGAAATGCAAATTCAAGTTAATGTTAAGTGCTTGTAAAGACGCAGTTCCTTAATTTCCCACCATCTAGTTGAGAAATAAATCAGTTTTGCTGTGCTAGGCAACACTGAGAAACAGACTTCAGACATTAACCAATTTCTCGCAAATGTTTTAAGATCCATGCCAAAGTGACGCATGACACTCTCCTTCTCTAATCCGTACTGATATGAGTGATATGAGTGAACACACCCAGGGTGCCAGACTATCACTGAGGTGATAACATTTGTATTACTGTAGCTGTCTGGCACAACCTGAATGAAGTTCCCTCAGGGCTTCTGGAGTTCACTTTCTGTTAATATGCAATTGCACCCATTTAAAAAGCAATGAAAGCATAAAGTGAAATTAAAGCTTTGCTTTAGAAAGTGCACACTGCATTAGAATCATAGAATCATGTATGCCTTGAAAAGGACAAAATTTGGCATAGAGATTCCATAATCAAGGATGACTAGAGCACACTCCTTCAGATACAAAAAAGTACAGGTCACCCCCGCCCCTATATCCATGAGGGTTCGGTTCCCAGACTTACTGCAGATACCCAAAACTGTGGATAATAGAGAACACTATTAAAATAAAGAACTTCCAGTACAAACATACCAAAGAGTTGTGTTGGAGGACCTAGCGGTTCATTTTCCAGCATGACCCTATCGTATGTGTCCCTATTTTTTCAGCAGCAGATAACTGAAACTGCAGGCATTGGTTCCGCGGATATGGGGGAGGGGATCTGTATTATCCATATTTGGTAACTGTATACATACATAGGTGTACAGGGGGAAATGTAAAGACTGAGGGCCTGATGGAAATAAAATGCAATAATACAGTCTGTGGCTCAAATCCTAATATTACTTCCAGTAAGAATAGATCCAGAGTCAATAGGATTTACCTGTATGTTTATTTACTGATCCACAATTGACTCTAGTTGAGACTAACCAGGCCTGTGAAACTGACACAGCTTCAGATATAGCACGTTTTAAATTAGTAGCCAATCACAACAGCAATAATAGTGATCTAACACTGATGATGATGCAATCGTGGTTTTTGTGTGTCTTCACATATGCTTAAGCTTTAATGTAACAGTCAAACCCTGTTGTAGTTTTGCGCCACACTTTCATCTGCTCAAACGTTATTTCCTTCATGTGTACACATATACCTGTGAACTAAGAATATATTTTGCAACTGATGGAGTGGACTCTGGCCCCCAAAAGGTTACACCATAATAAAAGTGCTCCTTTTCACGTTGCCTTAGAGACTAAATCAGCACACACTAAACACACTAAATCAGCCACCATAATAGATGTCATCATAGAAGGCCAAAGATTTAAAAAATCAGAATTCGATCTTTGGGTGTTCTGAAGTTTTCTCCATCCCTTTTAGAGCCAGTTTATATACAATCAGCCAGACTAGCTAGAAAAATATCCTGGATTGTACTTCATTAGGCTGTGTGTGTACGTGTGTGTGTGTAATGCATACTACTGTTTCCTCTCATGGTGGAGAATGTCCTATTACGCGCAAAATTAGTATGAGTTGAAGTGATACTAACCTTTCTCAACATGTATTCCTCTGTGTATGGGAATGTTTAAAAAATGATGAAGCATTCACAAATGCAATCTCCCACCTGCAGTCTTTTTTGGGTACAATAGAAGAAAACTTGTTTTTAGTCACTTACTGTACAAACTGCACCTGAGAAATCAGGCAGCATTTGGCAATAACAGGCAGATACAACTGTTTATAGTGCCAGAACACCCAAAAAACAAAACTAGGAGACATGCGGTGCTTTAAGAGCTTCAGGAGCATTGCAACTGACATGTGGTTGAAATTACAAAAAACCGTATTCATCTATAACCCAACTCACTGCTCTTGAAGACACAAGATAAGGGGAAAGGGAAATAGGAAGATCTACAGCACTCAGAAGCTGCTTCCCACAGTTGATTCATATATTCACTATAGTATGACAAGTAGATTCTTAGAATAGGGTGGGGGTATTAACCATGGCTCTGCTTCACTGTGTGTTGCCATTATAAACAGATGCAGACATCTGACTCCCAAAGGGGAAGAGGAAGAAAGCAGTCTGGGACATTGGTAATTACAGAGACAAATCGATAATAACCACTTCATACGACTAAGCAATTCAGTGATGCTTCATTGCTTATTATATGTAAAGGCACAATTGCCACCTTCTCAACTGGTAACATGAATCACACCCTTCAGTTTTCTCAATTGCAAAATTCCAGATTCCACACCCACCCACCCCAGCTTCCATGAGCTGTGGTTACTCTTATTTATACAATGCTTTAGGTATATACACAGAATATTCATTCCTTACTTCCCTTCTTGAACTCTGGGTTTTGGGATACATACTACTACTGTGTGAATGGATCTTATGCTTTTAAAAAGATCAAAGATACTGAATCAAAAGAACTAAATTCATCCTCTTTGTGCTGTACACACACACACACAAAAACTGAGGCATGGAATTTCAGCCTACACAGAAGGGTATACATATGGTCTCCTGCTGCAGGGAAGGTTGTCTGCTTTGGAAAGGTTTAAGATGCTTCCACAGCAGGAAACCTGAAATCGCTAGGGAGCAACTGCTGATCTAGAACCAACCAACTGACACTGCAAAAGTAAAAGTTGTGTTTAGTAATGGCTGTTATGCAATAGGGTGAACAAACACACACATCCTGAAGATTTTGGTCTTTACTGTCCAAAATGAAACACTCTGACCTACAGCTCATTGTTCTCCACTCTGCCTCATGATCTTTTGTTCCATTAAGAATAGCAGCTTTCTGTAACTAACAAAGAGTATCCAAAATATACTGATAATATAGGATACGAATCATACAGCCCTCCAGATGTTGGTGAAGAGGAGCTCCCAGCATTCCTTGCCATTACCTATGCTGGCTAGGGCTGCTGGGAATTGCTGCCCAGCAACATCTGGAAGGCTGCATAATCCCCACCCTCATAATAATGAAAGATGACATTTCACCCTCAGTTCCAACAGGATAGAGACCTTGGAGCGCTGCATTTCCCCCTGCACCCCCTTGTGGAAAAAAATTAATGCTTTGCCCCAAAACACCCCCTGGGGGCCTAGGAGGTATTTTCACTATGTTTTGGGGTCTTCCTGAGCCATTTAAGGCCCAAGAGATATTTTTTTTAATAAGAAGACGTAAGCATAAGTTATTTCCTATTAATTTCCTGGTTTTTTTTTTTTAAAAAAAAGGCTCTTCTGGGCCTAAATTGCCCCAGTATCACCCACAAAATATGGTATAAATGCCCCTCAAGCCCCCTGAAGGGCATTTCAGGGCAAACAAGATTTTTGAAAAAATTCACATAATTCTTTTTTTAACCACTGAGGGACACAGGAGGCCTCCAAACATGATGGAAATGCCCTCCACGCTCCCTAGAGGTCATTTTGGAGGGAAAAACTGTTTTGCAATTTTTTTGGTAGCTGGAGGGGGGACAAAATACATTGTGCAATACAAAAATACATTAGCTAATACAGATTGGAAATTGCTTAATGCAGTGTAGATGTGTAAATTGCTATTGCTAAAAACAATTTGTAAGCCACTCTGATAGCCATTGTGGCTGAAGGGTGGGGTATAAATACCTAATTAAATTAATTAAATTAATTTTAAGAAAACAGAAATGGGGCCACTGGGCTGTGCTTTGCACACCTCTGATATATGAAGATCAACTGTACCTTGGGATTGGAAAAGTGGAACATGTCGCATTACAAGAAGAAACTAAGGAAAAATGAAAATAATTAGCATCAGTAATTAGTTTTGGGATACATAATATAGGTGCAAAGGTTATTATTACAAATGACCACATGTTCTTATCTAAAATCAGGCTTACCTGAAGGATATTTTTCATGCCCTTCAATATACACATGGGCTGGAACAATCTTCATTGTACAATGTACCCTACACCACCTCCAGCACTCATTTAAGTTTAAAAAAACCACTAAAGAAACCCTCAAATGACTCCATTCATGATCCTCTTAAGAAAGATCATTGTTAATTTTTTACTCATTGTGTCTAGCATTCAAACAAACTCTTCAGCTTATTTTTCCCCTACAGTATTCCTGTGAGGTGGGTGATAATTATAAGCATTTTTAAAGACTGGGAAATTGTGGTGGAGAATCCTAAAGACTAGAGATGTGAAGGCCCGGATAAAACCCAGAAAAAATCAGGGGGAAAAAAAAACAGGGTTTTTTTCCTGTTTTTTCCTAAAGCCTTCCCCCCCCCCGCAAAAAAAAAAATACTGAAAAAAGGAAGAAAATTGATTATGGAATGTTTTTCTTTGTTACTAATGTTGATAGTTTTTTATATATATATATATATATATATATATATATACTTTATTTTTTTTATTTTATTTTTTTGCCTGCTCCACATAAACTAGCAAAACCAAAACGGTTCTCTACAGTTCAGGAGATTGTTGCTCCATTTGTTACAAAGAAAAATAAATAAATACATACATACATACATAAATGTAAATTCCATTTGTAATAATTGTTTGGATACTAGTTGTGATAATTTTATGCCAAATCAAATTGTACATAGTCATATTTTATACTAGTTTAATATACTAGTTGTGATAATTTTATGCCAAATCAAATTGTACATAGTCATATTTTATGTTCCTAAAGTAACAGAGTGACTTTCAATCTGTAGAAAGTGCTAATGTTGCAATACCCCCCCCCAAAAAAATCCATTTTTTTCTAGGGAAAAAAAAGGAGGAAGCATTTTTTTTCCCATGGTTTCAAAATTTCTAGAAATTTTACATCTCTACTAAAGACTCTTTTGAGGACACACACACAGCTGAGTGCAGATCCTAACCCATGTCTCCAATACCATCCCTTATGGAGTTACACCCAGATCACATTCAGGATGCCAGAATGCTATCAGATATAACCTGGTACACATTTATACAGATTAGTATGCTGCAGCAAGGTAAATATTGTATATGTTACAGATAGGATAGAGCAGATTCCTTCCCACTCCCCAACACATATGTATGTGTCCACAGACATCATGGAGATTCAGTGTAGAATGCCCCTCCTCCCTGCAAAAACCAAGGCCAAAACAAAAACATTCTCTCTCTCTCTCTCTCTCTCTCTCTCTCTCTCCTTATTTTCATTTCTGTTTGAGGGCATGTAAAAATAAGTGTGGCAACTAGAGCAAAATCTAGTTTATCAGCTTCTGTGCTATCTCTTTTACATGACTAATGATATACCAGTTCTGATCTGCTTTGCTGGTGGTATTCCAAAAGGCACAGGCAGTATATCTCATTCTGGCTGAGTAAGGATTTGAAACCAGCTGCTCTTGGTGTTAAGACAATACTCTAACTATTATACCAAAATTTACCTCTGTTCATTCTTGCTTTCACAATTAAAAGGAAAAAGTACTTGATAATGAGAATGCTTTCAGATAGTTTCATCTCAGGATCATACACTGTGTAGAGGGGTTATTGGCTGGCTGGCTTGCAGAGCTCTGAAGTTTCTTTTTTTGGACTACAGCTTCCAAAATCCTAGCCAGCAATGATGATATCTACTACACACACATATATTAACTTAACGATGGCAGAATGTCCTACCAGGGTTTTTTTGCTTGTTTTTTCTGTATGCAGATTTTGAGTTCACATATGGGTATATTTAGCAAATGGAATCTTCTAGTAACTTGTAAAGACTCACACATTTTGGCACAAGTGGCTACACCCACCCAGTCATGGCACACAGTTGAATACCAGAAGCAAAGCAGATCAGAATTATTATAACATTATCTATGTAAAAGAAACAGAACAGAAACTGATAAACTAAAATTTAGTCTACCTACCACTTATTTTCACACGGTATGAATTCAAAACAAAAATCCATCGATTCTAGTATCTTGAATCTCATATTTGATTATAAGCCAATGCATGAACAAGATAGGAACATTGGTCTTACCTGTGATACGTTCTTTTCCAGTGAAGAGGCGAAGAGCATCCGTATGCTTGGGTTGTCCCTCCCACTTGCTCCTGGTAGGCAGGTAACACAGACTTTTACTTTGAAAAGCTGACCACCAGTGTAGTCATCCAGGAGGGACGACCCCTCTGCTGGCCAGTCCATATCACAGCCTCGTGACACCGTAGTCTGATGTATCTGGCCGTAATCCGTAAGTTTTTGGGGGGTCTAAACACTCACGTTTGTCTTAGAGATCCTCACTCCCCCCTGCAGAAATCTTTCATATGCTCGCCCTGGGTGGGCCGGATGCTCTTCGCCTCTTCACTGGAAAAGAACGTATCACAGGTAAGACCAACATTCCTTTTCCCAGTGGAGAGGGCTCCAGAGCATCTGTATGCTTGGGATGTATTAAAGCTCTAACCCTGGGTGAGCATGGCGAGCCTTGTGTCCTATATGGCTGAGAAAACATGTTGCAACACTCTTCTGCCAAACACCGCTTCAGTGGACTGTATTTGTCCATCCTGTAGTGTCGCAAAAGATTGAGGAATAATAATAATAATAAAATTTTATTTCTATCCCGCCCTTCTGCAACGCAATCGGGGCAGCTTATAATATAAAACTCCATAGACACAGTACCCTAGCCCACCCACCCCTTAAAATAATATTAAATTATAAAAGATTAAAACATACAGTAATTAAAATATATAAATTAGACAGAAAAAAATTTAAACATACAATAGTTAAAAAATCTAATTGCAGCTCAGAAGGACAGCTGAGTCTTGGGCCAGGATAGTTATTCAGGAAAGGCCTTCACGTCGCCACTTTGCAGATTTCCTGCAATGGGGCGTCCCTCTCCCATGCTACTGATGTTGCTGCACTTAAAGTAGAACTTGCCATCACCCCCTCTAGTAACGCCTTGTTTTGTGCCTAATAGGAAGTCGCAATGCAGCATCTGACCCATCGGCTCAGCGTAGAGGGAGAAACCATTTTTCTTAGAATGAGGGGGAAAACGAACAGAGCCTCAGAGACCCTAAATGTTGTTGCCCACTTAATGTAAACTCTCAGGGCTCTGCGAACATCCAGAGTGTGCCCAACTCTTTCGAGCTCCCTTCCAGGATGTGGTCAGAAGAAAGAAGGCACCACGACCTCCTGAGTTCTATGGAAAGCTAAGTCCACTTTCAGTCTGAAATCCGGGCGTAGTCTGAAAATTACTGACTCTGGTCGGAAGATACGCAAGTTGCTTCTCATAGACAGCGCTGCTAACTCTGATGCTCTGTGTGCTGAGGCAATTGCCACTAGGAAGAGGGCCTTCCACGTCAAAAAACCTTAGGGATAGCTCCTCCAAGGGCTCAAACGGATGTACTGTAAGGGCCTTCAACCCCGTATGGAGATCCCAGGTCAGGAATCTGTGAACCATTGGTGGGACTAGATTGGAAAGACCTTTGAAAAAAAAATGGCGTAGATAGGGGTGTGACGACACCGAGCTGCCTTCTCTGGCGCCAGGAACGAAGTAATCACCGCACCTGTCCCTTTATGGTATTCGGGCGGAGTCCAGCCCCACTCCATCCTGCAGAGTCCAGCGGCAGAGGAACTGAATCCTCTCTGAAGTCCCAGCTCTTCCGTCTGCACCGCTTTCAGAATGCACGACAGGTAAATTTGTAAATACATTGCGTGGATTCCCATCTAGACGCTAAAATTGTTCTGACCACCGGGCATGAGTAACCCTTCGCTGTTAGCATCTGCTGTTCAATTTCCATCTGCAAAGCTGTAGCCAAGCAGGGTCTGGGTGATTCCCTTGCCCTTGTACTAGTAGATTAGCTAGCATTGGAATTGGAACCAAGGCTACCTGCATGTTGAGGACATCCAGAAAACAAGCTCTCCTTAGCCATTCTGGAGTGACTATAATGACTTCCGGCTTCTCTGTCCATATTCTGTTGATCACTCTGGCTATCAGAAGGATTGGGGAAAAGCGTAAATTAGCGTTTTGGGCCAAGGTCCATGACCTCTGCCCCTTCTGTTATGTAGAAGCAGGGTAGTTTTGTGTTCCACCTCCAGGGATGTGGGGTTCCCCTCCATCCATATGAACATGCGAGTCGCTTCTGCCATGATTGTGCGGGACCTTGTACCACCCTGGCGAGTCATGTGATTCTTCACCAAGACAACATCCATGTGGACTAGGGCCGCTGTGATTCGAAACAGATCCTGAAGTGCTACTAGGGCCAGCCTGACCGTCCACACTCTAGCCAGTTGATACCGCACCCGACTTCCGTTGGCATCGTCTGACCTGCGTCATTTGGGGCTGTAATCTGCTCCACAGCCTATAAGTGAGGTAATACATATCTTGTCCGTCTCCCAAAGGGGAATGAACCTTTGAGAGGAGCCAATGAGGGGCCCCATTGGAATCAATGTAAGAGTTACCTAGGAGCTCTGAGGTGTCTGTGCTGTCCAGACTGACCTCTCGAACTGGAAAATAAGATACCACTGCAACATCCTGGAATAGGATCCTGCCCACGGCAGATAGTCTATTGCTGCCATTATAAGGCCCTACAACTATGTCATCTGCCTAAGATCCGATCGGGAAGTGTCTCTCACTTCCTGAACCTCCCTGCGTATGGAGTCGATTCTCTCCTAGAGGGGGAGGGTCAGACCCCTCGCTGAGTCCTGAGTAGTACCGAGATATTGAATCTGCTGACTTGGGGACAGTGGGCTTCACTGCAAAGATTCACTTGGTCCCGAGGGCCTGAGTGGGTTGGTGACCTGAAGCGAGTGCCCCTCTGCCCTTAGTCTGGATGGAGACCCAATTAGTAGGTCGTTCCCATAATGATAAATAAGTAGGCCTGAAGTCCCTCATCGTGCTGCTAAAGATACCATAATTCTGGTTTTAAAAACACCACGATCTGAAGAGTGACCAGCAGGAACACTTTGTTTTGGAAACAAGCTTTTTACACAAAGAGCATCTCCATGCGAACCTGTCGAGGCCTCTTTGAGTTGAGAACTGTCCCCAAAGTTCTGTTCTTCTTGGGGACCAACGAAGAATAGAATAACATCCACCGTCCCAATGTTCTATAGGCGTTCTTTAATGTATCCTTGCGTTCTAATGTGGGGACCTGCCAGCATGGAAGAGTTCGAAAGAACTCTACCTGGCAACCCTGATGAAGTGACTGGGGGACCCACTAGCAAGGCTGAGTGAACCTTGGAGTCTTCTGGGATCAAACCTGCAACGTGGTGACTTGCAGTACTGGTATCCGACCACTGTGCCACCAGGGCTCTGTTTGAGGAGGTGTCCTCCCCACACCTCCACGTAGGACTGCAAGCGTCCCCCTACAGGGGTGACGTTGCTTTCCCCAATGATCTAGCCTGGTTGCGAGACCGGTATCCATTTCCCCCCACCCAGCGTGGTTTGGAATAATGGATGCCCCTTGAGTGAAGGAAGTGGAGGGTGGAGTACTGTTCTGAAGTTTTGAAGGGGTACAAGGTCTCTAATATCTTGAAAATTACCTGTCCTCCTCCTTGCGGGAGGATGCAAGGGTTCTCCCCATTTTTAATAATAAATAATAAGTAATAATAAAATGTATTTATACCCCGCCCTTCTGTTAAAACAATTATACCCCGCCCCTCTGTTAACCCTGTCCCCCACCAGAATTGGTTCCAGGGCCTGCTCCAACCACTTATCCCCTAGGGAAAAGCAAAGAAAACACTAGGCTCTGTTTCAACTTGAGATCCATGTTCCAGCATCTGAGCCCTACCTGTAATTCCAGCAGCTACTGCCACCCCTTGAGCTCTAGGACAGAACTGGATGGGGTCCATGGTAGCATCCACCAGAAAAAGGAGGAACCCCATGCCTTGTTGAGGTTCTGCAGAACCCCGGTTTCAGAATAGGGGGTATCAGGAATGACACCTTTATCCCCACGAATGAACGCTCAAGCTGTTCTTGTAGTAGTCTCCTCCTTGCCAAATAAGGTAAGAAGGAAGAGAGGAAAAAATCCCAATGGGACCCGAATTCCCAACCATAGGGGACCAAACATCCCCATGTGAGTATGTTCAAGATGGAATGCCATATGAGTAACACCTGTAACTAGTCCATCACCCTCTTAGGGAGCTTCTTTGCGCAATCTGGTTGCGCTTTTTTGCCACTGCAGGTGAGGCTCCTTCCTCACCAATCCTGTGCATAAGCACGGCTGGCACTGGCCTCTCCAGGATCACTGGCTGTTAGCTTAGAGGTAGAAAAAAGACCTCCAAGGGCCATCCAGTCCAACCCCATCCTGCCATGCAGGAACACACAACCAAAGCACACCCGCGAGACGGTGATCCAGCCTCTAGTCAAGGAAAAAACTCCGAAGAAGGAGACTCCATCACACAATACGTGGTTCCCCTCCAAGGTTTGAGCGAGTGGAGAGAAGGGAGGGAACCTCTGCCCCCTCTGTGAGTCCTGCCCCCCCATTGCACCCCAGGAGACTGCAGCTCCGGAGAGTCTTTGTCATCACATGACCCCTTCAGTCCTTTAAAGGGAAACCCAGTTGCCACGGTTGCTC
The DNA here is from genome assembly GCA_030847615.1 of Gambelia wislizenii. Classification (NCBI taxonomy): domain Eukaryota; kingdom Metazoa; phylum Chordata; class Lepidosauria; order Squamata; family Crotaphytidae; genus Gambelia; species Gambelia wislizenii. Next base: position 67,725,817 of record JAUMIR010000002.1, read on the forward strand.
GAAGCATGGGGGGTGGAGAGTAAAGAGCCCGGCCAGGTGGTTTGGGGGGATCTGAGATCAGCTTCCCTTGCCCCACACCATCGCTCAGCACTGTCTCTATAGGCAATCCTCTCCCCCTTTTCCACTGTAAGCGGCTGGGGGGGAGGTCTGCTACAGCCATGGCAGGGATTGAGGCGGACCTGACCTGGGTTCTCGCGCAGTCCTCCTGCGCACTTTCCTGCACTATTTCCAATGTCGCACTGGGTGCCCGTGGCATGCTCCTTTAGCAGCTCTGGGCGATTGCCTCCGAAGGGAACCTGAATAGCTACCGGAACATACTCCCAGCGCGGCTCCTGGCACCAAACTTTCCTGGTGCCTCTAACAGCCCTGCTCCCAGAGCGGCTCTTGCTGGATGGGCTGCCAATGCTGCGCCGTGAGCCCCTGGTACGCTCCACTAGCGGCTCTGGATGATAGCCTCCGAAGGCACCTCAATGGCTACCAGGGTGCACTCCCAGAGCGGCTCCGGGCGCCAGACTTTCCTGATGCTTCTAGCTGCCTTGCCCTGCTCCACGAGTGGCTCTTGCTGGGTAGGTTGGCGGCGTTCCCCCCCACTTCCCACTTCCCTGGACCTCTGCTGTGACTCACTGAGGCCGCCCTCGGTGGTGGCAGATGTCCTTCGGTTCTGGTGGGGGGGTTGCCCGGCGAACACCGACTTGGCGGATGGCACCCCATTCCCGGGGCGTTCCACGCCGCCTCCTCCTGGAGGGGCTGCGTGGTGGCTACCTCCCAGTCAGCTCCTAACCCCTCTGGGTGGAGTGGAACTGGGGAGCTAATAGAGGCAGGCCAGTCGGGGGTCTTCTCCCCCTTCATCTGCATCTCCGAGGCAGCATGGCGGACTCCTCTCCCGGCCTGCAGTCACGCTCTATGTGGCGGAGAGGGGCCAGGTCGCAGCTGGCGGCAGCCAAGGCAGGGGTCTTCTCCCCCTTGTCTGGCCTCTTCTTGCCACCGCTGTCATTGGCGGAGACTTTTGTGCCACCGCTCTTGGCTGCAGAGCTCCGCAGCTCGTCGTCTTCATCCCTGCGGCCAGCTGAGCTAGCCTGTCCACGAAGGACGATCACTACCAATACTGGCAGCTATCACCACATCAATCTCCTCCAGTGTCATCATTTTCCTCTCCTTCATGGCCAGGGCTGCTTATCCAATTGAGCCAAAAGTAAAAGGTTGTTTTTTAAGTCTTTAAAAAATGGCGCCCGCCACGTGTGAAAGGACAAAGGAGGACAGACATGTCCTACCAGGAGCGTAGGCAGGAAACAGACTGGCCAGCAGAGGGGTCGTCCCTCCTTGATGACTACACTGGTGGTCAGCTTTTCAAAGTAAAAGTCTCTGTTACCTGCCTACCGGAAGCAAGTGGGAGGGACAACCCAAGCATACGGATGCTCTGGAGCCCTCTCCAATGAGAAATAACAGCTCTTTTCTGATAATCTTTAATCTTTCTGCACAATAGATTTGTGTTTACTGTATTCCATACTCCTTTACATTAAAAATCAGCCTACAAATTCTTGTGTTGAACTACACTTCTGGCATCTGATAATTCCTATTAAGATCCAGTTATTTCCCGAGTTCTAAGTTAAAAACCTACAAATAACTCCAAAAACTTGTCACATTTTCTTTTGCTGTGATCTACATTCTGCTTTTGTGTGCAATTTCAGGTAAACTTCCTCCACCCCGATTCTAATGAACTTTAATAAAAAATAAATGAAGCAGAGAGAACTTAGATTTTTAGCTGCTGGTTCTGATGCAGTCAATTGTTTTTTACTCATGGTAAAACAGAAACAAGTGAACAGAATCCTCATTGTATCTTACTACTATTGGTCTTTTTGAGAGCCAACAAAACCCCATGACAGGTTGGCCTTAGGGTCTCCATAAGTCAGAAAAGACTTGAAGGCACATAAACAATTGGTTGTTTAGTGTTGTTCTATACATTTGAGATAAATACTTAATTTTACTTGCATCTGATAAACTTCCTGATTTCTTGCATCTGATAAATAATGTTCACAGTCACTTAGTTACATATCTCTTAAACATAGAGAAACAACAGAGGCCTTTTCACTGAACTGACACAATTGTGTTCCTTCTTTTTCTCCAAGGTTGCTTAGAGTCTGAAATCTAATCTTATGAATCATTCATAAATTACTCTGATTATGAACTGATACAAAATCAGCAGATGGGTGATGCAACTTTATTTAGTTTAATTTAGTTCTTAATTTATTTAATTTGATGTTTTATTGAAATGTAACCTATACATCAATGAGACAACCTTTGTTCCTGGGCAACCAATAATGGCATGTATAAATAAATTAAAACTTTTGTTATTGAGCAACTAATAAGTGGTATGCATAAATAAAGGAAAGAATAAGTAGTAGTGTTAGTCCACAACATATAGCTATTGCATTATTCACAGAACAAGATGCCTCTCCACCACTAAGTTTCTACAAAAAAGTCACATCAGGGCCACAAATTTACTCTAAAACCAGCTGTACTAGCGAATACCTGTTTAAGATGCTTCTGTACAACACCATGTACATGTTTAGAACTGGTAACTGGATGGATAAAGTATTCAAATAAATTTTGTGCTACCACATAGATTTGATTATATAGCTACGTTGTATTGATAGAACAAAAAAAAAATGAAACTGAATGAGAGAGAGAAGATTCCTAAAATTCAGCAGTTGCTCAGGCAAACATCTCTAGATTTTTATTTTTTTTTAAGCTGTTGCAGGTAACATTGAAACAAATGCATTTTTATTTTTTTCTATGTTACCAAACATTAGCATTGTATTCAGCCATGACCCTTATTAAATTGAAGAGCTGTACAATCAGAATTAAATATGTTCTATCTACACAAAGTGAAGTGCATTATTTATCACTAATATTTAATGACAAAAAGGCTGATAAGTTTCTGCGATTATACCACTGATTTCCTCTAGCCATGCATCATTGATTCCATCGGTCATTAGCATTACCACACTGCATAAACTTCAGCTTATGCAGCAACTTTGATAACAGCATCTGAAACTTACATCTACCTTTTTCTCCCCCATTTAGCTTGGATTAGCTATTCCACATTTCTACCTTTCACTGAGCGGGTTATCAAAGAGCATCCCTAAAAATGCTACGAAACACCGAGCACTCCTATGCATTTCAGTGGAACTGGCACAGATTTTCTCAGCCCACAATGCCCACAGGCACCAATAGGTATTCTCTTCTGTGAAGGGGAAATTCACAAATAAATATGGAGCACTTATCAAGACTCAGCTATCCATAAAATCAGAGAATAAAGCTTTTCTACAGTGATTTATTTCACTCAATCTATATACCATCAATTAAAAAACACCCTTATATCCTCCAACATATGGTTTTCAACTAAAGGAATATGTTAAAAGCATAATTCAATGCTAAATTAACAAACTAAAGTTGTATAGAATGCACTACAATTTTTTTATTGTTTTTCCATTACAATTAAAAACAATAACAACAACAAAGATTGCAAACAATCTTGCTTTCTTATACTTACACTCATTGTCTCATTTTCCATTCAACACCTATGCATCTAAACACAAAAAAAAACTTCCTCTTTTCCTTTCTATCTTGTTGATTCATTACACAATCTTTCTCCTTCCTCTTTCTGTAATCTTCCTTTTAGTTCTGTTGTGGCTATCTTTCTCATTTTATATTAATCTCATTTTATATTAACTATAAACCCCAAAATTCCACAGGAAGCAGCCACAGCAGTTAAAGTGGAATAATAGCACTGTAACAGTGTAGTGTGATAAAGTCCAAAGGCCCTGCCTTTCATTTTCCTGTGCAAAGAGAATGGCAGTTGTGACATTACTTCTTGCAGGGGCAAAAAACTAATCTCTGCTACACTGTAATCTTTTAATTAAAATCCTGCACAGGACACGTGCAACTTCTTCAAGTGCTCCTCAAACGACAAATGGTGTAATTTCAATAAATACTCTATTGGGCTATAGGGTTATAAGTGCTCTGGAACTCTAGCAGAAGGTGGCTGGGCAGGAGGTTTCCAGATGGGACCCTGGCAAGGAGCCTTTCTAACAACATAAATTTATGAATATTCATACTAACACATTAATATAACCTTAACACAATGAATGAAATTATTGTATCTAGGCCCTGTCTACACGGTAAGAAAAAATCAGTGCAAATTTGAATGATTGATCATTCAAATTATGGATAGCCTGTACAAACGATCACAAATTTGAACAGTTGTATGGATTTTTTGCCGAGATCCGCTATTCCTCCCGAACTTCGAATTCACAGACTTTACGGGGGATCTGCAGGCCCCCCTTCCAAAAGACACAAATGTATCCGAACGGTCATATGAACACATTATCAATCTTTCGAACACTGTTCAGATTTTTTTTGCAGTGTAGACGGGACCCTAGTAACAGGAACAACAGGTGTGCTGTTCCAAATAATGTGTAATGCAACAAACAAGTAACATTTTTTGAGTAACATCCAAGGTCTGATTTTTACTGTCAGGGAGGCAAAGAAAAGTGCTTGTGCAATCTTCAGCCTCAGCTATGAAGTACAGTTGTCCCTCTGTATCCACGGATTTAAGCATTCATGGCTTGAAAATATTCTTTAAAAAAATAATCCAAAAAGCAAACCTTGATTTTGCCATCGTATATAAGGGACACCATTTTGCTATGACATTGCATATAATGGAACTTGAGTATTCGTGGATTTTGGTATCCAAAACCAAACCCCAGTGAATATGAAGGGACAACTATAATTTGGGGCTTGACTATACAAGGTAAAAATGTGGATTGATGCGCACTAATGCCAATTTGCAGCAGCTTCTATTTTTCTTAACTTTTTTGGCAAAATCGCAGGCATACGAAGCTATCCACTTTCACTGTTCCAATGGGCATGCCTGAGAATCAAAATTACAGCCATGGTGAATTACAGTTGTCCATCCATATCCAGATTTGGTATCCACAGATTTAAGTATTCACGGCTTGAAAATATTCTTTAAAAAATAATAATCCACAAAACCAAACCTTGATTTTGCCATTTTATATAAGGGACACCATTCTGCTATGCGACTGCATATAATGGGACTTGAGTATTCACAGATTTTGGTATCCACGGGGTGGTGGTGGTCCTAGTAACAAACTCCAGTGAATATGAAGTGACAACTGTACTTGCATTTTTATTCCCACCAGTTGCTGAACAGTATTTTTTTTTGGAATGCATATCTAAAGTGTAAAAGTGCAATATTCCGCCTAAATAATTAAGGGGGGAGGCTGTTTTGTCACCTCAGCACACAATCACTATGGCAAAAATCCAACCTGGCAGTTTCAGGTGCTTCTCTTGTTAGCAAGCTCTGCCCCCTGCTCTAATCCAACCGATCAGCTTTTTACTTCCATTCTTATAGGAAATACACATCAATGTGAATCAGTTGTCCCAACAAGTAGGAATGCGCATTCCCCGCAGAACTTTTTTTTAAATGCGGGAAAATCTGCTAAGGCTTTTCCTGTCGAGTTTTTGGCGGTTTTGCCCCCCTCCTTCAAAGTACAATGGATTGATGCAGGATGGCATTTAGACAAATTGTATTCTCCTCAAATTCTATGAGGAGTATTTTTGCCATTTAGACAACCCCTTGGTTGGTTTTGAGGACTGTGTGCAAACAAAAAAAAACCCCAGAGACAACATGCCTCAAGAAGCTGGAAACGGTTTCCAATGTTTATCTGTAAAAAAAAACCCAGTTAATTTCAGCCTAATGTATATTCTAAATCTGCTGGCTGCATGTGGCCCACCAGCCTCCTTTATTGCAGCCCTTCAAACACTTCCGCCCGCTAACAAAAATATTTTTACGAGCAGCACTGTTGAAACTCAGCATTGTGATGCATCAATGAAAATCATTACCAGCCACTTGAGCTGGCCCTTTGTGCCTTCCATTCTCTCCTCTTCCATCTCTCCTTCCTTCTTTCCCATTGAGTAAACTGCACTGCAACTTCTCAAGTGAAGCTCCTTTGGTCAGTCAGGGGTATAGCTAAAGGGGGATCAAAATGAGGGCACTGCTCCCTTCAATGAACATTTCATTCAGTCCCCAAATTGCAGGGAGTATTGCAAAAAGCAAGATACTGAAAATTGTTCCGGCCTAGAACTTTGATATTTCCTGTGATTGTATTCCCTTGGTAATTTTGCCTGCCCATTTTTTTTTGATGCCTAAACTGTATTTCTAAATGCTCAACTGAGTTATTGCAATGCTAGAAAAACAGGGATTTAAGGAAACTTGCATCGGAGGGAAAAACCTTACTCAGTGGGTAATGTCTTCATTTTGTCTCTCCCCATGTAGATACATGTTACGAGTGCCTGAATGGGATAATCTACACAAGCCAGTATACGCCACCTCCCAACTGGCATATCCTGGCCATGGATCAGGCCCATTGTTCCCCCGCTACTGCCTCCAAATGGCCCGGAGTCCATACAGGAATGACGGCCCATCTCTGTTGCCACTGCCACCTCACTTGCTGTCTTGGAAGGCAGGAATCTGGCCCGCAGCATGTGACCAAGGCCCCCTGCATGTAACCAAGCCTTGGTCACATGCTGCAGGACTCCTTCCTGCCTTCTGGGAGAGCCAGGGAGACCAGCAGCAGCGAGGGCTAGCCTGTCAGGATGGGCTTGTGCGGTTTCGCAGGGCCCGATCCATTCCTTTTTAATTAAAAGTGTTATTATTTTAAAATTTTGTATCGGGCCCTACCCTGTCTTAGCTCCATCTGAGCCCCATATCTGCCCCAGGGGTGGAGAGGACTGCCCAGAGGCAGAGTGGGGCAAAAGCCCCTGCATCGTCAGGATTGCAGGACTCTAAGACTGGCGCAAGATGTGGTATATTGGCCATCTAGACAAGCCACTTGTACCTTTCATTACCCTTTCTTCCCTCATGGATCTTAAGAGATCAACCAGGAAGAGGCTCAGGGAGGAGGCTGATGGCCTTCAGTGGGAAGGGCCTGGTCTTTTCTCACTCAGCATGGCTGTGAGACACTTTACTGCCTCATAGGAAAGGTGTGGGGAGAGTGAGGACTACATGCATGAAAGCCATTGGAGCAACCAAGAGGGACCAAGAGGGAGGATAGTAATTTAAGTGTGCTGCAACTAAAAGGTATTTTTCTTTTACAGAGGATGCCTTCAGCTAGAAATGAACTAATGAAATGGAATTTACATACACTGAACTATTTTTAACAACTTTCACCATTTTTAAGGGATGGCCTTTATGTATTTGGCTGACCTGGAAAGTAGCCCCTGTCCCCACCACAGTTGCCCACCCCCATTCTAAAGACTTACTCAGAGGCTTAAAAAAATTGCAAAAATTAGTTACATAAATGGCTACACCTGAAGAGCTTTTCTCCCCACCATAGATTTTTTTCTATCTCCTTATAATAATCTGCAGAATATACATGCAGTTCTCCAGATCTGCACTTCCCAACACTCTTCACCAGTGTCGACACCAGCTAGTGTTGCTGGGACTTGCAAGCTAACAACATTTGAAGCACCGTTTGATTCCAATCCCTGGTCTAATGTGGCAATCTTATCCTTTATCCAAGAGACTATAATGATGCATTGAAGACAACAGTATAAATATCTATCATAAGGGTGTTTCTGATAATCAGTTCAGGGATTATTAACCTTTTCTAACTCTCAGCCAAGCGGGATAGATCAAGGGAGCATATGCAAAGAGAAGTCTTAGAAGCTGACAGACTAGGGAGAAAATCCAATTCATTAAGCCCTAATATGGTCAACGTGTTTCATTTTAAGTTCCATTCTGCCTCTTTATTAGACAAAATCCTGTCATTAGTTTTATCCACCTTTTGCTTCCCAAAATATAAAATTAACATTAGTACGGGTTTTGTAGCATGGTATGCCCAATCTCCTGTTTCTAATATCAAAAAGATGCTCTGCTGCTCTTTTTAAAAATGTTTTCTTCATTTGCTTCTATTCTGCTTTGAACAGACCTCACCTGGAATACTGCATCCAGTTCTGGGCTCCTTAATTCCAGAACGATATTGACAATCTGGAATGTGTCCAGAGGTGGTGAAAGGTCTGGAAAATGGTGAAAGGTCTGGAAGCCATGCCCTATGAGGAGCGGCTTAGGGAGCTGAGCATGTTTAGCCTGGAGAAGAGAAGGTTAAGAGGTGACATGATAGCCATATTTAAATATTTGAAGGGATGTCATACTGAGGATGGGGCAAGCTTGTTTTCTGCTGATCCAGAGACTAGGACACGGAGCAATGGGTTCAAACTACAGGAAAAGAGATTCCACCTAAACATTAGGAAGAACTTCCTGACAGTAAAAGCTGTTCAGCAGTGGAATGCACTGCCTTGGAGTGTGGCGGAGTCTCCTTATTTGGATGTTTTTAAACAGAGGCTGGAGGGTCATCTGTCGGGAATGCTTTTGATTGTGTATTCCTGCAGGGTAGGGGATTGGACTAGGTGACCACTGTAGTCTCTTCCAACTCTTTGATTCTATGAATTTACGTGTAGGATTGGAATTTGAGAGTGGGGGAGATGATGACAAAACAGTTCTGCAGTTTATATGCTAGACAAAAGAAGAGAGATGGTAGTGAGTGGCACAAAGGGCTTTTAATGGGTCTGTATTTTTATTTTTAAATCATGTTTTAAATGTATTTCAAACTGTTTAAACATTGTGGTTTTTTTATATTTGTACTAATAGGGGGTTTCTGTGCGTGTGTGGTTTGTGTGTGTGTGTTTGGCAGTTATCTTATTTTAAATGGATGTAAGCTGCTTTGGATCCTGTGCAGGGAGAAAGGTAGGTATACATTTTAAAAATAAATAAATATATTATTGTGATTAAGTATCAGGCAGAACTGGGAGCTGTACTATCTGCTTACAGACGTATAATTTTCCCTACTCTACCCTGTTCATCTATTTACAAATAAAGCAAATATTACAACGATACCATATGTCTCCAGTACTCTGTCATCCAAGGAAAATTAAGTCCTATAGTACTGTGCTATACAACTTCTCACTGGCCTGGGGAAATAGCCTGAGTGCATACTAAAATCAAAAATAGCTCTTTCATTAAATTGTCTAAAATGTTCCCTTACAGAAGCTGAATGTTCATTACCATAATTGAATACAGTGGGCCCATGGTATCTGCTGGGGTTTGGCTCCAAGACCCCTCGTGTATATCAAAATCCATAGATGCTCAACTCCCATTATATACAACAGAAAAGTAAAATGATGAACAGCAAGGTTTGCTTTTTGGAATTTTTACTCCCTAATATTTTCGAGCCGTCGATGGTTGAATCCATGGATGCAGAACCCATAGATATGGAGGACCGACTGTACTAGTGCTGTACAACTTAATTTTTGCAATTGTATTATATGCTCTGTCTGGCAGAATCCATACCATTCAGGATGACCTTTAATTTCTGGTAATACTTATTTCTAACAGGTTGGATCTAGACTCGGTTATTCTTATGAGGAAGTCCAATGAAATTCATAGAAATTACATTCATTACAATCAACATGCCCCATTTTTATCAACAAGCATAACCAAGTCTGCATTCAACCTGCTAATCTCTGACAGTAACGGTTCAGTTTTTAGCTCTTTACCACAGTTATCACAGTACAGCCAAAACCCCTACCAATAAGTAAATTCAACACTAATGCCTAAATCCTTTTGGTAGTCACAACTAGAGTAGACCATGAAACTAATGTATTAACTCACCCTGAACAACTGATTTAATCAGTCTACCCTAGTGGGAAGTACCAATAAGATTCAAAGGGCCTGTCTATACAAGGAGGGGGAAATGTGGACTGATGTGCACTAACGCCAATTCGAAGCAGCTTCGATTTAACTTAACTTTTTTTGGCAAAATCGTAGGCATGCTAAGCTATCCGCTTTTGCTATCCCAATGTGCATTCCTGTGAATCAAAATGGCGGGTGTGAGTGAATTACTCATGTTTTTATTGTGACTCCATAGTCATAGTCCAATGCTCAAACCACCAAGCCTAAACATCTCAGAAATGATTACTCACAAATCCCTTATTTTACCACTAGTTCTGATATGTATTACTTCTTTATTTCCTGCCCTTCCCCCAAGGTCAAGGGGACATACATGGCTCTTCCTCCTCCTGATTAACAATCCTTCCAGGTTGCGAGAAGTTAGATGGCCTAAGATCATCCCAGTCCCAGTCCAGCACTCTAGCATTATAAGTTCTTCCTAATGTCCTTGCTGAGAAGCAATTTTTTTGCTTCTCTTCCTCTTTAAAGGAGCTCTTAAGAAGCTTTGCCCCATACATGTAAATTACTGAAATGAAGATGATTCCCTCAATAGATTGCTCTGACACTACAGCATAGCACTATTGGCCTAGATCCTATATGGGCAACATATTTGATGCAACCCCCTTGCTGCTCATGAAAGGTTGTGTCAAGATCTCCTTGAACAAGCAGCAAGAGAAACAAAGACCAACTACTGGCAAGAAAGGGGGAAAGCTGTAGTCAACCAGTACGTGCTCCCCAACTAAAGCTGACACTATCCAGAGGTGCCTACTGCTTCAGTGCCAGGCTTCATGGGGGTTCATGGAGGCACTAGACTATGAGAATGGTGTCTTGAGAAACTACCTGTTGAAAAGACACAGGCAATTTCCTAAGCCACCTTTCCCATAATGCTTTGTCTCCCAGGGCTCCCTCGAAGGCCAGCAATGAAGCCACAGGCCACAATTCTGCATAGAGGAGGTCTTTGTCAGGAAGTGTATGTCCAATGTTCCTTATACCAGCAGCGTGTTATGCTCTTACAAAAGGATCGCAGCCACTATCTCTAGAAGCTCCTTCTCCTTTGGTGAAATACAATGTCACAAAGCCACTTACTTGAGTAGAGAATACCCCTGACTCTCATAATATGAACCGTGCCCTAATAAATATGTTACTCGTTTCACAGGCATTAACATTCTGATCTAAGCAATAAATCTTATGAATAAAAAAAAGTAAAACTCTTCAGCAGCTTACTATATGTTCCCTTACTAATGGAAGCAATCAGTTCCACCCTCCTCACTATTATAACGTAGTAAACAAAATACTTCCATACATATATGTATCTGCAACTATATCTGTCAGGCTGCTACACTGTTGGACCCAAGTCTTACAGAATGACTCAAATATTTCACAACTGTATGCTGGCTGTGAATAACAATGCTTTCTGCTATGTAGTACACACCGGCGTAACACGCTATTGCCCCACTGCAATACTCTGGTCTACAGTGCTACTACAGTGGTCACCGTCTGTCATTCTAGGAACTGCACCAATTCTTAGGATCATGACAAAGGAAGCGATTTCATAATCTGTGGAAACAAACTACTGTACATCTATAAAGCAAGGTTTGCAACACCAAATATGACAGAGGTCCAGAAGACAAATATATGATGAAGAGAATTTTTAAAATAAAGTACATTTTATTTCAAAATTTCTTACTTACTGTTAAATTGTACCAAGATTCTCTATGTATTTTCTTGTGTATGAAGGCCAGCATTTTCTAACAAATTTACTGTCATTGTGCTAGGTTGTCACAGTTGCTAAGACAATTATACAATGATCAAGTCAAATGATCAACTGAACGGACCATATATTGATTCACTCTTATCAGTGAACTCCCCCAAAAAATTTAAATCCAATTTAAGATTTACAGTGCAATCCTGCCAGATCTACTTAGAAGGAAACCCTGTTCAGTCAATGGGACTTACTCTAAGGTTAAGTGTACATCGGATTGCAGTTGAAGATCATTTACAGATGGCCCAAAGCATCTTTTCTGAGAAACAAGTCCAAGTACATTTAATAGGCTTCCTTCTGTGTGTGCTTAGGGGTGAAATTTTGTTGTGATTTCACACTCATCCACCTGGAAATAGGCAGGTTTAGCAGGTAAGTGTTAGATGAGAACCAGAGTGCTCATCTATTGAAATAAATCAGCTTAAATCCAAGCAATTAGGCTTAACAATGTAGTAAATCAGGCTGCAGTTGTTTTACAGTATAAATATGGTGTTAATTCCTAAAGAAATAGCAGTTGATTGCTTAATGTCCATTCAAAAACAACTCAGCTGGGATTTAACATCTACACTATGATTTTCAGGGTTTCATGGAAGATCTAGTAATGAAAATATCCCTTTTCTTCTGCACTGTTTCTGTCAATCGTTTCCACCCACCCCTTAATAAGCTCCATATTTTTATTGCTGTGTATAAGACTATACTGAAGATTTAGTCGCTGAAATATTTTTGCTGCTGCTGTTTTAAGTCAAGTGTTACATTCCAGACATACACAAGATCGAGATCAAAAACAAAGAAGTAGCCAGCACTCTACTCCAATTTAAATTTTTATCTGAAATACAAGCATATGAGAAATGTGAAGTTTTCTTTCAGGGATGATCATCTACCTAAGATAAACAGAATGTTTCAAAGAGTGGGGCATCGCCCTTTTACAATTAAAGAAGGATTTCTTTTTGGTCTACTGTTCTTCAACAAGTAGGTTAGCACTGGGATAAGGGCACATACAACACAGAGACCAAAGAGAACTAGGCACAGAGCAAAATATCTGCCTTCTTTTTCTTCTCCTGACAGGTCTCTCAGCAGAAGTTACATCCCCTCATCTTTTAAATAAGGGAGGGACAACAGCATTTGGGAGGCAGGCGCCAATTTTCATAGTCTGAACTGGTGCATCACACCAGTACTGATAATGCTGTGTCATTTTTGCTGAGGCCAATAAGTGTTCTGTTTTGCAGGGGTGGGCAGCTGTGGGGACTACTACATGCTAAACAGCTGCATTTGGGGTATCTGAAGGCAATTTGGGGCAAAACTGCACACATCCCCAAATTCAATTGGGGAATTGGAGAATTCCAGGGGGAGGGAGTCAAAAGCCACAAAAAAAGGGGTTCAGGGTGGCATGCAACCCACAGGCTGCAGTTTCCCCACACTGTTTTAAATAAATGTCAACTTTTCTCTTCCCCCAGGCACACTTGGCACTCAGCATGGATTGACTATTTGTACTTGCTCACAGCCAATGATGTATTTAGCAGAAGTTAAATGGAACTGGACCTGAGTTCATCATGGGCCAAGCAAAAGTGGTCAATTTTCACATAATTTTTTCAAAACATCTACAGGACATAGAAAATCCCTACCAATCTGACACTAAAACAGTTATAAAGGACTTAAAAGGGATGGAGTAGGGTGGGAGTATAAACAGAAGCCTCTCTTTTTCCCCTCAAGACAAGCAGATCAGCTTGCTTTGTCTTGTTGAAAGTCTGGATATTTAACTGGGTACCTGATATGATTTTATCATTTATCGTGTTTTTTTTTTAAATAGAGACATGACATTCTACTTACAACTGTGTTCTCTCCATTTATGTCTCTCTTAAAACACATGCACATCATTGGCCTTGCTATCTAAATCTAATAGCGTGTGTCAGGCCACATAAAACCACAGAGGCTTTCCAAAGATGCCTTGGGAAGTCTGACTACTTTCATTTAGTGATGTGTTAATATGCTTAATCTACCAATTAAATGAATGGCTTCATTTGGTAAAATATGGGAGAGGGCGAAAACTTGGAAGGAAACTGTACCTCAGAGCTCCAAGTAAAGATATTTGACCCTAATTGCTGGCAACAGTACGACAAGTATGACTGTGAAGTACAGTTAAAAGCAAGATAAAAAGTACTGTATTAAGGAAATGTCAAAATAGTTACCTGAAATGTCAGTGGGGTGGATGGAACTAATGCTATCATTTAATTATTTCCAGCCTCCTTTGTGTAACTGTTAACAAGATTTTGACAAATATGAATTTTTATTGAACAAAATTACATATATAGTTTTCGCAGTCCAATCTACTAACTAGTTAAGCTAATTAAAGCTTATGTACTCTCATTGGATTCCATCAGATAGATGGCCAGTGTAAACATATGGCAGAATCAGGTAAAGTTTGTCTGCTGGACTGTAGAAACCTGTTGCGCATGTGACCAGAAAAAACTACAGTCGAGATCCCCCCCCCCTGCAATTGTCTATGCTCAATGTATAAAGTGGTCCTATGGCCCAGAGAGAAGACACTTAGTCACATGATAAAGACGCTACTGGACTATACCACTTTAGTGTGAAGTGAGGGGGGTCACCTGTAATTGAACACTGGATCCCATGCAGAAAATATCTCTGAACACAGAAATGCAGATGTTAGAGAAAAAGTTTCTACCCTACCCTTTTCCCTTTGTGATTCTGCATGTGTATACAAACATTTACACATGCAGCCTCCCCATCATACCACCACAACACTCATATGTACCTGCAGCGTAAAATTGTACAATCCAGAAACAGTTTTATTTCAGTTTTGTTACGTGATCAGCTGTATGTCTTAATAAATCTAGATGTACAATTACATTCAGTTATTGTGGCTTACCTGGCTTATGTGTATGACAGTGGCAAATGTCCCTGAAGTTTGGAAACAACCATGCTAGCTCTGGACATATTTCTGCCACTCTCTCAATACAGACTTCCTGCTCCTAAGAGCCTACATCTACCTCCTTTCAGGTTAGAGCTCTTTGCAGCAGTTCCTGCTCTGGAGACCTTGCAATGCCAATTTCTCAATATGATGCTAAGGAAAGCACTAGAAAAACATACAATATGAATTCCTTGCAAATGTGTCAAAACCACCCACTTCCTTAAAAATGCTGTTGGCAACAGCAACAGGAGACAGGACAGGCCAATGCATACTTCAGAAGAAGCAGAAAGGGTCCCTAGTTCAGTGGTAAGACTTGTACAGTTCTAGTATCAGTTCATGGAATTCCCAGTTTAAACATGGATAACTGAACTGCGAAAGAACTATCTGAAATTCTGCCAGCCAGAATGACAGCACTGGAATAAACAGAACAACAGCCTAAACACAACGGCATCTCATATCCTAACTGCAAGCCACCTGAATTTCTTACTGTCCTTCTATGTAAATGTCCTTATTAATAGTGTTTGCAGTACATGAAGGAATACCGTATACAGTAGTTGAATACCATATAGCAACAGATAAAAATGCATGGCTAGAATAGTCCTCCTCTTCAGTACAACCTCTGCAATACTTGAGAGTATAACATAATCAAGGCTGTCAGACATAACACGGCAAGTAGAAATGTATCAGAATTTTTCCTTTTATATTTTACAGTTTGCTAACATGCTTTATCTGAAAAGCAAGAAAGAACAATATTGCCCAGGTATGTTTGCAATAGAAAAAAATGACTGAAAAAATGTGGCACTAAGAAATTAAATAAAGTCTCCAAGAATCCCACATATATATTTTACACTACATATCCAAGACACTGTGTGGTTGCTCTTAAGAAGATTTAGAATGGAACTGAGAGCAACTGTAAGCTAAAATCTAGAAGAAACCAAGACAGAGTAACAATTATCCTTGTTCCATGGCAAATTATTAAAAATAAATAATACAACTGAGATACTATTATGGCTGTTGTTCCTGGTGCTGTCTGCATTTGTTAGTGTTCCCTGTGAAAAGTGCTCAACTGAGTGGTTTCAAAAAAATCTATAGTTAGAAAACTCCTAGACATATTTCAACATAAAAGACATAATGTAAATATTTCATGAGATGAATTCCATTTTAAAAGATCTGTCAAGATATTTATGGTGCTCAGTCCTACTTCTGCTTTTAATTAAATTTAACATACATACTTTAATGCAATTTAAATAGATTATTAGTTGTCAGAATATAGTATAAATTTTGTTTACGATTCAGTTCCTTTAAGTACTTACACTGAGAAAACTCTTTTAACCCCATGACTGAATAGTATTAAACACTGAGATGAGACTTCTAAAGAGCGTCTGCTGCCCTTTGCACTCTTGCAATAATCTTAAATTACTACAACTTAATTACAATTTCAAGGCACTAAATTGAGATATTTTTTAAACAGTATGGAAAGATTGGCAGTGGGGGGGGGGAATCACTTACAATAATCCAGGTATTGGGGCCTTTATACAAATAAAACAAGAGAAGGTAACTCTACTACTGCTCTTCTTGTGCAACGTTTCAAACTAAAAAATTATTTTCACTTTTATAAATTAATTAGATAAGTGGCTAAGCAGTAAGCAGACAATTCTCAGTGACTGAAATATGCATAAAATCCTAAATAGTTTACTTCTGAAGTCCACATCAGTTGGACTTGAAGTCCACATGAGCTAATGCGTATTTTAGTTGCATTCAGCTGGCATTGTTCTTCTGGAGGTTAGGAATGTCAAAGTACACTTGATTAATATCTCTCTTAAATTATGCTAGTCTTCAGCCACCACTTGAAAGATCTGCCTATATGAACTGAATAAGTATTTTAAAATGAATAAAATAATATAGATTTCATTTTGTTTTGTTTTTCATTAATTCTAACTGATCAGTATTTTTATTTTATAAATAAAGTACCTTGCAAAATAAAGTACGGGGGGGGGGGAGCTCTAGCTTGCCTGTCCAGTATTTTCACATTGTTGTTTTCATCAACAGCTTAAAAATAGACATATCTCACTCATTTTATCCTACACAGCAGAAAAACATTCAACAATATATATAATTACTTAACTTTTACTACCAGTCCAATAACACACCTAAATCAATAACCTTAAGCAAGTTAACAGGACTACTCACATGCTCAGAGTGACTTGTAAGTTATATTCTTGTTTTGATCTGGGTTTATACAAGTTGCTGAATATATGCTACAAGAGTCTTATGCTTTTAAAAATCCACAAACAGGATCCTACCATGTAACCATTTCCTTTTAATTCCTAACATGTTTTAATTATCTTATTTCAGCATGTCCAACAAGGTAGCAACGAGCAAGAATAAATGAGGAATTTAGAGTATAATGACAATGCAAACCGAGAAGTGTCTAATCAGTGTCAAGTGGGTCTATTGCTTCTGGTGTCCGATCACAACTGGAAACGCTGTAGCTATGGAGATGAGAGGCGCTGGGTTCAAGGTCTTGTCCCGGATGCAGAAAACTGGATGAGTTGAGGCCTCACTAGAACTGCACATATGGCCAAAAGCAGCTAGACTGTCGGATCAAATTAGCAAAAATGAGGGGATCTGCCATCCATTGGCTGCACATCAGCTAACTGCTACTGCCCAGAGATATGGCTATATCCACCACTATAGATATGGGACTGTGATGAGGAGAAATAAACAGGCACACCTTTAAAGCAAAGTATGCCCTTTAATATTAGAGACATAGGGCAACTAATTTATATTTATGCTCTATACCTGTTCTATTATTTCTACAAACAGACTTAGTAAAGCAGAATACAACATAACATTAGTTGTCTTTCTAGTGCCACAGCTTTTATGTTGAACATCTGTGTCCTTTGACTACACTTGAAGCATTTTTAATTTTTTTTTAAAAAAGTTGTTGCTTAATACAATAAATTTGATCTGAAGTAAGATGAAGGAAAAGATAACTTGTTACAAAGGTGTGGTCTATGATGTACCACAGATATGATGGCCTGGGATTATTTATTTATTTAAAGTTTTAGCTCCCAGCCCACAAGGGCTCTCAAGGCGATGAACACATAAAAACCAATTAAAAAAATACATAGATAAGAACATTTTTAAAACACATTAAAATATCCATTTTCTTCCTACTAGCTGGAGGATTCAAGAATGTCTGCATAATTGGAGGTTAAGATAAATGAAAAAATGCTATTTATCTTGCCATGAAGCTATGAAGAATGTGTTTGCCTAATCCACTTTAAAAAAACAACAACAACAAATCCTGAGACTACATGACATTGATTCTACTTTATAACTTTTAATGCCATCGTATGTTTGTGTGTGTGTGAAAAGATACATCCTTGATGCTCTTATGTTCTTCTTTAAAGGACTAAGATGCTTCTGTGGAGGAGGGGGGGAATGGAGGGAGGCCCTGCTTCCTCTGACAGTATGAAGTTGCTTGTTGTTTGATTTAGACCACAACAACACATCAATTTGCAATGGTTGGGAAAGGCTCATAACTCAATACTGGGACCTTTAAAAAAAGCTATGCACACAAGTAAGAGCACAGTTACACCCAAGTGAGCTGCATAAAAACATTCAACTCAGTGCCTTGAAGTTGCAATTAAGTTATAGTAATTTAAGATTATCACAAGAGCAAAGGGCAGTAGCAGCCACTTCAGAAGACTACTCTCACCACTTAATACCACTCAATCTTGGGGTTAAAGGAGCTTCTTTTAGTATAAGTACCTTAAAGCAACAGAATCGTAAACAAAATTTATACTATTATACTGTCAGTCTATAATCTATTTAAATTTTATTAGAGCATCTCCGAGAACATTTTAAAGACAAGAACACTATTGTGTCCTATAACTAACTGGACAGGCTTCGTGAAATTATATTATACACAAAGTACCTGTACATATAAAGCACATTAGCTGAAATCCTCTACAGAGCTATGCATGTACTGGTTTGCATATGAATTAAACAGTGCAGCGTGGAAGCTGATATATTTATACAAAAGAATATTCAGATGGTGCAATTCATCTCCCACTATAGTCAGTGGAAATTCCCACTGATAATGGGATTATGCTCAGTAACTTCTAGTTCAAAAAAAGAGGCAAACCACAAGAATGTCAGCACTTTAATACCTTCAATTTGGAAAAGTTCTCTATTTACTGTTATTCTTTCCACTTTTTACAGCAGGAGACAAAACACTGTGAGACGCTTCCATGATTGTAGTATTACCCACCTCGATTTTATGTTTCTGCATTACACAAATCCTGTTAAAATGTAAGTTTTGCACCTACAGGCTGTGCTAGATTTTCCTTGCAAGAGTCTTATGTAATTTAGATCCTAAGAGAGTGGGTTTAATTTTCCTACGAGTAGAGAAATGAAATATTGTGCAATTGTTAGCAGAAATGATAGAGAAGGAGAAGCAGGAAATATTTTTTAACATGTTTCTTAAACAAAAGCTTTTTTCAAATATTACATATTGCCATAATTGTTTAACTGTGTGCATGTGTATGTTTAATATACATGTACTTTATTAGATGATAAAGGTAGCAATAACATTTTTTAAAATGAAACAATCAATGCAATGAGGTGTTTGGATGATTATGAAATGTATGTTTTTTGTCATATGAAATGCTAATTTAATAACTATTTAAGTGAGATTGATTATTGTTATTTGCATTTTTTTTAGTTTTACATAGTTTCATGCAGGAGTGTCCTCTCTTTGTAATTTCTGAAATGCCCTTAGTTAAAACAGAATTAATGGTAAAACATACTTCTAAACTACAAAAATCTTACAATATTTAAAATAAAATAAACAGCAGAACCAAGACTGTACTGCAATCCTACACATTTCCTATGCAAAAGCAAACCCCACTCAGTTCAGTGGGGTTTACTCCCACTGCAACATAAGGTTACAAATTTAAACACTTTTATAAGGGAGTAAGCCTCACTGAATGTAGTGAATTTTACTTCTAAGAAAACCTGTATGAGACTGTGGCATAATTCTGCCTCATGCTACTTCTTTCAAACTGCACACTATCAATAGTTTTATAATAAATGCTTTAAGTTCTCTGAGACATAAAACATAATACTAACTTATTTGTTCTTGTTTTAAAGACAAACCATTCACAACATTGGCATAGTGATTAGTATGCTCTACAGTTTATGGGAAAATGTAATACTTTGATATTCTAAAACTCCATGAAAAGAACAACATAAAGCTACATCATAATGACACTATTTCAGTCCATACCAGAATAATACCTCCAGAAGCCCCCTAAATGTCTTTGTTCACTCTGAGAATCTCTAACAGAAGGGTTGAACTTTATTATCTGTTCACTCCCTTTTACATATGCTTGGGAAATCAAAAGCTCCCTCTCTGCACTTCAAGGTGCCATAGATATAAAGGAAGTTGTACATCAATGCAGCAAGAATACACAACTCAGTCAAATCAGGGGATGCCTTCTCTTAAATTAACTAGGTTCAAAATATGGATTCAAACAGCACAGATAGCCTTTTCCTCCAAGTTATCCCTAGGTTTCACAACAAAGATCGGTATTTGTAATGGTCCATTTCTGCATAAGTGAACATAGAAGTCTTGCTGCCTGATCGAATAGTCCAGATCTTTCAGTGAAGCAGCTCCTAACAACAGCCCAGCAGCAGCTTCGTTTGATCTCTACTGCCTTCCTTAATCTGGGTTGTCAAGGTTCGCTTGTTGGAGGCTGTTTACTTTAGTTTTTTTTTAAATGACACCCCTTCCCACCATACAATGTTTAATCCAAAGAGTGAAGGGAAAGAATGCTGCCAATGCAAGATGTTAAAGCTGAAATACCTTTTTTTGCTGTCAGATTCTAGCTGACACATTTTGAACAGAAGTTAGTGGAAACTTGATTCACCTACCCCACCCCCTGCTTTTATTGTGCATAACTCTAAAGTGATTTTTTTAAGCAGATAAATGGAATTCTACATTATTTTTATACAGTCCAATTTCTTAACTGTACTCTTCTTTTTTAAAGATTTGCAATCCATCCTCAACATCATTTCCTCCTTAATTTCCCTTTTTAGAGTTGGGGGAGCCTTGCCTCCTCTGGTTCATAAAAGACCACCAAGTATTTTAAAATGTTTCCTTTCCTTTTTATCTTGCAATTAAAACAAAGGCAAACTGCACCACCAGTTGTGTGCCTACAGTTGTCTGCAATGGTCCGGACATGTCTGTAGGTCTGCTGATGAAAATCTGATATTACTGTCATGGACAAAACTGTAAATAAATAACATGTAAGCATGTTGTTGTTATTGTTTTTAAACATTACCACTCAGCGCATGAAGACTGAATATTATGTATCAGGCAGGACTTATGCTATGCAAATGTGTTCCCATAACTCCTCCTTAGGGACCACAAAAGACACTCTAAACATCTTAAAGAGCAAAAGTCAAGCTCTCCTTCTGAAAGAGGTATACAACTGAATGTTGGGCTCATTATTCCAGAGAGCCCCACCACCACCACATTTGCAGAAACAACAGGCTCTTCAAATGGCCATTTGCAGGATGCAATTGAAATATTCCCACCCAGAGTGGTATCAGCACAATCTGGGCCTCTCTCTGATGGTTGGTTATATCTGTGTTTTTGGTCCTTTTTGCGCTCTTTGCAGCAACCGGGGGGGGGGATTAGACTATGCCAGATGAAGACAGTGTAAAATCAATACACTTAGTAATCAGCCCACAATGATATTTGAACACAATGACTTGGAAATAATTAATAGTTATCAAGTGGGGTGAAATGGGATTATGGGGGGGGGGAGAGAAATGTCATCCTATTTTATGACAGCCTTTATAGTCTTTGGTAAACTCCTGAACTCTAATTTTCTTAGGTTAAAAAACAATGAAACTATATTGTCATCACAGCCCTCTCCTTCCCACTCCTCTCGGTTTGGGGGTTTTTTTTTTGTTGAAAGCAACAACATCTTGAGCCCACAGATCTGGTATGGCTGGAGGCTGGCCTCTTTTACCAAGTGTCCAGCTGATTTCCTATATTGGGGGCTCTGCTTGGATGGGGGTTTCCTAAAGCCTCCCTCCAGTCCTCCTCCTATATACTTACCGCCCGAAAAAGCTCTGCCACTCACTGTCTGCTCTCGCCACGGCCAAGCACCCAGCTCCTCAGCAAAAGGACTGCTGCGGTCGCTTCCAGGGCTCTCCGGCAGGCAAAAAAAACCCAACCCAACTTTGGGCTCTAGAGAGTCGAGAAGAAACGAAGGGCACTTTCAACAAGTCTCCACAAACCAGGTTTTGGGGAAGAGGTGGTGGGGAAGGCTAAGCAGTAGGAGAGGGAGGAGGGAGGTGTGCGGTTGTGTCTAAGGGATAGATGCGAGAGCGGGGGGGGGGAGAGAGAAAACCTTGGAAAGCACTGGTAAGAAAGGGGATCAGGAAACCAGATCTGGTTACAGGAGCTAAGATTGTCACAGACACACACACACACACACCGGCGCGCCGATTTCTCCCTCGCCTTCTCTTTCTCAACCCACTCCTCCCCGACACGGGTGGGATCTGCGCTTTTTTGCAAAGAAGGAACGGGGGCAATCTGAGGAAGGCTGCTTGGGGATGTGTGTGAGGTTGCACGTGTGTAGTCAGATACTCGTGATCAGAAGGCGGCAGGGAGTTTATGTGGGGCGCCCAAGGCAGACACGTGGAAGTGGCCACCGACTGGAGGCTGAAATGCGCTCCCCGCCTCTTTTTTCCCTTTCTTTCTTCGAAGAAAAAGGATCGACCCCGGGGGGTTGGTGGGGGGCTGAGATTCTGGCCGCGAGAGGTCCCTATTTCGTGGGGTAAGGGACAAGCTGTGGGGCCCCGCGTGGTGGGGAGGGCGGAGGGAGTCGCTTAAGGGGGACAGGCCCGGGGTGCCAAGCCGGAGGAGCCACACACTCGGGCGCGCCAACTTTGCCCAACTCGGCCCGGCTTCTGCCAAGGCGCTCGGCCGGTGGGAAGCCAGGCTGGGAAAGTGGCGCGCAGGCAGCGGGCAAAAACACAAAAAGCTGGTCGGGTAGAGAGGGTTGTTTGTGGGCGACTCTTGACTGACACCCCCGGTGTGGCGGCGAGGGGGGGGGCGCGTTGATGGAGAAGAGGGAAATGGTCCGGGTTATAGATAGACGCGGGGAAATCTCTTCGCCTGGGGCTCCCTCCAGTGTGCCTTGTGCGCATGGATGCGGGACCCGGCCAAGCGAGAAGTTGCTGCTCACTTTTCTGTTCGGAGGGGCTTGTTAACCAAGGGGGCCGGGTGGGGGGATTGATGGGCGCTTGGGGGACCGTGTGTACTTTGAGGGGTTCTGCTTTTGCTGAAGGGGACGAGGGTCTCGCGCACTTTCTGTGGCACTGAAGGCGGCTGTTTCTCCCACGTGGGAGTTGTCCGTCTTTTGCGCGCCTTGGGAGCCTTAAGCCCCCCTCCGCGCGTGAGGCCGTCTCTTGAGGGGGGGCGGCTGGCTGGCTGTGTTGTACTCTTGTGCTTCGTGTCGTCTTTGTCACCCGGCTCTTTTGTGAGTGTCTCTGTGCCTCTTCTGAATGTGTCTTTGTGTGGCTGAGGAAAGGGTGGTGTTATCTTTGGCAACGAGGGCAAACGCCAGCAGGTCAAGTCTGAGGGTTGCCTTGGGGTGGTACATGGCTAGTAGGCGTTGCCAACTTAAGTGTCGAGGTACTCCGCGTATCCTCTGGGCTTTGCACCCTCTCTCACACACACACACACACGCAGAAACCCCAGGGCGAGGGGGGGGGAGAGAAGATGTCTGGCGACAACAACCTCAAGGAGCATGAAAAGTGTGGCCCGTGTCTGTGTGTTGGGGGGGGCTTAGACGTGTGCACGGGAGAAGAGAGTTAAAGTTTAGTGAACGTGGAAAAGGTGTGTGTGTGTGTGTATCTATCCCAAAGGCCTATTCGCCGACGCGCATGTTAGGAAAGCAAGTGAGAGGACGGCGGGGGGGAAGAGAGAAAGTTTGTTCAAGTGGGCGAAAAAGTTCTCCCCTCGGCCCCCTTCCTCGCCACAAGGTGCCCGAGGCGAGCGCAGACGCCCCCCGATCAAATCCTGGCCCCTCTGCCTCCCTTTTCCCGCCCTGAGGGACTTTTCTCCAACCCGCGCGCCCTCACTCTTTTCCCTTGCCTCCCCCAGACTCATATGTATACACACAGACTCATATGTATACACACTCACATACATATATGGCTAGATGTATTGCCTATCGCTATTCTCTCTGGATACCTGGAGGCCAAAGAGTCTAGAGGGGCTGCTTCCAACTTGGGGCGGGCGCGCGTGGAGGGAAGGCGGCAGGATGGCAGGGAGGGGGATGAGGTGCCCAGATGGGACATAAAGGAAAGAGGAAGCGCCTCTGAGGGGAAGAAGAAGAAGCCGCCGCCGCCACACTTTCCTCTCTTTCCTCCCCCCCCCAACACCCCACCCCACTTTCGTCGGAGGTGCTTTATGCCAAACGCCAGGGCGCCGGGGAGGGAGGAGGAGGACGAAGAGGGGGGCACCCCGAGGCACGTGGGAAAGGTGGCGGAGGAGGGGGGTAAGACCCGGGGAAGTGGGTGTGGGGGGGAAACAGGCTGAAGAGGAGGTTTCAAAAAAGAGACCCAAACAAAACAGGAGACTTAAAAGTGGATGAGAAAAGGCGAAATGGCAAACTCACCCGCTGGAAAACGGCCTGGCGGTGCCAACTAAGGGGCTCCCCCCACTGCGGGCGGGTGGGTGAGTGAGCCTGTCTGTCTGTCTGTCCCTCCCTTGCCTCAGCCAGCCACTCTCTCCCTCTCTCTCCCTTTCTAGCCAGCCAAGCCAGCCCCATGCAGGAGGCACAGCGTGCAACACAGCCACACAATAAATAACAATAGAGCCCTCCGCCCGAGTCGGGAACTAGCTTTCCAAAAGGGGGAGACCAGCAGCAGAAGCAAAGCAAAGCAACCCGGGAGCAGCAGCAGCCCCAGCCAGGAGGGAGGGAGGGAGGGAGGACAGCCCTCCTCTCCCCACTCGTGGCCCCCCCATCGCCTCCCTCCCACCCCCCCAAAAGGCCGGGGGGGGTTCCTGCTCCTCGGGGTTCCGCGCTGAGCGCTTTCCCATGTTGTGACCACTTTGGAGTTGGCTGGCTTTTGCAAATCGCTTTTCTTTTTTTTTTTCTTTTGCAAAAGAGCTTCTTTAAAAAAAAGAAGAAAACAGAGGGCGAAGGAAAAATAACACCCCGCGGAGGGAGATTTTGTTATTTTTTGCTGTTATGAGTCCCTGACGTCACATCCACCTGCTGGGTAAACAAGGCTCAGTGCAAAAAAAAAAAGGAGGAGAGAGAAAGAGAGAGATCGCAGTTGCAAAAAATAAAAAAGGAAGGAGGGGAAAGAGGAAAATAGATCGCAGTTGCAAAAGAAAAAAAAGGAGGGGAAAGAGAGGAAAATAGATCGCAGTTGCAAAAGAAAAAAGAATTGGGGGGGAAGAGAGATGGAGAGGAAGCAAAGGAGACAGACTGGAGAGAGAGTGCAGCAAATATATGGGGGGGGGAGGAAGAAGAGAGGGAGAGTAGGGCAGCCAAAAAAACTAGAGGGAGAAAATGGGATTGGGGGAGGAGAGGAACAAACAGAAAGGGCGTGTGGTTTTTTTGGGGGGGGGAACAAGGTATGGAGAGATGGCTTGTTTTGTTGGCTTGGAAAGAAAGCTCTCCTTCACTACCCCAAAAATAAAAGCGGGAGCAAAGGGAAGCCAGCCCTGCCCAAGTGCCGGTGCTTTGCAAGCCCAGGGCCGGCTCCCTCTCGGCCTTTCCTCCTCCTCCTCCTCCTTCGCCCCCTCGCCCTTGGCCCAATGGAAGGAGGCGAGTTCGAGAGGTGAAAGTTCAGCCGGAGGACAAACCCCCGCCCGGGTGGGGATGCGGGGTGCGTGAGGGAGGCGCCCTCTCTTCCTTGCCCGGGGGTCTCCCCTCGCCAGGCGGGGAGCGTTTTTCCCACCCAACCCCTCAGGCCAAGGAAACGCGGGGCTTCTCCCTTTGGAGGGGAGAGCGAGGAAAGAAACTGCTTGCCTGTGCGCTGGTTTCCAGAAAGCGAGTCAGCCTGGCTGGGCAAAAGCAACCCTTGGCGAGGGTTCCTCGTAGGAAGACGCCCAGGGGCTCCCATGCTGAGGGGGTGTTGAACACAAAGCCCCTGCTACTGCCAGCATTCGGGAATTATTACTTTTTCAAGTGGCGCTTGGGTTCAACCTTGCAGGAAAAGTTACTGTCGGGGCGCTTGTCAACTCTTTGCCTTGAAACTACTTCTCCTCAGCCCTCATGAAAGGAGAGAAGTTAGTTATATATGAGTCCTGGCATCGTCCCGGCGGGTATTTTGGCTTCATGTTGCCAAAGCCATCTCTTTATTTTATTTTATTTTATTGAGATGTTAAAGAAGGAGTCCCCCGTCTTAAATTCCACAGCACGAAGGGGTTTCTAGTTTAACTGACCTAACCGGGAAGGCACCAAGGCCAGGCATTTATTTCCCTGTACTGTAAAGCGATTTGAAACTTTTTTTCAAATGGGTAGAAGAACTGTATAGATGGGAAGAGGAAAAGGTTTCGATGTGGTTGTATGTTTGTAATAGACTGACTTCTTCCATTGGTTAAGGATAATACTTATGGAAAGTGTTATTTGAAATTGCTTAATAAAGATCAAAGTTTTTTAAAAAAATTTTTTTTTAAAAGTAGGGAATGTATATTACTTTTTGATACTCTGTAGGTTTATAAAATGCATGGCTTTTCGAAACCCTGCCCAAAAGCATCTGGACAAATTCTGCAGTGCAATCTTCCTTCTTTTTCATCAAGGTAGGGAAAGGGTTGTTACCTGCCTTTAATTCCTACAATGAGTCCAGTGGCAAAGCTGTGAATAATAATATTCAGAGCTCCTTCTGACTTTCAAACCTGTGGTCTAACCACTAAACAATACACTGTCCTTGTAAGGCATAATCTAACCACTTATTCACCCATTTTATACTATATATAAATATTGGCTCTGAATGGATCACTAATAAAGCGTTTTCATAACCTCAGCAGTATATTCTTACACATTGCTGAAGGATTTAAAAAAAAATCAGATGAATTTTAACCAGTGATAGCTAGAAGAAAGTATTTATTACAGTGAAATACTGGTTCCATTATACTCAGGTTTGTTTGTTTGTTTTAAAAATGGCAACATGTTAACCTTACACAAATAAACCTTTTATTGCAAACTTTGGTTATACCTAACAATAACGTTGTCTGCCTTCTTATTTATCCTTGAGCCCCACTCTTCGAGTTATCTAAATGTTTGTGGCAATCATTGTTACATCACATTTTCAGGCAAATTAATTTTAAAGCATACATTATAAAAATGCTTAATGTCTACCATTTAAATTACATGTGCTTAATGTTGAATAGCTCAAACTCCTGGAATGCAAGGTAATGTGGCACAGCAGACACACAAGACTCTGGGTTCAAATTTGGATTCAAGTCCTCCATTTACGTACTATAGCTGTGTGGCCCTTAAGAAATTTACTGTTTTTCCTAGTCAGCTTTATACTGGCCTACCTGAGCAATGCTGCACAGCCAATGTATAATTTAAAATAATGTAAGACATCTTTTTTTAAAAAATTGAAATGATATACAGGACTGTTGCTGAAATTTTTCAAACTCATTTAACATCAGAAAACTCTGGTCAGTCATATGAATAAGGTCAGAATATATTCAAGATTGAACAGATGAATTTTGATTATATATTTTATCGAGTATACTTTTAGATTCTGTATAAATAACAGTGGTTATACTGTGAATACATGTCATACTGGTTGGTGGGAGAAACTAGTGTTGCTCAGCAGGCAAACTGCTGGCCTTGGATTTGAGTAAGTCATAAGTAAATCGGGCTTTAAAATCTTGAAGTCTCCAAGGCTGCTGACACACTGCAAAAATAATGTAGTTTGAAACTGCTTTAATTACCATGGCTCTATCCTATGGAATCCTGGGATTTGTTTGGTGTGGCACCAGAGCTCTGACAGAGAAGGCTAAATAGCTCACAAAACTACAAATCCCAGAGTTCCATAGCACTGAGCCACAGCAGTTAAAGTGGTGTTGAACTGCATTATTTCTGCAGTGTGTCAGCAGCCCTAGAAACAAGCTGTGTAAGGAGAGGGTTTTGGAAGAGGCGTGTGCTTGTTCAACCAGTTTCTTCACTACCAGTTCATCCCCCGCCCCAAGATTTCAAACACTCATTTGGAAACTAGTAGAGGATGCATCCTAGTAGTGAGAAAGATTATTCTCTCCTCCCCTCCAATTTCACCTCCATGAACATTGGTGTGTAATATAGCCAGGCCCTCAATTTCCCTCATAATACTGACCTACCTTACAGGGTTGTTCAGAGGGTAAACCAATGAGATAAGCACATTTTGGCTTTCCTGGTATTGTCAGAAGTATGACAAATTGTCCTCCAGATGTTAATACACTATATGGTAAAGCATATTCATTTTTCACTTGATTGTATCCACCATTAGGGTAGTTGCCTTCTTCCACATTGGCTTAAAGGGCCAGGTCCAATATGCAGACAACTGGATTTTATATAAAAACTGTTTGCCTTCATTAATTTAAGATTTTTATTGCAATCCACAAACATTGGAATTGTCCCACAAACTTCGATAAAGTTGAGTCGATTTGAGAGTAAATAATTGGTGGGTAGCAGATAAATAAGCACACCATGTGAATTTGGTTGTGGGCATACTCTAGGTGGAGTTGGAAATGCTCATTACAGTTTATAACACTACAAAATACAGTGGAGCAACAAACATCCTAGTCTTTCTGTGATGACAATATCCTGCTAGTTACAATTGTAAATGTGGTATATTTTAATCTATTGATACAGGTGTACAAAAAGATTCTACTGTTGCATACTGTGCATATTCCAAAAATAAAATGTCAACATGTGGCATCCAAAATTTCAAGATGAACATTGTGTCTTAATTTCAATATTCTCACAACACTTACATTGTGAGATTGATAACTATCAAGTAGAATGGGTCAAACAGGCTGGATCAAGGAGTTGCCTTCCATGGATGGCTTTACTCGCAAAAGGTGAGTTTTGGGGAACCTGCACAACAGTTCAGTTCACCAAGCAGGTACCCGGAATCTCTGTGTGGCGTCTTCAGGGGTCTGCAGGCACTGCTGTGGGGGAGGGAAAGTCAGCTTCTATGAGCACAGTTGCATATACCTTAATCTAGAACCAATCCATGTAATGTAAAGGAAATGGCTAAAAGGGTAGATGAATTTAGATCTTGCCCTAGTCATTTCAACATGCAGCTCAGTTTTTGGAACTACTGACAGCTTAGGTGTTCTCAAATACGTGTTCTGTAGAGAAAAGCTGCGTGGCTTTAGAAATTTCCATCTAGGAAATTGTCTCACATTCAATTTAAATTAGACCTTTTGGAGTTATTTGTGTAGTGCTTCTTATTTTACTGGCAATGCAGTTTTAAAAAATTTCTCCGTAGAAGTAAAGCCTGTTGAGGCCAATGGTACTCCTAGGTAAGTGAGTACAGTATTAAAGTCTGGTTGAAAGTTTACTCTGTCTTGGAACAAGAAACCCTATAAAAGAAAGCAGTCACTTTTAAATGTTGCAATATGTTTTTCTTTTCTTACTAGTGTCTGTTCCACCAAGATGATAAAGGCTTGCATGTCCATTTGGTATATATTAGTGGGGAACTTAACTGCAGCTTAACATATTGTTCATTTTCAACACTGTCACATTGCACTCATATAGAGCACATTTTAATTTCTTGATCAGTAATCAAATGGAAGTTTCTTTTGGCAAATTAAAGCAGGGGAATTTTGTGCAGAAGATAGGATATAGGAATATGACGCCACCTTTTGGTAGAAAAAGTAAATAGCCATGTATTCCAAAGAAAATTCTTCTGATGTGAAATTACACTTTAAATTGCAGTAATGGCAATGTACTTATGCCTAATTCATTATATTTTAAATAATTAAGAGGAAAATCATTGCAAATAAATATTTGCAAGAGGAAAGATGGTTAGATGTACTTGGAGAATAATCTTTAATGACAGGTAGTAAGCCTCACCATTATATCGTGTTATTACTCAGTAGATAGAATTTTTCAGAAAACCAGTAGCAAAATGATAACCTTTATAATGTAGCTCATCTACCCAAAATAAAATAAAATAGTTATACATGTATATTAAGTAGGATGGAGGCAAGTGTTTTTATTGCTTTTAATTCTGTGGCTTTCTTCCCTCCTTTGTTTCCAATTTGGAAGAGAAGGCAAGAAAGGATACAGAGCAAAATTATTAGAGTACATTTCCAAAACACAAAGATGTTGGGATTCTTTGCCTATTTTGAGAGGGAAAGCAACAAGCATTTTGTAAAAAGCCAAAGTGCTTGAATAAACTTAGGTTTATAGTTCACAAGACCATCTTGTTTTTGCTATGCTAATTTAAACCAGCCTGCCAGTTCTATAAAATATGATTAATTCCTCTGACAATAACAGCAGTGGGATTTAACTCTTGCCTCCTATGCAATTGTTAATTGCTCCTGAATTGTTTACTGCTTTAGTCTTTTTACAAGTACAATGGCAAACAGAGAGAACCTTCTTCCCCTTCTATCCTTAAATCCCAGGAGTGATTGAATGTTTGGCAGATTTTGGTTAAGGGTGTACACAGGCTATGACTACAGCTTGTTAGTAAAAAGAAAAATTATGGAGGTGATGACGCCTTTGTAATTATAGGTGTTACAGTTTTAAAGCTAGAATGTTTTTCAAGTCATTGGTGTGCCACACCCCCTATATCCTATGAGCCATGTTTCTTGGAGCCTTTCTGATTTTAGGAGGTGTTTTATGAGGATCCTCATCATCTGTCAACAAGATTCTTTTGTACATTGTAAGGGAGAAAAAAAACCCAAGGAATCATTTTGGATTATCCAAATACGCAAGTAACCTACATTTGAACAACACAATACTGTACAGTTGTCTGCCCATATCCACAGATGTGGTAGCCACGGATTTAAGTATTCACAGGTTAAAAATATTCTTTAAAAAATAATAATCCAAAAAGCAAACCTTGATCTTGCCATCTTATATAAGGGACACTATTTTGCTATGCCATTGCATATAATGGGAGTTGAGTATTCATGGATGTTGGTATCCACGGGGGGTCCTGGAACTAAACCCCAGCAAATATGAAGGGACAACTATAATGCAAAATGCTAGTAGGAAAATATACTGTAGTCACTGGGGACGGGTTGATAGGTTGTTTTGCAACTGCGTTTCCCATTGGAAGGAAGGGCTTTTCTAGGCCTAAAAAAATGCTTCTGCACAACCAGACTGAAAGGAAAGATTTATGGTTTTTTTTTCATTGCCAGTGTTGATTTTTTTCTAAATAAAATATATAAGATTTTGCTAGAATTATGTATAAAATTATTTCACAAATAGTAATGTCATTTGATAGAGAAAATGATAAATCCATCACAAAAAGCCCTCAGAATACCACTTGGGGATAGAGACCATAATAGTTATTTTAACCCACAACAAATTCGGTCATCATTTGCTGCAAACCAATCAATTAATTTGTAAAAGGCTATTCAGACGTGAATATCTCCCAGCATTTTTAAATTAAGTTACTCCCACACACACACATCCCAGTTTTAGACCTTGTGTGCATATGCACTTACTGTACATAAAATCTATTGGACCTCATAACTACTGTATTATGTTTTTACCATGCTAAGAAGTGCATGCTTGAACTGCTTATTTCTTATTAAACACTTAGGCCTAAATGTAATTATTCGACCCAGCTAGGATAAGGTACCTTGATGCTAGTGTTGAGTGGTCAGTCAATGCTTATGAAAATAGCATTGATTTGGTGAGTCTACTTTGCTTGGAGTAGCAATTAAGCCATAAGGTAATATTTATTTGTTTGTTTATTTGTTTTATATCCTGCCTTTCTTCCAGCACAGGGCCCAAAGTGGCTTACAACTATTTAAAATAAAGTTCAGCTAAAACCTTATTTTACATATGTTAAAAAACAAACCAGTCTGTTAAAAAGCACATGGTTAAAACATTCAAAGCACAATTAAAGTATAATTTGAAAAGATAAAAAGCACAGCGTATCACATGGAAAACACCCTTCTGTCAAATTATTTAAAGAACAAATGTCTTGCCTAAATAAAAAGGTCTTTGCCTGCTGACAGAAAGAGAGCAGAGAGGGGACCAATCAAGCCTCATGTAGAATGTAGCCTTTTCCCTGCTTTACGTATTTTTCATTTGCTGGAAGTTTTTACGCAAAGGAACATTTAGAATTGTGAAACTCCCACTTTTCAGCCTGAAATGGAACACTGTATTCTAGCCACCCTAGAGGTGCTATATCGGTGTATTTGTTCAACATGACAAGCCAGGAGAAGCGCTCACCACAGATTGGGATTAAAAAGAAATAAAATTTTGCTCCCTAGTCAGATTTATCACATTCTCTGGCTCTCCATCCCTGATTGGTCCCCTCCCAATAAACCAGAGTACTATATGGAGCCCAGATCAAATGTTTCCTGAATGCTTTCTCTAATTGGTTCTCTTCCAACAAATCAGAGAAAGGTAGCTGCCAGGGATGAGAGTGGAGGTGTCTGGGTGTTAGTTTTGTTTTGTTTTGAAGGCTGGGGATCTCTCAAAAATCATGAATGATACGAAGCTCTCAAAATCATGGCACACGGGCATACACAGAGGCAGATTTCATTAGCCAGAGTGCAATACATTTGGACATTTAAAAAAACAAAAACAAAACCCAAAACTTCTACTTCCACTCATTTGAAGTGCTTTTGTTTTCTTAGCCTCTGTTGACAGTTCCATTTCTCCAACAAAGATTACTTGAAGACTTTTGTTAAAATTTTTGGTCCTTTTGCTATAGAGGCTTTAACTTAAACTAACAAGTGTATAACTCTTAAAATAAGATTGCATATGCCTATTCCCCTCTCTCATGGCTGAGCAAATAAACCTTGTCTCAGCTTTCTCAGACAATCCCCAACACACACACAGGCACAAGATGCTACCATTTTGGTTGTGAAAGCTACTGAGATTTGTTACTTGGAACAGAAAAGGGAATTTGTGCAGCCCTCCAGCAGTTGTTGCACCACATGTCCCCAAAGCCCTAGCCTATATAGTTTATGGCGAGGAATGCTGGGAGTTCCAACCCAACGTCGTCTGGAGCAGTGCTACTCTAAGTGGTAGTCCCTGGACTCTGAATTGGTCTCTGAACCATTGGCTGCCAGTCTCTGGTGAGTTTACAGGAAAGGGGGAAAAAGCAATTGTAGCCAATTGTCACAAATATGGTCCCAGTCCCTGGCACAATGGGGAAAAAATAATCCCAGCATCTGACAACTTGAGAAGCACTGATCTGGAGGTCTGCACAATCTCCCTCCTTGAATTAGAATGTATAAGACTTATGTAGGTCTGGGAGACCTGGATCCAAATTCTTGTTCAGCATGATGAACTTCCCTTGTGCTTTATACTTACCTTCCTTCCCTCCCTCTTTTCAAATAACACTGCATGCCCCACCTAGGTTCGCTGTAAACAGCTTCTGCCTATAAACAACTCATCATATAATCCTAGTTTTTTTGGAGAGAGGTGTTTGCTGGAAGGGAAGGAAGCAAAGGAATAATTGTAATCATATTTAGTTAAGAGGAAACTACACTATCATCTGTTGCATCTCTGAACATACTCTAGACCAGAGTAATCAAGGGCTATGGGTCGACAGCCTTTGTAGTTAACAAGAATCTAGATCACTTGGAAGGCTCAGCCAAAAACAAACACTTGTGCAATTTCAGAGTGTCCTGGTTTCTTCACAAACACAAATCCTTTGTTTGCTAAACAATCCATGAGCCTCTCCTCATCTTCTGGGAAGTAAGTATAAGAGAACTAATACAGTCCACATACAAAAATTCCCTTGCAACATTTTGGCATAGGACAGCTGAAGGTTGTTCTTACTCAAATCCTTTGGACTAACTGGGTATCTTTCAGCTGCTGATTAGACCACAGGAACAAATTGAAAGTATTAGCACTTTGATGCACTCTCTCTTTTTAAAAAAATGTAATATTTTAATATGCATTTGAGTGCCTACATTGGTTGCAGAATGTATCTATAACTATAGACAGTAGCTGACTTGCCATCCGCTGATTCAATTATCCACAGGTGGTGATGGCAGGGGTGGGTGGGAGGAGGCGAACTCGCACTTGCAGCTACTCTTTGAGATCCTGTGTGAGATCCTCAAAAGCAAACTCTACTGATGGGCTGCTTTTAATTATTGTGCAAAACTTCCAGCCCTATGCACAAGTTCGGGAAAAAGTCCAGGTGAGATTAAAAACCTGGAGTTTTCCCCCTTTAAAAAAAAAAGTGTGGTGGGTGGGGGAAAGGAGGGGGCAAGCTTGACTCCCCCCTCCCTTCCCCTGGGAGGGGTCTGGTGGCGCAGCGGAGCTAGCATGGAATGG
Source organism: Gambelia wislizenii (assembly GCA_030847615.1). Lineage (NCBI taxonomy): Eukaryota > Metazoa > Chordata > Lepidosauria > Squamata > Crotaphytidae > Gambelia > Gambelia wislizenii. The sequence continues at coordinate 67,759,839 of JAUMIR010000002.1, forward strand.
GCGGGGGAGGGAGGGAGGGAGGAGGCAAGCTCCCCTCCTTTCTCCCTTCTCTGTGGTGGGAGGGGTCCGGTGGCACAGCGGAGCTGGCAGGGGATGGGCGGGGAAGGGAGGGAGCAAGGAGGGAGCTGGCCCATGGATACAGGGGTCCTACTGTACCTTCATGAAGTTACCTTCTAAAGGAGGAGTTGGGCATGTTAGTACCTGTTGATGGTACTAAAAAAGGGCCCAAAAATGGTGAAGAAAGTTCCCAGACCAAAAAGTAAAACAATAACAATCCATAAAAACTTTTCATTTTTGTCATGAGGGGAAGACATGACATTTCCTCATCCCTGTTTAAAGCAATAGCAAGAGGACTTATGTTCTATGGCCATTTATAGTACTAAGCACTCTCTAAGCAGTTTACAATGTGTTAGCTAATTGCCCTCAACAAGCTGTATAGAAGGATGGAAGACTGAGTCAACCTGGAGCCCTGTGGGATCAAACTCACAACATTGTGGCTGCAGTACCAGCATTTAACCACTGTGCCACTAGGGCTCCTTAGTTTAAAGGGGTGATGAACACACATCGTATAAGTCTGAAGGCTGCTAGAGAGATGTTATGAACTTAGACCACTTCAAGTGTCACAATGCTGGACATCATATCTATATGTCAGGAAATGACATGGATGTGACCACAAGATGGAGCTGTAAGCTTAGTAATGAAAGTAGGTAAGCTCCAGTGGCAGGTGTGTGTGTGAGTCAGCACTTGAGAGTATGCACATTTGAGATGCTGATGTAACAGGCATTGTTTAACTGCCTATAAAAAGGAGATGAGAATTATCTCCAGTGTGGGTTTATTGTGGATGGTGGTTGGCGAAGCAGTTTGTTGGTTTAAGAGGGATTGTCCTATACTCTGTATATATATTGTAAGTATACTGCAAACAAAGATTAAAGCCCTCAAGTTGAGTGAAGGCTGGCCTTGTTGCTGTCATTATTTGGCAAGCCAGAGCTCAAGGCAGTGTACTGGGATGAAGGGATTTTTTCCTTCTCAGCCTGAAGTCTTTTGCAGAAGTCTCTCCAGAAACCTTCTCCTTGGTGTCCTGTCGATGTGGAACAACTCTGCAGTTGGTCGTGGTGGACACAGTGCGTCTTTCTACACCCCAAACACTATAATACTCATCAAAGTAATGTTAAATAAGCCATTGTTATCCCCATACTTGCCTGTGGGTTGGTGTGGGGAGAGAGACTGAGACCATTGTATAAGACCATATAACCTAAGTTAATGGCTCAGGTATAATTTAAACTGTGTTCAGTGATCATTATTAAAAGATATTGGAGATTGGATTTTAAAAATCCATTTTTAAACAATAGGACTTTCCCCTCCCCCTACCACTGCAGCACCCCCTCACAAAGAAAATCTGGCCCTGAACCCCATACAGCAAATTTTGAAACTGTGCAGATGACTGCAATGGGAAAAGGGACTGAACCACCCATTCCTCTGGCAAGTGTCATTGTGTCACTGGGAGGAATGAGTTGGATATCTCACTGTGCTTCTGATGCAAACACAAGAGTGAAATCATATTAAGTTTCTCAACTGATGGAACTGCTTTCATAATCGGAAACTGAATAGGGCAATTCCCTCCCTCAGCCTGCAGTGTCCCCCCCCCACCCTCCAGATAAGATCTTCAGGAGCGTGGAAGGCTGTGGGGGAAGGAGGAGAAATGTTGAAAGTCCCATTGTATTTCCACTTGCACAGATATCTACCTGCATGGCTTCTGGATCTTAGCCCTAATGTACATCTATGAGATCCAGTGTGGTGCAGTGGTTTGAGTGTTAGACTAGGACTATGGGAGACCAGGGTGCAAATCCCCACTTGGCCTTGTAAACCCACTGATCTGGGGCAAGTCACACACCCCCTTGGGCCCCGAGGAAGGCAAAGGCAAACCCCTTCTGAACAAATTTTGCCAAGAAAACCCTGTGATAGAGTCACCATAAGTTGGGAATGACCTGAAGGCACACAACAACAACAACAACTATTCAAATATGTAGAGCCTAAAACCAGCACCTTGACATACTCCCAAGATACTAGTATAGATCTTGGAGCACTAAAATATAATTTTTTCACTAGTGTGCTCCCATAATGGTATGAGTCGATTCTTGACAATCTTTGAGTAGCAGTTCCATGCAGATAAAATCATCAAGGATCAAAATATAATCCAGTGACAAATAATGATATGACAGAATGGCTCTTGCCTACAATGGTGATTTAAGAGAAAAAAAAAACCAAAGTAAACAAACACTGATATCTTGAGCAATGACTGGCATGAATCAATTACCGGTAGTACAATACTATGTTTGCTATACTCTTCTGATTGGCTTCTGTTAAATATAATCTCTCATTTAATATGTAAATAGAGGCATAAATACACAATCTGTTTCCATCCCTTCTGATTGAGAAAAGAGATAAGCCTAATATTACCCAAGCCATGGTTACATACTATTAATTTTCAAGGAGGTAGCAGGAAGAAGCAATGAAAAAGGCAGTCTTCTGCATTTGGTTTAACAAAATTATTTACAAGGTCAATGCACTGATTTTTGCCTTGAACACCTTCTCTTCCAGTAATGCATTTGCATTATTGCAGACCTGGCCCAAGAGCGGGAGGATACTTTATAGCTCCTGCTACCACACACAGTCTTTATTTTTTATGCACTCTGGAGTGTGCTCACCTCCAAGGAAGTTTGTGGGGCAAGTTTTCAGACAGTTTTTAGAAAGCAAATTCGGTGGGCTTTCGACAGGTAATTGTTGCTTTTTGTTTTATTTCTCATATGGATTCTAACAACCTGAATGGTTATTTTAAATAGTTGTAACTACTTTAAGCTTCAAGCCATGGGCTTGTCTACACCATCAAATACCCTGAAGCCCCATGCGAACACCCCTGAATCTGCTGTGATCTGGCCGTACATGGCTTGGCCTTTCCCCCGAATCTTGGGCTATCTGGCCACATGTGTCATGGACAGATTCACAGCATTTCAGAGTATCCTACCAGAATGTGCAGTATGTGGGATTTGGGTTGTCCACTGCTGCCACCGCCACCAATTTTACAGCTTTGGAGACAGTACTCGGTGGAAGGGAGAGGTTTTCTCCCTTTCCTTGGCTCAGCAGCACTGCCTCCACCCACTCTCCTGCTTACCCATCACAGGAAGAGGTGCTTGAACAAACTGATGGAAGCCTTCAAGGAAGCAATGGGCGAGTGGGAGAACAGGCAGAGGCAGTGCTGCCAAGCCAGGAGAAGGGAGAAAATCTCTTCCTTCCACTGGGAACTGGCTCCAGAGCTTTAAAATTGATTGTGGTAGCAGTGGTGGCAGTGGTGGTGGTGGACAAAACTCTGCAGGGACAGTGAAGACATGTCCCTGTGGAGTATAATAATGCACAAGGCTTCAGGGGGAATGGGGGGGGGGATGTGGGCAAAACTCCATTCAGAGTTTTTGCTCCACATATAGACAAGCCCTATATAGTTTATGGACTGTTGACTGGGATGACTGGTTTCATTGGCACAAGGCACTTGCTCAGCCAAAAAAGAGGCATTTGTTCATTTAAAATGTTTCCATACTTCCTCTTGAAGCAAGACCTCACCAGAGTGGTTCATAAAGTAACGTAACAACAACAACAGTGAAATCTAAAATACAGTTGATTACGTCAACATAACTTTTAAAAGGGTTACCACAAAAACAACATAATAACCATAAAAACCACAGCATAAAGAAGGAGCTATATTCCACTATAAGCACTGTAGGACTTGCTGGTCTTTAAGTCTAGATCAAGGGAAGTAATAGTGCCACTCTATTCTGCTTTGGTTGGACCTCACATAGAATACTGTGTCTAGTTCTGGGCACCACAATTCGGAAAGGATATTGAGAACCTGGAATGTGTCCAGAGGAGGGCGACCAGGATGGTGGGTGGTCTGGAAGCCATGCCTTATGAGGACTGGTTTAGGGAGCTGAGCATGTTTAGTGTGATGAAGAGAAGGTTGAGAGGGGACATGATAGCCATGTTTAAATATTTGAAGGGATGTCATAATGAGAATGGAACAAGCTTGTTTTCTGCTGCTCCAGAGACTAGGACACAGAACAATGGGTTCAAATTACAGGAAAAGAGATTCCACCTAAACATTAGGAAGACCCTGCTTGACAGTGAGAGCTGTTTGGAAGTGGAATACACTGCCTCATAGTATGGTGGAGTCTCCTCCTTTGGAGGCTTTTAAACAGAGGCTGGATGGCCATCTGTCAGGGATACTTTGATTGTGTATTCCTGCATGGCAGGGGTTGGACTGGCTGGCCCTTGAGGTCTCTTCCAACTCTATGATTCTATGATTCTAAGTTTAAAAATAGTCAAATGAAGAGCCACATGAACAATCTAGAAGAGTGTGGCCACCACACGAAAGGCACAGGGAAGGCAGGTGACGACAACTACTGATGGTGGCAGTGATGTTGATGTTGATGATAAGTAGTAGTAGGATGTGTGTGACTGTATATCCATTTACTTTGGAGTAAGCTCCACTGAATTCAACAGCACTTACTTCTGAGCAAAGATGAATGGGATTGCATTGCACAGTGTGTGGCAAGTGTCACTTTTTATAGCTAGCTCATTTTGTGAAGCAGGCTAAAAAATAGGTTGGGTATTTCTGGTCGCAAAACCCTTGTGTCCGTGGAAATTGTCCATGCATGTATTACTCTCACAGTGGGGAATTACACAGTTGTGTAATGTATGAGATCTTTAACCTATGTATACCAGTGGGGCTAAGGAAAGACATGGAGCAAGAGACCAAAAATAACCTGAAAAAACTTCATTGAACTGTTTAAACAGCATTCACAAACACACACTCCTCCAGCCCCCACACGAGACTATCGAACTAAGGCAGGAAATAGAAGTACATTAGATTGAGATTCTGTGGCTATGCTGCACCTGGTCCTTAAGAGTATGGCTCCTTGGGAGTAGCAGCAAGCTGATGCACCAAAAATGGGGAGTTAGACTTATACAGAAGCAGGGGAAGAAGCACCTGTCTGGGCAAGATGCTAGCCAGGGGTCAGAGGATTTAGGGATTTAGGAATAGAAAGGGAAGGGGGAGGGAAGGTGGACCAGACTGTCGTGGAGAATAGAGCAAGGAGGTCTGAACACAAACTGATTTTTCCAGGGTTTTTTATATGAAGGTACAATCTAGATGGAAAAAAAAATTGTCTTCAGATGCTTCCCAATGGTTGAAACAAAGGAATCTGAGATAAGCCAGGAACGGGTAGACAGGTATATCTTTAGATCTGGTAATTGACAGACAACCTCCCTTTTAAGTTGTACATATGCAGATTCAGGAACAGACTTCGTGTGGCAATGGGAACTCCCAACCACAGGTATGGTCTTTCCTTACCAGAGGTGAGGCAGGAAGAACCATTTCCTATGTCAAAGAATTATCCCCTGTTTATGCTAAAAGGTGTGAATGTTGGAAAATTTATTAGGCTCCTTTGTAGCTAGTACAATGGCCAATGTTTTTCCCATCAGCCCTTGAAAAGCCCAGGTTGGCCAAATTGATATCAAACTACTGCCAATTATAAGTGAACCAAGATGGGGGATGATGGGGTCTTTTTTAGGGGATAATAGGTCTCATTACATTTCCACCCACAAATACAAATCTAATGCAGCCAAAATTGAAGACTTGTGGTTACACTGTAGGACCGAGCCACAGCACACAGACAGTGTTCCTTCCATTCCATTCCATTCCTTTATTTATACTTGACTTTGAGTAGATATTCAAAATAAATATCTAACAAAATAAAAAGAACTACAGATAAAAGCTCAACCTTGTGCTGATTGTGGCCATATAAAGCAATTTAAAGTTGCCCTCAGCATGACTGCTATACCATGTATGGTGCTCTTGACTTTCATATATTTTTGTACAGAGCAAAGGTATTTTCCAGATTAGGCTATTACAGGGACCCTGTCAGTTCATTTCATTGGCTAGCATCCTCTTAGTGACAGACAGACATAACTCTGCTGATGGATATTTACACTACACAGAAGCAGCATAGTAGCTTGGCCACTGAGAATTACAGGGGCTCCAGATGTTGTGATCCTGCACTTGCCACATTTACATCCTCTCCCTTGCCTCCTCCATCTTTTTTCTTTCCATGGAAAATCTACTAAGGAGAAGGAGACAGAACAGCTACACATTGCCTTCTAGTGGCTCGAGTGAGGAGATCTCCCACAGAACACGCTCCTAGACTCTAGTTACCAAGGTCCCTACTACCACATTGAATAAATACAGATCCAAATTTCATTTCATTTCTAATCTGCTAGTCTACATTCCCCACTCTAGACAGTTTCAGATCCTATTCTGGTGCACAATCGCCCAGGAAATGGGTATGTTTAGGGTTCTGTCCTGGGCCCAGTGCTATTCAACATCTTTATCATTGACTTGGATTACAGAATTAGGGGCATGCTTATCAAATTTGCAGATGACACCAAATTAGGAGAAGTAGTTAATACCCTAGAGGACAGGGTCAAAATTCAAAATGACCTGGATAGACTGGAGAGCTGGGCCAAAGCTAACAAAATGAAATTCAATACGGAGAAATGAAAAGTACTGCACTTAGGGCGGAAAAACGAAATGCATAGATACAGGATGGGGGAGACCTGGCTGAACGAGACTACGTGCGAAAGGGATCTAGGAGTCCTAGTAGACCACAAGTTGAACATGAGTCAACAGTGTGATGCAGCAGCTAAAAAGGCCAATGCGATTTTGGGCTGCATCAATAGAAGTATAGTGTCTATATCAAGGGAAGTCATAGTGCCGCTCTATTCTGCCTTGGTCAGACCTCACCTAGAATATTGTGTCCAGTTCTGGGCACCACAATTCAAAAAGGATATTGACAAATTGGAGCATGTCCAGAGAAGGGCAACTAAAATGGTGAAAGGTCTGGAAACAATGCCTTACGAGGAGAGACTTAGGGAGCTGGGTATGTTTAGCCTGGAAAAAAGACAGTTAAGAGGCGATATGATAGCCCTGTTTAAGTATTTGAAGGGGCGTCACACTGAGGATGGAGTGGGCTTGTTTTCTGCTGCTCCAGAGACAGGAACACGGAGCAATGGATGCAAGCTCCAGGAACAGAGATTCCACCTCAACATTAGGAGGAACTTTTTGACAGTCAGAGCTGTTCGGCAGTGGAACACACTTCCTCGGAGCGTGGTGGGGTCTCTTTCCTTGGAGGTCTTTAAACAAGGTCATCTGTCAGGGATGCTTTGATTGTGTATTCCTGCATGGCAGGCGGTTGGACTGATTGGCCCTCATGGTCTCTTCCAATTCTATGATTCTATGAAAAGCAAAGTGCCGACAGTAGTTGCCCTTTCTGAAGACAGAACTGGCACCTGCCCCACCACCGCAAAGCTAGCCACCCAATCTGGTTTCAGAGAGGGTGACTACTGCTGGGACTTTGCTTTTCCTGAAGCTCAGAGTCAAGCATGAGTAACAGCTTTGAATGGGCAGTAAAGGTAAAAATCCAATGCAGATTTGGGCTTTGGTAGGTGTAGCACTGACATTTGGGCCAGAGTATTCCAAATTTCATGTGCTGCAGCTCTGGGCCAAAGCAGTCCAAATTTCATCTGGATTTTTACACACACACACACACACACACACACACACACACCCTGTAGTCAAGCCCATAATGCCATCACTCAGCATATCTGGCTGGCTTTTAAGTGGATTGGACAAGGAGATGGAATGCAGGTACAAGATCCTAGCTATGCCTCTCAGGAAGAACCTTGCCCGTAGCTTTTTGTACTACAATATCAAACTCCAAAGGGCAAGAACTCCAAGAATCTCCCAGCCAGTGTGGCCAGTGTCTGTGCTGGCTGAGGGATTCTGGGAGCTGTAGTCCAAAAAGTACCTTTCCCAAACGCTTCATCTCTTATTCAATGCTTCCATTCTGCTGAACAACAATAATGACAACAAAAAGCCAAAGTGATCCTTGTCTTCCCCTTGAACCCTGGTCAATGCAAGACTTTTCAGGATAAGAGCTGGAACGTCACTAAATGTTTCTGCTGCATTTGGAACTGTTAATTAAAGAAGATTACTTTTCAGTAACCTCTGTAAAGTGGTTATCTCAATTCACAGTGGAGTGGCACCACGAAGCACAGAAATGTGTATCCCAAGGAGCTTGGCAATCGTTACAAGCCCTGTTTTGGAATTTGGCCCAGGAGGTAAATTGTACCTTGCTTGTTTCTGAATATCTGAGACCAAGAATGTAAAAGTGCTAGAGGGTAGAGTGACTAGAGGGTGAGTGTTGGAATTATACTTGCTGAGCTCATTGAGCAAAATGGCAGAGGAGTGTGGAGGGGACCTGGCTTTGTGCGTAGTCCATCCATTAATGTATGTGCCATGTGCACAATGTCAGCTTACTTTTGCTAACCTTGCAAGGAAGAGACATTGATCATCTAAAGTGACAAGTACCCATGACATGTTGAGAAAGGACTGTGTGTAGTGGTGGTTGTGGTTGTGAATCTGCTTTGAGTTTCAGTCTAAACTTTAAAGGCCCTGAACCTATTTGGGGAATAAGTTTAAGAACCATGAATAGCTCCTTTACTGTTAGACTAAAACACAGAGTGGGTTCACCGCCTCAGTGAAACGGAAGTCATTGGTATACATATGGCTGACAAGTTGTGGGATCAAAATGTAGACTTTATGTGTTCTTAATGCTTCTCTTCAGTCAACACTGAAATTGAGTCCTCAGTCTACAGCAGTACTACTCAAAGTAGTTGGTCTGTGGCAAGTTTCCAGAAAAGAAGGAAACAGTTGTGACTAATGGACACAAATATGGTACCAATCTCTAGCATATTTGGAAAAAAAAAAAGCTAGTCTCCCACCTCAGATAGCTTGTGATACACTGGTCCACAGACCGTTTAAGTGTCATGTCTCATCTATTTTACAACAGTGTAAGTGAAGGATATTATTACTAGTATTATTAGTATTATTTCTACTTTGCCTTTCTCCCCAAATTAGGACTCCAACCAAAATGGGAGTGAGAAAACCAGGTAAGTAGCCACTTATATGTCTGCCCTTAATGTCATGGGCAACTTGCCCAGTGAATATGTTGCTTGATTAATATAGGTATCTGAAAGGAGAGTCAGTCCGGTGTAGTGGTTTTAGCACTGGACTATGCCTCTCTTAGCTTCAGACGAAGGCCAAGCAAACCCTCTCTGAACAAATTTTGCCAAGAAAACCTAATGATAGGTTTGCCATAAGTCGGAAACAACTTGAAGGCACACAACATCAACAACAACAGAAGCTGACTATGGACTTTTCCTTACCGTATTCTTTTTCCAGTGAAAGCTGATAGTTCTAAAGCCCTATCCTTTCTTTTCATTGCTGACTTGTTTTATCCTACTTGAATTGTAAACCCACAGATTGGAGTCCCTGCCATTTCCATTATTTGGACAGCACCTAGCACAGAGTTTGAAAATGTTACTTTCTGGGCTACAGCTTCAAGATATTCTGGCAGTTGTAGTCCAAAAAGTAGTTTTTCCTATAGCTGACTTAGCAAATGTAGTGCCTAAAAGATACTTAAAAGTAATAACAGTAGTGGCTGTACATTAGTGTTACTAGCACTACTGCTCAGACAAGATTATTCAGATATTTATCTGATCATTCAGTTATTTTGAAAGCAACTAAAACCCTATGTTCAGACAGACAGACAGCCTGTCTGTCTGTCTGTCTGTCTGTCTGTCTGTCTCCCTTCCACAGGTGAAGGTCTTTATGCTTAGCCACAAATCTAGGTAAGAGAATACTGCTGGATTGTAATTTATACTTCTGCAGTCTCCTACTGCTAAGCCCCAACACAATACATCCATTTGCCTGCAAATTGAGAATTGTGTTCAACCCACTGTGGTTCTGATGTAACAATATCATCTTGCTGAGAAGCTTTTCCCGACTGCTGAGATGTACAGCACTTACGCTGAACAAAAAGCAAGTTCCCAGCAGTAACTTCAATCCTCACCCTCTACCCTCTATACTCTTACTGAGTTTTACTATAATATAATGTTAAAATACATATCAGGCAGTATATTAGCACTTGCAATGTCTGCATTTGTGCTGAATGCGTTAACCCTCTCCACTGATACTATACCATGAAGTGACTCTTAACGGGTTCTTAGAAGTCTTTTGTGCTTTCCTTAGAGATATACGTTTGTTTTGCAGGACAGCACATCTGCTAGTTCTTGTAAATTTGTTGCTCTCTGTAATACCCAGTCTTGTGTGATATGCCATAGTTATCATATGAGAAGATTGTACATGTAGCCATTAAATTTGCTCCCTTTTAATTCAGTAATATAGAAAGCAACAGAAACCTTAAGTCTGATTTAAAACAAATACAGCGTTGCATTTTCTGATTTACCCCAGGACAACACTGATTGAAATAAGGTTCAAAATTCTATCACTAATCCATGCACACCCCCATGGAGTACATTTTGGCTGTAATTCTTATAACAGTTATTCTGGAGCATCCCATTGGTTTCAGTGATCAGAGAATTGCTGGCTTTAGCTTGGCAGTTCAGTTTGAACTAAGATGCCAAGCTGGTGCTTTCATGATAGCAGCAATAACTTGAGCTTCAAGCTGGATTCTGTCAACCTGATCCTAACCATTTGCAGCAGTGTAGCAGCCTGCAATGCTGGCATCAGTTCATGGTTTCTGATGTTGGGTTGGTGTAGCAGTTGGAAAGTCATTCTCTATTAAGCCTTCACTTCCTGGAGGAGCAGCACGTCTGTCTGGCCTGTTTGCACAGCTTACTTTCACAAACACAGAAAATAAGGGGGACCTACAAGTTCTTCCTCTCCCCACATTTCACATGAAGCTCTGGTGGGACTATTTTGCTACCATGGCCTTTCACAAATGCAGAAAATAAGGGGGACCTACAAGTTCTTCCTCTCTCCACATTTCACGTGAAGTTCTGGTGGGACCATTTTGCTACCATGGCACAAACTGGGAAGGGAGAAACCTAACGTGTGTGTGCAGATGGAGGGAGGGAGGAAGGGAATACCTGATAACAACAACAATAATACAATTACAACAATGCCGCTTAACTTTTTCTTTACCAGTGGCCCCTTTAAATATCTTTTGTTGCCATGGTCCCCCAAGACTTTAGACTTCATTATTAGACTAATAATGAAAAAAATACCTAATACCCAACAACAACAACACAATTATAGGAGCCCTGATGGCGCAGTGCTTAAATGTCAGTACTGCAAGTCACCATGTTGCAAATTCGATTCCAGTGGCCTCCAAGGTTCACTCAGCCTTCCATCCTTTCGTAGGTCGGTAAAATGAGTACCCGACTTGTGGGGGCAATTAGCTAGGAAACTGCTTAATGCGTAAATTGCTGTGTAAATTGCTATTGCTTAAAACAATTTGTAAGCCGCTCTGATAGCCTTGTGGCTGAAGAGCAGGGTATAAATAAATAAATAAATACACCATCCATGAAATCTTCCCTCAGAGGCACTGGAATGGGAGGGAAGACTTTTCTCCTGCTTCTTCCGGCAATTTGTGGCTAGAGTAGATTGAATGACAATGCGCAGGCCAAGCCAGCCAGCCTCTGCCTTAGCTCCTGTCACATGGACACTCCACTGCAGGCAGAAGGTGGTTTGAGCAGCTTTCAAGCCTTCACAGACCCCCTGTGAGAACATTGTGGACCCCTGGGGGTCCCAAGACCCCAGCTTAAGAACCACTGGTCTAGATACTTGGCGAAAGTAGCATGCAAAAGCTCTGCCTCGTTCAGAGAAGAGTGGATCCAGCGACCATTGTCTACCACTTCTTAAAATGGAAATTAATAGGAAAGGGAGCAAAGGAAGGGGTAGAATGGTCACCTCTAACTTCTTTGTGAGTCTTTGGGCTCACCTTTGCCCCACCCACAGACTGTGGAGCTTCAGCCTTCTGCTCCAACATCAGCAGCCCTTTGAGGACAGCATGCTGGATTCCCATTGTGGGGTGGCTGGCAGCTAATGACAGCCTGCTTTGCTCCATTCTATTCCCCCTCCCTTGATGGCTTTGGCTACTCCCACCAGCCAGAGGGGGTTTTTTTTAGCAGGTGGCAGCCTATCTGGTGCAGCATTTGTAAAGAAAGTCTTTCTCCCCATGGGAAGCAGAGCCGGGATGACCAGAGGACCCCAAGGGGTTCCCCAAGAAGTAAAAAGAGGGCCTGGAACCCCAAAGCAGCCTCCCATCTCCTTCCAGGGTTTTTGTTTTTTGCAGCCTGTAAGCTCCTTGGGGCAGAAGGTGTCCTCTCAGTATAGGCTCACTGAGAGGCACCTGGAAATCTGGGAACAAACTAACCCAGGAGTAGCCAAAACAGCAGAAATGCACAGCAGAAAGGGCACAAAAACAAAGGGATCGGCTAGCAGCTGCTCCACAGCTCTGACCCAATTTCACACACAAAAAGACTTACAGACAGCAAGGTTCATCCAAAAATATCTGGAGGTCTTTATCTTTAGTTTCAGTATACACAAACACAGTATATACACAACAAACCTCATTAACAAACTCAACAGCAACACTCCTCTTTCTCTGCAACACCAACCCACATACAATGCATTGTGTGCTTTGGCTATATAGGAGTGTTTACTAGTCATCCCTCTGCATAGCCACATATGTAAACAAACACACTTTAGCTGTGCTAGTCTGTGGTCTGTTGCTCCAACATTTTTCCTTTTGCACTTAAAGCAATATTACCCTGACATAAAGAGGGAGGAAAGGGCTCATGTTTTGGGGTGCAGAAGGGATGAAGAGCACAGGAAGGAGGGGAACCAACCCTGCAAGGTAGGACAGGAGGAAAAAGAAGAAAGAAGAGAGTGGGGGACACATAGAAAGCAACATTATTTTCCTCCATGCATGCATATTAAGGCAGCAAGGGGAGCTCGGTGAGTATTTAGTTACCGCAGCTCAATAGGCAAAGATGCGGCTGTAGGCCAAGTGATGCTGAAAAACGCCTTCAAACTGCTGATTGGCCAGCTAACAGAGCACTATGATTGGTTGGGTATGTTGCCTAAGTGACGAATCAGCACACTGGGAACAGCAACATACCCAAGAGAATTATATAGATAGATAACTCAGCACTAATGCAGCGGTCAAGATATGCTGGCAGCTATGTCGATATACATCATTCTCTCTCTCTCTGCAGCAATACACTGCATACTCCCCAACTGCTCTGATTTGGTAGGACAGTCCTGATTAATTCTGTGTTGTCCCACTTTTTCAGCTGCTTTTAAAATGTCTCAGTTTTGCTCTCCGCTCCCCACTTTCTCTCTTTGTCCTCAGCTTTCTTAAGTTGGCACAGACCACGTTAAAAATGCAAAAGTAGTTTGCGCTGAACTCAGCAGGGAGGAGAGGGGGCAGAAGCTTGCCCTTCCCAGTCAGCTCAGACAAAAGCAAACTGCTGCAACCTGTCCTAGCCTGTCTGTTTGTTCTTCCTCATTCATAGCTTTTGCCATCTTAACAGCTGTCTGATGTTACTTGGCCACACATATCCCATTTTTCATCTGTGTAATGTTGGACGGTATGGTTATGGAATGGCTATCAGTATTTGAAGAAACTGGGCATTGAGTCTATGGCAGACTGCTGTGTTCTGCTTCCCTCCTCCCCCTAAAAGCCAGCTCACGCTCCCCAAATCTGTGCAGTTCTTCTTCCTTGGAATACTTCTTTCTTGAGGTGGAGTGTGTCTAAGGAGATTTTCACGTGGGGGCTAAAAGCCCTGATTCTGTCCCGCCACCTCCTCTCCCGTTTCTACAATGGAATGAAGGTAAATGTTCGCACACTTACCTCCATTCTGGAACAGGAATGGTCCTCCTTCCTCCTTGCCCGGCTGGCCATAAATGCAGCTGTTGTAAAGCTGCTTTTATGACCGGCCAGGGGAACTCCTGTTCGTTCTCTCAAGAGAACGAACGGGACGGAAATTCAAATTAAAAACCCTCAGCTGTCAAAAGAAAGAATAAAAATAAAAAATAAAATAAAATAATACAAGTAACCCGGGAAGGGGGGTGGGAAGGGTGGCACTTACCTGGCTGTCCAGATCGTGGCAGGAAGTGCCTGCCACGGAGCTCCTCCCCCGTCTCTATCATTCCAGAACAGGGACGGGATCCAATTTGCACACCCATGATTCTGTAACAGTAACGGAACCGGGTGCCTATTAACGACTTCTCCCCGTGATTACTATATCATGGGGAGAAAACAGAACAGGCATAACATAGGAACAGAACAGGGTGGATGTTGTCCGAAAGGGAAAACCTTTCCCGACCCTGTTCCGTTCCAGACACGGGATATATAGCCCCTGTGAAAATCTCCTAAGTGTAACTTCCATCCAAAATCCTATTTAGCACTGAAATGCAAAATGTTATATGGAGGAAACTGATGACTGGATGCCTAATCAGAGCTCCAGGACCACAAAATACTTATGACAAAAAGGAAAGCTGTTAAGTGGCAAGCATTAATTTTGCTAGATTCAGTGAAATAAAACACCAACATTGTTGTAGAGAAGAGAGATTTAAAAAAAAAAAATAGAATAAACCAGGGGTCATTTCATTTCTAAGCCTGCTAAAGCAAATAATTGGGTATTTGGATTTTTAAAAAATCAAGGAAAAAATCTGTTTCTGATTAGTTGGCGCTAATGTTGTGTTCTGTCATTATAGCAGATTGCTTAATTGTGCTGCTGATTACTTTTCCTGAGTTCTTCATAGTGATGCCGTTTCTGCAGCAAGCAGTGGAAACACTAATTACTAGGAAGAATGTTGTCTCAGATTTTGTTACAGGCTTGTACACATTTTTAAAGGATGAGGTATATGGAGTTTGCTTAATTCTCCATCCTGGCTTGTTTGTGTAACCCATCTCACTTGGTATTCACTCCTCCTTGGGGATTGTCAAAAAAAAAAGGGGGGGGGAAGCAGAGACTAAAAAGCTGCCAGAACAACGGGAAAGTTCTTGGAACACAAATAAACAATTTTTGAGCATCCTCCAGATGATGTCGTCTAGTACCCTGGACTTTCTTCTCACTCAGCAGCTGCATATTTACCTCATTGCTTGTGGTTGTACAAGGCGAGGCGATACCTGTTTTGTTTCTCAATATATGCAAAGTGCAGCTTCACTAATACGAACATCTGCAGAGCACAGTAATTGTACCGCATATCCCAGCCTCACTTTCTTAATGACCCATCAACATAATATAATTTGATGTTATTTAAGTTGCACTCTAGTCACCTGCAGCAGACTCGGTTCCTTTGAACCGGTAATTCAGAGGGAGGGGGAGGAGGGGGGAGGAGAGGAAGAAGAAGAAGAGGAGGGGAAGGAGGAAGAGGAAGAGGAAGAGGAGGAGGAGCCTGAGCCTTCAGGTTTGTTGGAATTAATATGACAGACTACAGTACTACATAAATAAAATACCTTTCCATTAAGACCCCCTGCTGATAACTGCCTGGTTCACTTGCTGTAACACATGGTAATGTATAATCCCTATTTCTTCTTCCTTTTTGTCATACTAACTAATGAAGTTAATAGGAAGAAGCACATTGCTCATTATTGAGAAAACATGGTAATTACAGCATCTATTTATGTGGATAATAAGGAAAGTGCAAGGTAATGAATGTATTGGGGGGAACAAATAAGTCTTCTGACAAGATAGGAAGTCCTCCCCATTTTGAGGGACTGATCTTCCTACTGGTGGAAATGGTCTTCGTTGTGTTTTTCATTTTTTAAAATGTGTTCTCACACATTTTGCCAGCACTTCCACACAAAAGCTAAATAAATAAATAACAATTTAAAAAATCCACACATAGGTACACACCCACTTACCTTCTGCTTTAAAGCTGTGCTAGCCCCATCCTGCTTCAGGATGGGGCTAGCACAGCTTCAGGGCACTTTGGAGGTTGTCATCAAGAAATACCTGCTGCTCAAGATGAAGTAACGAAACATCTAGCACAACAGAAACGAGAGGGCGGAGCATTATCCCACCTTAGGGCCTGTCTATACAAGCCCCCACAAAAGGGAGTGCCCTGCAGTAGTGGTACTTTGCAGCAGCTGTGACCTGTCTTAGTGGTGTTTTGGCCCCGAAAAGCTTTGCAGCCACGAGTGAATTACTTGTGTTTCACCTATCATAATCTGCCATCACCAATTTTTTTTTTTAAAAAAAAACTACAGTAGCAACCCTGTATCGGCTGATTTGCCAACTGTGGATTCAATTATCTGTGGTTGGCGATGGGGGGGAGGGAGGGGGAGGAGTGATCTCAACTCCCCCCTCCCTTCCCCTGGGATGGCTCCATTCACAGTGGGGCCATGGTGGGGGCGAAGGGGGAAGGGAGGGGGAAGGAAATCGTGCCTTTCCCCTCCCTCCTCCTGTGAGATCTCCGGTCATGGTGGGACCATGGCAAAGTGAAGGAGGAAGGAAGGGGGAAGGAGCAACTGCAGTGGCAATGGGGTGGTGGTAGATGGCATTTGCTATTATTAGAGGAAATCACCATCTGCGGGGGGGGGCAGAACCAGTCCCCCATGGATACGGAGGTGCTTCTGTATTTCAACAGTGTGCTGGAGTGATATTTTGCCTTTCCAAAAAAGTGGGGGTAAACCAACACCCCATTTTCTCACTTTAGTGCTTGCTCACTAGGGTGAAAAATCAACATGGTGATGCCGGGCACTTGCCCTGTTAGCAAGCCCTGCTCCTGCACTCATCCAGCCAATCAGCTTTCCAGTTCCTCTCCTATGGGAAAGCGATTCAAAGCATGAATGCATATTTCCCTTACTGTGTCTTGAACATTCTGGGGAAAGTTACGAAGGCTTTTCCTTTGGAATTTTTGACATTTTTGGCCCTCCTCCTTCAGAATACAGTGAAACAATGCAGGATCCCATTAAGACAGGTAGGATTCTGCTTGCATTCCGTGAGGAGTATTTTCACCGTTTAGACAGCCCCTTAGTGAGACTTGTGCCAAACAGAATTTGCTGTACCAAGACTAGACAGGGGAGAAAGAATTAAAAGAGCAGAGACAGAGAGGAGAAGATACCGAGCTAGTTATATCCATTGTTTACACTTCTTCTCTTATCTTGGCCATACCCCCCTGGGATTACTCTTGAGTCCAATCCTCTTCCCTTCTGCCCCACCCTGAACAAAAAGGAGAAAGACAATGGAGGGAAGGAAAGAAACAGGAAGAATAGAAAGAGATGGAAGGAAGGAGGAAGAAAGGATGAATGGGGCAAAAAGTACAGCATTAATTCAGTGACCTATAGTGCAGGTCTTCGAAACGTTAACATTTTTTTTTTACTTCAACTGGCCACTGGCCTTGATGGCTGAGGAATAGTGAGAGTTTTAGTTCTTTGGAGCTTAGAGCTAGAGTCCAAAAAGTATCTTTTCCAAACTGTGGGCTAGTATAAAGGTGGAAGCAACAGTTGCTAGTACTCAGGTCAACATCCTGTGGGTGGGAGGTATATTGTGGTTTACTCCAGCATTATATACTTTTGGAGACATTGTAAAAGGAGGCATTCAGTATCTCCTTATGCATCACCCCCACCCAATGCAACCATGCAGCTTGGTGGTACCAGAGCATGCTTCCGTGACCAATTAATGGCTGGAGAGAGCAAGGGCACCTGGGCAGCATTCAGCTGCAAGTGTGCATCCAGGATGGGTTTAAGGAATTTGGGGGACCCCTGCAATGCTTTATTTGGGGTGGGGTATATCTCTGGTCAATGTAACCTAACTCAACCTAAGCCATTCACAGTACAGGATATTCGGATTATTACTAATAATGTTTCTGCAGGAGGAGGGTTACTATGGGGGGCCCCCTACAATGATGGGGCCCCCTGCGGATGCTGACACTGCTGGTGCCATAAACCGGCCCTGTGCAACCAGAAGAAAAAGGACAGCTATCACCCTCCCAGACCTCCAAGTGCATGCTGGAAAACATCTAGCATACTGGCAGGAGATCTAAGAGACCAACAGTTTTCCTTTCTCCTGGGTGCACAACTGCAGTTGGACACAGCCCAGGTGCCCCCACCCACCTTTGGACACTGATTGATTATGGGAGCATACCCCAACACTGTCAAGCTGTGTTCCTCTGCGGGCAGAAGTGGAAGCCCAGTAGAAGTACAGTTTCATACTTGATAAAGGTACTAATGCTCTTGACCTCAGTCTCCATTAAGATCCAGATTTTTTCCCCAAATAGATTGGAAAATTTCTGACTTCACTTTCTTGTTGAATGCCAGCTACTCATTTGCTGCTTGATCTAGCATTGTCTCACTCATGGATCACTTGTTGGGGTACTGGCATAAGTATAGGTACTGGGAGGGGGGGGGGCAGAGATTGAGGGCATACCCCCCCCAAATAAGAATTCTGCTCCTCCAAATGGATTTTTTTTCACTCCCCAATTTTCTCGAATTGCAGTAACTTAAAACTTCAGTTGAACATTTAGAAATAGAGTTTAGTCAAAGTTACCATGGAAATATTTCTTTCTTTCTTTAAATATTTATATTCCACTCTCTATCCAGAGATCACAGGGTGACTTATGTACAATAAAACCAGTCTGACAAATCTGAACAGTATAAATACTGAAATAATTTAAAAGGCTATAAACATTTTAAACAATTTAACAGTTAAAATTAAACAGATGAAAAGAGTTAAAATAATCCAAAACAAATTAAAACCATATATGTGTAAGGGTTTTAGTAAAATCAGTTAGGCCCCAAAAGCTTTTGTGAACAATCATATTTTCACTTGGTGCCCAAACAACAGCAGTGCCTGAGGCCAGGGTAGGTGGATGACCATATGAATGGTGAAGAGAGTCTTAGTGTGATGCTGGTTGGGAACCAGAAAGGAGATGTGATAAACTGGCCAAGAGTGCCCTCATGAGACTAGGGTGTTATAGTATGTGTGGTGTGCCAGGCAACATTTTTCCTCCTGACTTTGTCCCTCAATGACCATTGATAAACTGAACTTGTCACCTCATCACCACACCCACAAGTTTTGCAATTCTATGGCTATTTAACAGCCTGCTTATAAGGTCTATTCCTAGGCACAAGTTCACTCCATGCATCTGAGGAAGTATACAATCATAGAATTGTAGAGTTGGAAGAGACCATGAGGGCCATCCAGTCCAACCCCCTGCCATGCAGGAAATCTTGATCAAAGCATCCCCGACAGATGGCAATCCAGCCTCTGTTTAAAGACCTCCAAGGAAGGAGACCCCACCACGCTCCGAGGGAGTGCGTTCCACTGCCGAACAGCTCTTACTGTCAAAAAGTTCCTCCTCATGTTGAGGTGGAATCTCTGTTCCTGAAGCCTGCATCCTTTGCTCCGTGTTCCAGTCTCTGGAGCAGCAGAAAACAAGCCTGCTCCATTCTCAGCGTGACACCCCTTCAAATACTTAAACAAGTAGACAAAGTCTACGAAAGCTTATGCTACAACTCCTTTCTCTCAGTTAGTTTCAAATGCGCTACAAGATCCCCTTGCTTACTGATATTCCAAACTAACACAGCTATGTCTTTGAGTCCTCACTAGATAAGTAAGGCAGCAAAAGCTCTATGACCACTGGAAGCAATGTCAATTACCCACCCTGTGAGATACATCCGAGCCATCTCAGAGACTCTGCCCTGTTCTTGAATCCAGACTACTTTTCTGTGCACCTTCCCTCACGTTGGTTTTGGTTCCCTAATTTTGGACTGATACCCTGGCTCTTGATCTCTGGACTGCTAAACAGCCACATGGCTTCTCATTTCTCCAAGTGAATTATGACACAGTGTTGATACCAGTTGGACCTTGACGGGGAGAGTGTCCCATAAATGGGGTGCCACAGCAGAGGAGCCCTTTCCCATGTCCTTGGGTAGCATATTGCCCTGACTGATGAGACACAGAGAAGGGTCCCACCAGCAGATCTTAAAGTTTTGTCAGGCATATATGGAGAGGTGCTCCTTCAGTATCAAGGTCTTTAAACATTAACAGTACCTTGAACTTAGACCAGAAGTATATAGGCAGCCAGTGCAGATCCTATGTGAAAATAGATTGCCCTCCCCCACCCCGTGTCCATGGAACCAATATTCACAGTTTCAGTTACCTGTGGCTGAAAAAAGAGACACATACCATACAGTTGCACTGGAAAATGCCCAGAGAGGTGTCCTCTCTAGGAATTGCTCCAATACAACTGTATGGTATGTTTATACTGGAAGTCCTTTATTGTTATGGGGTTTATTATTACCTGTGGTTTCATTTATAAATGGATAAGGCAGGGTGACCTGTACTGTAAATAACACAGTTCTATGTGATAACAATTTTCAATATCTCACTCTCTTCAATGCTACAAATTTGTGGACTGAAGGAAAATTTCATGGGGGGGAGGTTAGAATTCTTATTTGAGGGTAATGCTTTTGTTTTGCCCTCCTTGTATAGCCCTGTCGTGAACCCCCTTGCCATGGACTCAGAGGAGGAGGAAGCAGGGGAATGCAGACATAGAAAACCTGGTTCACCTTGAAGAGACTACCCTGACTTCCTCTGAGGAGGCAGTTGAAGCAGAAAGAGAAAGCATGCCTCACTCTGCCAGCCAGTGATAGATGATCCAGGCAACATGCCGCTTTCCTTCTCTGAATGCCGGAGGGAGAAACATCACACCCAGCATTGTTTAAATACTAAATGCTAACCTCATTACTTGCTAATGATGCCCACCTGACCTTGAGAATCTGGCTATATAGCTTCCAGTGGTTTTCCTTTGAGCCTCAGTGCTGACAACTGCTTATCTTAGTTGTTGCACTCTTTGGTGTTCCTGCTTTGCCTTGGCTTTGGACTGACTTCATCCTCTGGACTGCTGCATTAACCCTTGCTGACCATGGGCCTGGACCTCAGACCTGACTCTATTGATCTCTGGACTGGCTATTGACTTCCCTGGCATCTGGTATTGACAATTGGTGACTGACCTCTGGACTGGCTAATGACTTCTCTTGCATCTGGTATGGACAACTGGTGACAACCTAGGACTACACCCCTTGTTCTGTTGATTCTGCACCCCTACCCAGCTGCTCCTCAGGCACTTGCTATTTTGAGTTCAGGACAAGCCCAGGTTATGAGAAGATTCCCAGCAACAAATAATTGTGCATTTTGCTACAGCTCTTAGGAATCAGGTGTTGTTTTGAGGCATGTACAAAGTTTAGGGATATAATTAAGAAACACAAACATACTCTTTAGGGAGTAGGGGGGATTTAAGAACGCTAGTACTTCTTTCCAAAATGTATAATTTATTATTTATTTATGTGATTTATAGCCCACTTTTCTTCTAGAAGTGGGACTCAGCTGGTTCACAACAAGAATAAAAGCAGAATTAGTTATATTAAAACACAACCCAGTTAAAAGCAATGTTAAAAGTGCATTGATTTTTTTTTTTAATAGACCACTTCTCTTTTAAAAGAAAAAACCTTCCTGAGCAGCTGGTTAGTGTTGTTCAATTATTATGGCACAATCACTGAGCAGCTCTATAGAATATGAAAAAGATTCACCCCTAAGAATCTAAAATACTGACATTCGTCTTCAGATGAGCAGATGTCCTTGGATCCATACCAAGATTTTTGGATGAGCCTGAGATATCAGGCCTAGGGAAGAGTGTCAGATGGCTATTAAAGCCATTTGTAAATTTTAATGAGTAATTTGAGGCAATTGGTTGTGAAAAGTGTTACCTTCTTTTGGTAAAAGCCATGCTCCAAAGTAGTTTTTGTGCTGCTGTGATGTACTGTATATTTCTACCCATGAATAAACATGTGATTTCAAGCTGATGGACTATTAATGCTGAGTTCTGCCTTATGGTCATGATGGCTGATGCAAACTTCAGTAGACATTTGAGATACAGGGAGCCCAAAGCAAGCTAGTTGTGTAGAAGGGTTGTTGACAGCATTCTGTGGTTACCCAATTAGGGTTTAAAAGCATCCTGGTGCTCAAGGAATTCAAGGGTGCTTTTAAGCTAACCTGCTTTGGACTCCCTATATTTCAGATTTCTTATGCCAGGATGCAAAGGCAATCACAGGTTATTATATAGAGAAACATGCTTTACTTATCCTATGATAGGCAAAGGCAGAAGTATGGACAGGACTGGTTGTTTCATTTGGGGCTGTAGAAAGTACAGTTTCCAGGCAGGCAGCCCCTTTTCAAACACTTGCAGAACTCCTTTCCCCCTGGCATGACTGTCCTATGGCAGATATTTAATAAGAAAGGTAGTAGGCTGTGGTGAGAGCCAGTGTGATGTACACTAGTGGTTTAGGTGTTAGTCTAGAGACCAGAGTTTGAATCCCCACTCAACCATGGAAACTCACTGGATGACTGGGTCTCCTTCCTTGGAGGTCTTTAAACAGAGGCTGGATGGCCATCTGTCGGGGATGCTTTGATCGTGATTTCCTGCATGGCAGGGGGTTGGACTGGATGGCCCTTGTGGTCTCTTCCAACTCTGCAATTCTATGATTCTATGACTTTGGGCAAGTCACATTTCCTCAGCATCAGAGGAAGGCAATGGCAAACCCCCTTTGAACAAATCTTGCTAAGAAAACCCAACAGTAAGGTCACCATAAATCAGTAATGTCTTGAAGGCACACAACAACAAATACTTATACTATCTTAGCCAGGTAAGAAGAGGTGGGATCCATCCTTTCCTGCCTGCCCAACCATTTCCCCAGTTCACCTTTATGCTCCCCATGTTCATTTCTAAGTTGGCTGATTTACCTTTTCTAACCGAGGGAGGTTAAGACTCCAACTCCCTTGGTGTGTGTTTTTGATTGCTACAGCCACTCTGCACTTCCAATTACCCAGCTATCAAATCATTTCATTTGTCAGAGCTTCAAAACAGATGAGCTGCTTGGCATGTCCACTTGCAAGTCTAGTGAAGTAGAGAAGGCAAGCATCCAGGTGCTGGCAGTAAGGCCAAAGTGGAAAACAAAACAACTTATTATTATTGTTGTTGTTGTTGTTGTTGTTGTTGTTATTTGTAGGGACTCAATATAGGGACAAAAGGCAGCTAACAGTGAGTTTAAAAGAGTCCAAGTTAAAAACAATATAAATTATTAAAAGTATAAATATCAAGTTTAAAAACAAATTAAACAAGTTACACAGTTACAATCACAGACATTAAAATACTGAAATATATAACACTTTAAAATACAAATCTCACAGCATTTAAAAATCTAGCTCACAAAACATCAAAGCCCAACAAAACATGATATTAACTACTGATGCGCTTAGGACCTTATCAGCTGGAAACCAGGATTTTGTACCTGGGTCTTGACCAGAACTTGGACATTTTTTACCTTTTTTTTTTTTTTGATCACAGCTTCATCTGGTTTGTCATGCTTGGCTGTAATATAAATCGGGTATCTCCCCCTCTCATGAGCTCTCTTTCCTGTCACAAAATGTTAAATTAATTTCTGAGCATGTGCATTCAGCAGATTGCATGCACAGAAATGCTTTAACATTAACATTTCACTCTCAATGAAACTGTCGGTTGTTGTGGAACTACACAAACTATAAAAGGAAGCTGCTTCATGGGTGCATAAGCAGACGTTCTTTAATCTGAACCACTTACTCTTAGTTAAGCTCTTTTTGGTTGCCAAGAACTCCACGATGGGCTTACCCAACCAAGCAGACTTTTGCTTGGTGAGCAATTAATTTGTTCGGGTCAGTGAGTGATCTTTATAATTTCTTGCAAATGTTTCTTGTAGTTGTTGTTCTCCCATCCAGATGTAAAACTTTTCTGTTTCTAATTTGGGTTGAATTTCCAGGTGGTTCCCACTACTGTGGCTGATCTAATTGGGTGGATACAGAGCCAGTAAAAACAAGCTACACTTTCCATGGAACAAATAAAATGATGCCCATGTGTGCAGCATCAGCATCTGTGTGCCAACATTACATGCTGGGAAAGATCCCTTGTGGTAGATACAAATCCCCAACACCACCAACATCCACCAAGAGAGCTTGCAAATACCATACCCTCCAACATTTCACAGATGAAAATTAGGATGTGTGGTAAAGATGGCAAAAGTTATTTTTTTCTCTAATATTTTTATTAACGTTTCACACATATCCTTACATACATACAAACATGACAAAAAGACAATTAATACTGACATTACATACAAGATACTATACCCTGTTGGTGCAGTGTTTAAATGCCAGTACTGCAGCCATAACTTTGTGAGTTTGATCCTGCACAGCTCCAAGATTGACTCAGCCTTCCATCCTTCCCAAGTTGGTAATGTGAGTACCCAACTTGTTGGGGGCAATTAGCTAACATATTGTAAATCACATAGGGAGTGCTTTGCACTGATAAGCAGTATAGAAATACTGTACTGTATAAATACTATAGCTATACAACACATAATTCCTACCCCCATTCCTTCCCTCTGTATCCCTCCCCCCTTCCCTCAACATATAACATGCAATATAAAGACAATCCATTTTGTTCATAAGAAATAATATTTCACTTCCCACATGTCAATGTAACAGCTACCAAAAATTTATAAATTAACCTTTCTTTTCATACCTTAGAAGGACAAAGAAAGGAACAAGCTAAAAAAAGCAAAGACTCTTCTTGATTGATTTCTACTCTTCCCCCTTTCCTCCAAGTTATTCTCTTCCATCATATGTTTTTTTTCCTCTGAATAAGTAGACATGGATTTTAATGAATATCAAATACAGTGACCCCCCCCCATCAAGCTGGACTAGCAGCCAGTGGAACATGAAGGGAGTTGTGCGCTCCCTGCACCTAGCCTTGGATAACAATCTGGCTGCAGTTCTTTGTGCCACTGAAGTTTCTGAGTACAGCTGTCCCTCCGTATCCATGGATTTGATATCCATAGATTTAAGTATTCACAGCTTGAAAATATTCTTAAAAAATAATAATCCAAAAAGCAAACCATGAGTTTGCCATCTTATATAAGGGACACCATTTTGTTATGCCATTGCATATAATGGGACTTGAGTATTCACGGATTTTGGTATCCACAGGGGGTCCTGGAACCAAACCCCAGTGAATATGAAGGGACAACTGTACTTTTAGAAGCCAGCCCCACATAGGACTTTATCAGATGATCTCCTTAACATGTTCTTTTGCCAGCATAAAAAAAAAAACAAAACATTTTTATGCCGGAAAAATCATGCCCCCCCACACTTACTTTCTCTCCCAGCAGAAGGCTTCCCTGACAATGAAGAGGAAGTGAACAAAGTCCTGTTCACTTCTTGTTTGAAATCCCGTGAGACTTCATCGTGCAGGAAATTCAAACATAAAATAAAAATTAAAACATTAAAAGTGATAAAAAGCACATACACACACTTTAAAACTTCCAAGTAAAGCAGGGAAGGTTTTAAAAAGCGTGTCACTTATCTGGATGTCACGATCTCACTGTGTTTGTGCCGGACTGGCTGTTGATGCTACATTCACATGAGTTAAATGGCCCAAGGTTTCACACACTGGCAATGCCGGCACCAAAACAGGACGGGCGATCTATTCACAGCTCGGCCCATCAATAAAAAGAAATGCCAAAATAACGACAGCAGAATGCAAAAGGATGATATCGTGTGATATTGGCATCCTTTTGCATTCCACTGTCATTATTCCGGCGCCACATTAGTCATGTCTAATAATCTTCATAGAGTATATTACAGCAAAACAGGATGTAACCAAGGCAGGTGTCCCCATGACCAGATCAGACATCTCTAGGAACAGGCACAACTGGTATGCTAGCTTTAATTGTACAAACACAATGGTCAGTTCCTCATAAGTGTGAAGCCAATGTATAATGCCTCTTAATGGAGGTAGCTAAGATAAATATGAAAGAATCTGATGATAAGATAAAAGTTGATGCCTTGCATGGAATGTAAAGTGACAGCTAAGTAAAGCTAGAAAGTCTTAAGTTTCTCTCTTAGGGGAGTATATATTTGTATATTCTGCTACTACACTTTAAATGAAAGAGCCTAAACTTTAATGAAAGGCCTGCTTATTCTTCCATATAAATATCCTGAGATTCCCAGATTTAAGAATGCTTATGTGGAGTGTGGATGTTAACATTTGCATTTTGGGGGCTATACCATTGTTCATGAGTTGGGAGTCCAGGCAGTCAGATGATGACAAAAAGGACTTCCAACAGGTACAGAGCAGGTGACAAGTATCAAAGGGCCATCAGCCCTTCAGGTTTAAGAAATAGGAGTTGGGAGCCATGCCACTTTCACTGTCTCACCCGTGAACACCTGGACCTCAGAGGCCACCACCGTGACCTAAAACAGAACATTGGAGACTGCTGATAGTTTTCCAGAGAAGAGGTTTTTTAGTAGAGGATTTACAACAGCTTACTTGAGGTTGTTGAGACCCTACCTTGCTATAAAGAAACATTTACCACTCCCATAACCACTCTGCCAGTCCCCTCTGGGCTGTTTAATAAGCAAGGAAAGGCAGGGGTGTTGTGTTCATGTGGGGGCTCTCAACTCTCCAAGGATCTTGTATGCAACCTCAGGCTGCACAAACTGATAAGTACTCATTATCATGGGAGAAGCAGAGGCCTGAGTTACATCCACCAGACCTATATCAACTATAGCATCCAAGTTGGAACAAATCTGAGAAATGTTATTTATAAAGTGCCTGGCAAATTCATCCCAATGGGCTGTCGAGATTAGAAATGAATAGTTTGGCTGTATGTATCTGAGGTACAAAAGCCAGAGAGAGACATATTGGAGAATGGGGTAATATTTCTACCCCTCCCAATTATATCAAAGGATTTTATATACCCTTTGGGTGGTTTTGGCTGCAATAATAGGATGCTCCTCATGCCAGAATAGATTCAACAGCTAAACACGCAGTCGGAATTTAAAACAGTACTAAAGTCCTATCTCTTCCAGCAGTCCTACCCAGTTGATTGTAATCTATTAATTTTAAATTTGTATTTTATGTTTATGGATGACTTTAATGTAAAGTTTGTTTTAATCCTATGTGTTTTTACCTATGGAGATTTTCAGATGGGGCCAATATTGCGGGGCAGGCATGGAACAGGGTTGAGAAAGAGGCTCCCTTTCTGTCAACGTCAATCCCTTCTGTCCTGCTCCTGGGGTGTTCTATTCACGATGAAACATCATGAATAGAACAACCCTTCCGTGTCTGTCACGGACACAGGGATGTGGGAAAAGGAGCCCTGTCCCTGTTCTGAAATGACAGGCATGGGAGAGCAGGTCCGTGCCGAGCACTTCATGCCACGAACAGGAAATCCAAGTAAGTGGCACCCTTCCCCCACTGGTTACTTGTGTTTTTTTTAATTTATTTTTGCATTTTCTTTCTTTCTCTGATGTTTTTTTTGGGTATTTTTGAATTAATGGCTGAGATTTCAGCCGGCCGGTTGTAAAGGCAGCCTTATGACGGCTACATTTACAGCTGGCCGGCAAGAAGGGAGGGAGCCCGTTCCTTCAGTGGAATGGAGGTAACTGTGCAAACATTTACCTCCATTCCATTGCAGGAATGGGAGAGGAGGTGGCTGGGCAGTAATGGGGCATTTTAGCCCCATGTGAAAATCTCCTAAGTGTTTTAATGATTTTATATTATATATTATATTATAATTCATATTGTACCCTGCCTTAGCCTTGGGGAGAGGCGGGTAAGAAATTGATGATGATGATGATGATGATGATAATGATGATGCTACTGCTGCTACTGCTTCTCCTCCTCCTTTGGATCACCTTCTAGAATTGCTTAATGTAGGGAAAGAAATAACGTAGCTTTCCAGATGTTGCTGGATTACAACTCCCAGCCTTTCCCACAACTGTCTATACTGGCTAGGTTATCTGAGATATGCAGTTCATCTACATCTGGAGGACAGCATGATACCGACCACTGACCTAATGGAACAAATGTTAGAAAGTGTTTGGTGATTTAACTCATATTTTAAATAACCTAGTGTGACCAAGATATTTTTGCACATGTCCATCATACTGCAAAGTGTTCTTTTTCTCAGTTAAGAAGAAATTATTTTATGTGTACTGAAGTAAGGAACAACAACAACAACAACAAAAGAATAATCTTTAAAGTGTTTAAATGGTGGTCCCTCATTTCTACCTATGCATGTGCATGCATACAAAACCATATTTTCTATACCAGACAAATGTGTATCTGATGGAACTTTTAGTAGTTTTGCTAAAGATAAAGGCAGGCAGGAAGGAGGTGTTTCCAGAGATAATATCAACAAGACTCTTTAATGCAGTACTCAAAGTATGAGAAGAAAAATTAGGTTCATTTAATTAAAGTCACAAACCTCACATCCTGAGCTTTTCCAGTTTTTGCCAAACCATGCTTCCTCTTTGTGTGAGCACTTGTTGACTAATGGTGACCCCCATGAATTTCCTAGGGTTTTCTTAGGCAAGGAATACACAGAAGTGGTTTTTCCAGTTCCTTCCTCTGAAATATAGCCCACAGCACTTGGCATTCATTGGTGGTCTCCCATTCAAATACTAACCAGGATAGACTCTGCTTAGCTTCCAAGATCAGCCAGGATCTGGTGCCTTTAGGATATGTAGGCCCCACTTCCTCTTTAGCCTTCTACAAATAGGAACTATACAATGAATGCCTTTACAAAAGGTAAAGAGGATGGTTGGCCCCCCTCTTTACTTCCCTTACGGCATCTGATACTCTCCAAGGAAAGGGGATGGCAGTGGAGGAAGGAATTAAGTCCAGCAAAAACTGCTCTTCTCTCCTTCCAAGGCCAGGGCAGTGGCAGTTGGGATTTTTGTTCTGTTCCCAAACACTCACCTCAGCACATTAATGACCATAATCCCTTACGCCTCCTGGCAGAGTAGCCAGGGTATGTATGCTGGTTATGCAGCAGCAGAGGCCACCTTTTCTTCCTTTTCCCCTTTTCCCCAATAACAACAACTCTTCCATTGTTCTCAACCCTCTGAAGGAGCTGAGAGAAGAAGACTGCAGGGGACAGGAAAATTGATAATGATAGCCCTATCTTCCTCAAGGACTGGAAGCCACCAGAGGATAAAGAAACCCCTTCTATCCATATGTGGAAGTTCATGGTTACAAGCCACTGTGCTTGTTTAAGTATGTGTGTGTGTGCGCGCGCACGTGCACGCATGCATGTGTGTGTATAGAAGGTAAAGAATTCTTAATAATCATCATGAGAAAGTACTCCATTTTGAAAACATTGGTAGGAAGGGAGCCTTAGGAGAAAAGTAAGCTGCTCACTGGTGACTTTCTGGCTTATTCTTGCAAACATTAACATAACTGACAACCTTTAAAAGGACTTCAAGTGGGGCAGGGGAGAGGAGGCTAACCATCCAACATGGTGGACACATAAAGCCTGTGCTGGTGAAAACCTCATACACTTTCCAAAGCTGAAAACATACAGAATGTTCAAATTGATATGAAACAGGAGCTACCAGGTGCTTGGATCTAAAAGCCCTGTGGATCAGTCTATTACAGACTTCTATCGCTCAGCAAAAGAACTCATATTACCATCAGAAGGTGAGATTGGAATGCTTGGGCCTAACAAGGCATGGAAGGCAGGGAAGAATATACTCCTTATGGCAATGGACTTATCATTCCCAGATCTATTAGAAAAATTAAGGGAAAACTTGGTCAGAGACCTCTAAAAGGACTGGTTCTCAGCACTTGAACCAGTGGATTCAAAACTTTCAGTGCTCATGAAGAGATTGGTGAAATAGAAGACACAGCTAGTGAAACTCTCCAAAAAAAGCAAATTACATGATGATAGAATATGATGAATCCCTTAGTAATAAAATGGAAGATCTGGAAAATAAGGGGCAACATCTTAATGTCTGTTTTAGAGGGATCCTGGAGGGCATGTAGAAAGGAGACATACTGCAATTTATGGTTACCTGCCTGAATGGCATTTGCCCAGAGATTTTGCTGGAGAAATCTGAAATCAAGCATGACCACAGAGTCAAGTCCAGCATACAATCTATTCATAATCTACCAAGAGATATCCTCCTTCACTTCTCCTGATACCCTACAAAAATCCCTGGTTTTCACTAACTCAGTGTGACAAAAGATTTGACATATGGGGACAACGATATACTGATCTTCCAAGATCTAGCAATAGAAATGCTAAAGAAGAGATGGGCATTTAAATCCTTAACTTCACTGCTCCAAAGAGGGAAAACAAATCAAGTTCCAATGGGACTTCCCCTTTAAACTGATTTTCCAAATGATGACAAAACTATGGTGATAACTATGAAGACACAATTTTTAGACAACTTTGTCTCTCCACATTTGTGAGTTAAGCATTTACAGATTTGATTATTTGCAGATTATTGTATTTGCCGCCACTCCACTGTTTCCCTATGTCATTTTTAACAGGGACTTTGATAACACTGGTGTAGCTGGGAGGGAATCAAATGGGTGGGGTGGCTGGCCCTGGTCCTGTGCACATTCCCTCCCTTGCTCACTTACTCACTTACTCGTGCAGACAGGAAGAGGGGAAGGGGATGGGATGTGAGGCAGGAGGGTACGCACATTCACTCACTCATGTGGGCAGTTGGGGGGAAGGGGATGGAATGAGGGAGTACAAGGAGGGAAGGTGCACACATTCACTTGCTCACTTGCACAGGTGGGTGGTGGGGAAGAGGATGGGATGCGGAAGTGCGAGGAGAGAGGGCACACGTGTTCACATTCTCACTTGCATGGGTAGGGGGATGGCATTGGGTGCACAAGGATGGAAGAAGCACATGTTCACTCACTCACATGGGTGGGTAGGGAGAAGGGATGGGGGTCCCCCTTTCTCCATCCTTCTAACCCTGTCCCATCCTCCTTCCCTTCCTACCAGAGAAGGTGAATGAGTGAGTGAGCAAGGGAATGCATATGCAGCCAAGCCCAGACACCCTGCCAGTACAGGTACTTTTTTTCCCGGTGTGTTAAATACAGTTTAGGAGGACTAGAGATACTGTTTTCACATTTCCCCATGAAAATCGAGGGCTAACTGTACTCGCAGTGCTAAATATTCCTGTACTGAGAGATCAAGAAGAAAAAATAAGGAGAGGTTATTCCCCCCTCCCCTCCATCTAAGACACTGACTACTAATCTTCTGACTGAAAACTAGTTAAAAGAAAGAAAGAAAAAAAAGAAGAAAAAACAATCTTCCCTCACTGAAACAGCATTAAATCTGAAATCTTACCTCTGATGGCATAAGAATAAAGTCCACCTGTTGTTAATACAAGACATGAATTGACAAATTTGGAAGTTAAAGAGGAAGACACTATTTTGGAGAGTCCTGCACTGGCTGAGGTAAAATGACAACTGATCTACCATTACTACATTGAGACACTTCACACAACATTTTCTCTGCACTTCCTTCATAGAGGAGGGTGATGGAAATCTATATGTGCTGGGTCACTTCTGTAGCACACATTTATTATGACAAGTGAACTTTCCCTTCTTTTTTTTTTAACCTACCTGATGACATATAAGTGAAGCCTATCCACTGCTAAAAAAAACAAAAAAACAAAAAACCACGGCATGATCTGACAATTTTGGAGGAAACTGAAGAGTTCTGTCCCTGCTGATGCAGGGTGCCCCACTTATGCTGGTGCAGGGTGAAGGCCAACCCACTATTAAAGAGATGGGATGCTGCGTGTGGCATTTCCCTCCCACCTTCCCCTGATGGGGATGACGACTAGAGTCTGTATATGCTTAGTTAGCCTTGTGACATTTGTTGGCTTTTCTTGTATTTTCATTGCTTACTCCAACTTATATAATCTGCTACACAACTGAGGTTGAAACCAGCAATCTTGATAAGTTTGCACCCCATTTTCAATTATCCAGGAAGGCAGAGACAGGAGCTAGCAGCTAGTAGCTCTCTCTATATAGCTGCAGCTTCAGTCTCTGGAGCTCAGAGGACAGGAGAGTGGATAATAGGGGTGTTTGGCGTGGGTGTGGTGGAAAAGACAGCATAAGGTAAGCTTGTGGCTGCTGAATTAAACTTCTTCAACCCCAAAGAGTTTGTTTGGCTAAACGCAAGTGTGCTTGCTTGGGTCAAGGCTGTTTGTTTGTGTGGACTGAGTGTAAGCTTGCCTGGGGGAACTCATTAGCATTTGTTTGGTAGCTGCTTGTGTTGAGAGGAATTGAATCAGAGACTGCTGAGAGGAAGAGGGAGGAGCTAGTAGCCAGTAGCTCTCTCTATAGCTGCAGCTTCAGTCTCTGGAGCTTGGCGTACAGGAGCAAGGCAAACAGGAGAGAGGACAACAGGGGTGTTTGGCATGGGTGTTTAGAGGGGGACTTTGAGGGGAGGCACAGAGTTGTGTTCTAGTGCCTACTTCAGAGTATTCAATATGGACAGTGAGGGAACTGCTGAAGTCACGTGCAACAGCTGTGGGATGTTTGTCTTCTTGACTGTGAATGTGCAGAACTACACCTGCAGCAAGTGCAAGTTAGTTGTGTTGTTGGAAGAGAAGGTCCAACAACATGAGGCCTGATTAGCCACTATACAGCATATTAGGGAGCAAGAGGTTTTCTTAGACAGAGCAGAGCAGAAGGTCCTGGTTCAGGAATATGCAGAGGATGTCTCTGTGGAGGAGGGTAGTTCTGATACACAGAAGGTTGGTGTTTGTAGAATGTGACTCATAGAAGGAGAAGGGGCCATTCTATGGGTTTGGCACTACAGAACTGGTTTGAAGCTCTTTCCCTTGTCAGTGATGATCAGGAACAGGAAGGAGAGCAGCAGAGCCAAGCCTCAGAGAATGTGCATGAGACCGTGTACAGTTGTCCCTCCACATTTGCGGGGGTTAGGGTCTTGAGACCCCCGCGAATATGGAAAAACTGCAAATAAAAAATGCTGCTCCCGCAACCCCCCCCCCCCAGAGGGAGGGAAGTGGCAGGAGGGTGTTTGGCCAGCCTGGCTGGCATCTTCGAGGCCTACCTGAGAGGACTCCGGGCCTTAGAAGCCCCAGAGCCCACTTAGGAAGGCTGGGGAAGGCAGCGGACTTGTTTATCTCAGATTGGACTTTTCAGTCATCAGCATGCTTGCAGAAAGTGCAGGATGAGTCCTTCCCGAATCTTTGTTTGCGAAGAAAAGCCAGAGAAAGATAGCAGAAGAAAATAATTTTGTTGCAGAGAGGAAGGGGGTGTTAAAAATGATCCACACTGGGGAGATTATCAGACAGGAATGCAAAAAGCATTCCTGTTCCACAACCTCCAATCCTGTCCCTGTCCCAGCACAATAACCCTTCCCATCAGACTTGCCTTATCTTCCATTGAAAGGCAGCCCAGCCATGAACGGAGCTCTAATGGAACTCCATTCACTTCCTGGACTGAAATCCCGCCCCTTCTCACGAGAAGACGTGAGCGCGGGAAATTCAAAAAGAAAAAGAAAAAGAAAAATACTGTACATACAAAAAGTTTTTAAAAGCACATAAATACACTTAAAAAAAAAAGTAACCCAGGGAGGTTCATAAAAAGAGGGTAGCCTACCTTATTTTCATTATCCCACCCAGAAGTGTTCTGGCAGGACCACCCATTGACACTATAGTCACGGCAGGACAATGGTGCAAGGTTTCAGATGCCAGCAATGCTGGCACCCAAATAGGATGAGTGATCTATTGACGGCTCAGCCCATCAATAAAAAGAAACTCCAGAATAACAACAGCAGAGCACAAAAGGACGACGTCATGAGATATTGATGTCCTTTTGTGTTCTGCTGTCATTATTCTGGTGCCACATTAGATGTGTCTGATAATCCCTTGGGTGTTAAACATACCAGGTACACCACTGAATACAGCAGCTGCCTAATAATCTCATATGTAAAAACTTTTACATGGGGATCTGTAAATCTAATGAAAGACATTAAAACACTTCTTTAGGTTTGAGTGAGGAACCACCTTAAGTGTGTGTTCCTCAGCACCATCCCTATGAATGCATCACATCTTAGGAGTGCTTGATCTGAGAATACAATGCAGTACTAAAGTGGAGCACATCACAGGATTATCTGACCAGCCGGAACAACTTACTTCACTAGGTTCATTAATCAGCTTGCAAGGTTGATATGTTTAAGCTGGAACTAGCAATAATAATAAGGAAAACAATAAGGGCATGAATCAGAGTGTCTGTGGGATTCTGGGAGCTGCAGTTCACAAAAGCAGTTTTTCCAGGCTCTGCTATGAACACATTGCATCATCTGAACATTTGCCAGAGTACAAAATACAAACACAATGTGAAACAAAACAGGCGATAACTACTCTGAAGTTTGGCTATTCATTAACAAATTTAACTGCATTTCTCAAGCCCTGATCAAGGATTATAGACAGTTTTCTCAAAATAATTTCAAAAAATGCCTAGCAGGTCATTGGTCTCAGCTGAAACAAGACAGATCTTCTTGAATTTGGGGAGTTTGAAGTTCAACTGCAATAGATCATATCACACAACCAAATATGGTCACCTTCTTAGCTTTCCTAACTACTTACCAAAAACAAAACAAAACAAACAAACAAAAAAAAACCCCAACAACAACAAGAAAAACCATACAGCAATCCATAACTGTGTTTCATTCATGATTTTTCTGCCAGACTATATGCAGACCTGACTTTCCAAAGGTCTTCAGAATAAATTTGGACTACCTCATGATTAACTTATTTTAATGTTCAGATGCTGTGGTGCTGACATTATTAGGGATTAAGCATTAGCCATCTGATTGCTACATGGAAGTTTGCCAAGAATCCTATCTTTCAATTAATAGGCATGGTTTGTTAGACCGAATATCCATTTGGGGGCAGGATTTACCTGTGCTAGCCTCTGAAAGCATAGTAATGCTTTACTTATTGGCACATATCTTGATGAATAAGTTGCAAGGTGTACAAAACCACATCTGTCTTTGGATTCCAAATGACAGCAAAGCCATGAGGTTATGTGACATTTGTCCTTCTGCACAGTATCACCATGCTATAAGTGCCTATGACATTGCATTTTTCATAACATGTGTCTTTAGATGTGGTGACAGCTTACAGAATCCTGGCCCCACTGAATCCAATGATTGGCTTCCACACCACCTCCAAGTGTTCAGTATTTCACCACCTGGGCTGAGCTGCAGTGAAACAAACTGCCTCAGGAGCTGATGAGTTCCTCTTAGCTCAGATACTGATGCAGAGGATGGAGAATAATCTGTCAGGGATGCTATAGCAACATTTAGCAATGAGCAAGAAGTTGGATTAGATGAACTTTACAATCTCTTCCAACTCCATTTCTATGAAAGGCAATAATGCTGCAAACAAACAATGGGCTAAATCCAATGTTAGTCCTACATAGACACATTAAAATGAATGGGACAACTTAATATTCTATTGATTTCAATGGGTCTAGTCTAGGTAGGAAGCTGCTTAATGCAGCATAGATGTGTAAATTGCTATTGCTTAAAACAAATTGTAAGCCGCTCTGATAGCCTTGTGGTTGAAGAGCGGGGTATAAATAAATAAATAAAGTTTGAATGTAGCCAATGTTTGACCATTCTGTCAAATCAAACAATACTAATACTAATAATACTAATAATACTAATACTACTAATAATAATAACACTCATGAAAGGCTAGACAGGCTTTTTCAAACCATAATTTCAGAATGTGGACAAATCTAAAATGTTTCTGCTAATAATGAAGTGAATGGCCCTATGCTGTCTAATGCTGCCATGTGAGCAGCAGCCCATTCTGTGAGATTTCATGGCCAGGGTTAGAAGGGTGGTTAGGACTGCTTCTCAGTCAGCTGATTATTGAAGCAGTCATGAGGGGCAGAGCCACTTTAAGGAATTTCGGGGGCCCTGCAACACTTTATTTTGGAGCCCCATATGTTTATTTCAGGTCAGTGTAACTTAATCTATTGACAGTACAGTATATTCAGATTATTACATAATTTGTCACCACTAATTTAGTTTAAAAAACTGTATTATAGACATTAATGTGATATTGTTGTAGATTTCCTCAACCAAATAGAATACAAATGTATTACAAAACACTCTAATGCAACACTCTCCTAATATTTAAAGTAGATCATTTCTATTTAAAAACAACCCTCAAAAGACTTGCCCATTCACACTAAACAAAAATTATAAAACACTAGTTTCAGCATACAGAATTTGGTCAGGAAAAGAAAGAGCCGAGTCCAATTTAGTACGGTATATTTAATGCATTTTGTCCTTTCTTACTTTTACAATCTTATGCAGTAAATTTTGAAATACAAAGTATAGCCTGAATTATTATTTTTAAATTATTTTAACTAGTTTACATAAAATTTGTATCAAATAATTTAAAATTACAATATTTATAACATGGACTTTGCTTTGGTTTTCTGGCTTCTTTGAATTAAAAAAAATTACTCAAATCTTAACCTTTCTTGCTTTTTGAGCAGCAAACACCTTCATTAACTTCTCAATATCTAAGGAACGTGCTATCTGCCTTTCCACAGCTATTACAGAAAGAAAATTCTTAGGATTTTTTCAGATGGGGGGGGAACCCCTGAGGAGGTTTGGAGAAGAACAAGGTTTTCCGTCAATAAAAAGCAGCACCCGCAGCATGGAGGAAGCACAAGGGAAGGTCGGGAGGAGGACAGAGGAGGATGAAATGAGCTCTGGAAGCGTGACAGCCCCGTTCTTCTCCCGACCTCCTCGGTTTTTTTTTTTTATCCCATTTGAAAAAGTCCTTAGGGTGGGAGTCCTCTTCTTGTTCATAAGTGAAAAGGCCTAGATACTCACATTTATAGGCTATGAGTTTTAAAATAACAAATAGTAAACCCTTGTAATGTATGGAGCACACTGCTCCGTTGGCACCTCCTCCATCCTCTCAAGGGCCACTGCCAAGAGGGCGTCTCTTCCCACTGGCATTAGGCTTCTCTCTCCGCTCCCTCAGGCAGCTCTCCAGCCTCCTCTGCCTCAGCTTCTCCACACGCCAGGCACTCTTGTCCCTTGCCGCCCCTCTTGGAGTTTTCCCACCTCTTCCCTCAGGTGGTCCCATTGCTTCGGGAGAAACAGGTCCCCCAGACCTTGTGCATCTGTCTCCATCTCCACCCCTTTGGAAAACTCGACCTCAACCGGCCCTTTTCCTTTCCTCTCCCTTTTCAAAGCACAACCTTTGCTCTCCCTAGACAAGAAGATGTCAGAGGGAGGGGCGGGGGTGAAGGGGCCTCCCTGCCCTGCTGCTGCCCCTCCCATAGCAGTTGCGCCCTTTTGTAACTGGTCGGTGCCCAATGCGGTGAGGGTCAGAAGCCGTCCTACTAATAACGTTTTTGCAGGAGGAGGGTTACGATTCCCAACAATGCCCCCCCCTGCAGCTGCAGGTACTGCAAGGCCCTTAAACGGGCCCTGATGAGGGGAATCTGAAGACATGGGCCTATAATTTGGTAAAATTTAGCTAACCAGGTAACATGACAGCCCTGAACTGGTAGGCCTGAGTCATTCTGGGGGCCCTGGTGGCGCAGTATGCTAATGCAGCCAACACTGCAGCCAAAAAGAACTCATGTTAGATCTTGAGTCTATAGGTTCGATCCCAGGGCCCCCCAGGTCGACTCAGCCTTTTGTAATTCAGTAAAATGAGGACCAGCTTATTAAGAGCCGGGGTGATGTGCTGTGGAAACTAGTATGGTAATATGGTTTCTCAAAAAGCAGCATGTCACTTATCATTGTACAGTGCATTCTGACTGCACCTGCAGTGCCAGCAGCACCATCTACTGGCAGTTATATTGTCTGCACTGTACAGCTGTTTGTAATTGTCTGCAATGTTTGTCTGTATTGATTTCTGATTTGTATAAAAATTGTATAACCTGCTTGTATTGTATTGTATTGTATTGTAATGTATAACTTACTTGAATTGTACTGAATTGTATGTGATGCATTGTGATGTTGTACCCCGCCCCGATCCTGAGGGGAGAGGCAGGTAATAAATAACTCAGTATTAACTCAGTATTATTATTCTTTGACGCCTGGACAGAGAAATATGTCTAGCTGCTGCAGAAATTGTCACCATTCCTGCTTGGGTTCATATTCCATATAACTTTACCTGTAACAGAGTTTTCCAGGCCCTTTTGCTGCTGCTGGAGCTTGTGGCAGGCACAGCACCATCCTAAAAGCAACATTCTGTCCAGGCCTATGCCACTGTCAACAGGACTTGTGAAACAAGAAGTCTCCCATGCACCTTTCTGCTGAGCTAATGAGCCCTGATGTCAGCTGGAAATGGGTGGAATGAATCCCCAGGCTTTAAACTCATCTCACAAACAAATAAAATTTTCTCCTGCAGTGCTAAACTATGTCTTTCTACCCGGAAAGCCAGAGAAGCATAGCGATTTTATAAGTCTTCAAACAGTGCCCCGAGGCACAGCAACTATCACTGAGATAGCAGTGATTCAGAGAGAAGGGAACAGTTGGGGTTGAATAAGGGCACTCCACGATGAAAGACATTCAGGGTGTTCTCATGCCCTACACCCCTCCCTATAATATCTCATAATTGTCAATATTAAGATACTTCATGGGGTCTAGTAGACCAGGGTAAACCAAAAGGTGAGGTCAGATGGAGGTCACCAGGACCTGAGGAAAGTGTTGTGAACAAATACACAGACACACCCAAGATAGGATTAAGTGAAGCCCGTAGTAAACATCATTAAGGTGGTATGTGCTAGTCCCCTCTTGGGGACCCTCAGGGATGAGTCACATCATAAACAAACAAGTGACCAAAACAACCCCTATCCCCAAGAAATATCCTTTTACACCTTTCCTGTCCTACAAGGCAAAGGTTGTCATAAATCCTTCAAGTTCTACCTCTCAGCCATAAACAGCAATCAGCAGAGTTTCGGTTTCCTTTGTTTAAACAGTGGGAAACCACCTACACTTTGTTCTAAGCCCAAACACCCATTTAGGACATGAAATACAGTATAAATATTAGTCCCCAAACAATAGCAAGGTGTGCCACTGTGTCACCGTGGATGACACTCTGCCACTCTCTCTGTCGGCATATTCCCAGACTGGACTTCAGTGCCACTCTCAGATGCCTGTCTGAGCACTTCACTCCCATCTTTGGACTGGTAATTATTACCCTATCTCCTGTATCTATTCCTCTATCCAACCTTTCTGCCTTAAACTCTTCACTAGCCTTGTGTAGTTCTTGTGAGCATGCATTAAATGTGTAAATAATTTCTGTGTTGTTTTCCAATAAAAACCATTTATTGTATTGTATTTTATTTTTACTTTAACTGGGGTTCTCTGCAGTTAGTACTCGTATACACAGGTGCACAAGGTCCTGAAAGTTACCCAACCTCTTGCAGCCATCCATTTGAGCTAATAATTCCCCCAATTAATAACTGAGTTTTGGCATCATGGGTGGGCTCCCCATGGACCCCCCTCACCTCTTCGGGTAACAAGGTTTTTTAAACATCCTCATCCTTAGCTATAGGAAAACTTAAAGTCAAGTATGTTGGGGAGGGTAAATTCTGTTTATTCTTCTGAGCCTTGTCCATTTTAGGTTCTTATTGAATATAGTGCCTCAGGTTAGCCCTCTCTGCAGGGTTAGTCCTAAGTATCCTCACCCAAGGATGCTCCCTACAGCTCCCCAAACCATCCAGTAGCAGCCACCACCACTCACTGAGTCAAACTGGGGGGGCTTCTTTCCCCTTGAGACCCCCCCTTTTCTCACGCACAACGCAGTGGGAAGTTGTGCGTAGTCTATTAATCAGTGGCACTCCTTGCCACTATAGAATCAACTAACTCCCTCCTCCTAACCCCAGAGGAGGCTCACAGTAGCATAGTCAAGAGTAAGGCACGTGGTAAGCATCAGTATAGGAAGATTAATCAGTTTACTTTATTCGAGAGAGGTAGTCATGTAATCTCACATGAAGCAGGATTCTCCCCTACCTCAGGCAGGCAGGCTTAAAGCGATAGCAATACAGAGTATCAAGATCAAGCATTACATTACTCAGGTTACATTCAGTTACTAATTTAGCTACATTCAACCAAAGTAAAGAAATTAAAAAGAATTCCCTAACGCAACTAAACAGGCCCTAATCTCTACTAAATACTTGCAGTTTGTTGCCTTGAGATGTTATCCAGGCAGCTGGGAGCAAAAGCCAGAGATGGAATGGCTGTGCTCTACCAGCATAGCAGTCTTTGTTTTCTCACATCTTCCAGAATCTTTTCCCAAATCTCACACTGGTTTCAAAACAAAAGCAGTTAAATCCTCTCCAGATTTCCCGGGCTTAAAGCTGTAATTGGTCAGTCCAGTCACATGGTGTCATGGTAATGATGTCATCTCATTGGCTCTGTGAAGGTGGTGCTTGAGACCCTTCCCATTAACCCTTTTCTTACCTGATACTATGCTGGCAAGACAATCTGTTTACAGACAAAGGGAGTTATAGTTCTCTAGCAGTATGATGGGAGTTGCACCTTGTGGCAACATGATGGAACTCCATCATGACAGTAGGTATAAAGGTTCTAACACCGTGGCAGGACCATATCTGATTGAAGAGAGAGGAGCTCTTCGGAACAGCTTGGAGACATCATTGCTCAGTAGCATGAAGCATGTTCATTCCTTGTGTATATTTGGGCATGGCCAGGGAAGGGGAGGGGGCTCCAGTTCCTAAAATTGTGCTATGAAGGCAATTTCATCTTATGGAGAATCTCATGTAGGGGTTTTCTGGGCAAGATTTATCCAGAGGAGATTTGCCATTGCTTTCCTCTGAGACCATGAGAGTGTGACTTGACCAATGTCACCCAGTTCAGATTCTGGTCTGTTGGAGTGTGGGACAAAAATGCATTTATTTCAGTGAAGTTGGATCTTTGATTCACCAGCACAACTTACTTTCTTGTAATTTCTCCTGGAATTACTAGGGAAGGCAACTTCCCTTCAGACACTCTTGTAAGGTTTTCTTGGCAAGATTTATCCAGATGTAGTTTGCCACTGCTTTCCTCTGAAGCTGAGAACGTGATTGGCCCAAGGTCATGCAGTGGGTTGCCCAGAGTCCTAGTCCAAAACTCAAACCACTACACAGTGCTGGCTCTCTTAAAATCACTAATATTATTGAAGGTGGCCTATTTGTTCAAACCCTGAAGTTCTTTCACTCCCCCTTCCCCCACCCT
Organism: Gambelia wislizenii; assembly: GCA_030847615.1. NCBI lineage: Eukaryota > Metazoa > Chordata > Lepidosauria > Squamata > Crotaphytidae > Gambelia > Gambelia wislizenii. The sequence goes on from JAUMIR010000002.1 coordinate 67,800,926, forward strand.
CTACCACCCCATTCTTCTTCAGTGTTGTCTAATCCACCATGTCATTGCCAAGTGCTGTTTTCAAAAATACTGTGCCCAGAACCAATCTCCCTTGGCTGCTGGATGGATGTTGCATTGTGCCAACTGAAGGGATTGTCTGGCATGCTACAGTTACATAACAGAATGTGACTGAGATGGCCAGATGTGGCCTGTCACCTCAGTGATCACCATCGAAAAGGCAAGGCCAAGCTGTTTTCTACAAACAACAGTTACAGGCATGGAAGCATAAACAGAACATACTAGCTGTGGGAGCAAGTGTTAGAGAACAGAAGACTTTGGGAGGAATGGATGAGTAAAGAGAGAGCCAAATATAAATTGGGAGATTTGTAGGTGACTGATTTAAAAAAACAAAGAAACAGCAATGAATTTCTTATGAATATTCTACACCACATGTCCAAATTCTTTGCTTTCTTTGGAAAGTCAGGCATGAATAGCCAAATTAAATGAATACAAATAACAGTTGTTGATCCAATGGCAAATTGTATTTGATGCCCTCTTTGGTAACACATCTGGAATTCTTAAACAACAATGGCATGAGAGAGAAAGAAAGGAAGAGTGTAAATATTCTAAGGTTTGGTAATATGAGTATGTGTGTGTGTGTGTGTGTGTGTGTGTTGTTGTGCAGTGGCAATCCATGAAACAAAAACTCAGCTGTGCTGTACTTAACAGAGATTTCTATTCATATCAATTATATCTCTCTCCAGGTAATTTTTAGTTTTTGATGCATTGTGTAATGCTATTTACATAACTGTAATCTTATCTTAGCAACAATGAAGTCTAGAAATTTGCCTGTAGAAAAAGAAAGCTGAGATTCTGCCTTGGTCAGACCTCACCTAGAATACTGTGTCCAGTTCTGGGCACCACAATTCAAAAAAGATATTGACAAATTGGAGCATGTCCAGAGAAGGGCAACGAAAATGGTGAAAGGTCTGGAAACCACACCTTATGAAGAGAGACTTAGGGAGCTGGGTATGTTTAGCCTGGAAAAAAGATGATATGATAGCCCTGTTTAAGTATTTGAAGGAGTGTTACGTTGAGGATGGAGCAGGCTTGTTTTCTGCTGCTCCAGAGACTGGAACACGGAGCAATGGATGCAAGCTCCAGGAACAGAGATTCTACCTCAACATTAGGAGGAACTTTTTGACAGTAAGAGCTGTTCGGCAGTGGAACACACTCCCTCAGAGCGTGGTGGGGTCTCCTTCCTTGGAGGTCTTCAAACAGAGGCTGGATGGCCATCTGTCGGGGATGCTTTGATCGTGATTTCCTGCATGGCAGGGGGTTGGACTGGATGGCCCTCGTGGTCTCTTCCAACTCTACAATTCTATGATTCTATGATACCGATTTTTCCATAGTATGGTACAGGTCAAAGCAAATCACAGCATTCCTGACCCAGCAGGACATAGGATGCACAAGAAGCTTTGGGCTTAGACTCAGCGTTACCTCTAAGTGATAGACTTATTTCCCCACACACAATGCAACCACTGTTGCAGACGTTGACCCAGAGCCATCTTAATGTAGCAGCATTAAGGATGCAGGGAACTTTTTACTGGTGAAACACTTCAATCCAAGAATCACTGGATCAGATTATCACTCAAGTCCTACCTCAGCATTGGTCCGTATGTGGTTAGCCACTGTGTGCCAAACAGAAATCAGTTTATTGGTATCATTTGCAGCCATTCTATTATACAATCTCAATTAAGCTGAGTGGGAGCTGCTCAGAAACATAGTTCTTTCAAATGGTTCTCCTTAATCTCATTGGCCTTTGTATCTGGATAGGTCCTTGGCAATGCATGGCTCAGGCAGTGCAAACATATCCTCCATGGGGTTTAATGGAGTTTATTGCCAGGTCTGCTGATATATAGGATTGCAGACTAACAAAATAATCTTCCACATGTCTACTCAGATGTAAATGCTAGTGAATTAAATGGGAATTATACTCAGGAAAGTGTTAAAGACTTGACTTTAACTGTTAGGTGGATTTGTAATTGGTTGACTGACAGAACCCAAAGGGTGCTCATAAATAGCTCCTCTTCATCTTCGAGAGAAGTGACAAGGGACATCCAGTTCAACCCCCTGCCATTCAGGAGTATGCAATCAAAGCATTCCCAACAGATGGCCATTCAGCCTCTGTTAAAAACCTCCATAGAAGGAGACCCACCACATTCTGAGGCAGTGCATTCCACTGCTGAACAGCTCTTACTGTCAGGAAGTTCTTCATAATGTTTATATGGAATCTCTCTTCCTGTAGTTTGAGTCCATTGCTCCATGTTCTAGTTTCTGGAGCAGCAGAAAACAAGCTTGCCCCATCCTCAGTATGACAACCCTTCAAATATTTAAACATGGCTATCATGTCCCCTCTTAACCTTCTCTTTTCCAGGCTAAACATACCGAGTTCCCTAAGCTGCTCCTTATAGGGCATGACTTCCTGACCTCCCACCATTTTGGGTGCCCTCCTCTGGACATGTTCCAGCTTGTCCATATCCTTCTCGAATTGTGGTGCCCAGAACTGGACACAGTATTCCAGGAGAGGTCTGACCAAAGCAGAACAGAGTGGCACTATTACTTCCCTTGATCTAGACACTATAGTCCTATTGATGCAGCCTAGAATTGCATTGGCTTTTTAAGCTGCCGCATCACACTGCTGACTCATGTTTATGGTCCACTGAGACTCTAGATCCCTTTCACATGTATTGCCATCAAACCAGGTGTCACCCATCCTATATCTGTGCTTTTCATTTTTACTGCCCAAGTGTAGTAATCTACATTTCTCCCTGTTGAAATTCATTTTGTTAGTTTTGGCTCAGCTTTCTAATCTGTTCAGGTCATTTCAAATTCTGATTCTGTCCTCTGGGGTATTTGCTACTCCTCCTAATTTACTGTCATCTGAAAATTTGATAAGTGTAACCTCTGTTTTCTCATCCAAGTCATTCATAAAGATGTTGAATAGCACTGGCCCCAGGACCAGTGGCACACCACTGGTCACTTCTCTCCAGGATGAAGAGGACCCATTGGTGAGCTCCCTTTGGGTTCGGTTGGTCAACCAATTACAAATCCACCTAACAATTGTGTTGTCTAGCCCACATTTTACTGTCTTGTTTGCAAGGGTATCATGGGGGACCTTGTCAGAGGCCTTACTGAAATCAAGATACGCTATATCCACAGCATTCCCTTCATCTACCAAGCTTGTGACTCTATCAAAAAAGAAATAAGATTCGTTTGGCATGACTTGTTTGTGAGAAACCCATGTTGACTTTTAGTGATCGCAGCATCCTTTCTAAGTGCTTCCAGACTGTCTGTTTAATGGTCTGCTCTAGAATCAATCAAAGCCATTAACAAGCCAAGAAGAATGACCAAGGAAGCTTTTTTACAGAACCCAGGCTTGAACCTAGACTGGGATGGATCTAAATAATCAGTTTCTTAGTGAGCCAGCATTATGTAGTGGTTTGAGTGTTGGATTAGGTTCCAGGAGACCACAGCCTGAATCCCTGCTCAGCTGAAGAAGCTCAACAAGGTAATTTGGGCAAGTCACATTCAGACTAACAGGAAGGCAGTAGCAAATCTCCTCAGAATATCTCTTGCCAAAAAAAACCCCCAAACCCTAATATAGGGTTGCCATACATTGCAGTTAACTTAAAGGCATGTAAGAACAACTAAACCAGTTTCTTCCCAAACTACCTGTTTGTTGAAAGGCTACAGCCTTTACAATACTGTCATCAGAACAGAAAGGTTTGACACTGGTTAGTAGTTATCTAAAGGGTCTAATGTTTTTTGTTTGTATTAGTAAGAAACACACTGTTGCATCCTTAACAGATGTAGGGGCCCCAGCCTTTCTCAAGGAGGAATTCACTAGGTCTGTAGACTGAAAATATATCTACTCTACAAAGTTAAATCAGTTTGATTCCACTTTAACTGCCATGGTTCCATCTTATAGAATCATGAGATTTGTAGTCTAATAAGGTACTTGGAATTCCTGGCCCAGGATTCTATAAGATAAAACCATAATAGCTAAAGTGGTATCAAACTGCTATAATGGTGCAGGACAGATACATTTGAAGGCCCACCCTTTACCATTTTAATTACTACAGTGGGCAAGGATCTTGATGACCCAGGAGATGGTTCTCAAACTTCCAAGCTTCTTGCCCATAACCTCTGGTTGAAGAAACAGAACAAAAAATATCCATCACAGTTTGACCAGGTGGTGTCTAGCTACATTCATCTTAACCCTGTTACGATCATGGCATGTAACTCTGTGTGAATACAAGCAATTTTACCTGCAAAGTGCTTTACGAATTGCTCACAGTGAGCAATCGAATGTTCCAGCACCATTATCACTCCACATCAGCTAGATAAAAACTATTAAAAGGGATGAGATAAGAGCTGGTGTTATGGTAAGCCAATTACCGACATTAATCCTGTTTGTTGGACCTTCTCTCAACATATTCCCTTATTTCATGCTCCCCTGTTCTTGTAAGTAAATTGATAATTAATAGTGAATTATTTTTTAACCCAGTAATTAGCATATTAGGGTATGTAGACAATTCTATTCAAAAAAGGCCACTACTAAACTCTTAGGAAGAACATTTTTAAAAGCTGCAAAAAATTCTGGTAGTCTTTGAATGACACTTCCTAATTATTTCTGTTATCAAATAATACAACATATAGAAAATTGTGGGGAGGGCCAAACAAGGATACTAGCCCAAACTTGTCAGTATCTACTCAAAAATGAAAACCTACTGAGATCAATAGGGTTTATTCTATGGTAAGTGAAAGTAGGACTGCTTTCATAGGGGCACCAATTGTCCCTACGTACTAATAGAAGCCCTATTCTATGCAACAGAAACCCTCAGGGGGCTGCACCAGGAAATCTGTACAAGGGAAAGGGTTAACCTCCCATCCTACATGCGCTTACTTGAGAGTAAGCAACATTAAACTCAATGGATCTTACTTCTGAGTAGCCATGGATAGGTTTCCACTGATACGGTCATTTGTTTACACTTTCTCCATTTTTGTAAACAAGGAAATAAATTTGTAAAGTACAAAAAGCCTTGTGTCATTGTGTCTTGCACCTCTCCCACCCCCCAGATCAAAGCATTACATGTCACCTTACTTCTCAGAAGCATTTTATAAATCAATATCTGTTTATTCTAGCATACATCACAGAAACATTTTGTTGCAGAATATGTTAGAAAGATGTGCAAATCAACAGTAATATTAATCAAAATTCAAAAACCAATATAGATTTCAATATAGGTTTAATCAAAGACCCATACCATTTTTTAATTTTTTTAAAAAAATGGCTTCCATTTGTCGTCAGTATCAGAAATGGCAAGACAGGGTACAAGAGAGCCTGTTTTCATGATATCAAGTGTCCTTCCTTTTTTACTTCCCAGCTTCATGTATAGGTGACTTTCCCATACATTAGGTTATGGTGCCATCTTATGGCAGCTTCTTACTGCTGTTATATGTCTGTTTAATGAGTTCCTTGGTATCTCGGCGCTGATTTTTAAAACTGAAAAGCAAAGCCTGATAGCCACATAATGAATGCCTCAAAAGAGAATTATGGAACAAGATCAGAATAGCTTTCTGGTAGCTTTCCCCCCTTACATTACTTTTCCTCTCTCCCCTTTTCTTGTCATTTATTCAAGTAACATGATGTTTATTAGATGTATTCATTGCCCAGACACCTGCTGGTGACATGTCCCAGCATACTCTTTGGTTAAATTGGTATATATACTTTGAACAGCTTCTGCAAGAAGGTATCCTGTACCTCCCTGTGTGACATTGTTGCCTCTAATACAGTGCTTCTCAGAATAGCAATAGCAATTGGATTGATATTTATATACCGCTTATCACTGTCAAAGCACTCCCTGAGTGATTTACAAGGTTTTTTAGCTAATTGCCCCCAACAAGCTGGGTACTCATTTTACCAACCTACAGAAGGATGGAAGGCTGAGTCAACCTTGGAGCCCTCTGGGATCAAACTCCTAACCTTGTGGCTTGCAGTATTGGCATTTAACCACTGCACACCAAGGCTCCTTTGAATATTTGATGTGGTGAACCAGCATCCCCCCACTCCCTATGTACCTATATTTGTGCCCATTGGGTATAATTGTTTCTTTCTTTCCTAGAAATTTGCTAGGAATCAGCAGCCAATGGTTCAGGGACTTGCACTGGTCCAGGAACGACCACATTGAGCAGCCCTGATCTAGGGCACAAGAGCAGCCAGGAGCTTCAAATGCAACTCCCTTATCCTGGCCATTCATCAGGTGCAGGGCTCTACCTGGGTGACCTCTGGATGACTTGCAGCACTCACCAAAGAAGGAGCAGCCTTATCCAGGAGGCGGAGGCTGTTCCTTCTCTATTGATTATATGAGAGCAGCCAAATCTATGGACGGGAGGACAGGAGCACACTTGGAAGCTCCTGGCTGTTATACAGTGGAGAAGAAGTAGGGACAAGGCAGCTTCCTCTGGATCATTCTGCTAATGGGATAAGTACACTGGCAGGCACTTATGCTCTACCAGTGTGTTTGCTTTTTCTAGCTAATCTATAGAATGTGCTATTTTAAATATACCCAGCAGGAATACTAAAAAGAAAACCATTATTTTTATATGCTGGCTGAGATTCTACATGGTGGGGATGGAGGGTGATGTTATGATGATGGAGTTATGCACCAGTGGTGCAACACGGTTGCAATGTTGTAAACCAAATGCACTGTCCCATGCACAGCGTGTATCAATGTGCAGTGCACATGCCCATCAATGTGCATGTGCATCATATATACAATAGGCAAGTATGCACAGTGAAACCCTCCACTTCCCAACCTTGAATGGAATGCATTGGACAAAAATGTCCCGTCGTTTCCACAGGGGAACTTACACAGGTATAAGTCACCAACAGGATTCCAGCCATTGTTTTAAATATACTGTGTATGGGGAATATAGATATCATGTATTTTAACCTATTATGGACACTGTATTTAATTTTATTGTAATACTTTTTGTTGTTCGCCATTCTCTGGCTTTTCTTTGCAAACGAAGATTCAGGAAGGACTCATCCCACACTTTCTGCAAGCGTGCTGATGACTGAAAAGGCCAATCCGAGATAAACAAGTCCGGTTGCAGAAAGCACAGCAGAAGGTCTCCTTGGGTGATGTTTCTGTGTTGTGATTCTTTCTGCGTTGTCGTTTCTCTTCAAGACTTGTTCGGCATGAGTTCTCAAATAAGGCTGCAGCATTGTGGATAGTGCATCTCCATGCCTCCTGATGTGAGGCCAGGGCGGACCATTGTTGGTGATCAATTTGGCCGAGCCTGAGATGTTGTTTCAGGAGTCCTTGTATCGTTTTTTTGGAGCACCCCTCTTACACTGACCCATGGCGAGTTCACCGTAGAGTACTATTTTTGGGAGGCAATGGTCCTCCATCCTAGAAATGTGCCCTGCCCAGCGCAGCGGTGTTCTCAATATCATGGCCTCAATGCTGGTGATCCCTGCTTGCTCAAGGACAGCAACATTCGTCACATAGTCAGTCCAGTGTATATTTAGGATTGTGCATATACAGCGCTGATGAAAGCGTTTGAGGAGTCGTAGGTGGTGGCGATAGGTGACCCATGTTTCAGATCCATAAAGGAGAATAGACAGTACAATGGCTTTATACACACTGATTTTTGTGCTTCGCCTCAGGTGTTTATTACTCCAGACTCTTTTGTGAAGTCTTCCAAATGCGCTATATGCCTTTGCTAATCTGTGATCTATCTCTTTGTCAATCTTGGCATCTGAGGAGATGATGCTATAGCTTTGTGCTAAAGCAACAAAATTGCTTGTTCTTGTTGCCAAGGGTTTAATTCACATTAAGTTGTATTGCTCCCTGCAAAAACTCCCTGCTATTTCTTTCTATTGGCAACAACTCTTTCCCCTAGTATTGATCTGGTTATTACTGTCCTTTCAGATTGTGTAGAAGCTCCCTGCTTTCCAGCCTTCAGTTAATCTCCTGAGCTGCCTTGGATTGCAGTAGGAAAACCTATTTCTCAATGACTTGAAGCCTGGGGGCTCTATCAAACTTAGCGTGGAATGCTGTACCTTGTAAACCTGTATGTGAATCCCTATGGCTCCCAAGGCATGGCCTAAAGGCACATAATGAAATGACTTTGCAAACATTGTAGGCTCAGGCCTGGTCAGTGTCTGTATGGGAGACTGTTTTGGAGGAAATGCACTTGAAAGACCGATCACCGAGGAAAACAGCTGATTTACAATTCAGCTGTGTCCCCTATAAGTTGAATAGGCTACAAAACTACACTTTTCAAATGTTGAGGTGGATCTTCTCAAGAGTTACTTATAGGAACTTCTCTGTGATCCTCTTCCCAGCCTGGTTTTATGGCTTATGACATCTATGATGATAGCCAACAGCGTCAGTTGGTTATTTGCATAATGTGCATGAGAGCTCATAGAACAAACCTTCATACCCATTCAGCTGCCAGCTATTTTTGGGGTACAGCTCCTAGATTCTCCAGTCAGCATGTTTACCTGCTTAGGGAATCTGGGAATTCTAGTTCTTTGGTTGGGAGCTGTAGCCCAGTGGTCATGCTGACTGTGGTATTCCTGGGAGGTGCTTGTACCAAAAGTCATTGAGAAGAAAACCATTCCAATTGAGAAGAAAACAAATAAATCAGGTTAATGCCCATACATGTGTTAATAAGCTTTTTAGTATGTCATTAACGTTCTGAACAGAAGACACCTAGAAGGAAAATAAAGTTGCACATAGGAGCTGTGCATGATCTCTTTGAAATTGCTTAACACAATTTCACAGGAAACAGGATTGGTTATCAGTGCAAACCTCAATGCTTCTCTATAACCAAAAATAAAATTCCCTGCATACAGAAAACTCAACACCAGGCAGAAGGGCTATGATAAAGCCATTTCCCTGACATGCTAGCTTTCTTAAATTTTAGTGTGTATGTGTGCTTTAGTTTCTTTTGTTTTTGAGTAGCTTTTGATCATATAAGTCTCCAGCTGCAGCTGGAAATGGTTCAAACCAGACAGACGTTTAAATTCCCACTAAGAGCTAGGCCAGATTGTGTTAACTGTGCTGAAAAATTACTAAACACCAGCCATTGTTGTATTATTTGATCTTGCTGATTCTGCCCCTTAGGCAAATGGCAAATCACCAGTGAATCCAGCCCACAAGAACATAGTGTCCACACATGTCAACTGCATTACGGATGGTGGTGCTGTCTAACTTTCTATTAATTCTGATATGTTGAGACATGTCTTTGTATTAAGCCTGTTCTGCTCAGCCGGAAGCCATTGAAAACCTGCTATTTCCAAAATGAGTAGGCTAGAATAATTTCAACAGTCCTCAAATGACTCATTGGCTTTGACTTCAATTATATTCACAAGTAACTTCTGTAAGAGGAACCCAGTGCAAAATACAGCGGTAGTTGACTCCAATGGTATTACTACATGACAGGGGGAATGAAAAGCTGTGGGCCTTTTTGCTTTGTTTCCAATATTAGAAAATATTATTATTCCCACTTTAAAATGGGGGTAAAGGGAAGGAGGAGGAGAGAGCAGGTTCTTAAAAATGTTTTAGGAGTTTATCAGACGCGACAAAAATTGCACGACTATGATCTCACAGTAGCACAAACGGGTCCTGCTATTGCACAATGTTGTTGTCCTCCAGTGGTCAATCTGTGTTCCAGGTGCAAATAAGGTGTTGCTTTTCATTGATGGGACAAGCCGTCAATAACTCTCAATATTGCTTTTTTCATGGTATTGAACAGCATGCAAAACCATGTCCAGCTGTAATCGCAAGATTACAGTGTGAAAGGATGGTCCTCTTTCCCCCCTCCCCGTTCCCAGTAAGAAAACTTCCAGGTGAGAAAGTGAAAATTATCCACAGGACGCTCTTTTTATGAACTGCCCCATTTTGTTTGCACATTTTTAGATTTGTTTCAGTGTTTGCGTGTTCATTTACTTTGTAAATTCAGTGTTTTTGGCGTTTTTAAGCGTGCTCACGTCTTCTCACAAGAACCTCCGAAATCTCACCCATGCTAAATTACAGAAGTCAAATCCCATTCTTAAAGTGCAAGTGGTAGTCATGTGATAATTCCATGGCAGTTTTATCATGCAATTACAGCAACCTGCAATAACAAGTGTAATAATGCGCTTTCCTCAATAGTGGAATTACAGCATTTTTAGCCATTACTCTGATAAAGTCCTTAGAGAGTATAACACACTGGAATGTGGCCTTTGCTGATGCTTTTCTAGGTATGTGGGCATGCATATACAGTATTGGTGAGGCTGCACGAATTCATCAATTCCCACTTGTGAATGGATATATACTGATCTCAAATGGTACTTTGAAAGGTAGCTCAAAGTACATCCCACACAAGCTACAGCGCTTAGATTTAAGCTGCCTCAGATCCCTTCATTCCAATGGAATAAAATCAGACTTATCTCTGGGTATTCCTTTGTTGTGGATGAACTAGAAGGTATTTATCTTTAGTAAAGTGTGTCTGCAAAGAAAAACTGGTTTACTACAACACAGTGCCTGAGCACTTTAGTCACTTGACTACTGTCACTTCTAATGCCACTGGTGAAGTCAACACAGCTGTGGTGCTTTTTTCTTGGAACAAATGTTCACAGGACTCCTAGACTGGAATTAGGGTTGCCAGATTGAAAACTGGAAAGGGCTCCCACACCTTCAACAGTTGTATAGAAAAGGGAATTTCAGCAAGTGACGCTTGTCACATAAGGAGGTAACAGGAAATACCTGCTGAAATTCTCTCTTCTATATAATCATTAAAAGTACAGTAGCCTTTTCAGTTTTCACTCCAGCAACCCTAGCTGGAATCCTTGTATGCCTGTTGGTGACATATAAATTGCATAAGTCTTTTTTTGGGGGGGGGGTTGGGGGCATAGTGGTAGTAGGGAGATACCAGTGAAATCTGTCCCTATTAGAAGATAAAGCTGCCCTGCTGGCTCTCAGGCAAATCAGGAACCAACAGGTCAGCTTTATCCTTTCACGGGGATGGCTTTTGTGCCCATCCCCTCCCTCCTATTTCCTCTATTGCCATGCCACTGTTTTCACTGCTGCCTATTTCTCTGCTAACATTGTTATGCTGGTGAAGAGGATCTCAGCTATACTAAGCAAGGCAGAGGGAGCTTCCAGATGAATGGCTCTTACTGCTATTGGTCAAAAGACAATATACACCCCAACTCTAGGTGATTTATGTAAATATTCACCAGTGTGATGAGAGCCACTGTAGCAGTGTTGGAACTGAGATTTGTGAAATCCAGGTTCTAACCTCCACTGAGCCATAAAATAGTCTTTTACCCTCTCTTACCCTGACCTATCAGACAGGGCTGTTGTGAGAATAAAGTGAGGAGAAGAAGAGCTTTGTATACCACCTTAACATCATTGGAAGAAAGTTGGGTTATAAACAGCATCATTCCCTGTACAGATTTTTGGTGGTCCTCATACCTCATCCTTCCATTGTGAGAACTATCCATTTATTTTTACACTCTGCTTTCTGATCTTTAATAATTTACTGCTCCATAAGATGGCCTTTTCTCTTCTATTATGACTGCCAAATCACTATTGTGAAGAACTTTATCAAGGTCTAAATATATAATCTCTACCTGATCAATCTTTTCCCAATCCTGTCCACTCTCAATGGACCTTAAAAGGTTAGAGGAAGAAGATAATAAGACAGCTGTTCTATATAAACTGATATTTTTATTTTTAATTCTTACTTATGCCAATTCATCAGCAACAGATGTTAACCTAATCATCTCACAACCCCCTGGATTCTCCTCGCATCATTAAAAAACAACAATGGATATTTCCATTCCTCTACATTATTTTGTCAGAAGGAAGCAGGCGTACTCTTCTTATAGGATGCCATACAACCAGAACACTGATAACTCTACCCCACCAAATCCCACAGCCTAAAGGTGTTACTTTCTTGGACTGTAGTGCCCAGAATGCCTCAGCCAGCATGTAGTCCAAAAACTAACTTTCCCAAGCTCTGCAGAATCCAGCCTTGCCCTCTCCTCCAGAAGTCCATGACTACCTATCAGACCCTAAGGAAGGTTTGGGGCTGAGGCAATTACTATGGTTTTTAGGGCTAAACCAGCTGATTTCTTCTGCTCTTTGGTAGACGGTACACTTACTCTATAAGGAATGACTGAATTTTGGGTTTTCTTTTTGTCACAATGTTTGGGTCTAGCATATGAATACCCTGAGCACTGATATACAAGTCTTGCCCATTTCTGCTTCTGTGCCTGCCTGCTTCCTCAGTATTGATGGTACTGTCTCGTCCTCCAACTGGGAAATACCACAGGAAGCCTGCAGCTTTTCTCTTCCTGTAAAAGTGAGGAGGAGTTGGCACCAGTAGCAATGAGGGAGACAAGCACTTAGGGCCTAACGGGTGAGTCTCAGCATCTTATTTGCTAGCTAGAGACTGGGGTTAATCTCAAAACAATGGTCACCATGCACATTGGTCACACCGTGAGTAGACTTTTTATGTCATGTGTGCCTTCAGCTTCAAAAAGCTATGATCTACTCAGGCATTACCTTCTTAGTGCGTGGCTAAGCTAAGGGTGACCTTCATTATCTCTAAAAAAACCCAACTACCGTATATTCCGGCGTATAAGACGACTTTTGAGCACTCCAAAATCGACAGTCCAGCTGGCCTTGAAGGTGGGGAGAGGGAGCGAATCTAGGGGTTTGCCGCGGCCGCCCCCACTTCCCCCGCCTTGGTCCCCTTCGGAAGAGCCAAGACGGAGGGAAGGGGACTGCTGAGGCAAACTGGGCATTTTCGCCCCTTTCTTCCACCTTCGAGTCCAGTTTGACTGGAAGGTTGAAGAGAGGGGCGAATGTTGCCCTGCCAGCTGATCCTGTTCGCTCTCCCAACTCACGAGGAGATCCTCATGAGTTGGGAAACAAAGAGGATCAGCTGGCAAGGCTCTCCCAGCCAGCCAAATTCGGGCGGTGGTCTTATGTGGCGAATATATGCCTAAGCCTAGATTTTTGGCTGGAAATTGGGGGGGTGGTCTTATATGCCCAGTCGTCTTATACGCCGGAATATACGGTAATTGTTGGGGAAAGTCATTAGATACTTTGAAAGACTGGAAACCTTTAAGTCTTTTTGCAAGAGAGGGCACTGAAGATAACATTTGCGGGGGTTGAAAATTAGTAATATCTTTTTTAACAAGAGGTAGTAGAAGTGTGGAGAAGTATGGAATATAGAGGAAGTAGGATTTAGTATTTTATATATACTATCAGTAAGAAAGTCAGGAGTCAATTTTTAGACTATTTTTATTTTTTTCCTGTTTCTTGCTCTTGCTTTTTCATCTTTATTTCTATTTTTGATATATGTTATTTTATGTCATAGTGGTTAGTTTATAGGCTTATTACAGAAAATCATGATGCTATAAACCCATCACTCCATCCTAAATTAGTTAGTAGTTTGTAATTAGGTTTTAGTAAACATTTTGTTTTTTATTGTTTTTTGTATTGTGTGTGTGATGTATTGTTATAAGTAATTTTACTTAATAAAATTTATTATTTAAAAAGAGAGCTAATTGTTGTCAATGTAGTTCTTTTACTTTTAAAAAACTTCACATGATTCTCCAATTCTTCCTCCCTCCAGATGCTCATGTACCATGTGGCTAAATCTATTCAACTATGGCTTCTGTGGTGAGGGAATGTCACCACAAAGAGACCACAGAAATGACATCCCTAAATACTGCTTTTCATGTCTCCTCAACAGAATGTTGGAAGTCAGTTTGGGAATGAATGAAAATAAAGACATGCTGAAGACACCCATAACTGAGCAGTGGTAACATGATGTTCACTGCTCAGTTGTCGATTTCTTCAACATATTCATTCTTCCTAAAAGTAACTTCCCATATTCTGCAATATACTTTTTCATCTCTTCCTTTTTGCTGCAATGGACCATGTCGAATCTTTTTCTGTCCCCAGGTCTTCTGATGTTACAGCCCATAGATTCTCAGTGTCTCTGATGTGCTAACTCTTACATAACAGTCAAGTTCCTGTTTTATCATTCGTAACCACTTCTACTCATTGGCTATAGTGTTATGCAGAGCAGCACACACACATAGAGACAGATGGTCCCTGTATGAGGTGTTTAACATCTAGCTTTCAACAGACTTTCAAACAACAAGCTTTCAAAGGAGGCAACAAACAGAATAAAGGGAGTAGAGGCAATGGTAATGAGGGATGACAGAGAGAAGAAAATGGCAGCTACATGAACATAGAACAGAACTTAGGCTGAAATGCAAGGTCCACCAGGACACACTGGCAACCAAAGACAGAGCTTAGATTGGAACCTTGTCCTTGTTATGCACATTAATTGTGTAATGGAATGGGGTCTAATGCACAAGTCCAGTGCTTGAGTTAAAAGCACAGAACTGCAATGAACAGTAGCAAAAAGAAGCTGATAGGCTTATTACAGAAAATCATGATGCTATAAACCCATCACTCCATCCTAAATTACAATCAAATCCTAGTTTTCCTCCATAGACTTTTGTTAAAACAGGGTCCATGCTACTTGAAGTATGATGGATGGTTCATGTATTGGTCTTTGTCTTCAGCCTGCCTCGGCTGGCTGATTTATGGAGTTTTATTGACAGCAGCTCTAGCGGAAACCATTTCTCCTGGCCCTCTCCATCAAAGATAACATGTCATAGACACTGATACTGAAAGCAGACAGTTCAGAGGGGTTGATAGAGGAAATTAGGCATCAGTAAACCATGAAATACCACTGACTGCCTTGTCTGTGGCAGAACAGCTTAGGAGGGGCTATAGTGTCATTTGACAAGAAGAATACAGATCAGTGCTCACATGAGAGACATAAGAGCATTTTCTGCTGTTAACTACCATTCATGGAGGATTAGCATATTCTTATCAGTCCTTATCCCCAGCCTTCCTCTTGTCCAACAGGCAGCTACACATGAGATGGCCAAATCCACCGGGAGCATAGAGCCATGAGGACACATGCACTCCTTTCACAAGGTACTGCTTCCTGAGGTACTTCCAGATTTTTGCAAAAGCACCAAACTGGCACAAAAAAGCAAGCTGTGTAGGAAAGGCCCTGCTAAACCATAACAGAGCAGAGCTTGGAAACATACCTCGGACAATGCCAGATTGGTCTAAAAAAGCACATCACTTCTTGGGTTTTGCTGGCTGTTGCTGCCTCCATATTCACTCAGTCCACTCTTTTGGGGGGCTGTTTATAGTAATTTCTTGGATCTCCACTAAGGGTCTTCCAAAGGGTTTTTAAAACAACAACAGGGCTTTTGTTTGTTAAAGTAGTCCTATGTTTTGAAGGGCATTTTTTCTCCTCTCTGGCTTTCAAAATAAAATATTTGACTTACTAAAGCTATAGTGCAATTTCACTGATGCACTATAGCACTATAACACACACAAAGGAGATTATCAGAGAGGAACACAAAAAATGTTCCTGTCCCACAATCTCCAATTCTGTCCCTTTCCTGCCACAATAACCCTCCCCATCAGACTTACCTTCTCTTGTATCCAAAGGCAGCCCAGGCATGAACGGAGCTCTAACCAAACTCCGTTCACTTTCTGGACTGAAATCCCACCCATTCTTGCGAGAAGATGCAAGTGCAGGAAAGTGAAAAAAAAAACACACACACTAAAAGGTTAACGAAAGCACATACACATACTAAAAAAAATAACAAGTAACCCAGGGAGGGTACAAAAAAGAGGGTAGCCTATTTGGTTCTCATGATCCCACCCGGAAGTGTTCTGGTGGGACCGCCCATTGACACTGTATTCATGAGTCAAAAACTGCATGAGATTTCAGATGCTGGCAATGCTGGCACGAAAATGGGATGGGTGATCCATTGATAGCTCCAGTCCTTCAATAAAAAGAAAGGCCACAATAACAAAAGTGAAATGCAAAACAATGACGTTGTGTCATATTGACATCCTTTTGCATTCCTCTGGTGTCGTTTTGGTGCCACATTAGCCATGTATGATAATCTCCAAAGAGAGAGAGGGTGAGAAAGACCATGTCTTGGAAGACCCGCCATGTCTTGGAAGTAAAACAAATCCATTTATGGATAGGAATAAAATCTTGCGCCTGGTGCAAGGGACTGCCAGCAAGCAGTCCAGGAGAACAACAATTTTGTTTGGATATTCAAAAACACCTGAGAACAACAGAACAAATACCTCAACCTCCAGTAACATTTTGACACATTGGCCCTGTCTGTAGATGCCTTTGGTTAGATTACAACTCCCCCAATCCCATGCTGGCTGGGTAAATCTGGGAGTTTTTATCCAAAAAGGAACTTTCCTAAACTCTCTGAATGGCCTCAACTTAGTAAAATAAGAGAGAAAAGAATAGAAAGTGAGCTTTTCTTATATACTAACAGCAGACTCATTATCCTGAGTATGGATCCTTAATGGAGTCAAAAGAAGCACCATCCACACATAGGGGGTTGTATCAGCAGACTTGAGAGATCTCAGAAGTATGAAAAAAAATCACCCCAAAACAGCCCAGTGAAGTGAGAGGGGAACACAAAACAGTCCAGTGAAGACTGAACTTGCTCAATGACCGGGGATGGGGGAGGGAGGTCAGAGAGTGGAAAACTGCCCTGAGTGAGTGGAATGGAATGAATAATCTGGTCAACAGCGTGGCTGGAACCTTGAGCAGGATGGCTCTCCACACTGCATCATTTTGTTGAAGGTCCCACTTGTTTGATGAAGTAAAAAAGTAAAGTAAGAGATGTAAGAAATGAACTGGTCAATGGGGTAGAAATAGTGGGATCCTTGGGTGGGAGTGACCATGTGTCATATAGTCCTTGCTTCTGTGCACACGCACACATACAGCATGCACACACCTGAGAAACAGGGCTATTTTTGTGATCCGGCTCAGGAGTCCTCCTAATCTGAGAACTCTCAAGCTGGATCCCTCTGAGACACACTCTCAGGACTCCTTTAGCCTGGAAATCCCAGAACGATGTCTCTCTTCTAAGAATGCTGCTGCCACCACCTCTTGATTGGACTACCCCCCCTTTTTACACAGTCCAAGGGGAGACCATGGGGTGCTTAGGACCTTTCAGCCATTAGCTGAGATTCTATCAACCCCCTCCCTTCTAAGCAGAAGCAGAGGAGACTAGCAATGTAGTGATGACCCAAAATAAGGCCCATGTAAGGCTTTGTCTTAGTAGGAAAACTAGAAAGGCTTATATTTATTCAATTAAGTTTAAGAGGAGTTAAGAGGTAAATAATTTCATGAAGAAAACACCTTTTTCTCCAGGTTAAGGCTTAAGGTTACAGAGATACAAAACATGCATACATTCAGTCAAGGAAAAATAAAATGTAAACCCTGACACCATCTAACTAAACTGTTCCCAGTTTTGCCTGGACCACATGCTTATCATAAGCCAGGCCCAAGCCATGTTCTCACTCAGAGCATTGTTCCATGAGATACATCCATCCTCTCAGAGAGCTTTCTTTGTCTCACTAACATGTGCCAGAACAAAGCATAAAAACCTGTTAAAATCACCATTGCCAAAATCTGATTGACCAGTCCAGTATCTGGTGATGTGATGTCTTGATGATGGATCTCAAGAGATGACCTTCACCCTCCCACCTTGGTCTTAACCCTTTGTTTACCTGTTCATGCTGTTTAGAGAATTACAGTTGTCCCTCCATATTCATGGATTTGGCATTTCACGGATTTAAGTATTCACGGCTTGAAAATATTCTTACAAAAGTAATAATCCAAAAAGCAAACCTTGATTTTGCCATCTTATATAAGGGACACCATTTTGCTATGCCATTGCATATAATCGGACTTGTAAATTCACGGATTTGAGTATTCACGGGAGGTCCTGGAACCAAACCGCAGCAAATGTGAAGGGACAACTGTACTGTTTGCAGATAATGAAAAATGTGGTCTTTGCAGCATGATGGAAGTTCTACCACCTTTTTCAGGCAGAATGATGGGTACTCCATCATGACACCATGTCCTCCTGGGATTTTTTATGCAGAGGAATAGGGAAGCCAAACTTAGTCAGACAAACATGCTGGACTTCAAGAAAGCTTATTTCAGCAAGCTTAGGGAAATACAGGGTGAGACCCCATGGTGGGAAATGCTCAAAGGAAGGGAGTTCATGACGCAGGGGAGTTTCTTAAAGGTGAGATATTGAAAACATATTGCAAACAATTCCAATGAGGAAGAAAAGTGGGATGTGTCTAGAGATGTACAAATAACTCAGGTGAGCTGAGATTTAAAAGAAACATGCATTTATTTATTATTAATTTTATGTATTTAATTTATATGCCACCTTTCTCCCAAGGTGGCTCCCCAAAACCATCAATTAAAACAATTACCAAAAAACCCCAATTACAATATAATTTAAAACAATTAAAATCACAGATAAAAACATTTTAAACTCATTTTAACAAAGTTTAAAATGATGAATGTATAAGAAATGAAAGAAGGGGGAAATCACAAAAGAGGAATACAAACGAATAGCCAATGCTTGTAGGATGTAAGTTAGAAAAACTAAAAACTCAGAAAGAGCTCATGCTTGCTAGAGAGTTTAAAAATAATAAAAATGGGGTTTTTGGCAATGAGGAAGAACAAGGAAATGATAGGGCCGCTGCATAGGTATAGAAGATGGTGAAATGCTAACAGAGACAGAGGGAAGGCCAAATAGTTTAATACCTTCTTTGCCTGAATCTTCTTTCAAAAGGAAAATGGTGTTCTAATTTGTGAAAATAGAGTAAATCATACAGTAAGGGGACTACAGCCCAGAATAGTTAAATGAGGTAGTAAAAGAATAGCTAACTACTCTAAATGAATTCACGTCTTTAAGGCCAGATAAGCTGCATCCAAAACTATTTTAAAAATGTGCAGATGTAATCTCAGAGCCACTGTCAATAATCTTTGAGAATTCTTGGAGAACAGGAGAGGTCCCAGCAAGTTGGAGGGCAAATATCCCCATCTTTAAGAAGGCCAAAAAAGAAGAATAGAATAGAATAGTATTTATTTATTTATATCCCGCCTCTCCCATCCAGATCGGGGTGGCAAACATCATATAAAACATCAAAACAGTCCAGTACAAATGTTAAAATGACATCATTAAAACAAGCTATACAATAATAAATTAATTCAAATTTCCTAACTATAAAATACAAATATTAAAATAAACTTAAAAAGGAGAAAGGCATAAAATGGAAAATAGAAAATAACAATGGAGAGCAGCAGAGTGGCAGCCGAACATCCAACCTACTCCAGGAAGGCCTGCCAGAAGAGATCCGTCTTAATAGCCTTTTTAAAAGCACCCAAATCAACAACATGTCGAATCCCCTCCGGCAGGCCATTCCACAGTATGGGAGTGGTGGCGGAGAAGGTCCTCTGGGTGACCGTGGTCAGTCTAGTTCTGATCATCTGAAGTAGATTTTTCCCAGAGAACCTAATGGTATGGAGTAGATGGTGCGGGAGAAGGTGATCCCATAGGTAGCCTGGCCCCAAGACATAAAGGACTTTAAAGGTAATAACTAACTCTTTATACCTTGCCCGGAAACTGATTGGTAGCCAGTGAAGAGAGTTTAAGGCATGTTTATCAAAATTTGCAGATGATACCAAACTGGGAGGTGGGATAGCTAATACTCCAGAGGACAGTAACATAATTAAGAATGACCTGGACAGTTTGGAGAGTTCCGTAAAACTAATAAAATGAATTTCAACAGGGATAAATGTGCATCTAGGCAGGAAAAATGAAATATACAAGTATAGGATATGTGACACCTGTCTTGAAACCAGAACATGTGAAAAACATCTATCAGTCTTAGGGTACATCCAGACTGATTGAAAAGTCCCAGATTTCATTCTTGTTCTTTCAGATTTATACTGGGTTAAAATAAACCAATCCGAGTTGCTGGTATGAAACATATCTGATCATATGCATAGCTGACAGAAAATATTCTGGGATAAACAAAATGTGCAGATCTCTAAAATAAAATCGGAAAGAACAGGAACAAAACATGGGACTTTTTGGTCTTTTTAATCAGTGCAGATGTGCCTATAGTAGACCACAAGCTAAGCATGAGTGAGCAAGGAGTGGCGTTCTGGACCCACGGGGCCCAATCTGGCAGAAATGGAGTAAATCAGGTATTTTCTTAAAATGCAGTAAAGGGCCGTATCTTGGGTTGCCCCTGTTCCAGCCCCATTATCTGCCACAGGGGTCATTTGGACTGCCCAGGGGGCAGATAGGGATAAATGCCTATCCCTATAAATGTGTTCATTTGGACTGCAGGGCTCTGGAACAGGGGCAAGCTGGGGCATCTGGCCAGTGTGGACAAGCCCTTAGGTAGCAAAAATAATAATTAAAGACTAACATACAATATCTGTCAGGGTATATAAATATGTTAATACTGACTGTACACCATGCTTTCAACTTTTAGCTGTCTGTCATAGAAATTTATGTTGCCTGGGGTGGCATTTTTGTTTTATCCCTTTTGGTAACCATCCATTCACTGTGTATATTTATCTGAGACCATTCTTTCTGGCTCACCTTTTATATTTTATATTTGGAGGTAACCAAGTGCCAAAACATTGCCCTGGAAGTGGCATGTGGGCCACTTCTGACCTATGAGGCTCTGATTCTGGAGATAGGTTGCAGGTAGCCATCACTACTGGTAGCCACTGACTGATTTCTCCTCAATAGGTCTGTTTAATCACTTTAGAAATCTTCACCTGTAGCCATGGTGGCTGGAAGATTTTGGGAGCTATGGTACACAAAGTAACTTTTCCAAACATTCATGTTACTTTAAAGACGTAGTTAGACCACCTTCTTTTCCATATTGGTACTGGAATCCCAAAGAAAGAGAAGGATTTGACCCCAAAGTTTAGGATCTCCCAAACTGTAATTCTAACATCTTTAACGGAACATGTTGCTGAGCACTCAATTCTTAACAAGCACAACTCTCTTCTTTTTCTGCATAATGAGGGATCTGGTTAATGTATTCTGTTTGAGCTCAGATGATCTAACATGTAAGTAACCATCACATTTTAATCAAAACACTCATTTACTTTTTTAAATAATAAAATGTTTTCAACACTTTCAGAAATCCTCTGCCTTGAAAGTCAAGCAGGTTCTTTAAGTTTCACTTCCAGCGCCAGCAACTGATTATTCACTACATCTTCCTATTACCTGTTCAAAACCATCTGGCTCAAGACCAGCTGAATGGAAAGGACTAATGACGGGTCCCATTGCAGTAAGGCAGGAGCTGAAGTGCTGCTGCCTGGGATAAGAGGATTTAGCTGTTAAAAGAGACAGAAGCACAGCCCAGGAGGGGGAAAAAATCAGAAGAGAGGAACCTGCTACTTGAGAGACAGTAGATCAAGGGCCTGTATCCGTTACAGCTCCCAAGTTCTCCTTCACTCATTGCCTAAATGTCATGTCTTACATACTCTTCAAAGGAAAACTCCAAAGAGATCACACGTTTCTATCAGTGCCAATTAATTAAATGTTGTCTTCACACACGTTGGGTACAAAGGAGCAACAAGCTTCCCAAGGGCCCTGTCAAGACACTGTTTCTGCCGACTGAAAGATGTACAGAGGAGAAGGCTTGCATGTGTTCCTCCTTCTGCCATGGGATCAATGTGAAGAGCTATGAAGAGAATGGTGGCAAGTGGGAGCAGCAGCAGCAGCAGATATAATGCAAATGCCTCTGAATGAGAGAAAGAGACCCAGTAACTGACATCCTGAATTACTTGTATAAACATTTTCATATGTACCTAAATATCAAATTGATTCTTATTATTATTCTTCAATTTAAAAAAAGTATAATGAACAGTTTTGAATGTGAAACAGTTCATCTTCTCCTTGCAAGGATTTCTCTTAGGATGATGGGGAGGGAAGGAAGAGATGAGGGAAATCATAAGAAAGAGGCAAGGGATATCCAAAATTTTGATCTGAAAAACCAGCATCAATCTTAACTACATTTTACTCTGACAGATCTCCTAATTTTCTAATTTGACAAGTTAATGAAGAATGAAATTCTGTCAAAAACCTTCATATTACTTGAAACTGTTTTAAAATATGCAGTGTGGTTATATGACAAGGGTTGGATCTAGTGCGAGTGAAATGAATGACTCCTCCTAAACCAAAATACAGTGCACTAACTACACTTAAACCCCACTAGGTTCAGTAAGATAAAGTGTAAAACCTTTTGCTTCTGTACTCACACAAAATGGTCACTCTAGTGGAAGTACAGGACAAGGATGGGCATTCTTTCTCCATGCCCCCTTCTCCCAAAACCCATCCTTTACTTCTCATTATATGTCCACAAATGTTTTAATCATGCAGGTTTTCATGAAATTCGGTCCCTTATGCCTCTAATTTCTAAAAAGGATCAAATGTAGCAGATGAAGGCAAGGACCTAGTAAGAGCTTAGAAATTTTACTTTGGAGGCTACAACTCCCAGTAACCCTCAGCTGTTACTGAAGGCTCTGTGAGTTATACTTCAAGACAGGAACTTTCCCAAATTCTGCCTCCACTTGAGATCCCTGGGGCACTGCTGTCAGTCAAGGTAAAACAGGTTGGATTACATGGACAACTAAGCTCACTTTGTAAAGGGCAGTTTTCTTCTGAGTTCCTGTACATCTATGTGACCAACCAGATTCCTTGGCCTTTCAGGTAGTGGACAGTTCTTGCATGATGTGTTTTATTTATTTATACTTTGTTGCCTAAATCCAATGTCATGCTAATTTACTGTATGCCCACTAGCCCTTCCTTCTGTCCCATCACTGTCACATGTAGATCTGGTGGGAACACAGAAGAGGGCCTTCTCAGTGGCTGCTCTCAGGTAAGGCGGGAAAAGATATTTGAAAAATTTAAAAAATGGTTGAAAGGCAAGTTTTTCAAGGGTTGTCCAAATGGTGAAAAAAGTCCTCATGAAATGCGAGGAGAATTCAACCTGTCTTAATGGCATTCTGTGTGATTTTTCCATATTGTGAAGAGGTGGAGGTGGCAAAAAACCTTGCCAGAAAAGCCTTTGTGGCTTTTCCTGACTTTGTTGTTGTTGTTGTTGTTGAAAAAAATGAGAAGGTGCACATTTCTGCTTGCATTTGATTTGCTTGCCCAAACTAGAGGAAGCACAATTCTGATTGGCCAGATGAGCACAGGGGGTGGGGCTTGCTAAGAAGGCTAGTGCCTGCTGCCACCATGTTAGATTTCTGTCTTAGTGGGCAAGTGTCTAAGGTGAGAAAACGGGGTGTTGGGGTTTGTTTGTTTTTTTGCTTTTGTGTTAAAGTTAAAAATTGTTCAATCACACCTTGGACATTGTTTTTTTTTTTTTAAAAAATAAGGTCAGCGGTGGCAAATTCAGGTAAGTGCAACTGCGAGTAAATCATTTGCAGCCAACATGTTTCCTAGTGGCAACATGGTACTTACGGGGGCAAAAAAACCCATTAGGACAGGTTGCAGCGGCTGTGAAATGTCATTAGTGTGAGGCATTCCTTTTTTTATTGGCTCGTATAGACAAGCCCCAAGTGTTAAGAAACCCTGATGAGAAGAATCTTGGACTGGGGAGACGCTTTACCTTTTGGGGCTTATTCTGCACAAAAATATCACATGGTTGTTTGGTGCAGAAAACATTTTTTTCTGCACAAAAAACAGCATTTTTATGCATAGAAATATTATTATCTCTGCAGAAAATGCTGCTTCCGTGCAGAAAATGCTGTTTTCATACAAAACGAACATGTGCAAATTTTGTAGAATAAGTCTCAAATAGTGAATAGCCATAAAAAATTGCATGGTTTTCAAAGATTTTCTCACAGAGGAAAGAAAAATGCTAAAATCACTCCTTCCTTCCAGAAGTAACTTAATGAAGAATTGCATCCCTGCTCCCAGGCTCTGGGACTTCTTTGCTACTTTTCCACTGGCAGGTGAAGACTTTTTTAAATTCAATTTTTGCTAACTGTCTTAAGTCCCAAATTGGGGAAATATGGGATATAAACATTATGATGAATGTTGCTGTCTTTGAGCAAGCAGGGATCACCAGCATTGAGGCCATGATATTGAGAACACAACTGCGCTGGGCAGGGCACATTTCTAGGATGGAGGACCATCACCTCCCAAAAATAGTACTCTACGGTGAACTCACCACGGCTCAGCATAAGAGGGGCGCTCCAAAAAAAGTCATACAAGGACTCCCTGAAACAACATCTCAGGCTTGGCCAAATTGATCACCAACAATGGTCCACCCTGGCCTCACATCAGGAGGCATGGAGATGCGCTATCCACAATGCTGCAGCCGTATTTGAGAACTCATGCCGAACAAGTCTTGAAGAGAAACAACAACGCAGAAAGAATCACAACCCAGAAACATCACCCAAGGAGACCTTCTGCTGTGCTTTCTGCAACTGGACTTGTCTATCTCAGATTGACCTTTTTAGTCATCAGCGTGCTTGCAGAAAGCACGGGATGAGTCCTTCCTGAATCTTCATTTGAGAAGAAAAGCCAGAAAGAGGGAGAGAGAGAGAGAGAG
Organism: Gambelia wislizenii; assembly: GCA_030847615.1. NCBI lineage: Eukaryota > Metazoa > Chordata > Lepidosauria > Squamata > Crotaphytidae > Gambelia > Gambelia wislizenii. The sequence continues at coordinate 67,825,519 of JAUMIR010000002.1, forward strand.
AGAGAGAGAATTAGTAGTAGTAGTAAGTAGTAGTAGTAATGATAATGATAATACTGACTTCCCACTCTCCCTCTCCTTCTACTATACAGCCCTCTGCACTGACTCAGAGCTTCCTAGCATTTTGGAGCAGGTTTCGAGGCTGTACAGAGACTTGCAGAGTGGGAATTGCTCACGTATTCAGTTTCACTGACAAAAGCTGACCCCGTCATCAATTGATTCCATCAGTTGACCCCACCTCATATCTCAGGATCCAGTGTGAGATCCCACCTTTTCTCTGCTGGCTTCTGGAAGCTGAATTCCATTCTATCTGGGGGGGCAAAGTTTTCCCATCCCTAAATAAAAAAGTACAAGTTAATACCAGTCTAAAGCTCTCTGAATCATTATCCTGTTCAGACTGGGGCATGAGGGAAGATTAGGATTTCATGTAAGAGCAGAAAGATAAAGTTTAAATTTGTCAGATTTTTATAAAAATAACTAATAAATGGTGATTGCGCGGACAAGGCAGGAAAGGGCTGTAGAGGAAGAGGAGAGAAACAGGTATTTCAGCAGAAAGTATAAGAAAGCCTGAGGTTATGATAAATTTGACCTTTCCTCTACCTCAGAATTCTGACATCTTCAAATATTTCTTTAGATGAACTGTGCAGCAGAATTCTGTGTAATTACTACTGTAGAAGCCTCTTTAATTAGGATGCCCCAGTGGATAGCCTTTTATCCTTATTAAGAGGAATTTACAATTAAAATCTATTGTGTTAACTGTAATGCTGTTCTCTGGGGAGCTATGCACTCCTTTGTGCTCCTGAAAAAGGCCCCTCTCCTTAGGAAGCAGTACTAATGGGGACAAAGCTCTTTTTGTGTCCATGGCAAGAGCAGTCGCTGGCATGAAAGAGAATGGGCATGAGAGCCCATGTACTGAGCAACTGTTGGCACAAGACTAGAGGCAGAATTAATGAGCACATTAATGACACAATCCTAAGCATATCTATTTAGAAGTGAAGTAGGCCCCATTGATTTAAAATGGGAACATACTTCTAGGTAAATATAAGAACTGGCCATAAACCAAGTATTCTCAAAATGCTACTGCAGTGCCGAATAACTGGTTTTGACGGACGTTCTGATTTTTCCCAAGGGCAACAAAGTTAAAGCAAACGTGAGAAAGGATAGGCAGGCCTTTCCTGATTAGATCCCGGCCTCAGGAGCTGCATTTCCTGGCCTTTTTTTTTAGTCTTGTTTTTATTTGTTTTTTTAATGTGATCTTAGTTAGGTGTTTTTAATTTTATACTGTCTACTGGCTTTTTATGGGGTTGGGTGGTGCTTTTAGTTGGCATTGTAGTGTTTTAATTGTTGGAAGCCGCCCCAATTGTTTTTAGCACAGGGGCAGGGTATAAAGGTCCCAATTGGTGGGGCAATCCCCATAACTCTTCATGGGTCACGCTGGATTGGAGATTTCCCTCTTCTGCGCAAGATAGAGGACATTTGATTATTTAACCTGAGCGTTCAGTGTTACACACTTTTTGAGCCATTAGCAAGACAGCCACGTCAATGAAGTTAATGGAAAACTTACCCACCCATACACACATGACACCCAAGAACCAAAAATAGAAATCAATGCAAATAGGCCTCAGACAAAGTGTCAAAACAGCAAATATATATTAAAAAAACACGCCGTCTAATTAAAAGCTTGGGCAACATAATTTTTATCCACTGCCTAGAAGGCAGAAGTGTAGGTGCATATTTAACAAGAACATTGCCCCAAAGATACTTCTGTTATTAACTACTACCTCAACCCCCATCATCTCAGATAGAGGGGGGATTTAACAGCTCCTCTGATAAACATTTAAAGACCAGGCAGGTTTGTCAGGAGTCAGAGACTGAACTCCATAGAAAATGGCCAAATAACTGCTAAGTCATGTTAGCCGAGGCCAAGGAACGGCCAAGTCATGCTAGCCTTGAGGCCACAGCTGCGCAAGAAGGTTACTGCAGGGCATTAGTCTGGAGTGCAAAATCTGATGTAATGCACCCATGTGGTTGAGGGAGCCAGTGCCCTGTAAACCTGTATAAAAAAAGGCTCAGTTCAGAGCATTCTTTCTTTTGAAATACCTTGATGTCTGGCGAAGCAGTTTGTCTGTCTGCTGTTTATATCTGTACATATTGCAACTGCCTTGAGCTTGAAGATAAAGTGCCTCCTGTTTGTTTGGATGACAAACACTCTGTGTGTGAGTATTCTTGGGAACGGGCTGCTGCTGAGTCTGCTGAGATATTTTTTGGCTTCTGCCGGGGATTGAGTGTCCTATCATCCCCCAACAGTGGTTATGGGCCCAGAGACTGATCTCAGATAAGATAAGGCGCACACAGAAATGTTCCCAGATACCAGGACTCTTTTGTCTATTTTCAGTGTTTTGGAAATTTGGCTGTGAAATGGTTAAGTTTCAGTTCAGAGACTCTGCAGTAGAAGTTTTCTCAAGACCTTGAAGAGCTGCCAGCTGTCAGGTTTGTTTGTGTTTCCTGTCTGGAAAGTTTTTGATTCCAGGCAGCACGATGGCTGAGACAAGTCTCATCCATTTTGATAAACTTGCTGATGGCAGTTATCAAGCCTGGAGTGTGTATATGCAGGCTTTATTAACTAAGGACAATTTGTGGCACGTTTTGGAGAATGAAAGTGTGTTCCCAGATGGGTCAGAGGATGAAATTGCAGCCTTTCATTTAGCAGATCAGAAAGCTAGAGCTGCTATCCTCTTATCACTCAGCCCATCCCAGCTGATACATGCTGCCCAAGTACAGACTGCTTTCCAGTTATGGGAAGCTCTGAGAACAGTGCACCAGAGTTCATCTTGCCTTTCAAAGATGATATGGACTAAGAGACTTTACAACACAAAACTGTGTCCTGGGGGGCTGTGTGAAAGCCCATTTGAAGGAGATGAGGCAGCTGAACAGAGGGGTGGATATCCCAGAAGCCCATAAGTGTTTTATACTCCTGGGCAGTTTAACTAAAGAGTGGGACTTTCTCATGTACAGTTTGCAGACTACCAGAGAACATGATTTGTCCGTGGAGCTAGTAGCTGGGCACATTCTGGAAGAAGTCCAATGCTAGCAGTTTGACTCCTGGACGGAGGGGAGTACAAAGCCACAGATAACCAGACATAATCAAGAGAGCACAGCAACACATCCAGAGGCATCTGAAGTGGAGGAGGGTGCCTGTAGCTATGTGAGATGCTGCTTCAGATGCAAGAAGCCTGGGCATTTTCAGAGGAACTGTTAAAATGCCTACACTGGACAGGAGGGGTGGCACAGCTACAAGGCAAAGAAGGGGTGCATCCTCTCTGGCTGCTAACCGTGCTTTCGTAGCAAAGCACCATCCTGAAGGTGTTAAGGGGGTTGTATGGTTGCTTGATAGTGGGGCAACGCATAACATGGTCAATGATTTGAGACTGCTAAGGAATGTACAAAATGCTTCCATAACAAATATTTCCCTTGCAGATGGTGCTCTCAGCAGGGTGCAAAAAATGGGCACTGCTTATGTGCCTGCTTTTGGTAAAGAGTTTAAAAATGTGTCATGTGTCACCAATCAAGAGAAGTGTATTTTAAGTGTGTCCCAAATGACTACTGATGGTTACAAAGTATTATTTGAGGGGAACACTGTACAGTAACAGACAAGCATAACGTCTGTGCCAAAGGGTTAAAGAAACAGAGATTGTACCACATTTTGCCCAAAGGGAAAGTAGCAAATGTGAACCCTGCAGATAATGTGCCCCTGCATGATAAGTGTGTTCACTATTATCACAGGGTAATGGGCCATGCTAGCTATAAAGGGTTAAAGGAGCTGGCAAAAGTCTGCCCTGGTTTAAACATGAAAAATTGCCCAAGGTTTTTGGAATGTGCAGTGTGCAGGAAGGTAAAGGTGAAAGCTTTCCCAATTGCCAAAAGGAGCCAGTGTGTCACTAAGAGACCTTTTGAGGTTGTCCACATGGATTTAGCTGGTCCCTACAAGCCCACTGAAGGAGGAAACCGTTACTTCCTAGTGATATTGAACAGACACACCAGGTACACCTATGTATACCTGCTAAAGGATAAAAGTCAGGCTGCAGACAGGTTCTGTGAGTGGGTGAACATAATTGAAAGGGAATTTTCCTAGAGTTGCCAGCCTGGTGATGGACAGAGGAGGGGAATTCTTGTCTAACAGTCTGCAGACCTGGATGCGTAGGAGGGGAATTGGGCACAAAACCACAAACCCCGTGTCTCCAGGGAAGATGGGCTTGCAGAAAGAAAAATTGAGATGTTAAAACAAATGTAGGAGTGCATGATGGAAGATGCACAAGCCCCAGCTGGGTTATGGGGCGAGGCAGTGTTGACCGCTAATTACCATAGGAATAGATTATGGACATCTAGTGTCAATCAGACCCCATATTTCTATTATATGGTAGGGCACCAAACTTCAAACACCTGCTAATATTTGGCCAGTATGCAAATGTCCTGATACCCACCAAGCCTAAGGAAGCCTGGGCAGCCTAAAATCAGGAGGCTGTGTTTCCTTGGTTATGAAGGCAATAAGTACAAATTTTCTTTTCACCATGGAAAGGTGGTGTACTCTAGGAGTGCAAATTTTGAATTGCACACAGGATGGAACAGATTGCATTGCAACCAAGAGGTGTTTGTTCTCTTGGGGAGGGATGTGCCAGCAACTCCCAAAATCCTACAGGTGGAGGGGTGGTGATGTCTGATGATGAAGGGGAAGCAGAGGAAGAAAAGCCTGACACTTCCCATGCCACCCAACACACATGCCACCACAAACAAGCATTGAGCCTAACATGTTCCCCCCCAAAAAGCCTGACATAGAAAGAGGTAGGAGCAGCAGTGCAAGCGAAGATGAGTGAGGCAGAACTAGAGTGCTACTTCCCAGGAGGTCTAGGAGGGTTAGAAAGGCTCCTGACAGGTTTGTTGTCCAAGAGGCCTAAATTGTGCAATGTTGTGGCAGAGGAACCTGAGAGTTTTCAGGAACTCCTAAAGCTTTCTCAGGAAGAGCAGGAAAAATGGAACTCAGCAATGGACTCTGAGTTTGGGTCATTGGTTGAGAGGCAAGTGTTCCAAGTAGTTGAGAGGCCCAAAGACCAAAAGGTTGTTGGTTGCCGGTGGGTGTATAAGCTTAAGGACATGCCTGATGGAACACAGAGTGTAAGACACACTTAGTAGCAAAGGGTTTTTCAAAGAGCGCTACACCAATTTTGTCAAGACATTTTCTCCCACAGTGAAGCCAGAGAGTCTTAGGATGTTGTTAGCTGAAGCAGCCAAAAGGCAAATGGTAGGGCAGCATTTTGATTTTGAGACAGCGTATTTGAACGCTGATCTTGGAGAGACAGTGTTCATGGAGCAAGCCCCAGAATATGATAGTGCAGGAGAGAGTAAGGTGTACTTGTTGCACAAAGCACTTTATGTCTTAAGCAAAGTTTGTGCTGTTGGAACAGGTGCATCCATCAAGTTTTGGTGTCAATTGGATATACAAGAAGTGTCGCTGACTCTTGTTTATATACCAAGGGGGCAGGTGGCAATGCTATCATGTTAGTTATTTATGTGGATGACCTTTGTGTGGCAGGAAAGAGTGCCAATGATCTGAAGCAAGTGCAGGTGGAGTTGGAAAGACAGTTCAAGCTGAAGGACCTTGGCAGCCTAAAGTGTTATTTGGGTGTAGAAGTAGAGAGAACCAGTCTTGGTGAGTTTTTCCTGACCCAGAGAAAAAAGATAGACAATCTTATAGCCAAGTGTGGGCTAAGTGATGCCAAGATAGTCAGAACCCCCATGACTACAGATTTTGTGTACTTGGAAGCAGAAAAGTGTTTTGAAAGGCCTGATTTGTATCACTCTGTAGTTAGTAGTTTGTTGTTCATTGCTAACACCAGACCTGACATAAGTTTTGCTGTTGGTATGCTTAGTAGGAGAGTCTCCAAACCTAGGAGGGTGGATTAGAAAGCCCTGATGAGAGTAATTAGGAATCTCAAGGGGACCAGGGGCATGTGTCTGAAGGTGGCAGGAAACCAGATGACCCTTGAGTGCTATGTAGACAGCTCTTTTGCAGTAGAAACCTCTGGCAGGAAGTCTGTGATCAGGTTAGTGGTCAGATATGCAGAGAGTCCCATAGTATGGAGATCCAGAAAGCAGAACTGTGTGGCCATAAGTACAACAGAAGCCAATTCGCAGCCTTGTCTGAGATGGCAAGTTAGGTACAATGGTTAAGGTAGATGCTAGCAGATCTTGGAGAGTCATGCCATATGCCCGTTGAGGCACACGAGGACTCCCAAGCCTGCATAGCAATGGCAGAAGCAAGGGACTTGAAGTGTAGGACAAAATATATTGCGGTATGCTACCAAAACGTGAGGCAGTTAATACAAGAAGGTGTCTTGTGTCTGCGTTACTATCCATCTGAGGACATCGTTGCAGACCTACTCATGAGAGCCCTTCCAGCAGGAAGCAATGATGAGTTGGCAAAGAGGCTGAGCCTTGCCACTAAAGTGTAAAGTGGAAGTGTCATAAGGGAAGGTCATCCAAAAGACGAATGATGTCTTACAATGTATGTAGATGATGTTGTTATGTTGTGATGATAACGTGTCCTGCGCAGTAGTCTGACCATTTTGGAGGGGATTGCCAGGAGTCAGAGACTGAACTCCATAGAAAATGGTCAAGGAACTGCCAGGTCATGCTAGCCTTGAGGCCACAGCTGCACAAGAAGGTTGCTACAGGGCATAGCATCAGAATAGAGTCTGGAATGCAAAATCTAATGTAATGCACCCATGTGGTTGAGGGAGCCAGTGCCCTGTAAATCTGTATAAAAGAAGGCTCCATTTAGAGCATTCTTTCTCTTGAAATACTTTGTTGTCTGGTGAAGCAGTTTGTCTGCTGTTTATATCTGTACATATTGCAACTAACTTGAGCTTGAGGATAAAGCGCCTCCTGTTTGTTTGGATGACAACACTCTGTGTGTGAGTATTCTTGGGAATGGGTTGCTGCTAAGATATTTTTTGGCTTCTGCTGGGGATTGAGTGTCCTATCATCCCCCAACAAGGTTCATAGAAGAGTACATGGCACTTCAGGCATCTTGACCCTATGCTGTCTGGCTGTCTTGGAAGATTCAGACAAAGAGGAGGAGTTGGCAGGTGGTCTCTCTGAGTCAGAGGAGCTGGGGCTGGAGGCAGAGGGGAGTCTTGTTCCCCAGCAGGAAGTTGCAGATGCTGAAGACCCATTGCCATTTTTCCTTGAGTGATGGCAAGGCAAAAAGATATTGCATCATTCCTAGCAGTTGTTAGGAAGAGACTCTGACTTGATTAGGCACCTGGTGTCTTGAATCAACTGCCCATAAATCTCTCAGCCACTCCCTTGCAGCTTTGTTGCTTTCATTTCTCCTTCTTGGCACCTAGCAGTACTTAATTTGGTGTTTGTGTTTCCTTGACCTTGGACTAGCTACGATTTATGACTTTGTTCCTTGCTGGTTTTGTTTATTTGGACTACTGACTTGCTGAATGACTTGCTGAGGACCACTCTATTGCTTCTCCCTTCATCCTGCTGGATACTCTGTGACTGACCTGGACTGAATTAACTCCTTGACAATTATAATCCAACCACCTGGTTCCTGGGCCACTTGCTGACTGGGGCACAGGACACTGTGGCTTTATAGGTCAAGTTCAGCATCTCGAGTTGTGCTTAAAAGAAAAAGGCAAACCCTCAATCATCCCAACTCACAATCATTCCAGTTGGTATTCTGAAGAAATTGCTGTATGCCTCTGAATGCCAGTTGCTGGCAAAATTAAGCACTCTCCAACTTATGTCCTTCTTATATTGCCTTCTGGTGGGTCACAGAGGGAACAAAATGCTAGACCAGATAGCATTGTGATCCAGTCTAATCCAGTTGTTCTAATTCCTTGTCCCCTCAGTCATCAAAGCACCCCCAGATTATCAGGAGTCCAAACCAGATGTTACCATATCATGGATACCTGTTGTCAGCCTTTGGCTAGGAATGCTGAATTTAGCTTGTTGGAGCAGATAGAACTTTTAATGGGGTATGTTGTGCCTGTGTTTTATTATGTTTAAAAAGGGTTTTAAAAACTGCTTGTAAGTTACTATATATACGTACTCATTTATAAGTAAAAAAAATTATGCCAGAAAATTGACCCCCAAAACCTAGGTCAATTTATACATGGGTCAACATGGTAATCTTGCTTGAAAAAATGGTGTTGGGTCCTAAAAGAAGTGCCACCCCGCTCTCCTCACCGTGGCAGGGAAATCCTGAAGAAGCATTGACTCCCCCCTCTCTCCCTGCCTCTCCAGGGAAATACCAAAGATTTTCCTGCTGAAGCAGGGAGAGTGAGGGGTGGGGATGTCAGTGCTTCTTTTACAGGAGTCTCTCCCTGGATGGACTATGGCAAGAACTAATAATAATAATAATAATAATAAAATTTTATTTCTATCCCGCCCCTCTGCAACGCAATCGGGGCGGCTTACAATATAAAAACTCCATAGTCCCAGTACCCTAGCCCACCCCCCTTAAAACAATATTAAACTATAAAAGATTAAAAACATACAGTAAATTAAAAATATATAAATTAGAAAATATTAAAACATACAATAGGTTTAAAAAAAAATGATTACAGCTCAGGGAGGACAGCTGAGTCTTGGGCCGGGATAGTTATTCAGGAAAGGCCTGCCGGAAAAGATCCGTCTTGACAGCTTTTTTAAAGCCGTCTAAGGTGTTAATAAGACGGATCTCGTCCGGCAGGCCATTCCATAATCTGGGAGCAGCAGCAGAGAAGGCCCTCTGGGAGGTCACCGACAGCCTTGTTTTCATAGGCTGTAACAGATTCCTCCCAGAGGACCGAAGTGCGCGGGGAGGGTCGTATGGAAGGAGGCGGTCCCGGAGATAAGTTGGACCCAAGCCATGCAGGGCTTTAAAGGTTATAACCAACACCTTGTACTGTGCCCGGAAACGAATAGGCAGCCAGTGGAGAGCTTTTAGCACAGGTGTTATATGCTCTCTTCTGGAAACACCAGAAATCAACCTGGCTGCCATGTTCTGGACTAGTTGAAGTTTCCGAGTTAAGCACAAGGGTAGCCCCATGTAGACCGCATTACAGAAATCCAGACGGGAGGTTACCAGTGCATGTACCACAGTTTCGAGGTCCCTAATTTCCAGGCAAGGGCGCAGCTGGCGTATCAGCCGAAGTTGATAACAGGCACTCCTGACCGTCGCATTTACCTGATTAGACATCTGGAGCGTCGGGTCCAGGAGCACCCCCAGACTGCAAACACAGTCTTTGGAGGAGAGTGTAGTTCCATCCAGGACTGGAAGTTGTATTCCCAGACCTGGTTTCGGGCCTGTAACTGTTAGTACCTCCGTTTTGTCTGGATTCAGTCTCAATTTGTTTTTCCTCATCCAGTCCATTACTGCTTTAAGACAATCATTGAGAGGAGAGATGCCATCTGAAGTCGAAGCTGATGACCGAGACATGGAGAAGTATATCTGGGTGTCATCAGCATACTGATGACAACACACTCCATGCCTCCGAATGATCTCTCCCAGCGGCTTCATATAGATGTTAAATAGCATCGGGGACAGGATGGCACCCTGAGGAACGCCACAGTTAAGCTCTATTCTGGTAGAGCAGCTGTCCCCGAGCCTCACCCTCTGGGATCTGCCCGAGAGGAAGGAACGGAACCACTGCAAAGCAGTGCCTCCAATTCCTAACCCCCTCAGGCGATCCAAGAGGATGGAATGATCTATTGTGTCAAAGGCCGCTGAGAGGTCCAAGAGCACCAACAGGGTCACACTACCCCTGTCGATACCCAAGCGGAGGTCATCAGCCAGAGCAACCATGGCAGTCTCCACTCCATATCCCGTCCTAAAGCCAGTTTGAAATGGATCTAGATAATCGGTTTCATCCAAGAGCGCTTGGAGTTGGGAAGCGACCGCCCTCTCAATCACCTTGCTTAGAAAAGGCAGCAAGGAGACTGGTCTATAGTTGTTCCTGTCCAAGGGGTCCAGGGAAGGCTTTTTCAGGAGCGGCTTAACCGCCGCTTCCTTCAGACAGGGTGGAACGGACCCCTCCCTGAAGGACGCATTGATAATATCCCTAAGGAGTACTCTCGATGCGTCTCCCCCTTGGGTGGCCAGCCAAGATGGACAGGGATTGAGGGCACAGGTCGTCTTTCTCACTCTACCAAGGAGTTTGTCCATGTCATCGGTACTCACAGATTGAAGCTGATCCAATAAAATTTCATCAACGGAGTTGCTGGACACCTCATCTATAGATTCTGTCATAACACTGGCATCTAAGTCGGCTCTTATCCGAGAGATTTTATCTGCAAAGTGGATATTAAACGCATCACAGCAGGCCGTTGTCGGGTTAAGTAAGGGGTTCTGCGCAGGTGGAATCTGCGTCAGCTCCCCCACCACCCTAAACAGTTCTGCTGGACGGGACTCTGCAGATGCAATACGTGCAGAGGAGAAAGACTTCTGCGCTGCACGTATTGCTTCTCGATAAGAATCAAGGAAATTCCTATGACGAGTCTTGTCGGACAAGAGTCGAGTCTTCCGCCAGGTGCGCTCTAGTCGTTGTCCAGCCTGCTTCATCTTCCTAAGCTCCTCTGAATACCAGGGCTTATGGTTAGGAGCAGGCTGGAAAGGACGTTTGGGAGCGATTGTGTCAATAGCCTTGGTGAGGTCGGTGTTCCAAATATTAACCAAAGCTTCAACAGAATCACCGGCGTTACCAACCATTAAACCTCCAAGGCTTTCTGGAATCCAATTGGTTCCATTAGCCTTCGAGGGCGGACCATTCTAATGGGTCCACCACCCCCGGTGGGGCAGACAGTGGCTCTTAGCTCCATCTTGACCAGGAAATGATCCGTCCATGACAATGCAGAGGTTTTAATAACCTTCACCCACGGATATTCCTGTTCCGTACTAAAGGCCGCATCGAGGGTATGACCTGCACAGTGAGTAGGCCCGACAACCAATTGGGATAGCCCCATGTTTGTCATGGATTCCATGAACTCCCGAGCTGCGCCAGTTAGATTTAGCAAGCTGGTCTCAAGTGGGATGTTGAAGTCGCCAAGAACTAAAAGTCTGGGCGACTCCAGCAGCAACTCTGAGACCAACTGTGTTAGCTCGGTTAGGGAGTCTGTTAGACAACGGGGTGGCCGGTATACTAACAGAATCCCTAAGCTATCCCTGGACCTCAGGCTTAGGTACATACACTCGATGTGGACTGTGTTCCGGATAGGCTTCCTGGTCAAGGTTAGATTGTTTTTATGAACCAGAGCCACTCCGCCCCCCCGCCCACTTTTCCTTACCTGCTCACTAACTGAGTACCCGGCCGGGAGTGCCTGCGCCTAAGTTGCAGCACTGGCCTCTCCCAGCCAGGTCTCCGTAAAGCATGCCAGGTCGGCAGCCTCATCCAATAAGAGGTCATGGATAATATGCATCTTGTTTTTAACCGACCTGGCATTGCAAAGGAGCAGAGTAAGGGTCTGTGGAATGGTTGGTGCGCTCTCCAATTTATTCTGGGAAACAGAGTGAACTGAAGGCGGGATAGATATTAAACATCGATCCCGCCTTCTTTTGTAACAATTTTTCACTCTGTTGCCGCCATACCTTCCCTTCCCCCACACAACCTCAATTCCCGCTCCCAGATCATTCCCGGCCCCTGGTAGGTGTTCCTGGGGTGGGGTGGTGCAGTGACTTTTAAGGCCAGCCACTCCTGGCCACACCCCAACTCCCTGCTCAGCTGTCTCAGCTGCCTTTACCCCGGTGTAAGGGGAAGGAAGGAAGGCTCCCTCACAGCCCTGCAGAGTCTTCTTCAGGCTGGCTGGCTGGCTGGCTGGCTGGTAGGTGTTCTGGGGTGCGGGTGGTGGAGTGACTTTTAAGGCCAGCCACTCCTGGCCACACCCCAACTCCCTGCTCAGCTGTCTCAGCTGCCTTTACCCCGGTGTAAGGGGAAGGAAGGAAGGCTCCCTCACAGCCCTGCAGAGTCTTCTTCAGGCTGGCTGGCTGGCTGGCTGGCTGGTAGGTGTTCTGGGGTGGGGGTGGTGGAGTGACTTTTAAGGCTAGCCACTCCTGGCCACACCCCAACTCCCTGCTCAGCTGTCTCAGCTGCCTTTACCCCAGTGTAAGGGGAAGGCTCCCTCACAGCCCTGCAGAGTCTTCTTCAGGCTGGCTGGCTGGCTGGCTGGTAGGTGTTCTGGGGTGGGGGTGGTGGAGTGACTTTTAAGGCCAGCCACTCCTGGCCACACCCCAACTCCCTGTTCAGCTGTCTCAGCTGCCTTTACCCCGGTGTAAGGGGAAGGAAGGAAGGCTTCCTCACAGCCCTGCAGAGTCTTCTTCAGGCTGGCTGGCTGGCTGGTAGGTGTTCTGGGGTGGGGGTGGTGGAGTGACTTTTAAGGCTAGCCACTCCTGGCCACACCCCAACTCCCTGTTCAGCTGTCTCAGCTGCCTTTACCCTGGTGTAAGGGGAAGGAAGGAAGGCTCCCTCACAGCCCTGCAGAGTCTTCTTCAGGCTGGCTGGCTGGCTGGCTGGTAGGTGTTCTAGGGTGGGGGTGGTGGAGTGACTTTTAAGGCCAGCCACTCCTGGCCACACCCCAACTCCCTGCTCAGCTGTCTCAGCTGCCTTTACCCCGGTGTAAGGGGAAGGAAGGAAGGCTTCCTCACAGCCCTGCAGAGTCTTCTTCAGGCTGGCTGGCTGGCTGGTAGGTGTTCTGGGGTGGGGGTGGTGGAGTGACTTTTAAGGCTAGCCACTCCTGGCCACACCCCAACTCCCTGCTCAGCTGTCTCAGCTGCCTTTACCCCGGTGTAAGGGGAAGGAAGGAAGGCTCCCTCACAGCCCTGCAGAGTCTTCTTCAGGCTGGCTGGCTGGCTGGTAGGTGTTCTGGGGTGGGGGTGGTGGAGTGACTTTTAAGGCCAGCCACTCCTGGCCACACCCCAACTCCCTGTTCAGCTGTCTCAGCTGACTTTACCCCGGCGTAAGGGGAAGGAAGGAAGGCTCCCTCACAGCCCTGCAGAGTCTTCTTCAGGCTGGCTGGCTGGCTGGCTGGCTGGTAGGTGTTCTGGGGTGAGGGTGGTGGAGTGACTTTTAAGGCTAGCCACTCCTGGCCACACCCCAACTCCCTGTTCAGCTGTCTCAGCTGCCTTTACCCCGGTGTAAGGAGAAGGAAGGAAGGCTCCCTCACAGCCCTGCAGAGTCTTCTTCAGGCTGGCTGGCTGGCTGGCTGGCTGGCTGGTAGGTGTTCTGGGGTGGGGGTGGTGGAGTGACTTTTAAGGCTAGCCACTCCTGGCCACACCCCAACTCCCTGCTCAGCTGTCTCATCTGCCTTTACCCCGGTGTAAGGGGAAGGAAGGAAGGCTCCCTCACAGCCCTGCAGAGTCTTCTTCAGGCTGGCTGGCTGGCTGGCTGGCTGGTAGGTGTTCTGGGGTGGGGGTGGTGGAGTGACTTTTAAGGCTAGCCACTCCTGGCCACACCCCAACTCCCTGCTCAGCTGTCTCAGCTGCCTTTACCCCGGTGTAAGGGGAAGGAAGGAAGGCTCCCTCACAGCCCTGCAGAGTCTTCTTCAGGCTGGCTGGCTGGCTGGTAGGTGTTCTGGGGTGGGGGTGGTGGAGTGACTTTTAAGGCCAGCCACTCCTGGCCACACCCCAACTCCCTGTTCAGCTGTCTCAGCTGCCTTTACCCCGGCGTAAGGGGAAGGAAGGAAGGCTCCCTCACAGCCCTGCAGAGTCTTCTTCAGGCTGGCTGGCTGGCTGGCTGGTAGGTGTTCTGGGGTGAGGGTGGTGGAGTGACTTTTAAGGCTAGCCACTCCTGGCCACACCCCAACTCCCTGTTCAGCTGTCTCAGCTGCCTTTACCCCGGTGTAAGGGGAAGGAAGGAAGGCTCCCTCACAGCCCTGCAGAGTCTTCTTCAGGCTGGCTGGCTGGCTGGCTGGCTGGTAGGTGTTCTGGGGTGGTGGTGGTGGAGTGACTTTTAAGGCTAGCCACTCCTGGCCACACCCCAACTCCCTGCTCAGCTGTCTCATCTGCCTTTACCCCGGTGTAAGGGGAAGGAAGGAAGGCTCCCTCACAGCCCTGCAGAGTCTTCTTCAGGCTGGCTGGCTGGCTGGCTGGCTGGTAGGTGTTCTGGGGTGGGGGTGGTGGAGTGACTTTTAAGGCTAGCCACTCCTGGCCACACCCCAGCTCCCTGCTCAGCTGTCTCAGCTGCCTTTACCCCGGTGTAAGGGGAAGGAAGGAAGGCTCCCTCACAGCCCTGCAGAGTCTTCTTCAGGCTGGCTGGCTGGCTGGTAGGTGTTCTGGGGTGGGGGTGGTGGAGTGACTTTTAAGGCCAGCCACTCCTGGCCACACCCCAACTCCCTGTTCAGCTGTCTCAGCTGCCTTTACCCCGGTGTAAGGGGAAGGAAGGAAGGCTTCCTCACAGCCCTGCAGAGTCTTCTTCAGGCAGGCTGGCTGGCTGGCTGGCTGGTAGGTGTTCTGGGGTGGGGGTGGTGGAGTGACTTTTAAGGCTAGCTACTCCTGGCCACACCCCAACTCCCTGTTCAGCTGTCTCAGCTGCCTTTACCCCAGTGTAAGGGGAAGGCTCCCTCACAGCCCTGCAGAGTCTTCTTCAGGCTGGCTGGCTGGCTGGCTGGCTGGTAGGTGTTCTGGGGTGGGGGTGGTGGAGTGACTTTTAATGCCAGCCACTCCTGGCCACACCCCAACTCCCTGTTCAGCTGTCTCAGCTGCCTTTACCCCGGTGTAAGGGGAAGGAAGGAAGGCTCCCTCACAGCCCTGCAGAGTCTTCTTCAGGCTGGCTGGCTGGCTGGCTGGCTGGTAGGTGTTCTGGGGTGGGGGTGGTGGAGTGACTTTTAAGGCCAGCCACTCCTGGCCACACCCCAACTCCCTGCTCAGCTGTCTCAGCTGCCTTTACCCCGGTGTAAGGGGAAGGAAGGAAGGCTTCCTCACAGCCCTGCAGAGTCTTCTTCAGGCTGGCTGGCTGGCTGGCTGGCTGGTAGGTGTTCTGGGGTGGGGGTGGTGGAGTGACTTTTAAGGCTAGCCACTCCTGGCCACAGCCCAACTCCCTGCTCAGCTGTCTCAGCTGTCTTTACCCCAGTGTAAGGGGAAGGCTCCCTCACAGCCCTGCAGAGTCTTCTTCAGGCTGGCTGGCTGGCTGGCTGGCTGGTAGGTGTTCTGGGGTGGTGGTGGTGGAGTGACTTTTAAGGCCAGCCACTCCTGGCCACACCCCAACTCCCTGTTCAGCTGTCTCAGCTGCCTTTACCCCGGTGTAAGGGGAAGGAAGGAAGGCTCCCTCACAGCCCTGCAGAGTCTTCTTCAGGCTGGCTGGCTGGCTGGCTGGCTGGTAGGTGTTCTGGGGTGGTGGTGGTGGAGTGACTTTTAAGGCTAGCCACTCCTGGCCACACCCCAACTCCCTGCTCAGCTGTCTCAGCTGCCTTTACCCCGGTGTAAGGGGAAGGAAGGAAGGCTCCCTCACAGCCCTGCAGAGTCTTCTTCAGGCTGGCTGGCTGGCTGGCTGGTAGGTGTTCTGGGGTGGGGGTTGTGGAGTGACTTTTAAGGCTAGCCACTCCTGGCCACACCCCAACTCCCTGCTCAGCTGTCTCAGCTGCCTTTACCCCGGTGTAAGGGGAAGGAGGCAAGGCTCCCTCACAGCCCTGCAGAGTCTTCTTCAGGCTGGCTGGCTGGCTGGCTGGCTGGTAGGTGTTCTGGGGTGGTGGTGGTGGAGTGACTTTTAAGGCCAGCCACTCCTGGCCACACCCCAACTCCCTGCTCAACTGCCTCAGCTGCCTTTACCCCGGTGTAAGGGGAAGGAAGGAAGGCTCCCTCACAGCCCTGCAGAGTCTTCTTCAGGCTGGCTGGCTGGCTGGCTGGCTGGTAGGTGTTCTGGGGTGGGGGTGGTGGAGTGACTTTTAAGGCCAGCCACTCCTGGCCACACCCCAACTCCCTGCTCAGCTGCCTCAGCTGCCTTTACCCCGGTGTAAGGGGAAGGAAGGAAGGCTCCCTCACAGCCCTGCAGAGTCTTCTTCAGGCTGGCTGGCTGGCTGGCTGGCTGGTAGGTGTTCTGGGGTGGGGGTGGTGGAGTGACTTTTAAGGCTAGCCACTCCTGGCCACACCCCAACTCCCTGCTCAGCTGTCTCAGCTGCCTTTACCCCGGTGTAAGGGGAAGGAAGGAAGGCTCCCTCACAGCCCTGCAGAGTCTTCTTCAGGCTGGCTGGCTGGCTGGCTGGCTGGCTGGTAGGTGTTCTGGGGTGGGGGTGGTGGAGTGACTTTTAAGGCTAGCCACTCCTGGCCACACCCCAACTCCCTGCTCAGCTGTCTCAGCTGCCTTTACCCCGGTGTAAGGGGAAGGAAGGAAGGCTCCCTCACAGCCCTGCAGAGTCTTCTTCAGGCTGGCTGGCTGGCTGGTAGGTGTTCTGGGGTGGGGGTGGTGGAGTGACTTTTAAGGCCAGCCACTCCTGGCCACACCCCAACTCCCTGTTCAGCTGTCTCAGCTGCCTTTACCCCGGTGTAAGGGGAAGGAAGGAAGGCTTCCTCACAGCCCTGCAGAGTCTTCTTCAGGCAGGCTGGCTGGCTGGCTGGCTGGTAGGTGTTCTGGGGTGGGGGTGGTGGAGTGACTTTTAAGGCTAGCCACTCCTGGCCACACCCCAACTCCCTGCTCAGCTGTCTCAGCTGCCTTTACCCCAGTGTAAGGGGAAGGCTCCCTCACAGCCCTGCAGAGTCTTCTTCAGGCTGGCTGGCTGGCTGGCTGGCTGGTAGGTGTTCTGGGGTGGGGGTGTTGGAGTGACTTTTAAGGCCAGCCACTCCTGGCCACACCCCAACTCACTGCTGCCTCAGCTGCCTTTACCCCGGTGTAAGGGGAAGGAGGGAAGGCTCCCTCACAGCCCTGCAGAGTCTTCTTCAGGCTGGCTGGCTGGCTGGCTGGCTGCATCCTATGGAATGCTGCATCCTATGGAATCCTGGGCTTTGTAGTCTGGTGAGGCCCTAGAGCTCTCTGGCAGAGAATTCTAAGTACTATTTGAAACTACAAATCCTAGGATTTAATTCATCCAGGGAGAGGCTCATGTAAAAGAAACACCGTTAAGAGCTGTATGGGTAGTAATAATGTCTTTCATCTTTCTATGCATGTGTTAAGAGCTGTACACTAGGTTTACTGGTTTTGGGGGAATCTCCCCAAAGCACTAACTCTGCAGGAGCTTACAGGCTAAATGTTTTTAAAATGGACAATTAACTAGAGTGACTCCAAGTAAAATTAAGGTAGAAGGGAAGAAATCAGGTCAAGGACAAGATGATTTTGCAGCTAAAACAATTATTTCTTTATTTAAAAGATAGCAACAGAGGCCAACAGAATAGTTTATATTCAATACAAGCTGTTAATAGCAGTTCCCCAAAGGAAAAAGAGGGGAATGATGATGTCATGATGGATTTCCCATCGTGTTGCCTCGAGGTTGATTGCAATTCCCATCATTTTTTCAGAGAACTACGTTTCCCTTTATTTGCAAACAGTATTGTCTTGCTAACATGGCATCAGGGAAGGAAAGGGTCAACTGGAAGGGAGGGTCTAAAACACCATCTCCACAGAAGCTAATGAAATGACATAATCAATGACATCTCATCACCAGACCTGAAATGGCCAATCACAACTCTCGACCCGGGAACTCCAACTAAGGTATAACTACTTTTGTGTGCAGCCATTAGAGAGTCAGACCATGTGGCTTTGAGCAGACAAAGAAGGCTCTTCATATTCCAGCATGTGAGAGCCAAAGGCCTGGAATGTTTGATAGAGCACAGCCAACTGGCTTTGCTCCCACTTTGCCTGATACCATCTGAAAGCAACAGACTGCAAAGTAGTGAGTAGAACTTTTAGGGCCTGTTTAGGATTGCGTTGGTGAATTATGTTAATTTCTCCCACTTTGGTTGGATGAATGTTGCTGTCCTTGAGCAAGCAGGGATCACCAGTATTGAGAACACAGCTGCGCTGGGCAGGGCACGTTTCTAGGATGGAGGACCATCACCTCCCAAAAATACTACTCTACGGTGAACTCGCCACGGGTCAGCGTAAGAGGGGCGCTCCAAAAAAGCGATACAAAGACTCCCTGAAACAACATCTCAGGCTTGGCCAAATTGATCACCAACAGTGGTCCACCCTGGCCTCACATCGGGAGACATGGAGACGCACTATCCACAATGCTGCAGCCTTATTTGAGAACTCACGCCGAACAAGTCTTGAAGAGAAACGACAAACCCAGAAAGAATCACAACCCAAAAACATCACCCAAGGAGACCTTCTGCTGTGCTTTCTGCAACTGGACTTGTTTATCTCAGATTGGCCATCAGCACACTTGCAGAAAGCGCGGGACGAGTCCTTCCTGAATCTCCATTTGCGAAGAAAAGCCAGAGAGAGAATAAAAGGTTGGATGTAGCTAAACTTAGTAACTGAATATTACCTAAAATAACTGAATGCTTTAACTTTAATACCTTGCTATTTCTGTAACTGTAAAGCATGCCTGGGGTATGGGAGAAGCCTGCCTCATGGGAAATTATTTAACTGGACTTGCTTGAATAAATAGTTTTCTTAATCTTCCTATACACTGATGCTGCATGTGTCTATACCTCTTGGTTTCACTACAATTCTCTGTTTCTCTGGGGATAGGAGGGAAGAGTTGGCTTGTTCACAGTGGCAGATAGTCCTCCTGGGTATCCAGTTTCCCAATGGGCTGGGTATAAAGACTGCATTGGGTGGTGGCAGGAGTTTTGGCTTCTAGGTGACACTCTTGAGTGAGGCTACTCAGGGTTACCCTTAGAGGGAAACTAAATCTGGGGGTTCCAAGGCGAGAGCCCAGTTTTAGCCCTTAACAGATGGCATGGGTGCTAAAGCCCTACTTCTGACCAATCTAAGGGGCCTGAGGGAAGCACCTTAAGCTTATTTCTGTTATATTTATTTATTTGAGTATTTATACCCTGCTGTTCAGCCACAAAGGCTCTCAGAGCAGCTTACAAATTGTTTAGCAATAGTATTTACACATCTACACTACTTTATAGTGTGCTACGCACTCTCTAAGCGGTTCACAATGTGTGTTAGCTAATTGCCCCCACAAGTTGGGTACTCATTTTACCAACCTACAAAAGGATGAAAGGCTGAGTGAACCTTGGAGCCCTTGGGATAGAACTCACAATGTTGTGGCTGCAGTACCGGCATTTAACCACTGCACCACCAGGGCTTAAGGGACTATATACTGACACACACAGATTTTACTCGCCCTCTGATGTGAAGAAGCTGGGTGGCTGAAGATCAGACCTCTGGAGACTGAACCTCTGAAGAAAAGAGAGTGGAGAGTGAGGCACCTTCTCTCTCTCTGGGCTACATATATAGCCCTTTTCTAACTTAGAGGCTTACACCTGGAGCTAGGGGACATCTCTGGGTAGGGAATGTTATTCTATTGAAGGGTTTGAAAGGTCCCACGTGTCTAGAGTGATGAGCGCAAAGGTCTTTTTGGTCTGCATGCAAAGAGTAGATGTGAACATGATCTCTGCCTTTTACCCGCTGGGAAATGGTAATGACTCTTAGATGGTTTGTCTCTGGGAGAGACAAACACAATGTGACTGCACCTTGAGACAATACCAATCAAGTATAGACCTTTGCCCTCATTCAAATCCAAATAGGATTGCTCAACATCTCTGGAATTTGCACAGTACCTTACAATGGGGTGTATGTCCAACTTATCTCCGGAACCGCCTCCTCCCATACAATCCTCCCCGCGCACTCCGGTCCTCTGGGAGGAATTTGCTTCAGCCACAAAAATCTAGGCTGTCTGCAACCTCCCAGAGGGCCTTTTCGGTAATCGCCCCCAAGTTGTGGAATGACCTGCCGAATGAGATCCGTCAGATAACAAGCCTGAGTGGCTTTAAAAAAGCACTAAAGACGGATCTCTTTCGGCAGGCCTTTCCTAATTAGATCCCGGCCTCAGGGGATCCTGGCCTCTTCTAGGCTGCTGGCCATTTATTATATTTATTGTATTTATAGTTTTAAAAGTGATTTTAGATTAGTTGTTTTAATTTATATTTGTTTAATGTTTTTTTATGGGGGAGGGTGGGAGTGGGGGTGTTTAGGGATTTTATTTGTATTGTATTTTAAATTTTGTAAGCCGCCCCGATTGTTTTAACAGAGGGGCGGGGTATAAATAAATTTTATTATTATTATTTATTAGTATGTGTACCAGCCTGAGCCAGTTTGACAGGGTCTCTATTCGGTGGAGAAAAGCAAAACAGTTAAGCACTGATTGCTTTCAATGAAATAATTTCCTTGTCAGCAAGAGGGAGGGAAATTCTAGTTTATACTTTAAAAATGAGGCCTAAGTTCTACAGAGATCCAGGCTTTTCACTGCCCTACCCTTCCAATATATACCTCTTACAATGCATGCAAAGTCCCCCACCCTGCTATGCCAGGGCTCTTTGGGATTTTCCTGTTAAGATGGGGAGAACGGAGAGGTTCGTGCTTCTTTGGGATTTCCCTGCTATTGTTGTAGTCTATCTGGGGACAACCTAAAAGAAGCACCCGCCCTCTCCAGTGGCTCTTTGGGGCTTCCCCAGCATGGCAAAGAAGGGGGTGCTTCTTTCAGGCTCTCTCAGCAGAGACTAACCTCCAAGAGTGGGGAGATTAGAAGATGTGGGGAGAACCAGAAAGAAGCTCTGATTCCCTCCATTTTCCTCACCATGGCAGTGGCTCTTTGGAGGGGAGATTAAAAGGAGTTGGGAGAGCTGGAAAGAAGCCCCAATTCCCTCCATTCTCCCCACTGTGGCAGCAGTTCTTTGGTACTTGCCCACCAGGGTGAGGGGGACTAGGCGTTGGGAGAACATGAAAAAAGCCCCCTCTGCTCTCTTTCCAGTGGCTTTTTGGGGGCTTCTCTGCTGCAGTGGAGCTACTAGAGGGGGAGGATGCTTCTTCCAGGCTCTCTCGGCATGGACTAAGATCCAAGAGCCTGAAGGAAGCAATGGCTCCCTCTGTTCTCTTTCCAGCAGCTCTTTTGGTGCTTCCCCACTAGGGCAGACAGAGGTCACTTCTCGGCTGCAGCAGAGAAGTGCCAAAGAGCCACTATCACCACCATTTTTCTGCCCACGGATTGCAAAAGACTGCTGGAAAGAGTAGAGGGAGGTCAGTTCTTTTAGAGTAGCAGAATGGTGAATGCTTAGGTGGGAAAATGGTGGTGGCGGTGGGAGCAGCCAGGGGCAGCTGGCCATGAGGTGGCACTGGTGCTTTCATCTCTCCACAGAATGGATTTGAGGAGCCTTGTGCTGTGCCCCAAAGCTTTAACCTTGACTTATCCATGAGTCATATCAACATCCACAGTTTTGGCCGCCAAACTTGGCTCTGACTTATATGTGAGATTGACTTATACACGAGTATATATGGTATGTTTTTTTTTAAAAAAAATTATAGTTTGTTTTTTTAAACTTTTGCTTTTTTTTTTAATAGTCATACTCTGTTTTAAATGTTTATTAAGCTGCCTTAAATCCTGTGCTGGGAGAAAGGTGGGATATACATGCAATAATAATTACTGGAAAGCCTTCATGCCACCACAGGCCTATCTCCAGTGTTAGGGCCAGTTCTACCACACTACTACAAAGCTGCAATTTTTAGTTTTTCAGAGGAGTACAACCCCAAAATAAAGCTGACCCCAGTTGTTGGGTGAGCCACACTTCAACTGGACTGCTGCATTCTCTGGCTTCAGTCTGAGGTTACACACCCTATCCATCATATTAACTACTCCTAGCACTTATTCAGTACTTTTGCTGCCTCAGAATGACAGGAAGAATTGGATGCAATGCTGCCATCTCACTTATGACTTTATCCAGAACTGGGGGTTACTTTGGGAGAAACAGAGGTTTAAATACATTAGGGACAAAATAATCCTGTGGTGCCCACCACTATGCTAGGAGGTAGAGCTCTATTTCTGTAGCACCACCATTTAGACCTTAATCTAGCAAATCTTTGCTGCCTCCAATTTCTAACCCAACCAGACTGTGAAGAATGGGATCCTAAGGCAGAGACATCCAGAAAAAGAAAAAATACCTTCCCTTTCCACCCTCACATACATACCTGTCTTTCACTCATAATGGACCAGGGTGAACAAGGCAGTTTCAGTGCCAAAGAAGCTAGAAATCAGACTGAAGTGAACACATATAAAATCAGTGTCATCCAAAAGTAGTGTTAAACAGGAAGCTTCCTGGAGATCAGCAAGTAAATGACACAGTCATCAGCATTTCCACCCCTTTTTGAAAACGGAGTGTCTTCTCTATGTTTTCAGATTAAATTGGCCACCCTACAAGAATAATGTATTAAGATGAGCAAGATCAAGGAAATCACAGGCTCCAAGCATCTTATGACTGAATGAGGACAACAGGCCACTGCAGGTTCCTTAAGGTCACCTTGAACACTTGTGGAAGCAGACTCCAAACCACTCAGAATGCTTATTATGGATAGCAGTGACTAAATGTTACAGTAACAAGAAAGTAGTCCAATTTTTACCAGTATCTTCACCACAGAGGAAGCTCTAAAATAAGCTGTAGCCTGTTTGGTCCAAACTTTGCCCAGATCTCTCCACTTGCATTTCCTGTTGACCTGCCCTAGGTGCTTGATCATCTCAAACCATCTGGCTCTACTGGGCAGGAGGGTATGCTTGAAAGCTACCTAGGATATACCTGGGATTGTCTCCATTGGCCACCCTAATAAAAGCCAAGAAGATAAGGTCATATCAATACAGGCCTGGTTGCAGCCACATCTACAATGCTGAAGGACAACATTTTACTGCCTATCTTTTGTATTTATGACTTATATGTGTAAGGGCTTAGACAGCAAACTCTGTCGGGTTGTTATGGAAGTTAAATAAACTGAAGTTAGAGAATAATAGTGATATGTCCAAGCCTATCCTGTAAATGTGACAGTTGAATTGCTTCTTCCATGTTCCAATGCTGTTGTGTCATGCCCCATGAGCCTGATGAGGCTATAGAGTCAGAGGAGGAGGAGGACATGGCAGAGAACAGCCCTAGGGACCCTGGCACAGGTTTATCTATACCTGTGCCAGCAGGGAACCCTGCCAACCGAGAGGCTTGAGCAGAGGAAGAGCCTGGTCCAAGTGGGTTGGCATCAGTCCCAGCAGGGAGTCCTGCCCACTCAGATAAGGACGAAGAAGAGGAGAGGGACTTACCTCCACCATTGTATACCCAGCAGTGAGCTCAAAAGGAAGCTCAAAGGAAGTCTCTGAGACTTTATGAGAAAAACTTGCTCGTTAAGAAACACCTGACAAAGCCTTAATTGCTTTATATATGCTGGAAGAGGTGATGGAGGCTTTGTCAGAGATCTTCCTGGAGAAAGCTTCCTGCTGACTTCGTTGCCTTAATCCTTTGTGCCTTGACTCGTGCCTTGACCTCGGACTGTTCCTGACTACACTGTTGCCTGATCCTGCTGACCCACAGACCTACTTCTTGACTATGCTGCCTTCTGTAAGCCTTGACCTTTGGTCTCTTCTCTGTGTGCCTTCTTGCCTGTATTGCTGCTTCTTCAAGAAATGAAACCTTGCTTGTTCTGCACCTTATCTGGCTCCCCTTAATTAACTTGGCTATCACTAGGGGTTGGCTGCTTTCTCAGATCTTGTTTATCCTGCTGGCATTTTGGGCTGCTTTCCCGAACACCTTGCTATCCACTATTTCACCAATGGTATTTAACAGTTCCTTCTGCAATTTTATTCATGGCTCTTTCAGACCCAGTTCTGTAATCCCTCGGAGACATGCTGCACTAAAAAAAAATTGTTGAAAATACTATAGATACAGTGGCCCTTTCCATCTGCAGGAGTTGGCTCTGGAGCCTCCTATGGGTAGGAAAACACAGATGCTCAAGCCCCACATAAATCACTAACCCGCCTGTGTACATGCACTGCCATTGAATAATATGGGTGATGGCAATCCACAGATGCTCCAATCTGTGGATGGCTAGCCGACGGATAAGACAGGGCCCACTGCATATGGTAAATGTTTACTGCTATATTAACAGATGTGAGGGATTAAGACTTCAGAGAATAGTCTGGCTTCTCAAGAATAATGAAAAATCACAGAATGCAATTATTGAAGAGATGCATATGAGTTTATAAAACTTTTTAATAATGCTTGTTAAATGCACAAGTTTAATTCATAAATACAGATGAACTAGTACAAAAATTAAAAAGGAAAAACTGATTTATTTAGAAATACATTGAATTCCAATGGCCACCTCTTGTGAAATTAAAATGGGTTGATATCAGTGCAGTCAGAACAATTTTTAAAATACTAATACTAATCCAGCAATTGAGCCTAGATGGATGCAGTACCCCCTACGTTATCGGCATCCTCCTGTGAGGAACTAAATAAATCTTTGGTACTATAATAAAAATATACCAAAACCTCCAATAAATCAGTATAGAGAGGAAATGACATGAACTAAATGCTGAAAATTTTCACATTCATGCTTCAAAATGTAATTGACCTCTCTACATTGAAAAATGTACTTAAGGCGCCATGATAGTTTGCAACTACACACAGTTGTATTGTATTTTACAATAAAATGACAATGCATTTGATGCTGGCTTCCAGGGAATATGATCAGAGTGAGGTGGTGAGTAGGAAAGGTCTGTTTTATAACAACAGTGCTAAAAGTATACCTGTGAAGGTTCTTATTATAAGGGAGAGCACAGCAGAGTTTTAAAGTTTCCTTTTGTTTTGTGAGATTTTATAAAATATCATTTTTAAAAATCAAAATTAGCCACTTTCAAAATAAAGAGTCCATGGTTTCCTATTGAAACATCATTCATTTTGCTGAAAAGGGTTTTTCAAATAGCTAGAAAAGAGCCAGCACTGATTAATAATTAACTGCTCCATATTTGAGGGGTAACTTTTACACTATAATTAGCACAACTGTGGCCAGAGCTCAGAAAAGTTATTTTCCAGGTTACAATTCCATAATCCAAAAATAAGTTTCTGGAGCTCTGACTATAGCAGCTCAAGCACTGCTATAACAACAGAAATCACAGTGGATATATACTCACAAACAGCAATTTTATTTGAGCACAGCCCAGTTTACAGTCTGCCTGATGATACCACCTCCACTCCACCATGATCTAGACCACCATCAAGTGTATTCCAGCTCAATGCCTGTTAAAGGGTTTCTGTATTCAAAATAAGTTAAAACAGAAATATATTCAGAATTCACAGCTCTGTTCAGTAATCACTGCAATTTAACTTACAGTAGGGGCATTCTCAGTGCATAAGCAGTGCATGACTGGAAACAATCTGGTTAGCACTAGTGCTGTGCAAGCTCCATTCATTCCCATGGAGGCTGAACAGGATTTCTGTTAATGGATTCTCCCACTGCACATTTCAACAGTGCAAATTTGTGAGTGAGTAGATCTTTGCTTGACAGGAATGTCTCAAAGCAAATAATACAAAACAGAAAGCCAAACCATGGTTCACAAAGCAATTCTTTCCCTAGGTGCAGTGAGTCTTGAAAAATGGAGCATATCTCATGCCTGTGCACATCTGCATTTAAAACTACATACAGCAAAATACTTAACCACAAAGTCCTCTACATTAAAAGGAAAGGAATAATTAAAAAGGAGAGCTTTTTTGTGTTGAGAAGTCAAAAGAAACCTCATGATCAGTAACTGAGGTGTAATTCTCCTTGCTTTTGGTTACCAGTGGTTCAGGAGGAATAGAAAAATCTAAAATGAAATGGGGGTTGTGGTACTTCTGTAAGCATTTGTCCATCTTCCCATTATGATGATCTCAAAAACAGATTTTTTTTTACAATTTATGAGTTCTGTATTGTTAATGTCTCCCACGTCCACCTTCAAAGGCATGATGTTCTTTGTGAGCTGAAAGACAAGATACCATATAAGTATGAAATATATTTTGTTGATCAAGTCTTATGGACGTTGTGCTCTACTTATACAGCATGCAAGGCAACACTTACGTTTATAAAAAACTGCTTTAAAAGATGTGTGTGGCAGAAGTTCATAGATTTTTTCTAAAACTGTAGCTTCACTTGCTAGTGATGCATTGACATTCCAGACTTGAACAACATCTTCCCGATCACGAACGCTGACACTAACCCCTATTACTTCATCACCTGTGAAGAGGGATCACCATCATCATCACCATCATCATCACCATCATCATCATCATCAATCTTCAAGTTACCAGAGTGCACAAGAAGCTCTTAACCACCACTTTCCAATCACAACACAGAAACATACCAAACAAATGAAGAAAACTTGGCCTATACGGTATGTTGAAAAGGAACTTCCTGACAGTAAGAGCTGTTCGGCAGTGGAATACATGGTGATGTTGTGGAGTCTGAGTGTGGTGGAGTCTCCTTCTTTGGAGGTCTTTAAACAGAGGCTGGATGGCCATCTGTTGGGAGTACTTTGATTGGGTATTCTTGCATGGCAGGGGGTTGGACTAGGTGGCTCTTGTGGTCTTTTCCAACTCTGATTCATAGAATCATAGAGTTGGAAGAGATCGCAAGGGCCATCCAGTCTAACCCCATGCCAGGCAGATTCTATGAACTTGTAGGTTATTTTAAAAATCCAATTTATTACAAACTCTAATTCAAATCATTCTACTATAAAGTAATTAGCCACTGCAAGATACATATCTATTTTACCAGTAAAGTTCATTACTGGGGATCTCAGAAATTATTGTTCAATTGAGTCTTTGTGGCTGTAGGCTTGTTTGTGGCAAGTTTGATGTATGGAAGTCTGAGAGAAGGTACTAAGTGCTCCAAAGCTGCAGGATAATACAAAGGGTGCAAGGAAGAGTAATGGGCATTCAGTCAAGTTTAGTTACCAGCATCACACTATGATGCAATTCTTCCTATAGTTTGCAGCCAGGTTGGAAAGCATTCGCTTTTTCCAAACTGAGACTGCTCTCTTATTTTTTATTTGTCCTGACTTGGCCCAGGAAACATGCTTCCTTTAAATCCACAGCAGCAGGATGGATATTGACCCTTTCCCATGTATTGACCAGTGGAGGTACTAGGGGTGTGTGGAGAGGCTGAAACGCACGAGTTGACACTGTTGGAGGGAGGGGTGATACTGGCCTTAGTAATACCATTGGTATTGACCAACAGTCCTGAAGGTCACTTTTCCCCTTCTTCCTTTGCACAGTGTTGTTCTAGTTGTGCTTCCACACTGTATCTGTAATTCAGACTCAGTGAGCACTGCTAACAGACTCTATCAAAAGTAGCATGACTAATTGAGGCACTTAAATCCTTTGCAAAGACAGTTGCTTTTCTCCTGGCTTTCAGAGGCCCCATGAACAAATTCTGAGAAAATGAATTCCCTTCCCCAGCATCTGAACAAGGCAAAGAGACTATCAACTTTGGGTGCTCTCACACTACACCAACATAGCACTATGATTCCACTTTAACTGTTATGGTAACATTATATGGAATCTTGAGATTTGTAGTTCAGTGAAGTACTCAAGCTCTCTGGCTGAGGATGCAACTCCTAAACTCCATTAGGATGCAGCTATGGCTGTTAAAGTGGAATCATAGCACTATAAGTGTGTGTTGTGGAAGGGCTCTTTGACTGGAATGTGCCAAATCAGTCAGCGATGATATAACTCCTATTTTTATGTCACATTTATTTTATATTTACACTTGTGCAAGAAATACTTTAAAATTGAAAGAATAAATAAACAAATCCTTACCTCCTGCACAGCGGTCTGTAAATTGTTCCCCAATGGTAGCTAGCAACAGTTCTTTCCAAACTGCAGACTACCAAAGATAAGAAAAATTAAGAAATTGCTCTTATTATCTAAAAAAAAAGATGGTATTTACAGTTTGAACTTCAATATGCTTTGTGCAATAATTAATGAACTACTCTACCTGAGCATTTCCCCCCTCAATTAACTGCAGAATGGCTGCCTAACTGATTGTATGTTTTTAACCTGAATTTCTGAGGTTTGTTCAAACATAACTTAAAATAGCAAGGGAATGTTCTCTGAACTTCTCAACCTTTTCCTCTAAAATCCCCCTTCTTAACAACAGCCGATGAGATCTGTTCTTACTGTTTAACTATAGGAATAATTGTAGTTCAGTTTCAGGAGAGAACAAGACACTGTCCTAGAGACAAAATAGATTTCTTTGGTGTTGTGTGTGAGTCTGGTATGCTCAAGAGACTGCTTCCATCCCATTTGCAAGCAAATCATAAATCCTCTTGTAAATAAGCTCACAAAAGGTACCAGCCTGGAAAAATACCTGCCTGCTGAGAGAGCTGTGTTTCTATGCTGGATGTGGAGGAAAGGGGACAGCTGTTTCTATGCTTGGTTTCCACGGAACACTCCATCCCTCTTCTGGCAATCCGCTCACTCAATGAATCCATGGCATCTTATGCACTTACCTTCTTGTGATTCCTGGTTGCCAATGGATACTAGGCTAGCACTTAAATACATCTGCTCTTTCTTTCACCTACTGTTCCTGAACCAATCTGTTCTTTTGTCCTTGCGGTCTGGGCTTGGTGGCTGCCCATTAAAGTTGGAACTCCCTTTCCCAGAAGGTGCAAAGGCTCAGCCCAGGCATCTGAATTTTTGGAGACTGGAGGTTTTTCACTCTTGTTAACTGGGGTTTTAAAATTTACCACATCGTTAGCCACCCAAACCCTTCAGATGGGGCAAGCTGTATAGACCAAATCAGTGTTCCTTTCATGAATGTGGATTCAGTCTTGTGTTGGAGTAAACAGCAAGTAGTATAACCAGTGAATATAATAAAAGCAAAAGGGAAAATGCAATAATCATTTAAGGGAGGGAAAGAGATAACAGAAGCTGTTAAGTAGCAAGTGGCAACTGGAATGGTAAAGTGATGCTTAAAACATACACAATGCTGACTGGTGTTCAAAGCAAGGCAACTGGGGGCGGGATTAATCTGTTGGCAGAACAGACACTGTCGGCAGAAGAAGACTGCCCCTCCTGTCTGCATCTCCCCAAACTCTGCCTGTGGAACTAAGGGAATAACTCAGAGCAGATTTTGGGAATACACGGGATGTGTGTGCATGTGTGTGTGCACATGTGTGCAGTGGGAGGAAAAGGAGAGGAGGTCCTATCCAGGAGCAGACCTCTGCCCGTGTAAAGTTAAATGTCCTGAGCATCTCTCTCTCTTGCTGTTTCTCACACACAGTGCCCCACAACTCACAGAACTAGAAGTCTGGAGTGAGTCGTGCTAAAACAACATTAAATAGCACCCTATCCACACACCACAGTAATTTTATCAAACTAGGCTTGGTGATACAGCATCAAGCAAAACGTACCGTACTGTCTTTGGGGACCTTCATTTTCCACACACCTCCTTTGGCATTGCTTTCTTCTTCCCTGATTTGAGAAGAAAACAGCTGTACAGACTGGCATATGACTGTGAGGCTAGTGTTCTCCTACAGAGGTATCATGCAAAGAAACAATTTGGTGCTGGGCATATAGCACAGCAGACTAAAATTGTTTGAAGATTCAAAGATTGAGAAATAAAAGCAATATTCTAGATCTTGTGTTCTGAAGTGTGTGGCAACAGGAAGAAAATGTTGGAAGACAGAAGAGGACCGCACAGGATTTCTGGTGGCCAAAAGATTGGGATTCAGTGCCTTATAGAGTTCTTCAGCCCTTTTCAAGACTAGCAGAGTGGATCCAACAAAATAAGAAAAGGTCTGCCCATTTCATACACTTGCAGAAGTTGCAGAATTCAAGTGACTCTGGTGCAGAATTTCTGTAGTACTGATTATTCCTAGGTATTTCAACATAAGGCAAGTGTGGCATTTTGGGCAGGCAACTTGGTACAAGAGGGAATTTAGCTGGAATGTGGAATGCTGGCTGGGGGATTCTGGGACCTGTAGTCCAAAAAGTAACTTTTCCAATGCTCAGAAATAACGGCATGAAAAAGTGGTTCACTCCTCAAGAAATGTGATTCCAAAGCCACCAGCTGAGTAAACAGAACTGCTGTCACAGTTTTAACTGGAGCCTGGCCTTCTTTCTGCGGCATTTGTTACCCATCAGTAAATTGTTTAGAAATGTTTTTACTTCAGTGCATTCAATTTTGCAAAACCCATTTCTTATCAAATATATTCATCAAAGACGATATTGCACAACACGAACTTTTAACAAACACTCTTACAAATGTTTAAGCTTTTAAAGGCAAATACTGGTCACTGTAGCCCAATATACTGGATTTATCAAGCACAGTTTAAAAACCCTCCAGTGTTTTTTTTAAAAAACAATCTTTTGCTACCCCTGTATTCTTTCTATTGCTTATTTCTTCCGACTTAAGTATTACAGTCTGTGTCCAAAGTAATAATGAGAATATACATACCATAGCGGTCGTCTTTCTCCACGCATTAAATGATAACTACATCTCAGAGGCAGGTTTGTCACAGGAGGAATATTATTATAAACACTCCAAAAGATCTAGAAAGAATGATTGCACTGGTATTAATTCATACTTAACAGTAAATATAACAGTACATAACTGGTTTGTTTGTGGGCACAGTTCAAAGAGCCTTTGAGTGTTAACTGTCTGTTGCAGAAAGTCTTTTAATTGGGCTGTGTTATATTTTTATCATCATTATTACATTTAATGGCCTTTAAAAATGTTTTAAATTAATGTTTTAACACATTTGTTGGTTTGTATTTTAACTGTTGTATTATCCATTATGTTAACTGTATTTTAATTCAAATTGTGAACTGCCCTGGGTCCCATATTGGGAGAAAGGCAGAATATTAAATCAACAGAAGAAATACAATAGAATAGAATGGAATTCATCTTGCTTTGTTTAGGGAAGGAGCTATCGCTCAGTGGCAGAGTGCATGCTTTCTCCAGGGGTCCTTAATGTGTGTTTCACATTAAAGGATCCATCGATGGCCTTCAAGAGGTCTCTAGGCAGTCTGATTCCATTGGTTGCCATATAGCTTTGTTAATCAGGGGGTTTGGCTTTTGGCATCAAAACAATAAGTCAAAATTGACTTAATGACCTGCATATGGCCATTGTCAAAGACCACTCCACATTTCATCTTATTTAAGCCAAACTACAGCAATTTTCTCATTGAAGTCTACTTTTGAGCAAAATTAAAGTCTTGTTAATAGTTTTACAATCTGAATTTCTTTTCCTTTTTTAAAAAAAGAAATGGCCACTAATTTTCCATGAAAAAACAAAGATAAGCGATACATAATTCTTTGTAAAAATTGTTTTGATATTCTGTCTATGTGGAAGACCTCAGCTTTCAAAGCAACCCGATAAAATGTATGCAAAAGGCGGTGTGTATTTATTTGCTTTCTTCTAGGGACAGAAGCCCTTTGGCATTGCTTTCTTCTTCCCTGATTTGAGAAAAAAACATGTCCTTGTGTCTAGTCCTTGTCAGATTTTCAAAGAGGTCCATAAACCAAAAAACATTAAAAATTACTGTTTTACAGGTAAGTGGTCCCAGGTGAAACTGTGGAACCTCCAGGAAAGGCTGAGGAGGATTCCTTTCTAGAAACCCTGGAGAACTATTGCCAACTTGTACAGACAATACTGAACTAGAAGGCTGGCTGATCTCATAAATTACCTATACAAAAATATTTGGGAACAAGGCATTAAAACTATGCTGCAATCCATTTATGAAGCAAAGTGGTTCCCTTCCACCACTGCAGAAATGATACCTTTAATACAGTTAAGTAATTGACTTGTAACAGGTAGTTGAAAATATGGTTTTGAGTGGAGATTCCCTCCTTTCCCCTTTACATAAACAGGGCAATTTCTGGTTTCCTAACACAACAGAAGGAAATAAGTGCAAGAGGGCTTACCAGAAAAGACCAAAAAAAAAAAAAAAAAAAAAAAGGGGGGGGGGACCAGATGTATTATCAGAATTAAGATAAAGCATCCACATGGGTTTCCACAATGCTCCTGGGAGATCTTATTTAGAGACATTAACAGAATTATGGAACATTTGTCATTAATAACTCACTCCCAAGTATTATGTTTCTGCTCAGAATGCAAAATTTCAAACTCTAGACTGACTGGCTGAGACATATTTCTTCAATGAACACTTATTTCTGCAACAAAATATATTTTCTCCATAGACTTTTTGTATGTGTAACTAAAATTCTGAGGCTAAAGTGCATGTCTCATAGAAACAAGTGTGAGAAGTCCTGGAAACCTACATTTGAAATTTAGTCTGCACTGTGACTGTGGGCCTGACTTTTTATAAGGAGATCCCTTATACACAATTTTTAAAGAAGACAAAGTATCACACTATCCAGCTTCATTAACAATGTTCCCATTTAGGGCATCAAGCATACAGTCTGAAAATAAGAATTGCTTTACAATTACGATCATTGCAGGAAATAATTATCATGTGTGTGTTAACATCTTTGAGGTTTTTTTACCTGTACAGTCTGTACTGTGTAGATCTTCTTTAAATTTGATGCACATTCGGCTGCTGTGGTACCAGGAAGTGACCTTAAAAGTAACAGAAAGCAGATGAACCATAACACATCTGAGAATAAAAATACAGAGAATTAAAAAGCATCTCCCATACCTAAAACAAACAAAAGAAATGGTACTGTTGACACTATGAACACTACTATATATTAAAATGGTAAAACAAATATTAAATCACACTTGTGCCATTATCCAACTCTAGTGTGGACAGAAACTACATATTTGAGAATTACCCATTTCTTAAATCCGTTGAGATTAAAAACACAGAGGAATCTGGAGACGTGTCTCAAGGTGCCCAATAAATGAATGATTTATTGAAAAATCATTAATTTATAGATACAGTGGGCCTTCCTGATCTGCAGGCTCTAGATCTGTGATTTCAAGCAACTGTGAACCATCACACCCTATACTTATAAAATGGCGGCAATGCAAACACGGATGTGCTAAAGCATCCCTGTCGCCACCATTTAATAATATGGGATGCGCTCATCTGCGTTTTTTGACATCCATGGCGTGTCCCAGGACCAAACCCGCACACACCTTCAGGGCATACTGTAAATCATTTGTTGAGCACCTTGAGGTGTATCTCCAGATTCTTCTGTGGATTTTATTGGGTGATCCCCAGTTTTTGCTTTCTGCAACTAAAAATACTGGCAGATAGAAGGGGAGAAAAGAATGTACAGTATATGGAATGCAGGCAATTTCTTTTGTTACAAAAAAATTATAAATGCTACCATACTTTTACACTTCCCATTGAATTTAATCAGATCCAAGCAGCCGAAGGCAGTAATTCTATACACATTTACGTACTTTCAAATACCGTAAGATCCACTTACACAGTAGGTACAATTGTAACTGTGCACAATTGCATTCAAATGCTGAACAGTGTCAGGTACAGAGAAATCCTTGGCCTAAATCCAACTGCTAATCCCAACTACAATAGATGCATTTAATCAATCAAATTTACTTGAGTGTTGACTCACATTCACCAACTAATTCAACTGGTCTCCTCTAACTAGAACTAGCAAGTGGAAATAGCCCAACCCCCAGCATTCCTGTCTCCTAGCTACACTGGCTAGGGCTGGAGAGGTAAAATTTCTGGAAATGTTGAAGCCATGGAAAAACCTTGGGGTTTTTTCATTTTCTTCCCCCCCCCCCAAAAAGGATGTTTTTTGAAAAATAAAAAATAATGCAACATTAGCACTTTTTACAGATTGAAAGTCACTCTGTCACTTTAGGAACATAAAATATGACTGTACAATTTGATTTGGCATAAAATTATCACAATTGGTATATTAAAACTACAGTGTAGTCAAACAATTATTACAAATGGAATGTACTTTTATTTATTTTTCAAATTTTATTTATAACAAATGGAGCAACAATCTCCTGAAATGTATGGAACCTCTTTGGTTTCGCTAGTTTATGTGGAGTAGTATCACACTATTCAGCTTCATTAACAATGTTCATTAACATTAAAAATAAAATAAACAATTAAAAAAAGAGGAGAAACCATCAACATTAGTAACAAAGAAAATTATTTATATTTCCTCTTCACAGTACATCGTCAGTGCACAGAAATTAGAATAATCTGATACTGTAGATAGTTTTTAGAAATGATTTGGAGAATATATGAGCACCTTGTCTTAAATATCTTATTCATCATGCTAAAATAAAACATTCCATAATCAATTTTCTTCTTTTTTCAATTTTTTGGAAAAAAACAAAAAAGGCTTCAAGAAAAAAAAAAACTGGGGAAAATACATTTTTTTCTGAATTTGCTGGGTCCCCCCCCCCAAAAAAAAGCCTTCACATCTCTAGCCAGGGCTGCTGGGAGCTGCAGTCCAACAATATCTGGATAACCATATATTTCCCACTGTTTCCTCCCCTATAAAGATTCATTAACAATTTTTTTAAAGTGCTTCATTTCAACCCTCATTTTACCACAAGGATCTCTTTTAAGCACATCCTGCATTTTCATAGATTAGATGAACATTATGTTCATTAAACAAAAAAAGTTATAGGTTTCATTTTATTAATTTTACAGCTAAACCACTAGGTGGCAACATCCTCTAAACCTTGCATGTCTCCCAATAGTGACAGAAACCCAAGCACAGAAGCCCACACTTGTTAAACAATGACTAGTTTAGTGAGTTGTCACGCTCTTTATTTCATACATTTAGGCAAATGCTGAAAATTGTTAGAGATTTTCAACATACATTTTCTACTGACACAGTACAATATAGCACAGATGCTTACTCACAGGTACAGGTTGTCCTTTAAAATATTTTAAAGACTATTTCTACATGACTCATCTGCACAGCATCCTGTAGGTGGAATGGGTATCAAAACCCACTGATTTTCATGGAAATCAGGGGCCCGGCTATGCACCAGTAACCTGTTTCCATGGAATTCCAGCTAACAAGATGGAGCGATTCACCAAGCAAGAAGAATGTAACAGTAGAGCAGTAAAGTCCGTGGGGACTGGTGGCTCTGATGCCTTAGGGACAAAAAATCTATTCCAGTTTTTACCCCAAACTTTAATGGAGCCATCCAAAGTGGTGAACCCTACCCATAAGATAGCTTCAGCACCTTAGGTAGTTCTTTTAAAGCATGGGCTAAAACATGGAACAGATTCAACCATCTCACTGATGTCAGAGCTGGCAACTGCCATTGAATGGAAAGATAAGGTTGTTAGTTGTTGTTAACTGCCATAAAGTCGACTTCAATTTATGGTGCCCCCATGAATAAGACACTGCCAAGTCACTCTATCATCAACAGCCTGCTCAGGCCTTGCAGACTCAGGGCCATCGCTTCCTTGATTGAGTCCATCTAGAATGTGGTCTTCCACTTTTCCTACTGCTTTCTACTTTCCCAAACATTATTGTCTTTTCTAGTGAGTCATGTCTTCTCACGATATGGACAGAGTATGATGTTCTCAGTTTAAGTTATCTTGGATTCTAGGGAGGGTTCAGGCTTGGTTTGCTCTAGGACCCACTGATTTGTCTGTTTAGCAGTCCAAGTTATCCATATAAATCTTCTCCAGTACCACATTTCAAAGAAGTTGCTTTTCTTCCTTTCTTCACTGTCCAGCTTTCACAAACATACATAGAAATGGGAAATATGATGGCATGGACAATCCTAAATAGAATAAAAGAATCAAAGAATTGGAAGAGATCACAAGGGCCATCTAGTCCACCTCCCTGCCACTCAGGAATACTAGTATTCAATGATGTATCTTGGCACTTCAGGGTCTTGCCTAGTTTCTTCATAGCTGCTTTTCTAAGTCCTGGTCTTCTTCTGATTTCTTGACTGTAGTCTCCATTCTGATTAATGACTGAGTCAAGTTCTGGAAAATCTTGAACTATTTAAATGTCTTCATTGTCTACTTTAGAGTTAGGTAAATCATCTGTGGTCATTATTTTTGTTTTCTTAATGTTCAACTGTAAACCTGCCTTTGAACTTTCTTCCTTGATTTTCTTCAGTAATTGTTCCAAGTCTTTGCTGATTCTGATCCTGCTTTATGTATGATATGTTCAGTGTACAAGTTAAACAGATAGGGGGATAAAATGCAGCCTTGCCAATTGAAAACCATTCCATTTCTCCATATTATATCCTGACAATAGCCTTTTGCCCTGAGTAGAGGTTATGCATCAGGAGAATCAAATGCTGTGGCACACCCATTTCTTTAAGAGTGATCCAAAGTTTTTAATGAGCTATACAATCAAAGGCTTTGCTCTCATCTGTAAAACACAGGCTAATTTTCTTTTGAAATTCCTTGGTGCACTCCATTATCCAACTTATGTTTGTGATATGATCCCTAGTGCCTCTTTCTTTCCTGAATCCAGCTTGGACATCTGGTGTTTCTTGCTCCATATATGGTAAAAGTCTTTGTTGTAGAATGTTGACCATCACTTTGATTGCATGGGAAATTAATTCAATGGTACTATGGTTATGGCAATCCCTGGTGTCCCCTTTCTTGGGGATTGGAATGTATATTGAGCATTTCCAATCTGTAGGCCTTTATTTTGTCTTCCATATCTGTTGATAGATTTTAGTTAGAACTAGAGTGGATTCTGTCTCTATAGGGTTAAGCAGGTCTATTGGTATGCCATCTGTTTCTGGTGATTTATTGCTTCCAAGTGGTCTGAGTGCAGCTTCCAGTGGGGTTTCATCTTCATATGGTTCTTCTTCAAATGAATCTGTCACTCTTTCATGTCTTTTATATAGTTCTTCCATGTATTGTTTCATTGTCTCTTTATTTCAACTTGATCATGTAATGTGTTCCCCTGCTGGTCATAGAGCATCCCTACTTTTGGTTTAAATTTCCCTTTGAATTCTTGGATCTTTTGCAAAAGGCCTCTGTTCTTCATTTTTTGGTTGTCACCTTCTATTTCTCTGCATTGATTATTAGAATAGTTCTCCTTGTCCCTGCGCAGAAGTCACTGAACTGTTACATTCAGGATTGTGACTTTATTTCTATCAACTTTTGCTTTTGCTTCTTGTCTGTCCTTAACTGCTTGAAGAGTTTCATTTGTCACCCATTAAGGTGTCTCTTTCTTTTTGGCTACAGATAGTGTCTTTTTGCATTCCTCCCTGACAATGTCCCTAGCTTCAGTCCAGAGTTCTTTTGGTTCCCAGTCAATTAGGTTTAATAGTGCAAATCTATTTTTAACATTATTCTACAGGGATGTTCTTCAGGTTGCATTTTGTGATGATGGTTGATTGTATCTTCTTCTTTAGCTCTACTCTAATTTGTGATATTAGTAGCTCATAATCTGTGCCACACTCTGTTCCTGGTCTTGATTTTGCAGAGAGAATGGAGCTTCTCCATCTTCTGCTTCCAATTACGTAGTCTATTTGATTTCTATATTGGCCATCAGGTGATTCTATGTACAGCAGCACCCCCGCATCTGCGGGGGATTGGTTCCAGGGGTGCCTGTGGATGGCAAATTCCATGGATAATAGCAAACGCCACCCGGGGGGGGCATTCCAGGGGAAGGGGGGTGAGTTTGCTCCTCCACCCCTTCCCCCTCACCATGGCCCCTATGTGGCAGCAATTGTGGGGCCAAGGGGGGAGCGAATGAGGCCAGTTTGCTTCTCTGCCCCCTTCGCCCATGGTTCCACCACAGCGGCGGTCGTGGGGGCAGAGGTGGAAGGGGATGAAGCCAGTTCACTTCTCCATCCCCTTTGCCCATGGCTCCACCATGGCAGTGATTGCAGGTGCAAAGGGGAAGGGGACGAGGCCACTTCGCTTCTCCACCCCTTCCCCACACCATGGCCCTGCTGCGGTGGTGATCGCATTGGGCAAAGGGGGAAGGAGACAAGGCCAGTTCACTCCTCCCTCCTCCCTTCACCCCCATGATCACCACAGCAACAACAGGAGCCCTCCCAGGGGAAGGGACAGGGAAGGTAAGATCCCTCCTCCTTCTCCCATCGCCAACCATGGATAATTGAATCTGCGGTTGGCGAATTAGCGGACACAGGGGCGCTACTGTATACAATCGCTTCTTGAGTTGCTTGAAGAATGTGTTTGCAATGAACAAACGGTTGGCCTCACAACGGTTGGTCAGTCCATCTCCTGCTTAATTTCTTGATCCTCGAGCAAATTTTCCTATAATCTTTGGTCCAGCTCTATCTTATTGACATGATTTGGTCAGACTTTGCATTATATCCTTTGACTGCCTTTGCTACATCTTTCCTCACTATAAATGCCACCCCATTCCTCTTGAATTTTCATTGCCTGAGTAAAACACTATGTAACTATCAGACACAAAGCATCCAATTCCTGTCCACTTTAGCTCACTCATTCCCAGTACTGCAATATTTATACATTTCTTGTTTTGCTATATCTAGTTTCCCTTGATTCATGATTCCCACATTCCACACTCCTATAATGTGTGTTGTGCAGCTTTGGATTTCCCTTTCGCCTCTGAACACGCCAACAGCTGGATGTTCTTTTCGTTCAAGTCCAGTCGTGTCATTAGCACTACTCATAGTTTCCTTGTCAGGATGATATCCATATAAGTGCAGAAGAAAAATGTGGACTGCAGAAGGAAAATGTTGAAGCAAGAGACCACTCTGCTAGCATAGCTGAAGTGGGTATGTGCATAGCTGTAGCTAGGCAGAAGGTAACTAGGCAAACACTTCCTATAAAGATACACTTTGTGTGGGTTACTGTTGTGGGTTGGATGTTTGGAGAATTGCTGTTGGTTTTGTTATTGAGGTTTGCTGTATATATATTCTGTGTTTATTTTGTACTGGAACTGAAGATAAAGCCT
Source organism: Gambelia wislizenii (assembly GCA_030847615.1). Lineage (NCBI taxonomy): Eukaryota > Metazoa > Chordata > Lepidosauria > Squamata > Crotaphytidae > Gambelia > Gambelia wislizenii. The sequence continues at coordinate 67,864,287 of JAUMIR010000002.1, forward strand.
CCAGATACTATTGGAAGGACTTTGCTGCCTGTAAGTCTTCTTATTATGGGTGAAAGTGGGTCAGAGCAGTGATAAAACCTGATAGCTGAAGCCTTTGTTTTTCAAGCCCTATTCTGCTGCCTAGTTTATCTGCTGTTCAACTACTCCTGGGTTTAGTTTGTCCCCAGGCAGTGCCAGGTACCCCTCAGTGAGCCTATACTGAGTGGACAGTCCCCTGCTGCATCCCAGTAGCTCTCTGAGTGCCATCCAACCTGGGAGTTTCATCTTCTGGTACTAAATCTTGTTTCATTTTGGATTGTTTCATCACAGAGTTTTCATGGTAAAAGATATTCAAAAGGATTTTTAACTATGCCTCCCTCTGCACATTACTAGCAAGAGTTAGCCATGGTGCCACTGCCATTGTCTCTGAGAGATCCTCACCAGTGTCACCCTCCACTACTGCTGCTGTCCAGTTAGGGTGTTAGGCTTGGGTTCAATATCTGCTGAGGTATAGAATTATTGCAGGCCTGCAAACCTGCCTTTACTGCTCAGCCTATAAAATGGGAACACTTTTGTCATATTGTTGAAACCTATTATAAGAATAGGCAGGCCATTTTTAGAGTACAATGTACTCCTGAAGTTCTAGAGATGAACAGTGACGCCAGCTACCCTCTCTTCCTTCAAAAGATATATATATCATCAGACCCAAGGTGGTCAAGAGATTGAAATTATATTATCTTTCTTAAGCAGAAGAGAAATGTGCATTTCGACAACATCCTAGCAACCAGTTTCATAACCATTGCAACACAGATGGAGAGATAATGCTCAAATATTCTGAACAAGTACAAAGATTCTGCACACTCCTTCTTGAGTGTTTGCTGTAGTCAGGGTTAATCATTACAATGGCTATATTCAAAAATGCACAGACAAAAAACCCACCCCCAATTCAAACCTATAAAAAGGATAGGTGAGGTGAGTGGGTTGGATTTATCTTTTGTTTGCCAAACAGGTAATGCGCAATACCAAACTTGCTAGAAGCCTAGATCCAAACCCAGCTCACTGCTGTGTGCACATCCCACAGGATCAGGGCTCTTTTTCTCCCCTCGAGTTCCAAGTCCTGTTGCTGTTGGCTAGAAAAACAATTCAGCACATTTGCAGATGACAGAAAACTATCAGACTATTTTTATTTAAAGCATGGGTGGAACAATTCCCATCACCACCTGTATTAGTTCTTTTTATTTTCATTTTATAGCAGCTTGAGAAAATTGATTTAGCATACTGAAAAGAGAAGCAATGGATCATTTTATGACAAATGTGAGCTAACACACACACAAGCAAAATGTAAATCACTAATATTTTCTTAGTACCTAATAATAATCTACTAGTTATTATAACCATCACTTTCTTTGATAAGCTGGGTTTTTTGGTCTTATTTTTAAAAAGAAATATGATGCCTGAATTGGCATCACAGGAGTCATTAGAATACTACTTCCAGACTGCTTCAGATTATTTGCTACTGCTTAGAAAAAACAGGGCTGGGGTATTTAAAGCTAAGGGATACTGCAGCCTTCTGAACCACATCAGACCTTTTCTTTCTGCACTAATTGTATCACTGAGAAAGAGTCAGAAATGTGCAATCAAGCTGACTGGCATTTTAAGAGAGTGAGCTGCAGAAGTAACAGCAGTTTATATGAGAGATGTAGAAAATACTGGCAGGCAGCGAACTACTCATAGTACCTCTTCATCTTCCCTGAAGGTTATATTATTCTAAAGAACAGAGAAAACAGATTCTTATTGAAAAAAGTATTTCATGAGAATGATATATTTGCCATATCTGGACTAAATATGTTTGCTGCCCTGAGATATCATGATAAAAGGGTGGAATTAAAATATTTTGCTAGATAGATAGATAGAGCAATTGGCATATGTGAAGTCGAAGGCTTTCACGGCCCTCATCCCTAGGTTTTCTGTGTTTTCTTTCTGGGCTGTGAGGCCAAGGCTCATCTTGAGTCCAAACATATGCCAGTTGGTTTTCTGTGGGTTTTTTTCCAGGCTGAGAGGCAGTGTTCCAGAAGAGTTTATTTCTGATGTTTCGCCTGCATCTTTGGCTGGCATCTTCAGAGAATGGTTAGCTAGGAGTGTGTGTGGGGTTCTCTATGTAACATTTGTCAACCTCACCAAAGCCTTCGACACTGTAAGTAGAAAAGGTCTGTGGCAGATCCTGGAACGACTAGGATGTCCCCCCCAATTCCTTAAAATGATTATCTTGCTACACGAGGGCCAGCGTGGTCAAGTCAGATATGGCGATGCTCTTTCAGAGCCCTTTCTAATAACTAATGGAGTGAAGCAAGGATGTGTTCTTGCACCAACTTTATTTACAATCTTCTTTAGCACGATGCTCCAAAGGGCTATGGCAGAGCTTGAAGAAGACGACGGCATCTATATACGTTACCGTACTGATGGTAGCTTGTTTAACTTAAGCCGTCTGAGGGTTCACACTAAGACTCTAAACTATCTAGTCCGTGAGCTGCTCTTCACCGATGCTGATGACCTTGTTGCCCACACAGAAGCAGCTCTGCAGCGCCTAACGTCCCGCTTTGCAACAGCTGCAGAGCTGTTTGGGCTAGAAGTCAACCTGAAGAAAACAGAAGTTCTTTACCAGCCTGCACCACAGGACGAACACCACCATCCCCACATTGCCGTCGGCAAATCTGTGCTCAAGTCCGTTCAGCAGTTCACCTACCTGGGAAGCATCATCTCCTCAGATGCCAAGATTGACAAAGAGATCGATCACAGATTAGCAAAGGCATATAGCGCATTTGGAAGACTTCCCAAAAGAGTCTGGAGCAATAAACACCTGAGGCAAAGCACAAAAATCAGTGTGTATAGAGCCATCGTACTGTCTACCCTCCTTTATGGATCTGAAACATGGGTCACCTATCGCCACCACCTGCGACTCCTTGAGCGCTTTCATCAGCGCTGTCTGCGCACAATCCTAAATATACACTGGACTGACTATGTGACGAATGTTGCTGTCCTTGAGCAAGCAGGGATCACCAGCATTGAGGCCATGATATTGAGAACGCAGCTGCGCTGGGCAGGGCACGTTTCTAGGATGGAGGGCCTTCTCCTCCCAAAAATAGTACTCTACGGTGTACTCGCCATGGGTCAGCGTAAGAGGGGCGCTCCAAAAAAGTGATACAAAGACTTCCTGAAACAACATCTCAGGCTCGGCCAAATTGATCACCAACAGTGGTCCGCCCTGGCCTCACATCGGGAGGCATGGAGACGCACTATCCACAATAATAATAATAAATTTTATTATTATTATTATTATTATTATTATTATTACAATGCTGCAGCCTTATTTGAGAACTCACGACGAACAAGTCTTGAAGAGAAACGACAACGCAGAAAGAATCACAACCCAAAAACATCACCCAAGGAGACCTTCTGCTGTGCTTTTTGCAACCGGACTTGTTTATCTCGGATTGGCCTTTTTAGTCATCAGTGCGCTTGCAGAAAGCGCGGGATGAGTCCTTCCTAAATCTTCGTTTGCGAAGCAAAGCCAGAGAGAGGGTGTGGGGTTTATATACTGTGAACCCCTTGTTGGGGAGGATATGTGTACCAGATTTTGTTTACTTTTAGGGTTTCTTCTTTCCTGTTGAAGTTGTCCAGGTGTTTGTGGATTTCAATAGCTTCTCTGTGCATTCTGACATGATAGTTGTTGGCCTGGTCCAGAATTTCGGTGATCTTAAATAAACCAACCTGGACACAAAATGTTATTTAAAATCAACGAAATTCTAGACCAGGCCAACAACTATCATGTCAGAATGCACAGAGAAGAAGCAGCCCTAAAAGTAAACGAAATCTGGTTGCGAGTCCTGAAAAACACTAAAATCAAAACCCAACACCTGCAAATAAACTCCATCCAGGGACAGGGGGATTTCCAGCGGATAATGGACCATTAGCCAAACAGACACTAATCCTCCTTGCATATCTCCATGCAGAAACTAGCCATTCAAATACACAAATTTAAATATCCTCCCCAACAGGGGTTCACAGCATATAAACCCCACACACACTCCTACCCAACCATTCTCTGAAGATGCCAGCTGCAGATGCAGGCGAAACGTCAGAAATAAACTCTTCTGGAACACTGCCTCTCAGCCTGGAAAAAAACCCACAGAAAACCAACTGGCATATGTTTGGACTCAAGATGAGCCTTGCCATCTAAGACAAATGGTCCATTCAGACAAATATTCTGATTCCAAGTGGCTTCAGCTTTTGATATGTGGTAGGCTTAAATCCATTTTTAGACCCAATTAGAGTAGAACCACTAAAATTTAAGTAAGTGTTAATTTATCAAGTTCCGATTGCCACACCAACCATGGAACTCTTTATTGCAGGAATATTTGGGTGGACCAATGATGGCTGTGTATTCTCCTTGGGAAAAACACTCAGAAGGCTCCAAGAGAAAGAAGAGAGAGCAGTAACAGGTTCACAAAAACCCATGGCATGTTCTGCAAACATCACTTGTAGAACATGAAAAGCAGAGTACAGTATTTACAATAATGGTTGAGACATGGTCATATTAGCTATATCATTACAAGAAACAGATCAGAATCTGACTTCTCAGGACCAACAAAATCACACATAAGGATTGTGGAAGAGGGTAAAATCTGAAAGAAAGTTGTGACACCACTAACACCTTTTTAGAAGGGCCTACTGGACCAGCATGGTGTTGTGGTCTCAGTGTTGGGATAGGACTCTGGGAGACCAGGATTTGAATCCCTGCTCAGCCATGTAAACCTTGGGCAAGTCACACTATCTCAGCCTTAGAGGAAGGCCAAGGCAAACCCCCTCTGAACAAATCTTGGCAAGAAAAACTCATGATAGGGTTGCCATAATTCAGAAATGTCTTGAAGGCACAACAACATGATGTATAGTTGTCCCTTCATATTCACTGGGGTTTAGTTCCAGGACCCCCCATGGATACCAAAATCCATTTATATTCAAGTCCCATTATATGCAAAGGCATAGCAAAATGGTGTCCCTTATATAAGATGGCAAAATCAAGGCTTGCTTTTTGGATTATTATTTTTTTTAAAGAATATTTTCAAGCCATGAATACTGAAATCTGTGGATACGGAGGGACAACTGTACTTCATTCTTTGAACAGTAAGGCTTTGGAGAAGAGCTTTAACAGATATAAGCACCAATTACTATACCAGTCTGTGGCAACTGCTCTCAGCTTTTGACATTTTAAGGTCAGCAATATAGAAGGGTGTTTGCCCCAGCCATTAAAATATTCCCACCTTTGATTTCACTATAATTGTCTGCCCAGAGAAGTACAATTCTGAAATATTCATTAAGGTCTAATTTATGCAAAATTGCATATATGGTGAACTGTGACTGTAGGTGGGGCTAATATGATTGAATATAAATTCCCTGAACACTGCACTCTCATAGATTGAGTAGGTGTGGTCTATCCTTCCACAGATACACTTATGTGAAAGATCATTAAATCTTATCAGACCACTTGCAGTCTGTAGTAGTACCATCCAAAACAGGCCTAGAACAACCCCTGGTGCTTGAGAGCCAAGCCTTAGAACAGGGCTGGGGAACATGTAGTGCTGCAGATGCTGCCTCAGCAGCCCTTACCAGCACATGATGCGGAATGCTGGGAGCTGCAGCACACCAATCTCAGAAGGGCCACATGACTCCTACCCCTGAACTAGATGCTTTTCAAAAGAAGACTCACCTGAAGCACAATACAATAAACTGATTTAGACCTGAATTACCGTGCCCAGGTCAGTATTCTCCAAGAAGGGGAACAACCTGGTGCATTAGCTAAACCTCCTAAAAGTGTTCCTGGATGCCCAGGTGGGAACAGGGATAAGCAGCATCAGACCAAAGAGCACCCCTGCCCTCACGGGACTGCCAACTTGCATTCTAAGAGGGAGTGCAACCATCGCCAGCACAAACTGTACGTCTGATGCTGGATCAACCAGACCCAAACTAAAATAGTAAAAATAGATGGATAAAAAAAATGCAGTAGAGTATGTGCCTGGCGACCAGGTATGTACAAGTATTTACAATGGACAGGATCCTACAAGGAGAAGGAAAGTTATGCTCACAGACGTAAGCTCTCCTTAAGTTCATGGAAAAACTACAATGAAAGTACCACATCATATTCTCAACTTCTAATGTGTTTTACCATGGAAACATATAATGGATCAATAACAAACACGTCTGTCTTTTTGGGCTGTGAAGCAGTCCTAAGTGATGAGTCCTTGAAGTGCGATGAACCTCTTTCTGTGTTTGCTAGGCACACAGTAGATAAGACAGAGCTCTGATGTATCAGATGCCAAATGTGTTTCACCACTTTATTTTTTTTTTATTTTTGCTTACATCTGGGAACACTGGTGATGATTTATCATTAACTTTAGAGACCTGAAATATAGAAGAGATATTTCAGATGAATTTTCCCACGTGATTATACGTTTTTTGATTTTACTAATTGAAATGTACATGTGATAAGTTTAAGAGGGAGAAGAGGGAGTCAGAACAGCTAGGAAAGCAGAGCAATATTTTAAAGCTAATCTAATATCGCTATGGTGACAATAATACCAGAGTAAAAAAGTCTGGTGCCTCCAAGAGACAGAAAGAGTGTACAAAAATTTCAGTGAGTCTGCCAAGCTGAGTATCGTGATGAATATTTAAGCTATTTGGTTGCAAGTTCAGCGTCCCTGAGAAATGTAAGTTTGGATACGTTTTGTTACATGTTTCTACAATGGCCTCTCATAAGATAATGATTGCAGTGACACTGAAGACTGAATGTATGGATTTCCAGCAAGTGAATCCTGATGAGCAGTTTGCTCCATGTCACTTTCACTACTCTCACTCTTGAAATTAACAAGACAAAGGTCAGGCACTGAATCCTGTAACTTATGAAGAAGCATACAGATTGTGAATAACTTGCAGTTTTAGGAAAGACACAAACACAACTTGGTCACATGAGTACAATCTGCATATATGGGCTGAAGTATTTCAAAACACAAAGGCTGATGTGAACCAAAGCAAACCTCTTTAATTTTAAAGAAGAGGGTAGAGATCAAATTGCAGTATAACTTGCTAGGAAATATAAGACAAAGCGAGTGTGGTGTAGTGGTCTAAGTGCTGGACTAGGACTCCAGGGGCTAGTCTAGACGAGAGGATATAATGCTCATTCCTGCACATTACTGTAAATTCGCAGCAGCATCCTTTTGTCTTCACGGTCTTTTACCAAAAACACTATCTTGAGAAGCTATCCATGTTTGAAGTTCACACACCCATGAATCAAGATGGCGGCTGTAAATTAGTGTGTTATACACTGCCGCTGCTGCACAGTAATTTTGCACAGTAAAGCAAAGGTGCGCAAGTGTGACCTTCTGCTTGAAAAAAATTATTTGGGCACCTTGGTGGAGGAAAAAAGTGCAGGATCACTAATGTGAAAATCCATCAGAGCGCTTCCAGGTGCTGTCTGCTGGAAAGCCTGCCCCCCGCGCACGTCCAACCAATCTGATCTCTGAGAATGTGCAGCAAAGTGAATCGGTTGTCTTAACAAGTACTAATACACATTTGCTCACATTACTTTTTAAAATTTGGGGAAAGGCTTTTCCAATGCAGTCAATGGAGCTTTTCGCCCCTCTCCTTCCATAAGGTGAATCACCGTGGGATCCTGTTGGAACAAAAGGTATTCTCCTCAAATTCTATGAGGACTATTTTCATCATCTAGACAAGCCCCAGGAGAGTAAGGTTTGAATCATCACTCAGCCCAGGAAATCCACTGGGTGAACTTGGCTAAGCCATACTCTCTTAGCCTTAGAGGAAGGCATTGGCAAACCTTAATATAATTTGCCAAAAAACCTGTATAATTGAATTTATATAAGTCAGAAGGCACATAACAGCAACAAAATATAAAAACATGCAACTTCCTAACATAGGGGAGGGAAATTTGCCCTTATAGATGTTCTAGAGTAGAATCCCTTACCAGCTGGCCTTGGTGGGTAGGGGTATGACATCTGCAGCCCAAAACATGGGAGGAATGTGCTCCTTCCCCAGCCATAACTCCTTCCTCACAATAAGAGGTACTGAAATCACCAGTGTATGCTGGGCCATGTAACAATCCACAAAGATTTTCTGTGTCTATGTAATGACTCAGTCTTAAAAAAAAATCTAAGTATATTATACTTTATAGAGAATTCTAACGTGATATTCTGTAGAATCTTATTTCTTATAGAATCGTAACATGTAAATAGTATACAAAGACAGAGTGAAAATATAGCAGTTGTTTTTATTAGTAGAATATGGTGTAATAGTTAAGATTTTCCATACCTTGGGTCAGTCAAACAATCCAAATGGAGACAGCAGTGAACAAATCAGAAGAAAACTAGGACTTGGAAGGGCAGATATGAAGGAACTAGGTAAGATCCACAAGTATAAAAATATATCATTGACTACCAAAGTGAGAATCATCCATGCCATCATATTTCCAATTTCTATGCATGATTCTGAAAACAGTACAATGAAGAAAACTGACAGGAAAAAAAAAATCAACATTTGAAATGTGGTGTTGGATGAGAGTTCTACAGATACCACAGACAACAAATAAATGGATCCTAGAGCAAATCAAGCCTGAATTCTCACCAGAAGCTAAAAGGACCAAATTGAGGCTATTGTACTTTGAACATAACATGAGATGACATGACTCATTGGAAAAGACAATAATGCCTGGTAAAGTGGAGGGCAATAGAAAACGAGGAAGACTACATTACAGATGGATTGGCTCAATAAAGGAAATGGTGGCCTTGAGTTTGAAAACACCTGAGCGCAGCTGTTGCAGTTGGGGCTCTTGGGGGTTTCTTGTTCATACCATTGCCATAAGTCAAAGCCAAGTTTACTACCATCTCTTCCATTAACACCACTATGCAGGAAGGTTGAGGAAGAAGTAAAAGGTAGGAAGGTGAAGAATCAAGGAAAACACTGAGGGACAGAGAAGCAGGGAGAGGAAGGGGCAAAACAACAGGAAAAATAATTATGCAAAGGCCATATAGTTACTTGTAGCTTCAATTATGCTTATACCCGATAAGCAGATTTTTTTTTTTACTACAACGGCCAGAATTCCCCAGCCAGCATGTCCTTTGAATTCTAGGAGTTGCAATCTTTAAAATTAACCTTTCCAACCTCTGCAGAAAAAAACAAAATCCTATTAGTCATGTATAATTTTTAAAGCACTAAGAGTGATAATGGCTTGGACTAGATGATCTACTGGGACTTTTCCAAGTCATGATTCCATAATCGCAATCTTTTAAAATCATGAATACAGCATTTCTATGCATGCCAGCTCAGAATGAAGTGCCACCAAGTTCAAAGGAACGTATTCCCTCATCATTTGGTAGGGACAGGATTGCAACAAAGGTGTCAGGCATGATATGCATTCCTACCCATGTGGTAAGGGGGCTACAAAGAGAGAAAGACTTGAAGAGGTGAATGTAATTAGTACTGCTACCATCTTTATTTTATGTCCCATATTTTCTCCAAAACTGGGACTCAAGGAGACTTACAAATTACAATGAGTACAATATAGTTAAAAACCTACAAAGGTCAACATTAAAATAGAATTAAATTATAACAGTATTAAAAGCCATTTAAAACATGGAAGGACAGCAACGAAGAGCCTGGGGTAGCCACTAAGAAGGCCCTGTAAAAGTGGTGGGACTAAAAGAAAGACCTCTTATGTAGATCTTAGGGCCTGGGCAGGCTCATACAGGGAGATACAGTCTGTAAGATAGCCTGGTCATAAGCTGTAGTGGGCTTGCCAGGGCAAAAGAATACCCAAACTACAAATGTGTGTCTGCAGGGGGAGTGTAAGCCTATCCAGTACAGGCCGAATTTCGGTTCCCTGATCTGCCTTTTTGATTGACCAGGAGCACCTATCTCGTCTGGACCAAGCTTCAATTAGTTTGCCCTCATCCATTCCATTACTGATGCCAGACACTGGTTTAGAACCAAACAGCTTTCTTTGAGTTTGATGGAAAGGAGAACTAGTTGGGTATCATCAGCACACTGGTGGAACCAAACGCCAAACCTCGGGACAACCTCTCCCACAAGTTTCATGCAGATCTCCATTAGCATGGGGGAACAGAACTGAGTCCTGAAGGATCTCACATCACAGTGTACAGTAATTGCTTTGCTGACCCACTCTTAACCTTCAGAGAGGCATCTGACTGGTTGTTATTTAAGCAGAACAGAAGGACCCTGGGGCTTACCCAGGAACTCTCCCCCTATATTTTACATGCTTCAAATAGACCAGGGCTACTACTGAAACCTCTGGCTGCAAGACTTTTAAAAAGAACCTTTTTAAAGAAGGGCCTATTGTGTCTGCATCACACAGTTGGAACAGGGCTGGAGGCAAAAGAGGAAGTCCTAACCCCAATCTCCATCCTGCTATTGATTCCAACTTTAAATCATTAAAACTATCCAGTGACCTAAGAAAGAGCCATGTTGCCTTGCTGTGCCCCCCTAGTGATAAGGCAGGCTCATTGCTATAACTTCGGGGGGGGGGTCTTTTCAAAAACATAGCCTTAGTCCTGGATTTGGTGGATGGTACATAGAGGGCCAGCAGTAGGCTTTTCCATCCAAGTTGTGCCTTCTGTTTAGAATATGTGATGCAAGGCAGCCTCTCTGGTGTGTTAAATTAATCTGTACAACAGCTGTCCCCCGTCTGTTGCCCTATAGGTATGCTGGACTAGAAGCATCATCATCTGATCATGATGAACGGGAATGGTGAAAGCCGTAGTCCAACATATCCAGAAGGCCACAGGTTGGAAAGGCTGCTGTACAGCATTACCAGCCAAAATTGCAAAGCACTCCACTTGGAAATCCCACCCACTTTGGTGGGAACTCTCTAAGTTGAACTTGAGATACCTTTCATTATTGTTTTAATTTTATTTATTTGTGATTTCACTTGCAAATGACCTGAAAAGGCAGGATATAAAGCACACTTTATGAGATCTTACCAACTGAACTGCAAGCTTCTAAGCACCTAGATGGCTCTGTGACCCGTATTATATTGTGACGCACAGAGGCAGCATAGAATTTGACATCAAGCACAGAAGCTAAGAATGTGATTATCAGCTTAAAATGAGCAAAATGTAGTTTTTGCTAAAAGTTTTGGAACTGACCATCTTTTTCTCCATTTTCTTTCTACTTCTATGCATAAATCATCTTTAACAGTACTCCTTCCTAAGTCAATAAGGGAATTAGAATAAAATTCCAAATGTGAATAGCCCAATACATGTATAATCACAACATAGACATTTACATATCCTATTGCATAAAGTTACAAATTTTAGGATTCCAGCCTTATTACATAACTCATACAATGTTACTGTGGATTTGTCCCAGAGTGCTATTTTGTTTTTGTTTTTTAATCACAGCCTACATGTGTTGATTTAGATGTTATGCACATTGAATTCAATGGTTCTTACTTCCTGATATGTGAAATGATTACATCCCAGGAAAGTTCAGGATAATATATATATATATATATATGTGTGTGTGTGTGTGTGTGTGTGTGTGGTTTGTTTGAGAATTTTTGAATAGTACAGAACTTGGAAATAATTGGTTAGTTGTAATATATACGTTTTCCCAATTTTAACTACATTACTAAATTTTAAATTTAAATTTAAAATTATTAAATTTTAACTACTTTTGACAAGGAACAACTTCACAACTTTTTCAATGTAAAGATAACTTTTAGTTACTTTTACAGTCAGAGGTGTGGCCTCACAAAAAGGTGGAACAAAACTACCATCTGTGTCAAGTGTTGGCTTATGCTATGTCTTGCGATGCTTTCTCCTGCTCTTTTGTAAGTGTTGAGGCAACAGCAACATGGACAGCAGCAAGTAAGTATATTTGGCATCATAAAACAGAAGCTTGCAGCATTCAGATTAATTTTTTTTTAAGTAAAGAGTAACAATGTTAGACATTTTGTAACTATAGTGACTCTTGGCCCATGGATACCAAAATCAGTGGATGCGCAAGTCCCATTATATACAGAGGCCTAGTGAAAAGGTGTCCACTGTATAAAATGGCAAAATCAAGGTTTGCTCTTTGCTTTTTTTTTTTTTTTTGCTTTTTTAAAAAATATATTTTCAAGCTATGGATGGTTGAATCCATGGACGCAGAATCCATGAGCTGACTATAATGACTTCTGAAGTTAATCCCCAAACTCTGGTTGTGCTGAACGATACTTGAACAACAGATACCTCTGATGTGAGGTATCCTGCTTGCATCTACAAGCAATCTGATGATTAAGTGAAGGTGGTTGACACCTGAAGGATTTTATCTCTGAATCTAGGGCTGCCTCCTAGATCAGCATTTCTCAACCGGGGTTTTGCAGAATCCTGGGGTTCCATGAGACATCCCTAGGGGTTCTGTGAGAAATATTGATATTTCTCGTTACCTTAATGAGACCTGTTGGGCTTTAGGACTCAGCTGTCCCAGCCACCTCCACAAGCTCGTCCTCCTGGAGGCTGGCCCAGGTTGTTCTGTGTGTGTGTGTGTCTGTCTGTGTGAATATGTGCAAGCCAGCGGGAGGGGCAGAAGGACAAGCAACAGCAGTGGTGGCAGCCAAAGGAGTGAGAGCAAAAGTAAGCTAGGGCGCGGGGAGGTGGAGCCAGGGAGGCACACTTCAGTTCCTCCGTATGCAGCGGTGGCGCTTTGGGCCAAGGCGGAGAGGCAGGACTCAGGGATCCCAATGGCAAGAACTTCAACTGGAAGGCTTTGCTGGTGAAGGAGCCAAATGGAGGGCGGCTGGTGGCGGTGAGGGAGGAAACTTTCCCTCACCGTCCCTGGTGAATGCACAGCCATGTTAGGATCCCGTTGGTTGCGCGGGGGGGACTCTCCGGCTATGAAAGGATGAGAGAAAGCAGAAAGGGAGGCAGAGGGAAGCATGTTATTTTGCTTCCCTTTGTACTTAGTGGACAAGTGGAGGCATGTTAGGGTTGACTAGGCACGAGGGTGGTTAATGTTTTGAGCTAACTCCTAGCCACTTCAGTGTGGCCAGGAGTTTAAAGTTTTTAAAGTTGACAGATCCAGTTTAAACAGCAATGTACATCTTTGGCATTAGTTTTTTTTTTGGGGGGGGGGCTTAGGAGATGTATAAAAGGGGCAGGATGTGGCTTTTGAGACCTTCCCTCCCTTCACTGACACTACAGTATAGGCCAGTGGTTCTTAGCCTTAGGTCCAGAGACCCCCAGGAGCCCATGATGTCCTCACAGGGGGTCCACGAAGGCTTGAAAAATTGCTTGGCCCACCTCCTCCCTGCAGTGGAGTGGCCAAGTGACAGGATCAAAGGCAAAGAATGGCTGGCTTGCTTGACCTGTGCATTGCCATTCAATCCACTCCAACCATAAACTTACAAGAAGAAGCAGGAGAGAAGTCTTCCCTCCCCCTCCAGTGTCTCTGAGGGAAGGTTTCATGGATGGTGTAACTGTATTATTGTTATCATCATCATCATCATCATCATCATCGGGTATTATTGTCAGGTTGTTGTTATTATTATTATTTTAAATCTTGAGTTCAGCCTTGGGGGTGTTGTCCCTCTGTATCCATGGATTTGGTATCCACAGATTTAAGTATTCACAGCTTGAAAATATTCTTTAAAAAATAATAATCCAAAAAGCAAACTTTGATGTTGCCATGATCCTATATAAGGGACACCATTTTGCTATGCCATTGCATATAATGGGACTTGAGTATTCACGGATTTTGGTATCCATGGGGGGTCCTGGAACCAAACCCCAGCAAATATGAAGAGGCAACTGTATATTTAAAGGGGATCCCTGGTAAAGAAAAGGTTAAGAGCCACTGGTATAGGAAAGTAGCGACAGCGGGGGATGGTTTTCCTCATAACCTTCACCCTCCCCCCAATACTCCCTCTGTGGGTTGGAGTCCGAGTATTCTCAGTAGAGGTTGTTCAAGTGGAGCAGCCCAAGTACACCCCAGTAATGCCCCATTTTAAAAAGTGTGAGTGGGGCGATCCATAACAAAAGGAACACCTCCTCCCCTCACTTTCGCTACAGCCATGGACCCACAAGCGGGGCAGGGGGCTAACAGGGCTCTAGTCTAGGGGCCCAGGATTAGGAGGTGGGCCTGGCATTTTTATTATGTAAATCCATTTAGTGTTTAAAAATACATATATATATATATTACTTTAGTGTCATCATTTAAACTGACATTTTAATTTTTATCCTAAATCCTGTAGAGCAGGGTTCCCTGGAACCCTAGGGTTCCCCAAGAGGTTGCTAGGGGCTCCCCGAGATATCAAGATTGGAAAAAAAATATTTATTTATTTATTTTAGGTATTTATACCCTGCTCTTCAGCCACAAAAAGCTCTCAGAGTGGCTTACAAATTGTTAAGTGATAGCACATTACACATCTGCAGTGCATTAAGTGATTTCCGGTGTGTATTACCTAACTGCCCCCACAAGCCCCCCCAAAATAAACTCATGGAGCTGTAGATATAATAATTTTTAGGTAGGGGTTCCCTGAGACCTGAACATGGTTTCAAGTGTTCTGCCAAGGTAAAAAGGTTGAGAAAGGCTGTCCTAGATCATAATGTTTAAACTTCAGGTTTGTGTGATTTGCTGGTGTCTTTTAGTCTAAAGAAAGCTTTCAGCTATGTGCTAAATACCTGACACAAACTACCTATAATTCAAAGATATTCCCGAAGTAGGTTCAAACTAGATGTAATGGCAGTTTGTGTCTAAAGGTAAAAGGGGGGGGGGTTAGAGGGTCTGATTTTAACAGCCAAAAAAGGATGTCTAGTTGAGGAATATAGAATGCCACTACTCATACTTCTCTGAACTACTTTCCTAAATAGTTCCTCCTATTTCCCACACTGAACTCTACTATGTTCTAATACCCAAAGTGGTTTTGACTAGGCAAAGAGATGGGTACAACTGGCAGATTAAAGGCCCAGAGGGCCTTTTCGACTATTGCTCCCAGATTATGGAACACCCTGCCGGATGAGATCCATCATATCACCACCTTAAATTGCTTTTAAAAAGCTCTTAAGACGGATCTTTTCCGGCAGGCCTTTCCTGAATAGATACCCGGCCATAAAAAAAAGAAAAAAGAAAATCTGTCTTGTCCCGACCTCGCTACGGCCACTGTCCATTGTTTATTTTTATATATTTTTTAAAAAGTATGTTTTAATTCCTGAATTATTTAATTGTATTTTAAGGGGGGTGGGATTGAGGGTTCGGGATGTATATTTTAATTGTTGTAAGCTGCCCCGATTGCATTTCGTAGGGGGGGGGGATATAAATAAATTGTATTATTTTATTATTATTATTATATTATTAAGAAGTACGTATCAGCATACCTCACTGCCTGCCTCTTTTGCTGTTAAAATTAAACTCGTTTCCCTTTTATACAACTGGGGCAGATCCATGTTCAACTGCTACCATCACATCTAGTCTGGCTCTCAGAATTTAATTTCATCAGACTCCTCAGTAGTTATAGATTGCTTAATAAAATGCAATTGGTTATAAGAAGATTTCATGCCTCAGCTCAGTAAAGGCCTTAGGGGTGTATGGAGAGGCCAAACTGCACCAGGTGACACTGGAGGGGTGACACCAGCCTTAGTAACAGCCACAGCCTCAGCTATTTGTCAGGGGAAACTGTTTATATACCTCAGGGATAGTTTCTCGAGTTACAAAACCAGATCTTTACAGGAAAACAAGCCAAGCACCTATTACTGTATAAGCACTGACTAGACAGACAGGGTGCAAGCCAAGTGACAAGTGCTGGGAAATCATAGACTTTGAAAAAGGGTTAAAAATATGCAGTTTGAGGCAGCACAAAACAAACATGTATTTTCGTCCTGTTCTGGAAAGATTAGGGGAGTAGATTTGAAGTGTGACAGACTCTGGAATAGGTCTATATGATTTTTGAATCTGTCAGAAAATTAATACCTGTCAATATTTTTTTTAAAGAAATGATGAGGGGGTTTGCAGCAAACACTGAGGGAAACCAAAATTACGACTACTATTATTATTTTTAAAATAAAGAAATCACTAGAGGCAGCCAAGGATTTCCAGGATTGCTCTGTTTTTAGGCTCACCATTGAAAAACTCCCCCCCCCAAAATGCCCAGTAGACCTCATGACAACCCTGTAAGGTAAGCTGGTGGATTTTTAAATTCCTCTTCCCCTTCCTCAGTGTTCTACACTTTTCCTGGAATTGCTGAGGCTGACTTGCTCTGTTGCCCTGCTGTCACCACGGCTGCAGCCACAAGTTGATTGTGTGGATTCTGTCACAGGCAGCCCACTGCCACCCATCTGTGGATTCTGTCACAGGCAGCCCACTGCCACAGGCAGCCCACTCCCACCCACTGCCACCCATTGGGTCCCATCGCAGGAGGTCTGCCGCCGCAGCCGCCACTGCCAATTCACTATCTGGGTCCCAATCTGGGCCACAGATTGAGTGGCAGGAGTGGATTGTGAGGTGGAGAGGGAATTTGCATGTGGGTGGTGACTGGTTAGATGTATTTCCTGAGCAGCCAATCAGCACACTGGGAAAGGCAACATACCAAAGAGAATTATATATACAGTTGTCTCTTCACATTCGCTGGGGTTTGGTTCCAGGACCCCCTGTGAATACCCAAATCTGTGAATACTCAAGTCCCATTATATGCAATGGCATAGCAAAATGGTGTCCATTATAAGAGATGGCAAAATCAAGGTTTGCTTTTTGGATTATTATTTTTTAAAAAATATTTTCAAGCCATGAATACTTAAAACCATGAATGCCAAATCCGTGAGCTTGGAGGGGCAACTGTATATAGATATCAAAAGTAGAGCCTATTGAAGGCTATTCAAAGATATGTGCTAAAAATAGCAATGTAATTTTTAAATAAGACAAAGAATGGAGCAGCAATACATTTCTTCAAAAAGGGGAGCCAGTGATAAGCCTGTACTGTATACAGATTACAACCCTTTCTCTGTAATCATCATCTGTTGAATTTTTGACTGTCATATGGCTTTTAAGCCATGCTGGGCAGCTGCAACTCCCATAATCCCTCACCATTTGTTATGCTGGCTAGGTCCGATGGAAGCTGCAGTTCAAAAACATCTAGATGGCATCTGGATTGCCCATCCCTGCTTTAAAGGAAGGAGAGTAATCTTATTTTTCTGACAAGTGTGAATTGTAAAGACTGCATTGACAGAATGAGAATCTATTCACCCCTTTACCAGTCTCACTGGAAATAAAGTGTTTACCTGATAGTTATGTGACGTTGGGGGCAACTAATCTCCAAGAATTAACCATCTTAAAATTTAGACATACCTTTCTACCTTGCTTTAATTCAGAACATACCATATATTGGTTCCCAACTTTCATGAGAATCCTCACTTCATCCGCAGGCATGCACTGAATGATCATGCTATGCGGGGTGACTAAAGGATATTTAAAGTCACTGGTTGGCACTGTGTTCAAGCAACAAAAATTGTTTTTCTAAACCATGAATACCGCTTACAGAAAACATGCCTCTTCATGGACAATAATGAATGGCATGATGGTATTTGGCACATGGCTTTGAAGAGATGGAAGCTATGGAGATGCCAAATGCACCTTTGGGGTACAATGTTTATGAGAGGCTGCTTTGTATGGTTAACTCTTCCCTTCTACTTGTATATTTGTAGACAACGTAAATATTACACACACCACATAGTTCTCCAGTGTGCTGTCATGCAACGCAAGTGAAACCTGATAGCACTGTCCCTTACCCTCTCCTTACCACAGGAGAAGTGGGCAGCATACAATACTTCACTAGTAGAGTATTTTAATGTCATATGTAAAAATAAAGTATGCCCCCCCTACAGAATCCATGCCCTAGGGACAGTTCTTTTAGGCAGCAGAAGGTCTCAAAAACTTCCCAGGAGATCAGTAAGAAAAGAAAAGCCTCTTTTACTGACAAAGAAGCTCAGAAAGAGGTACTGAGAGGAACACTAAGCTCTTTACTGGTAAAAGTAGTGAGAGAAATCATATAAAAAGTTACAACTCTGAGGTTCTTCTTTTCCTTTTCCCAGAAGAGGCAAGCCTTTTCCTGTGGTTCCCATTAGAAAGTGCTATCAGACATACCCCTCATCCCCTCTCTCCACAGAGGTTCCTATACATCTCCAAGCTTAAGGGGCAGGGGAGCTGCACTGGATGAATTTCGGCCTGCACACAAAGACCCACAACCATGGGGGGGTGTGTGTGTGGTCAGGATGTATGCCACTGAGTCATAACATAAAGGTGCTCTGCACATGCTCAAGAAGCACACACACATTAGTTGGCACCCCAGACTCTCTCAGGATCCCTGGTACTGAAGAGAGACTTCAGAATTAAATCCAATACCCCCCCCGACCCCCCACAATGGCAAATATGAGAAGAAAATATGCAGAATAGAATAGTGGTTTTTCCTTGGTTTTTTTTCCAGGCTGTGAGGCCGTATTCTGGAAGAGTTTCTTTCTGACGTTTTGCCTGCATCTGTGGCTGGCATCCTCAGGGAATGGTGGGGTAGGAGTGTGTGTGGTGTTCTTAACCTGTGAATAGTAAGAATAGTGGTTCTTAACCTGTGATCCGGGGACCCCCAGGGGTCCCTGATGTCCTCACAGGGGGAAACTTTGAAGGCTACTAGGCCCAACTCTTCCCTACAGTGGAGCAGCCATGTGACAGGAGCCAAAGGAAAGGTTGGCTGGCTTGGCCTGCACATTGCCATTCAATCCACTCCAGCCACAAACTTGCAGGAAGAAGCAGGAGAAAAGTCTCCTTGCACCCTCCAGTGCTTCTTGGGGAAGGTTTAATGGGTGGTGAGTTGATGTTGATGATGATGTATCATTATTATTGTTATTACAGCTGTCCCTACATATCCATGGATTTGGTATCTATGGCTTTAAGTATTCATGGCTTGAAAATATTCTTTAAAAAATAATAATCCAAAAAGCAAACCTTGATTTTGCCATCTTATATGAGGGACACCATTTTGCTATGCCATTGTATATCATGGGACTTGAGTATTCACGGATTTGGGTATCCACGGGGGGCGGGGGGGGGGTCCTGGAACCAAACCCCTGTGAATATGAAGGGACAAGTGTACTATCAGACATTATTATTATTATTATTATTAGGATATTAAATCTTGAGTTAAGTCTTGGGGGCCCATGGCAACAAAAGATATTTAAAGAGGGGGGGGTCCCTGGTAAAGAAAAGGTTAAGAGCCACTGGAACAGAATATCCGTGTGTGTGTCTGTGAGGGGGAGAGAAATGGATAAGAATGAGTGAACAAAGCGGGCGGGCACTGAGGGTCGACTGGGGTGGGGAGCTGGTGCTGTGAATGGAGGGAAGCAACTTGGGGGGGTCTCTCTCTCCGTGCCCTTGACCGAGCAGAGACTTTGGGGTGGTGGGGGAAGGGCGGAGGGGAAGAGAAACAAAGGCCAGCCAGACCCCCCCCACACACACACACTCCAACCGCCCTCCCTCCCGCCTTTCTCCGGGGGAATGCAAATGGGGGCGGCGGGGGAAGACGAGGGCGACCCCCAACCCCAAAGAGCCTCCCTCCCCCGCCGCCGCCGCCGCGCTCACTTGTCGAGCCAGAAGGTCCAGGGCGAGTGGAGCGGGATCCCTCCGGCCTCGGCCTCCAAGCCTCGCAGCCGCTGGGGGTCCAGCTCTCCAGCCTCCTCCTCCTCCTCGGGCTGCGGGGTCTCGGGCGGGCCCGGCTGCCTTTCCGGGGGGCTGAGCATGGCCATGGCCGGCCCTGCGCTCACGGCTGCGGGCTTCCTTCCTTCGGCCCAGGCTGACTCAGCGCCCCCGCCGCCGCCCCCGCCTCGCTCGGCTCGGAAGCCCGCCCTGCTTGCACACACCGCCGGCCGGCAGCAGGGGGCCTCCTCCTCCTCCTCCTCTTCGGAGGCTTAAGCCCGGAGCCGACTCGAGGGTCTCGAGGGTGGGCGGCCGAGCTGGTTCCGGGAGGCGGCCACCCGCATGTGTGGTGGTACTCGATGGACAACAACAGGCTCCAGCCCCGAAGAGTTTCCAGTCTAAAAGGGTTGGCTAAACAGGTCAAAATGCAGCACGACCCCGTATCCGCGCTTATTCATCCATCATCCACTGGTTCAATGACACTTCTCGCTTCATATTCGCTGGGGTTTGGTTCCAGGACCCCAGCCCACCCCCGTGGATACCCAAATCCGTGAATACTCAAGTCCCATGATATGCAATGGCATAGCAAAATAGTGTCCCTTATATAAGATGGCAAAATCCAGGTTCGCTTTTTCAGGTTACTGTATTATTTTTTTTAAGGAATATTTTCAAGCCGTGAATACTTAAATCCGTGGGTATCAAATCCATGGATAGGGAGGGACAACTGTAGCCTTGGTTTCAGTTTCAGCACACCTACCACAGAATCTTCCTAGAAAACGTGTCCTCTCTAGCCATTTTCTAGGTCCTCCAAGGCAACTATGTGGTATTTTAAACCCGAAGTCCCGTTATTTTCAATGGCATTCGCTATTATCCACAGATTTCGCTATCCACGCTGGGGCCCGGAACCAATCCCTCTGCAGATACAGAGGTCCTACTGTACCCCTCATAGAATTCACTTAGAAATTTATTTATTTATTTTAATTAGGTATTTATACCCCACTCTTCAGCCACAAAGATTCTCAGAGCGGCTTGCAAAGATGTGTAAAGCAATAGCACTTTACACATCTATACAGCATTAAGCAGTTTCCAATGCGTGTTAGCTAATTGCCCCCACAAGCCAGGTACTCATTTTACCTACCTATGAAAGGATGGAAGGCTGAGTGAACCTTGGAGCCTTTGGGACTGACCTCGCATCATTGTGAGTGCATTTAACCCCTGCACCACCAGGGCAGAAATTGGTCTGTTTTAATGGAAATCCACACTGATGTGTCATATTCAGAGAGGGGGGGGGCAGCTGAAAACTCCATAAACTGCACCTGGAGAGCCTTTGTGGCTTTTCTCAGAGTTTTTTAAATGTTCTGTAGAGAATGCATATGTCTGGTCATTAATACAATCGCATTCATATTGCTGCACTTTTCCATAGGAGAGGCAGCACAAGCTGATTGGCCAGATGAGCATGGGGGGATGCTCCATGAGCAAGCGCCTGCTGCTCCAGTGTTGGATTTTCACCTTATCAAGTAATCAGTAAGGTGATAAAATGGCAAACTTTTGCTCTCTCTTTCTCTCTCTCTCTTTGTGTATAGAGGTGAAATATCGCTTGTGTGCACCATTTTAAATGTGTGTGTTTTTTTTTTAAAGTTTGGCAGCAGCAGATTTTAAAACTCGAGTAATGAATTGCTTCTACTGCGGAGAAATCCATTCCAACCCCACTCTTATAGACAGTATAAAATAGGGAAGAAGATGGGCACAAGAGGGTAACAAGAAAAAGACTATGGGCTTGTCTGTTTTCCATGCTTTGACCCAGTCATTCATCAGACTGGAGAATGAAGTCAAGAAATCAGAAGAAGACTAGGGTCCCGTCTACACTATTTAAATAATACGTACGGCGTGCGGGAGTTCGCGCTTCGGTACAAACGGCCGTTCAGATGCACACGAATGCAAAAGAGGGGGCCCCCGGTTTTCCACCCTGAAATATGCACACGCGGCGTTCGGGAGGGAAAGTGGATCGCAAAGAGAAATCTGTACGCCGTTGGAATGGCTGATGGGTCTGTACGGTCCGTTCGCACACATACGAACAGGCAGGGTAATCTGATTGGCTGGCCGAGTAGAGGGGGCGGGGCTAGCACGGAGGGGAATTGGGAGCGGCCGCCATGTTGGTTTCCCAGCTAACGAGCATCCGGTAAGTCCGTGAATTTATATGTTTATTTCTTTTTATTTTATATTGTAAATACGGAAAACTGACTGTCCGCAAACCAGGAACCTTTAAAAAAAAAAATAAAGCGGCAGGAAATTTAAAACTGCCGCTTGGCTTGCTCGCTCCAGCCAGCTTCGGGAAGAGGGAGTCATACGGAGTTTAGGGGGGTTAAAAATCATATAGCCGGTTCGTATGCATACGAACGACAGGCTGTTCATATTTTTTGCCCCCCATACAGATTTTTTTAATGATCATATAGGACTTGGAAGGGCAGCTATGAAGGAACTAGAGAAGATCCTCAAGTGTCAAGATCTATCACTGAATACTAAAGTTAGGATTGTCCATGCTATCGTATTTTCCATTTCTATGTATGGTTGTGAAAGCTGGACAGTGAAGAAAAGTGAAAGGAAGAAAATTAATTAAACTGAAATGTGGTACTGGAGAAGATACCGTGGACTACTAAAAAGACAAATAATTGGGTCCTAGAGTAAATCAAGCCTGAACTCTCCCTAGAAGCCATGATAGCTAAACTTAGACTATTGTACTTTGGACATATCATGAGAAGACATGACTCCCTAGAAAAGATAATAATGCTTAGTAAGGTAGAAGGGAGTAGGAAAAGAAGAAGACTGCTTTGCAAATAGATAAGATCAATCAAGGAAGTCTGCAAGGCCTGAGCAGGGCTGTTGATGATAGGGTGACTTGGAGGTCTCTCATTCATGGGGTTGCCATAAATCGAAATTGACTTGATGACAGTTAACAACTATTCCACTTTAACTGCCATGACAGCATCCCATGGAATCCTAGGACAGGCAGTTTAGGGAGGGATACTGTATTTAGAATTCTCAGCCAGAGAATTCTAGTTCCTCACCAAACCCCAAGCCCCAGGATTCCATAGAACATTGCCATAGCAGTTAAAGTGGGATAGAGAGCTATATTTGTGTAGTGTAAATGGCCTCCAGATCTCAGCCTAACTTCTGTCACAAGATGATTAATGACAACTACAGTAATCCCATTCAGTTGTATATAAAATTGTGGTCCTAAACTGATTTACAACAAATGCATTATAACACCAATAAAATGTTTGTGCTTGAAAGAAATACCCTGAAAGACTTTTCCATTTTCTTTTTATTATTATTATTTTCCCCCCAGTTACATTCAGTTATATTCCATTACAATACAGATAAACAGATTCCATATATTTCCTCACATATCTTATCTCTAATTTTGTTTTTATCCACATTCATACATTAATTCTTTCATGCCTTGTCTAACGTCTGTAACTGCTTTTTTAACCAATTAAATTCCATCCAAAAAAAATTCCCAAGAAATTTTCACCCCCCCTTCCCCCCTCCCCTCTTCATTCCTTCCTTCCTCTTATATATATTGCTTTTGCTTTCCTCGATTTCCTTTAACTTTGCCCACCTCTTTACTTGTTGGCTTCTAATTTTAGTCTCCTACTTTACTCATCTACTACTTAACTAGCTCCTCTTCTTCTATTTCCCATTAAACCTTTATACACCTCTTGTCACTTCCCCTTTCCAGAAAGCATTTAACCGGTTCCCATTCTTTCTCTGTTTTTTCTATATTTCTTTCCTTAAGTAAAGCTGTCAATCTATCCGCATCCATCATTTCCCATAGCTGGGAAATCCACTTGTCTATGGTAGGGTTTGCTTTATCCTTCCATTTTTTAGCATATATAATCCTAGCTAGTGTTATCATATAAAATATGATTCTCCATTGACTCTGCAAATTGTTACTGTCTCTCACTTCTTCCTCACTTATCATGTTTAACAGATAAATCTCAGGTTTAAAAAAATAGTTAATATCAAGAATTTTTCTAATCTTATTGTGAATCTTTTTCCAGTACGCTTGAGCTAATGGGCACCTTCACCACATATGCATCAACGTCCCCACTGCACCTTTACATTTCCAGCATTCCCTTTTCCCTGTGTTGTACATCTTATCAAGCCTAGCTGGTGTGAGATACCATCTATGAAACATCTTTATGTAATTCTCTTTCAAATTTTGCGCCAATGTAAACTTTTGTGTGTCCCTCCATGCTTTTCCCCATTTGTTGAAGTCAATAGTGTGACCTATATCTGTCATCCATTTCACCATATTCTCTTTTACTTGCTCTGCCTCCAATTCTCTACCTAATAGTAGCTTATAAAAATATGCTACCTGATGTTTCGTTTTGTCAAAAATGATTTTATCCATTTCATTTTTATCCATTTGAAATTGTTCCAATTTGCAATCCATTCTAAACTTCTCATAGATTTGTTTGTATGTGAACCAATTTATTTCGTCCCCATCTTTCCCTAGCTGTTCTCTTGTTTTTATTATTACTTTTGTCTTATCTTGGGAGTCTTGTATTATTAAATCTTTATACCTTAACCACTTCTGTTCTGGCGATTTCAATCTTCCAAAGAAGGCTTCTTGTGTCGAAACCCACCATGGAATTTTGTTATAGAAAGATCTTTTTATTATCATCCAAACTTTTAGCAAAGCTCTTCTGACATAATGGTTATCAAATTCTTTGTTTTCTGATTTTTTGCCGTACCATAAGTATGCGTGCCATCCAAAAACCAAATTGTGTCCTTCAAGGGCTAAAAGTTTTGTATTCTTCAAAGATATCCAGTCTCCTACCCATGACATCACACAAGCATAGTAGTATAATTTAAGATCAGGGAGCGCACAACCACCTCTCATCTTAGAGACTGTCAATACCTTCCTCTTTATTCTTGGCTCCCCCCCCCCAGATATATTTGGAAATTTCCTTGTCCCATTTATTAAAGCAGTTTAAGTTTGTTATAATTGGTATATTTTGAAACAAAAAGATGAATTTCGGGAGAACTGACATTTTGATTGATGCAATCCTACCCAGAAAAGATAAATGTATTTTTGACCACCTCTCTAAGTCCTTCTTTATTTCCAACCACATTTTACCATAGTTATTTTCAAATAGGTCTGCATTGCGTTTTGAATTCCATGCCCCTAAATACTTACAACCTTGTATCCTGACCTTTCTTCTAACATCTTCTCCTCTTTCTTTGTTATGTTCTTTGTCAGAACCGCTGTTTTTCCTTTATTGACTCTAAATCCTGATACTGTTCTGTACTCCTCCAAAATTTTGCCTAGATCTTCTATTTGTACAAGGGGGTCCTCCATAAATATCATTATAGCGTCAGCAAAAGCTTTCATTCTGAATTCCATTCCTTTTATTCTCGTTCCTTTAATTCTCTCATCACTTCTGATCTTGTTGATTAGCACTTCAATAACTATTAGAAAAAGTAGTGGGGACAACGGACATCCTTGTCTTGTACCTTTAGTTATTTTAATTGTATCACTCCTCTCTCCGTTAATCAAGATTTGTGCATTCTGTTCTTCGTATATACTATCTATCCCTTTTTGGAAGTTTGCGCCTATATCCATCCCCTTTATTACAGCCTTCATAAATGCTCATTTGACATTGTCAAATGCTTTTTCCGCGTCTAGTGGTATCATCGCCATCTTCCTTTCATTATGTTTCTTGTAATATTCGAGGATGTCTATTACCGTTCTTAAATTTGCTTTCATGTGTCTTTTTGGCAGGAAACCGTTCTGATCCTCGTGAATGATCTCTTTCAAAATATTGCTGAGCCAATATTGCTGTAAATATCTTGTAGTCTAAGTTTAATAGAGAAATCGGCCTGTAATTTCTTGGATCTTTCATGTCTTTCCCTTCTTTTGGGATTACGGTAATATGCGCTTCCTTCCATGTGTCAGGTATACCATCTGTTTTTATCTTATTTAGGGTTTTTTGCAATGGATATAGCAAAGCCTCTTCTAGTTTCTTATAATATGTTGAGGTAAAGCCATCCGGCCCCGG
Source organism: Gambelia wislizenii (assembly GCA_030847615.1). Taxonomy (NCBI): domain Eukaryota; kingdom Metazoa; phylum Chordata; class Lepidosauria; order Squamata; family Crotaphytidae; genus Gambelia; species Gambelia wislizenii. The sequence goes on from JAUMIR010000002.1 coordinate 67,890,065, forward strand.
TGCTTTGTCCAATTTTAAATTCTTGATAGCCTCCGTGATTTCCATAGCTGTAAAATTTCTGTTCAGTATCTCTTTTTGATATTTTGTTAGTCTAGTTATCTTTTGTTTTTCCAAGTAGTTGGTTATTTTCCCTTCAATTGAGAAATTTGTAGTTTCATCTTTATATAATTCTGTATAAAATTCTTGAAAGCATTTTTAAATCAATTTCTGTTCGTTCACTATCTTGTCCCTATAAATTATTTCCGTAATTGTTTTATTTTCTCTCATCCTTTTTAACTTATGAGACAACCATTTACTTGGTTTGTTTGATGATTCGAAATGCCTTTGTCTTGCATAACGTATTTTTTGTTCAATTTCTTTTATTGCTACAGATTGAACCTTTTTCTTTAATATATTGATTTCATATTTCAATCTTGTATTGTCTGGTTGCTTTCTCTGCTTCTCCTCTTTATCTTGGATTTCTTGTAATAATTCTTTCATCTGATTGGCCTCTTCCTTCCTCTTCTCACATGCTTTCTTTATGAAATAGCCACACATTACTGCCTTGCTAGCCTCCCAGATTGTCTTCATCTTAACTTCTTCAGTTGTATTTTCCTTGAAGTATTGTGCTAAAGTTTCCTTTGCCTCTTTAATGCGTTGTTCATTGTTTAAAGGTTTTTATCTAATCACCAGCTTCTAGCTTTCCTTTTCCCCGATAGAGTAAGTAATATTGGGTTATGGTCGGATGTCCATTTTGCCATTATTTCTGTATTTTTAACATACTTTGAATAGATTTTTCAAATTCAGAAACATGTCAATTCTTGACCAGGTTGAATGAGCATCTGAGTAAAAAGTATAGTCCTTTCCCTCTCTATTCTTCCATCTCCAAACGTCAATTAAATCAAATTCTGTCATCATCTCAAAGAATATTTTAGGAAGCTTCCCTTGATTCTTTTTGATTTTTTTGTTTGATGCTCTATCCCTGATGGGGTCTATAACTCCGTTCCAGTCTCCCAAGAATAGGATTTTGTCTTTCTTCGCGTTCTCCACCTCTTCCATTATTTTTTTGAAGAAGCTTTCTTGTTTTTGGTTTGGAGTATAAACCCCAACTACAAGTATCTTTGAGTCCAAGATGTCAACCTCGACTCCCACATACGTCCCCTCTTGATCTTTAAATAGTTCTCTTGCTGGGAGTTTCTTGTTAATAGAAATAGCTACCCCCTTCTTTTTCTTAGTATTTGAAGATATAAAAATCTGGCCTACTTTTGGTTTTTTAAGAAGTTTGACATCTTTATCTCTAATATGTGTCTCTTGTAGACATAATATGTCTGGTTTCAATTTCTCGAGATAATGGAAAATTTGTCTTCTCTTGTATGTTGAGTTTAAACCTTTGACATTCCAGGATATCACTTTTGATTCCATTTTAGACAAACTAGATAAATTTAATCCAATTATCTTTTATAGGTTAAATTCCCTCTATTCTTTCCTCTTCTTCTTCATCTTCTGATTCTAGTTCTGATTCCCCCTCGACTTCTACCTCGCTTGTAATTTCCTCTGGATCTACGTTCTCTCCTTTTTCCTTCTCCACCTCTTCTTGTTCTTCTTGTTCATCATGCTTCTCATCCTCCTTTTTATCTTTCTCGCCATTCCTTTTCCTTGCATCATCTCTGTTTCCTTTGTCTCTTTTCTTCTCGTGTAGCAGTCTCTTTCTGAATTCTTTTGCTTTCTGTATTGAATTTATTTTGTATCTTTTACGCTGATAGGAAAATGAAACTCCCTCCACTCTCTCCCATCTATAATTAATTTTATTTTCCATCAGAAGTTGTGTCAAGAATTTATATTCTTGCCTTTTTTTCAAGATCTGTGGTGGTATGTCTTTAAATATTCTAACTTCTTCTCCATCAATCTTCTTCATAATTTTTCAGGATTATCTTGTCTTTTATCTTTGTTCTTGTAAAACATATCACCACATCTCTAGGAAGCTTCCTTTCTTTCGCCACTACGGAACTAATCTTAAACATTCTATCAATTTGCGCTTCAAGATTTTCATACGTTATATTAATATAACTCGCTAATGAAGGGATCAGTCTGGCTTCCAAATTTTCATTTTCTCTTTCGGCGAGGCCTCTTATCTTTAAACATTTCTCCCTGTATCTCAGCTCATTTAGCAACATTGTTTGTTTGCCTGTCTCCTGCTCTTGCAGTATTGCAGTGGATTCCATTTCCAATTTTCTAGTTTTTGTTTGAACTTCCCTAACTTCTTTTTTAATTTGATCCATTTCCGCTGTCAACTTATCTATTTTTTCTCCAAATTTATTTAGTTCTTTCTTTAAATCCGCTTTCATTTCGACCCTTATCTCTCTCATCTTCTCTCGGATTTCAAGTCTTATCTTTTTCATTTCTTTCCTCATCTCTTCTAATATAATCGAACTGAATTCTGAGGATTTAGCTGGCCCCTCCAAAGATGGTCGTCTTTGTATTAGTGTCTGTGTCAGAGCTTGCGTAGCTTTCCTAGTTCCTGCTGCCATTTTCCCTCCTTCCAAAACTTCCTTGATTCCAATTATAAATCATAGAATCATAGAATCATAGAATTGCAGAGTTGGAAGAGACCACAAGGGCCATCCAGTCCAACCCCCTGCCACGCAGGAAATCACAATCAAAGCATCCCCGACAGATGGCCATCCAGCCTCTGTTTAAAGACCTCCACGGAAGGAGACCCCACCACGCTCCAAGGGAGTACGTTCCACTGCTGAACAGCTCTTACTGTCAAAAAGTTCCTCCTAGTGTTGAGGTGGAATCTCTGTTCCTGGAGCTTGCATCCATTGTTCCGTGTTCCAGTCTCTGGAGCAGCAGAAAACAAGCTTGCTCCATCCTCAACGTGACACCCCTTCAAATACTTAAACAGGGCTATCATATCGCCTCTTAACCATCTTTTTTCCAGGCTAAACATACCCAGCTCCCTAAGTCTTTCCTCATAAGGCATGGTTTCCAGACCTTTCACCATTTTAGTCGCCCTCCTCTGGACACGCTCCAATTTGTCAATATCCTTTTTGAATTGTGGCGTCCAGAACTGGACACAGTATTCTAGGTGAGGTCTGACCAAGGCAGAATAGAGTGGCACTATTACTTCCCTTGATCTGGACACTATACTTCTATTGATGCAGCCCAAAATTGCATTGGCCTTTTTAGCTGCCGCATCACACTGTTGACGCATGTTCAACTTGTGGTCTACTAGGACTCCTAGATCCCTTTCGCACGTACTCTCATTCAGCCAGGTCTCCCCCATCCTATATCTATGCATTTCATTTTTTTGCCCTAAGTGTAGTACCTTACATGTCTCCGTATTGAATTTCATTTTGCTAGCTTTGGCCCAGCTCTCCAGTTTATCCAGGTCATCTTGAATTTTGATCCTGTCCTCCAGGGTATTAGCTACTCCTCCTGATTTGGTGTCATCTGCAAATTTGGTAAGTATGCCCCTAATTCCCTCATCCAAGTCGTTGATAAAGATGTTGAATAGCACTGGGCCCAGGACAGAACCCTGTGGCACCCCACTGGTCACATCTTTCCAAGATGAAGAGGAGCCATTGCTGAGCACCCTTTGGGTTCGGCCGATCAACCAATTACAAATCCATTGAACTGTTAACTTGTCTAGCCCACATTTTACAAGCTTGTTTGCAAGAATGTCATGGGGAACCTTGTCAAAGGCCTTACTGAAATCAAGGTATGCGATGTCCACAGCATTCCCTTCATCTACCAAGCTGGTAATTTTATCAAAAAAAGAGATCAGATTAGTCTGGCATGACTTGTTTCTCTGAAACCCATGTTGACTTTTGTGATTATGGCATTGCCTTCTAAATGTTCACAAACTCTCTGTTTAATGATCTGTTCTAGAATCCTCCCTGGTATTGATGTCAGACTAACTGGACGATAATTGTTGGGATCCTCTTTTTTCCCTTTTTGAAGATGGGGACAACGTTTGCCCTCTTCCAGTCTGCTGGGACTTCTCCTGTTCTTCAGGAGTTCTCAAAGATTATTGCCAATGGCTCTGAGATTATATTTACCAGCTCTTTTAATACTCTTGGATGTAGTTCATCTGGTTCTGGAGATTTAAATTCATTTAGATAAATATTTGAAATTATATTAAGGGTTGGTATCAATTATATGCTAAATATGTCCACTATGTTTTTTTTATATCATATATATATATATGCTATAGTCCTTGGTGTATACCTTATCGAATTTGCCCAATCCTTGCTTGTTCTCTATACCTCAATCCCCTAAATTATAAATTGTAATGTAATATATATAATTATATATTATATTTTTATATTGATTCCCTTGTAATATAATTACAGTTTGTATGGTGTCTAAATAGGTTGCAGTACTTTACAATTATCTTAATCAATTATTTTTGATATTTTTAAAGTAACTTGTATACCAATTAAGTACTAATGCCAGTCTTTGGCTATCCAGTCAATTTTCCCTAATTCTCCCTATTCCCCCAGATAATTGTCAGAGAAAGGAGATTCTACCAATAATTATCTATATATCCACCTCATTAACCACCTGCACAAATTACATTAGATATTTCAATTTACTCTATCCTTCTTCTTTCCCTTCTGTCTTCTTTCTTCTACCTTCCCCAGTAACGAGATGGTCAGTAGCTGTCTTCCTTCTTTGTCTCTTAGTTTCGCACTGTCGCTGGTCTCCACCTTCAATCTTCGTCTATTCCGTCTCTTCCTCCCAGCGTCTCTCTCTTGTGCACGTCTGTCCCTCGGTTCTATCTCCTTTTCTAACTCTCACTTAGCTCTCTTGCAATCCTCCGCCTTCAAACTTCGTCTGAACTCCTCCTCTGGCTCGTGTATTCTCCCGCGGACCTCACTTCTCTCCCTCTTCTTTTCCTTTCCTTGCGCTCCTCTACTTTCTCCAGGTTTTGCTGGCCTCTGATTCTTTTTAACCTCCACTTTCTCAGAAGCTTATATCTTCCCTCCTTATCTCCTTCTCCTTCTCCTTCTCTTTCTCACCTCTCCTTTTTGCTTACTCCGCTTTCTCCGCTCCGTTTCCTCCGCTCTTCCAACTCACCGTCGGCACCGCCGGTGCCGCCCACAAACCAAAGTCCTTTCGTATCTTTCCTAAAGCAGGTCAAAACTCTCACTTTTGAATTCTCCCCTTCACTTGTACAAGTCAGGTCTCTTTCAGCAGAACTTTTTCCACCTTCAACTCGGACTCAGCTTCTATTTAGCCCAGTCACTGTTAAACCCTCTGTCCGTTTATTTCCCTTGTTCTTACTCTTATAATGCTGCTATCTGTGACCATTTTCTTTTAGTCTCTTTTTATTCTTGTGCTTACTTTAAAGTCTCTCCTCGACCCAATTTCTTTAATTTCCTTATTTTTTTCCTGGAATTCCTCCCAGATTGGGCCTTCCTCCTCACCTCTTCTCTGCCCTTCGCTGCTTTTCTCTTGCCTGTATAGAAGCTGCTCTCTGTCAGGCTCCTTCGTGCTTCAGCAAACTTTCTCCGCTACACAGCCAATGCCCGTTTTAAAAAAGCACTTGCATTGCTAAAGCCGCCTGGTCGCGGTTTGCTTGGTCCCAACCGCAGGCTCTTCGACCCCCTCAGCTCTTCTGTGTCTGAATAGTTGTTTTACAGACCACCAAGCTGGAACCCAGGTCTCCACACAAGCCCTCGCCTGTTCTCCCTTACCGGGGAGTATCAGCTGCACCTTGAAACAAAGGCACAGAGGTTGGGATCAAGCAGCTGCCGGAGCAAGCTTCGCTCCTAGCAGCCGATCGCAACGCCGTCACGCCGGAAGTCCTCTCAGACTTTTCCATTTTCTTCTGACCTACTCAATCTGTCTTCTTTGTGTGTGTGTGTGTGTGTGTGTGTGTGTTTCTTCCATTAGCAAGTGCTGTTTTGCCACCTTCATTCACTGCTGTTTAGTGTTTTCAGAGAGGCTGCTCTAAGTTGCTGGCCACAGGGTATCTGCTTATTAAGATGGATGCTCAAGTGGATTGAGGGGAAAGAAGAGGGCCATTCCCAAGAAAATATTTAGGGTGAAACCAGGCTTATCACTCCATGCCCCCGCCCCCCACAGCTAGTGTTCTCTAAGGATTCTTCTGACTAGTTGGAATGGTAGGTTAGGTCCTTTTGTTTTTTTCAAGATCTGCCATGTAGGAAGAGGGAAGAAGTTTCTCCATCTCTAAGGCCTAAATCCAAAAGTCAGTCTCAACTTGAGTAAATTCATTGCATCGATGAATTTATTAGAAGTGTTGTGTTAAGAGTGCTAAATGTTGAATTAGCCTCATTCCCATGGCTCCAGTGGGTCTGTTCTAATTAGGACTAACAAGTACATTTAGGCCTGAGAGCTCAGTTTTACCAATTCTAATTGGATATTTCATTTAACTTTTTTTGTGGAACCACACTGTACATCAGTTGAGAATTATGCTTTTCACCAGTGCTACTCAAAGCGATGGTCCCTGGTCTGATGCCAGTCTGTGGTGAGTTTCGGGGTGGGGGGAGAAAAATTGTAGCCAATGGACTATGGTGCTGCTCCCTTGCATGTTGAAGTGGGGGGATGCCTGTCCCCCATATCAGCAGCCTGAGAAGCACTACTTCCCACTCTTCATTGTTTGACAACTATGGTTGCCAACTTTATTCCAGACACTATAACTCCAGCTTCAACAGGATCACAGTGTACCTGAGAATGGTTCAGTAGTGAACAATAAATAATATTCTACTCTGGACATATATTGTGTGAGCTGACTAATTTCCTGCGTACCTCTTCCCCAAACAGTCATCAGCAAAACTGTGTTTTCTTGCACAATGTACTAAAATCAACAAAAAGGGCTGTAAACCAGCTGTAAAAGAAAAAAAATGTTAGCAGAGGAAGTAAACAAAATAATAGCTGCATGATGCAAATGGAACATTGTAATTGCTTCTCAATCGAATAAAATCTTGAGCAGTGGTAACATTTTTAAAAATTAAATCTATTCATCCTGAAATAGAAGGCAAAAGATAGCGGTCATATGGAAAACTCCTGATTTCTGTCTCCAGTTATGTTTGGCTGTAAAACCCTTGCTGTTTGATAATAATAGCTTTCTGGAATGCAAATAACCTGTTTGGTTTTGTATTCCAGGAAAGAGAAAGGAAAAGGAAAGGTCCAGCTTAAAATATATATTTGGGGGGGGGGGATTGGTTTTGTACCCTTAACACATTGCTCTGCATATTACTCTTATGTGGTATATCTGCTGTCCTTGTAGCATGCTGTGCTTTGGTCTGGAAGGCTGTACTACAGACTCTGCAGGGAGCTGATAAATATGTTTTGGGGAGTGGCTTGGGTTGTGGCATTTTCTATCAATGTGGCAATGGATGGGACAAACTGCACTCTCTTCCAAAACGATCATGCTGGCTGGGGATGATGGGGGTTTACGCCTAACACATTTGGAAAACACCAACTAGGGGAAGACAGGTCTCCAAGGTACCTTCAAAGAACAACAGCTGAAACAGGCACACCCAGCATCACCAGCAAAAACAACAATAGCTGACAGAGTGGATATTTTCACCAGCAGAAACAACTGTAGCTGACAGAGTGAATGTTTTCTTTTTCGTTTTTCAAAAATCATCAGCTTTACAACTAGCCAGTCCAGTTAACATCCTTGCTATCACAACCTTCTATCCACCTGCCCCACAATCCAATCCCTTCCTTGTGTTCTTTCTTTTTAAATAGTTAACCTAATAAATAATGCTTTTTAAACTGACTAGCATATCTGTTCCAAAGAATCCAAGTGATGTGCTCATTTCTAAAGATGCTTCTCCTGTATTTCAAAATATCTGGTGGATTATTTTCTCCTCCATTATTTGTACTGACCAAACTGATGAATGGCCACCATATTGCTTCAAACCTGTCCAGTGAAGTTTCTCCTCTAGATGCTTTCAGCAAATATATTCGCTTTTCATTTAAGGCTGTATGTAGACTAAATTCCATCCAACATTGTACATTACAGGTAGTTCCTTTTTAAATGTTTCCAGCATTTGCAACTTCTACCTGGGCTGCACCAAATGTCAAGTTCAGTTCTTTATGTTGTAAGTCTCTGTGGTCATTCCCATATAAAGATAACAATAACAAAGATAACATTAACAATGAGTGGACGTTTTCTATTGATAACTTTTCTTCAACCTTCAAAAGCTACCCCCCTCCACACATACAATTCAAAAGAGCCAGGAATTGCACATTGTCCAGCTGCTAGGGTTGCCAAATTGAAAACTAGAGAGGGATTCTAAACCTTTAATAGTTGTGGAGATTACATTCTTGCAAACAAGCTTGTAAAATGTGGGCTAGACAAGTTAACTGTGAAATGGATTTGTAATTGGTTGACCAGCCAAACCCAAAGGGTGCTCAGCAGTGGCTCCTCTTCATCTTGGAAAGATGTGACCAGTGGGGTGCCATAGGGTTCTGTCCTGGGCCCAGTGCTATTCAACATCTTTATCAATGACTTGGATGAGGGAATTAGGGGCATACATTATCAAATTTGCAGATGACACCAAATTAGGAGGAGTAGCTAATACCCTAGAGGACAGGATCAAAATTCAAAATGACCTGGATAGACTGGTGATCTGGGCCAAAGCTAGCAAAATGAAATTCAATATGGAGAAATGTAAGGTACTGCACTTAGGGCGGAAAAACGAAATGCATAGATACAGGATGGGGGAGACCTGGCTGAATGAGAGTATGTGCGAAAGGGATCTAGGAGTCCTAGTAGAGCACAAGTTGAACATGAGTCAACAGTGTGATGCGGCAGCTAAGAAGGCCAATGCAATTTTGGGCTGCATCTATAGAAGTATAGTGTTTAGATCAAGGGAAGTAATAGTGCCACTCTATTCTGCCTTGGTCAGGCCTCACCTAGAATACTGTGTCCAGTTCTGGGCACCACAATTCACAAAGGATATTGACAAATTGGAGTGTGTCCAGAGGAGGGCGACTAAAATGGTTAAAGTTCTGGAAACCATGCCTTATGAGGAAAGACTTAGGGAGCTGGGTATGTTTAGCCTGGGAAAAAGACGATATGATAGCTCTGTTTAAGTATTTGAAGGGGTGTCACATTGAGGATTGAGCAAGCTTGTTTTCTGCTGCTCCAGAGACTAGAACATGGAGCAATGGATGCAAGCTCCAGGAACAGAGATTCCACCTCAACATTAGGAGGAACTTTCTGACCGTAAGAGCTGTTCAGCAGTGGAACACACTCCCTCAGAGCGTGGTGGGGTCTCCTTCCTTGGAGGTCTTTAAACAGAGGCTGGATGGCCATCTGTCAAGGATGCTTTGATCGTGATTTCCTGCGTGGCAGGGGGTTGGACTGGATGGCCCTTGTGGTCTCTTCCAGCTCTACAATTCTATGATTCTAAGAGAGAATTTTAGCAGGTTTTGTCAGGATTGGTCCCTAAAAGTGACCTCCCTGCCAAGAGTTCTGTCCGTATCAAGTTACTATGTGTTTTCATGTTTGACCATTTAATGTTTTGCATTCTTTAACACTGTAACAAGTTGGCGTACTGAGAGGAGACAAGGGAAAATGATGCCTTTCAGGAAAGTGGGCTGAATGGCCTTGCACTTGCAAGGGATGTAGGAAATAATAGGTGGAGCCAGACTGGGTGAGAACTGGGAGTGTGGATGTTGGGTGACCAAGGGGGGAAATGCCCACCAGATTTGGCTGATGTAAATACTTTTTATTTTACTGCTTTTCCTATGAGCTTCATTTGAAGCAACAATTTTGTAAAGTTTGCTCTTTACATCAGTGATGGGCAACCTTTTGAGCCTTGGTGTGTCAAAATTCACCAAAAAACTGAGCATAACTCAGGTGGTGTGTCACTTTGAGGAAAAAAACACTATTTCGCGATATTTATTGTTTAAATAACATAAATGTATACAGTTGCCCCTCCACATTCGCAGCTTTCACTCTCGCGGTTTTGATTATTCGTGGTTTGCTCAGCAAGCACCCCATTTAAATCGGCTTCTCTCCCTCCCACTCAAGGGAGAGGAGCTGATTTAAATGGAGTGCTTGCTGAACAAGCCAGGCACTCAACTCCCCACGCTCCTGGGATTGGGTCCATTTGGGGGGGAAAGCCAAGCCCCAGGACAGCGGGGAGTTGGCAGGAAAGGCACTTTTTAGGCCCCCCACCCACCCTTCCCAAAGCCGCTATTTAGCTTTCTAAGCCTTGTTGCGGCTTTCGCAGGGTGAGGGAGGCTGAAAAGCATCCCCGCTCCCTCCACCCCTCCCAACCTTCCCGAAGAGGCTATATGGGGCTCTCAAAACCCAAGAGCCCCTTCGGGAAGCCTGGGGAGAGGCCGGGCAGAGTCCCTCCTGCCCTCCCACTTCTTTCCCCAGCCTCAAAGCCTCGGAGCCCCCTCGGGAAGGCTGGGGAGAGGCCGGGCAGAGTCCTGCCTGCCCACCCGCCACCGTCCTTGGCCTTTCCGAAGCGGCTCCGGGGCTTTGAAGCTTTGGAGCATGTTCGAGAAGCCTAGGGAGAGGCTGGGCAGAGTCCCTCCCTCCCACTGCCTTCCCCAGCCTTCCCGAGGCAGTTCCGGGGCCTCAAAGCCTTGGAGCCCCCTCAGGAAGGCCGGGGAGAGGCTGGGAAGAGTCCCTGCTGCCCACCGCCTTTCCTGGCCTTTCCAAGGTGGCTCCGAGGCTTCAAAGCCTCGGAGCCCCCTCAGGAAGGCTGGGGAGAGGCCGGGCAGAGTCCTTCCCTCCCTCCCACTGCCTTCCCCAGCCTCCCTGAGGCGGCTCCAGGGCCTCAAAGCCTTGGATCCCCCTTGGGAAGGCTGGGGAGAGGCTGGGAAGAATCCCTGCTGCCCACCGCCTTCCCTGGCCTTTCCAAGGTGGCTCCCAGGCTTCAAAGCCTCGGAGCCCCCTCGGGAAGGCTGGGGAGAGGCCGGGCAGAGTCCTGCCTGCCCACCCGCCACCGTCCTTGGCCTTTCCAAAGCAGCTCCGGGGCTTTGAAGCATTGGAGCACATTCGGGAAGGCCGGGGAGAGGCCGGCAGAGTCCCTCCCCCCTCCTGCTGCCTTCCCCGCCCTCCCTGAGGCGGCTCTGGGGCTTCGAAGCCTCAGAGCCCCCTCAGGAAGGCCGGGCAGAGTCTCTCCTGCCTGCCACCTTCCCGGGCCTTTCTGAGGCAGCTCCAGGGCTTCGTAGCCTCTGAGCCCCCTCGGAAAGGCCGAGGAGAGGCCGGGCAGACTCCCGCCCACCCGCTGCCTTACCCGTCCTTTCCAAGGCAGCTCCAGAGAAGCATGGCAGGCCTCCGGGGGTGGTGGTCAGGTGGGGGGGAGGCTCCACCCCCCCTGCCTCCCTAAAGTGCCAATCGGGGCTTCATAGCTCTGCCTGCCACTTTCCTCCACCCTCCCACCCTCCCTAAAGTGGTGACCGATTGCCACTTTAGGGAGGGTGGTGAGGGTGTAGGCGGGGGAGGGAGGGCTAGGGCCACGTGTCAGCCCAAATGGCTACGCGTGTCAGTGCTGACAAGCGTGTCATAGGTTCGCCATCACTGCTTTAGATTATTGTAGCAATAAAGCTTTCTGTTTAACTGTGAAGCTGCTGGTTATTGAGTCTGAAGAACCGAGTACATGACAGGTGTTTCTTGTCATGCAACCAGGTAATAAGCAACATGTACTGAAATGCCCTCTTCTGCACAACCACTAAAGGTACAGGAGCCATCTTCAGTTTTCACTGTGGCAACCCTACCAGCTACTCATATGAGGACAATTTTTCAACCCTTCGAACAACAAGAATGCCTGATGTTCCCTCAGCCTGGTTTTCAGGAAGTATACATTGTGAGAGCACCATTCTCCCCATGGCCTCCAAGTAGGGTTGCCAGATCTCAAGGTTGGTTGTCTCCAGGTAGGAGACAAGGGTGCAAATTCTGCAGTTTTGCTGGTCTTATCTCTAGGCAAGAGGAAAGGACTATGTACAAATCTGTAGCTCAACCAGTAGAGCAGCTGCTTGCTACAAGTTACATGGTTTAATTGATTTGTTACTGCAGCTCACAAAAACCCTCCAGGAAGTTTTATGTATTTACTTGGTTAGCTTGTTCTTCTTTCTCTCCCATCCAGTGTGGTGCCAGGGCTTACCTTCCACTCTGCAGCCACCTTATGGCTAGAATCAAGTAGGCTATATTAAATGTTTCTTATCCTTCTCCCTAAGTAAATAAAAGAGAATCATCTCCTAATTTCATATTCATCTGGAAACAGACATGTTAGCAAAGATTTTTGTCTTTATTTAGAAATATGCAAATATATTGTGTGTGTGAATGATAAGATGTGAGGAACTGTGGTTGGTACTTACTGTGTAACACTTAAATACATCACTGAAGCTGTTGCTAGGTCTCAAGATTTGGCCTGGAAACCCCAGGGCCTAGAATGATTCTGAACTGTATCTCCAAGAATATAATAAAGAGCAGTAGTTGGCACACCAGCATCAGAAGTAATATCTGAGGCCTGGGAAATGGATTATTTTCCATCATCACGCCCCACAATATTCACACCTCATATTGCCTTGAAATAATCTTATGATATGTTATAATGTATTCATTTTCACTTGTTGCCTCTAGGGCCTGTCATCAGTCAGAAAGGCAGGATATAAATATTTTAAATAAAGAAAGAGTTGCAATTCCTGTGCACTTTTAATGTGCAAACACTGTATGTCTTCTATCTTTGTAAGTACCTTGTGAGATGAAGGGTGTCATGAATGGCATGCAAGAGCCTGGAAATTAGCCAAGTCAGCTGTTCAGTCCACTTTAGCAGTAGTTGGAGCAGATTGACTGGTAAAAGAGCTTTTATCTGCATGTAGAGATGAAGGTCACTCACCCCCTTTCTGCACAGTGCTTACTTACCTTGTGTTACCTCGCCTGTATAGAGTCATAGAATCCTAGAGCTGGAAGAGACCACGAGGACCATCCAGACTAACCCCCTGCCATGCTGGAACACACAATCAAAGCACTCCTGACAGATGGCCATCCAGCCTCTGTTTAAAAAACCTCCAAAGAAGGAGACTCCACCACACTCCAAGACAATGCATTCCACTGTTGAACCATTCTTACAGTCAGGAAGTTCTTCCTAATTTTTAGGTGAAATTTCTTTTTCCTGTAGTTTGAATCCATTGCGCTGTGTCCTAGTCTCTGGAGCAGCAGAAAACAAGCTTGCTCCATCCTCAGTATGACATCCCTTCAAATATTTAAATATGGTTATCATGTCACCTCTTAAATTTCTCTTCTCCAGGCTAAACATACACAGCTCCCTAAGCTGCTCCTCACAGGGCATGGCTTCCAGACCTTTCACAGTTTTGGTTGCCCTCCTCTGGATATGTTCCAGCTTGTCAATATCCTTCTTGAATTGTGGTGCTCAGAACTGGACACAGTATTTGAGGCGAGGTCTGACCAAAGCAGAATAAAATGGTATTAAATAAGTACTCAGCTTGTGGAGCAACTAGCTAACACACATTGGAAACCACTTAATGTGGTATAGATTTGTAAAGTGCTATTGCTTAACAATTTGTAAGCCACGCTGAGATCCTTTGTGGCTGAAAAGTGGGGTGTAAATATCTAAATAAATAGATAACATGATTACATTCCTCGATCTAAACACTATACTCCTATTGCTGCATCCCAGAATTGCATTAGCTTTTTTAGTTGCTGTATCACACTGTTGACTCATGTTCAGTTTGTGGTCTACTAGACTTCTAGATCCTTTTCACATGCACTGTTGTCAAGCCACATCACCCATCCTGTATCTGCACGTTTCATTTTTTCTGCCTAAATGTAATACCTTAAATTCCTCCCAGTTGAAATTCATTTTATTAGTTTAGGCCCAGCTCTCCAATCTGTTCAGGTCATTTTGAATTCTGATCCTGTCCTCTAGGGTATTCGCTACCCTTCCTAACTTGGTGTCATCTGCAAATTTGATAAGCATGCCCTCTATTCCATCATCCAAGTCATTGATAAAGATGTTGAATATCACTGAGCCCAGGACAGAACCCTGTGGCACCCCACTAGTCACTTCTTTCCAGGATGAAGAGAAGCCATTGGTAAGCACCTTTTGGAAACTATATAGAATAACGTGCTTATTCACGGGAACACAGAACACACTGAATCAAAGCATTGGCCCTTCTAGTCCAGTATTATCAACATGGATGGAACCAGCACCCCAGAGTTTCAGGCAAAAATCTTTTTCAGCCCTACCTGGAGATGCCAGCAGGAGCTGAACCTCAACCTCCTGCATGTCAGACTTAGGTGCCACCCCCAAGTTTGCACAGTACATAGTTTTCAATGTTGTGGGGAAGAACACAGAAGACAAGCATTGTGGTTAAAGACACGAGCAGAAAATGGCTTGGGAGGTGTTACTGTAAACCAAAGCAAAGTAAAAAACAAAGGGAAGCATATCAAGAGATCATTTTAAAGCTATTTTTCCATATGGATTATGGTGATAGAAATTAATGGAATTACTCCTTTGGAATATCTGTGAATGTCAGGGTGTACCATTAGGCAGGATAAAGTGGCTGCCTCAGGCAATAGATTTTGGGTGTCATGGAAAAGCAGCAAATTGTTAGTTGTATAATTATATGGTTTTTTCCCCTTTTTTTCCTGCTGGGAAGTAGGGGAGGTTTGTAGGATTTTCTGCCATGTCTGCTAAAATAAAACGGCTGTCTTTAAGCACTACGTAAATTGATGTTCCATCTAACACAGCAAAATATCTTCTTGGTGTGTATTGATTTATGTATGTGCGCACACACAGGCATGCTCTAGAGTTGTTTTGCAAGGCTTTCCCCATCAGGAAAGATCTCACATCAGATAAGTTTTTCAGGATAGGTTGTCATGGAAACAGAATGGGTTTTACTGGTAACAGGCATACATGAGGTACTTACTATATGCGATGTGTAATACGTTCTTTGTTCATTCTAATTGCAGGAGGTTATTAATATTAATAGCATCACTTACATGACTTCAGTACTGTACTCAATTATTACAAATGGTGCAAAAATTTTTGTAAATAGGCTGGATATACAGGACAAGAGTGATCCATCCAGACTTGTTACTGCACCTTACACCTCCTCCCTATAATATTTC
Source organism: Gambelia wislizenii (assembly GCA_030847615.1). Lineage (NCBI taxonomy): Eukaryota > Metazoa > Chordata > Lepidosauria > Squamata > Crotaphytidae > Gambelia > Gambelia wislizenii. Next base: position 67,905,144 of record JAUMIR010000002.1, read on the forward strand.
ATAATTGGGCAATATTGAGACACTTCACGAGATCTACGTAGACCAGGGCGGACCAAAAGTGAGGTCAAGTAGAGGTCATCAGGACCAAAACGAAGATGTCATGGAAAATTACCAACAGACACATAGGATTAAGCAAAGCCCTCAGTAAACAACACCATCACCGAGGTATGTGCTAACCTCCTCTTGGACACATTGGCAATGAGTCATTCATCACAAGCAAACAAGTGACAAATTCCCATTATCCCCAAAAAGCCTCTCCTCACACTTTTCCTACCCCACAATATGAAGGTTGCCATAAACCCATCAATTCTAATACCTTAGCCATTAACAACAGTCAGCAAAGTTGCGGTTTCCTTCATTTAATGGTAGGAAACCCATCTAAGCATTGTTTTAAGCACAAAAACACCCATTCAGGATATGAAACTGGGTATAAATATTAGTCCCCAGAAAATAGCAGTGTGTGCCAAAGTTGGACACCATCACTCTGCCAGATTGCTATGCCACTCTCAGATCCAAGTCTGAGTCTTCTCCGTTGCATGAAAATCTGCTCTTCAGGACTGGTGTTCATCGTCCATACTGTAGGACCCCTGTATCCGCAGGAGATTGGTTCCGGGGGCGGGCATGGATACCCAAAACTGTGGATATTAGTGAACACCATTTAAAATAATGGGACTTCTGGTTTGAAATACCATAAGAGTTGCCTTGGAGGACCTAGAAAGTTTGTAGAGAGGATGCCTCTCTAGGCATTTTATAGGAAGACTCTATGTTAGGTGTGCTGCTTTGTGTCCTGCGGATAACTGAATTAGTAGATAATGAATCAGTAGATACAGGGGTCCTACTGTACTTCCCAAATCCATTCCTCTATCCAAACTTTCCTCCTTAATTCCTCATTAGCCTTGTGTGGTCTTTGTGAGTGCGTGTATGTGTGTGTGTGTGTGTGTGTGCACAAATGCTTCCATGTTATTTTCCAATAAAAACCATTTATTTTACTGTAACTCAGAGTCTCTGCAGTTAGTACCGGTATAGGTACATATCTGCAAAGGTCTGATCTCTCGCAGCCATTCATTTGAGCTATTATAATTCTCCCAATTAATAATGTAAATTTGTTGTCACAAATGGATCCCCACCAATTCAGGTAACAGACTGAAGTACTTGCCAGCTCTTTTAATCACATATTAGAGCTGTGTACCATAAAACCATGATTTATATATATTCTGTTGTGAGGCATCTAAAACTTTATAGTGGTTTTGTGTTGCTGTTGATGAAACCAACCAAGTGTCAGGCTGATTCTTCTCCTCCCAATGGAGTGTTATCATCTGGAATCATGGCTAAGAATGTACACAGGAATATGTACCCATCAGCACTCTAGGGACTTAAGGATTTGGATTTAGTGGTTTATGAACACTTACATTTTTATATGACTTGGGCAACAAGTAGTCTCAAGGAAATGGGCATAGATAACTAGACTGTATTTGTGATCTGAGCTGCAAGATACAATTTGTGTACTGTATCAAATTTCATCTAGGCATATACCCTCTGAATTTCTTCTTGTGTTGCTTTCACTTGCCACAGATCCACAGTAGTTCAGAAATCTTAAGTTGTATGTCAGAAAAAGGTCTGCTATAATTTGGAAATTATATAGGCATGAAACTGGGGCACAATCATGTTTGTATTATGGGAGAATAGGAAGTTGCCTTTTATGAAGTCCGGCTTATTTGTGCATCTAGACCAGGATCATATAGTCTTCAGTGCTGCTAAACTGCAACTCCTAGCATTCCTCACCACTGGTTATGCTGGGTCATGGACTGATCAAGCACTGAGTTGTTGTTACTTTCACTCCAACAACATCTGAGAGCTATACATTTCCCATCCCTGAACTAGCCAATATTGTCTACCTCAGTGGTTTCCAAACTTTGTCCACCAGGTGATGTTTAGCTACACCTTCCTGACTGTTACCCAAAATGCTCCTTGGAAATTCCAAGTAAATATCATGTTTCTAATATGTTGGACCTCTCCATTGACACCCCCTTGTCGCAGCGCCTAACGTCCTGCTTTGCAACAGCTGCAGAGCTGTTTGGGCTAGAAGTCAACCTGAAGAAAACAGAAGTTCTTTACCAGCCTGCACCACAGGACGAACACCACCATCCCCACATTGCCGTCGGCAACTCTGTGCTCAAGTCCATTCAGCAGTTCACCTACCTGGGAAGCATCATCTCCTCAGATGCCAAGATTGACAAAGAGATCGATCACAGATTAGCAAAGGCATATAGTGCATTTGGAAGACTTCACAAAAGAGTCTGGAGCAATAAACACCTGAGGCAAAGCACAAAAATCAGTGTGTATAGAGCCATCGTACTGTCTATCCTCCTTTATGGATCTGAAACATGGGTCACCTATCGCCACCACCTATGACTCCTCGAGCGCTTTCATCAGCACTGTCTACGCACAATCCAAAATATACACTGGACTGACTATGTGACGAATGTTGCTGTCCTTGAGCAAGCAGGGATCACCAGCATTGAGGCCATGATATTGAGAACACAGCTGCGCTGGGCAGGGCACGTTTCTAGGATGAAGGACCATTGCCTCCCCAAAATACTACTCTATGGTGAACTCGCCACGGGTCAGCGTAAGAGGGGCGCTCCAAAAAAGCGATACAAAGACTCCCTGAAACAACATCTCAGGCTCGGCCAAATTGATCACCAACAGTGGTCCGCCCTGGCCTCACATCGGGAGGCATGGAGACGCACTATCCACAATGCTGCAGCCTTATTTGAGAACTCACACCGAACAAGTCTTGAAGAGAAACGACAACGCAGAAAGAATCACAACCCAAAAACATCACCCAAGGAGACCTTCTGCTGTGCTTTTTGCAACCGGACTTGTTTATCTCGGATTGGCCTTTTTAGTCATCAGTGCGCTTGCAGAAAGCGCAGGATGAGTCCTTCCTGAATCTTCATTTGCGAAGAAAAGCCAGAGAGAATATATTGGAGAAATTAGCAGCAACTCGACTTTAGCAATGCGATAGGAAGCAACAAGCAGGTCTTGAACCTATGTATACCAGTACTAGTCTGGATGGAATAACACACATGTGAAATTAATTATGGTTTTTATTAAGAGTTCAAAAATTAACACCAAACACACACAGTCACATAAGAAGCAATCACACAAGGCTATAGAAAGCAGTAGGAAAGACTTGACTAGGGGAATAGTAAGAGGATATGCTGTAGATTATACGGCCTGTTGGTGTCCAAAGGTTGTTGATCAGTCCGGCAGAGTGGATAGAGGAATCTGGAGTAGCTAACATAGAGTGACAGAGTTTTCCCTGGAACTGGGTCTGTGCGCAATGAGGCTGATTTTGAAGGTTATATTTATACTTCCAAATATATCCTAAAGGGAGGGGATGTTTCATGGGCTGAAACAATAGTCTCTAAAGATTTCACAATGACTTCAGGAAGACTCCTGGCCTTGACAATAGGTGTCTGAAGATGCTAACATGTTGCAAACTATCCTTAATTTTGGGGGTTTCTGGAGGTTTTTCTTGCTAATATGACCATTGGCCACCGGGGCTGAGATGCCTGAGAGATGAAGGCCAACATTTGGGGACCCAAAAATGGGGGCTACTGGTCTAACTTATAGCAGCCATGAACAATTGTTACCTGATCTCTTTCAAGATCAGAAGTGCTAGGAACTGACCCTCACACAGGGAATGCCTTCTCCCACTGGGCTATGATGGCTAAAATACTTTTTAAACTTCTCATGTCTCTAGACTACCATCACAGAGAACTGTATCAAGATTTCTCAGTATTTGCCTCATCTGCCATTTTTAGGGTTCACTTTTATCAGTTTTATCAGTCATTGCCATATAGTGTGTTGAAAATAACGTATGCCTACCTGAGGGCTAGACATGAAATTAGGAAGTAACTAGGTTCTGAAAGATGAAATAACTAACTATAAAATCCAAAATTCATAAAAAAAACTTGACACCTTTATTGGCCAACCAAAATGCAAAATACATGATGCAAATTTTAGAAACTCTACTGGCTTTTTCATCAGGCAAAAGATGTTAAAAAATAAGGAAAGAAAGAAAAGTGATGCTGCTGGAATCACAGGCCTACATGCTGTTTCAGATGTTACTTGTGTTGTTCAGGAGAGGGATCACATTAGGCAGAGGCCACTTTACAAGAGATTAACAAGGGCCCCTAACAAAGAAGCCCAACTTCACAAAGGAACAGAGACATCCTGGATTCCAGAGAGGTTGCCTCACTGCTGCAGAAGGATTTAAATTTCACTGTCTTTTGTTTCAGCTCCACATGGCCAGGAAACAGGAGTGCCTCTGCCTGCATGAGATCCCACACTTGAACAACACCACAAGTAACATCTGAAATAGCCTGTGACTCCAACATTGTCTCCTTCCTTCCTTCCTTCCTTTCTTTCTAAACATCTTTTGCCTGATGGAGAAGCCAGTAGAGCTTCAAAAGTTTGCATCATGTATTTTTCATTTTTGTTGATCAATAAAGGTATCACTTTATTGTGGATTTTGTTTTGCTGCATGGCCAACACTGCCACCCTTGAATCTGATAACTTACTATAGTTATTTATAAAGTAAACTGAATGCTCACACACCTTTTTTTAAAAAACAGTCTATGGGCAAACAGATGCTCCAGGTCAGCTGGTGGCACCGTGAACAGCATGCTTGCTGCTTCAGCTATCCAAAGATGAGGCTGAAATTAATTCCAGGCACCTTGTTCAGTAGGCTCTAATTCTTGCTTAACACAATCTCCAGAACTTTTTATTCCAAGTTCTTTATGCAATAGGTTCTTATATAAAGCCAGACCTTGTGCAGATTCAGGAATGTCTAAAATTACTAAAATCAACGGTTTCAGTCACATTCCCAAACACATTTATTAGGGGAGCAAGCCATATTGAATACACTGAAACTTACCTCTAGGCAAGCATCCACATATTTGTTCAGCACAGTAAGCCTTTCTCTGTTTTGGATTAGGGTGACAGGGGTTTAGATGCAGCCTGGATAAAAGAACTCAGATATGAACAGCTCTGCTCTTAAACAAACTTTGGAACATTCTATATTATGCCGCCATGCCACACAGAGACTTGGCATTATACTTAGCTCAAGGTTTAAACTTGGGACAAGCCAAATTGAAAATAGCCTCTGGTGAGCCACCAAGCAAAGCAAACTTTACATAAACTATTATATAAACTGGCCATTAGAGGGAGCCTCAATCATTTTATGAATTGAAAGGATGACATAGAACTTGCTTCCTCCTCTTGGCTTCCATCAAGGTTTTACATCTATTGAAATAACCATTTGCTGTACCTATACACACAAAGCAGATTCCAGAATACTAAACATGACTATTTCTGACACCAGCATTTACTTCCTTAAAACATGTGCCCAATAAACCAGCACTTTATTATCATGTGTGCTACCTCAAATGTGTATTCCATGTTCATATGCTCACTGTAAGTTCTATTATTTGTGTGTGAAACAAAATTTTAACTTTTTGAAAAATTCAAAGGATATATGTATGTGTGTGTAAAGTGCCATATTTGTAAGCTGGCCTTTCTGTCTATCATTCTCCTTTTGAACTGGTTCCCTGGTCCAGGTTGGGAAGATCAGGGGAAAGGAGAGAGATTTGGGCTGCTTATAACTGTCTCCCAATGAGACATCCCTGTGCAGACAGGCAGACTTAATTGCATTTACATGAGCTCACCAACAATGGTATCATTCCACTCATTCCTCTTTGAATAATTAAAATATCTTTGGCTAGTTGACACTATATGCTGTACATTCCATGCAGCTGAATCAAACAATTGCTTAGCAGCTGGCTTTCTTGCAATTCTCAAATGAACGCTTGACCACGCACTGTTAACCTTCAGAAGGAATGTACAACAGCATTGAGCTTTCTTAGAGCAGGTCAAATAATTCGCCCATCTCATAGAGGTAGACAATTTGTGGACTACAGTTCCCATAATTCCCAGTAAATATAGTCATTGGTAAGGAATGGTGGGAGCTGTAGACCAACACATCTGCAGGACACCAGGTTTCCTTCTTATCTACTCTGACTAGTAGTGGCTCTTCAGGATCTCAGACAGTGGACTTCCCTAGGCGCTGGACTTAGTTGTTGTTATGATGAAGTTCCATCCTCCTGCCTGCAGGGTGATGCAACTCCCATCATGTGCAAGAACTACATTTCCCATTATCTGCAATCAGCAATTCTCTGATCATCATGAATAGGTAAACAAGGGGTTAAGAGATGTGGAAGGTGGAGCTCATCTCCTGGGATAACATCTTCATGACATCACATCACCAGACTGGACTGGCCAATCAGATTTTGGCAATGGCAATTTGAACAGGTTTTTATGCTTCTGTTCTAAGCACATGTAGTAAGACAAGTTATCTGAGAGGATATGGTTCTCAGGGAGCCCTGCTGGGCCTGGCTTTTCATGAGCATGTGGCCTAGCAACTCTTGGACACCAGATTTACTCCTTATAGACTTCCATAATGTAAGTAGTCTTTCTTTTATGTAGGGACAGTTTAGCTAGATTGCGTCAGGGATTTTCATTTGTTTTTCTCCTTGATTGGATGTAATTCCATACTTTTACTATATCTCTGTAACTTTAAGCTGAACCTGGAGAAAAGGGTATTTTCTTCATGAAATGATTACCTCTTAAATGTGATTTACTTGCTTGAATAAAATAAGCCTTTATTTTCCTGTCTAAGCCAAGCTGCACGAGCCTGGTTTTGGGTCATGCTACATTGATATTCCCCTCTGTTTCTGATGAGAAGGGAGGGGGTTGGTAAAACCTCAGCCAGGGCTGGAAAAGCCCTAGGCATCCCAATGGTCTCTTCTTGGTCCATTAAAAAGGGAAATCTTAAAGTCAAGAGGTGGTGGCAGCAAGAGAGACATAGTTCTGGCTAGAGGAATCCCTGGGAGTGTGTCTAGAAGGATCCAGCTTGAGAGTTCTCCAGAAGGAGGATGCCTTGGATCACAAAAGTAGCCTTGCTTCTCAGCTGTGTGTGCGCGCTGTGCATGCACAGAGGTCAGGGCTACTTCACAGTTGTAAAGCAGGGTGTCCCTGTAAATGTTATTGGACTTCTCTTCCCGTAATCCCTCTAAAGTATTGCCAGTGGCAAAGAATGTCGGGAGCCCAGCAACATCTGGAAGGCCAGATGATTCCCACCACTGCTGTAAAGCATGTGTTCAATCACTATAACACAAGTCACCTTCCACATTTTTTTAAAAAAATGTAAAATAGGGTTGAACCATTGTGGCTTGTCATTTCACTGTCTACAAACTCACCATATCCCACCACAGTGAATCTTATTTTAGGTCAGGAGTCAGGACTGAGGTATTACACAAACCTGAGGCAAAGCACAAAAATCAGTGTGTATAGAGCCATCGTATTGTCTATCCTCCTTTATGGATCTGAAACATGGGTCACCTATCGCCACCACCTACGACTCCTCGAGCGCTTTCATCAGCGCTGTCTACGCACAATCCTAAATATACACTGGACTGACTATGTGACGAATGTTGCTGTCCTTGAACAAGCAGGGATCACCAGCATTGAGGCCATGATATTGAGAACACAGCTGCGCTGGGCAGGGCACGTTTCTAGGATGGAGGACCATCGCCTCCCAAAAATACTACTCTACGGTGAACTCGCCACGGGTCAGCGTAAGAGGGGCGCTCCAAAAAAGCGATACAAAGACTCCCTGAAACAACATCTCAGGCTTGGCCAAATTGATCACCAACAGTGGTCCGCCCTGGCCTCACATCGGGAGGCATGGAGACGCAATATCCACAATGCTGCAGCCTTATTTGAGAACTCACGACGAACAAGTCTTGAAGAGAAACGACAACGCAGAAAGAATCACAACCCAAAAACATCACCCAAGGAGACCTTCTGCTGCGCTTTTTGCAACCGGACTTGTTTATCTCGGATTGGCCTTTTTAGTCATCAGCGCGCTTGCAGAAGGCGCGGGATGAGTCCTTCCTGAATCTTCGTTTGCGAAGAAAAGCCAGAGAGAGAGGGGTGTCATTGGAAATGTCCACTCATGAACTGTGCTTAGTTTGGGAATAATAGGCAACTCAAGTGCCATAGCAAGAGGCGGTGTAACAATCTGTAGGATTGTGACCCTATGTATACAGGTACAGCTTATGGAAAATACACAGGAGGCAGATGTCAAAAGTAATTAATGATTCTTTATTGATTTAACAGGAAACATTCACAAACACATTATGTGTATACACCTACACATTATCAAGCAACAAGACTATCAGAGTAAGACAAGAAGTAGTTAGAAAAAGGATGTAGTTGGAGGCTTGGAAAATACTACCACACCTGATCCCTGAAGCTAGATTCTCCTCATGAGCAGCAGCAACAAATGCAGAAGAAACTTAAGGGAGGGTTGATAGGATTAAAGGGAAGTCAGAGAGTGAGTACGGGAGGAAGGAGACAGGCAGGAAGTATTGCAGAACAAGGTGGCATGGGTTTGACAGCAAAGGTACTGTGAGGGTAAAAGGCGAGTGGGGAATTCTGGGCATGACAATTCAAAAAGGATATTGACAAATAGGAGCATGTCCAGAGAAAGGCGACTAAAATGGTGAAAGGTCTGGAAACCATGCCTTATGAGGAAAGACTTAGGGAGCTGGGTATGTTTAGCCTGGAAAAAAGACAGTTAAGGGATGATATGATAGCCCTGTTTAACTATTTGAAGGGGTGTCACGTTGAGGATGGAGCAGGCTTGTTTTCTGCTGCTCCGGAGACTGGAACATGGAACAATGGATGCAAGCTCCAGGAACAGAGATTCCACCTCAACATTAGGAGGAACTTTTTGACAATAAGAGCTGTTCGGCAGTGGAACACACTCCCTCAGAGCGTGGTGGGGTCTCCTTCCTTGGAGGTCTTTAAACAGAGGCTGGATAGCCATCTGTCAAGGATGCTTTGATCGTGATTTCCTGTGTGGCAGGGAGTTGAACTGGATGGCCCTTGTGGTCTCTTCCAGCTCTACAGTTCTATGATTCTATGAATGGGAAGCAGAGCAGTGTGGTTTCATCTAGAAAGGGGCAACTGAACCAAAGAATCTACTTTTCCTGGGGTTTATAAGAAAATCCCCTTTTATAAGAAAATCCCCTGGTTTGTAACTTAAACAAAAGAATATATAGCTTCTAACAATTCTCAAATGTTTATACAAAGGAATTCCAGATAACTAGGGTTTTTTGTGGGGGGGAGGATATTGGGGGGATTTGATACTGAGGAATGCCAGGCAAACCCTGTTTGTCTCTCTGGGCTGTCATATGAGCTTCATCTACAAAGCAATGAGAGTCACCTTGTATAGTCATGGCTGTCTCTCTCAGAGCCAGATACAAGAAGACGGTATCCATTTCCAAAGATGTTGTTCTCAATGCCTTAGGTGTGATTTTTCCCAACCGTAAAGAGAGCCCATCCTTAGCTCAGTTAAATGCATGCCCTTGGCTTGACTCTATCAGAGTACCTTTATTTTCTGCTTTACTCTTGGACGGCCCAATTTTAATATCAAGGCACTGCTTTCAATAAAATGAACCAAAGTGGCTTTCATGGCTGTTCTCTTTGTTACAGAGGATCTTTAGAGCCCTGTTGCAGAATCAATATTATTCTCACCTACACATCAGATTTTCCTAGTCCTGTGGTATATGCTTATGTGAGTGACTAAAAGATTCACCCAATTAAGATGCTCACCGCTCAAGGAATGGGATTTTATTTAACTTGAGAAGAATAATAGCTTTAGAGCAAAGTAGCAGAGCTTTTAAATGCTGCAAGCTTCTTATAACTGGACTAAGAAGCTTACTCTGTATCTCCACAAGCTCATTAGCTGCAGGCTGTTGCTTCCTATTAACTACACTGGCCTCTGCTTTAAATTAGTTCAGGTACCGTAAATATATAGGAGGCCCCTTTTTGCCATTAAAAGATGTAAGGAAGTAGTTCTATGAATCAGATAGCTATGAAGCGGGGAAGGAGGATTGTAAAGAGTCGGTTAATCACCAGGCTTTAAGAAATCAGCAAAGTAAAATCCAAAGCAAAGCTGGTATAACTACAGAAAAGCCAGGATACATGGCAAAGACAAAGTTGACTATACAGCTCAGTTAATAATACAGTTCAATTTATTTGTTGTTGCTTAAAAGTCAAAATGGAAGGATCATAATCCACATCACAACACAGGTTGAGTATCCCATATCCAGAAATCCAAAATCCAAAATACTCCAAAATCCAAAATTGTCCACATGTGTGGCTGAGATAGTAACGCTTTGCTTTCTGATGGTTCAATGTACACAAACTTTGTTTCATGCACAAATTATTAAAAGTATTGTGTATAAAATTACCTTCAGGCTATGTGTATAGAAACATAAATGAATTTCATGTTTAGACTTGGGTCCCATCTTCAAGATATCTCATTATGTATATACAAATATTCCAGAAGCAGGAGGGAAAGCCAAAATCCAAAATACTTCTGGTCCCAAGTATTTTGGATATTGTACTTCATTTGTGTGAAGTATGTAGTTTGGTGGTATGAATGAGGAATTCCCTTGGAAGTGAGGTTTTCCAAGCTGTATTCAAGTTTGCTCAAATCACCTGGGTCCCAGAAATGGGTTTTCTTATGAATCAGAGGTGACACTTCCTGCCAGCAACCAAATTACTCAATTAATGAATAAATTGGGATTGTTACCCTAAGAGGTGTGGGTGCTTTGAGACCCATCCATGATATTAAAAGTTTAGATGGGGGAGTTATTAGCTCAAACAGTATGACTGTGAGAGGAGGGTAACTGTGGGGAACTTTTCACCTATGTATATCAGTACTAACTGCAGAGAACTCCAGGTTAAAATGAAGTAAATTGTTTTTATTGGAAATAAAATAAAATTGGAAATAGATAAAAAAAAAAAAGCAATCACACATGCAACACATGCTTGCAAGAACCAAACAAGGCTATCGAAGAGTAAGGCAGAAAGGTTGGATAGAGGGATAGGTTCAGAAAATAGGGCAATAGTTATGAGTCCTGAAGAGCAGAGTTTTTAGTACTCAGACAGAAATCTGAGGGTGGCACTGGAAGTTCTGATCTGAGGGCATCAAGAAAGAGAGTGGCCGGTCTTATCCACAGTGGCACACCTTTCTATTGTTGGAGAATTAATATTTATACCCTGTTTCATATCCTGAAGGGGTACTCTGGCTAGGACAAAGCCTAGATGGGTTCCGATGGGATATTTCTTTGGGATTGGGGTTGGAAAGGTCACCTGATTGTTTAGGTTGAGTGACTCATTGCTGTGGTGCCTAATAAAGGATTAGCACATACCTTCTCAATGGCTTTGTTTACTGGGGGCTTCCGCACAATCCTAGTTTGGGTTTGCTTGCCAAACATATTTCTAAGACAACTTCCCAGGTCCTTGTGACTTCCACCTGACTTTTTTTTTTATCACCCCGGTCTACGTGACCCCTTCAAAGTGTCCAATATTTCCAATTCTGAGATATTATATAGAGGAGGTAGTAGGGCATGCTAACAATAGTAAAACTTCAAATTGTGAGGTTTTTGTTTGTTTGTTTACTATGACTTCATAATTTCCCCCCAAGGTCAGATTGTTTCAAATTAAACAAAACTGTCATTGTATCAGGATGTACTAACTGATGAGAGCTTCAGAAAATTGCTTAGCATTAACATTCAACAGAAGTAATTGGCTAATGAAGTAATAGATCAGTTGGGTGAGTGGCAAACTTGAATCATGGCTGTGTAAATGCATTCTGTTATGAAGGGATTATGAAAGAAATGGTGCTTTTAGTATGGGAGGATTCCTCCCTTACAACCTTGTTAAGTTGTCCAATTACTGTGTCTCATTTCCAGTACCATAAGTTTGATCCTGGCTTATAGGTGCTGTCTTGTTAACTTGCTTCTTGGTGGCAACAGAGAAATAAATAAGAGCCCTGCTGGGTCAGACCAAGGTCTATCTAGTCCAGCATGATCTCCCACCGTGGTCAGCCAGGCACACATGGGAAGCGCACAGCAGGACATGAGCACAACAGCACTCCCCTGTTAATGTTCCCAGTAACTGGCATTCAGAGAAATGCTGCCTCTTCTAGTGGATGCAGCATACAGACATATCCATGACAAAACATCCATCAATAGCCTTATCTGTGACAAATTAGTCTAATCCACTTTAAAATCACAGTGAAATCCTTAGTTTCACTAAACACTAAGCATTCAAAGTGTTTCCTTTTGTCTGCCCTGAATCTTCTGTCTTTTAGGTACACTGGATAGCCCCAGGTTTGAGTATCATAAGAGAGGGAAAAAAACTTTTCTCACTCCATTAGAGTTGCCACATTACCTGGCTGACTGGATTTTGCATGGATTCTGATCATGCTACCCTGTGCCCACGTGGACTCTTACCTGGCACAGATTCCAAGCTTTTGTTTTTCTAAAAAACCAAGTTGATACCATCCATGATTCTAGAAATGGAGCTGTTACCCTCAGAGTGTCTCCTTGAAATTTGGGGGCATTATAGCTTGAAAAGAGGCTTGCGATAGGAGGGTAACTTTGGGATCTTTCCACCTATGTATACCATTCATAACTGTAGAGAGCACTCCAGTTAAAGGATTTTATTCAAATTAACACAAGGTATAAACTATCATACAAGAACATACACTCTTAAGAACCACACAAGGCTATTGAAGGGAAAGGCTGAAGGGTTGGATAGAGAAAAGTCAGGGGTGGAAGGGTGATAGTTACCAGTCTCAGAGAAAGAATTCTGTACAGCAGAGAAATTCAGATAGCATCTGAGGGTGGCACAGAAAATCTAGTCTACTGGCAAAGAGAATGGCTTTCCATGATATGCCGGCTGTGTCACAAAGAATGGCAGGTCCAGTCTGTGGCACATGTGGTCAGGGTCAAATTTATACCTTATTTTGTACCCTGTATGGGTGCGTTAGTTACTACAAACCCTGGATGGCCTTTTCCCAGAATGGACAAAAGAGTCTGGAACAAGCTGATTGCCTTAGCTCCGGATTGATGAAACATTGATGGGCTGGGTGAGAGCAGCAGCTGCCAGAGCCACACCATGAGCCACCAAGATATGGAAGAGACAACACTGTGCTTTTGCAGGCATTTTGCTGATCTTTGGGAATTCTTTTTAACCCACAGCAGAATTGCTGTGCTGGTTCTGGTTTTATACTTTCTGTTGAAACTCCTGCAATGGTTTCACAGGCATCGCCAACTTTGCTAAATTTGATTCTAGCAAAGAATCTAGGAATCCATGATGTTTCCAAGGTAATCATGAGATCTGAGGCCTCTTTAGGACCTCAAAGAATTTCTCCACACCTGACAGGCTGATGAGGCTGCCTATATATTAGTCTCTCCAACACTTGATGAGGAAGCTTGGTTATGGTGGAAAGAATTATTTGGAAAGAATTATTTTGTGATAATATAAACCTCAAAGGTCATTTGCTGCAATTTCTGGACAAGGAACATCAACTAATCAAAGACATTTCTGGTTGAACATTCAACAGAATGATTCAAGTCCCCTCCTACAGGTTTTTCTTGGAGATTGCATCTTGTTGCAAGATGTTAATGGTTTTTGTGAACTACCATCCTGGGCAAATTGCTTGGGATACAACCTCACAGGATCTAGAGCAACTGATGACCAAAGAGCAACGTGATTGCCTTTATTACTCCCTCTATCCAATGAGCCACTACATGATGGGCATTATGAGATTCTCCAAAAGTTGCCTGGAAATCCTACAAGCTACTTGTTCAGTTGCACTCGTTATAGTTCTGGCCTTGTACATATACAACAAACTGAAGCAAAACATTAAACCCACACAGGCAAGGCCCCTGAGACATGCCATTCAAACTACTAAAGACACAAACAGGATGCTTCAGAAGCTGGTGGCTGACACCTCTAAGATGTGAAAATATAGCCCTAAATGGCTTGGGTCCAACTTATCTCCGGAACCGCCTCCTCCCATACAATCCTCCCCGCATACTCCGGTCCTCTGGGAGGAATCTGCTTCAGCCACAAAAATCTAGGCTGTCTGCAACCTCCCAGAGGGCCTTTTCAGTAATCGCCCCCAAATTGTGGAATGGCCTGCCGAATGAGATCCGTCAGCTGACGAGCTTGAGTAGCTTTAAAAAAGCACTAAAGACGGATCTCTTTCGGCAGGCCTTTCCTGATTAGATCCTGGCCTCAGGAACTCAGTCTCCTGGCTTTTTAAAAAATTTATGTATATATTTGTTTTTAATGTATTTTTTTAGCTAGAAGGTTTTAATCTTATTGTGTTTAATGTCTTTTTATGTGGGAGGGTGGGGGTGGGTGGTGTTTTTAGTCATTATTATAATGTTTTAATTGTTGGAAGCCGCCCCGATTGTTTTTAGCAGAGGGGCGGGGTATAAATAAATTTTATTATTATTATTTTATTAAAATATATGCAGTGCATTGCTCACCGGTACAAGAAATTATGAACTTGCTGATAAGCAGCCCCCTACTTTTTTAAAATTAGTTATTTATACCCTGCTCTTCAGCCAGAAGGCTATCAGAGTGGCTTACAAATTGTTTTAAGCAATAGCAATTTACACATCTACACTGCATCAAGCAGTTCCCAATGTGTGTTAGCTAATTGCCCCCATAAGCTGGGTACTCATTTTGCCGACCTATGAAAGGATGGAAGGCTGAGTGAACCTTGGAGCCCCCTGGAATCGAACTTTCAACGTGGTGACTTGCAGTACTGGCACTTAACCATGTGCCACCAGGGCTCCTACTTCACTCAGGAGCCACTCTACAAGGGCCGTGGCTACCTCAGCAGCATTGCTGAAAGGCATCCCATTACCAGACATCTGTAGGGCTGTGACATGCTCAACTCCTTTGACTTTTGTGTCAAATTGTAAGGTGGACATTACATCCAGGGCAGAAGCATCTTTGGGAAGGCAGTTTTGTTTTCCTGTGTAGCTTGACTACACTGCAGTTCTATTTGCCTTGCAACTAAGTCCTAATACACAATCTCTGGATGAACTTATACATAAATTTATGATTTTCTATATTGTGATGTTTTAATGGTTTTTAAACTGTCAAAAATTTTGGGAGCTGCCTTGGGTTCCTTCTGGGAAAAAGGTGGCATAGAAATAAAATAAATAAATTTGCAACAACCTCTTAAAGTTAGGTCATGTAAGGTGTCTAGGAAAGATTTCCATAGGTTATTGGTTGAGGGATTGCCACTGACTGTATGTTTGAAAGGATTAGCATAGACCCATTTACAAATGGTTTTTAGCACAATCCTATCTGGGTTTTTCCATGATTCTGGACACATTTCATGTCATCATACCCTTGACTGTCCTCCAGTCAAAGTGACCCCAAAAAGCGTTCACTATGTACAGTTATGAAATACGGGTGGTAGGGTTGTTATCCTAAGAGTATCTCCTTGAAGTTTGGGGGAATTATAGATGAAAAAGAGGCTGATGAGAGGATGGTAATTTCAGGGATCTTTTCGCCTATGTATACCAGTACTAATTAATTTCCAGTTGAAATTAAACAAAGTATCTATATATAAAAAAAACTCTTGGGTATGTTGCCTTTCCCAGTGTTCTGATTGGCTGCTCAGGAAACACACCCACCCAACCACCACCCACATGCAAATTCCCTCTCTACCTCACAATCCACTCCTGCCACTCAAACTGCATCTACACTCCCAGCCTTACAAGCCCCAGCCTCTACGATGGGACCTAGGCAGTCAACTGACAGTGGCGGCAGTGGCAGGCTGCCTGCAATGGGACCCAGGCAGTCAACTGGCGGCGGTGACAGGACAACAGAGCAAGTCACCCTCAACAATTCCAAGAAAAGTGTGGAACACTGAGATGAGAGAGGAGGAATTTTAAAATCCACTGGCTTACCTTACAGGGTTGCCATAATGTCTACTGGGCATTTTTGGGGGAGTTTTCTAACGATGTATGTTACGTTGGGTACAGCTAGTTTTATTTGAATTAATACAAGACATAAACTATCATACAAGAACATACACATTTAAAAACTATACAAGGCTACTGAAGAGAAATGCTGAAGGTCTGGATAGAGAGACATCAGGGGTGGAAGAGTGATAGTTGCCAGTCTTGGAGAAAGAGGTCTGAGCAGTGAAGAGACTCAGATAGCATCTCGGGGTGGCAAAGGGGGATCTGGTCTATTGAGAAAGAGTGTGACAAGGTGACATGCAGAATGGTGGGTCCAGTCTGTGGCACATGTGGCTAGGGTCTGAGCTAGGGTATTTATACCTTGTTTCATACCCTTGGGGGTGCATTGGTTATGACAAAGCTTGGATGGCTTTCTGTCAGGACTGACAAAAGGGTCTGAAACTGAGCTGATTGCCTTAGCTCTGGAGAGACAAAACACTGATGGGATTTCCAACAACCTCTTAATGTTTGGTCAGGTATAGGAAGGATTTCTGTAGAGTATAGGTTGAGGGATGGTCACTGATTGCATGACTGAAAGAGACTAGGGAAAGGATTAAGAGGATTAGCATAGACCCATTAACAACTGGGTTTTCTGCATAATCCTATATGGGTTTTCCCACCATTAGGATTCTGGGCATGTCTCAGATCATCGTGACCCCAACTGCCCTCTGGTCAGCATGACCCCCAAAAGTGTCCACTATGTGCAGTTATGAGACCTCATGGGGAGTAGTAGTAGGGTATGCTAACAGGGTGTGCTAACAGCACTATCATATCCGGTATTAGTGTATTCAGTGTACTGTACTTCAGTGTTCAGGTTTGTGTGTGTGTGTGGACAGAATACTTCAATTGATTCCTGATCTAATCCAGTATGAACTGGGCTATACAGTATGTGTGTAACTCGCCCATTTCTGTAAATCTATATGCTTATTTATCACTGTGCCGAACCAGGAAGAACACATTAGTTGTCCTTGGTTCTGGAAAGCAAAAAAGGAAGCATGCTTTGTCTTCTGCCCTTGGCCAGGGTCCAAACTCCATAGGAAGGTTCATTTCATGCCTCCCAGGAGACTAATGCTGGCAGTGAGGCAAGTAGGTTGGGGAGAAGAATAACATGACATCATCCACTGGCCAGACAAGGAGCACCTTCAGAGTTTTTGTTTCTACCTCCCCACCAGAACATGCACTTGAACCCAACTTTCTGCTGGTGTAACATCTGGAACTTGCTTTGCCATACTCCCTGAAGTCTTCTGCAATATTTATTTTTTTATTCAAATATTGATATCCTGCTCTGGTGGGATACTCCTGAACAGATTAGTTCCTGCTATTGCAGAAGAACTTCTTCCTGAAAGCCAATGTGGCTTCAGAGCCAATAAGAGTACTACAGATATGGTATTTGCCCTTAGACAACTGCAAGAGAAATGTAGAGAGCAGAACAAAGGTTTCTAACATTTGTCGACCTCACCAAAGCCTTCGACACTGTTAGTAGAAAAGGTCTGTGGCAGATCCTGGAAAGACTAGGATATTCCCCCAAATTCCTTAAAATGATTATCTTGCTACACGAGGGCCAGCATGGTCAAGTCAGATATGGCGATGCTCTTTCAGAGCCCTTTCTAATAACTAATGGAGTGAGGCAAGGTTGTGTTCTTGCTCCAACTTTATTTACAATCTGCTTCAGCATGATGCTCCAAAGGGGTACGGCAGAGCTTGAAGAAGAAGACGGCATCTATATACGTTACCGTATTGATGGTAGCTTGTTTAACTTAAGCCATCTGGGGGCTCGCACTAAGACTCTAAACTATCTAGTCCGTGAGCTGCTCTTCGCTGATGATGCTGCCCTTGTTGCCCACAAAGAAGCAGCTCTGCAGCGCCTAACATCCTGCTTCACAACAGCTGCAGAGCTGTTTGGGCTGGAAGTCAACCTGATGAAAACGGAAGTTCTTTACCAGCCTGCACCACAGGACGAACACCACCATCCCCACATTGCCATCGGCAAATCTGTGCTCAAGTTTGTTCAGCAGTTCACCTACCTGGGAAGCATCATCTCCTCAGATGCCAAGACTGACAAAGAGATTGATCACAGATTAGCAAAGGCATATAGCGCATTTGGAAGGCTTTACAAAAGAGTCTGGAGTAATAAACACCTGAGGCGAAGCACAAAAATCAATGTGTATCAAGCCATTGTACTGTCTATTCTCCTTTATGGGTCTGAAACATGGGACCCATATGGGTCTGTCACCTATCGCCAACACTTACGACTCCTCAAATGCTTTCATCAGCGCTGTATATGCACAATCCTAAATATAACTGGACTATGTGACAAATGTTGCTGTCCTTGAGCAAGCAGGGATCACCAGCATTGAGGCCATGATATTGAAAACACAGCTGCGTTGGGCAGGGCACGTTTCTAGAATGGAGGACCATCGCCTCCCAAAAATAGTACTCTACGGTGAACTCGCCACAGGTCAGCATAAGAGGGGCGCTCCAAAAAAGCGATACAAGGACTCTCTGAAACAACATCTCAGGCTTGGCCAAATTGATCACCAGCAATGGTCCACCCTCACCACACATCAGGAGGCATGGAGACGCACTATCCACAATGCTGCAGCCTTATTTGAGAACTCACGCCAAACAAGTCTTGAAGAGAAACGACAACGCAGAAAGAATCACAACCCAGAAACATCACCCAAGGAGACCTTCTGCTGTGCTTTCTGCAACCGGACTTGTTTATCTCAGATTGGCCTTTTAATCATCAGTGCGCTTGCAGAAAGCATGGGATGAGTCCTTCCTGAATCGTTTGTGAAGAAAAGCCAGAGAGAGGGGGGTATATCCCGCCCTATCTGAAGATCTCAGGGTTGCTTACGATAAAAATCAATTTACAGCAATAATCTATAACAATAATTTTGAAAGACTAAAAAAAATTAAATAATTTATCAGTTAAAACCCAGACATTTAAAAACCAGTCAAAACAATTTTAAATAGCACAACCATAAGATATGCACAGCCTGAATAAAATCAGTTAGGCCTGAAGGCTTTAATAAAAAGCCAAGTTTTAACTTGGCACTGAAATGATCACAATGTTGTCACCAGTCAGGCTTCCAGGTGGAGGGAATGCCACAACTGGGATGCCACTGCAGAGAAGGCCCTCTCCCATGTTCTCCCACAATGTATTTCCTCTACTGGTGGGACACTGAGGAGGGGATGATTTTTTTGCATCATCCAAAAAACAGCTCCATGAAGTTTCCCAGATTTCCAGTGACAGATGCACAAGGGGCCATGATGGGATGGAGAGAATCATGCAGTTTCTGGTTCCACCGGACTCTGCTGATATCCACAAGTAGGCCTTGCCCGTCTTGAACTACAAAGCTGAACAAATGTATTCCTGGCCCCATTCATTAGCCAAAGGACTGAAGGCTGTTTGTTTGTAGGAGGGGCTATTGCAGTATTATTATTACAGACTATTTAAACTACCTTTTAAACTACCTTGAGAGTCAATTGATTGAAAGTCTTACAAATAAATGAATGAACAAGTGAACAAATAAGGTAGCAAGTGTGCTTGTACTTTCCATTACTTTATTAGCACAAAAATCAGAAATCAGAGGTTGTGGATCATTCCTTCCTTGTACTCTTATTTAAAGGACAATTCTTCAAAGAGGAAAAAAGTTATGGTTGGAAATATACCCACCCCCTCAAAGGAAATATGGTCTACAGATCCACCCCCTGCCCCTGTCCATGGCAACTCAAAACATGAGCACACTGATGGACCCTTTTTGCCCCTTAACATCTAGTCAAGTAAACACGACAACATAATCCCACTAGTCACAGCACATCCTACATGGTACACCACTGGTGGCGTGGGAGACCTGAAATGAAACACAGGCACTGATAGTGTCAACATCTATAAAGAGCAATTTGTACCATAGCTTGTTGTACAGTTAGACCAATTTTTACTAGTCCAGTCCAGAAGAGCAAAAAAAATCTCATTATATTTAATGGGTTTAGTCCCAAGTAATCCAGATACAGATCAAGCCCCATATCCACAGATTCAGCATCCACTGTTTCACTTACCCACATCCAAAAAGATGTTTTTTGTAGGCATTGCTAGGCCCTCCAATGTGATTCTATGGTCAACTTCTGGTATTTGTCTCATTGAAAATATAGCTTTCCTATTATATATGGATTCAGGTATCCATGGGGGATGGAGGTATTGGAATGTATCCCCCACAGATATGGAGTCGACCTGTACATATCTTTACCATGTAAGCATGATTTAACTTGCAGATAAAATAATACTCTTATGTGTATAAGTGTCCTACCAATATTTGTTGTATCTGTTTCTAACTATAAATTGTTTTACTTCTCATCCAAACCACCACTCAAAAAATGCAGTTATATTGTTACCCTAAGAGGTGGTAACAGTTGGAGTCCCATCTGTGATGCCAAAATTTTCTTTAATATTTAGGTGAATTATTAGCTCAGATAGGAGGCTTGAAAGAGAAGGGTAAGTTCGGGGATCTTTTCACCTCTGTATACCAGTACTAACTGTATAGAAGACTCCAGTTAAAATGAAACAATGTATTTTATTGGAATAATACTAAAAGTAAACTAACACACACAACACATGTTCTTAAGAACCACACAAAGCTGTAACAGAGTAAGGCAGAAATGCTAGATAGAGAGAAAGATCTGGGAAGATAGGTTGAAATATGCCAGTCTTGAAGAGAAGTGTTCCGTGCAATGAAGATACTTGGACAGGCATCTGAGGGTAGCACAGGACGTTCCGATCTGTGGTGTGCCAAGAAAGGCTGTGGCACACTTCAGCTCTGACACACATTGCTATTGTTGGGGCAATAATATTTATATTCTTTTTTGAGCCTTGGAGGGGTGAGTTAGTAATAACAAAACATGGATAGCTTTCCCACAGAATAGACAAAAGAAACTGAAACTCAACTGATTGCTTTAATTATGGAGCAACGGAACATTGATGGGCTTGCAACAACCTTGTAAGGTTGGACAGGAAGGGGTGTGAGGGGAGATTATTGTAGAGTATAGATTGAGGAAAGGTCACTTGTTCACGTGATTGAATTCACCACCCTGCCCTTGGAGGGAGAGAAGAAGAGGCAGGCAGAACTCCATCAGGCCTGGGCCCAGAAGCAAGTGAAAGGCCCTCCCTCCAGCCCAACTGCCACCATCCTGCCCTTGGAGGGAGAGAAGAACCAGCAGTATCTGTTGAAATTAATCCTTACCCCCACTGCCATTCCCTTTTCCTTATGTGTCATGTCTTATTTAGATTGTAAGCCTGAGGGCAGTGAACTGTTAAATTGACCATTTGTAAGCTGCTCTGATAGCCTTTGTGGCTGAAGAGCGGGGTATAAACAAACAAACAAACAAACAAACAATTGCTTGAAATGTGCAGGGCTAGGAGAAAGGGTTAGCATATACCCCTTAGCAACTGGGTTGTTATCATAAATCCATTATGGGGGCTTTCAGCACAATCCTAACTTGGGGTTTCCCACCATTATATTTCTAGACACATCTCAGGTCATTGTGACCTCTGACTGTCCTTCAGTCTGCCTAAGCCAACGTGATCCTGAAAAGTGTCTGTCCAGTTATGGAATCTTGAGGGGATGGGTAGTAGGACATGCTGACATTACATTCAGCAAGGCTAATGACACTGCGCTAAATATTATGCTCATAATGTTATGCTCATAATATGTCTCTGCCATAAACACCGTTCTCTGGAAAGTAAAGTACAGTATTACAGTTCCTCCAATTCTGAAACAATGACCGTTGTTTGTCAAATGGTTCACAATATCCACAAGACTGGAGTATGCAGTTTTGTTTTATTTGAGGTGGAAGTTCAGGGAGACGTAGGGACCATGAATGTGTCATCTTTAGAGTTTCCTTGTGGGAGTAATATGTGGGCAGGATTTTCTTGTTTTTTGGGTGATACAGCCTCAAAACCTTAACCATACCCACCAACTGTACTGATTTGACAAAGACAGTCCCAATTATTCTTCTGCTGCTCCGCTTTTTCAGGTGCTTTTAAAATGCATCCTTTTCTCTCTCTCTCACTTTCCCCTTTTGTCCTCAGCTTACTTCAATTGTTGCAAACAGAGTTCAAAGTACAAAAGTAGTTTGCAGTTAAACTCTGCAGGTGAGAGGAGAAGAAAGGAACAGAGGGGATGGAATCTTGCCCTTCCCATTTGGCTCAGGCAAAAGCAAACTGCTGCATCCTCTCCATGCTTGTGTTATCTTCCTTATTAATAACTTTTGCCATCTTGACCACATCTGATGTCACTTGGCCATATATGTCTCAGTTTTCATATGTGAAATATTGGAGAGTTTTAAAATTCTGCTTTCAAAGTGTTTTATTTTATGCTTTATCTCTTTTATTCGAGCCCTGCTGTGGGATGCAGAGAAATAGTTTCAGTTGACACCTGGCTTTGGAAGTAGTCATAGGTAGTGAGATTCTGCCATGGAAGCTCAAAGACTCTAGAGGAAGGGTGGGGACAGTGTTAATCACAATTATAATTGGAAAGTCTTGCTTCTTATTCAGGAAGGATTTTTTAAAAAGTAAGATTATTTTAGCAAGGAAGCTTAATTGTGCACCTCATGCCAAGAGTTCACCTCACATGTTTACTCTGAGTGGCAGTCAAGGTATAAGAAAAATCTGTAAAAATGTTTTGAGGTAGCATGTAGTCCAAATTATCTTCCTTAGGGTGGTAAACAGTAGGATCACCGTATCCACTGATTCATTATCTACGGGACACAAAACAGCATGCCTACTGTAGAGTCTTCATAGAAAATGTGTCCTCTCTAGCAATTTACTAGGTCATCCAAGGCAACTCTATGGTATTTTAAACCAGAAGTCCCATTATTTTCAATGGCATTCACTATTATCCACGGGTTTTGGTATCCATGTGTGCCCCCAGAACCAATCCCCAGGAGATATGGGAGTCCTACTGTAGCTGCAACCTAAACCTATCACTTGAAATAAAAGGTCTTCCCTGATTTGGGGAATTTCCTTTTTTAAACGCAGGAAAATACACAAGAAACAACACAAGTCACAACCCCACCAATGGCACTACTTTCCATGGTGGGTGGGATTACATGTTCCTGTGAGGCAAGAGACTATGCTGATGGCAACAGTGCAGCTGATAGGTTCTCCCAAGTCAGGCAGGCTTTTGTTGAGGAGCCAGACATATCCTGTCTATAGTCAAACTACGGTAATACATACACGGTGTGTAAGATCAGTGATCTGTTCAAACAGTCGTTCACACAAATACATATCATTCAGAAGGGGGGCAGCCAAATCCACCGTAAAGTCTGTGTGTGCCACATCCGGGGATTCGTACGGATTTTCTGAAAGGTTCTGTACGACTTCTGAATGTGCAACCATTTGAACACTCACATTTGCACAGATATGAACAGGCAGTGCAATCTGATTGGCTGGATGAGCACAGAGGGCAGGGCTAGCAAAGAGGAAAAGTGGTTATGGCTGCCATGTTGGATTTTTGGCTAAGCGAGGATCAAGTAAGTCAATCAAATGGTTATTTTTACTCTTTTTTCATGTCTTTATTTGTAAATATGAAGTGTTGCTTGTGCGCACCCTGGGAAACTGGTTCCCCCCCCCCCAAATTGGTGGTGGCAGATTTTAAATCGTGAGTAAATCACTCATGGCAGCTAGCTGGCTAGGGGATCATGCAGAGTTTAGTGGGGCTCTTTTGGCCGTGTAGGCAGTTTGCATCATTGTGAATGCCTGCCTTTTCAGATGTGTTCGTATTCCCCCTCCCCCTCGTACAGACAAGTCCTAAATGTGTTAAACAGATACTGGGCAACAGCAGTAGTGAGGGGTGACACTGGCAGAGGATCTCTCAAAGATAAACACCATAGATAATATTTGTTAGTATTATGCAGAGGGAGGCATGGTAAGCCTCATTTTGAAGATCTTTTGCCATTGGCTGATGGTCAGCCAAACAGACAGTAATGAGCCTTGCATTTCTATACCCAGAAATTAACCATTCAATTACACAAATTTACATATACTCCCTCAAAGGGGTTCACAGCATATAAACCCCAGACACACTCCTACCCAACCATTCTCTGAAGATGCCAGCCACAGATGCAGGCGAAACGTCAAAAAGAAAGTATTCCAGAACACAGCCTCACAGCCCGGAAAAAAACCAAGGAAAATCTACTGTATTGAAAAAGACATCACGGGATCATAAGTGTTTCACTAAGAGCTGGTTATACTTGAGAGGGAAGGTTAGAAAAACACAATTTTCCACTCCATAATTGCAACTTGACATTGTTCATTTGGGTAAAAGGTAGAAGCAATGTCTTAAAGCTTTTGGAAGATAGCAGAATGAAATGTGGAAGTGTAGCATCAGTGAATAATCGCTGTAATGGAAAGGTTGCCAAAAAAAGCACATATCGTAAATGTATCATTCTTCTTCCATGGGGGAGATAACATAGAAACCTGCCACCAACCATAGCTGTACAGGAGCAAGATCATTTCACAGATAAAATCTCTTGGATAATAGCCGACTTAGACACTGTCATTATAGCAGAAGTTGACAATGGGGTGTCCAGTGACTCTGTGAGTAGTATTATACTGGATCAGTTTCAGTTGATGAGTACCACCGATGAGGACAAGCTGCTGGGGCAAGTAAGGAAAACAAGTTGTCCTCTTGATCCCTGTCCTTTTTGGCTGGTTGTTCAGGAAGGAGATGCAATTAGATTGCAAATGCAATGCATCTCTTAGGGAGGGAAGTTTTCCATCTTGTCTAAAAGAAGCAGTGGTGTGACCATTTCTAAAAAAGCCCTCCCTGGACTCCCTCAACCTAAACAACTATAGACCAGTATCAAATCCCCCGTTTCTAGGCAAGGTGATGAGAGGGCAGTTGCCTCCCAACTCCAGGCAGTCTTGGATGATTCAAGTCATTTAGACCCATTTCAAACTGGCTTCAGAGCAGGATACAGTTGTCCCTCCACATTCGCGAACTCGACATTCGCGGTTTCGAGTATTCGCGGTTTTGGGAGGGCCCCCCAGGCCCCCCCAAAAATTGCGACACGGGGCCTCCGGAGGCCCCGTGAAACCCCTGGGAGGGCTGGAAAGGCCTCCGTGGGGCCTCCGGAGACCCTCCGGAGGCCCCGCGAAGGCCCTGTGGGGGAGTAGGGAGTGCCGGGAAGGCCTCCGTGGGGCCTCCGGAGACCCTCCGGAGGCCCCGCGAAGGCCCTGTGGGGGAGTGGGGAGGGCCGGGAAGGCCTCCGCGGGGCCTCCGGAGACCCTCCGGAGGCCCCGCAAAGGCCCTGTGGGTGGATTGGGGAGGGCAGGGAAGGCCTCCGCGGGGCCTCCGGAGGGTCTCCGGAGGCCCCGCAAAGGCCCTGGGGGGAGTGGGGAAGGCTGGAAAGGCCTCCGCGGGGCCTCCGAAGGGCCTCCGGAGGCCCCGCTAAGGCCCTGGGGGGGAGTGGGGAGGGCAGGGAAGGCCTCCGCGGAGGCCTTCCCAGCCCTCCCAGGGGTTTCACGGGGCCTCCGGAGGCCCCGTGTCGCAATTTTTTGGGGGGCCTGGGGGGCCCCGCGAAGGCCCTGTGGGTGGATTGGGGAGGGCAGGGAAGGCCTCCGTGGGGCCTCTGGAGGGTCTCCGGAGGCCCCGCGAAGGCCCTGTGGGTGGATTGGGGAGGGCAGGGAATGCCTCCGCGGGGCCTCCGGAGGGTCTCCGGAGGCCCCGCGAAGGCCCTGGGGGGAGTGGGGAAGGCTGGAAAGGCCTCCGCGGGGCCTCCGGAGGGCCTCCAGAGGCCCCGCTAAGGCCCTGGGGGGGGAGTGGGGAGGGCAGGGAAGGCCTCCGCGGGGCCTCCGTAGTCCCTCCAGAGGCCCCGCGAAGGCCCTGTGGGTGGATTGGGGAGGGCAGGGAAGGCCTCCGCGGGGCCTCCGTAGTCCCTCCGGAGGCCCCGCGAAGGCCCTGTGGGTGGATTGGGGAGGGCATGGAAGGCCTCCGCGGGGCCTCCGGAGACCCTCCGGAGGCCCCGCGAAGGCCCTGTGGGGGAGTGGGGAAGTCTGGAAAGGCCTCCGCGGGGCCTCCGTAGACCCTCCGGAGACCCTCCGGAGGCCCCGCGAAGGCCCTGTGGGGGAGTGGGGAGGGCTGGGAAGGCCTCCGCGGGGCCTCCGGAGACCCTCTGGAGGCCCCGCGAAGGCCCTGTGGGGGAGTGGGGAGGGCTGGGAAGGCCTCCGCGGGGCCTCCGGAGACCCTCCGGAGGCCCCGCGAAGGCCCTGCGAAGGCCCTGTGGGGGGGGAGTGTGGAGGGCAGGTAAGGCCTTCGCGGGGCCTCTGGAGGGCCTCCGGAGGCCCCGCGAAGGCCCTGGGGGTGGATTGGGGAGGCCCTGAGGGTGGATTGGGGAGGCCCTGGGGAGGCAGGGAAAGCGACTATGGGGCCTCCGGAGGCCCCATGGTCGCTATGGCAGGGGAGGGGGGGGCAAACAGTATTCGCGGTTTTTTCACATTCGCGGGGGTCCGTGGAACGTAACCCTCGTGAATGTGAAGGGACGACTGTACAAAGTTGAGACTGCTATGGTCGCCTTAGTGGATGATGTTTGCCTGAGCACTGACAGGTGGAGTGTGTCCTGCTGATGCTTTTGGACTTCTCAGAGACATTCAATGCCATCGACCATGGTATTCTTCTGGAATGCCTGGGGGATTTGGGAATCAGAGGCACTGTGCTTCAGTGGTTCCAGTCTTATCTCTCAGGCAGGTTCAGCTGATGGTGCTTGGGGACAGCTGCCCCTCAAAAAAGGAGCTGTTATATGGCATACCACAAGGTGCCATTCTATCCCCAATGCTATTCAATATCTACATGAAACCGCTGGGAGAGATCATCTGGAGGAATGAGCTGGGGTGCTATCAGTATGCTGATGACACCCAAATATATGAGGTCTGTCTATTAAATAACGAGACTGGTACAATAATCCATCTTTATTTATATGTATTACAATTCTAATGCTTGTTTCCATCAATATACTCCCTGTTCACACTCACACATCAATGCAGTCTTGTTTTCCACGGGTTGAAGGCGTGGAGCAGATCACATCTGCCATTCAACACATCTGACATTTTCTTCTTTACTGCATCAATTGACTCAAATGTGTTCCTTTAAGCACAGATTTCACTTTAGGGAAAAGAAAAAAGTTGCATGGTGCCAAATCTGGTGAATATGGAGGATATTCAAGTGTAGTAATGAATTTATTGGCCAAAAACTGCTTCACATAAAGTGCTGTGTGAGCACGCACATTGTCTTGATGAAGAATGAAACCATTTTTCTACAGGTCTGGCCTCTCCCCCGCTTTTTTTTAACTCTTTCACCTAGCTTTGTCAAAACTTCCTTATAACAATGCTGGTTCACTGTTCTGCCTTCTGGAACTCATTCTGCCCTTGATGTAAAAAAACAAAAACAAAAACAAAAACCAGTGAGCATGGATTTGAATGTGGACTTGCTTTGATGTTCTTTTTTCATTCTTGGTGATGATGGTGTTTTCCAGTACATTGACTGTTGTTTTGTCTCAGGATCATACTGGAAAATCCAGGTTTCATCACAAGCGATGATTTTTTGAAAAAGGTTTGGGTCTACCTCAAGTTGCTGCAGAATGTCAGTGCAAATTTCCTTGCGGCACTCTTTTTGCTCTTGTGTGAGAAACCTAGGGACCATCTTGGCACAAACTTTTCTCATGTTCAGATCCTCTTGCAAAATTTTCTACACAGTGTTTTTGTCAATGTTCACAGCTTCAGCTATCATTTGGACAGTGAGTCAGTGGTCTCTTCGAACCATCTGGCTGATTTTTCCCCACAATTTCTTTGGTTCTTGAAGTGGAAGGTCGTCCAGGGCGTTCATCGTCTTCCACATTCTCATGTCCTTCTCTGAATCTTTTGTGCCACTCAAACACATGCGCACAAGACAGGCAGTCTTCCCCATAGGCCTCAGTAAGCATTTTAAAAGATTCCATTGGTGTTTTGTTCAATTTTACTAAAAAATTCAAATTGACACGTTGCTCGACTTTTAAGCTTAGCATTTTTCCAGTACACAACAGACAACACAGCTGCTTTAAATGACAACTGACAATTAACTGAATGGCTGAGCACTGACATTTGTCATGCAGGTTCAGACATGTTCAAGGTCACCACTCAAGCATTCACAATCATTTCTCCCTGATTTGTCTGAATGGTAGAAACACAGTCCCGTATTTCTCCATGCCTTCAAAAACAATCTCAGCTAAGGATAGTGTGTCTCCTCTGAATGAATGCCTGGAGGAGGTAATGGGCTGGATGAGGAAAAACATACTGAAGCTGAATCCAGACAAGACAGAGGTGTTTACTGTCAAGGGCCCTAACCTGGGTTTGGAGGTGTGTAAACCAGTCTTGGATGGGGTTACACTCCCCCTGTGGAATGGCTTGCCGGAAAGATACAACAGCTGAAATCACTGTCGGAATTTAAAGTAGCGTTAAGACCAGTCTTTTCCAGCAGGCCTATCCAGGTGATTTTAAATTGTACGTTTTAAACTGGGTACTGATTGTTTTAAAATGTCTTAGTCTTGCTTGTTTTTTAAACTGATAATTTTTAACTGATATGTGTTTTAAACTATTATTATGTTTATGTGTTTAATGTGTTTTCGCCACCTTGATCCACAGGGAGAGGCGAGTAAGAAATAAATATTATTATAATTATTATAATATTATTATTACTGTATAATAGTGACCTTTGGTAAATCTCCAGAATGCTATCTGCCATGCCCTAATGTGCTCCACAGTGTTGTTACAATACCAGCAAGAGGACGGTTAACTATGTTTCCCATGGCAGAGCATAGTTGAATAACACTTTTGAGTATGGTTTCATTTTCATGTTTTTTTACATCATGGTTCTGCCTCGCTCTTCACAAACACATACACACAGATGCAGATGAACTTTCCTGCTGATTTCTTTGGGTGCGTACCTGATACACCTTCTACAACCACTGAAGTGTCTAGATGAGATGTCGTTTTAGAACCATTGCCTTAATTCATACTGACAGCAGACCCACTGTGTGATGACAGCAGCCTTGCATATCCTTGCATGCACTTTCTCATTAAAAATGACACTGAACTGCTTCCCTGTGTCAAGCTATCTACTTGCCAAGCTAAAGCGCTTCAGGGGGATGAAGGTGATGCATACTATTACCATTAGTTAGGGAGTGGTGGTGATGTTAACAATTGTCATTTTAATGCCAGTGAACTCTTATGGGAAAGAAAGGTTACAAGGAAAATGGATTCTTCTTAGGAAATTGGTCAGGTGACAGTCTCAGTATTTATTTGATGTAGGCATAGCTCTTTTGGATGCCAAATCTATATCTTATTGTTTTGTGGCTATTTGAGAAATATAAAAACATTCCCAATGTGTATTGTTTGAATTTTTTTATCCTATAATTTTACATAGTCAATTTTAGCATTTTCAATTTGATTTTTACACACACACACACACACACACACACATGTTCCATTGCAATGAGACACTTTGAGTGTGTTTGTGTGTGTGTGTACACATATACACACATGCATACATTGATAGGAAAATAGACAAAGGAGATAATTTTTAGATTTATAGACTAAAAATACATAACACCACCTGGCCTCAATTTAGAGGATAATCCCACCATCAGGATTCTTAGTCATGGTCACTGTGACTCATACAAATGGGTTATCTGTGCCTGCACAATGCATTGCTCGGAACCTTCTAGAGCAATTATGTAAGCATTTTGGTGGTAGCCTTGCCCACTCCCCACATGCTTAACCAGCACGCTTGCCACCTAAACCTCCCATTCCTTTTCATCCAGCACAGCAGCAGTGTTTTAGGAACTTTTCAGAGCATTCTCTTTGTTGTTGTTTTTCTGTCTTTGGATTGATTTTGGCTTAGGTTTTTTTAATTTACAAATTGTCTTAGTGTTTTGGCTTGGTTGCTATTGCTTCTCTTGGTCTCATTGGCACTGAATTTCAGACTTCCTGACCACGATTCTCCTCATGGTCGTATGGCTTGGTCTTCAGATAATTCATCATAGAATCATCATAGAATCATCATAGAATTGCAGAGCTGGAAGAGACCACGAGGGCCATCCAGTCCAATCCCCCTGCCACGCAGGAAATCTTGATCAAAGCATCCCCGACAGATGGCAATCCAGCCTCTGTTTAAAGACCTCCAAGGAAGGAGACCCCACCACGCTCCAAGGGAGTGTGTTCCACTGCCGAACAGCTCTTACTGTCAAAACGTTCCTCCTCATGTTGAGGTGGAATCTCTGTTCCTGGAGCTTGCATCCATTGCTCCGTGTTCCAGTCTCTGGAGCAGCAGAAAACAAGCCTGCTCCATCCTCAGCGTGACATCCTTTCAAATACTTAAACAGGGCTATCATATCGCCTCTTAACCGTCTTTTTTCCAGGCTAAACATACCCAGCTCCCTAAGTCTCTCCTCATAAGGCATCGCTTCCCTCAGTTCTTTTAAAAGGTGTGCTATGTGTGCCAGAAAGATTCCTGAAAAGGATGGCTACTCTAAGCGCCTCTGTTGTTTGGGAGAAGGGCACAATGTACAAGTGTGTAGGCATTGGCAGGCCTTTACACTCCAAGCCCATTGAAATAGGGAGGTGAGATTAAAGGCTCTCCTTTGGGAGTATACCTTGGGCGCAGTGAGTCAGGCAGCAGAGGATAGATAATTGCACATGGGGCTGACCAGTTCCACCACTGCTTGCCATTCAGCTCCGCCTCAGGCCTCTTTTGTTCTGACACTCTTGGCTTTGTAGGTCCATATTGCCCTGAAATGTTCTTTGGCTGATCTTGTTCTGACCCTATCAAAATGGAGACCATCTCCAGACAGACCAACTTTTCAGCTGGTTGCAACTCGCCCTCTGACACTGGGTTGGTCTCTCAGTGGTGAGGACTTCCTGTCCGTGCTGTCTGCGCAGGCTGATCATAAACATAACAAAAAGAAAAAGAGAAGGAAGGAGTATCAATCCAGTCATCCCTGCAATGTTCTGAGGCACCTTGGCAGACTTGAATGGATGAGACCCAGGCTTCTATGATGGGGAGAAGGCCTTTCGTGATCTTGCTGGGATCTGCCCATTCTGCCAGAAGCAAGGAAATTCCTACCCAAACTCAACAATGGGCTCCTTCTTATGAACTGTCAGAAGCAGCTGTAATTTTGGAGGGAGAGATTCAAGATTCCCTTGAGAGACAGCCTCTTTCCACATGAGGGGAGCAACTTGTCCTTCCTGTGTTTAAGGAGCAACAGGATCATCCACCAGTGAGTCTCTGCAACAGGAGGGTATAGCGGTCCCCATACTACAACATCACCCACTTCCCCTGATATCATCTCCTTGTTCTGAGACTAGGTACAGGAAACATGGATCCCAGTCCCTGTTCAGTTTTGTGGAGATCATGATCTAGGAGTCCTTCATATCATAGCTATAGATACTCTTCTTGATACCATTGGGATTATTCTCTATAATGAGGTTGCCAGCTACTCCAGAGATGTTTCTCCATATTACCATCTGGACAGATCTCCAACTCCTTACCATTATTATTATAGTTTGACTATCCTCACTCTTATGAAATTGACCACTCCTCTCACCATCAGTACCAACATAGAGAGTTGGTATGAAAGTCGATTCAGTCTGCCACAGATTCAGTTGCAACTCACCCTCCTCATCTGGAATCCAGGGTCCAATCAGGAGTGAAGCTATCATCATCTGGGGTTTGTGCTTCACTGCATCAGCACCAGCCTGCCATGGCCTGTACCAAGTCTCTGTCTCAGGTTCAGTCTTCATCCCATCTTCCTGTCATGAGGTCCAAGGTGCATCCCATCAGGAGATTTGTGACCACTGAGTGTCTGTATATCCCATTCCTCCATCCAGACAGTTTCCTGAGACTATCTCTAGCAGTTCAGACAACAACCCTGAGTCCTCTTTGGAATCTTCAGTGCTTCAATGAAAAGAGTGCTCCAAAAGGATTCCAAGACACTGCTGCTATGGTGAACAAAAAGAACTGAGTTGTCAGTGGATCTACTGCCAAAATGCTTACATAATTGCTAGAAGGTTCCAAATAATACACTGTGCAGGCACGTATAACCCATTTGTCCAGCAAATCCCCCTCTGCCTTGGTCAGTGACACTGATCCACCATGGCTTACTGACAATATACAATCCTTCACAGATCAAATGTTATGGATAGCCAAGGCATTAGGCCTGCAAGTGAAATAAGCAGAGTCAGAGGTCAAGGACCCAATTTTTAAGAAAGCTGAGAAGCAAATTACAACTTCAGCTTCAATCCCATTGTTTCCCTATCTCATCCAGGTCATGCATTGATCTTGGACTGACCCATCATCTGTACTATTTAAGTCTAAGAAGTTAGAAGGATTGTACAGGATTGTGGACTGAGGTTCTGACTGGTTGGTGCAGCATCCCAAATTGAATTCCATCATCATGGATGCTGCCCAATCCAAAACATCTCAGAAAATCCATTCCACTCCTGTTGACCAAGACGGAAAGAAACTGGATGGTATAGGGCAGAAGTTTTATTCCACTGCAGCCTTGCTCTTTAGAATTGCTAACTACAGCACCTGTATGGGTGCGTATCAGCAGCTTCTGTGGGATAAAATAGTGCCTTACCAGGACAAGCTTCTTGAAAAGGAGCACAGGGTGACTTCCATTCTAAGAACAGAGGCACATGCATTAGCAGGACAGCAGATCACAATAGCTTGTCATGCTGCGGACTGCACAAGGAAGGCATTGGTAGGAGCTGCAGCACTTTGGTGCCAAATCTAGTTATAGTCATTAAGCCTTTCCACCCATGTCAAAACAATGATTGAAGATTTGCCTTTTGAAGAGGACAGGCTCTTTAACGCTAAGACCAACAGTAAGTTAGAACACACACATAAGATGAGGGTGACAACAAAGACATTTGGCCTCCAGTCTCAATAACATGCCTCATCTTGAACTAGATCTTATTGGCCAAGATACACCTCATCTTATCAATGCCAATATAGTCCTGGGGGTACTCACCAGCAAAGACCATCCATGCTGCCTATGTCCTCCTCACAGAAGACTACATTGGAGGTAGAAACAAGCAGCAATTCCATAAAAAGTCTTAAGACCAGATGAAGTGGTGTGTTTAACTCCCAGGAGAACAATGCCAAGAGTTTGCAACCTCGCCTTCCACCTTTCAAAGACAGGCTCCAGAATTTCTATCAGGCCTGGGCCACTATCACCTCAGACATGTGGTTCAGGACATCAACAGGAGGGTTCATAGAATACACCACAGAATTCTGAAAGATTTCCCCAGTAGGGTCTTTTGTGTTACCCCTCCCTCCCTCACCCACACTGAAAGAAGAGGTAGAGTCCCTGTTGCTCAAGGGTGACATTGGGCCTGTCCTATTGTGTCTAAGAAGGATGTGGGACTATATCCCATTCTGGACCTTTGAGACGTCAACTTCTACATACAACCAAGATATTTCAGAATGGTGACTCTCAGCTCAATCCTCCCCCTGATGCAGAAGGGTGATTAGTTTGCCATGTTGGACTTGAAGGATGCATATTTCCACATATCGATCAAACCATCCCATAGATGCTTCTTCTGCTTCGCGGTGGGAAGGCATGCATATTACTTCCATGTCTGCTGTTCAGACTGTGCACTGCCCTGGGAGTGTTTACCAAGTGCTTGGCAATGGTCGCTGCTTGGCTTTGTCAACAAGGCATTTTTCTCTTCCCATAGATAGATGACTGGCTCCTAGTTGTGCATACACAACAGCTTCTTCTTGATATTTGTATTGCTCTTTGGCTTCTACATTCTCTGGGTCTCATCATAAATGTCAAAAATTCTTACCTGGAACCAATGCAACAGGTGTGTTTCATCAGGGCCATGATAGATTCTCTGGTGGTGTTCCCCCAGAAGACAGGTATCTTGCCCTCTGGAGGCCATCGCCAAGATTTCTGCACAACGAATGGTGAGGGCAAGAGATGTTGTAATCCTCTTGGGATACATAGTGTCAATGTCTGTCACCCCCTTTGCCAGACTTCAAATGAGGCTTCTGCAGGCCTGGTTCCTGTTGTGTTTTGACACATTGACAGACACCCCCACACACATCCAACAGACTCACCATACCACACAGTGTACTTTGTTCCCTCAAGTAGTGGATGGACCCCAAAATATGCAGGCTGGGATGCCCTTCCTTCCTCCTCAACCTATAGTTGTGTTCACAACAGATTTGTTTCAAGGGCTGGGGTGCCCACTCTTCAGGGCTGACAGTCAGAAGCAGATGGTCAATGGATGAGAGATCACTTCATATCAATGCATTAGAGCTACTGGCAATCATAAAAGTGTTTCAATCCTTCGAATGGATCTTATGAAGCAAGGCTGTTCAGGTAGTCTCCAACAACATCACAATGGTCTTCTACCTGAACAAGCAAGGGGGCACAAGATCAGACACCCTTCTCTGCCTTATGATTCAGCTCTGGAATTTGTGTTTTCCTTGTGGCATTGCACTCTGCCAGGAGATGAAAATACATTGGTGGACCATACTGATTAAGGCTCTTAGGTCATGTTATGAATGGATGTTACACATGGAAACTCTTCAGAAAGTCTTCAGGTTGTGGAATGCTGTCCATGTCTTTGCAACGCCTCTGAATGTGCAATGCAAGATCTTCTGCTCAAGAACCTGCAAGGTGAGGAGTTTGCTCAGAGGTCTGTTCCTGTTCAACTGGAGAGGGCCTGTCATGTACGCTTTTCCTCCATTTCCCCTCATCACCAGGGTGATCTCCAAAATTCATCAGGATTCAGCCAAATGTGTAGTGGTGACCTTTGGTGGCCAAGACAGCTGTGGTTTGCATCTCTCCTGCATCTCGCGAAGGGGTCATTATCTCAAACTGCCACCGCAATCTAGATCTTCTCACCATCCACCATGGTGAGGTGACACATTCAAATGTGCCTGGAAGCTCTACCTATGACAGCAATTTCAGACCCAGTCACGTATGTGCTTGAGGCAGCACATAGATCCTATGGTCTTACCCTTACAAATGGACTAAGTTTCTTGAATTCCTGCAACTGAAGGATATTCCTCAAGCTGAAACAACAATTCTTCACCTACTTGATTTTCTGGTCTTACCATCAGGGAAAAGCCCCCCCTTTCTTCTCTACAATGCTATAAGGCTGCTGTTTCTTGGCACTTCCAACACCTGGTGAAGCCGTCATGTTTCCTGGATCCCTTAGTTAAAAGATTTCTAAAGGGATATAAAAACTCACACCCACCTGTGGTCAGACCCCATTTCCCAATGGAGTTTGGAACGCATTTTCTCTCAGTTAACTAAGTCACCCTTTCAGCCCACGGCTTCTTGGGTTCTCAGGTTTCTTACCTGGAAAACTGTCTTTTGTCTGGCCTACAAACTGCCACAAATGCAACTCAGGAGCCACTCAACCAAAGTGATGGTGGTGCTGGCAGCCTTCTTATGAGGCGTTCCCCTACATAATATCTGTAGAGTTGCCAACTTGTTCCAGCTTTTAACTTCTATCTCACATTATAGACTGGATGCAAGGTCCCAGCCTTTGGGAGGGCTGTGTTCTTCTCCTGTGTAGCACAACACTCCCTCCTCCTATGGTTAGTAGTTCACTAGTCTCACATTTGTGTGAGTCACAGAGACCATGAAGAAGAACAAGTTGCTTCAAGTGGTCTGCTGTGAACTCATACAAGCTCACCTATTCTCCCCTCGTCATGTCCTGCCTCTGTTACTCTAAGAGGTGAGGGGATCCGGGTGGAGCCCATCCATGATGTCAGCATCTGATTTAATGCACGGGGGAATTATTAGCTCAAAATGGCTGGCCTGCAAGAGAAGGGTAACTTTGGGGTCTTTTCCCCTATGTATACCAGTACTAACTGCAGTGAGCTCCAGTTTTTGTGAAATAAAGAATCTAACACAAAGTGAGCTCACACACATGCAACACATGCTTGTAAGAACCATACAAGGCTATCAGAAAGAAAGTGGGGAGGGTTGGCTAGAGAATAATAAGGAAAATGGGCAAGATTTACCAGTCTTGAAGAGAAGAGAGTTCTGTGTAGCAAAGGGGGCTCAGACAGAATTTGAGGGTGCCACAGAGAATCCGGCAGAGAGTTGTGTACATCTGTGGCACACTTCGATACTGTCTAGGCTGAGATATTTATAACTCATTTCATGCCTTGAAGGTGAGTTCTGGCTACAACAATGGCTAAATTACTCTCCCACAGGAGAACGAAACTCCACTGTTTGTTTTAGATGCTTGGGAGATAGGAATTGATGGATTTATGACAACTTTGCAATTCAGGACAGGAGGGGGCTCTGAGGTTAGATTTCCTTGAGATTGGAGCTGGAAAGGTCACCTGATGGTTTGGTTAGATGACTCATTGCTGAGGTGTCCGAGAAGGGATTAACACGTACAGTAGCACCCCATATGAATTGATTCACCATTTGCTGATTCAATTATCCGTGGATGGCAACGGCAGTGTGTATGTAGATGAGGAGGGAGAG
Organism: Gambelia wislizenii; assembly: GCA_030847615.1. Lineage (NCBI taxonomy): Eukaryota > Metazoa > Chordata > Lepidosauria > Squamata > Crotaphytidae > Gambelia > Gambelia wislizenii. The sequence continues at coordinate 67,941,680 of JAUMIR010000002.1, forward strand.
GATGGCGCTGGTGGCAGTGGTGGGGCATGCGGTGGCAGTGGTGGTGGTCTGGGAGGCCACAGCAGTAGGGGTGAAGGCAGTGGCAAGGTGCACAGCGGCGGCAGGTGTGGTGGCAGTGGCAAGGTGCATGGCAGCAGCGGTGGAGGCCTGGGAGGCCACAGTGGCAGAGGGAAAAGTGGTGGCAGGGTGTGCGGTGGTGGCAGGTGTGATAGTGGTGGCAGGACATGCAGTGGTAGCGGTGGAGGCCTGGGAGGCTGTGGCAGCAGGGGTGATGGTGATGATGGTGGCAGAGGCGGCGGCCTGGGAGCCGTGGCCTAGGTGGGACAGGTGTGGCAGCGGTGGTCTGGGCCATGAGCACCTCCTCCTCCTCCTCCTCTTCCTCCTCCTCCTCCTCCAGGGTATTTACTATTATCTGCAGAATTCACAGAATTCACATGGGGGCGGGCGGCAGAACCAATCCCCCATGGATGTGGTGGTGCTACTTAATGGCTTTGTTTACCAGAGGCTTCCACATAATCCTTGCCATGGCCAGCCAGGCTGAGGACTCAGAGGACTCAGGGGATGAGGAGGCTGAGCCAGTTTCAGCAGAGCTGGCTAAGTCAGAATCTAGCCCTGCTTTGCCAATTACAGCAGAGCCCATGTCTCAACAGCCTAGCCTCTCCCCAGCACAAGGTCCTGGCCTAGGAGACATAGTACAGCAAGAGCAAGACGAGGAAGTACCTACCTTCAGCCAGAGAAGAGCAGAAAGGGCCGGGCTGCGGCGGTCTCAAAGATTAAGAGAGAGATGCTCAGCAATCACTGAGCAGCTATGATTGGGAGCTGGGCCAACATAAGCAGCTGGGAGACGCTGAGCTCCTCGTCAAAGGCTATCTGCATTCCCTGGCAAAAGCATCTGCCTCTGACTCCCTTGGCTATTGGAACCCTTGCTTCTTGGACCTGGATTACTTGGAACTCTCGGCCTCGGACTGTATTCACTGAATCATCTGCTGGAACCCTTGACCCTGGACTGCTTTCATCGATCTTCTCTCTCTCTGGACTCCTGCACCTCTGGTCTGCTATTGACAATGCTTTAGGTACTGTGCTTCGGATTTGTTGTTACTGTTGCAGCCTTGCCTTGCCTTCTATCTTCCTTTGGCTGCTTTCCCAGACAATCCTAGTTTAGGCTGGCTTGCTAAAAATATTCCTAAAACACCTTCCCAGGTACTTGTGACCTCTACCTGACCTCCTTTTGGATCACCCCGGTCAACTTGACCCCTTCAAAATGCCCAATATTTCCAATTATGTGATATTATAGGGAAGGGGTAGTAGGGCATGGTAAAACCTCAGATCCTTGGTGGCTATTTTGGCATCCAGGGAACTGAGGGTTTAGGCAGGAAGTGCACTGACTAGCCTCTCCATTGACGCCCCCTTGTCGTGGGAGAGAGGCTTGCGTACCCTAATGATGTTTTGAGCTATGCTGGCGGTGGCATAATAGCCACTGGTAGGGTCTCCCATGCCAGACAGGTCAAAACCGAAGGGTCTGACAAAGAGCGTCAAAGGGCAGGATGGGCTCTCCAGCCTTGTGGCAACCGTCCTAGGAGAAGGAAAACTCCAATCCCAAACCCGGGCAGATGGTGCTCGTCCAACCCTGTAAGGTCAACCATCTAAGAGAAGGAAACTCTAATCAAACCTACGGCCCGAGGACCTCACTGCCACGTCCATGCTTGCAAGGCCACGGCAGATGAATCTCTGGTTTAAAGGGTGAGGCCAGTTCTGTGCACGCTGCGCTCCACCAGAAAAATCCATTGCACAGGCTCGAAGGACAAATCCATTTCCAAAAAAGCCCTGTAGCGACTGGCGAGGGACGAAACCGGCAGGTGTAAAGATGCACTGGAAGCCGCAGCCCCAACCCTGCATGCAGGCGGTTCAGGACATTGGTCGCTCAAGCCTGACCCGGGAGATGACAGTCTTGTTCGGCAGCATCCTGAACGACCAAGCAGCCTTTTTTAAGGAGAGCACTGCTTGCTCCATATGGAGAGGGGCCTAGAAAAGGTGGCCTAAAGAAAGCTCATCCCCAACTACCTGGTTGGCTAGCCGCGGCCAACGGGAATCTTCTGATGCGGTCAAACCAAGGCAAAGAAACAAAGGCACACACCGGCCTCCAAAGGTGTAAATAAACTGACACTTGCATGCTGGAACATCAGAACCATGCAAGACTCTGAAGATAGTGGACGGCCTGAGCGTCGTTCTGCCCTAATAGCCCTTGAACTATCACGGCTTAATATTGACATTGCTGCTCTTAGTGAAGTTCGCTTCCATGAGGAAGGCAGCCTTAAAGAACATGGCACCGGCTACACACTTTACTGGTCTGGCAAACCCAAAACCGAAAAACATCTGTCAGGAGTAGGCTTTATGATTAAAAACTCCATTGCCTCCAAACTCGAAACCTTGCCAACAGGACACTCTGATCGCATTATTTCCTTACGCCTCCCACATGTTGTTCTCTTTAGTATATATGCCCCAACTATGCAAGCCGACCCTGTAGAGAAAGACAAATTCTACACAGACCTACGCCAACTCATACAAAAAGTCCCTGTAGAAGATAAAATTATTATCCTTGGTGACTTCAATGCCAGAGTAGGAAAGAACTCCGAAGCCTGGAAAGGTGTCTTAGGCAAGCATGGTGTTGGTAATTGCAATGATAACGGACGCCTCCTGCTAGAGTTCTGTGCAGAACAACAGCTGACTATTACAAACACAATCTTTCAGCAGAAAGATAGCTTGAAGACAACCTGGATGCATCCCCGATCCAAACATTGGCACCTCATTGACTACGTTCTAGTCCGTCAGAGAGACATTCGTGATGTCCGTCATACACGAGTGATGCCCAGTGCAGAATGCCAAACAGATCATCGCCTTGTCAGATGTAAACTAAATCTTCATCTTAAGTTCAAACCTAAGAGGGGTGGCATCTTAAAGAAGAGACTCCAAGTCAACAATCTTCAACAAGCTACCATGAGAGACAACTTCCAGGCAAATCTACAAACGAAACTTGACGACCATCCTACAGATCCTTCTCCTACAGTGCTTTGGCAACATATCAAAAACAGTATCCTCCAGTCTGCAGAAGAATCCCTTGGCTTCTCCCACAAGAAAAATCAAGACTGGTTTGATGAAAACAACCAAGAGATCCAGGAGCTGTTGGCAAGGAAGAGAGCTGCTCACCAGGCATACTTCGCCCAGCCAACCTGTCATGTAAGAAAAGCAGCTTTCCGCCTCACATGTAGCAAACTACAACAAAAACTCCGAGACATGCAGAATAAGTGGTGGATCAATATAGCAGAAAAGACACAACGCTGTGCAGATCTGGGTGATCATAGAGGATTTTATGAAGCTCTTAAAGCAGTGTTTGGACCTACTTATCAGGTCCAAAGCTCCTTATACAGTACAGATGGTCAAACATTAATTACTGATAAAGCCTCCATCCTAAATCGTTGGGCTGAACATTTTCAAAGTCTCTTTAGCGCCAACCGAGTAGTCCAAGCCTTAGCTATCCAATATATGATACAAAAACCAATGAAAAATGAATTGGACATAGCTCCCACTTTGGAAGAGACCCTTAAGGCCATACAGCAGATGAAAAACGGCAAGGCATCTGGGATTGATGGAATCCCACCTGAAGTTTGGAAACACGGAGGTCATGCACTCCACGAAAAATTCCACGAATTCCTTGTGAATTGCTGGGAAAAAGGGGAACTGCCATCAGACCTCCGAGATGCAGTCATCATCACCCTGTACAAGAAAAAAGGAGCAAAATCCGATTGCTCAAACTATCGAGGCATAACACTGCTCTCTATTGCTGGAAAAATCCTTGCAAGGATACTCCTGAACAGGTTAGTTCCTGCTATTGCAGAAGAACTTCTCCCTGAAAGCCAGTGTGGCTTCAGAGCCAATAGGAGTACTACAGACATGGTATTTGCCCTTAGGCAACTGCAAGAAAAATGTAGGGAGCAGAACAAGGGTCTCTATGTAACATTTGTCGACCTCACAAAAGCCTTTGACACTGTAAGTAGAAAAGGTCTGTGGCAGATCCTGGAAAGACTAGGATGTCCCCCCAAATTCCTTAAAATGATTATCTTGCTACACGAGGGACAGCGTGGTCAAGTCAGATATGGCGATGCTCTTTCAGAGCCCTTTCTAATAACTAATGGAGTGAAGCAAGGTTGTGTTCTTGCACCAACTTTATTTACAATCTTCTTTAGCACGATGCTCCAAAGGGCTATGGCAGAGCTTGAAGAAGACGACGGCATCTATATACGCTACCGTACTGATGGTAGCTTGTTTAACTTAAGCCGTCTGAGGGCTCACACTAAGACTCTAAACTATCTAGTCCGTGAGCTGCTCTTCGCCGATGATGCTGCCCTTGTTGCCCACACAGAAGCAGCTCTGCAGCGCCTAACATCCTGCTTTGCAACAGCTGCAGAGCTGTTTGGGCTAGAAGTCAACCTGAAGAAAACAGAAGTTCTTTACCAGCCTGCACCACAGGACGAACACCACCATCCCCACATTGCCGTCGGCAAATCAGTACTCAAGTCCGTTCAGCAGTTCACCTACCTGGGAAGCATCATCTCCTCAGATGCCAAGATTGACAAAGAGATCGATCACAGATTAGCAAAGGCATATAGTGCATTTGGAAGACTTCACAAAAGAGTCTGGAGCAATAAACACCTGAGGCAAAGCACAAAAATCAGTGTGTATAGAGCCATCGTACTGTCTATCCTCCTTTATGGATCTGAAACATGGGTCACCTATCGCCACCACCTACGACTCCTTGAGCGCTTTCATCAGCGCTGTCTGCGCACAATCCTAAATATACACTGGACTGACTATGTGACGAATGTTGCTGTCCTTGAGCAAGCAGGGATCACCAGCATTGAGGCCATGATATTGAGAACACAGCTGCGCTGGGCAGGGCACGTTTCTAGGATGGAGGACCATCGCCTCCTAAAAATACTACTCTACGGTGAACTCGCCACGGGTCAGCGTAAGAGGGGCGCTCCAAAAAAGCGATACAAAGACTCCCTGAAACAACATCTCAGGCTCGGCCAAATTGATCACCAACAGTGGTCCGCCCTGGCCTCACATCGGGAGGCATGGAGACACACTATCCACAATGCTGCAGCCTTATTTGAGAACTCACGACGAACAAGTCTTGAAGAGAAACGACAACGCAGAAAGAATCACAACCCAAAAACATCACCCAAGGAGACCTTCTGCTGTGCTTTTTGCAACCGGACTTGTTTATCTCGGATTGGCCTTTTTAGTCATCAGCGCGCTTGCAGAAAGCGCGGGATGAGTCCTTCCTGAATCTTCATTTGCGAAGAAAAGCCAGAGAGAGAGAGCACTGACTAGTCATGGGGGAGTGGATGGAGCTACCACCAAAATACTGAACAATGCACTGCACAAAACACACACAGTATAGTTCTAGAAGGTTTCAAAAATGCACTGCACAGGTGCAGATAAACTATTTGTGTGCGTTCACAGCTGACAATTCAAAGAACTACTGTTACGGGTAAGCAACCTGTCCTAAACTGCCACCTGCTATACAGCTCCATTTCATCTTTGGCAACTGAAGGAGGGAGCTGAAACATTTTGCTCTTGAGATATATGTATATGTGTGTGTGTGTGTGTATGTTCTGTTTGCTAATTGCTTCAAAATATCTATACTATCTATCTATCTATCTATCTAATCTTCAGCGATTAACTACATCCTTCATGGATCCAGGACAAACCTGGGGGAAGTGTCGTTGGTTTGCTTTTTAATCACCTGTATAAAGGAATGTGGGATATACATGTTTCAACAAATAAGTTTAATACTGCTCGCACACTCTCAGCCTCAAAGGAATCCCATGATAGGTTTGCCTTAGGGTCACCATAAGTCAGAAACGACTTGAAGGTACAAAACAACAACAAACCTAGAAACATTATACGAAGCCTCCATCTGACATATGCTGGTCTAGTAGCATGGTGAACAGCAGTACCTATAGGAGTTCAAGGTTCATATTGAACCACATGAATTCTTGTTGACTGATACATACATCCTGATTTTGTGTTGCTTTCATTGTGTCCTGTTTTCCCAGGGGAGCAGCTCCACAAAAGGTGGGTCTCTGAAGAGCAGCATGTTGCCTGTTGTGCCAAAGCACTACTTACAAAAAGTAGTGATGGAAATGAGATTCAGCCTACTCTTCTTTTCGTCTTCTTCTTCAGTCACTCCACTGAGGAAGACCTCCCCTGTGTTTCATTAGTTTTCTACACAGGGATATAACAAACTTCAGCTAGTGGAATGCATAGAGGTTTTTACAGTCACAGTATTCTTGTTTAGTTCTTTCCAGTCAAAATAATCCCCCACTCAATTATGGAGAGGAATAAAGAAGCCAGCTCTCACACTCAGAGAAAATAAGAGATGTCCTCTAGCCATGAAGAAGGTGTGCAGATATCAAAGCTGGGAACATTTCCTTAGCAACTGTTTTCTTATTTTAATTTGGAACAAATTTATCTGTTAGAAATACAGGTTTTTCTTCTAGGATACAATATAATCCTTGAACAAGATCAGCAGCCAAGTACATTTTCTAGGAACTTGGGGGACAGAGACCAGAGTCTGATCAGAATGATGATAAAGATTTACAAAAAGACTAAAGCACAGGTAGTCTTCCAGTCTTCCATAGATCCCTTGCTGGCCCTCAAGGTTCCTGCCAGTCCTCACCATTCAGACATTCTGCCTCCACCACCTGTCATGGTGGAGGATGAGCCAGAATATGAGGTGGCATGTATTTGGGACGCCTGATAGTATCAATGCTGATTGCAGTACCTGCTGGTCTGGAAAAGGTTATGGCCCAAAGGAACGCTCCTGGGAGGATGCCTCACAAGTCCACACACCTTGTTTGGTCCATTGATTCCATCAGCAATATCCTCAGAAGCCTAGACCTCCCACTGAGGGTGGAAGGGGTTCTGGGGAGGGGGATAGTGTCATGGCCCAGGACTCAGACTCTGAGGGCGATTCTCCAGCTCAACCTGTGGAATGGGAAGCTCTGGAGATGCTGAGCCAGGACTCACCTGAGACTGACCAAACACAGGCACCACCAAAATGACTGGAGCAATCAGAAGAGAAAGCACGGCCCACAAGCCCTCAGGCCTGATGGGAGAAGAAGAGAGCAGATGTTCAATGAGGCTACTTGCCAAGCAAAAAGAGAAGCTCTCTCACTCAAGGGGGCCTGTTCCACGACAGGAAAAAGTTCGAAAGATTCCGTATTACCGTTCTTTCGCATCAGGAGCGCATAAATCACACGACTCCTGGCATAATCGAAAGAGGCAGCCAGATGCAGCCACTTTAGTTCACACAGGCAAAGGTGTGTGTGTGGGGTCGCCTCCAGATGATTAAAGCCAGGCAGGAGGCGGGGAGGGAGCAAGGAGGTGGTCATGGAGACCATAAATAATGAGAGGAAAGAAAAGGACAAACAAACAAGAGATCGAACGAGTGATCTGTCAACTTCTCCCGTCTTCCCCAGCCCCGAAAGGCTTCTATAAAGAAAGGAGTGAATGAAAGGACGAACAAGCAAAAGCATGGTGAAGCGATCTCCTTCGCTTCCTCCCTTCCCTTCATGCATGCACACACAAACACACACTACAGAAGCAGGGGGCTTGCCTCATTCCTGATTGTTTCCCCTGCCTCCGAAGCCTTCAATACAGGCAAGTGAATGGAAGGACAAACAAACAAAAGGATGAACATGCGATCGGCTGTTTCCCCGCACACACGAATGCACACACACACACACTCATACCAGCGAGGCAGGGGCTCCTCCCGATCATTTTCCCAACCCCCAAAGCCTTCCTTTGAAACAGACAGGAAGGGCTCAGAGCAGATTTTCTAAAGTGGGCTGCAAGCAGAAGGAGGGTGAATTTCTTCTCTCCAATCCCTCAGTCTATTCGGATAAAGCAGAATGGTCACTCCAACCAATCAGGATTCAGCTCTGCTCACAGTAATTCGAAAAGGTACACGATGGTTAGTTCCCATGACAATTTATGCACATTTTCGCGAACTTAATCAAAAAAGTGTGGAAAACTAACGAAAGCTGATACTACGCAACTTATGGGTTTTTTGCACCCCCTCCTTCTGAAAAGGGCGCTGTTGCTTCGAAATGCATGGGAGCTATCAGGCTTCTTGTCGCATTCTTTGAGGATTTATTTTGCCATGTAAATGACCCCAAGGACAACTGGCTGCAGATATCTGAAACCCTGACCTTTGGACTGGCTGACAAACCTCTTTGGCTCTCAGAGTTTTGGACTGGTTTCTGGCTTCTCTCCTGCTTGTCTCATTCTCAAGTGAACCCTTCCAGGCAAGTTTGCTGTCCAGAGACTTGTTTGATTTACTGGTCCTGCCTTATCTGATACTATCTGCAAAGGCTGGGAATAAATTGCTTCCTCCCTAGCAACTGCCTGTGTGCTTGCTGAAACCTGAAGCAGGACAGCTAGCAGGCAGATTAGGAGCACCCAGCCTGATTTCTAGCGGGTCTTGACAGATATATATCCTATGGTGAAGGTTACCAATATTTTCTGTCACGATAATGGGCTACATACCTTCCAGACACAAGCTCCATTTAACTGAATTGATAAGTGAGAAATGGTACCATCACCTGGGTTGCTCAGCTAAACTTCCCATTCTCTCATTGGGTATATAATCATCTCTAAGTCTCCCATGATTGTGTTTGGAGATGTACCTGTTAAGAAACAGAGGAGAGAGAGAGAGAGAGAAGTAGATTAGATCATCTTTTTCTGAGTGGGAGAAGAAATGGTAGCAGTCCCACCCACCCCCCTTGAATTTGCTAGTCAGTACATCCAGGAGTAATCCTGTATCTACAAACGATCAGTCTAAGAATTAGCTCCTGGGGAGCACCTGAATATCTTGAGCTATTAAAACTCTTTTGTCAAGGCATTAGACAAGTATTACCTGAAGGCAACACACAGTGATAGCCTTATCCATGGAAATGTATGACAGTAAAAACCAAAGTTAAAGACTTTCCATACTTTAGCCCAGCCATTAATCAGAATGGAGACTGCAGTCAAGAAATCAGAATAAAACTAGGGCTTGGAAGGGCAGCTATAAAAGCACTAGACAAGAGCCTGAAGTGTAAGCATATATAATTGAATACTAAAATTAGGATTGTCCATGCCACCATATACCCCATTTCTATGTATGGTTGTGTAAGCTGGACAGTGAAGAAAGCTGATGGGAAGAAAATCAACTAATTTGAAATGTAGTGCTGGAGAAGTTCTACAGATACTATGGACTGCTTGTCATGTACTTGCATTCCCAGACACAGTGACCAGCAGTTTCAGAGTTAATCAGAAAACTTTATTGGCACAGAAATCCAGAAAGTATCATACAAGCTGAAGTTGAAGACTTTCATGGCCAGTATCCATAGATTTTCCTTGGGTTTTTTCCAGGCTGTGAGGCTGTGTTCTGGAAGAGTTTATTTCTGACATTTCGCCTGCATCTGTGGCTGTCATCTTCATAGAATAGTTGGGTAGGAGTGTGTGGGGGGTCTATATATTGTGAACCCCAGTTGGGGAGGATATGTAAATTTGTGTAGTTGAATGGTTAGTTTCTGGGTGGAGATATGCAAGGAAGATTAGTGTCTGTTTGGCTAATGGTTGGTTGATGGCCCATTATCTGCTGGAAATCCTCCTGTCCCTGGGTGGAGTTCATTTGCAAGTGTTGGGTTTTTATTCTATTGTTCAAAACTGGGAGCCAGATTTTGTTTACTTTTAGGGTTTATTCTTTCCTGTTGAAGTTGTCCAGGTGTCTGTGGATTTCAATAGCTTCTCTGTGCATTCTGACATGATAGTTGCTGGCCTGTTCCAGAATTTTGGTGTTTTTAAAAATAACATTTTGTGTCCAGGTTGGTTTATAACATGCTCTGCTACTGCTGATTTTTTCTGGCTGGTTTATAACATGTTCTGCTACTGCAGACTGGCCAATCCATCCACACTGGATTCTGAGGGGTGGGGAGGAAAGGAAGGACAAGTGCTACTTGAGGTGCCACCATTTCCCCCCCGCTCAGTGCCACTTCTCATTCCAAAGGCAGAGTCCCAGCAGTAGTTGCTCTCTCTGAGGTCAAAATGCCTGGTGAACCCCACCAAGGCTAGCTGCGCTGTTCTGGCTTCACAGAGAGAGTGACTATCACTATGGCTTTGATTTTCCAGCACACAGTCAACCCTCTGAGCTCTGGGAAAAGCAAAGTGTCAGCAGTTGTCACCCTCTCTGAAGTGAGAATGGGTGGCTTGCCCTACCATCGCAAGGCGGGCCACCCATTTTGACTTCAAAGAGGGTGACTACCATTGGCGCTTTGCTTTTCCCGGAGTTCAGAGTCAAGTGTAACAGCTTTGAAGGGAAGCCAAAAAAAAACAAAAAAAACAAAAAAAACCCCCAATGCAGATTCAGGCTTTGGCAGGTGTGGTGCTTAAATCCAGGCCAGAGTAGTCCAAATTTTATGTGCTGCAACTCTGGGCCAAAGTAGTCCAAATCTCATCCAGATTTTTATCCCCCCCCCACTATGTAGTCAAGCCCTGGGTGACTTGGAGGTCTCTCATTCATAGGGTCACAATAAGTGGAAGTTGACTTGACGGTAATTAACAACAAAGTCCATTAAAATGCTTATCAAATGTAGAGTTGCACTGGAATGCTGTCTCCAGTCACTGTTCTGCTTCATTTGCTCTGGCTCTGATTCTACAAGGAAGAATCAGAGTCATGAGTGTTTACTTGGTAGTGACACCCTTTGGTATTCCCCATAGCCTTCCATTGTATATTGGGGAGGTACTTGGATTCGAAGGAGTTGTGATGATAAGAGCCACTTTTTTATGCACAGTACATACATGTTCTGTATCAATTTTTTTAGAGGCTGAGCTATAACTCTGTTGTGTAAGAGAAAGTTGCTAAGCCAGTAAATGTTGTCAGTGGCACCTACTGCAACACATTCATTATCCATGTTAAAGAAATTATGTGGGGGTGGGGAGTAGGGTATTTCTATGGCTATGGATTTGTGTAAATCCCACACCATCATCTTTTTTAAATTGGGTGAAGAACATAGGAAGTACAAGTGCTAAGATCTCCTTGTTTCTAATAATCATGTAAAATGTAGGTAGACTTGGGTTTTTTCCCTCCTTGGATTCTATAAGTGCTTATGCCCAAATGGTTTGAAATTGGCTTGATACAGTGATTCCCAAAGTGGGCGCTACCATCCCCTGGTGGGCACTGTAGCAATCCAGGGGGGCAGTGATGGCCACAGGTGCATTTGGGGGTGATGAATAACTGTAAGGGGACGGTGAAAGCATTAAAAAAAAAGATTTAGAAAAATCAATTTATGTATTCCGCTCATAATTCTTAATTTTTCTTTGAACAATGTACTGGACGTTGGCTCGGTTCCCGCATACGCCCGCACTTGTATTGAGGTATGTGCAATCGCGCACTGCTACTGTTCATGTGGTGCCATTGAATTACCGTTCCAAAACTTGTGAGCACTAGGAGCATTGCTGCGGGCAACTGCCACTTGTGCGATTGGTCGATTGCAAGGCCAAAGCCTGGAACGGCAGCGGCAGTACTGGCTACTGGCAGTACTGCCAGCAGATTTTGGAGCATGCTATGAATCAGGAGATTTCCCATAATTATTATGGGAAAATTATTGCGGAATATAACTGAGGACTTTTTCGGATGGAGAAATACACCACAAGAAGGGTCGTCCCTCTTGCGACGCTGCTGCACGGCAGGGGGGCGTTTCATATGATGCTGTCCCCCTGCCGATTCTGTTCCGGTACAGATTGCAGCTCCAGTGTCATATTTGGCCATTTCTTAATCACGATCAAATTCCGTGATTAAGAAACGGCCAAATATGATGCTGGAGCTGCAATCTGTACTGAAATTTGTGCTACACAAGCCAGCATCTGTTATTATCAAGAAAATTTTGTTGAGCAATAATACAGTGCAAAGAAGAATTGATGAAATGGCTCAAGATGTTGAAGATTCATTGTGTGGCTATTTAAAAACATCTCAGTTTTCTATACAACTTGATGAGTCAATTTTGTTAGGAAATGTAGTTTTACTTTTAGCATAAAAAGGCAGAACAAATTTGCCAAGAATTATTATTTGCTAAATATTTGCAAACTGATACTAAAGGAGAATCAATATTTCATGCATTGGATGAGTTTTTTAAATAAAAAGAAATACCTCTGAGTAATATCTTATCAGAAGCCACAGATAGTGCTCCAGCGATGGTAGGGCACTACAGGGCTTTTCTTGCATATTTAAAAAAGGAGGTGCCGAATGCATTCACAGTACACTGTCCATTGCCAATCATCCATTGTCAACATCTAGTTGCCAAAAGTTTAAGTGCACACCTAAATAATTCATTACAATATGTAATTAAAGCTATCAACACAATCAGAAGCAAATCATTGAATGACAGATTATTTAAACAGCTTTGTATTGAAAACAATGAAGAATTTGTTTGCTGCTTCATGCAGAAGTTTGTTGGTTGTCAAAGGGTGCCTGTTCAGATAGGTTTTATAAGCTGTTTAACTCAGTGCTGGAGTTCTTGAAAGATAAAAATAATGCTTTACAATCTAATTTAATTCAATCCAAAAGTGACATCGCTTACTTGACCTTCTTGTTTCAAAAATTTAATGAAAGCAGTCTTCAGCTTCAAGGTGATGAACTGAATTTAATAAAAACAAAATCTGTTATTTATGCATTTGTGACAAAACTTCTTCTGTACATATGAAATTTTGGTCGAGGGGAATTCAGCCAGTTCCCAAATTTATCAGGAGCAGAAAAAAAAAATGAAGACATACTTTTTTATTGTGAGCACTTGGATGCTCTCCATTCAGATTTTAATCAACGATTTGATGACATTTTGAAAATGAACATACCTGATTGGATTTTGGATCCTTTTTCAAGTGCAAACACAGAAGAATCTCCACAGTTACAAGAAGAACTGATGGAAGTAACTACAAATGATGAATTGAAATTTAAATTCAAAAGCGGCTACCAACAATTCTGGCTGCAAAAGGAGATCCCTACGGTTTATCCTTAAATATGGGCTGTAATTCAAAAGTTCTTAATTGCATTTCCTTCATCATATTTAGTGGAACGTGGATTCAGTGCGGTAACCAATTTATTAACAAAAAAAGAAACCGATTGCAAATAGTCAATCACTGTGATTTAAGATTACTGCTGACGAAAATAGAGCTGAGGATTACTAAATTGGTAGCAGCATACCAGGTTCATCCTTCTCATTAAGATGATTTTGAATGTTTTAACTTTTTTTGTATTACCTTTCTATTCTGAGTTCAATAAATAGTTTTATAATTTCAAACTTCAATGTTTCTAATTTACACCTTTCTTTACTATATTTTACGAAAAAGGTAGAAACATTAATACATATATCCTTCTGTTTAATTGTTATTAAAATAAAAAAATTAATTTCCAGGGGGTGCTGAGTAATATTTTTTCTGGAAAGGGGGCGGTAGGCCAAATAAGTTTGGAAACCACTCACTACATTGAATAGCACCAAAAGGAAAAGCAGAAAATCAAGTCACAATTATCTGTCCATTCATCCATCCATCTACCCACCCATCACTGTATATATATCCCACCTTTCTCCCAAATGAGACTCAAGGGGGCTTACAAAAAGACAGAAAATTAAATAAAAACACATATGGTTAAAACATACAAAATTAAGACTAAAACTGTATTAAATAACAACAGAATTTAAACCATTTAAAATCTTACTTGAAAACAGTACAGCACCATACAAATCCCTTCTGTTATAAATCAGTTTCCTAAAGCTTGCTGGAAAAGAAAAGGTCTTAATCTGCCGCCAGAAGGACACCAAAGAAGGAGCCATTCTGGATTCTCTAGGGAGGGGGTTCCATGTGTGGGAGAGGGCAAAGAGAAGGCCTGCTCCTGCATTCCCACCAACCATGCCTCTGAAGGTGGTGACACTCCCACAGGAGGGACAAAGGAGAATGAAACTCCACTGATTGTCTTAGATGGCTGAGAGATAGGAATTGATGGATTTATGACAACTTTGCATTGCATGACAAGAAGGGGTTCTAAGGGGATATTTCCTTGGGATTTGGGTTGGAGAGGTCACTTGATTGTTTAGGTTGAGTGACTCACTGCTGAGGGGCCCAAGAACGAATTAGCACATACCTTCTTAATGGTTTTGCTTACTGGGCCTTTCGCTCAATCCTAGTTTGGGCTTGCTTGCTAAAATATTTCTAAGACACCTTCCCAGGTCCTAGTGAACTTGACCTGACCTCTTTTTGGATCACCCCAGTCTACTTGACCCCTTCAAAGTGTCCAATATTTCCAATTATGAGATACTATAGGGAGGGGGTAGTAGGGTTTGCTAACACAATGACAGACCAGCATGCCTGTCTGGACAACAGCCTGTTCCATCCAGGTAACAGGGGAAGAATGGGGCTGATCCAAGGCCACGATACACTGGCAGGGAGCTGGCGTATCCTGACTCATATAGATGAGCAGTCAGGCAGGCTTATATGGGAAGATATAGTCCTTCAGCTAGCCTGGGCCTGAGCTGTATAATATATTCTTAATAATTTAGTTGTAGGCTGGTCTAATCATCTTTTTTAAATGATTCCATGTGTAGGGAATCTTGTGCCTTGTCCAGAAGTTGTAAATGTTGCAAAAAGCAAATGAAGTTCCTAGCCCTTGTGGCTGTGAATATAAGCAAAGGCACCAGGGTTCACAATAAGGACATTTTCAGACGCGACTTACAGTGCAAGAATGGAGCAGGAGAGCTTCGCCGCTGCAGCGCGGCAGGGGGCCCATTTTAGACGACGACATCCCTCTGCCGAACCCCTCTGTGTCGCTTCCATGACAGAATGGAGGAAACCGCGTCATATTTCATTCACGGGCAAGAATCATGAATGAAATATGATGCGTTTTCCTCCATTCTGTCACGGAAGTAACACAGAAGGGTTCGGCAGAGGAATGGCGTCGTCCAAAATGGGTCCCCTGCCGCGCTGCAGCAGTGAAGCTTTCCCGCTTGGTTCTTGTGCTGTAAGTCACGTCTGAAAATGTCCTAAGTTTCTTGGCCTTCATATTGACTGTTTCTCTGTCTTTTGTAGTCTACAAGCATTTTTCATTACATTTTAAATCCTATGCTTACATTACAACTTTATATTTGCTAGCACACAACTGCTTGTAAAATCATTCCAAATCATACGCAAATTACAACATTCAGAATGAAGCAAATTGACCATGTTAATGCAAATGAACACATTTTCATGTGTTTATATATGCACATTTTGTGCCGAGCACAGTATTTGAATTTTCTGGGCAAAGAATGGGCTTCTTCTGAGAAGCTTTTGATGTACTTAACAGACAATAGGTAAAACATTGTTTCTCTCTCCTCCTCTGACTTTCCCCCTTTGTCTTCATCTTACTTCAATTGCTGCCAACTGAGTTCAAAGTGCAAAAGTACAATTGGACTCCTGTATCTGCGGAACCAATATCCACAGTTCCAGTTATCCGCAGGACACAAAATAGAGGCACATACCATAGTCATATTGGAAAATGCCTAGGAAGGCATCTGCTCTAGGAGTCTTCTAGGTCTTCAATGCATCTCTATGGTATGTTTTTACCAGCAGTCATTTATTTTAATAGCGTTCACTGTTATCCGCAGTTTCCAGTATTCATGGTAAGTCCAGACATCAAACCCTACAGGGCCTGACTGTAGTTTGCATTCTCTCAACTCAGCAGGGGGGAAAGGAGAGGGATGGGCAGAATCTTGCCCTTCTCTGTAGACTCAGGCAAATATAAACTGCTGCTGCTTCTAGCTTGCATGTACTTCCTCAGTAATAACATTTGCTATCTTGACCATACTCTGAGGTGGCCTGGCCACACATGTCTTGGTTTTCATCTGTGGAATGTTGCAGGGTATGAGGATCACCTGCGAAATGCATTGGTGTTTACTTGGAAACCTTGAAACTGCTGAGTGAAAAACTATTCAGCCTACAGAAAGAGATGACATCTATGCACTTTGAGTAATCGCAAAATGTGCAAAACACCTCTAAAGCAGCACAAGCCCACTAGCATTACACTGAGTGAAGTCTGTGCACAGATGAGAAACCTAGCAAGTAAAACCAGCCTGGATGTGCTATTAGGATGAACGAAAGAAAAAGGCAAATTAAATTATCTTTGATTTTGGAAGCAGGGTTTTCCCCACTTTTGAAACAATAGCAATGCCTAAGATTGCATATGGAACAAAGTCGTGGGTCAATTAAATCTGTTTAGGATACATGACAGATTAGCCTAAACTGCCCTAGATGGACCTCTAGGCTGCAGTCTGATTCAGTTATGTATACAATAAGCACTTTATAGTTTCCCATTTAACACAATTGTCGTATTTGCTGAGGGTATAATGTGTGGGAGACTTTGGCCTGGTACCTTCTGTGTGCAAAACATGAACTTTGCCACTGAGATCAAATTAGCACTTCAACTGTTTCCCAAAATGAACATGAGAGCCAATGAAGCTCTTTTCAGTTTACAGGTCACTCCCAAATTTACATGGGATCAGTACCCCGCAGTTTCACTTACCCACAATCGGGGGAGGGAGGTCTCTCTAGGCATCTGGACGACGACAGAGTTGCGCTGGAGGCGGTGTCTTTAGGCTTCAGGAGGCTGTCCAGCATGATTCTATGGTCAACATCTGCCAGAGGCTGACCATAGAGTTGTGCCCTCTAGGCATTTTCTAGGTATTTCAGCACAATTCTATGGTGGTTCACTATTATACATGGTTTCATATCCCCCACAGATATGGGGAGTCAAATGTACTGAATGAAATATGCTCCTGCTGGTGAACCCGTCAATGAGAAAAATCAACGAACCACTTCTTAGTATAATGTTCAGTTCCACACAGCCAACCTGCAAATGTTAACATCTGGGCCTATCAAATATTTTGCATATCCCCGAAAGGCCTGCTCATATTATGCTAAGGCCTATAATCTGCCATCAGTGACATCCCACTGAGTTCAGTGGTCCTGAATGAAAGTTGGTCAAAATGCCATAGACACTACCATAGACACTAGAATTAGTGAGCACAGTAGCACTGAGCTGTATTTCATAGAATCATAGAATTGTAGAGTTGGAAGAGACCACAAGGGCCATCCAGTCCAACCTCCTGCCATGTAGGAAATCACAATCAAAGCATCCCTGACAGATGGCCATCCAGCCTCTGTTTAAAGACCTCCAAGGAAGGAGACCTCACCACGCTCTGAGGGAGTGTGTTCCACTGCTGAACAGCTCTTACTGTCAAAAAGTTCCTCCTAATGTTGAGGTGGAATCTCTGTTCCTGGAGCTTGCATCCATTGTTCTGTGTTCTAGTCTCTGGAGCAGCAGAAAACAAGCTTGCTCCATCCTCAGCGTGACACCCCTTCAAATACTTAAACAGGGCTATCATATCACCCCTTAATCGTCTTTTTTCCAGGCTAAATATACCCAGCTCCCTAAGTCTTTCCTCATAAGGCATGGTTTCCAGACCTTTCACCATTTTAGTTGCCCTCCTCTGGACAAGCTCCAATTTGTCAATATCCTTTTTGAATTGTGATGCCCAGAACTGCACACAGTATTCTAGCTGAGGCCTGACCAAGGCAGAATACAGCAGCACTATTACTTCCCTTGATCTAGAGACTATACAGTACTTCTATTGATGCAGCCCAAAATTGCATTGGCCTTTTTAGCTGCTGCATCACACTGTTGACTCATGTTCAACTTGTGGTCTACTAGGACTCCTAGATCCCTTTCGCACGTTGTCTCGTTCAGCCAGGTCTCTCCCATCCTGTATCTGTGCATTTCGTTTTTCCGCCCTAAGTGCAGTACCTTACATTTCTCTGTACAGTCGTCCCTTCACATTCGCGGGGGTTCCGTTCCGCGGACCCCCGCGAATCTGAAAAATCCGCGAATAACGACTCCCCTCCCCCCTCCCTGGCCCTCCCTCCCTCCCTCTCCAGGCCTTCGCAGGGCCTTGCTAGGCCCTGCGGAGGTCTCCCCGGCCCTCCCTCCCTCCCTCCCTCCCCAGGCCTTCGCGGGGCCTCTAGGGTATTAGCTACTCCTCCCAATTTGGTGTCATCTGCAAATTTGATAAGTATGCCCCTAATTCCCTCATCCAAGTCATTGATAAAGAGGTTGAATAGCACTGGGCCCAGGACAGAACCCTGTGGCACCCCACTGGTCACATCTTTCCAAGATGAAGAGCAGCCACTGCTGAGCACCCTTTGGGTTCGGCCAGTCAACCAATTACAAATCCATTGAACAGTTAACTTGTCTAGCCCACATTTTACAAGCTTGTTTGCAAGAATGTCATGGGGAACCTTGTCAAAGGCTTTACTGAAATCAAGGTATGTGATATCTACAGCGTTCCCTTCATCTACCAAGCTGGTAACTTTATCAAAAAAGAGATCAGATTAGTCTGGCATGACTTGTTTCTCTGAAACCCATGTTGACTTTTGTGATTATGGCATTGCCTTCTAAATATTCACAGACTCTGTTTAATGATCTGCTCTAGAATCTTCCCTGGTATTGACGTCAGACTAATTGGACGATAATTGTTGGGATCCTCTTTTTTCCCCTTTTTGAAGATGGGAACAACGTTCGCCCTCCTCCAGTCTGCTGGGACTTCTCCTGTTCTCCAGGAGTTCTCAAATATTATTGCCAATGGTTCTGAGATTACATGTGCCAGCTCTTTCAATACTCTTGGATGTAGTTCTTCTGGTCCTGGAGATTTAAATTCATTTAGATTAAGAAGGCATTCCTGTACTACCTCTTTGCTTATTCTGTGCTGGATTTCCCCTATTGTGTCCTCTGTCCCATTATCCTCAGGTTGGTCACCCTTTTCCCTAAACGAAGCTATTTATATCCATTAATGCAATGAGGAGGAATAAATAGTGGAAGTTGGTGGCTGAAGTAACTTCAGCTATTATCAGCAACCCCTTATTGTGCTGCCTCATAACAGTGGAAGACATCTTATATATCTAGTTTTTTCTAGCCCTAGAGAGGGCATGTATTGAACATGGAACATTTAGCATACTAAATGTGATTTTACCACTGAGCTGTAACCCTGGCACAATCATGACACTGCAATCCAAGGCAGTGTGCTTTTGAGCCTTAATTTGGGCTGGCCCATCACTTGCCTTTGTTCAAATACAAACCTCTATGAGACCCTGTGACACAAGCACCTCCCCTGGAACAGTGGCATTCTGGAGGATGGAGGTGTTTGACCCTTAAGGAAATGTAGTGATTGTTTGCCCTTTCTTTCAGCAGACAAAAGCAGGGAAGTAGTGAAGCAAGGAAAAAACATCAGCAAGTAACTGAAGAAATAATCATGCAGACAGAACAAGGGCAGAGCATGGGTGCCAACAGCTTGCCCTGTGGGACTGGCTTGCTCTAAAACAGCTCAGAAGGTACTGAAGAAATCAGTGCAAAGTGCACATACACACATCTATATACCATACTGCTGTCCAAGTCAACTTCAACTTATGCCTTGAAGTTGTCTCCAACTTATGGCAACCCTACTGCAGTGGTTCTTAACCTGGGGTCCGCATACCCTCAGGGGTCCTCGATGTCCTCACAGGGGGTCCATGAAGGCTGCTTGTCTCACCTCCTCCCTGCAATGGAGTGGCTATGTGACAGGAACCAAGGCAAAGGCTGGCTGGCTTGGTCTGTGCATTGCCATTTAAACTGCTCCAGCCACAAACTTGCAGGAAGAAGTAGGAGAAAAGTCTTCCCTCCCTGAGGGAAGGCTTCATGGATGGTGTCTTTCTGGCTTTTCTTCGCAAACGAAGATTCAGGAAGGACTCACCCCCGCTTACTGCAAGTGCGCTGATGACTAAAAAGGCCAATTCGAGATAAACAAGTTCAGTTGCAGAAATCATGGATGGTGTAATTGTACAGTATCATCATCATCATCATGTGGTATTACTGTTTTAAATCTTGAGTTAGGCCTTCATGGTACACGGCAACAAAAGATGTTTGAAGGAGGTCCCTGGTAACAGAAAAGGTTAAGAGCCACGGCCCTGTGGTATTCAGGAGTTTTGTAACTGACTTCCTTCAAGGCTGAGAGAGTGTAACTTGACCAAGGACATTCCGCATGTGGGTTTTCATGGCTGAGCCCTGATATCCTGGAGTCCTAGGCTGGGTCTCAGGGACAGATGCCCCTGGCTGACGTTTAATGCTACAGAAGAGGTGGATTTTTATTTTGTCCTGGACATACCTATGCACCGACTCAACTCAAACGCCGCGGCTTCTACAGCCACACAGCCATGGCCTGCGTGTGGTTCGCCCCTTGGGCCCTGGGGAGCCCTCCCGCCTCAGCGGCGTCGTTGGCTTTCGCCGTGGGCTGCGTCTGACTTGTGAGGCGAAGGATGGGGGGCGGTGAGTGAAGGAAGGCAAGGAGTGCCGGACGGGCAGCCTCCCCAACGGCCATGGGTCTCGGCTCTCGCGAATTCCCACAAGGCGCCAAGGCCTGCCTGCCTGCCTGCCAACCTGGTGCTCCAACGCCCACGAAAGTGCCTCCATTCGCCCTTAGAGGGAAACCCAGAGAGAGAGAGAAAGCAGCCCCCTCCTTTTGCGCAGCCTCAGACGGTCTCTCTCTGCCCCCCCCCCGTTCCTGCCTCTCCCAGCTTTAAACTCTCTGGAGATCCCTCCCTGGCAGAAGGGCAGCCCCCTCTAACCATTCATCATAATACTTATAAATAATATTAATGACAAGGTATTTGCACTGAGTCCCGAACCGTCGTCGGGGGCTGCCTGCGGGCTCATCCACCTCCCCGGGGTGCCATTGGGAAAAGACCCCGGCGACGGAGGAGGGAAGCCCGGCCTCCCCTGCGAAGCCGTGCGGGGGGAGAGGCGGCGGTGGAGGCAACGGGGGCAGAAGGGAGCGGACAAGAGGAAGGGGGCGGCCGGGCGGGCCGAGGCGCCATGCGGGCGGAGGGGCGCCGGGAAGAGCAGCCGCCGCCGCCGCCGCCACCCCTGGCCGGGGAAGGGGAGCCCGCCTGCTCAGGAGGAGCGTCTCCACAGCCGCCGCTCCTTCCCTCTCCTCCTCTTCCTCGCCGGACCCCGGGGAGCCTTCCCAAGTTTGGCGTCGGGCGCCCCCCCATGAGCAGCCCCCCCATGGCGGCTGAGGGGGGAGCTCTGGGTGGCGGGGCGCAGCATGCCGGCATGGGGGCGCCTTGACCACCCGCGCCACCGCCCGCTGGCCCTCGCCGCCTCGCCCAAGGAGAGAAGGAGGAGGAGGGGGGAGGAAGGAGGCGCTGGCTCGGAAGCCGGCGGGAGACCGAGGGAGGAGAAGCGGCGCGGGAGCCCCGAGTGCGGGGCGGGAGAGGAGCGTGGAGAGGCGGCGGCGGCGGCAGCATGGAGGCGCTGAAGGCAGCCCGGGCGCCCGCTCGCCTCGCCGTCGCCCGGTGGAGGAGCCCGGCAGGCCGAGGAGGCGGCGGTGGCTGCTTCTGCTGCTGAAGGAGAAGCGGCCCGGCTCCGAGCCTCCCCGCCCCGCCTGGTGTCTCGGGGGCGGAGGTGGGGCAGCACCCCTCTGCCTCGCTAGATGGCGAACGCCAGCGAGCTGGGAGGCGGCGGCGGCAGCAGCAGTTTCCCGCACCTGCCCAGCCCCGGCGGCCTCCTCAGCGCCTCGGGCCTCAAGCTCACCACGCTGGGCCTGATCCTGTGCCTCAGCTTGGCGGGCAACGTCCTCTTCGCCTGGCTCATCCTGAAGGAGCGGCACCTGCACCGGGCCCCCTACTACCTCCTGCTGGACCTCTGCCTGGCCGACGGGCTGCGCTCGCTGGCCTGCTTCCCCTTCGTCATGCGCTCGGTGCACAGCGGGGCCGGGGCCTGGCCTCACGGGCCCCTCAGCTGCAAGGTGCTGGCCTTCCTGGCCGTCCTCTTCTGCTTCCACGCCGCCTTCCTGCTCTTCTGTGTGGGCGTGACCCGGTACATGGCCATTGCCCACCACCGCTTCTATGCCAAGCGCATGACGGGCTGGACCTGCCTGGCGGTGGTGTGCATGGTCTGGACCCTCTCCATGGCCATGGCCTTCCCGCCCGTCTTCGACGTGGGCACCTACCGCTTCATCCGGGAAGAGGAGCAGTGCATCTTTGAGCACCGCTATGTCAAGGCCAACGACACGCTGGGCTTCATGCTCATGCTCGCCACCGTCATCGCCGCCACCCATTTGGTTTACGTCAAGCTCCTCTTCTTCATCCACAGCCACCGCAAGATGAAGCCTGCTCAGTTGGTGCCGGCCATTAGCCAGAATTGGACTTTCCATGGGCCGGGAGCCACCGGTCAAGCGGCTGCTAACTGGACGGCTGGCTTTGGCCGCGGTCCCACTCCTCCAACCTTGGTGGGCATCCGGCAGAATGCCAGCCATAGCCAGATCAAGAGACTGCTTGTCCTGGAGGAGTTCAAAATGGAGAAAAGGATCTGCAAGATGTTCTACATGATCACCTTGCTCTTTCTGCTTCTCTGGTCTCCTTACATTGTGGCCTGTTACTTGCGGGTCTTCATTAAGGCGAGCGCTATCCCCCAAGTCTACCTGACCACCTCTGTCTGGATGACCTTTGCCCAGGCAGGGGTCAACCCCATCCTGTGCTTCATTTTCAACAGGGAGCTCAGAGTCTGTTTCAGAGCTCACTTTCTCTGCTGCCAAAGCATACAGAACACCCAAGGCACCATTCTGTGTGATCTGAAGAATTTTGGGATGTAGCTTTTCTTCCTCTGTACAAGAGCAATCTACTAATCTCTATGCTTTTCTTTTACATATGCACTTGCCAGATGGTTATCCTAAGGAGACACCTTGACCTCCCACCACCCTTAGGTTTTAAGAGGGTATTTATTTATTTATGTGTTATGGGATTTTTGTGCAGCCGGGGATGGGGGGGGGTGAGGGGTGGGGAGGGCGGGCAGCAGAAATGTGGAAAAACACAGGGCTCCAGATTGCTTGGCTGCTTCCAACATTTCTGCATTTGTTTCTGATATGGATAAAAAGGCCATAATTTTGTGTTTAGATCTTTTTTTTAAAAAAAACAAAAATGTTGCCAGTTTTGATAAAGGCTACGCAGTTTTATTCATGATGTAAAATTTGATAAAGAGCCAAGACAAAATTTTATACTAAAGTTATTTTTGATGGCCTCAGACTGTTGTATTACAATGTTTGTTTTTAAAGGGTAACAAAGAAGGAGAAACTGGTTTAGATGTCAGTTCTTGGTGAGGACCTTTGGAATTAATTTTTTTTCTCCTTTTGGGTAAACAGCAACTTTCTTAACTTTGCTTGAAATAGAAACGGATGCAGTCTTAACCTACATCCTAATTGTATTCTCAAGTTATTAGGTCATTTCCTATTGACCTAAAGAGAACTAGGTTCACTTCCTCTGATGTTGAACTCAATTCTTTTTTTGTGTTGCACTTTTCCTTTCATATACTTTTCAGAACCCTTTGAAAAATGGTGATTTTAAAAACAAGGGGATCACATATCAACTTTAAAAATGGTCAATATCAGGTTTTTAAATTACGCTGACTTTCATACTTTATTGGCTTTTTAAAATGTTATCTACAAACCGGATAATATGTGTACATTTTGACTGTTTTAATAAAATCATTGTCCAGTTTTTGTAATGGAATGGCTCTGGAATGACTGGGTCATGCTTTTCTTTCTGCTGTTCTCTCTGCCTAAGGGCAGCTTGCTTAAAGTCAGTAAGAAGAGTAGGCCATTTGGTGTCTTCCAGATACTTGGGACTACAATTTCCCTGATTCGTGAATGTTAGCTATGCGGGCTGGGACTTATGGGAACTCTAGTCCAAAAACATCTGAAATACATCACTCTGTCTACTCCTGAACTGTGGTATGGGCAGTACAATAGAATTCTCACTTGTTATTAGATTTGTGCAGCCAGTCCAAAGGATATGCATTTTCTTGGGAACAGGCTCCATTAAGCACAGTAAGATGTGCTTCCTATTAAGTATACACAGGATTGGGTTGCTATGTATTACAAAGAAAATTACATATTTCTAGTAGCTTATGGCATTTTGTGGGGGGGGGGTCATGAACATCCGTCCCTCACATCTGCTAAAATTAATTTCAGTTTTTAAATGCCTCTTCTGTAAATGTCAGAAGAATCTCTAGATATTGTGAATCGCTAATTTTAGTAGACAAAGCAGTTCCTGCGCATAATTATTTGGCTGCTTATCCACCCTGCACTGTTATACCAGAGATTATTTTTAAATTATTAATGTCCTGGGATTTAGAAAAGTGCAGATTATGCAGTAAAAAGTTTCTAAAAATATAATTGAGCTAACAGTTTTTACTTTAACTACTTGTGCTGAGTACACTTTTAGAAATACAGTACATAAGAAGTGTACATCTCACTTTTTTTAAAAAAAAAAAATTAGGACATTCTTGTTGCAGCAGATGTTGATGTTTTCATGGCACTTCACATCTAGGGACCAGAAAGAGTACCCCTGTCTTCCAAATCTTGCAAGAACAGAAATGTAAAAGTTTCCAGGAAGGCTGAAGTTGTGGTAAAAAAATACTTCGGTGGTGGTGTGTGCATTGAAGTATAGGCAATATTTGCTTTCTTATCAAGCTAAACGAACAGTACTGCTTTAACAACATCAATATATTGTCTTGAATTCTGTGTGACTCTTCTGATCTTCTGTCCATAAGAGGAAAGGGATGTGACTTACGTCAATTTTTGACTGCAGCCCTCAGTGCCTCTGGAGTGTACCCCAACCCTCCAGCACAGATTATCCAAGGGCACAAGGTTGGGGGTCAGGGGAGACAATGAATATAATTTCTTCCCCATCTGCAGAAGGAATATCTAGTAAGCCAAATCAATTTCTGGGAAACATGGTTCCAAGTCATTGCCCTGAATCTTGTTGTGAACCCTAACCAGAATAGACCTACTGGATCAATGAAATTTACCTATTTGTTGACTCAGCATTAGACAATCTCTTCAGTGGATGAACTCTAGTTGAGACTAGTCTGTAGGATCCAGACCAATGTGTTTAAGTCAGCATGAGCATTTCTATTGTTTGGTGGGTTTCAATAAAAAATCATTCATTTTAGCATAACGGTTTTAAATAGGCCCAGTGATAGTGCTGCAGGCAGGTTAACTCCTGTGCAATCTGGGCCTATGCGTGGTTCCTGGAACTTAGCCTTATGTGTTCAGTAGGACTTGTCCTCCAGGTAAGTATGCATAAGATGGCAGCCAGCGTATATTGTTTTTTTTCCAGCTGGGAAACACATAAAACCTGAAAGAAACTCATCAACACAGTAGTAAGGAAAAAAATTATTATATGGACTTAGAAACAGTACATAGACCTCAGTAGTATTATGCTGAAAAGGAGGAAGATCAATATTCTTTGGGGCAGCAAGCTCAGAAAATTGTTACGTTGTAATTAAAAAGTAGCAATACATTTGGATATTTAGTTATACCTTATAATAATATAGATACCATAGTGTAGAAAAGTTCAGTGGCCTAAATTCGGTTGCTAGTTCCAACCAGAGTACAGTTGTCCCTTCGTATCCGCGGATTAGGTATCCACGGATTTAAGTATTCATGGCTTGAAAATATTCTTTTAAAAAATAATAATCCAAAAAGCAAACCTTGATTTTGCCATCTTATATAAGGGACACCATTTTGCTATGTCATTGCATATAATGGGACTTGAGTATTCACGGGGGTCCTGGAACCAACCTCCAGCGAATATGAAGGGACAACTATACATCCATTGAATCAATGGGATTTGCACAAGTGTTGTATTGTCATTGAACAGTTGGTGTAATGGGTCTACACAAGTTGCGAGTACCAAATAGATTTAGGCCAATGTTGTTTCATATACACAGCACGTGCAGTAACTATAGGTAGACAAAATCAGTGATCCATATTTCTTAGTGATATAATTAATTAAAAATGTTTACAGTCCCTCTCCATTTGTGGGTTAAGCATTCCTGGATTTGATTATTTGTGGATTACTGTATTTGTCATCACTGCTGCCCTATGCCATTTTTAACAGGGGCTTCGATAACATTGGTGTAGCTGGGAGAAAACCAAACTGTTGGGGTGGCTGGGTGGGGGTGGAAGGGATGGGATGGGGGAGCATGAGGAGGGAGGGAGGGTGCATGCATTCACCTCGCGGGGATGGGATGGGGGAGTGTGAGGCAGAAGGGTGCATGCATTCCCTTGCTCATTCTTGTGGGCAGGCAGTGGGGAAGGGGGATGGGGGAGTGCAAGGAGGGAGGGCACACACATTCACTCTCATGTGGGTATGAGGGGAAAGGGGGATGGGATGGGCGTGACCTTTCTCTCTCCTCCCACTCCCTACCTTTCCCATCCCTTTTCCCCCACCCACCCGTTCGATTGGGTGAGTGAATGTGAATGTAGCCACCCCAATAGTACAGGTACACTTTTGTGTGTTAAATTTGGTTTGGGGAGGCCTAGAGATATTTGTGGTTTTTCTACTTTTACAGAGGAGGGGTGCGCTCCTAAGCTCTGTGAAACTTGAGGGCTGACTGTATTGCACTTTGTTCCAGTAAATAATGTAGCCTTGAAAATAATAGTACAACATAAGCTACCGTGAGTCTCAGTTTTGAGGGAAAGCAGAGTATAAATAAAGTTTATGGCCAAGATACCGCATCACAGACAGTAATGAATCTATAACTATGTATTGTCTCTTAACCAGACGCCCTGAGCCTAACTTAACAGCCAGCAGCTGCACCAATTGGTGGAGGTCTGTTCTGCTGGCGATAGAAGTGCTGTGTTATGACACTTCCAGCTCTGTCCAGCCAGTGAACTGTGGTACATCAATCAGAAGCAGGACCCGTCACAACTCCTCATTGCCCCACAGCTTGCTGGCAAGAGGGAGCGGGAAACATCATCCTGAATCATAGAATCATAGAATCATAGAATTGTAGAGTTGGAAGAGACCACAAGGGCCATCCAGTCCAACTCCTTGCCATGCAGTAAATCATCCTGATCATTGGCAGAACAGGCCTTCATTACTCGATGTGGCTGCTGGCTGTTAGAGTAGGTGGGGAGGGGGCATTTGCAATCATGACAATAGTGGCACAATTGTAAACATTAATACCAAGCAGTTAAGAATGCATAAGTCTAGCTTGCACATTTGTATCTGCTCAGCAGGATGCCGGATGATGATGATGATGATGATATAATCTAAGTGGAATCAGTCAAGCTCTGCAATTTTTTGCTAACCTTTGAAGTCAAGCAAAATATATTCTTGCTATTTCTTAATTACAATGTAGGTTTTCCTGCTCATAGAGAGAGGAAGTGGGGGTTTTGGATGTCAGATTTTGCTTCATGCCCTGAATTACTGTGGAGAGGATAAGGACACAGTTGAGGAGAGGGAGAAGGCCTCATCCAGAAAGGAGCAAGATGTTTTCAAAATTTCAAAATGAGCAGCTAGAATACAGGCACATCCTAGTACACAAGTCTAGCATTTCTATACTGCTTTACATATCATGATTGCATACAAAAGAATCCTGGCATTTGTAGTTGGGGTGGGGGTGACTTAGACTTATTTGCTATAGTGAACTGTAAAATAAGTAAAATCCAAAATCCACAAAAAAGTGATACTTTTATTGGCCAACCAATCTTTCTTTATTTTTTAACATCTTTTGCCTGATGAAGAAGCCAGTAGAGCTTCAAAAGCTTGCATCATGTGTTTTGCATTTTGGTTGGCCAATAAAGGTATCACTTTTTTCTAGATTTTGGATTTTGTTTTGCTGCATGGCCAACACAGCCACCCCTGAATGTGTTTTGTAGTGTTAGTAGTTCAGGGAGCTCTCCAGCAGAGAATGGGCCTCAGCAAACTATAAATCCAAGGATTCCACAGGAGCCACGGCATTCAAAGCAGTATCAACTGTCATAATATATAGTGGATATATACTGGTCTCACTGTTTTCTGAGCATCTCCAAACTCGGTGGTGGCATCAGAACCTATGGAATAAAAACAATGGAGAAAGATAAAGATGGATGTACCAATACTGTCCTAATGATGTCACCATTTTCTCCAGCATAGAGTTCTGGTTGATGATCCCCATGCCAGTTGCTAATCCACTCATCAAGTTCACCCTATCTCTCTCACTTCTCTACAGGCATCCCTGTAGCATGCACAGAGGCAAGAATAAAAACAGTCTTTGTGAATTCTTTAGATTGTAAATCCAGCTCATGCTAGAATAAATGTGTTAGCCATAAAGGTGCCAACAAAAAACCTTTATTGTTTTACTGGAACTAACATGACTTTCCCTTTGAAAATTGCAAACATCTTGCTTGCACTTTATGGAGTCCACATAATGCACTTAACATGTTGTGGAATCCATTTAATCACAGTCCACATCATCAGACATGGGATGCACATTACCCTTCAGGCTATCAGGAGTACTGATGAGTAGGAAGCCGCTTTGCTTCTCCTGCACCCCTGGAATCCTATGATTGGCAGGAATATAACCGTTGCAATAACTTCCTCTCACTACACCCGCATGGTGGATAAAATGCAGTTATTAAAGGTGCAAGAGCATTGCAAACACAGAAATATGAGCAACATCATTCTGGCTTTTTCTATATGTTGCTTCCATATCTTGCTCAATAAGTCTTGCAACTGTTTTAAAATTGTACAGCCATCTGATGCAGACCTTAGAAAAGTTGGTTTTTGGATTACCAGTACAACTCCAAGAATTCCCCAGTCAGCACGGGGGAGATGGTTCAGAATGGTAATTTTTCCAAGCTCTGGTCTGACACCACTTCGGGAGCCCATCTCATGTTTCATCTCAAGTGATGACCCAATAGAGCAAATCTATTTGGAACTGGGGTTAGTGGGTTTTCCTCCACAGTATACAGTCAGCTGTGGGAGTACGAATTATATATTTGTCCCCCCCCATTACAAACTTCTGGGGTGGGCGTATGGAAAAACAGACCTGATTCTTGCTTGCCAGCAGTATCTAGGACTAACAGTGACTTTTTGGCCTTTCTGAATTCAGTCCTAAATTTATAGTATAAATACTATAAAACCATGTCTGTCAAAACATAATCCCAAAGTGGGAAGTGGATAGTAACAAAATCCTTTGCTTTGTATATTTTGATATACAGTACATAATCTGCCAGAAAAAAAATGTTTTCATGTGCCTTCAAGTCAACTCTGACTCAAAGCTCCAGTCTCACAAGGTTTTCTTGCAAGATTTCTTCAGAGAAGATTTGCCATTGTCGTCCTCTAAGGCTGAGAGAGTGTGGCTTGCTCAAGGTTACCCAGTGGATTTCTGTGGCTGAGCATGGATTCAGATCTTGATTTTCTAGAATCTGTAGTCCTACACTTAAACCACTACACCCTACTGGCTTACCAACAAAGAGTCTATTGCTATATTTAAGAAGGTGATAGAATAAATGATAGTTTTATTTAACACAATACAGATCTAAAAAGCTTACTTCTAAGTAAATGCATGAAAAGTACACTTACTTCAAATGCATGGAAAGAAATTGAAATGTTGTGTTTGCAAAGCTTAATTCAGTTCAGCATGCCCCCCCCCATGGCTTTCGGGGTGGGGCAATATATGTGACTGTGTGTGCATATGTATATGTGTCTTCAAGTCACCTGTTGACTTATGGTGACTCCATAAATTCCATAAGGTTTTCTTAGGTGAGGAATACTGAGAGGTGGTTTTTGACAGTTCCTTCCTCTGAAATAAAGCCTATAGCACCTGGGATTCACTGACTGTCACCCATGCAAGTACTAACCAGAGCTGACCCTGCTTAGCTTCCAAGATCAGATGGGATCTGGTGCTTTTAGGGTATATATCCTCCCAAAACCAGGAAGTTGTTCAACCCTGATCAAGACCATATGGCCAAGCTATTTTAATGTGGCACTTACCGACAATGGCTTGCACACAATTTTACATTATTGTTAGATTTCTTTCCTCCTCCCCATTGATGCCCTCTTGTTCTGGGAGAGAGGCTTGCATACCCTAATGAAGTTTTGAGCTATCCTGGGGGTGGCATAATAGCCACCGGGAGGGCCTCCCATGCCAGACAGATCAAAACCAAAGGGTCTGACAAAGAGTGTCAAAGGGCAGGATGGGCTCTCTAGCCTTATGGCAACCATCCTAGGAGAAGGAAAACTAATCCCAAACCCAGGCAGATGGTGCTCATCCAACCCTGTAAGGTCAACCATCTAAGAGAAGGAAACTCTAATCAAACCTACTGCCCGAGAACCTCGTTGCTACCATCCATGCTTGCAAGGCCATAGCAGATGAACCTTTGGTTGAAAGGGTGAGGCCAGTTCTGTGCACGCTGTGCTCCACCAGAAAAATCCATTGCACAGGCTTGAAGGATAAATCCAATTCTGAAAAAGCCCTGTAGCGATAGGCGAGGCACGAAACGGCAGGTGTAAAGATGCACTGGAAGCCGCAGACCCAACCCTGCATGCAGGCGGCTCAGGACTTTGGTCCTTCAAGGCTGACCCGGGAGATGACAGTCTTGTTCGGCGGCATTCTGAATGACCAAGCAGCCTTTTTTAAAGAGAGCACTGCTTGTCCATATGGAGAGGAGCCTAGAAAAGGTGGCCTAATGAAAGCTCATCCCCATCTACCTGGTTGGCTAGCCGCGGCCAACAGACATCTTCTGATGTGGTCAAACCAAGGCAAAGAAACAAAGGCACACACCGGCCTCCAAAGGTATAAATAAACTTATGCTTGCATGCTGGAACATCAGAACCATGCAAGACTGCAGATAGTGGATGGCCTGAGTGTTACTCTGCTCTAATAGTCCATGAACTATCACGACTTAATATTGACATCGCTGTTCTTAGTGAAGTTTGTCTCCATGAGGAAGGCAGCCTTAAAAAACATGGCGCTGGCTACACACTTTACTGGTCTGGTTAAACCCAAAACTGAAAAACATCTGTCAGGAGTAGGCTTTATGATTAAAAACTCCATTGCCTCCAGACTCGAAATCTTGCCAACAGGACTCTCTGATCACATTATTTCCTTATGACTCCCACATGTTGTTCTCTTCAGTATATATGCCCCAACTATGCAAGCCGACCCTATAGAGAAAGACAAATTCTACTCAGACCTACGCCACTTCATACAAAAAGTCCCTGTAGAAGATAAAATTATTATCCTTGGTGACTTCAATGCCAGAATGAACTACAAAGCCTGGAAAGGTGTCTTAGGCAAGCATGGTGTTTGAAATTGCAATGATAACGGACACCTCTTGCTAGAGTTCTGTGCAGAACAACAGCTGACTATTACAAACACTGTCTTTCAGCAGAAAGATAGCTTGAAGACAACCTGGATGCATCCCTGATCTGGCACCCCATTGCCTATGTTCTAGTCCGCCAGAGAAACATTCACGATGTCCGTCATACTTGAGTGATGTCCAGTGCACAATGCCAAACAGATCGCCTCGTAAAATTTAAATTAAATCTTCATCTTAAGTTCAAACCTAAGAGGGGTGGCATCTTAAAGAAGAGACTCCAAGTCAACAATCTTCAACAAGCTACCATGAGAGACAACTTCCAGGTAAATCTGCAAACAAAACTTGAAGACCACCCTACAGATCCTTTTCCTACAGTGCTTTGGCAACATATCAAAAACAGTATCCTCCAGTCTGCGGAAGAATCCCTCGGGTTCTCCCATAAGAAAAATCAAGACTGGTTTGATGAAAACAACAAAGAGATCCAGGAGCTATTGGCAAAGAAGAGAACTGCTCACCAGGCATACCTCGCCCAGCCAACCTGCCATGTAAGAAAAGCAGCTTTCTGTCTCACATGTAGTAAACTTCAACAAAAACTCCGAGACATGCAGAACAAGTGGAGGATCAATATAGCAGAAAAGACACAATGCTGTGTGGATCTGGGTGATCTTAGAGGATTTTACGAAGCTCTTAAAGCAGTGTTTGTACCTATTCATCAGGTCCAAAGCCTCTTATACAGTACAGATGGTCAAACAGTAATTATTGATAAAGCCTCCATCCTGAATAGATGGGCTGAATATTTTCAAAGTCTCTTCAGTGCCAACCAAGTAATCCAAGGCTCAGCTATCCAACATATGATACAAAAACCTATAAAAAAGGAATTGGACATAACTCCCACTTTGGAAGAGACCCTTAAAGCCATACAGCAGATGAAAAACGGCAAGGCAGCTGGGATTGATGGAATCCCACCTGAAGTTTGGAAACACAGAGGTCATGTACTCCATGATAAATTCCACCAACTCCTTGTGAATTGCTGGGAAAAAGGGGAACTGCCATCAGTTCTCCGAGATGCAGTCATCATCACCTTGTACAAGAAAAAAAGGAGCAAAATCTGATTGCTCAAACTATCAAGGTATAACACTGCTCTCTATTGCTGGAAAAATCCTTGCAAGGATACTCCTGAACAGATTAGTTCCTGCTATTGCCGAAGAACTTCTTCCTGAAAGCCAATGTGGCTTCAGAGCCAATAGGAGTACTACAGACATGGTATTTGCCCTTAGACAACTGCAAGAGAAATGTAGAGAGCAGAACAAGGGACTCTATGTAACATTTGTTGACCTCACCAAAACCTTCGACACTGTGAGTAGAAAAGGTCTGTGGCAGATCCTGGAAAGACTAGGATGTCTCCCCAAATTCCTTAAAATGATTATCTTGCTACACGAGGGCGAGTGTGGTCAAGTCAGATATGGCGATGCCCTTTCAGAGCCCTTTTTAATAACTAATGGAGTGGAGCAAGGTTGTGTTCTTGCTCCAACTTTATTTACAATCTTCTTCAGTATGATGCTCCAAAGGGCTATGGCAGAGCTCGAAGAAGAAGACGGCATCTATATATGTTACCATATTGATGGTAGCTTGTTTAACTTAAGCCGTCTGAGGGCTCACACTAAGAGTCTAAACTATCTAGTCCATGAGCTGTTCTTCACTGATGTTGCCGCCCTTGTTGCCCACACAGAAGCAGCTCTGCAGCGCCAACATCCTGCTTCGCAATAGCTGCAGAGCTGTTTGGGCTGGAAGTCAACCTGAAGAAAACGGAAGTTCTTTACCAGCCTGCACCACAGGACGAATACCACCATCCCCACATTGCCATAGGCAAATTTGTGCTTAAGTCCATTCAGCAGTTCACCTACCTGGGAAGCATCATCTCCTCAGATGCCAAGATTGACAAAGAATCGATTACAGATTAGCAAAGGCATATAGCGCATTTGGAAGACTTTACAAAAGAGTCTGGAGTAATAAACACCTGAGGCGAAGCACAAAAATCAGTATGTATAGAGCCATTTTACTGTCTATTCTCCTTTACGGGTCTGAAACATGGGTCACCTATCACCACCACTTACAACACCTTGAACACTTCCATCAGTGCTGTATACGTACAACCCTAAATATACACTGGACTGACTATGTGACGAATGTTGCTGTCCTTGAGCAAGCAGGGATCACCAGCATTGAGGCCATGATATTGAGAACACAGCTGCGCTGGGCAGGGCACGTTTCTAGGGCATGTTTCTAGGATGGAGGACCATCGCCTCTACGGTGAACTCGCTGCGGGTCAGTGTAAGAGGGGCACTCCAAAAAAAAAAAAAAAAAAAAAAACGATACAAGGACTCCCTGAAACAACATCTCAGGCTCGTCCAAATTGATCACCAACAATGGTCCGCCCTGGCTTCACATCAGGAGGCATGAAGACGCACTATCCACAATGCTGCAGCTTTATTTGAGAACTCACACCAAACAAGTCTTGAAGAGAAACGACAACGCAGAAAGAATCACAAGCCAGAAACATCACCCAAGGAGACCCTCTGCTGTGCTTTCTGCAACCGCACTTATTTATCTTGGATTGGCCTTCTCAGTCATCAGCGCACTTGCAGAAAGCATGGGATGAGTCCTTCTTGAATCTTCATTTGCAAAGAAAAGCCAGAGAGAGAGAGATTTCTTTCCTGTTATTCAGATTTCATGCTTTGATTGTGCGTTTCTGTATGACAGGGGATTGGACTGTATGGCCCTTGTGGTCTCTTCCAGCTCTATGATTCTACATAGACTACTAGTAGAATAGTTCTGTGATGAGATACAGCAGTCCATTTCATTGTTAATATGATTTTATTTTTTCATAGTAATTAATGAACAAACAGTGGGAACTAGCTTATTCTCTTTTGTATCCCATACAGCACAATAGAGCTGCGTTAGCACAACTCAGTTTGCTCATAAAGTGCTGCCTTTTCTTTGCAGGATCATACTCAGTTTGCATTTAATGCAAAATGCATTAATCCACTACTAGGAAATGTATTAAGAATCTTGGATCATGTAGCATTGCACTGCTAGATTACAAAATCTTCACTCTGCTGGTGATTCATATATTCCTTTTTTTAAAAAGTACACACATTCCAAGTGTTTTTTTATTCACCAATCATACAGGATAAATATTGCCTCTTATTCTTCCCCGTCACTTCAGCAAAAATTGGCACTTCATAGATTGTCATTTGTAGAAAGAAGAATCACTATGCCTTCCCAGGAGAAGGAAAAAAAAAACCTGATTTGATGTCTTGAAGTCATGGCGATTTCTGACAGCCAGAAAAAAAAGTGATTTAGTGGAGTATTAGTTTACTCCATCAAAGTGCTTGGTCTGTTCCTCTCTGTCACCCAAGCTTTAGAAGAAAGATGAGGGAAAGGAAGCAGTTGAGTGGTTCCACTGACACAAGTAAATCAAAGGGGCAGTGGTGGTGGGGAGGTTGTTCCTATTATGCTTTGCCATTTATTGCAGTGGGTTTTCAATCTCAATTGGGCACTTGCAGCTGCCAGTTCTTAATGTTAATAATGTAATCCACTCACTACCAATTAATTTCCCCAACGGATCATTTTAAAGAGAAGCAAGGGATGATGGGACAGTATATTTTCCTTATAAAGTTGGGTCCTTGACAAGTTACCTCCTCTCTCAGTTGTTCTACACCTCTCTGCTCTAGGTTGCAAATGGAAGACCTCTGGATATATGCCTGGTAATGTGCCCCCAGCCCCTCCAAACTTTACTATAAAATATTACTGGCAAACTGGGAAAAGCCCATTAAATTAAGCAAGAAATGATTGTTTTGAAGAGGTTTTTCCTATTAGCAAATCACAAGACTCCCTTGATTTAAAGGGCTTTCTGTCCCTTTCTGTTGAATTTCCAGAGTGTGGTAGTGAGGGTGGGATATGTATGCAGTTAATAGAGGGTTCTGGTGAGCTGGTAGGAATCAGCCCTTGGGCACACTAAAGTCTCTCATCACTGTCTTCATAGGAGAACCTGTTCAAGAAGCTTCTAGTTCCTGATCTCTAATGTATCCTTTCTGTATTCACATTTTCCTTCATTCCCTTGAAAGTGTGAGCAGGTAGGTAAGAATGGATAAAGGAGTATAGAGTAATACAGCACTTAGTCTTATTGAGATAAAGTGTCGACTGGCTCTCAAGCAGCTCCCTTATGCTAGCGCAAAAGTTGGTTCTAGCCCTCTACATACACTTGCAAAGGGTGATATAGAGCTTATGTGTCTTATCTGTTTATATTAGCTACCCAAAACTAGATAACACCAGTTAGTTCCTCTGCTGGCTCTTCTATAATTCATAATGTTATGGATATAAAATATTCTGTCTTTTCCCATCACATGCGAATTCTTATGACACTAAAAAAAACTCCTGCTGGAAAACATGCTCCATATTGTCAAAATCATATTCTTGAGACATGTTTAAACCAAGGGCCCATCTATACAAGAGAATAAAATGTGGATTGGTGCACAATCTTCTGCTTAAATAAACAAAAAAGGCCATTTCATTGCCTCACCACACGATCACTACAGCAAAAATCCAACATGGTGGTTCCAGGCACTGCCTTGTTAGCAAGATCCACCCCCTGTGCATGGCCAACGAATCAGCTATCTGCTTTGGGAATGCACAGCGATGCAATTCGGTTGTTCTAATGAGGGGGAGTGCGTATTTCCCCTGTAGTTTAAAAAAAAAAAAAAACAACTATGGAAAAGACCTGAAGTCTTTTCTGGCATAGTTTTTGCAGGTCCCCCCCCTTCTGAATACTGCAATTCAACTTGGGATCTCTTTAAGATAGATGGAATTCCCCACAAATTTAATGAGGAGATTTTTTTTACTGTCTAGAAAGGCTCCAAGAGATTTTTTACACCTACTGTTTCATTGAAGCACCCATCTGTGCACCCATTTTGAAAGTGTGTATGTAGCTCATGCAAGCAATAGACGTTGGCTGGGGAGGCAACCACAGGACCTCCGGAGGGTCACCGGAGGCCCCGTGAAGGCCTAGGGAGGGAGTGGGGAGGAATGGGTAGGTGACCACGGGGCCTCTGGAGACCCTCCGGAGGCCCTGTGAAGGCCTAGGGAGGGAGGGGGGAGGTCTGGGTAGGTGACCACGGGGCCTACGGAGACCCTTCAGAGGCCCCATGAAGGCCTAGGGAGGGAGGGAGGGGGAGGGTTGGGGAGGTGAGGACGGGGCCTCCGGAGGGCCTCCGGAGGCCCCGTGGTGGCATGGGGAGGGAGGGGAGAGGTGGGGGAAGTGACTATGGGGCCTCCGGAGGCCCCGTGGTTGCTTTGGTGGGGGAGGGGGAGTGCAGTCATTATTCACGGAATTTTCACATTTGCAGGGGTCTGTGGAACCTAACCCCCGTGAATGTGAAGGGACGACTGTAATCCAGTGGCTGCTAAAGGGGAAAGGCAACCGAATCTTCAGGCTGTGATAGCTATTCAGAAAAGGCTTGCCGGAACAGATCTGTCTTGGCAGCTTCTTGGAAGCTTCTTTGAAGCTGTCTAAGGTGGTAATAAGACGGATCTCGTCCAACAGGCCATTCCATACTCTGGGAGCGGTAGCAGAGAAGGCCCTCTGGGAGGTCACCGACAGCCTTGTTTTCATAGGTTGTAACAGATTCCTCCCAGAGGACCGAAGTGTGCGGGGAGGGTCATACAGAAGGAGGCGGTCCCGGAGATAAGTTGGACCAAAGCCTTGTAGGACTTTAAAGGTCATAACCAACACCTTGTACTTTGCCCGGAAACTAATAGGCAGCCAGTGGAGAGCTTTTAACACAGGTGTTATATGCTCTCTTCTGGAAACGCCAGAAATCAATCTGGCTGCCATGTTCTGAACTAGTTGAAGTTTCCAAGTCAAGCACAAGTGTAGCCCCATGTAGAGCACATTACAGAAGTTGAGACAAGAGGTTACCAGCACATGTACCACAGTTTTGAGGTCCCTGGTTTCCAGGAAAGGGCACAGCTGGCGTATCAGCCGAAGCTGATAACAGGCACTCCTGACCGTCTCATTTACCTAATTAGACATCTGGTGCGACGGGTCCAGGAGCACTCCCAGACTGTGGACACAGTCCTTTGAGGAGAGTGTGATTCCATCCAGGATTGGAAGTTGTATTCCCAGATCTGGTTTCGGACCTGTAACTGTTAGTACCTCCGTTTTGTCTAGATTCAGTCTCAATTTGTTTTTCCTCATCCAGTCCATTACTGCCCTAAGACAATCATTGAGAGGAGAGATGCCATCTGAAGTCGAAGCTGATGACCAAGACATGGAGAAATATATCTGGGTGTCATCAGCATACTGATGACACCACACTCCATGCCTCTGAATGACCTCTCCCAGCTGCTTCATATAGATGTTAAATAGCATCGAGGACAGAATGGTGCCCTGAGGGACACCACAATTAAGCTCTATTCTAGTAGAGCAACTTTCTCCGAGCCTCATCCTCTGGGATCTACCCAAGAGGAAGGAATGGAACTACTGCAAGGCAGTGCCTCCAATTCTTAACCCTCTCAGGTGATCCAAGAGGATGGAATGGTCTATTGTATCAAAGGCTGCTGAGAGGTCCAAGAGCACCAATAGGGTCACACTACCCATATCGATCCCCAAGCGAAGGTCATCAGCCAGAGCAACCATGGCGGTCTTAACTCCATATCCTGTTCTAAAGCCAGTTTGACATGGATCTAGATAATCAGTTTCATCCAAGACAGCTTAGATTTGGGAAGCGACTGCCCTCTTGATCACCTTGCTTAAAAAAGGCAGCAAGGAGACTGGCCTATAGTTATTCCTGTCCAAGGGGTCCAGGGGAAGGCTTTTTCAGGAGCGGCTTAACCGCTGCTTCCTTCAGACAAGATGGAACAGACCCCTACCTGAAAGATGCATTGATAATGTCCCTAAGGAATACTCTCAATGTGTCACCTCCTTGGGTGGCCAGCCATGATGGACAAGGATCGAGTGGACAGGTTGTCTTCCTCACTCTACCAAGGAGCTTGTCCATGTCATCGGTACTCACAGATTGAAGCCGATCCAGTAAAATGCCATCAACGGAGTTGTTGGACGCCTCATCTATGGATTCTGTCAGAACATTGGCGTCCAAGTCGGCTCTTATCCGAGAGATTTTATCTGCAAAGTGGCTGTTGAATGCGTCACAGCAGGCCGTTGTCTGGTTACGTAAGGGGTTCTGCGCAGGTGGAACCTGTGTCAGCTCCCCCCTCACCGTAAACAGCTCCGCTGGATGGGACTCTGCAGACGCAATACGTGCAGAGGAGAAAGACTTCTGCGCTGCACGTATCACCTCTTGATAGGAATCAAGGAAATTCCTATGATGAGTCTTGTTGGATAAGAGTCGAGTCTTCTGCCAGGTGCGCTCTAGTCATTGTCCAGCCTGCTTCATCTTCCTAAGCTCCTCTGAATACCAGGGCTTACGGTTAGGAGCAGGCTGGAAAGGACGTTTGGGAATGATTATGTTGATAGCCTTGATAAGGTCAGTGTTCCAAATATTAACCAAAGCTTTGGCAGAATCACCGGCATTACCAACCATTAAACCCTCCAAGGCTTTCTGGAATCTAATTGGTTCCATTAGCCTTCGAAGGCAGACCATTCTAATGGGTCTGCCATCCCTGGTGGGGCATACAGTGGCTCTTAGCTCCATCTTGACCAGGAAATGATCCATTCATGACAATGTGGAGGTTTTAATAACCTCCGCCCACAGATATTCCTGTTCCATACTAAAGGCTGCATCGAGGGTATGGCCTGCACAGTGAGTAGGCCTGACAACCAATTGGGATAGGCCCATGTTTGTCATGGATTCCATGAACTCCCGAGCTGCGCCAGTTAGATTTAGCAAGCTGGTCTCAAGTGGGATGTTGAAGTCACCCAAAACTAAACATCTGGGCAACTCCAGCAGCAACTCTGAGACCAGCTGTGTTAGCTCGGTTAGGGAGTCTGTTAGACAACGGGGTGGCCGGTACACTAACAGAATCCCTAAGCTATCCCTGGATCTCAGGCTTAGGTACATACACTCGATGTGGACTATGTTCTGGATAGGCTTCCTGGTCAAGAATGATCTGGTCATAGATTGTTTTTATGAACCAGAGCCACTCTGCCCCCCCCCGCCCACTTTTCCTTACCTGCTCACTAACTGAGTACCCAGCCGGGAATGCCTGCGCCCATGTCACAGCACTGACCTCTCCCAGCCAGGTCTCCGTAAAGCATGCCAGGTCGGCAGCCTCATCCAATAAAAGGTCATGGATGAGTCTTGTTTTGAACCAACCTGGCATTGCAGAGGAGCAGAGTAAGGGTCTGTGGAATGGTTAGTATGCTCTCCAATTTATTCTGGGAAACAGAGTGAACTGAAGGCAGGATAGATATTAAGCATTGATCCCTCCTTCTTTTGTAACAACTCTTCACTCTGTTACCACCATACCTTGCAAGGATGATGACCAAGGATGATGACCAAGGAATCTAGTCATCATCGGAACAATATATTTTATTATGCTGACAAGGCGAATTAGTCAGATGTTGCTTTATGTACCACACTGGGGGCATAGCCTATAATGAAGATTTCTGTATTTCAGGCGAAGCTGAAAGGATGATCGGAGAGCTAAGCCTGAGTATTATATACCTGCTGTTTCAGTAAGGACATTTTCAAAGAAAAAAGCATTGCTAGGCTAGAAAGATGTGTCAGGTAGATATTTGTCACTGCTGGCACAAGATTTAAAGGAATTAATGGAGCAGCTTCCTGAGTGTAACTGGTGAAGTCTCATTTTCAAGATAAGGCCTGTGATGGCCAGGGATTGGAAAAGATAATGTTTGGGATTAGACCTCCCAGAGTTTTGGGATCTGTAGTTTTCCAACTTCTGGAGATTGCAAAGAAAGCAAGAAAGCCAGAGAAGCAAATGCATTCAACTGATGACTGAAATTGTAAGGTGTCATTTTAAAATAAAAAATTCCAACCAATTACATATCGGAGAACTATTTAGCAGTAAGGACAAAAGGAAAACTTTTCCAGACAGAACTGTAGTATGAATTGAAACATGGTTTGAAAGCAGGTAAACTTGTGTATTTTAATTTCTCTTTAGACATGCTATAAAATTGACATATGCCCAGATTATGCATTATGGTTGGGATGTGTATTAACAAATTTTATTGCTGCCTATTGTTTTCAGAATGTATCTTGCGCTACAGGATTCCTGCATTCTAGAATTTGTCCTGTCTTCTTCTTGTAATGGTATTTTTGATATATCCTACAAATGGCAGATACCAGAATATTAGATGCTGAAGTGGTGTCACTACAGCCAGCCAGAGCTAGCCCTTACACACACACACAATTACTTTTGAGCCTTTTCCTAAAGGGGATGTCAAAATCTGAATGTCCTCTTGAGGCAATGATATTTGTGTTTGGACACATTGACCAAGGGGTCATCTAAATGGCGAAAAAACTCCTCACAGAATGCAAGGAGAATGTGGGATGTCTTAATGGCATCTCGCATCGTTTCACTGTATTCAAAGGAGAGGGTGGCAAAAATGTCATAAATTGTGAAGGAAAAGCCTTTGCAGTTTTTCCCTGAGTGTTTTTTTAA
This sequence comes from Gambelia wislizenii, assembly GCA_030847615.1. Classification (NCBI taxonomy): domain Eukaryota; kingdom Metazoa; phylum Chordata; class Lepidosauria; order Squamata; family Crotaphytidae; genus Gambelia; species Gambelia wislizenii. Next base: position 67,982,632 of record JAUMIR010000002.1, read on the forward strand.
AATCCCAAAGGAAATGTGCATTCCCGCTTGTTGGGACAAGCAGTTCGATTTGAATCATTTTCCCATAGGAGAGGAAGTGCAAGATTTAAAAATGCAAGTAATTCACTCGTGGCAGCCATCTTGGGTATAGGGCATGCAAACTTTATGGGGGTTGTAAGACCATTAAGACAAGTTGCAGGTGCTGCAAATTGCTATTACTGTGGAGCAATCCATTTCTTTTGGCCTTGTTTAGACAACTCGCACGATCCAAGATTAAACTCCCCAGAGCAGGTTTTGGAGTGCTGTAGAAGGCTGTAGCAGAGAGAGGGAAGAAAAGATAGGCCCAGCACTAAAGCAGTGTGGGATTTCAGGCATATGAGAATGGCTGGGATGCGATGACAGCATCAGCAGCTTGACATTTAAACTAATGCATGAATTAGGGATGTCAATCCTCAGCTATTTTGTCCTTGTGTGCGGGGACAATTTTTTTTTTCTCCTTGCTGTGGGAGAAAATTAGCATTCCTCCACAGTATTCTCCCTGTATTTGAACATCCTGAAATGTTGTGGAGGAATTATTCTGCATAAAAAAGCACTCTTTAAAATGCACCCCTCCCATATTTTTGTGCAGAAAACAGGGGTTGGGGAGGTTGTGCAGAAAACTTGTTTTCTGTGTAGAAAACAGTTTTTTTGTGCAAAATACCTAGTTGGCTTTCAAGTTTAATAGGGGTAAGGGATACAGGATCCCCACAAAATTGGGGGAAAACACAAATATAGGCCTGCATTTTTTTTTTTACTTGGGAGAACACTTCTCTAGACATATCTAGATCCTCCAGCATGATTCTGTGGTCATCTTCTAGCAGAAGTTGACCACAGATCACACTAGAGGACTTAGACATGCCTAGAGAAGTGTTCTCTCTAGACATGTCTAAGTCCTCCAGCACAATTCCATGGTCAAATTTCACTGGATGTTGACCATAATATTGTGCTGGAGGACCCAGGCATGCCTAGAGAGAACATATTTTTTTTTTGGTCATGTATAAGGCAGCAGTGGGATAACAACAACAGTAATTCACAAATCATCAAGCTTGTGAATACTTGACTTGCAAATGTACCAGGACAACTTACATGTTTTCCTATGTGCAGTAGTTCCTCCACAACACTTTAGGACATTTGAATATTGGGATAAAACTGCACAAGGTTCTTAATTCATTCTGTCAGGATTTCTTGACTATCAGGAACCCAATTTTTTTTGACTTGGGAACTAATAACAACTAATATTCTTTCCATCCTTAATGTGGACAAATGGGAAACTTACTCCCAATTAATATGAGTATGCATATAGTACTGTTTTTTACTTTAAAAACCATTTTTGAAACATTTCTGCACACAAAAAAATGCTAATCAAAAAAGTATGCATCTGCTAAAGGCTGCAGTAAATAAACAAAGGTAGCCACTAGTGCCAGTTCTACTAGGTTGCAGGGTCTACCTTCTGACATGTTGTTACCATACTGTTTCAGAGGGTGCATCTATACTGTAGAAATAATGCTGTTTGACACCACTTTAACTGCCATGGCTCTATCCTACAGAATTCTGGGATTTGTAGTTTTGTGAAGCACAAGCACTGTGGCAGAGAAAGTGTCTCTCCCAATAACAGTACCTGGGTACTGGTAAGTGTTAAGGCCTTAAAGCAGTTTTCCTAAATTTTTTGTAGTTTGAAGTTCAAGCAACAGATTTAGAGGTCTCTTTCGACTATGGCAAAAAAAAAAAAATTGCTAAATTATGGAGCAGGAAAGGAAGTATCTTCTTTAAGGATTGGTTAGAGCATACGGCATATAGTAGACTTGGTTAAATTAACATACGGTATAGGAAAAGTATTACTGCATCAGAAAGAGATTTATAGAATGATTAGCACTTTTAAAAACTTGACTGAAAAGATCACTGATACAGTTTATCCATATAGCTTATTGGCTGGATTATAATAATATAAGCTTTTCTTTTTCTCATCATACCCTTCCAGCGTGGTATAGTGATACAGTGGGTTGAGTGTTGGACTAGGACATTGGAAAACCAGGATTCAAATCTCTGCTTGGCCATGGAAACCCACTAGGTGTCCTTGGGTGAGTTACACTCTCTTTTTCTTTTTAAATTTTTATTAATTTTAAAATTAAACAACATACAATTTATATATACAGCTTAACAAACACATATAACAATGATTCCCTCCACCCAGGGACTTCCCTTTACATTCATCCCTCTTTCCAAAATACTATTGTTTCCAACTCAGGTTTGCTTCCTCTCCCCTTGCATGGAAAACCACGCACATTGAGGGAGTGTATTATGCTGGCTAGCGATGTTGAGAAGCAGTGATGAGCGGTGCAACTCGCCAAGCAGAGTTTGGGATCCAACACCAAAACAGGGGCCCGGAAGACTGAAGGAAGGTGAAACCCCTGGAGATTTGACGGGATGAACAATTAGAATGGGAGTGACAGTGGATAGAATGGCTGTGCCCCCCCTCCGCCCTCTCTCTGGCTTTTCTTTGCAAACGAAGATTCAGGAAGGACTCATCCCACGCTTTCTGCAAGTGCGCCAATGACTAAAAAGGCCAAACTGAGATAAACAAGTCCGTGCTGCAGGAAGAAAGGACATCTGGCATCGTTCTGCCCAGAGGAAAAGGTTTCACTGCAACCAGCTGGAGACAATGCATTGGGACCTCCAAAAAAGACTAAAGCCAAGAGCAAGGCAAAACAACCAGTGTTGGCCACTGAGCGCTTGGAATGGGAGTCCACATTGTTGCTGGAGGCTGTCAGTGAGAGTGAACTGGTGGGAGACTGTTCTGAGAAGCACCAAAGAGCAGGCTAAGGAAGGCAGGCACACAGAAACCATGATGAGTGGCAATGAAAAGCCATTCTTTGTCCAAGTTAAACTGAGAACCCCCAATGGGAGGGGGAGTATGAATTTGACTGCCCTATTAGATTTGGGGTGCATGAGGTGCTTAATGAATCTGGCAGTACCCATGGTTGCAATTCCAGCATGAAGAACTGCAAGAACCCAGTAACTTTGTCCAAATGGATGGCAGTGACATGTAGGGAGGATTTTTCTTGGAGTGAAGGAGCACTGGAAACCTATTAAATTTGTGTTGTTGCCCACCAAAGAATATCCTGTAGTACTGGGATTAAACTGGCTGTGTTTTCACAACTCTGCAGTCAGTTGGACAAAAGGGACATTGACTTTTCTTTTCCCTGAATGTCTCAAGCACACCAAGGCAAGGTTCTGGCAAAGCAAACCTTCTCAGAACCAGGGGAGATGGCCCCACCACAGACTAAGTTGGCAGCAGGTATGGCCAAAAGGGTCTTGGGAAGAAACCTTGGGAATATTGGGAAGTCTAAGAGAGTTCTCAGAGAAAGAGTGTGATTTGTTGCCTCTGCACTGAAAGACAGATTGTGCTACAAAGATAATACCAGGAGCAACGCTGCCCAAGCCAAAATTATAAACTATGACTCTCAAGGAAATGGCTTCGGCACACGAGTTCATAGAATCATAGAATTGTAGTTCATAGTTCATAGAATCATAGAATTGTAGAGTTGGAAGAGACCATGAGGGTCATCCAGTCCAACTCCCTGCCATGCAGGAAATCTTGATCAAAGCATCCCCGACAGATGGCCATCCAGCCTCTGTTTAAAGACCTCCAAGGAAGGAGACCCCACCACGCTCCGAGGGAGTGCGTTCCACTGCCGAACAGCTCTTACTGTCAAAAAGTTCCTCCTAATGTTGAGGTGGAATCTCTGTTCCTGGAGCTTGCATCCATTGCTCCGTGTTCCAGTCTCTGGAGCAGCAAAAAACAAGCCTGCTCCATCCTCAATGTGACACCCCTCCAAATACTTAAACAGGGCTATCATATCGCCTCTTAACTGTCTTTTTTCCAGGTTAAACATACCCAGCTTCCTAAGTCTCTCCTCATAAGGCATGGTTTCCAGACCTTTCACCATTTTACTTGCCCTTCTCTGGACATGCTCCAATTTGTCAATATCCTTTTTGAATTGTGGTACCCAGAATTGGACACAGTATTCTAGGTGAGGTCTGACCAAGGCAGAATAGAGCGGCACTATTACTTCCCTTGATCTAGACACTATACTTCTATTGATGCAACCCAAAATCGCATTGGCCTTTTTAGCTGCCGCATCACACTGTTGACTCATGTTCAACTTGTGCTCTACTAGGAGTCCTAGATCCCTTTCGCATGTAGTCTTGTTCAGCCAGGTCTCTCCCATCCTATATCGATGCATTTCATTTTTCCGCCCTAAGTGCAGTACTTTACATTTCTCTGTGTTGAATTTCATTTTGTTAGCTTTTACCCAGCTCACCAGTCTATCCAGGTCATTCTGAATTTTGATCCTGTCCTCTAGAGTATTAGCTACTCCTCCTAATTTGGTGTCATCTGCAAATTTGATAAGTATGCCCTTAATTCCCTCATCCAAGTCATTGATGAAGATGTTGAATAGCACTGGGCCCAGGACAGAACCCTGTGGCACCCCACTGGTCACATCTTTCCAAGTCGAAGGGGAGCCACTGCTGAGCACCCTTTGGGTTTGGCCGGTCAACCAATTACAAATCCATTTAACAGTTAACTTGTCTAGCCTACATTTTACAAGCTTGTTTGCAAGAATGTCATGGGGAACCTTGTCAAAGGCCTTACTGAAATCAAGGTATGTGATGTCCACAGCGTTCCCTTCATCTACCAAGCTGGTAACTTTATCAAAAAAAGAGATCAGTTTAGTCTGGCATGACTTGTTTCTCTGAAACCCATGTTGACTATTAGTGATTATGGCATTGCCTTCTAAATGTTCACAGACTCTCTGTTTCATGATCTGCTCTAGAATCTTCCCTGGTATTGATGTCAGACTAACTGGACGATAATTGTTGGGATCCTCTTTTTTCCCCTTTTTGAAGATGGGGCAACGTTTGCCCTCCTCCAGTCTGCTGGGACTTCTCCTGTTCTCCAAGAGTTCTCAAAGATTATTGCCAATGGCTCTGAGATCACATTTGCCAGCTCTTTCAATACTCTTGGATGTAGTTCATCTGGTCCTGGAGATTTAAATTCATTTAGATTAAGAAGGTACTCCTGTACAACCTCTTTGCTTATTCTGAGCTGGATTTCCCCCATTGTGTCCTCTGTTCCATTCTCCTCAGGTTGGTCCCCCTTTTCCTTTTCTGAAAACACTGAGGCAAAGAAGGTGTTGAGTAATTCTGCCTTCTCTCTGTCCCCTGTTAGCATTTTGCCATCCTCTCCACGTAGTGGCCCTATCATTTCCTTCTTCCTCCTTTTGCTGCGGACATACCCCAAAAAACCCTTTTTATTGTTCTTAACCTCCCTAGCAAGCCTGAGCTCATTCTGTGCTTTAGCTTTTCTGACTTTACTCCTACACATGTTCACTATCTGTTTGAATTCTTCTTTGGTAATTTCCCCCCTTTTCCATTTCCTATACATGTTCTGTTTAAAACTTAGCTCCATTGAAAGTTCTTTAGTCATCCATCCTGGTTTCTTGAGACACCTCCCATTTTTCTTCCTCAATGGTACTGTTTGAAATTTTGCCTTCAGTATCTCCCTTTTGAGAAAGTCTCATCCGTCTTGAGGTCTCTTCTCTTTTAGTATTCCTGACCATGGGATCACCCCCAGTGTTTCCCTGAGTTTATTGAAATCAGCTCTCCTAAAGTCAAGAATGCATGTCTGACTGTGCCTGGCTTCTCCTTTCCATTGTATAGTAAACTCCAGGAGAACATGGTCACTCTCACCTAAGGATCCCACCACTTGCACCCCATTAACCAGGCCATCTCTGTTGGTTAGGATCAGATCTACAATAGCTGACCCCCTTGTTGCCTCTTCCACCTTTCGGACCATGAAATGGTCTTCCAGGCAAGTAAGGAATTTGCTAGACCTTGAAGTTTTGGTTAGTTAGATTGCCAGCGAATATCAGGATAGTTGAAGTCACCCATCACTACTACATCTCTCCTTTCTGTGTGTGTGTTCATCTGTTCTAGAAAGGCATCATCCAATTCCTCTGTCTGACTTGGGGGTCAGTAGTAGAGTCCCACAATAACATCCCTGTTGTTTCCCTCCCCTTTAATTTTTATCCAGATGCTCTCCACCTGGCTTCCAGTATTGATGTCATGGATCTCTTCACTGGTGTAAATATCCCTGACATATAATGCTATTCCTCCTCCTTTCCTGTTTGGCCTGTTTCTCTTATAAAGGTTATACCCCTCTATTCCTACATTCCAGTCATGAGACTCATCCCACCAGGTTTCAGTAATGCCTATTATATCATATTTGTTTTGTAGTGCTAGGAGTTCAAGTTCATCTTGCTTATTTCCCATGCTCTGTGCATTAGTGTAGAGACATCTAAGATCATGTGTTCCCTTTACTTGCTGCCTGTGCAAGTTTTTTTGCCTCCCACTGTTGGGTCCTTGCACTGTTTGCCTTGTTCCCTCTATGACAGTTTGACTATTATCTCCAGCCCTTTTGCCTTCCAGAATACTGTCTCCCTCCCCCATATGACTCAGTTTAAAGCCCTCCTGATCAAATTCTTGAGACTGTTGGCAAAAATGTTTCTTCCAACTGTTGTAAGATGCACCCCATTTCTTGCCAGAAGTCCCCCCTCATGGAAGCGCAGTCCATGATCCAAGAATCCAAATTGTTCTTGGCGACACCATCTACGGAGCCAGTTGTTTACGTTGGCTATTTTCCTCTCCCTTCCTGGACTATGCCCTTCAACTAGCAGAAGAAACGAGATAACAACCTGTGCGTCCATTTCTTTCAGCTTCCTCCCCAGGGCCTCATAATCTCTTCTGATCTTGGGAAAGCTGTGCCTTGCAGTATCATTGGTTCCCACATGGACCAAAAGGAAGGGGTAATGATCCATAGGTTTGACGAGTCTTGTCAGCCTCTCCGTCACATCACGGATCTTTGCCTCAGGGAGACAACACACCTCCTGAGTCATCTTGTCAGGCCCACAAACCACTGCTTCTGTACCCTGCAGCAAGGAGTCCACCACCACCACCACACGCCTCTGCCGAGGCTTCGCAGCTGCTGTTCCTTGCGGTAGTACTCTCAAGGTCCCCTGCTCTACCCCTGAAGTCTGTCCATGCTGTTCTTCCCCGTTATCCTTGATAAGGGAAAGGGCTTCGAATTAATTCTGTAACTGCAAGCTGCTCGAAGAATCCCTGGATTTTCTTGTTCTGTGTGTGACATTCCTCCAGCTGTCTACTTCCTGTGTCTGTGAAGTGACCCTTTCCTCCACAGCCACTTCTTCTGTGCGGTCCCCGTCCAAGACTGTTCGTTCTGTTCTGTCTAGGAAAACCTCTTGTTCACGAATCTGTTGAAGTGTAGCTAGCCGTGTCTCCAGCTGCTGGACTTTCTCCTCCAAGAGGGCTACCAGCTTGCACTTTGTGCATGTGAAGTTCTCCACATCTGTAGGCAAGAAGACAAACATCGCACAAGTGTTGCAGGTGACTGCCGCAGCCCCCTCATTGTCCATGGTGAGAGCTTTTAGGTAGTCTAAAAACTCTTGGGTAATGCTGAGAATGCTAAGCTGTACTTTTAGGTATGCTGTATTTTTGTTTGGTCACTGAAATTTGCGCGCCGTTAGGCGCTTGCCTCAGCAACAAGCAGCCTCTCCCAACAGTTAAAATGGCTGTCCAGAAGCTGCTCTCCTTTTTCTCCCTGGCAGGAAACTGGCCTGGAAACTGGCAGGAAACTGGCTGTCCAGAAGCTGCTCTCTTTCTTCTCTCTGGCAGGAGACTGGCCTGGAAAGCCTCTGCAAGGAGTTATATACAGCTAGGCTCCCAGCTCCATGCCCTCGTGACTCACAGGTGTGACTCACAGAAGCTCCACCCCCTCAGCAACAAGCAGCCTCTCCCAACAGTCAAAATGGCTGTCCAGAAGCTGCTCTCCTTCTTCTCCCTGGCAGGAAACTGGCCTGGAAACTGGCAGGAAACTGGCTGTCCAGAAGCTGCTAATAGATAAGAATTTGGCACAAGGGTTTATCCAGCCAGCTACTTCCCTTTTGGGGGCCCCTATGTTTTTCAGGGAAAAGAAAGATGGTGACTGATTTCTGAGGGTTGAATGACATCAGCACGAGCAATAAGTATCCCATTCTGCTGATCCAGGACTTGCTCAACCAGCTGACAACTGGAAAGATTTTTACACAGCTGGATTCTCAGGGATGCTTACTTTTGAGTAAGGATCTGGGAGGGAGATGAGTACAAAAGAGCATTTAACTGCCCTTTGGTGTCCTTTCAGTACACTGTGAGGCCTTTTGGCTTAGTGGGTGCTCCAGGGGTGTTCATGAACCTCATAAACAAAGTGTTGCATGAATTTCTGTACAAGGGGATGCTGGTGTATTTGGATGATGTACTGATCTAGTCACAGGAGTGTGAGTCCTATGTAAAACTGGTGGGAAAGGTGCTAACTAGATTGTTGGAAAACCAATTGTGTCAAACCCTTGAAATATGAGTTCCATCACCAGCGTTTAGATTACTTGGGTTACCAAATTTCTACCAAGGGCATTGAGATGTACCCTGCCAAGGTGGAGGGAATGGTAAAGTGGGATGGATCTTCCTTGAACTAGACAACAGTTGCAAGCCTTCTTGGGTTTCAAATTTTTACCGAGATTTCATCCCCCAATTTGCACAAGTGGCATGCCACTAAATTGTTAAAGATCCAGGAATCAAACAAGAAACAGGCACTGGGGTGTGTGTGGATGAAGCTCAAGTCACAGAGTAAATTTAATTGGAATTACAAATACCAAGAGGTTTGACAACCTCAAAAGTCTTTTCAGCCCAGAACTTGTGTTGAAACACCCTGAGCCCAACAAGCTGTTTGTGATTCAAGTGGATGCTAGTGATATGGTACTAGTTGCTGTGTTGCTACAGGAAGATGACCGGGGTGGCTACAGCCATGTGCATATCTGTCTAAAAAAAATTCAGATACAAAACGAGCTTGAGTGATTTGGGAGAAGGCTGCAGCCATCGAACAGGCTTTGGATATGTGGCAGCAACTGCTTGAGAGCGCTGCCTGCCCATTTGAGGTCTGGAAAAACCATAAGAATTTAGAGGTGCTGCAAACTTCCTGAAAATCAAATCCCAAGCAGGTTTGGTTGGCCAAATTCTTTTACAAGTTTGACTTTCAGTTGAAGTTCTTGCCTGGGGGGTGGGTGGGAATTCTTGGTATATTCCTTGTTCCGCTTGCCTCAGTATGAGCCAGAAGGTTGAAACAGTGGATATGGTGTTTATACCCAAACAGTTGGGGCTGGCTGTAGTTACTCATAATCAGGCGCAAGCAGACAGGCAGGCTCCCAAAGCTGAACAGTTCATTCAATGGGTTGGGGAAAGCTTATGAAGCAGATGACTGGTTGAAAGCCCACTAGGGTGAATTGGAGTATAAAAATGGTATTTATTAGACTTTACAAAGGATGGTTGCAGTATTTTATAACCTGGAAGGACTTGCCTAAATCTGAGCAGGGATGGGTTAATGCAGAGCATGTGTTGACTACCTGGTTGGTAAAAGCATTTCTTCACAAATACCCAGACAAACTAGGACAACTGTAAAAGGGGGAAGAGGTGTCTTTTTGGGAGCTGGACGTCAGGACCAGTCCCTGATGGTGCTTAATCCTGACATTTTCAGTTATTTTTCTGTAACCTTGATGCTCATTGTGTTTTCTTTTGTGGTACTTGCCAACAGGCTTTTGTTCGCAAGCCTGAGGGCTCACACTAAGACTCTAAACTATGTAGTCCGTGAGCTGCTCTTCGCTGCTGCTGCTGCCCTTGTTGCCCACACAGAAGCAGCTCTGTAGCACCTAACATCCTGCTTCGCAACATCTGCAAAGCTGTTTGGGCTGGAAGTCAACCTGAAGAAAACAGAAATTCTTTACCAGCCTGCACCACAGGACGAACACCACCATCCCCACATTGCCATAGGCAAATCTGTTCTCAGGTCCGTTCAGCAGTTCACCTATCTGGGAAGCATAATCTCCTCAGATGCCAAGATTGACAAAGAGATTGATCACAGATTAGCACAGGCATATAACGCATTTGGAAGACTTCACAAAAGAGTCGGAGTAATAAACACCTGAGGCGAAGCACAAAAATCAGTGTGTATAGAGCCATTGTACTGTCTATTCTCCTTTATGGATCTGAAACATGGGTCACCTATCGCCACCACCTACAACTCCTCGAATGCTTTCATTAGCGCCGTATACGCACAATCCTAAATATACATTGGACTGACTATGTGACGAATGTTGCTGTCCTTGAGCAAGCAGGGATCACCAGTATTGAGGCCATGATACTGAGAACACAGCTGCGCTGGGCAGGGCACGTTTCTAGGATGGAGGACCATCGCCTCCCCAAAATAGTACTCTATGGTGAACTTGCCATGGGTCAGCGTAAGAGGGGTGCTCCAAAAAAACAATACAAGGACTCCCTGAAACAACATCTCAGGCTCGGGCAAATTGATCACCAACAATGGTCTGCCCTGGCCTCACATCGGGAGGCATGGAGACGCACTATCCACAATGCTGCAGCCTTATTTGAGAACTCACGCCGAACAAGTCTTGATGAGAAACGACAACGCAGAAAGAATCACAACCCAGAAACATCACCCAAGGAGACCTTCTGCTGTGCTTTCTGCAACTGGACTTGTTTATCTTGGATTGGCCTTTTTAGTTATCAGCGTGCTTGCAGAAAGTGTGGGATGAGTCCTTCCTGAATCTTCTTTGCGAAGAAAAGCCAGAGAGAGAGAGAGAGAGACTTGCCAACAAGTGCTCTTTGCCAACTGTGGAGGTGTTGTGGTAATGGTCTCACCTAGTTGGTAGTAAAGGGAAGAATGCAGCTGCAAAATCAGCCTGGGAAAAGGAGGCTGGCCCGCATAAGGGCATGTCATGTCAGAGGATGATGGTTAGCCAGTGGTATTAGAGCACACCAGATTTTACAGATTACAGTATGCTTTTAATATAGTGTATAGCTCCTTAAATTTCAATTCTCAGCAACAATCTTGTATGGTATGCTTTTTGGATTTCTGACAATAAAGTTTACTGAAGAACTCTGAAACTGTTGTTCACTGAGTCTGGGAATGCAAGTAGACATTTATTTTAGACTATATGCAATATCTCACATCATTGTAATTCCTGTTCCTGGTTTCCTTTTCTCAGTTCTTCTTGTGTGAATGAGTACCTTATGTCTGCTTGGCACTGTGGAGGAGGAGAGAGGACAAAATATTTTTTGATTTTCCGTCAATGATGATAATCTTGTCTGTTTTATTTATTTATTTTTTTGCCTGCTCCTCATACTTTTGCTAAAAAGGTTCCTTACAGTTAAGGTGTTCCTTACAATTCAGGACCTTATAGCTCCATTTACAACAATATTTTAAAAAGCAAATCCAATTTGTAATTATTTCCTGAATAAACGGTACCTTTAATATATCAAACATGAAACTTTTATGCCAATCCAAGTTACAATTGGTGCATTTTAGGGTCCTCAAATAACAAAGTAACTTTCAATCTGTAAGGAGTGCTAATGTTACATTAAAAAAAACACCCCCCCAATCCTGGCTTCAGTACTCTTTGGGCTCAGTTACATGGCAGTTTTTATTGCGATAGTTTGCACTTTAGCGCTTTTTTGCACCAGTGCCAGATAGTTTACATGATTTACTGCAAAATCAGTTGCTCTGTTTAGTTTTCCGCTTTCTGGTTCACACAGACAAAGGTGGGGGGCGTGGCCTCCCAAGCACATCTGGGGAAGATGCCAGGAAGATGAGAGGGAAAGAGAGAGAGAGAGAAAGTGCTGACATGGTTCCCTCCTCTGATTACCAGAGGAATGCCTGCTAGTTTTAATCCCTTAGCAGGGTGTGCTCCCTCTTCTTCCCAAAGCGAGAAGGGTGGGAGGAAGGAGGCAGCCTTTCCGCCACTGAGGAGCCATCCTCTCCCCCATCAAGCCCCCTTCCCCTTACCTGCTCTCCCTCCCTCTCTCTCACACACACACGGAATCACAGGAGTGCGAGGTAGCAAACAGCCGGAGAAGCAGATCACTACTCAATCTTGCTTGGCAGCAGCCAAGCAAACCGGGAAGCAGACAGCTGGGCAATTGGGATCTTTTCCGTGGCTGGAAACAACAGTGGCTGCATCTTTTCATTTGAGGCTCCTCTATCCACACCCTGGTTATTCCAACCCCCTCCCTGGTCAGTCAACCAATCATGGCTCAGCTCTGCTGTTGTTTCGGGATGATTTCTGGTAATTCATACAGACTTTTCCGAAATGGTAGTTCACACAATCGATAGTGTGCTAATTCATGCTACTTTTCAACAAAGTTGGGGAAAGTAGCGAAAGCCCTTATTACGCTACTTTTGAGTTTTTGATCTCCCCTCCCTTCTAAATGAGGTGATATTGTGGCGCAATATGTGTGAACTATTAGGAATCTAAGCGAATTCTTCACAGACTTATTTTGCTGTGTAAACGGGCCCCCAGAAATGTCACATCTCTAATCTGGCTAAAAGACCATCCTAGCTGCTACTACCATCTGGACATCCAGGGAGAGTGTTTACATCCCATCTTTCTCCCAGCACAGGAACCAAGAGTCTTTTACAAGTCTTTTACACACTACTGGTCTGTGTTCAGTGCCTTCTTTTACACTAGTTTCTACGTCTACAAATTGATTTAGCTAAATTCCTCTCATTCTGAGGTCTCCTCAAGTCCTAATTTTTCATAGAATCATAGAATCATAGAATCAAAGAATTGCAGAGTTGGAAGAGACCACGAGGGCCATCTAGTCCAACCACCTGCCACGCAGGAAATCACGATCAAAGCATCCCCGACAGATGGCCATCCAGCCTCTGTTTAAAGACCTCCAAGGAAGGAGACCCCACCACGCTCCGAGGGAGTGTGTTCCACTGCCTAATAGCTCTGACTGTCAAAAAGTTCCTCCTAATGTTGAGGTGGAATCTCTGTTCCTTGAGCTTGCATCCATTGCTCCGTGTTCCTATCTCTGGAGCAGCAGAAAACAAACCCACTCCATCCTCAGTGTGACACCCCTTCAAATACTTAAACAGGGCTATCATATTGCCTCTTAACCGTCTTTTTTCCCGGCTAAACATACCCAGCTCCCTAAGTCTCTCCTCATAAGGCATTGTTTCCAAGCCTTTCACCATTTTAGTTGCCCTTCTCTGGACATGCTCCAATTTGTCAATATCCTTTTTGAATTGTGGTACCCAGAACTGGACACAATATTCTAGCTGAGGTCTGACCAAGGCAGAATAGAGCGGCACTATTACTTCCCTTGATCTAGACTCTATACTTCTATTGATGCAGCCCAAAATTGCATTGGCCTTTTTAGCTGCCGCATCACACTGTTGACTCATGTTCAACTTGTGGTCCACTAGGACTCCTAGATCCCTTTCGCATGTAGTCTCATTCAGCCAGGTCTCTCCCATCCTATATCGATGCATTTCATTTTTTCGCCCTAAGTGCAGTACCTTACACTTCTGCGTATTGAATTTCATTTTGTTAGCTTTGGCCCAGCTCTCCAGTCTATCCAGGTCATTTTGAATTTTGATCCTGTCCTCCAGGGTATTAGCTACTCCTCCCAGTTTGGTGTCATCTGCAAATTTGATAAGTATGCCCCTAATTCCCTCATCCAAGTCATTGATAAAGATGTTGAATAGCACTGGGCCCAGGACAGAACCTTGTGGCACCCCACTGGTCACATCTTTCCAAGTCGAAGAGGGACCACTGCTGAGCACCCTTTGGGTTCGGCCGGTCAACCAATTACAGATCCATTTAACAGTTAACTTGTCTAGCCTACATTTTACAAGCTTGTTTGCAAGAATGTCATGGGGAACCTTGTCAAAGACCTTACTGAAATCAAGGTATACGATATCCACAGCGTTCCTTTCATCTACCAAGCTGGTAATTTTATCAAAAAAAGAGATCAGATTAGTCTGGCATGACTTGTTTCTCTGAAACCCATGTTGACTATTAGTGATTATGGCATTGCCTTCTAAATGTTCACAGACTCTCTGTTTAATGATCTGCTCTAGAATCTTCCCTGGTATTGATGTCAGACTAACTGGACGATAATTGTTGGGATCCTCTTTTTTCCCCTTTTTGAAGATGCGGACAACGTTTGCCCTCCTCCAGTCTGCTGGGACTTCTCCTGTTCTCCATGAATTCTCAAAGATTATTGCCAATGGCTCTGAGATTATATTTGCCAGCTCTTTTAATACCCTTGGATGTAGTTCATCTTGTCCTGGAGATTTAAATTCATTTAGTTTAAGAAGGTATTCCTGTACTACCTCTTTGCTTATTCTGTGCTGGATTTCCCCTATTGTGTCCTCTGTTCCTTTATCCTCAGGTTGATCCCCCTTTTCCTTTTCTGAAAAAACTGAGGCAAAGAAGGTGTTGAGTAATTCTGCCTTTTCTCTGTCCCCTGTTAGCATTTTGCCATCTTCTCCGCAGAGTGGCCCCACCATTTCCTTCTTCCTCCTTTTGCTGTGGACATACCCAAAAAAACCCTTTTTATTGTTCTTAACCTCTCTAGCAAGCCTGAGCTCATTCAGCACCTTAGCTTTTCTGACTTTACTCCTACACGTGTTTGCTATCTGTTTGAATTCTTCTTTGGAGATTTCCCCCTTTTCCCATTTCCTATACATGTTCCGTTTAAAACTTAGCTCCATTGAAAATTCTTTAGTCATCCATCCTGGTTTCTTGAGACACCTCCCATTTTTCTTCCTCAATGGTATTGTTTGAAATTGTGCCTTCAGTATCTCCCTTTTGAGAAAGTCCCATCCATCTATCCATCCATCTATCTATCAGGATAGTTGAAGTCACCCATCACTACTACATCTCTCCTTTCTGCATGTGTGGTCATCTGTTCTAGAAAGGCATCATCCAATTCCTCCGTCTGACTTGGGGGTCTGTAGTAGAGTCCCACAGTAACATCCCTGTTGTTTCCCTCCCCTTTAATTTTTATCCAGATGCTCCCCACCTAGCTTCCAGTATTGATGTCATGGATCTCTTCACTGGTGTAAATATCCCTGACATATAATGCTATTCCTCCTCCTTTCCTGTTTGGCCTGTTTCTCTTATAAAGGTTATACCCCTCTATTCCTACATTCCAGTCATGAGACTCATCCCACCAGGTTTCAGTAATGCCTATTATATCATATTTGCTTTGTAGTGCTAGGAGTTCAAGTTCATCTTGCTTATTTCCCATGCTCTGTGCATTTGTTAAACCTGCTTGCAAATTCATTGCTAACCTGACACATCTCCCTTATTTTATCCATTTAAAGTTAATTGTTAGCCTCATTATCAATGATGTACTATTTTATTATCACTAAATTATGTTAAATGGTTGCAGAAATTGCACTGTATGCCAAGAAAGTGAGTAAACCAGTTAATGCCTGCAGGTATATTTCTAGATTAACTTTATATTAGTTTTCAGTTTTGTTAAAAGTTCTTAAATTTAGGAGAGTGACAGTTGGGAAGAGGCCTACAGTTCTGACACTTGACTGGCCAGAAATAATTTCTTCTTGATGGGGAATTTGATGCCACATTATAAATATATGCTTCTCTAAGAGTTTTTGCATGTTTTTTTTAAAAAAAGTATGTTTTTTCAAAAAACCACATCTACTTACATGTGTATGTTTTACTGTATTATAGGATTATACACACTTGAAACCCATGATTGGTGGGGCTCCTCGAAAATGGAAAACAAATTTACATCTTATTAATATATGCAAATGTGTTTTCCATTTTAGTGAACCAAACATGAAGTGGCCGTATTTTGTGATATGATGTTTTTACATTTTTTTGTAAACTGGCTTGGAGTCCTTGTAGCAAAGACAGCACTTTTTTCTTGTACCTTCAACTGATGAATGCTTTGAATCAGTGAAGACTTGTTAGTCAACAACCAATGGGTATATGAAAAATAGCTTCTCAGTTAATGCAAGGTAGTTTTAGCTGTAACGAAATATGACCTATGTGAAATAACAGACATGATTAAACTTGTTTTTCATAGCTCTAAGAATCAAAAACAAATGTATTGCTGTTCCACTTAGTAACGTTTATTGTAAGTTGGGACTTCTGGATCTCTTCACATAACACTGAAAACAATATACATCTCAAAAGCTGAAGAAAGATCACATCGGCATGTACTACGTGATTTCATAACTCCAAAGTAATTTATCAAAGGACTACTAGAAAGTGATCTAATAAATTGTTTTATTTGGGGAAAACATTTCTCTAAGCACCAGGATGAATACAGACAATTAAAGGGAAAAATAACCAAATTATGCCTTATTTGCTGAAACAAATTACCTTGGGGCTAATTCTGTTTTCAAACTGATGCTGGTGGGGGAGTTAATAAATCACTGTGCAATGGTATGATAGCTGGTTCTCCAGCAGAGGTTCTGGAGTCTTCAGCTTTCCTATTACCTTTAGTTGGGCTTCTAATATCCAGGGATTTCCAAAATAAGAACTGAACATTTTCTTATTAAAAATGAACTGACCATGTTATCTTTTGTTTGTCTTCAAATATATTGGGATGAGAAATTTCAGTCAAGTTATGATCATTCATCTCAGTCAGTTTATGTAGTCAGAAATATTAGTATTCAACCATTTCTGAGATTCCTCAAAACAATGAAAACAGTCCTGCACAAAGCTAGCTAGCTTGTAAGTATTCAACCCTCCACCAGGAAACTAGAATTATGTAGCCCAGGGGGAAAAAAAACTTTAAAAATTTGATTATGCTGGCTTTTCTACAAAAAACTCTTGGAACCCCTTCATGTCATTGGCTCTAAATCCTTACATTGTGCATATGTGGAACTATTATTGACATAGGAACTTTATCACATTTGATTAGTCAAACAATTTTAGCAGTCTTTTGGTCAGGTTTCACATTTATTCAGAAGGTAATACAACCTATAATGATAATTCATAAATTAGGAAAAACTATATTTACTTAAATAATGCACATTTGCTAATCATCCATGGGTGTACTAAGGAAATGGGAAAAAAGGAAGATGAAAGCTGTAAAGAACAAGGCTCCTTAAGCTGGAATTCTATACCCATTTAGTTTAGGGTAAGCTCCACTGCATTCAAAGAGACTTACTTCTAACAAAAGAATGCATAGGATTATCCTGTTTCAGTTTTTGGCAACAAAAATGGGGAGCTAAGAAAGGAATTAAAACATCATAAAATTTTACAGTTTGTCATGATCCTTGGATTCTCAAGAACGTAAGCCTAGGAAAGTCCCTCACATCAGCTTTAAACTATCTTTTAAACCTGTGGTGCCTATGACAAATTTGCTAGTGCGTATCCTTAGAAATCTTGTACACAAGTATAATTTTTTAATTTAATATTGGTAGGTAACAGTAACTTTTACAGAATAAAAAGCAAAAACCACAGTGAAAAATAATACAATCTTAAATAAATATAATGCCATACTGCCATTATTCTGATACAGAATTTTTGCATAGCAATATCAATATATTTACAGAACAAGAAGTCAGGTAGCTCAATTAAAAAGACTATCAGAGTTTTTTAAAAATAGAAAGTACCCTTCATACATATAGTTTCAGACAAGTTCCTAATTTATGCTAGATAAAATTCAAAACAATTCTTTCTCTTCTCATACTCATTATGTAATTGGTAAGATTCTTTACATCAAGGATAGAAACTCAGCCTGCTCTACCTGGGTTTTGTTGTCCTTCTGAAGCACCGTTCCCTCTCATATGAGAGGGGACAGGAGAGTGACTGAGCCATAGCTGGATGTCCTTCATTCCTTCTTCTCTGTATTATATTGTTGTACAATATAATACCAGTACTTAGTACTTCCAGAAAAATCTTGGTTCAATTGATGTAAACTGACACAGCAATTCTGAGTGTCCAGTGTGACCGGCTGAGTGACCTGCTGAGCACTCTTAAGAAAGCTAGATTTTAGGAGAGAAAAGCTAACTGTAATATTCCTTTAGTAGCACATGCCTGCAGTTTGTGACCTGTCAAGCTAAATTCAGTCCATATGCCATGCATTGGGACTGCTAGTTAGTTTCTTGATGCTGCTTTCTTCCACAGGGAAGAAAGCCAGGAAATTTAATGGGTGTCTAGCAGTCTCCCATACATGTCTGATGCATTCAGACTGACAGGTCATAAGCTCATATGAACAGCTCCACATAAATATCTAGTGAAAAAATCACCATGGCTGTTATCAAATATAGTATCTTAATAATATTAATGTTTACAAGGAGAGAATGTATGTTAGAGAATTTCCTCTGGCAAACAACTTTGTCACTATTACAAGGGTCTTAGTACATGAAATAAGCAATGCCACAAAACCCCTCACCATATATTTTGCTAAAAAAAGAGATCTTCATTTTTGAAGTCTGGTAAACATTTGTATTTGCTAGGTGAAATCCGGACACAAGCCAAGTTAGGTAAGCAAGGACAGCTGTGATGCATTCTCCTTCCACGAAAGGGAATCTGGAAACAAATATTTAAAATTAAATGAACACAAGAACACTTAGCGATAGGTAACTCCAGTGATCTCTGTAAACAATAAAGCTTCCACATTGATATCAGAGTGGTACATGAAGATTCCAAACAACTCTAATCTTCTTTCAGGCTGTCCTGCACCATCTCCTATACAGATGTTAATGTTTACAAAATGTGACACTAATCCTCCGTGCACTTAACCATAATTATTACAAAAATCATCATCATCACTGAGCAGCAACTCTGACACAGATGATCATGGAAGTATAGCTTCTGCCAATGGCCTAGTT
This sequence comes from Gambelia wislizenii, assembly GCA_030847615.1. Lineage (NCBI taxonomy): Eukaryota > Metazoa > Chordata > Lepidosauria > Squamata > Crotaphytidae > Gambelia > Gambelia wislizenii. The sequence continues at coordinate 68,001,434 of JAUMIR010000002.1, forward strand.
AAAAGTACAACAAAGTTGGTAGATGCTACCACATAGGCTACCTTGCATCACACTGGGCCAATAAGACCATCTATATACACCTTTCTGTCATATCTCTGGGGAAATTATTTCTAGTACTTTTCTAGATGCAACAGTCGATTTCAGCTATAATAATAGTAATAATAATAATAATAATAATAATAATAATTTTTACCCCGCCCCTCTATTAAAAACAATCAGGGTGGCTTACAACAATTAAAATGCAACAATGTTAACTAAAATCCCTAAGCACCACCCACCCCCATAAAAAGAGATTAAACTAGTATAAAATTAAAAACCACCTAACTAAAATCACATAAAAAACAAATACAAACAAGACCTTCCAATTCTACAATTCTATGATTCTAAGACTAAAAGAGGCCAGGAGAAGCAGCTCTTGAGGCCGGGATCTAATCAGGAAAGGCCTGCTGAAAGAGATCCGCCTTTAGTACTTTTTTAAAGCTACTGAAGCTCGTCATCTGACAGACCTCGTTCAGCAAGCCATTCCATAATTTGGGGGCGATTACCGAAAAGGCCCTCTGGGAGGTTGCAGACTAAATTTTTGTGGCTGAAGCAAATTCCTCCCAGAGGATTGGAGTGCGCGGCGAGGATTGTATGGGAGGAGGCAGTTCCGAAGATAAGGTGTACCCCTGCCATTTAGGGCTTTAAAGGTAATAACCAACAACTTATACTGGGCCCAGAAACTGATAGGCAGCCAGTGGACAGATTTTAATACTGGAGTTATATGGTGTCTCTGAGATGTTCCCGAGACCACTCTGACTGCCATATTTTGTACCAACTGAAGTTTCCAGACCAAGCACGAGGGTAGCCCCACGTAGAGCACATTGCAGAAATCTAGACAAGAGGTTACCAGCGTGTGCACCACAATCTCGAGGTCCCTTACTTCCAGGAAAGGGCACAGCTGGCTTATCAGCTGAAGCTGATAACAGGAGCTCCTGACCGTCGCATTCACCTGACTAGTAATTTGAAGCGATGAGTCAAGGAGCACCCCCAGACTGCGAACACAGTCCTTAACGGAGAGCATGACCCTGCCCAGGACTGGAGGTTGCAACCCAACTCCTGGTTTCAGGGCCACTACCGTGAGCACCTCTCTTTTGTCCGGATTTAATCTCAATCTATTTTTCCTTATCCATCCTATTACTGCTTTAAGAGAGTCATTAAGAGGAGAGACGTCATTGGAATTCAAGGCTGACGATCGGGACAAAGAGAAAGAGATCTGGGTGTCATCAGTGTACTGATAACATCCAGCCCCTTAACTCCGAATAATCTCACCCAACGGCATCATATAGTTTTAAACAGCACCAAGGACAGGATGGCGGAATGCCACAAGTAATCTCCTTTCTGCTAGAGCAGCTGTCCTCGAGCAGCACCCTCTGGGAGATGCCTGAGAGGAAGGATCAGAACCACTGGAGCACAGTGCCTCCAATTCCTAACCCACGCAGGTGATCCAAGAGGATGCTATGATCTATCATATCGAAAGCCGCTGAAAGGTCTAGAAGCACCAACAGGGTCACACTACCCCTGTCGATGCTTAGACGCAGGTCATTGGTCAAGGCAACCATGGCAGTCTCAACTCCAAATCCCATCCTAAAGCCAGTTTGAAATGGGTCTAGATAATCGGTTTCATCCAAGCCCACTTGGAGTTGAAGAGCAACTGCCCTCTCAATCACTTTGCTCAAGAATGGTAACATAGAAACTGGCCTATAGTTGTTCATGTCCAGGGGATCCAGGGAAGGTTTTTTCAGGAATGGCCTAACCACTGCTTTCTTTAAACAGGATGGAACATACACCCTTCCCACTCTACCAAGTAGCTTGCCCACGTCCTCGGTACTCACAAAAAAGAAAAAAAAGAAAACAAAGAAAACAAACTGAATATGAGAGACTTAGAAATGGACACTCTTCTTCATCAGAGTTGTATGGTTGCTCAGGGCCTTAAGAATACAGTCATCCATTCACATTCACGGAGGTTAGGTTCCCCAGACCCCCGCGAATAACAACTGCCCTCCCCTCCCCCACCAAAGTGACCACGGGGCCTCCAGAGGCCCTATAGTCACTTTCCCCCGCCTCCCCCTCCCTCCCCAGGCCTTCATGTGGCCACCGGAGCGCCTCCGGGGGCTCCGTGAAGGCCTCCCCAGCCCTCCCCACTCCCTCCCCAGGCCTTCATGGGGGCTCTGGAGCGCCTCCGGGGGATCCGTGAAGGCCTTCCCGGTCCTCCCCACCCCCTCCCCAGGCCTTCATGGGGCCTCCGGAGCACCTCTGGAGGTCCCGTGAGGCTTCCCCGGCCCTCCCCACCACTCCCCAGGCCTTCATGTGGCCACCGGAGCGCCTCCAGGGGCTCCGTGAAGGCCTCCCCAGCCCTCCCCACTCCCTCCCCAGGCCTTCATGGGGGCTCTGGAGCGCCTCTGGGGGATCCGTGAACGCCTTCCCGGCCCTCCCCACCCCCTCCCCAGGCCTTCATGGGGCCTCCGGGGTGCCTCCAGAGGTCCTGTGAAGGCCTCCCCGGCCCTCCCCACCCCTCCCCAGGCCTTCATGGGGCCTACGGAGCGCCTCCGGGGGCTCCGTGAGGGCCTCCCTGGCCCTTCCCTCCCCCTCCCCAGGCCTTCATGGGGCCTCCGGAGTGCCTCCGGGGATCCCATGAAGGCCTCCCCAGCCCTCCCCACCCCCTCCCCAGGCCTTCATGGGGCCTACGGAGCGCCTCCGGGGACTCCGTGAGGGCCTCCCTGGCCCTCCCCTCCCCCTCCCCAGGCCTTCATGGGGCCTCCGGAGCGCCTCCGGGGATCCCATGAAGGCCTCCCCGGCCCTCCCCCCTCCCGCCCAAGGCCTTAACAGGGCCTCCAGAGGCCCAGTGTCGCTGCTTTGGGGAGGGCGGGGGCCCTTCCAAAACCCGCGAATATTCAAAACCGCGAATGCCAAGTTCGCGAATGCGGAGGGGCAACTGTATTATAACTTAACTGATGCACAGTTAGAATGCCTATGGCTTAATCTAGTATGAAGGGAGGGAAGCCTTTCAACTTAGGCTTCTCCTTGCAGACCGAGTTTAAATACAGAGGTATGACAGCAAGGGAAAACTGAAAATGTCTTCTTCATACATAATCTGCAATCAAATGGTGAATTTCAGCATTTGGCACTTTGAATAGCTGATAACTTCTAAAGATATTACTTAAAGGAAATTGAAATCCTGAATACATTAGCCATTATAGTTTCACAGCTTGCAGAATTGCTTAATATTAGAGCACAGTAAATGGTTTCACAACTAAAGCCATAAATGGCACAAAGGGATGCCATTAGTTTCAAGACAATCATCATTGACATTTTGTCCTTCTGGAATGGAAGCTAATAGACAAATGTGGCTCTCTAGATGTTGTTAGAGTATAACTTCCATCAGCCCTACCAGCATACTCACTATATGCTGGTAGGTCATGGTAGTTGCAGTCCAACATCTTGATGGACACAGGAGTACCCCTCCCCCACCCAGAGATGTATAAAAAGAAGATCTGGATGTCTTCTGCAGTGGCACAATATCATGAAGAATCAAATTATTCCCACTGTAGGCAGCACTTTAGTAGTCAAAACCTTAATTTCTGAAAGAAAGATTCCAGATCGAAGGTCCAGGTGGGAATGTGTCATCTGCTATAGAAGGAAGTGCTGTTCTATCATTATAAGCATGTATAGAAACAAAGGGGTTGTCTAAACGGTGAAAATAAACCTCATGTAATTCGCTGGGGATATGATTTGTCTAAATGGGATCCCGCATCAATCCAAAGTATTTGGAAGGAGGAGAGGCCCCAAACAGCAAAAACAAAACTGGAAAAGCTGTCAGGGCTTTTCCTGCACTTTTTTAAAAACAGTGAGGGGGTGCACATTCCTGTTTCTTAGGACAAGCAATTCACTTTGAATCGCTTTCCCATACAAGAGGATGCACAAAGCTGATTGGCCAGGTGAATGTGGGGGATGGGGTTGCTAACAGGGCAAGCACCCACTGCTGCCATGCTGAATTTTTGCCTTAGTGAGCAATCTCTAAGGCAATAAAATGGGGTGGGTTTTTTTTCTGTCCTTTTTATCTTGAAAACTTGCTCGATCACTCTAGTGCACCTTAGACAACATTAAAAAAAAGTTTGGCGGCGGTGATGTTCTAACGCAAGTAAAACACTCATGGCTGTCATCTGGCATGCGAAGCTTATGGGTGCTTCTGGGGCCAAAAACACTGTCATGACAAGTGGCTGCTGCTGTGAAATGCCATTACTGTGAGGCACTGCGTTTTCCCCCCTCCTCGTATAGACTAGCTCAAACCTTAGTTTGTTGATGGCAAGGAAAGAGACTCTGCAAGCTCCATGATTCCTTTTAAATTATATATACAGTCATCCCTTGACATTCGCAGGGGTTAAGTTCCCCAGACCCCCGCGAATGTGAAAATTCCACAAGTAACGATTGCTTTCCCCCTCCCCTGCCAAAGTGACCACGGGGGCTCCGGAGGCCACATAGACGCTTCCCCCGCCTCCCCCTCCCTCCCAAGGCCTTCACGGGACTCCGGAGACCCTCCCGAGGCTCCATGGAGGCCCCCCACCTCTCCCTCCTCCCCCAGGCCTTCACGGAGCCTCAGAAGGCCCCGTAGAGGCCTCCCCGGCCCTCCCCCTTCCCACCCAGGGCCTTCACAGGTCCTTGGAAGGCTCCGTGGAGGCCTCCCTGGCCCTCCCCCTCCCTCCCAGGGCCTTCACGGAGCCTCGGAAGGCTCAGTGGAGGCCTTCCCGGTGCTCCCCCCTCCCACCCAGGGCCTTCACAGGGCCTCCGGAGGCCCCATGTCGCGGTTTTGGGAGGGAGGGGGGACCTCCCAAAACCACGAATATGCAAAACTGTGAATGCTAAGTTCGCAAATGTGGAGGAGCAACTGTAATTCCATACTAGTTTCTTTAAAGAAAAAGCATGGACAGAGCTATAAGATGATGGCACTAAACGGGCATGGTAAAAAGGAGATATTTATACATAATTGCAAGAGATTATTTCTACCTGCTTCACTAACAATGCCTAGGATAGTTGTGATGTCCAGCCAGGACTGTTTGAATCTCTCCTGCATTTTCCTTTGTTTAGTTCAAGCCTTAATATGTCTGGGCATAGGAATGTTTCATTGTATTAGAGTTGTGGGAGGAGCTGAAGAATCCCCCTGCTTTTTTCCAGGTTTGGTTTGTCCTTCCCCGCAAGCTCTGTTTAGCTAGAAGTTTCTTAGTTTTTTGCTCAGTCTTTGCTGTGAGCCTGCAGGGAGCTGTTTTATTGGTGGCAAACAGGCCCAAACAGCCGGGAAGGGCATTTCTTACACCATTTAGCCAAATTAGTTGCCAACAACAAATAAGTCAAAGGAATCAGGAGCTGAAAGACCCTGCACCAACTCCATTGAGTGAGGAGATCAAACCAAGATCAAACCCAGAGAGATGACACCCTGAAGATTGCTGAAACTCAAACTGTAAAGTACCTTTTATTTCAAGCTTTTAGAGCTGGGGAGGAGAAAGCCCTTTACTTTTGTTTTTTAAAATAAACTTATCCTTTTTTGAACTTTATATTCAGCACCAGAGTCTTTTTGAGTAAAAGAGTTTGGTCTCACCAGGGTACTGGCGTTGCACACCCAAACCTGCCACCACCTTTAGTTGGATGTATTTTCACAATAGTGGAGATTCAGATTTGGATTCCATCAGGTAATAAGTATTCCCATAAGAAGAGTATGAATAGGATAATCAAAAATGTGTTTTAAAGTTTTAATTCAATAGGTTAGATCTACATTCCAGACTGTGAAAAAATCCATATGGCATTTGAAAGATCAATAATGTGTACATACGGCTGTTCGGATACATTTGTGTCTTTTGGAAGGGGGGGCTAGCAAATCCCCCACAAAGTCCATGAATTCGGAGTTCGGGAGAAACAGCGGATCTCGACAAAAAATACGTACTATTATTCAAATGTTTGATCGTTTGTACGCCCCCGTTCACACACATACGAACAGGCAGTGTAATCTGATTGGCTGGCCAAGCAGAGGGGGCGGGGTTAGCAAAAAGGGGAATTGGGAGCGGCTGCCATGTTGGATTCCTGGCTAAGTGAGAGTCCAATAAGTCCATGAAACTGACATTTTTATGTTTCTGCTTTTTTATTTCATGTTGTAAATACGGAAAAATGATTGTCTGCATCACAGGGAGAGTTTTAAATTTAAAAAAAGTGGTGGGAGATTTAAAACCGCAGCTTGAATTGCTCGCTCCAGCCAGCTGGGCAAAGGGGGTGTCATACAGAGTTTGGGGAGGGTAAAAATCATGTAGGCAGATTGCACGTATTCAAACAGCTGCCTTTTCAAAAATTTTTACCCCCAAAACAGATTTTTGTTTCATTGTGTAGACGGGGCCTAAGTTCATTAAACTTAGTTAAATAATGGCACAAGTTAGTCATAACTTCAATACCATTGGTCTGAGTTGGTGTTAACGTCAACTAACATAGTCTGGATCCAATGTCAAGAATTTATTTACTTAAGTAGACTTGTTCAGTGGCCTGCAGTAGGGTCAGTCCTCAGAATCCCTTTGATTAATACTGTGTACATTTATATACAAGAAACATACCACCAGTGCCATAGATGTGGCTGGAACAGACTGTGAAAACATGGTTTAGAGCAGCACTGTCTTTATGGTCTATTATGTATTTAATAGGTTTAAAAAGAATTCTGTCTTTTCAAATGAGGAGCTGTGAGTGTCTGAACAATTTCCCCACTACCTCCTAATACCTCCAAGAATCAACAGCATGACTTGAGTTACCACAGGTTACTTAAAGGAGACAAGAGTAAAAATGGCATGCAAAATACTGCATATACTCTATGATACAGATGAACTTTTTTTTACCTTAGCTCTTTTACAGAATAATACTGACAGTAATATATTTATTTGCGTATGTTCTTATGACGTTATTTCCATAAAAAGACAACTTCCTGGATAATATATACCTTCCTACATTCTTGCAATGGGTACTATTTTATGCAGTCTGACTTACAACAAAATGTATTCACATTTCCTTCTACCCCGTCAGTTACAGTATCACATGAGATACCAGAATAACACACTCACTTTGTGACTCAACGGATGACAGTCCTCTCCCAAGTCGCCCATTGGTGTACACATTCGAAGACTTCGAATCCAGAGACTAACAGCACAGCACATGCCTCCACCACACTGCAGATCTCTGTCACAAGCCTTAAATGCATATAACAAATAGACACAGAGTGTTAGATAAACAAAATTACTAAAAATACCCAAGATTGTCCCATTACTTTCACATATATCTAAAAGCCTGCATTTTAAAGAGTGTTCTCACAAGGAGATTCCAAGATTTAGACTAAAAAAAAATCTGACCAACTGTCAGTATCTTTAAACAATGAAATTATTTTTTTCAACTAAGAATTTTAAATGCAGTGATTTAGACTTGTTGGATATTCTTTTAAGCTCAAATTCAACAGTCTACTCTAATTGAGATTAACAATGGACTTTAGGCCATAATTATTTAATTTCTGGCAATCTGAATGAGCAGTATTCAAAGAGCTTTCCTTAATTTGGGTAAAGTAAACCTAGCATAGAGCCAGTTTAAGTCAGTCATATGGGGCTGGTCAAATAAATGCACTTCAAAACTGTACCTTCTGTTGGATCTAGGCCACAACATTATTTGATATTGTGACTATGGCCAGACAGAATAAGGGGATTAATCAATGACTATTTTATTTTCCAAAAAAATATCCATGACAACAGATTTTAAATTAGCTCCTACATCACAGAAAAACACACCAGATAGCATTTTCATAAAAATGAATCCAGAATTAGGTAGGATCCATTCATTGGAGGCTGGGTGCTCATTCTGCAGTGGCAGGATAGATCCTTGCATCGTTTCATGTAGTAGACAAATAGCTAGCTGTTTGTGATTTTGTTGTTGTTGCCCTAAAAAAAAAAAGGTCTCTTTGTCAACAGTAAGATAATCAGAATGCCTCCAGCCAGTTATGGGGGACGGTTTCCTCAGGAAAAATCCCCTCTCTTTTTGGCCTGCCAAACTATGATTTTTAATAGTTGAAAAGCTCTTTTAAATTTTTGATATTCTTACAGCTATCTTAGGTCTTGTCTATACGAGGGGGAAAAACTATGAACACATCCTAAAAGGCAGGCGTTCGCAACAAGGCGACATGTCTACATGGCTAAAAGAGCCCCCGTAAACTCTGCATGCCCCCCTAGTCAGATGCTGGCCGTGAGTGTTTTATTCACGATTTTAAATCTGCCTCCGCCAATTTTTTTAAAAAATAACCATTTCCCAAGGTGCACACAAGCAAAAAAAAAAAAAAAAAAGTATAAGATCACCGTTTGATCAATTTACTGGACCCTTGCTTAGCCAAAACTCCAACATGGCGACCACAGCTGCTTTCCCTCTTTGCTAGCCCCACCCCCTGTGGTTGTCCAGCCAATCAGCTAACACTGCCGGCTCATATCTGTGCAAACGTGCTTGTTCAAATGGTTGCACATTCAGAAGTCATATGGAGCTTTTCAGAAAATCCATATGAAGCCCCAGATGTGGCACACATGGACTTTGCAGTGGATTTTGCTGCCCCCTTTCTGAATGACACATATTTGTGTGAACGGCTGTTTGAATGGATTGCCGTACATTTGCATCTTGTTCGTATTATTTTGACTGTATAGACAGGACCTTAATTGTCTAGAGAACAAAGTGATGAAAATGTCGTATTTTGTTGCCATGTATACTAATTGTATGCTCTTTGTTGCCATGTTTACTAAAACATATTTTACAGTGGGAAAAACATCTGAAAAATCATTTGTAGAGATTTGCTGAAGACAAAGATAATGAGAGTTGGCTGGGTAATTATGATATCGAAAATGTGAATAACAAATATGACTTTATACAAAAACTTTCTTAATGAAATCAAGGAACTACTTGTTGGAGTCCTATACCCACTTACCTGGGAGCAAATGCCACTGAATGCTAAGAGAATTACTTCTAAGTAGACTCTGATGTCAGATTATTAACTTTACTTTTTTGATACCATTTTTATTTCAAGTACTAAAATAGCAAAATAGTCTGGTGAAGAATGGCATCATAAATAAGCAGACTCATAAGTATGAGTCTATAAGCAGATAACAGCTCTGAGGGAAACATTACTGTCCTCTGAAACAAATCTGCACTCCGGAAGATTTCATTATGAATATAATTATATTATACTCCACTGCTTAAACAGTATGTAATTTGAGTAATGATGGTGGTTATCATAGTAGACATTTAACATATTGCTGTGGTTTGAGAAAATATTACCCAGACTAGGTTTGGATAATTTGGATATTAACTGGACTGTAATTTTGATACCCTTACTTTGATAACCTTACTTTCTTCATAGATCTATATCTCAGATAACTTCATAATTTTGTAGAAACTTCCATTCTATTTATTAACTTAAGTTGCAGGGCAGAGTTAAGGGCCCTCTATATTGCCTAGGGAGTACAGTGTATACATAGTTGAGTGCAGTAAGTGCCTTTTTGTTGATAAAAACAAAGTTCAACTCTGTACTCAATGGCTAGTTGACATTAGATTTTTCCACTTCAGCGAGTATCCAGCTAGGTACTTTGGAAAGGCAATAGATCGGAACATTGTGAAGGTCCTTTTCTGCAGTTATGGGAAGGGAATTCTCCATGCTGGGTCTAGCTCCTCCCTTGTGCTTCATAGGCAGGGAATATGTTAATCATCCTTACCACCCTAAGAGGGAAGGCAAGTCCCACCTTTCCAGTGATGATATCACAGAGCCCTGGAACAAAAAGCATACCACCAATGGCTTAACACATAAACTATCCACCAACCAGAAAACAAACTTTCATGGTGAATACCAATGTTATGTTTCCCTGCAGTGTGGGGAGGCAGTCTTTCATGCTGGGGCCTACACCAACAGTCACTTCACCATCTGGGTGGGTAATTCTCCAATTACAATGACCAAAGCTAGCTATGGTTGCCTCCTGTGGAATCCTGGGATTTGCAGTTTAGGGAGGCAAAGTTAGCATTCTCAGCCAGAGAGCGCTTAGGCTTCACTAAACTACAAACCCCAGAATTCCACAGAAGGCAACCATAGCAGTTAAAGTGGAACAATAGTGCTATAACAGTATAAGGTTCTAGATCAATTCAATACAAAGCCTTAACCAACAAGACAAGGTGGAAGAGGCCACCCACTGACCTTGAGAATTTTCTTGAAAAGAGACAAACAAAAATTCAAATTCACAAAAGTTTTTTGTTCTAAGGACTTTTCAGATGGGGACTTTCACCCCATTCCTGTCTCACAAAGCACCCTCCCATCCCACTCCCATCCCTGCCATGGAATAAAGGTAAAGTTTTCGCACACCTAACTTTTTCCATGACAGGAATGCCCTCCCCTTCCCTTGGCTTGCCGGAAGTGAGTGCAGCTGTCATAAAGCTGCATTCACGTCCCGTAAATGAAATCCCACTTGTTCTCATGAGAGAATGGTGGCACGGGAAATTTAAATAAAACTAAAAATAGAAGTCAAAAAAGAAAACCAAGCCCCAAAACACTCTAAAATTTTTACAAGTAACCTGGGGCGGGGGGTAAAGGGTTCAACTTACCTCCTTATCCTGATCACACCCAAAGTGTCCGGCACAGACCTCCCCCCATAAGTTGGCATCGTGCCAGCAGAATGGGAGAGGAACGGGGCACCTTTCAGACCACCCATGATTCCATGACAGAAACTGAATGGGTGGTCTATTGATGATGTTTCCCCATGATTGAAATATCATGGGGTCAGCACGGGAGCAGCATGGGACGGGGTTGACGTTGTCCGAAAGGGAAGCCCTTTCTCGACCCTGTTCTGTGCCTGCAATGGACTTTATAGCCCATTTGATAATGTCCTAAGTAAAATTTAAGAACACTATACACATTCGGTCTGTGCCACTCTTTCTCCTACAGTGCTTAGGCAGAACAATCTCCTGAGACCAATGGAATACTGAATTCACTTTAGGAACAAAAGGGAGCTCTAATTGGAGAACCACTCAATCCTTATGAAAAACACACAACTCCTTATGAACTGACAACACCTTCAGTTCAGAGACTTTGCAAGCAGATGTAATAGCAACCAAAAACAAACTTTCAATGTAAGAAATTTCAAGTCCACTGATCTCAACAGTTCAAAAGGAGCCTTCAACAAAGCCCCCAATTATCACATGCAGATTCCAAGAAGGGAAACAATGTACCTCACCTGGTACACAGAGAACTCCCTTCAAAAAAAACTGCAGATGATGATGGGATGTGAGTGGTATTTCCCTGTTTCCCTTTTAAAATGGAACCCAAGGCAGACACATATCTCCTAAGGATGTTGGTACTGAGACCTTTATTCAATCCCACCTGCAAGAAGGGCAAAACCAACGTACTGAAACCAACTGAGGATGCACCCTTTTATGGCTGCACCATTTAAAGAAAGTCCTCCAGGTAGACTCATACAGATACTTAGCGGAAGGTCTCCTAGCTATGAGGCTGGTGTGAATAACATCCTCATCATTACCCCTCAGCCATTAACCTTTCCCGCTCAACCTCCAGGCATGTAACTGTAACCAACCTGGGTTGGGATGCAGAGGACCTTTTTGATATATCAGGTCCAGCCAAGCTAGTTAGAAACCAACTCTCTTCAACCTGCATGCTGACTGTTTCTGAAAACCACAGCTGACAAGGCCACCTGGGTGAACAAACTAGCAGATCATCGAGATTTGGGTTAATATGCACTCCCCCACATTCTCAGATAAGCCACTAGAAAGACTAACACCTTTGTAAACACCCAAGGAGAAGCCAAGAGACTGAAGGGCAGGGGCCTATACTGGTAGTATCTTCACGTAAGCAAACCTGAGGTACTTCCTATGAGCAAAGTGAGCTGGGAAGTGCAAATACACCTCTTAGAGGTTGAGGGATGCCAGATAATCCCCACTCTCACACTCTTTCCAGACTCAACCAAAAGGCCTCCATGCAGAACTTCTGCTTGAGCACAAATTGATTGACCTTGAAAGAGAAACAATAATAAGTGGAGTGGAGAGGTATAATAATAATGATCATCATCAGTATAATATAATATAATAATAATTGGAGTGGAGGGGGATAATAGTGGCTCTGGCAACTCTGAGGGGTGTTGTTGTCTAGCTCGAGGTCTGGGAGAACTCCTGCTGTCTAAACTGGGTTTGAAAGGGTCAAAGTACTGTGCCCTAGAATGAAGTGGCTTAGAATCATAGAGTTGGAAGAGACACAAGGGCCATCCAGTCCAACCCCCTGCCATGTAGTAATATGCAATCAAATCATTCCCGACAGATAGCCATTCAGCCTCTGCTTAAAAACCTCCAAAGAAGGAGACTCTACCACACTATAAGGCAGTGTATTCCACTTCCAAACAGCTCTTACTGTCAGAAAGTTCTTTCTAATGCTTAGGTGGAATCTTTTTTCCTGTAGTTTGAACCCATTGCTCTATGTCCTGGTTGTAAGGCCACCCAAGGATCTATGCTGCCTGAGTCCAAAGTTGGCCTTATGTTTTAATCCTAAAAACACAAGAAATGCTCTTCGAAACCACCACCACTCACTGACTTAATCAGTCCTTTCCACGTCTAGGCAGTGAGAACGAGACATCTGTATTAAATAAAACAATGATAACCCCTTTCTGTAATCTAGAGAAAGTTCTGATAGCTGACCAGAAGCAGGCAATTCATGGCAGATTAGAAAGTAACAGAAAGCTTTTATTCAATTCTAGGAGTCTATGTTACTTGAGAAGGCAAAACGTTTCCAGGTTCAACTTAAGGCTTATACAGTATACATTCATTCAGAGCACTTACAAAATAAATCATACTCTAATGCAACCTAACTAAACAGTTCCCTATCTACTAATCTAAAGTAACTTTCAGTCTCTGGATGGAATTCAGAGTCCTTTTGGATCCTCTTGAGACCTTTGGGTAAGATTGGCTCCCCCCAACCTTTTGTTATCACAATTTGGTATCTTGTAATTATTCCATAGCTTTGTTCCATTCTCTGGTCTCTCTGCCATGGAGCTCAGCCAAGAGGCCCTAGGCCATCCTTTAACTCAGCTTCTAGGCCATGTGTTCAACTCAGAACAAAGGAAGGAGAAGAACTTTTAAAAGTCCTTTGTGTTGATCCCTCATTGGCTCTGTCTTTGCCAATCAGAGAGGATTATCTTAATCAAGTGATGTGACATCAGGTTTATTCAATGAGGTTCTCCCACCCTCTTCCCATTTCCAAATAAGGAGTAAAAGTTACCAGTGTTGTTCCTGTGAGTTTGTGATGGGATTCCATGATGACTTGCAGGTCATCATGACAGTCCTAGTCTCTGGAGCCACAATAAACAAGGTTGCCCCATCCTCAGTATGACATCCCTTCAAATATTTAAACATGGCTATCATGTCACCTCTCAACCTTCTCTTCTCCAGACTAAACATGCCCAGCTCCCTAAGCCGTTCCTCTTAGGACTTGGCTTCCAGACCTACCACCATTTTGGTTGCCCTCCTCTGGACATGTTCCAGCTTCTCAATTATCTTTCCTGAATTGTGGTGCCCAGAACTGGACACAGTATTCCAGGTGAGGTCTGACCAAAGCAGAATAGAGTGGTACTATTACTTCCCTTGATCTAGCCACTATACTTCTATTAATGCAGCCTAGAATTGCATTGGCTTTCTTAGCTGCTGCAGCACACTGCTTACTCATGTTCAGCTTGTGGTCCACTAAGACTCCTTGATCCCTTCTGCATGTACTGCCATCAAGCCAGGGGTCACCCATCCTATATCTGTGCATTTCATTTTTACTGCTCAAGTGTAGTATCCTACATTTCTCCCTGCTGAAATTTATTTTGCTAGTTTTGGCTCAGGTTTCTAATCTGTTGAGGTCATTTTGGATTCTGATCCTGTCCTCTGGGTTATTAGCTACCCCTCCTAATTTGGTATCATCTGCAAACTTGATAAGCATACCCTCTATTCCTTCATCCAAGTCATTGATAAAGATGTTGAATAGGACTGAGCCCAGGAAATAACCCTGTGCTGCCCCACTAGTCACTTCTCTCCAGGATGCAGAGGAGCCTTTCTTGACTACCTTTTGGGTTCAGTCAGTCAACCAATTACAAATCCACCTAACAGTTGCATTGTTTAGCCCACATGTTACTAACTTTTTTGCAAGAACATCATGGGGGACCTTGTCAAAGGCTTAACTGAAATCAAGATACACTACATCCACAGCATTCCCTTCATCTATCAGGTTTGTAACTCTATAAAAAAGGTAAGATTAGTCTGGCATGACTTGTTTTTGAGAAATCCATGTTGACTTTTAGTGATCATAGCATTCCTTTCTAAGTGCTTACAGACTGTCTGTTTAATGATCTGCTCTAGAATCTTTCCTAGTAGTGATGTCAGGCTGATTGGGCGGTAATTATTTGGGTCTTCTCCCCCACCCTTTTTTTTAAAGATGGGGACAACACTTGCCCTCTTCTAGTCTGCTCGGACATCTCCTGTTCTCCAGGAATTCTCAAAGATTATTGACAGTGGTTCTGAGATTACTTCTGCCAGTTCTTTTAATACCCTTGGATGAAATTCATCTGGCCCTGGAGACTTGAACTCATTTATACTGGCCGGGTATTCCTGAACTAGCTCTTTATGAATTCTGTGCTGTATTTCCCCTACTGTAGAATCTGCTCCATTCTCCCCAAGTTGAGCACTGGTCCCCCTATGAGAGAAGACTGAAGCAAAGAAGGTGTTAAGTCATCCTGACTTTTCTCTGTCCCCATTAGCGTTTCACCATCTTCACCATGCAGTGGCCCTACCATTTCCTTGTTCTTCTATTCCTTTTTAGTCAATGATGGTAGAGCTTTCTTTTAATCTTTGGTTTCCACCAACACATCACCCAGGGCATCCCCAAACAATTTAGCTCCCTTAAAAGGACAGGTGGCCAAATCTGCTTAAGATTTGCTGCCAGCATTCCAATTTATTAGCCATAATTGATTCCTGGCAGCAATATCAGCTGCCATAACCTTAGAGGCAAACTGAACCAAATCCAGATTGGCATCAGCTATAAAGCCCAAAGCCTTTGTCAACTCATTAACTCCCTGAATGAGTTTAGTTTCACCCCTTGGGATCAGTGGTATCAGCCCACCTAATGCCTTAGCCCACCTAATAATGCCTCTGGCGCCACATTCTTCAGGCTCCCCCACAGTGCTGCTTAACCCCACCCAGGCTGATAAAGAAGGTGGGGAAGGAGGGAGGGTTGCCTTTCCTTCTCCAGTTTTGGTAAGGGAGAGCTAATGGAGTAGGAGCGCTGCTTCCAGAACCTACCACACCAAGAGGGGCTTTTAACGTCTGATTCTTACCCAGCTTGTGCGGGCAATTAGCTAACACACATTGGAAACTGTTTAATGCAGTGTAGATATGTAAATAGCTATTGCTTAAAACAATTTGTAAGACGCTCTGATAGCCTTGTGGCTGAAGAGTGGGGTATAAATAAATAAAAAATAAAATAAAATAAAAACTGGGTCCCATATAGAGTCAGGATGTCATGGCCAGACAGGCTGAGGACTTGGAGGACTCAGAGGACAAGGAAGCTGAGCCAGCTCCAGCAGAGCTGACTGAGCCAGAACCTAGCTCTACTATGCCAACTGCAGCAAAGCCCATGACTCAGCAGCCTAGTCTTCCCCCAGCATAGGTTCCAGGCCTGGGAGACACAGAGGAGCAGGACAAGGAGGTACCTACCTTCAGCTAGGGAAGGACAGAAAAAGCATGCCTCTGGCGATCCTGGAGATTACATGAGAAATGCTCAGCAATCACCAAACAGCTGTGAGTAGGAGCTGGGCCAATATAAACAGCTGTGAGACGCCGAGCTTCTTTGTCAGAGTCTGTGTTCCCTCGTGAAAGCATCTGACTCGGACTCCCTTGTTGCCTGAAATCTTGCCTCCTAGACCTCGGATTGATCTGGAACTCTTGACCTTGGGCTGGACTCGCTGACCTGCTTTCTGAAACTCTTGACCCTGGACTGGACTCACTGACTTGCTCTCTGGACACCTGGACCTTTGGTTTGCCCCCTACTTTTGCTAATTGGACATTGAACTGGTACGGTGCTTCAGAATTATTTTCGTGTTGCTGCAAAGCCTTGCATTTTGCGTATATCATTCTTATCAGCGCTTTGGTTGGCTGCTTTCCCAGACAGAGGTTGCTTTCCCTGCCTTTCCCCCCCTCCTCCTCCCTTCCCCGCCCCCAGGCTGCATTCTCCTTTTTTCTCATTTATATTCTTTTCCCTATCTGTATTTGTACAGATGTAGACATTTTAAGATCAGGAATGAAATTTATACTCCCCTAATCCTAAATATGCTCCCTCTTGCATTTCTGAAAGGAGAGGAAAACATTTGTTTGTTGTATGCTCCTAAGTTTTATCCCTGACTTATCCACGGATCTTAGCAAAGTCCATAATCTTGGCCCCAAAACTTGCCCTCGACTTACACAAGAGTTGACTTAAACATATTTGGTGGTTTAAATCAGTCCTTCTTAAGCTATCTGGTGTGAAGAACCATCAGTGTTCCCACTTCCTCAATGTGTTGGGGAGTGGCACTATATTTGTGACCATTAGTTGCAGCTTTTTCTTTCTTTCCTAGAAACACTCAAGGGGCCATCAGCCAATGGCGGTCACACCAACATCACAGGGCTCTAAATAACATTATCTGATTTTGCACCTTTGGTTTAAATGTTATATTCAAGCACACTGGCATACATTCAAAGTTTTAAGTGGAAATTATTTTGTTGGAATATCTATAATCATAGAATCAGAGTTGGAAGAGACCTCAAGGGCCATCCAGTCCAACCCCCTGCAATGCAGGAATATACAATCAAATCATTCCTGACAGATGCCCATCCATCCTCTGTTTAAAAACCTCCAAAGAAGGAGACTCCACCACACTATGAGGCAGTGTATTCCACTTCCAAACAGCTCCTTAATACTGTAAGGAGAATAGCAAATACTTCCTTATATTTGACCAAAAAAATTGACTACATCTGAAAGAATACTGTACTAATTTTTGTGGACACATTTCTAAAGCTATGAACTTGATATATATATATATATATATATATATATATCAACAATTTAACTTTTACTAAATTATAACTGTATAATCTTCAGCTTCACTGGCACGCTCTCTGTACTATTTATCTGTTCCATTTCAAGTTGAGGAAAAATCTGATTTAGTGCAACTAACTGAAGAGGGCCTAAATACCCTAAAGGCACCAGATCCCTTTTGATCTTGGAAGCTAAGCAGGGTCAGCTCTCGTTAGTACTTGGATGGGAGACCATTAGCAAATCCCAGGTGTTGTAGGCAATATTTCAGAGGAAGGAACTGGCAAAACCACCTCTGAGTATTTCTTGCCTAAGAAAACCCTATGGAATTCATGGGGTTGCTATAAGTTGACAGGCAGCTTGCAGGCACAGGCACACACACAACTGAACATTCTGTTTCAATAAAGGATGAGTGTGAGTCTGTGGACATGGGCTACTATAACATTTTGTCTTGACTACTTTCATTTGTGACTGATTGAGAAGCAAGAGATTTTGTGAAATAGAAACTAGCTTAACAGTGCATTCATCTGTTAGGCTGTTCCTCTGAGCACTAAGGTTAGTCAGTGCACCTTCTCAGAAGAATAATTAGAAACTTATCCTATACCCAGTCATCTGACATGACCGACTGTAGTACAACAGCCCAGATAATTATGGACAAATGTGCTTGTTTGTATGTATGTGTGTGTGGGGTGGTGGTGGAGAAAACATTTCCGTGGAAAAATAGAGGATTGAAAAAAAATCCACCATACATCTCTGATGGCTCCATCCTATGGAATCTTAGGGGCTGAAATTTGTTTGGGGACTTAGAAGTCCTTGGTACAGAGCTCTAGTGCTCATCTATGAAGAAGTCTCACCAGCTCACCAAACAACAAATCCCAGAATGGAGCCATGACAGTTAAAGTAGAATGACTCTGTTATATAAAGTAGCAGTATAGTGCAGATAACCCCTGGTGTCTGTACTGTTCCTTTCAGGATAACTTTTCATCTCTGTGCAACAGTTGCTGGGGAACTTCCCTAATTGCTGCTGCTGCTACTACTACTATTGTTGTTGTGGTTGTTAGTATTATTATACAACCTTACTCCCAAAATTAGGACTCACATGGGACTGAACTAACTACACATGATTTTAGATCTACTACATGTGGCATGTGAGGTTTTATTTTATTTTATGAATTCGGGTTTAATTTTTCATTGGAATCATAAGATCGAGGATAAGGTGTTTAATCTCTTATCTCTCCAGCTGAGGTTCTGATAAAAATCTCCCCCTTCCCCAATGCAGTTAGCATCGGAAAAAGCTCCCCTTGGCATACTGCAGGGATACAGACAATCAGGTGAAAGGGAACACTACACTTTGTTTGTCTATACATTGTAGTCCTAAATCAAAAACTCACACAAAGGAAAGTGATGCATTTAATGGCATGATGTTAGGCTTTTCACTCCTATTCTCACACCATAAGACAGGGGGAAAGGGCTTCAAAAAACTATTTCATTATAAAAAATAACAAATGAGCTTAGAAAACAAAAGCACACTTGCTGTGACCACAAACGTTATTCTAAAATTTCTAGTATTTTAATACTTTAATTTAATATTGGGAGTAGGCAGGCATTCTAGGATACAAACTAGTCCCCTGACAAATTCTTCCTTTCTCAACATGATGCTCCCATGTACAAAATTCACTCCTGCAAGCACCCCCCCATCACTGGATTTCTTCCTGTGTAAGACAGCAAAGATTGTATCATGTGCTCCTCCAATAAATATAGAGGTGTTGGTTTAGCACAAAGGGTGCCCATAATGGTACAAGTAGTATTGGTTAGAAGAACTAAAAATAAGATTGTCAGGGTAATCCTTTGCTTATACTGAGCCAGACCAGGTGCCAGCCATGGAAAGGATAATGTTGTATTAAGTACTTTTGAAGACAGACAATGCTGGTGCAGCATGTTAGATCCTAGGACTGATACTTGTACTACCCAATTCCTTTTATTCTTTCTGCCCATAATGTCAGCAGTGTATGTGAGAGACACTGAATACAATGTAAGTCCTTCAAATTGTTAGCCTCCATCCTGATTTTCCTCTTTCCACCAGGGTGACTTTAAAAATAAGCACCTATCTAAACAATAGAAGCAAATTACTGGAGGGAAGGGTGTTTACAGTGAAATGGTAAAATCAAGATCAAAGGCACAATAGATCCAATATAAAATGGACAAAAGATATTGGAAAAATGTGCACAATATAGCCAAAATGTTGTAAAGTTGTCTTTCAGTGTACTGTGAGAAAATTTAAGTGGTTCTCATTATTGTTCACTTTTAGAAATAACAAAATATTTAGCAGATGAAGCATCAGCACATATGTAAAAGGATAAAATATTATAGCTTTTTTTTCCCCCCAGGAACAAAGAATCTTTGTGTACACTGAAACGCAGGTAATGGGAGCTTTTAAGTTTTAAAATTTAAATCTATAATAGTGTGAGGATAAAGCTCTTGCTTCATTCTCCAGTTTCCAACAGAATCAAATACATCAAAGTTTATTGGCAAGGCAACAGGTAAAGGAATTGTAAATAGATTTACATGACTCTTTGATGGATGAGAAAGGGTTTTTTAGTGGCACAATCTCTGGCAATGCTCACTGGACACTTCTGGGGGTGGGCAGGACTAAGATTTCATCCCAGAAAGGAATTTCCTCACATTGCTTGCGAGTCAACCCAGAAAACTGACAACACAAGAGATTTTCACACTACACTGTTATAGTGTTACTATTCCACTTTATTTGCTATGGCTGCCTCCTGTGGAATCCTGGGATTTGAAGTTTAGGGAGGGGCATT
Source organism: Gambelia wislizenii (assembly GCA_030847615.1). Taxonomy (NCBI): domain Eukaryota; kingdom Metazoa; phylum Chordata; class Lepidosauria; order Squamata; family Crotaphytidae; genus Gambelia; species Gambelia wislizenii. The sequence continues at coordinate 68,021,429 of JAUMIR010000002.1, forward strand.
TACAACTCTCAACTAGAGAGATTTTAGGCCTCACTAAACTACAAACTCCAGAATTCCACAGAAGGAAGCCAGAGCAGTTAAAGTGGAATAGTAACACTATAACAGTGTAGTGTGAAAATCTCCACAATCTCTTACATGTTTTTATTCAGAACTAAGTCCCACTGTGCTCACTGGGGCTTGCTCCTGCCTTCCTTGAGGACTGTAGTTAAAAGCTCAGGTCCAAATGTGGCTCTCTTTCATCCCCTAAACCAATGCTATTCAAATTGGTGGTCCCGGAAGCCATTGGTGGCCAGTCCCTATCAAGTCTCCAGGAATGGAAGAAACAGTTGAAGCCAATGGGCAAATATAGTGGTGGTCCCTGGCACAATGGGGGGGGGGGAGAAATGCAGCCCCCCCCACATTAAACAGCTTGAAAAACACTGCCCTAAACTTCCCAATCAGGCACCACTGGTTTAGGTAAGACAACCTAGGAGACTTTCAGTGACAGTTTAGCACAGCTCCCAAGGGAAGGTCGTTTCAGACTCCCTCCCAGTGATCCATCGGAGTCTTAGAAATAGACCAGTTAAACTAAGTAACCCCTCTGTGATCCTGATGGGGTAGGAAGAGCAGCAGCTGTTTCTTTCTGTCTGGAAAGTGTTATAACAGCCGCTGGGAAGAGAATCTGAAGTTATCTCAGTAACTAAGGCGACCGTCATTAGCACTCCTCCCACCCTCTTTTCCCCACTGGCAGAAACCAGTCCTTAGACTCAACCCCCCCCCCACCGCCATCTCTGAGGCAAATCTCCTGCCTGCCACGGCAATTTGGTACCAAGTGCGCACAGATTCCAGCCTCGGCATCGAAACACCGCCTTAAAACTCAGTCACCAGAATCAGGCAAACGCCCCCCCCCACAGCCCCCCCACCTGCTCCTGCTCCCGAAACGCCCCCAGACGCCCCCTGGCCTCCCCCACCCTCGCCAACACCCCCGCCTCCGCCACGTTCATTGCCTTGACAACTCACACCCCTCTGCCGTCCCAGACACCGAAAGCCCGAGGCTCCAGAGGGGACCCCCTCGCCTGGTCAGGGCGCAAATGAGGCACAGCTCTCACCCCGCGGAGCGATGTTCCGTGGGAAACTCCTCAGAGAAACCGCCACGAACCCTTCAGAGAAACCCGGCGCCAAACGAGTCGGCTCAGAGTATGGGCAGTTAACTCTCTCTTTCTGTCTCCACACTCCGCCTCCGTCCAGGACCGGTTTAAGAAATTTTGCCCCCCCCCCCCACCAGTGCAATGCTTTATTGGGGGGGGGGCATAAGTTTATCTCAGGTCAATGTCACCTAACTCGACGTAAACTATTCACAGTACAGGATAGTCAGATTATTACTAATCATGTTTTTGTAAGAGGAGGGTTACTACAGGGGCCCCCTGCGGATGCTGACGCTGCTGGTGCCTACACCTACACACACACACACGAAAAGCGTGTAAGCAGGTGTTTCCCCCAAGGGGATGCCACCAGGCACGGCTTGCCCGCGCTTCTGTCAGACGCCCAAGCCACCTGTCCCGACTCTCTCTTTCTCTCTCTCTCGGGCGCTTTTTTAGCAATCCAGATTTTCCCGCCAAACTAGCCGGCAGACGGATAACCACCCACCCGGGGGGTCCCTCCCGCTACCACCCACCCGGGGGGTCCCTCCCGCTACCACCCACCCGGGGGGTCCCTCCCGCTACCACCCACCCGGGGGGTCCCTCCCGCTACCACCCACCCGGGGGGTCCCTCCCGCTACCACCCGCCAGAAACAACTAGCGCTCCCCCCCCCGGCTTTGGCTACGCGTTTCCCCGCCCCGAGGCCTTTCTCACCCCGGTGATGACCGCGGAGTCTCCCGCTGAGAGGAGGAGGAGGAGGAAGGGAGCGCAGCGCAGACCCCTCATGGCTTCCCCCCTTTCCCCTCTCTCTCCCCGGGGCTGCGTTTGCGGCTTTCTGCGCGCCCAGCCTCCTCAGTCCGGGCTTCCCTCAGGGCGGCGGAGACCGGGAGCTAGAAGCGAGTTAGAGCTGGGGCCGCTCCTGCCGTTCGTTATAAAGCTCAGGTCTCCCATTCAAAGGCAAGATGAGTCACCCACCCAGCTACTCACCCGCTACGCACGCTGCTGTCGGGGTGAGGGACGGAAACACACACTCAGAGAGACCCGTGTAGACAACAACAACAACAGGCAAACGCACACCCTCAAACGCTGGCACAGAGAAAGGCCCCCATATCATATGAACGCAGAGTCCCTCTTCACGTAAGAGGACCTCAACAAGTGGCCCATCTAAAGGGTCTCACAAGATAAGCACATAAACTTACCTTTCTCAGATTTCCAGGGAGTAACAAAATAATAAAAAGAGCACAAAGAATGGGAATAGTGTATAGTCAAGCAAGCTGGAAGAAAAATAGGAAAGAATAATAAAATAATAATAATTAAAAATAATAAAAAATAAATAAAAATTCTCACAAGTGTACACACAGAGTCAGGAGAGATTAGACTCTGAAATAAAAACTTGCTACAAGTAATAATAGGTTTGAATAAAGGACAGCTAGATTCAAATCCCCGCCTACTTTTTGAGAGTCACGGTGTGGTTCTAGGTAAGTTACTTTCTCATTGTTGGGAGTTTGAAAGAAATTAAGTGCTTTTGTACATACCTCCCAAAAATACGACTCTACGGTGAACTCGCCATGGGTCAGCATAAGAGGGGTGCTCCAAAAAAAGCGATACAAGGACTCCCTGCAACAACATCTCAGGCTCGGCCAAACTGATCACCAACAGTGGTCCGCCCTGGCCTCACATCGGGAGGCATGAAGACGCACTATCCACAATGCTGCAGCTTTATTTGAGAACTCACGTTGAATAAGTCTTGAAGACAAACGACAACGCAGAAAGAATCACAACCCAAAAACATTACCCAAGGAGACCTTCTGCTGTGCTTTCTGCAACCGGACTTGTTTATCTTGGATTGGCCTTTTTAGTCATCAGCGCACTTGCAGAAAGCGCGGGATGAGTCTTTCCTGAATCTTCGTTTGCAAAGAAAAGCCAGAGAGAGAGAGACATACAAAAGTAAAATATTGTGGAAATAGTAAATGGTCACAGATATTCATAGCTTTCACACACAGGGCATGCTTTGATGTGATACCATGCAGGTAAGGTTTCTGATACACATATCATAGAATCATAGAATCGCAGAAGTGAATATAAAGGAGAAGAAGTCAGGGGGGGAAGGGCCCTTGTGGCACCATCAAGACCAAGCGATTTATTTTGGCATAGAATTTTGTAGGTTGCAACCTGCTTCCTCAGATGTCCTGATGGAGTAGATTTAGGTATAGATGGATATTTACAGAGTTGTGGGAGAGGGATCAGAGTGAAAGGGATACAGAAACAAGGCAAAATGTGACTCTGGTAATCAATATTCAAAGGACTGGTTCAGTATAAATATTCTTGCATCTGTCAACTGAAGCAAAGGTCTGCTGTGTCTAAAGTGGGAGAGCAAGTCATTCTGTGATTCAACAGAGTAGTAGTTCTGTTGAAGGCAGAGCTCTTTATTGAAGAAGATCTTTGTTGCACTAGTGCACTATTTGTTTAACAATCCCTGAATAATGTGGATTGGGTGGTGTAGTGGTCTGAAAGTTGGACTAATTTGCTTGGCCATGGAAACCCACCGGGTGACCTTGGGCAAGTTACACTCTTAGCCTCGGATGGCAAACCACCTCTGAAGAAATCTTGACAAGGTTCATCCTGTCATTGTTGTTCTTGTTGTGTGCCTTCAAGTAATTTCTGACTTCTGGTGACTCTAAGGCAAACCTGTTATAGGGTTTTCTGAAGCTGAGAGTGTGTGACTTGCCCAAGCTCACCCAGTGGGTTTTCATGGCTGAGCGGTGATTGGAATCCAGGGCTCCAAAGTTGTAATCCAACACTCAAACAACCATGCCAGGCTGGCTCTGTAATTTGCTATAGGGTTGCCATAAGTTGGAAATGACTTGAAGGCACAAAGCAACAGCAAACTTTCTTATGAACTTGGTGTACATACCCTGTCATGCAGTTGTCTCTTTGATCTTTTTCACATTTTTTTCACATTATAATAATAATAAATAATAAATTTTTATTTTTAACCCGCCCCTCTGCTTGGCAACCGGGGCGGCGTACAGCAAGATTAAAACATCAAGTTAAAACATTTTTTTTTTTTTAGTAATTGTGGATTAGCACCCTTTATATTTTTCCTAATGACAACAATTTGCTATAGTTTTCACACTTTCCCATGACATTCACTTCATTTGAGGGTGTTTTCCAGTATATTTCTTTCACACATAGGGGTTGTCTAAACAGCAAAAATACTCCTCACGGAATGCAAGGAGAATCCTACCTTTCTTAATGGCATCCCACATCATTTTGCTGTATTGGGAAGGAGGGGGGGGGGGCAAAACATCAAAAACTCTGCAGGAAACGCCTTCACAACTTTCCCCAGAATTTTTAAAAAACAGTGAGGGGAATGTGCATTCCTGCTCATTGGGATAAGCAATTCTATATGATGATCTTTCCCATGGGAGGGGAAGTGCAAAGCTGCAAAGGCCAAGCAAGTGCAGGGGAGGGGCTCGCTGCCACCATTCTGGATTTTTGCCTTAGCGAACACTGATGTGAGAAAACAGGATTTGTGAAAAAGCCCATTTTAAAAAATGATCCAAATTTTGCCTTTGTAAAATTAAAGGTAGAACCATTTCTTTCCATACATGTGCCTGATTCTTAAAATAATCTCATTGTTTATCAGAAATAAACGTATCGGGGAGAAGCAAGAGTGTGGCTTGTATGCAGGGTTTTAGGTGAGTAAGCAGCAGGAGGCAGCCACGTTGGTCTTCAGTGCTGGTCTCTCTCTCTCTGGGGCTTGTCCATCATTATGAAGGCCTCTGGGAGACTGGACCAATCAGCAGCTGTGAGAAGTCTGCCTCTGGCAGATTTTGTGAAGCAGGTTTGCTGGGCTTTTTCATGCCAATTCTCTTCCCGGATCTCTCTAATCTTCAGCCATTTTCTTTTCTGCCTCTCTCCTTTATTACCATGTGTTTGGCTACGAGTATTGTAAATAAAGCTACCTTTGTATGTTCTTACAAAAAGATTGAGCTTGTTTTTTTACCCCTGTGTGGGTGCATGGGAGTGTGGACATGTCGTTCAGCTTCTGCCTTGCCAACTGGATTACTCTCCTGGTGAGATCCAGTATTATTCTTCACATTTCGCAACAGTTTGCAACTGCTTGCAAGATCATTCGACTGTTAAGCTGCTTTCTTGTCACAACTTTAGAGGTGAGGTATGGGGTCAGATTCAGTTTTGGTGGGCTGTGGGCCCACTTTGCCCCTCACATAACAGGTGTACTTTTAAGGGACCTTAGGGGTGCAGGCTACAAGAGCAAGGCCAAGCTTGGTGGCTGTTGATCCTGCTTCACTTCCTGGTAGTATGGAAGCCAGATAGTGACTGGTGACTTTGTTGATTCCATGATGCCACTATTGCCCCTCAGCAGTTGGCCTGTGGGTTGGGCTGATCAGATAACAAGTAGATTTACCAATATCAGGATCTGTTGCCTCATGGCAAGTAAAGGATCTACTGCTCTTCACTTCCAACAGTAACCTTATTTTTTTTCCAGTTAAACTGTGTCCGTGTGTTTGTCTTCCTATGTCTTTGTTTGCCTTTGAGGCTAGGCCCACATGTAGAATATATTACTGCTGAGAAAATACAGTCCTTTTTAAGCTAATTTCTATCCAAAGTGAAATTGTCAGATTTGTTTACCAGGTGTGATTTAAGAGCATTACTCTTGCATATTTTCCCTACAAAAATTAGATATTTGTCAATTTTGTTATAAACGTGCACTGGAACTAACATCTTGTATGAATTCAATTCTCATCAATCATGTATTCTTAAATGAAATAGAGAAAAATATTTTTAAATGAAATCTGCATCTACACAACTTCTAATGCAAATATACACAAGTTTGACTTTGTTGTTGTGTGCCTTCAAGTCGTTTCCAATACCCTGAGGTGATCCTATCACAGGGTTTTCTTGGCAAAATTTGTTGGTGTTGGCCTTTGCTTTTCTCTGAAGCTGAGAGAGTGTGACTTGCCAAAGATCTCTCAGTGGGTTTCCATGGCCAAGCAGAGATTCAAACGTTGGTCTCCAGAGTTGTAGTCCAATGTTCAAACCATTACACCAAGCTGGCATTCAAGGCTGATTTACTATTGGTTAAAGTGAGATAGCTAGCTGTCTTTGGCAGTTGATGTTCAGTATCATGAAAGGGCAGGAAAATGGTTGTGGTTTAACATATTGTTATTGCATTTTTACTCCCAGAAAGAGGTGCCTCTGAAAGTTTCCTCCTCAGGTCTACCCCAAATCTTGTCTAATCTTAAGTAGTGTGCAACTTTACTGGGGAGTGGGTATGCACATCATTTCCTTTTCTATCTCAGGCAGCAAATGTCTTCAGCCATCCCTGCATGAATACAGTGGTTTAATATAATATTGATTCACATTCTTGTTTTAATTTTTAACTGTTTTCAGAGTATTAACAATAGGCTCGAGCCAAAGGTAAGTACTTTTAATTGCCATTGATAACAGAAGAGTTGAGCACATCTTTAGGTCTTTCCCACTGAAATAAAAGGCCCCCAAAGTGCTTGTGTGTAATATCTTTGGAATAAGTACTTGGAATAAGCATTTGCTCACCAGGATTCAAAGCAGCCATATTTAAAGCCAAAACCTATTGTGAGTTTGTCAACATAAAAGAAAGAAGACTAAATTCCAAGAAAAAGAAGATATAATCTCCATATAATATCAATCATGTTGCTTCAAATATTACTTATAACAGCTTTGACATTTTTCAACATAAACTTTTCATGACTGGCGAGCCTAAAGACAGAATTTTATATAGTGACACATGTATGGAATGGTCATCCAACTATTTTTGCACTTATTTGGGCATTTCTTCAACTGCAATCTAGAGGCCATATGGTAATCTATGTTAATCAAATATTTGCCCTTCTGGATGAGAATGATTGTAAGTGGTAAATATGACATCTTTGAATAAAGTCATACATCCTTGAGGAAAGCTGGAGCCAAAAGGCCATTATGTGTCTTGGGTATTTAGTCTTTGCCATTTTGAGATAGTTTTGAACTGGTGCCATGGACCTGGTTGCCCATTGCAAATCTTCTGTAGCAAAACTAGCCTGAGAGGGGGGGTGTCAATGTATTACTTTTTTTAGAGTTTCCTTGGGTTTCTTCCGGGCTGTGAGGCTGTGATCTGGAATAGTTTCACGGCCTCACAGCCCAGAAGAAACCCACGGAAACTCTATGGATACCGGCCGTGAAAGCCTTCGACTTCACATATTATTTTTTTGTTTTCCTTTCTTATCTTAAAGTGAACACATATGCAGTCTGTATGCGTTTTTGACAAAATGTACAATTGAATAACATTTATACTAAATTTTCATATGTACCTTCAGTGCTGATACGTATGGCAGTTCCTCTTCTTCTTTCCCATTTCCGGAAGCACTAGGTCAGTTCTACAAGCTGCTCTAGTTCCCCTCTACCTTTTACATAGGTAAAAATCTGTTTCCTTCTTTGTAGTCACAAGCAAGTGTTCTGTTTAAACAGATAAGTGAATACATGAGTACGAGTAGGGTCGCTCTGTGCAGCTCTGCTGTGATGTTGCAAGGGTTAAGTAGACACCCATACCGTGCATACATACATGGGGGTTGGGTGGATTTATGCACCCCTAGGCACCCATGCCCTAGGCACATCACAATGTATTGTGAGAGGACAGAGGAAACTTTATGCACATACATGTATGCATGGGCCCTTTCAAACAATTCAGAACCAAGATGTTTCCTTTTTGGTAATAAATTTGCATGTACCGGTATGTATTTCCAAAAATGGAAAATTTGTAGACACACACTCTAATTATTCTCCCATTTAGAAAGTTATTGCACATTTGAGTAAGAACATACTGTATAAATCTATTGTATGTACACTATTCTCTGGTTAAAACTCTCCTTGATCTCCAGACCTAAACTGTTGGTTATAGGAATTACATGTTCATATGAAAGAGGGCATGTAACAACAGTTTACCTTGGTATTTCATATACAGAAACTTAAAGTGGGTTTACATCAATTATCCATGTACGGCCGGAGTTTTCTTTATATTTCATTTCTGTCTTTTCATACAAGGCCTTTTGTCTTTATAAGTGGCTTTTTACCTTCAATATGGTGTGGGAATTAAGCCTTTTATGAATATACCTCCTTCCTACTGATGTGGTAATTATGCATAGACAAAGAAGTTCTGAGTTTTGGATTGGGCTGGTTTCATACTACAGTACTATATAGATAGATTCTCTCATGCCAGGCTGTATTTTTGTCTTATATTTATGTTTTTAAAAGCCTTGATTATTTTGGATTTTCATTTAGACTTGAATGTACTGATTCAACACATCTTGTTCTTACAAAACACACAGTTGTACTTTTGCTTAAACTAAATCCTTCCTAGATCAGAGAACAAACTGAGAGAATCACAGGGTCAGAACAAATGACACAGTGCTGAATTTCTACAAAATGTAATATAGGTACTTGGGCTCAAGAATGGAAATAGGTTGCGCATGGTTGGGAAACTCTTCTCATTAATCCCTGATGCTCTTTAGTTGCTCAGCAGTGAGGGGAGAATACACTCTGCACTTACGCTGCACACAAGTCTTGGCCCAAACTATATCTTAAACACAATGAACAAAAAGGAAAGTTGCCCCCTTCCAAAAAGTGCATGTGCTAAATGTTATGTTGTTACTAGCTATACCCGGTGTAACATACACCATCATCTATATATATTAAATGGTTCAGTATGTTTCCATTCACACTCTGTTGATTGGCCACTTAGCAAACATGTCACGGGTATGATCATTTGACACATTAAGTATAATCTTTCAAATAAACAATAATGGCATATATTATGCCAGGTGCAGCTAGTCTCATGCCGAGAGCCCCTCTGCCGCCACTGCCATACAACTACACGTACACACACACACCTCATGCACCAGAAACACAAGAGCCCCTCCACTGCCATTGAACCACATGTACACACACACACACCACTCTACATGCACCATGCTACACACACATACACCACGCTACACACACACCATGTGTGTCAGGACACGAGAGCCCCTCCACCACCACCTTGCAACCGCACATGCACATACACACACACACCATGTTACACACACACACTCTAGGACATGAGTGCCCCTCCACTGCTAGCACACAATTGCACAAACACACACATACCCATATGCACCAGGATGCTAGAGCCCTTTTGCCATTGCTATGCAATTGCACATACACCTTCCACTACATACCACACACACCACATACCAGGATGTGAGAGCTCCTCCACCACCACCATGTTTATAAAGGACTTGAAGCTTTCCACATGTTCCCACCCCCAATGTTCTGATTGGCTACCCAATGGGAAGCTTTTATGGGTTGGGAAGTTTCCTACTGTCAGGGTCTTGGCTATGTGTGGCAGGCTCTAGGAGCAGACATGCAGGGGATGGGTCAAGAACACAAGAGACAGAACCAAAAGTCCAGGCAGGGTCAAAGATAAGCCAAAACCAAAAACAGTTCAGGGTCAGAGCACATACTTAGGAGTACAGAGACAAGGCAAGATCTAGGAAGGGAGTGCTGGGTTAGGAACACAGGAACCAGAAATCAAGCAAGCCAAAGCCCAAGAACAGTCCAAGGTTAGAGTACGTACCAGATACCCAGGAGCCAAAGGCAGGTCCAAGAGGCAAGCAAAACCCAGAGCAAGAAGCAGCTGAAGACACCACATTCTTGTGGCCAAGACCAAGGCCTGAATACCACTCTTAAATAGCAGTTCCCCTGGCTGCTTCAGGTGTGCTGCATGATTGCACCTGGCTGCATCTGATAGCTTGGCCTTGGCTCTTCCAAGACTCCCACAGCCAGGGCCTGAGTCTGCAAAGAGGCTGTGTGGGTTGCTGTACCCAGGGACCTAGTCCTGAGAGGAGAGGCAGATCCTGACACCTAAGCAGCCAACCAGCACACTGAAAATGGCAACATACCCATAGCCAAGAGAATTATATATACAAAAATAGATTATTGCTGCTGCTGTTAGGGTGTTTGCTTTTTATCACTTCTGCAACACTGAGTACAACCAGCACAGGAAGTTCAGCTGGGAACCTTTATCTGGCTGCCAATTTGCTTTGGATCTGACTTCAAGGTATGAGTGAAGACATTTAAAGTTCTCAAGAGACTGGGACCTGGATGCTTGTAGGAGTACCTGTCCCAATATACTCCTGCTCAAAGAGTGAGGTCTGCTTGATGGGTGCTCTTCTGTGTCCCATCAGTGGGAATAATCTACTATGGGAGGACATACTTTTTTGAATTAAAGTCTTTTCAGAATACACATGTACAGATCGACCCCTAGATCCATGTGTTACTAGTCCTGATACCTCCTCCCCTCTTTTCTGTGGGTCCACATTATAATAATTGTCAATATTTAATAATTTAACTCATATAGGCCTCCATGGAGAGTGGCAGGAGAAAAACCCAGAAAAATCCCAAAGGCAGGGACTTTTGAAAACAGACCTGAACAAAGTTATACACACTACTAGTGGGGCTAATCCCAAATTCCAAAGTAGGTCAAATGCAAATCAAGAGTGCTTCCTCAGGGGAACTTCTGGCTGGTGAGTCAGCACTCTAATCCTGTCACCAAGTGCTAGGTATTCAGAGACTGATTATCCTAATACTTACCTTAGCCCCAAATCTTGCTTGCTTTATTCAAACATAAATTTAGATATATTTAATGACCATTAACTAGTCAGCCACTCAATTGTATTGGTCTGGGAGACTCCAAAGGTATTGCCTCCTACTCTGAAACCATGCCCTGAAGGGGAATAATAGGTATATAAACCCCTTCAAAACTCCACTCAAGTGTGCACAAATTCCCTGCCTATGGAACAGTTTCTGTAGCCATTCCTTTTTTCAAACTGTCACTCTGCAGGTTTTTATCACAATAACTGCTCTACAGGACAGGTGTCATATCACACACTTGAAATCCCCTTCGCTATATCCCCTATCCCAACATTTCCTACTGCTTTTGATAATCTTGTGTGAATGCTTGAAGCCTGAGTGTTTTGCGTGAATGCTGCTGATATTGTTTTCCAATAAAGAGCATTTAATTGAACTATCTAGCTTATGTTTCCTCCCTATTACTGGTAAACATAGGTCAAAAGATCCGCTATCTGTTGCCCCTTCTTGCATTGCCAAGCTGAGTATATTAATTTATCAAATTAATATAGATATTCAGAGGGTCCTTAAGACCCCAGAGAGATTAGGGTAACACACAGATTCGGTATCCATGGTTTCAGTTATCAATGTCCAAAATAAAAGTTCTCTCTAGGCATTTCTAGATCTTCCAGTGTGATTCTATGGTCAACGTCTGGTGTTTGTCTCATTGAAATTAATAGGATTCCCTATTGTCCATGGTTTTAGGTGTCCATGGGTGTGTGTGTCTTGGAATGTATCCCCTGCAGACATGGGGGTTGACCTGTAAATGATTTTAAATGTTTTAACCTTTTAACCAATTTAACTTGTTAACTTGTTTAAAATATTTTAGGCTGTGTAAGTTATTTTTCATTATTGTTTTAAATCTAGAATTGTTGTAAACTGCTTCTATTGTTTTACTTTTATGCTGTCCCCAGATTCTATGACATAGGGAAGATTTTTTTTTTTTTTAAAAAAAACCTGATTAATTTTCTCACAAGAGCATGCCCAACATTAAATTCTTTTGGATTTTGTTTTCCCATAATTGTCTATTTAATATAATCCCAGTCTTCTCATCAGCAACTGCATGTTTGAAAGGAACTGTGGGATCTGATCAGACATTAGTGGCATGGATCAAAAGAAACAGATTCTAAGAACCCAAATGGTGTTTGTTGTTGTTAGCAAAACAAATAAAGAAATAAAAATAAAAAAATCCTGAATGTTAGGGAAGTAACCCAGTGTCCAGCGTAAGAGAAAAACAAGAACTAGGATTTATTTGGCAAAGTAAGGAAGAAGATGAGAGCAGGTAAGAATATCTGAGATGGTATACAATTTAAGGTAAATTTTGAAATCACAAAATGGGGGTGAAGTTCAAAAATCAAGTGGTTCACCAATGGCTGGTTGGTTTCTTAAACCTACAACTGTCTATAGAATTTTCCTTGGTTTTTTTCTGGGCTGTAAAGCCGTGTTCTGGAACAGTTTCTTTCAGACGTTTCGCGTGCATCTGTGGCTGGCATCCTCAGAGAATGGTTGGGTAGGGGTGTGTGTGGAGTTTATATGCTGTGAACCCCTGTTGGGGAGTATATGTACATTTGTGTAATTGAATGGTTAGTTTCTGGGTATAGAAATGCAAGGCTCATTAGTGTCTGTTTGGCTAATGGTTGGTTGATGGGCCATTATCTGCTGGGAATCCTCTTGTCCCTGGGTGGAATTCTTTTGTAAGTGTTGAGTTTTGATGCTATTGTTTTTCAAAACTGGGAGTCAGATTTTGTTTACTTTTAAGGTTTTTTCTTTCCTGTAGAAGTTGGCCAGGTGTGTGGGGAGTTCCGGCGTGACGGCGTAGCGAGCGGTAGCAGGAACGGGAGCTCCTGTTTGGGCTACCTTCCACACTCCGAATATAGACCTCTATAGAAGACAGCAATTACAGAGGTTGTAACTCCTTGGTAAAGGAGTTATATAGAGGCTTGGTGGGGGTCAGAGTCAGTTCTGCCAATGTGCCCCCCAACGGGGCACACAAGCAGAATTGAGGTGACCAAAGAGCCATGAACGGAGTCTGGAACGGCCTGTTTCCCAGGCCAGAGCAATGCCAGTGCTGTTTTAAAAGAATTATTTTTGTTTGTTTGTTTTCTTTTGAAGCTGAAGCAAGCTAGTTGTGTTTTTTTCTGCCAGTGGATTTCGACATTTTTTTTCTTCTATTTCTGGGACTGAGAGAAGAGAGAAAATTGCAGCTAATAGGAGAGAGAAGCAAAAGTGGAGAAGCTGTGAGTCACACCTTTGAGTCATTAGGGGGTGGAGCTGGGAGCCTAGCTCTATATAAGTCCTTGCAGAGGCTTTCCAGGCCAGTTTCCTGCCAGAGAGAAGGAGAGCAGCTTCTGGACAGCAAGTTTCCTGCCAGTTTCCTGCCAGGGAGAAGAAGGAAGCAACTTCTGGACAGCCATTCTGACTGGGGAGATTGAATTTTTTTAAAAAACTGTTGGGAGAGGCTGCTTGTTGCTGAGGGGCTTGAACTTCTGACCTTGCCCTTTTACCCTCAAGCGCCTTCCTGTGAGTCACACCTGTGAGTCACACCTGTGAGTCATTAGGGGGTGGAGCTGGGAGCCTAGCTCTATATAAGTCCTTGCAGAGGCTTTCCAGGCCAGTTTCCTGCCAGAGAGAAGGACAGCAGCTTCTGGACAGCAAGTTTCCTGCCAGTTTCCTGCCAGGGAGAAGAAGGAAGCAACTTCTGGACAGCCATTCTGACTGGGGAGATTGAATTTTTTTAAAAAACTGTTGGGAGAGGCTGCTTGTTGCTGAGGGGCTTGAACTTCTGACCTTGCCCTTTTACCCTCAAGCGCCAGAGGTGCGCGCCGAATTTCAGTAACCAAACAAAAATACAGCAGACCTAAAAGTACAGCTTAGCATTCTCAGCATTAACTAAGAGTTCTTAGATTAACTAAAAGCTCTCATCATGGACACTGAGGGGACTGCAGCAGTCACTTGCAACACTTGTGCGATGTTTGTATTCTTGTCTACAGACGTGGAGAACTTCACATGCACCAAATGCAAGCTGGTAGCCCTCTTGGAGGAGAAAGTACAGCAGCTGGAGACACGGGTAGCTACACTTCAACAGATTCGTGAGCAAGAGGTTTTCCTGGACAGAACAGAACGAACACACTTGGATGGGGACCGCACAGAGGAAGTGGCTGTGGAGGAGAGGGTCACTTCACGGACACAGGAAGTAGACAGCTGGAGGAATGTCACACACAGAACAAGAAAATCCAGGGATTCTTCCAGCAGCTTGCAGCTACAGAATCGATTTGAAGCCCTTTCCCTTATCAAGGACAACGAGGAAGAACAGCATGGACAGACTTCAGGGGTAGAGCAGGGGACCTTGAGAGGACCACCGCAAGGAACAGCAGCTGCGAAGCCTCAGCGGAGGCGTGTGGTGGTGGTGGGGGACTCCTTGCTGAGGGGTACAGAAGCAGTGGTATGTGGGCCTGACAAGATGACTCGGGAGGTGTGTTGTCTCCCTGGGGCAAAGATCTGTGATGTGACCGAGAGGCTGACAAGACTCGTCAAGCCTACGGATCATTACCCCTTCCTTTTGGTCCATGTGGGAACCAATGATACTGCAAGGCACAGCTTTCCCAAGATCAGAAGAGATTATGAGGCCTTGGGGAGGAAGCTGAAAGAAATGAACGCACAGGTGGTCATCTCGTCTCTTCTGCCAGTTGAAGGGCATGGTCCAAGAAGGAAGAGGAAAATAGCCGACGTAAACAACTGGCTCCGTAGATGGTGTCGCCGAGAACAAATTGGATTCTTGGATCATGGACTGCGCTTCCATGCGGGGGGACTTCTGGCAAGAGATGGGGTGCATCTTACAACAGTTGGAAGAAACATTTTTGCCAACAGTCTCAAGAATTTGATCAGGAGGGCTTTAAACTGAGTCAAATGGGGGAGGGAGACAGTATTCTGGAAGGCAAAAGGGATGGAGAAAATAGTCAAACTGGCATAGAGGGAACAAGGCGAACAGTGCAAGGACCCAACAGTGGGAGGCAAAAAAACTTGCACAGGGAGCAAGTAAAGGGAACACATGGTCTCAGATGTCTCTACACTAATGCACAGAGCATGGGAAATAAGCAAGATGAACTTGAACTCCTTGCACTACAAAACAAATATGATATGAACTGTCAAAAAGTTCCTCCTCATGTTGAGGTGGAATCTCTGTTCCTGGAGCTTGCACCCATTGCTCCGTGTTCCAGTCTCTGGAGCAGCAGAAAACAAGCCTGCTCCATCCTCAGCGTGACATCCCTTCAAATACTTAAACAGGGCTATCATATCGCCTCTAAACCGTCTTTTTTCCAGGCTAAACATACCCAGCTCCCTAAGTCTCTCCTCATAAGGCATTGTTTCCAGACCTTTCACCATTTTAGTTGCCCTTCTCTGGACACGCTCCAATTTGTCAATATCCTTTCTGAATTGTGGTGCCCAGAACTGGACACAGTATTCTAAGTGAGGTCTTACCAAGGCAGAATAGAGTGGCACTATTACTTCCCTTGATCTAGACACTATACTTCTATTGATACAGCCCAAAATTGCATTGGCCTTTTTAGCTGCCGCATCACACTGTTGGCTCATGTTCAACTTGTGGTCTACTAGGACTCCTAGATCCCTTTCGCACGTAGTCTCATTCAGCCAGGTCTCTCCCATCCTATATTTATGCATTTCATTTTTCCGCCCTAAATGCAGTACTTTACATTTCTCCGTATTGAATTTCATTTTGTTAGCTTTGGCCCAGCTCTCCAGTCTATCCAGGTCATTCTGAATTTTGATCCTGTCCTCTAGGGTATTAGCTACTCCTCCCAATTTGGTGTCATCTGCAAATTTGATAAGTATGCCCCTAATTCCCTCATCTAAGTCATTGATAAAGATGTTGAATAGCACTGGGCCCAGGACAGAACCCTGTGGCACCCCACTGGTCACATCTTTCCAAGACGAAGAGGAGCCACTGCTGAGCACCCTTTGGGTTCGGCCGGTCAACCAATTACAAATCCATTGAACAGTTAACTTGTCTAGCCCACATTCTACAATCTTGTTTGCAAGAATGTCATGGGGAACCTTGTCAAAGGCCTTACTGAAATCAAGGTATGCAATGTCCACAGCATTCCCTTCATCTACCAAGCTGGTAACTTTATCAAAAAAAGAGATCAGATTAGTCTGGCATGACTTGTTTCTCTGAAACCCATGCTGACTTTTTGTGATTATGGCATTGCCTTCTAAATGTTCACAGACTCTCTGTTGAATGATCTGTTCTAGAATCTTCCCTGGTATTGATGTCAGACTAACTGGACGATAGTTGTTGGGATCCTCTTTTTTCCCCTTTTTGAAGATGGGAACAACGTTTGCCCTCCTCCAGTCTGCTGGGACTTCTCCTGTTCTCCATGAATTCTCAAAGATTATTGCCAATGGCTCTGAGATTATATTTGCCAGCTCTTTTAATACTCTTGGATGTAGTTCATCTGGTCCTGGAGATTTAAATTCATTTAGATTAAGAAGGTATTCCTGTACTACCTCTTTACTTATTTTGAGCTGGATTTCCCCTGTTGTGTCCTCTGTTCCATTCTCCTCAGGTTGGTCCTCCTTTTGCTTTTCTGAAAACACTGAGGCAAAGAAGGGGTTGAGTAATTCTGCCTTTTCTCTGTCCCCTGTTAGCATTTTGCCATCTTCTCCACGTAGCAGCCCTATCATTTCCTTCTTCCTCCTTTTGCTGCGGACATACCCAAAAAAACCCTTTTTATTGTTCTTAACCTCCCTAGCAAGCCTGAGCTCATTCTGCGCTTTAGCTTTTCTGACTTTACTCCTACACGTGTTCGCTATCTGTTTGAATTCTTCTTTGGTGATTTCCCCACTTTTCCATTTCCTATACATGTTCCGTTTAAAACTTAGCTCCCTTGAAAGTTCTTTAGTCATCCATCCTGGTTTCTTGAGACACCTCCCATTTTTCTTCCTCAATGGTACTGTTTGAAATTGTGCCTTCAGTATCTCCCCTTTGAGAAAGTCCCATCCGTCTTGAGGTCCCTTCTCTTTTAGTATTCTTGACCATGGGATCATCCCCAGTATTTCCCTGAGTTTATTGAAATCAGCTCTCCTAAAGTCAAGAATGCGTGTCTGACTATGCCTGGCTTCTCCTTTCCATTGTATAACAAACTCCAGGAGAACATGATCACTCTCACCTAAGGATCCCACCACTTGCACCCCATTAACAAGGTCGTCTCTGTTGGTTAGGATCAGATCTAAAATAGCTGACCCCCTTGTTGCCTCTTCCACCTTTTGGACCATGAAATTGTCTTCCAGGCATGTAAGGAATTTGCTAGACCTTGTAGTTTTGGCTGAGTTAGATTGCCAGCAAATATCAGGATAGTTGAAGTCACCCATCACTACTACATCTCTCCTTTCTGCATGTATGTTCATCTGTTCTAGAAAGGCAACATCCAATTCCTCCGTCTGATTTGGGGGTCTGTAGTAGAGTCCCACAATAACATCCCTGTTGTTTCCCTCCCCTTTAATTTTTATCCAGATGCTCTCCACCTGGCTTCCAGTATTGATGTCATGGATCACTTCACTGGTGTAAATATCCCTGACATATAATGCTATTCCTCCTCCTTTCCTGTTTGGCCTGTTTCTCCTATAAAGGTTATACCCCTCTATTCCTACATTCCAATCATGAGACTCGTCCCACCAGGTTTCAGTAACACCTATTATATTATATTTGTTTTGTAGTGCAAGGAGTTCTAGTTCATCTTGCTTATTTCCCATGCTCTGTGCATTAGTGTAGAGACATCTGAGACCATGTGTTCCCTTTACTTGCTCCCTGTGCAAGTTTTTTTGCCTCCCACTGTTGGGTCCTTGCGCTGTTTGCCTTGTTCCCTCTATGCCAGTTTGACTATTTTCTCCAGCCCTTTTGCCTTCCAGAATACTGTCTCCCTCCCCCATTTGACTCAGTTTAAAGCCCTCCTGATCAAATTCTTGAGACTGTTGGCAAAAATGTTTCTTCCAACTGTTGTAAGATGCACCCCATCTCTTGCCAGAAGTCCCCCCGCATGGAAGCGCAGTCCATGATCCAAGAATCCAATTTGTTCTCGGCGACACCATCTACGGAGCCAGTTGTTTACGTCGGCTATTTTCCTCTCCCTTCTTGGACCATGCCCTTCAACTGGCAGAAGAGACGAGATGACCACCTGTGCGTTCATTTCTTTCAGCTTCCTCCCCAGGGCCTCATAATCTCTTCTGATCTTGGGAAAGCTGTGCCTTGCAGTATCATTGGTTCCCACATGGACCAAAAGGAAGGGGTAATGATCTGTAGGCTTGACGAGTCTTGTCAGCCTCTCGGTCACATCACAGATCTTTGCCCCAGGGAGACAACACACCTCCCGAGTCATCTTGTCAGGCCCACATACCACTGCTTCTGTACCCCTCAGCAAGGAGTCCCCCACCACCACCACACGCCTCCGCTGAGGCTTCGCAGCTGCTGTTCCTTGCGGTGGTCCTCTCAAGGTCCCCTGCTCTACCCCTGAAGTCTGTCCATGCTGTTCTTCCTCATTGTCCTTGATAAGGGAAAGGGCTTCGAATCGATTCTGTAGCTGCAAGCTGCTGGAAGAATCCCCGGATTTTCTTGTTCTGTGTGTGACATTCCTCCAGCTGTCTACTTCCTGTGTCCGTGAAGTGACCCTCTCCTCCACAGCCACTTCCTCTGTGCGGTCCCCATCCAAGACTGTTCATTCTGTTCTGTCCAGGAAAACCTCTTGCTCACGAATCTGTTGAAGTGTAGCTACCCGTGTCTCCAGCTGCTGTACTTTCTCCTCCAAGAGGGCTACCAGCTTGCATTTGGTGCATGTGAAGTTCTCCACGTCTGTAGACAAGAATACAAACATCGCACATGTGTTGCAAGTGACTGCTGCAGTCCCCTCAGTGTCCATGATGAGAGCTTTTAGGTAATCTAAGAACTCTTAGTTAACGCTGAGAATGCTAAGCTGTACTTTTAGGTATGCTGTATTTTTGTTTGGTTACTGAAATTCTGGCCGGGAAACTGGCAGGAAACTTGCTGTCCAGAAGCTGCTCTCCTTCTCTCTGGCAGGAAACTGGCCTGGAAAGCCTCTGCAAGGACTTATATAGAGCTAGGCTCCCAGCTCCACCCCCTAATGACTCACAGGTGTGACTCACAGGTGTGACTCACAGGAAGGCGCTTGAGGGTAAAAGGGCAAGGTCAGAAGTTCAAGCCCCTCAGCAACAAGCAGCCTCTCCCAACAGTTTTTTTTAAAAAAAATTCAATCTCCCCAGTCAGAATGGCTGTCCAGAAGTTGCTTCCTTCTTCTCCCTGGCAGGAAACTGGCAGGAAACTTGCTGTCCAGAAGCTGCTCTCCTTCTCTCTGGCAGGAAACTCCTTCTCTCTGGCAGGAAACCTCCATCATCTGGGATTCATGGATCCTTAATATCATCAGGCGGGGGTATTGGAAGAAGCCCTCCCATAGGGGACTTTTGTGTCAACTTGTCCTTGCCTATGCTAGAACAGGAGATGGAATCCCCGCTGTTCAAAGAAGCTATAGAGCCTGTCCCTATCTCTCATCTGCATTGGTGCTTCTTCTCCCGCTGCTTCATCATGTCCAAGAAGGACAGGGGATTGCATCCCATCTTGGACCTTCAAAACATCAATTTCTATGTTCAATTGAGATGTTTCAGGATGGTCACCCTCAACTCCATCATTCCCCTGATGCAGAAGGGTGATTGGTTTGCTACTCTGGACTTGAAGGACACATTTTTTCACATCATGATCAGACTATCTCACAGCCGTTTCCTCTGCTTTGTGATGGGAAGATGTGCATACTGCTTCCATGTCCTGAGCTTTGGCCTTTGCACTGCTCCATGTGTATTCACCAAGTACATGGCTGTGGTGGCTGCTCGGCTTTGTCAGCAAGGTCTCATTCTTTTCCCATACATAGACAACTGGTTGTTCATAGCGCACACGCACAAACAGCTCCTCTTGGATATTTGTCCTATACTGTGTCTGCTCGACAATTTTAGACTTACTGTGAACAGAGAGAAATCTCATCTAGAGCCAACTCAACGCATGCTATTTATTAGAGCTCTACTGGATTCTCATGCCCAAGCTGCCTTTCTTCTGGATGAGAGGAACTGTGTCCTTCAGAATTTCATGCTTTGGCTTCCACAATTGGAGGGTGAGTACCAGAGACATTCAAGTCTTGTTAGGTTTCATGGCTCCATCACATCTATGACTCCATATGCCAGGGTTCAAATGAGACCACTGCAGGCTTGGTTCCTGTCATGCTTCGATCCCCTGATGGGCTTCCTATGCAAGAGGCTACCAATGCCATGCAGTGTTATTAAGAATGCACAAGCTAGGAGAGGCTGCAGCGGTTTGCTGCTATCTAGTATGCGGTGGAAGGGGGGCAAATTGCTGGTAGTGAATCCATGATACTGCTGGAGCTTCCACCTAAGACCAGCTTGCCCAGCACTTTCCAAGCTTAGAGCCAGGCCTAAACAAAGTTTAGAAAAGTTACTGTTTGGACTATAGCTCCCAGAACTCCCTACTTCCATACATTTCAGTATTTCATAGCTGAAAATTGGGACATATGTAGCCAAGGAACATCAAAGTGTGGTCAAGATGGCAAAAGGTATTGATGAGAAAGAACACACAAGGTAGGAGAGGCTGTAGCAGTTTGCTTTTGCTGGAGCCTACTGGAAAGGGCAAGATCCTCTTCTCTCTCCTCTACTGAGTTAATGGAGTGCACACTACTTTTGCACTTTGAACTGTTTTCAGCAATTGAAGGAAATTGAAGACAAAGGGGAAAGGAGGAGGAGGAGAGATAATCTGGGACATTTTAAAACAGCTGAAAAAGTGAGATGACAGATGATTAATTGGGACTGTCCTCACCAAATATTGATAGCTGGAGGGTATGTTACCTAACATTGGCAAGTTCATTCTGTCAGCCAAGCCAGAAATCCATGGGATTCATATGGGAGATAGATTGAGTTTTTCATCACAAAAACAAATCAGACATGTAACAAAGTAAGATACTGTGTTGATATTTTTTAAACCTCAGATTTTTTAATACTATATATCTAAATACACTACTTGTTTTTAGCTTTTAAACATGGTTGCTCTTCTATTTTACATTCAGTTTTATTGAAATTTAATTGTGTGTGAATAGGCATTTAAAATTAATTGGCCTGTTTAAATGATAGTGCACAACAAAGGATAAAGATTACTGAAGAATATCTGTATGAGTACATCAGCTCACTAAAAGGGTCATTTTCTAATAAAAGAAATGACTAAATGCATTTGCATTTTCCTTTACTGAATGTACTTGTGAAATTTTTATTTATAATTCTTGTTTATTAACCAATGATCTAATTTGTTGTTTTTTTTAAGAAAAAATTTAAATTTGCTCAAATGTGGTCATTATATTATGGATTACAGACAATAAGAACAGAACATGGATAAGGTTACTTTTTCAGATTCCACCTCCAGAATCTCCCAGCCAACAGCACCACATTCTGGCAGTTGCCGTCCAAAAAATAACTTTTCCCAATCTTTGCTTAGAAAGAATACCATACTTTATAAACAAGTTTGACAAATACGTGAGACAAAGCAAAGTAAGGTTGCAGTTGAAGATACCCCACATCTCTTAAAGTACCTTGCAGAAGTACCCACTTTGACTTTTCCACACTTTGTTACAACCTGGAATTGAAATGAATGTAAGTAGCATTGTTACAGCTTGACATACACAAGATAACTCAACACTGTGATGGTGCACAATACACAAGTGTTTGACATTTGCTTAGTTTATAAAATGATACATTCTGTAAATACTGAGATACTAGGATGAAATTTTGTATGCATGTTGAGGATGTCATTGTACATTTTATCAGACCTCCCAGAACCCTTTAACCCAGAGGTGCAGAACATTTAGTCCTCCAAATGATACTGAATTTCAGATCCCATCTAATCTAGTCAGCATAGTGAATGGTGAAGAATCATGGGTACTGCAGTCCAATAACATTTAGAGGGCCACATCCTCCCCATCTCTGCTTTAAGTGAAGATGTTAGTGCTGAACATGGAAATAATTTCATTATTAAATATACTCTCTGTTTGTTTCTTTTGTTATTGGAGGGATAGTTAAGCTTTCAGTAAATTACCTTATGCTATATTTCCTCTTTTCATTACTCATTAAACCATTTACTAACATGATTAGGTTTATAATGAGCAGAATTAGATTTTATTGACAGGTGGATCACAGAAAAGCACCAGTGTCAGACACCAGCATTTACCTTAAAAAATGGAACAGCAGGGGGAATGAAGGAACCCAGCAGTAAGTTTGAGGTTAACTGGTCTATTTCAACAATAATTTTTGTGGACATCAATCCATTGCTTTAGTTCATCTGAAGAAATGGATTGATATCTATGAAAGCTCATGCTGAAATAAATCAGTCTCAAATGTGCTGCTGAATTAATTCATCCCCATCCTTCTAATTTATGCTGAAGTA
Organism: Gambelia wislizenii; assembly: GCA_030847615.1. Lineage (NCBI taxonomy): Eukaryota > Metazoa > Chordata > Lepidosauria > Squamata > Crotaphytidae > Gambelia > Gambelia wislizenii. The sequence continues at coordinate 68,043,771 of JAUMIR010000002.1, forward strand.
GACTAACATCCGCTATCTCTATGAAAACAGTATTAACCTTCTGCAGCTTTCACTTGAGACCTTCTGCACATTGTTAATGTTAATTATATCACTACTATGTAAGTGAATACCTTTTTGTGTAGGAGACCTTTTGTAGGAAGTGATTCCCATGCAGTTTGGCTGATTTTAATCACACCATTAAAGCCTTTTCTTGGTACTGGTAAGGTCAGTCTGAACCACAGGAAACTGTTCCATACACAGATGTCTTCCCATTTGTTTAGCCCTCTCAACAGCAAGCCAACAGGATGACATCTGAGGTTTTAATACTTGTTTTTGAGTGAAATGGCAGGCTAAATCACTACAAGTGGATGTTATCTCCAAATCTCTGCAGTTTGAAAATACATCTGTCTTTGTGTTAAAATGCTTTATGCACACAACATAACCTTCTCAAGAGGGTAAGGTGGGACTTCTGCTGTGTCACTGACTTGCTTGGGGTGTGGAGCTAGCAGCCACTAGCTCTATGTAAGTGCTGCCTCAGTCTTTGGAGCTCAGTCTCTGACAAGAGAGCAGAAGATGAGCTGTGTTTTGGAGGTCATCCTTGATTCTTTGACTGTGGTTTTTTTAAGGCTTGTGTGCAGGTTTTGTTAAGGCTTGTGTGCAGGTTTTTATTTGTTTTTGGCCACATGCTCTCCCTGAGCACATGGTCTAAGGGAGCGGGGCTTCTGCTAAGTCACTGACTTACTTGGGGGTTGAGCCAGTAGTCACTAGCTCTATATAACTGCTGCCCCAGTCTTGGGAGCTCAGTCATATCAGTAAGAATTACTACAGTCTGAAAAGGGTGGGGGGAAATAACTGCAGGGATGGAGGAAGAAAGATCTGTTGTCGTCTGTGTGGCAATATGTGTGCAATGTTTGTCATCTTGCCAGAAAATCTCACTGACTATACTCGCACAAGTACAAATTGGTGGATCTCTTGGAAGAGTTGATCAATGCACTGCAGCTACACGTTGAGACCCTTCAGCACATCAGAGAACCCAAGGGCTTTCTGGATAGAACAGAGGGGGAACTGATCTTACAGAGCCAACAGGAAGAAACTGCCAGTAAAAACAAATGGGGCTGTAACACTAAGGAAGCAGCCTGGAGGACAGTCACTGTCAGGAGCAGACCATGTACAAGAGATTCAGAACTGCTCCAGCTAAGCAATCACTTCCTACATCTTCCTGAGGATAACAGTGGTGAATAAAAGCACAAGCAGGAGACCAGCAGCAAGATACACTGCATGTCAGGGAAGGAGCCAACCTAATCACCAGTTGCAGCAAGAAGAAAAGAAACGTGCTGGTGTTAAGGAATTCATTGCTCAGGAGTATAGAGGAAACTGTCTACCAGCTGGACAAGATGAATCAGGAAGTGAGCTGTCTTCCTAGTACACATATCCAGGATGTCACTGACAAGTTGTCAAAGCTCATCAAGAACACAGAGCAGTACCCCATTCTTCTGATTCATGTGAGCATCAACAACACTGCAAGCAGATCACCTTGGATTATGAAGCTCTAGGCAGGAAAATGAAGAGTTTAGAGGCACAAGCGGTATTCTTGCTAGTTCTACCAGTGACAGACAGAGGACCACACAGACAGGAAGATACTGCAGGTGAACAACTGACTATGCAGATGGTGTCAACAGGAGAGGTTTGGTTTCTGGAACCATTGTCTTCAATTCCTAGATAAAGGACTACTGGCTACAGATGAGCTACACCTCACTAAGTCTGGGAAGAATATCTTTGGCAAAAGCATGGCAAATCTGATCAAGAGGGCTTTAAATTAAATCATAGAATAATAGCATCATAGAGTTGGAAGAGATCACAAGGGCCATCCAGTCCAACCCCCTGCCATGCAGGAATACACAATCAAATCCTTGGTGGGTTGGAGGTGATAGCTTAAGCATCTGTCCAAAAGCAAACTTTAAATTCTAGAGGAGAAGTTGAAGGAGAAGGAGAGAATGAGAACCACAGTAAAGCTCACAACAGAATAAACAATGACAACAAACAGTGCTTTAGATGTTTATACAACAATGTACAGAGTTTAGGACACAAACAAGACGAGCTTGATGCCCTTGTGCAGGAAGGTGAATATTACTTTATAGGTATAACAGAGACTTGGTGGGATGACTCCAATGATTGGAATATAACAATTGAGTGATATAATCTGTTCAAAAAGCAGAGATGGGGAAGAAAAGAAAGGGGAGTAGCATTATATGTCAAAAACAAATTCACTTGTACAGAAATCCACGCAAGTGATCAGACTGGATCAGAGGAGAACATTTGGGTAAAAATAAATGGGGGAAGAAATAAAAACAGCATTGTCGTAGGAGTTTACTACAGGCCACCAAACCAAGATGAGGTGGTGGATAATGCTTTTCTGAAACAAATCTCAGAAATCTCCAAGAAGCAAGAACTGGTAGTTATGGGGGACTCCAATTATCCTGATATCTTCTGGGAGACTGACTCTGCTAAGCATAGGCCCTCCAACCAATTCCTGATGTGCCTTGCAGATAATTTCCTATTTTAAAAGATGGAGGAAGGAACAAGGGATCAGCAGTCCTGGACTTGATCCTAACCTATAGGGAGGAGTTTGTCACTAGAATCAAAGCAGTTGGTACTTCAGTGGGCAGTGACTATCTAATGCTAGAATTCATGATTGTGGGACAGGCCAAAGAAAAGTACAGTTGTCGCTTTATATTCACTGAGGTTTGGTTCCAGGTCCCCCCGTGGATACCAAAATCCATGAATACTCAAGTCCCATTATATGCAATGGCATAGCAAAATGGCATCCCTTATATAAGATGGCAAAATCAAGGTTTGCTTTTTGGATTACTATTTTTTAAAGAATATTTTCAAGCTGTGAATACTTAAATCCATGGATACCAAATCCGTGGATACGGAGGGACAACTGTATAGTCAAACACCAACCTTGGGGTTCAGGAAAGCTGGTTTTATCAAGCTCAGGGAAATACTGGGCTAGAGATATTAAAGGGAAAAGAAATTCAGCTTGGGTGGGATTTCATGAAGAAGGAACTGCTAAAAGCACAATAAAAAACAATTCCATAGAAGAAGAAAAATGGGAAACATCTGAAAAAGGCAATATGGCTGCACAGTAAACTCAACGAGGAAGTGAAAAGAAAAAAAGAGCATGTATAAACAATGGAAGGAAGGAAGGAAGGATCACCAAGGAAGAATACAGATGTATACCCGAAGCTTGCAAGAATAGTGTAAGGAAAGCTAAAGCTCAAAATGACCTGAGACTGGCTAGGCAAACAAGGAACAACAAAAGGGGGCTTTTCAAATATGTTTGAAGCAAAAGGATGATGAAGGAAATGGTCAACCGCTGCACAACAAGGATGATAAAATGCTAACAGAACACAATGAAAAGGCAGGAATGTTCAATTTTGCTTCATCCCCCCCCCAAAAAAAAAGAGGACTGTGTGTTTTCATGCATCAGCAGAGACCTTGGTAAGGAATCTGGGTTGCAAAACAAGATTAAGAGTTAGTCAGGAATCACCTAGTTAACCTAAATGAGTTCACATCTGAAGGCCAGAGGAGCTGCATCCCAAAGCATATGCTGATATATGCATAGATCCACTTGCCACCATTTTTTAGAAATCTTGGAGAACGGGTAAGGTACCAGAGGACTGGAGATGAGCAAACATTGTTCCTTCTTCAAAAAAAAAAAAAGTCAAAAAGAAGATCTAGGATATTGCAACCTGACCTCAGTACCAGGAAAAAGATTAGAACGGATTATACAGGAGTCTATTTGCAAGTATCTTGAGGACAATGCAGGGATTAGTAGAAGTCAGCATGGGTTTGTCAACAACAAATCCTGCCAAACTAACATATCTTTTTTTATTGGATCACTAATTTAGTAGATGGTGGGAATGTTGTTAATATCATTTATCTTGATTTCAGCAAAGCATTTGATGAGGTCCCCCATGATATTTTGATTAGCAAACTGACTAAATATGGAATAGATTGAAACACCGTCAGATGGATCCATAGTTACTTGCAAAGCCATGCTCTAAGGGTTGTCATCAGTGGCTGTGCTTCAAATTGGAAAGATGTCTCAACAGGATTCTGTCCTGGGGCTGACACTCTTCACTCAATATTTTTATCAGTGATTTAGATGATAGGATGGAGAGAATCCTCATCTGATTTGCAGATGATACAAAACTGGTAGGGTAGCTAACACATTGGAAGATAGGAACAGAATTCGAAAGGACTAGAAACTAGAAAACTGGGCTGATATTATTAAAATGAAATTCAACAGAGACAAATGCAAAATTCTACATTTAGGCCACAAAAACCAAATGAACACCTATAGGATGGGGAATACTTGGCTCAGCAGTCCTACGTGTGAAAAGAATCTTGAGATTATTGTTGATCATAAATTGAAAATGAGCCAGCAGTATGATGCAACATCAAAGAAGGCAAATGCTATCTTAGCCTGCATTAATAGTTGCATAGCTTCCAAGCCGATAGAAGCAATAGTCTCCTTATATTCTGTGCTGGTCAAGCCTCATCTGGAGTACTGTGTTCAGTTCTGGGTGCCTCATCTTGAAAAGGATACAGACAAGTTGGAGCAAGTTCGTAGAAGGTAATGAGGTTGATAAGAGTTATGGAGAACAAATCATATGAGGGGGGATTGAAGCTGGGCATGTTCAGCTTGGTGAAGACAAGATTCAGGGGTAACATGATCACACTCTTTAAATACTTCAAGGACTGCCACAAAGGAGGATGCAGGCTTGTTCTCTGATGCCTCAGAGGGCAGAACTAGATCTAATGGTTTGAAATTACAGGAGGGTAAATTTCTGTTGAATACTAGAAGGAACTTTTTGACACTCAGAGCGGTTCAGCAATGGAACCAATTGCCTAGAAAGGTGGTGTGGTCTCCTTTTCTGGATGTCTTTAAAAAGAGGCTGGACAGCTACCTGCTGGGGATGCTCTAGCTGGAGATCCGGCACTGAGCAGGGGGTTGGACTGATGGCCCACAGGTCCCCTTCCAACTCTATGATTCTCATATACAAAGTAGCAGTTCTGTTATGCTATGAAATGTCACAGGTATATGCCACAATAGAACTCCCATTTGCAGACTTTTCTAGTGATAATCACTTTCCTGTTAGGAAGAAAGCTGTATCTTGGGAGATTATCAGATGGACCCTTTGGGTCCATTTCTGTCCCACTACCCCCCCCCGCCCCGCTACCATTCCTGGCATGGAATAAAGGAAAAAGTTTCACACATTTACCTTTATTCTGTGACAGGAACAGGCTCTCCCTCCCTTTCCTGCCCGGTCATAAATGCAGCTGTCGCAAGGCTGCTTTTACAACCGGGAACTCAAATTCCGGCCGTTTTCACAATAGAATGGCCAGGAGGGAAATTTTAAAAGACAGCCCCCTCCCTGCTGTCGAAAAAGAAAACAAGCACTAAAACACATTTTAAAAAGAAACAGCTACCCGAGAAGGGGAATTTTTTTTTTTACTTACCTTTCTGTCCTGATCGCACCTGGAAGTGTCTGGCAGGGATCTCCCAGTGATGTCACGATCTGCTGTCATCCCAGGAGAACAGGGCTCCTGTTCACTCGCCCATCATTCTGTTATAATAACAGAACAGGCCTCTTATTCACAGATTTTTCCGTGGATAAGAGGAAACAGGGAAGGAACAGAAGCAGAACTGGAGCATCCCAGAACAGGGATAACATCGTGTAAAAGGTAAGCCTTTTAGCGATCTCCTGTCGTTCCTGTCCTGGGATATTTTACTCGTGTGATAATCTCCTCGGTCTGAAAACGTGTGTGAGTGCTCATGTGTGTGCATGCAAAAAAAAAAAAAAAAAAGCCACCCTCCCCAAATGCGGCAACGTGGCCAGCAGTGCTACCCAGAATTTTTGTGGGGTGCTACTGGCAAGAAAGATGAATCTACAATAGAGGGCATGAGTCCTCATGCCCCATTCAAAAATGGCCCATGGGCTTCATGTAGCCCATGGGCTATGCACTGTCTCCTCCTCTGTATTAAAAAAACAACACAGAAAACTACAGTTGTCCCTTCACATTCGCGGGGGTTAGGTTCCATAGACCCCCGCGAATGTGAAAATTCCGCGAATAATGACAGCCCTCCCCCCACCCTCCCCAAGCGACCCTGAGGCCTCCGGAGGCCTCGTGGTCGCTCTATCTGGCCGCTCCCTGCCCTCCCCAAGCGACCCCCGAGGCCTCTGGAGGCCTCGTGGTCGCTCCTCCCGACCGCCCCCTGCCCTCCCCAAGCGACTCAAAGGCCTCCAGAGGCCTCGCGGTGGCTTTTCCCGGCGGCCCCCCGCCCTCCCCAAGCGACCCAGAGGCCTCCGGAGGCCTCGTGGTCGCTCTCCCCAGCCACCCCCCACCCTCCCAGAGCGACCCCGAGGCCTCCGGAGGCCTCGTGGTCGCTCTCCCTGGCCACCCCCCGCCCTCCCAGAGTGACCCCGGGGCCTCCGGAGCCCTCGTGGTCGCTCACCCCGGCCTCCCCCCGCCCTCCCAGAGCGACCCCAGGGCCTCCGGAGGCCTCGTGGTCGCTCTCTCCAGCCACCTCCCGCCCTCCCAGAGCGACCCCGAGGCCTCCGGAGGCCTCGTGGTTGCTCTCCCCAGCCACCCCCACCCTCCCAGAGCGACCCCGGGGCCTCCAGAGGCCTCGTGGTTGCTCTCCCCGGCCTCCCCCCTCCCTCCCAGAGCGACCCGGAGGCCTCCGGAGGCCTCGTGGTCGCTCTCCCCAGCCACCCCCGCCCTCCCAGAGCGACCCTGGGGCCTCCGGAGGCCTCGTGGTCGCTCTCCCCGGCCTCCCCCGCCCTCCCAGAGCGACCCCGGGGCCTCCGGAGGCCTCGTGGTCGCTCTCCCTGGTCTCCCCCCACCCTCCTAGAGCGACCCTGGGGCCTCCGGAGGCCTCATGGTTGCTCTCCCCGGCCTCCCCCCGCCCTCCCAGAGCGACCCCGGGGGCCCCATGGAGGCCTTCCCGGCCCTCCCCACCCCCTCCCCGGGCCTTCATGGGGCCTCCGGAGCGTCTCCGGGGGCCCCATGAAGGCCTCCCCGGCCCTCCCCCTCCCTCCCAAGGCCTTCGCGGGGCCTCCGGAGGGTCTCCGAAGACCCCGTGGAGGCCTCCCCGCTCCCTCCCAGTGCTTTCACGGGGCCTCTGGAGGCCCCGTGTCGTGGTTTTGGGGGGGCCCGGGGGGCCCTCCCAAAACCGCAAATAAGCAAAACCGCAAATGTCAAGTTCGCGAATGTGGAGGGGCAACTGTATAATATTTCTATCACATAATGAGAACCAAAAATTACATATTGTTATTCAAGGCAAAATAAATGGGAAAAGAAGCGTAGGAAGAAGATGAACCTCTTGGATGAAGAACCTTAGAAAATACTTCAGTGCAATACATCTCTTTTACAGTGGCCTCATCCAAATATCTTTTAGACATGATGATGTTCCTTTTAGGTAGGAGAGGAATGAGAAGGAGAAAAACAATTGCGTGTTCATTTATATATGTAAATGACCATGACCTTTCTTCATCAACATGTGTTCATCATGGAAAATACAACAATGTGATTTTCTTCTTCTGAAGAGCAACCTGAATGTAATCTGACCTTTTCTTTGTATGTTCCACTTGATCAAGGTTAGAGTAGGGAAAATAAACATTCTGCTCAGATTGTGAAGAGATGCTCAAACTATAAAAGCAATACACATTGTATAAGAATGATATAAAGATTGAGCTACATTTTCTGAAATTGCACAGAATGCCTTACACAGTTTTAATTTATAGAAGAGTGTCCTTGGGTCCATCTGAGTGACATTTATGTGTAATAAAATGGATTTCCTTGTCTTTACAACAGGTAGGAAACAACAGTACAAATTCTTTACAATGGTGGATAAAACCAATATTCTATATATACCTAACAATAATTGCATGCTTTTGCACTTAGATGTGGTAAAGAAACTTAGAACGCCTTTCAAAAATTCCTCCCTTCCTTCCAGATTCAAAGACATCTTTCTCTCTATGTAAACCAGGTCATTATGTTTGGGAAGTAGATCTTTTTGGAACACAAACCTGGGATAAATTTAGCTCAAATGATATGCTAAGGTTGCAGGCAGAAAGTACATTGGAATCTACTGCAGTATATGGGTGTTTTACCATAGATCAGCTGGGGATGCTGATTCCCAATTGCTGAACAACATAAATAAGTTTATGAAAAAGTTCCCTTATATCAGTTGCTTGAAAAGAATGGTTGGGGAACCCAAAGGATATACTTTTGTGTGAAAGAAAGGACTTGTGGGCTTCTTTCTGACATTCGTCACAAATTCATGGCTTGAGTTATTTGCTCAGAGGCATCCAGTTCCTTAGTTCTTTCCATGTCTGCCTGCTTATTCCAGTATTTTGCACTTAGGCTTTAGCTGGTGGACCCCATGAGTCTAGTAACTGTTAGATAACAATCCTGAACTCTTCCTATTGCTATGCTAGGCAATAACTCGTAGCTGTGCTAGGCAATAACTCCTGAATTGAAATTGCTGCTGTTGAAGGCCAGGTGGATTGAATGGGGAACAGACACCTCCCCGGATCTTAAAGAATGGTAGATCCGGGGGAGGTGTTTTAATGATGGGCATGGAGACGAGTGCAGGGGTTGGTCAGGGCGTGGCTACGCCCTGGCTAGGAGGAGACAGGGGCGGGCCTGAGGCTGGAGCTATTTTACCCTTTGCCACCCCTGGCTTCCTCCTCTGTGCAGCCTTTGAGAAGTTTAGTACCTTTTTGGAGTGGGCGGTCAAACATCGAACGGGGCTTTACGGGGTAGTACACTACCTGGATGACTTCCTCTTTGTTGGCCAGTTCGGCTCTGGAGTCTGCCGCTCCTTAATGGAGCAATTTCAAGCCCTTAAGGAAGAATTCGGGGTTCCCCTTGCACAGGAAAAGCCGGAGGGCCCAAGCCACCAATTGACTTTCCTTGGCATTGAAATTGATACAGTAGATCAGTTTTGTCGGCTACCCTCGGGTAAGATAGAGGACCTTCTGAACAGGGTTGAAAATTTTCTTCAGCATAACAAGGCCACTCTTAAAGAATTTCAGGAACTGATAGGCCACTTGAATTTTGCATGCAAAGTAATTGCGCCAGGCAGGGCCTTCCTCCGGCGCCTCTGCGACGCCATTTTGGGCGTTTCACAGCCTCATCATAGGGTTAGGGTTACCCGGGAAATTAAGCTAGACCTGGATGTCTGGTATGAATTTTTAATGCAGTACAACAGGGTCTCCTTTTGGAGGGAGGAGTTGCGATTAGGGGATGCCCTTAAGGTGTTCTCTGATGCTGCCGGCTCCATAGGCTTTGGAGTCTACTATGCTGGGAGGTGGTGCGCCGAATGCTGGCCTAGCAACTGGATTGGCACTGGCGTCACGTCTGACCTTATGTTTTTGGAGCTTTTTCCAATATTGGTAGCGGTCAAGTTGTGGGCGCATGATTTTGCCAATTCCACAGTTCGTTTTTGGTGTGATAACATGGCCACGGTCCAGCTGGTCAATTCTCTCACCTCCAAGTCCAAAAGGGTCATGGCACTAGTAAGAGCATTTACACTCCAGTGCTTGAAGTTCAACATTTTGTTTACTGCGGCCCATGTGGCGGGGTGGACAACGGCATTGCCGATGCTCTCTCCCGTATGCAGATGGATCGCTTCAGACAATTAGCGCCAGGGGCCGCCGAGATGCCGGATCTGATGCCGGAGGATTTGTGGGAGCTTGGACTGGTGAAATAGTGAAGGCCATCAGCCTTTCCATCGCTCCCAGCACCAGGAGGGTATATAAGCGAGCCATCCAGGAATTTTTTGAATTTCGTAACTCCGTGCGTCTACCTAACTCTTGGCCAGTACCGGTTCCACATCTTCTTCACTTCTGTGTAACCCTTAAGGACAAGGGCCTTGCCCCCCAGTCTATTCGATCCAGGTTGGCCGCCCTGGCCTTCTGGAGCAAGGCGCAAGGCCTGCAGGACAACACACCTGATTTTAGGATAAGGAAGGCTCTGGAGGGTTGGGCCAGGCAGCGAGGGAAAGCAACAGATGACAGGCAACCCCTCTCCCCAGCTATTCTCAAGGGCCTTTTCCAGGTATGGCCCAATATTTGTACTACTCCGTTTGAGGTGGCGTTGCTTCACGCGGCTTCCCTGACTGCCTTTTTTGGTGCATTGCGCATCAGCGAGCTGGTTGTAGCGTCTAAAAAGGACAAGGCTGGCCTTGCTCTTACTTTGGGTGACATCACCATGGGCTCCAAGGCAGTCACCATAACGATCAGGCGGTCAAAGACTGATCAGATGGGGAAGGGCATGAGCATTGTTCTGCACAAGTGCCAAGACAGGACCCTCTGCCCGGTAGTTGCCCTTAGGGAGTATTTGAAGTTGCGGCCGGTCCAGTTTGGCCCCCTCTTTTGCCACACGGATGGGTCGCCGCTTACGAGATATCAATTTTGGGCGATCACAAACAAAGCATTGGCACGCCTGCGGTTGGGAGGCGTACATTTCTGCTCACATTCCTTTAGAATTGGGGCTGCTTCAACAGCTGCTGCGATGGGTATGCGGCCGGAGGCCATTAAGAAGTTGGGACGTTGGAAGTCAGCTGCTTACAAGGGCTATGTCCATCCAATTTGCCATTGACTGAGTATTTTTGGTGTTCTGTGACTGTTTGTGCTTTCTTTTCCAGATATGAGATACCGGGTACTGATTTGTGGCCACAGCTTTGTGTACTGGGTGGCTCGACATGCCAGGAGGAGCCATTTTGGTCCGCAGCTTGGTCTCGGAGACATTGCTTCTGTCGAATGGCTGGGCAAACGGGGTTTGAAGTGGAATGGTCTAATCAATTTGTTGTTTCAGGAGCGTCGTGGTCCTCCACCGCATGTCCTGGTGATCCATCTGGGTGGAAACGACCTGGGCCTTCTTAAAGGCAGAGCTTTGACACTACAAGCCATTGCTGACATGCGACAGATAAAGGCGGCGTGGCCGCAAGTTTTCCTGGTTTGGTCTGATATCATTCCACGACTCTCTTACCCGGGTGAAGGGGCCCCTAAGCTGTTGGACATCGCCCGCAAGAAGGTGAACAAGGCTGTGCACCGGGCAATGGTTGGTGGCCTTGGCCATTTCATCCAGTACCCGGGCATTTCGTACAAATGCCCGGAACTTTATAGGGTTGATGGGGTCCACTTATCTGACTTGGGGATCCAGCTGTTTCTTGAGGGTATGCAAAAAGGGGTGCAGGCTATCTTAGCCTCCTGTGTGGGGGATAGGGGCTAAGTGGACACTTGCCCCTATCAGTGGCAGGGAGTGGGGAGATAATTATTTGGCGATCACCTATGGCAACCTCAATTTGAGTGGAAGGATAGCCCTCACTGAACTGCATCGGCATCTTAATGGATGGGGTGCAGCAAGGTAGGCTATCCTTAGGGCCAGCATCGGGTTGCGATCCTTCACAGAAGCTACATGGCTTAAGGATTTGCTGCTCGCTGCAGGGCCCTCCAGCAGATGGCACCCAAAGGGAACCCCGGACACTGGGATCCCCATTGGGGCTCAGGTGAGTCGCCCAGGGATGCTGGGAGTTAGGTCACTTGTGAACAGCTGCCCAGCTGCCCCCACAAGGGATCTCCCCTTTACAGGTTGCAACCCCCAATAAACATACAATAAATAGGTAAGATATCAATAAAGTGGCCCGTATTTCAACCCAATCTTCTGTGTCTGGTCTCGTTATTTCATGCGTCAATCATTAAATAACAGCTATCCAGGATTTTATTCTGAGGGGTTGTCTAGATGGTGAAGATACTTCTCATAGAATGTGAGAATACGCATTGTCCCAATAAGATCCCACAGTGATTTACCTTATTCAGAAGGAGGGGGACCCAAAACTCCAAAATCTGCCAGGGGAAAAAGCCTTCGCAGCTTTTCCTGAGGTTTTTTAAATAATGTCTAGAAATGTACATTACCGCTTGTTTGGACAACCGATTTGCAGTGCAGTGCAGTGCATGCTCGGTGAGGGCGGAAGTGGAAAGCTGATTGGTTCGTCATGTATGGGGGTGGGTGGGTGGGCAATGAAATGGCCAGAAACGCCATTTTGGAGTTTCACGTTGCTGATCGTGCACTTTTCTGCTGTGCTTTTTAAAGTGGAAGGTCGCACTTGCGCAGCTTTGACTAGCAGTTAAAAAAAAATACTGTACAGTGGTGACAACTTGTGGGGAATAATAACACGAATAATTTATTCCCTCAGCTACCATCTTGATTTGCAGGAATGGCTGCCTGTGAACATCAAACACAGATACCTTCGCATACCAGTGATTTTACCAAAGGACCATGGAGACAAAAGAACGTTGCTGTGAATTTGCATTAATGCACAGCAATCCATGTTATATCTTCTTGTCTAGACAAGCCCTGAGTGAGCAGGCTGATTTGGTTTGTATCATAGATACCTGGCTGGATGAGGCTAGTGTGTTAATATTCCTCAGCTCTACCCATCAGTATTCTTTGTGCCGCAGCAGGTGAGACCTAGAGGATGGGAAGAGGGAGATCCTCTTTGTGGTCTATCATGATTCCACAACCCTATTTGCAGCTTGCAGGGTTCAAGTGTTGTAGTAGCCATTTCTGCAACAGTGTGTGTATCTGAAGGTGGGTACTGGGAGAGAACAGATTCTGTTGATGTACCATCCATCCTGCTGCTCAACATCTGAGCTTGATGGGGTGGTCTCAACGTTGGTGTTGGAATGCCTTCAGCTTGTGGTGCTATGGAACTTCAGCATCCATGTTGAGGCTGTCCTGTTGGGAGTGGCTTAGAACTTCATGGCCACCATGACAACCATAGATCTGTCCAAAGTAGTATCTGGCCCCACTCATATTCCTAATCACACCCTGGACTTTGTCTTTTGTGATGGGTTGGATTATGGTGATTTTGGTGTGGAAGAATTTTCTGTAGTTCCATTGTCATAGACAGGTTATATGACCTAATCATATTTAGACTTACTGGGACTCTGAAACTCTGCATGGGTGGGGGATCAATTGGGATGGTCCGTTCAGTAGAATGATAGATGAAGATAGTTTCCTAATGGCTCTTGGAGATTTTCCTGTCACTTTAGCAGGCAATTCTGTGAAAGCACTGGTTGACCTCTGGAATGGGAAAATGGCCATGATCACTCCTGAGCATCTCCTCTCACAGAGAGGAGCCAAACCAGTCCCCTGTTTTTTTAGGGAGCTGGTGGCAATGAAGTGAGTGAGATGGAGACTAGAATGATATTGGCAGAGAACCTGAAGCAAATCTGACTGAACAGTCTAGAGCATATTTGAAGGCCTACTCTGTGGCAGTACAGACAGCAAAAGAATTATTATTTTATGCCACCGTTGTGTCTGCAAGGAGTCATCCAGTGGAGGTGTGTTGAGCAGCCTAAAGTCTATTACCTCCTGACCAGCTGAGAATATTTTGGATGGCATTTTGCAGATCAAATTGTTCAAATACTTGAAAACACTAGGACATAGTTCCAGTGAACATAACTTTGGCTCCTGCTGGTCCGTTACAATAATGGATTCTTTTCAATTTGTACACCCTGAGGATATGGATAGGATCCTGGGAGAAGTGCGAGCTACCACACGTTCACTAGACTCTTGCCCTTCCTGGCTTATCAAAGAGGTCAGAGTGGGACTGTCTGGGTGGGTAATAGGAGTGATTCATACCTCTCTCCAACAAGGCATTAAACAGATCAAAAGGGGATTGGCTGACTGGGTGAAGTGAATTGTCAGTGCCTCCTTACAAAAAGGCAGGGTTCCAACATGCCTAAAGGAGGCAGTTGTAAATTGGCTCCCTCTATAATGGATAATGAATATTGTATTCATTATCAATTATGGACCGTCCAATATTCCATTGTTTGGACAAGGTGTTAGAATGTGTGATGGCCTCCTAGCTCCAGGGGTTCCTGGATGAAATGGTGCTTTGATCGTGATTTCCTGCGTGGCAGGGGGTTGGACTGGATGGCCCTCGTGGTCTCTTCCAACTCTACAATTCTATGATTCTATGATCTTGATCCTTTTCAGTCTGCTTTCAGGCCTGGTTATGGGATACAGATGGCTTTGATCACCTTGGTGGATGACATTCAAGAGGAACAGGACAGGAGGAGTATGCCCCTGTTGGTTCTGATGGACCTCTCAACAGCTTTTGATACCATTGACCATGGTTTCCTTCTGAGCTGCCTCCCTCGGGTGGGTTTTATAGGCACTGTTATAACATTGGTTCTATTCCTTCCAGGAGGGGTGCACCCAGAAGGTGCAGCTGTGGGATTCCTGTTGATTCTTTGGTCTGGGGGGATTCCTGCTGTGGGATTCCTGTTTGACTCTTTGGTCTGTGGAGTTCCTCAGGGCTCTGTGTTGTTTCCCATGTTATTTAACATATACATCAAACTGCTGGGAGAGGTTGTCCAGAGGTTTGGGGCTTGGTGTCACTAATATGCTGGTGACACTCAATTCTATTTCTCCTTTCTGCCAAACTCAAAGGAAGTTGTTTTGATTCTAAACCAGTGTCTGGTATCAGTAAATGAATTGGATGAAGGAAAACACTGAAGCATAATCCAGAAAAGACAGAGGTACTACTGGTCAGTTGAAGGTACACCAGGGATAGGGATTCAGACAGTTTTAGATGGATTACACTCCTTCTGAAAAAAAAGGTTTGCAGTTTGGGTCCTCTGTATCCATGGATACTGCATCCACAGATTCAACCATCCATGGCTTGTGTGTATAAAAAATCCAGAAAGCAAACCTCGATTTTGCCATTTTATATAAGGGACACCATTTTACTGTGCCATTGTATATAATGAGACTTGAGTATCCACAGATTTTGATCTCCACAGGCCATCCTGGAACCAAACACCAGCAGATACTAAGTGCCCACTGTACTCCTGAAATTAACCTTGAGCCTAGAGTCTCAGGTTTCAGTGATGGCTGGGATTACTTTTGGACATGTAAAGCTAGTATGTCAACTGCATCTGTTTCTTGAGGCACTTGATTTGGCCATGATGACACATGTCTTAGTTAAATACTATTCAGATTACTGTAACACATTCAGTGTAGGGCTGCCTTTCAAGAGTGCTTGAAAACTTCAGTTGGTACTTACCGTATATGCCGGCATATAAGACGACAGGGCATATAAGACGACCCCCCGATTTTCAACTAAAAATCTAGGGTTTAACATATATTCACCATATAAGACCACCCCCCAATTTGGCTGGCTGGCTGACTGGCCTGAGACTGGCTGGCTTATACTTCCTTATATGTAATGCAGATTGTTAGATTCACATTTATGTAAGAGTTTATTTACCTCTTGAAGAAAGGCAGGAAAATATTCAGAATTTACAGGTCTACTGACAACATACATTTCTTTGTTCTCAGACAAGGGACGTCACCAATACACATGTCATGGACATACTGTATTTTTCATTTG
The DNA here is from genome assembly GCA_030847615.1 of Gambelia wislizenii. Lineage (NCBI taxonomy): Eukaryota > Metazoa > Chordata > Lepidosauria > Squamata > Crotaphytidae > Gambelia > Gambelia wislizenii. The sequence goes on from JAUMIR010000002.1 coordinate 68,059,234, forward strand.
AAAAAATAAAGTATTTATGTGTTTGTAAAAAAAATTAATTTGGGAAAATTGAAAAAATAAATCACAAAACAATTATAGTTCCAAAGGAGGAAATGTGTGTTTCCTATGTCAACTTAAATATGTATGAGTGCAATCAGATAGCCATCAGATTTTCCACAAATTGGAAAGATTTATGTTTCTAAACTAAAAGTTCTTTTGGTACTATTACATTTGGTAAACTATTCTACTTTTGAACAGGTTATGTACTTCCTTGGATTTTATGTACAGAATATTGTTTGCCATCATTTGAAATAGCATGTGCTCATGTTTTAGACAGACAGGTGCACTCTCATCAACATGTGTAACATATCTAGTTCAGAAAAAAAGAAGGGTGTTTAAGGCCAAGCCAGCATTGGATCCTACACAATGTACAGACAGCATTCAGATACGGTTGAGGTTGGTGCGAAACCTGGGAAGTTGCTGAGATGACCTCCTGGAATCATAAGGTCATGGGTAGAAGGGTAGTAGTAACCACACATATGGTTTCTTAGAGACACAGTTAAGGCAACGCCTATGAAGGACAGGTTACTGCTGATCTATCCTGACCTGCTGAGAATCAAAATAGTTGCCTGTCAGATGGTTGTTGGATCTCCTGAGACCCATGGAAAGAAGAGATCCACCCACCAATTTCTCAGTTGTAGCAGTTTCTTTTTTAAAAATCTACTGAAAATGGTGCACATACATTTAAATGCCCATGTTTTCCTACAAGGCAAAATCTGGAAGCAAGGTCCTGCTCCTTGTCTCTAAACCCTGAAAAGAAACCTGCTTTCTTGAAACACATCCATACACCATTCACAAACGTGACTACTGTGCATGAATTCTGCATTTCAACTGAGGTAATTTTGTCGGTCAAGTGTCAATCTCAGTTTTTAACGCTCAGTTTTTATTTTATTTGTTAACATCTCCAAGTATCTTTGGGCAGAAGAATAGCTTAAACTACATAATTGGAGAGAAGCAATACTGGCAATCTAGTGGTTTGGCTTGGTGGCCCCACTTCCCCCGCCTTGGCCCCCTTGGAAAGGGCCAAGACAGAGTGAATGGGGCACCGAGCCAAACTCGGCATTTTCGTCCCTTTTCCCCACCTTCCCCGTGGCCCCACTTTCCCCGCCTTGGCTCTCTTCTGAAGGGAGCCCAGACAGAGGTAACGGGGCCGCTGAGGTAAACTCGGCATTTTCGCCCCTTTTCCCCACCTTCCTTGAAGGTGGGGGAAAGGGGTGAATCTAGCGGTTTGGCTCGGCGGCCCCGCTTCCCCCGCCTTGGCTCTCTTCCGAAGGGAGCCCAGACGGAGGTAACGGGGCCGCTGAGGCAAACTCGGCATTTTCACCCCTTTTCCCCACCCTCAAGGAAGGTGGGGGAAAGGGGCAAAAATGCCCGGTTTGCCTCAGCCGCTGAACACACAGGTGATCGAGTGGTGGCCGCGGCAAACTGCAACGTTCGCCCCCCTTCTCTGTCTTAGGTTGCTCCCCAGAGGGGGAGGAGGGGGGAGAATGAACTGCTAAACACTTTACTTCATCCCCCCTGCCCCATCTCCTGCCTCTTCGCTCCGTTTGCGAAGGTTGCGAAGAGGCAGGAGAGAGGTAGATGGGCAAAGCAAAGTATATCCAGCGTATAAGACGACCCTCAATTTTGAAGGGTATTTTTGAGTGCTCAAAAGTCACCTTATACACTGGAATATACGGTAAGTGTTCTAGCCACATGGTTAACAGGGGCTTGTTGGAGAGACTATGGACTTTATCAGACGGGCCCTTAAAACCGGTTCCTGTTCCATTAACCACCCACCCTCCTCCCGTCCCTGTAACTGAATAAAATAAAGTTAACATGCTTACCTTAATCCCAGGAGAGAAACTGCTCCCCCTCCTCCAGCAGTCCAGGAAGTGAATGGAGCTCTCACAGAGCCCCCTCACCTTCCTGGAGACCAAATCGCGTGGGGAATTTAAAAATAAAAAATCCCCCAAACCTCAAAGAAGTGCACCAAGCACCTAAACACCCTTAAAAAACCCCAAGTAAAAAACCCTGGGGAGGAAACAAAGAAGGCTGTCACTGACCTCTTTGTCCCAATCGAAGTAGGAAGTGTTTTGTAGGAACCTCCCAGGACCTTACTGGGAGCCCTGCAGCACGCAGGGAATTTAAAAAAAACAAAAAACCCAGACATCAAAAATTAAAGCAATCACCTAAACAGCCTTTAAAAGAAACAAGTAAACAGGGGAGGGTACAAAAAATCTGTCACTTACCTGGATGTCCAGATCGCCACCGGAAGTGTTCTCTACTTACCTTCCAGGGCCTTAAAGAGGCAGCCAGCCGGGGGGGGGGGTTTAAAAATAAAAATACAGGCAGACTTCTAGAAATTTAAAAAAGCACCAAAACACTGTTAAAGCTTTAAAAGCAACATGGGGAGGGTACAGAAAAAGCTGTCACTCACCTGGATGTCACAATCGTACCCGGAAGTGTTTTAACATGCAGTAGCATAACGGCAAACCAGTTCCCACTCCCGTGATTCCATTACAGAAACGGAACAGGAGATCTATTGATGACTTTTCCCCGTGAATAAAACAAAACGGAAAGCACATGGGGTCAGAACATGTGAGGAGGATGTCATCTGGAAAAAAAACCCTCTTTAGCGATCTTGTGGCATTTCTGTTCCATTTCATTAAGCCCATCTGATAAAGTCCTATATAACTCTTTTGCTTCAACAGCTGCTGATAGTCACACTGAGTATTTGTACTGTCTGGGCAACGTGCATAAAATCCAGTCTTGTAGTATCTCCCATGGCTTTTCCAAATAGAGCCTTAAGAACATGCAGCTAATGTTGAAATTGGTGGTTTGGGAGGAAATTTTTAGTTTGGCTGATCTTATTGCTAAGAATCCAGCTTTAAATACAGCCTTTCCCTTTCTGACTAAAATAAAATCCTGGGCTCAGTTTCAGTATCAATTTCCGTTACTGACTTGATGATGACAACGACTTCAGCACAGCAACCACTTTTGCTTCTACTTTGACATTGATGCTGCAGAGCTCCAGTGGCCTATCTTTGGTGCCAATAACCCTGCTTTCTCTTCTGCCTTCTGTGACACTGTGAAAATCTGTAGAGGACTGTGATTATGAGGAGGCTCCAGTTCCCATCATCTGCCAGCTCAGCAGTCAGGTAAACTAAGGGTTAACTAGGATCTGGGAGAAAGGTAACACCTTTAGTGGCATCATCATCAATGATGTCAGGTCAGCAGAGACAGAATAACCAATCAGGACTTTGAGGGTGGCAATTTTAAAAAGGTAATAAAAACTGCCCCGGAGCCATGAGGCAGAGAGAGAGAACAAAGAGAGCCTGAAATGGACACATCACATCTCAGGCAGAGATGATGAACAAAGGACCCTGAGGTGGAGGACTGAACTTCATCTCAGTGTGTGAATAGATCAGGAATGTATTAGTTTGTGTTAGGAAATGTATGTTAATTTCCCACTTGGCTGAATGTAACTGAATGCTTTACTGTATCTGTAACTTCTAAGAATGTACCTGGGAAAGGAGGGCTTTTCCATGAGAATTGTCTGCATATTATGAGCTCTGCTAGAATAAATAGCTTTTCCTAATCTTTCTATCTGCTGATGCTTACATGTGCTTTGATTTCTCAGTCGTTTCTCTCTCTTCAGGACAGAGGCGAGGGGGTGGTGATAGCTCTGCAAGTGGCAGGGAGTAGCAAAGGGACTCTCACAGTCTCCCTTCGGACTGTGTGGAACGAAGTAAATTCAAAGGGTGGTGGTGTCGTACCAGTAGGGGGTGTAATTTAAGGGAATTCCCAGGCAGAGGAATCCCCAAGATTGCATCTCCCAAAAGGGCAGCTTAAGGGGTTCTCAGACAGAAGAACCCATGAGCTGTATCACAGAAGGGCAGCCAGGACCCCAGAGACTGCATGCATGCACATGCTGAGGCCAAGGCTAGCATTACATGGTTGGCAGCGGTTTGAACCTTCCCTCAGCTTGAAAGTTAGCATAAGCATCTGTGGCTTTTCTCTTCACTCCTGTTCTTCCTCTTGTCTCTAGGTAGAGTGGAAAGGAGGTGTGGACAGGCAGAAGAGGAGGCTGTAGCCTTGAATTTGTTCAGGCAGAGGTTAAGAAAGGGGGGGGTATCTCTTTCTCTCCACACGCTGAGGCCAAGGCTAGCATTACAAGGCCTCAATTCAAATGAGGCACTGGACACAAAAGGGGTGACTTTGGATGGGCCTGTAGAGAAAAAGAAAGACAAGAAGTCTAAGACCAACAAGTTTAAATTTAAGTAGCAGAAAGACAGACCATCTGCCTCAGAACAGACTTTGGTTCTGATGCTTGCCTCAGTTGACTCTGTCCCTTTTACCATTGCTCATCACATAACTGACTCTGACTATGTCCATTACTTCTTTGCCAATTTGTTCCACCTGAGGAACACCAGTCCTGAGAGCATTCCACTATTCCATCATCACTGACAGTGTCATCTATACTGGAAGCTCACTAGGTTGCTTCTGAACATTCTCGGCTCATTTCTTCTGACAATGTATTGTGGGCTCATATTCAGAAAGTGATGTTAGGGATAACTCCCCTAGACGAGATAATTCCTTGGCCTCAGTTGTATTATGAAGAGATTTCCAGAAAATGATCTATTGGAGAATATTTGCACAGCTGTTCTTCTCAGTAATGAGCCCATTGGCTCACAGTCAACACTATTATATTTATTTATTTATTTGCTACACAAGAGAATATTCTTCATAGTCAGCCTACTCTGATTGGCACAGTGATTTTTTATCTTGAAGAGATTGTGAACAGAGATCCTTCTCATCATATGTTTTCTTGTTTATATTATTGAGAGAGATCTCCTTTTAAGAAAAACTATGCCTGCTCTTGTATAGCTATGATTGAAACCAAAGGCCCTATGTTCACAAATGCAAGCCTGCTCCTACTCCTCTACCTTGATGACAGCTGTCGGCAATAGTCTGTCATTCCCATCAGCCTTCACAAGATATTGCATGTGTGACATGGTCATGATACAGAGCCTAGCTCTTGCAACTTCTTTGACTTCAGCCAGTGCCCCACCTGTTTCTTTGTCTCAATCTGTATCAGAATGGACAGATCTTCTTCAACCAGTGCCTCCTGCTTCCTACTTCTACTGCTGTTACTGCTCTCTTCATTGTTAGTAGCAGGTGCTCAGCCTGACATTTCAGCTATGCAAGAGAGAAATATGTCATCTGCTGATAATTATGACTCATCTCCATCTATGCCATCTTCTCCATCTCCACTCACTTCATCTCCTACAGAGAAAGTTGGAGATACGACTCCATTGCTGCCTTCAGGGGACTCAAAACCCTGTTCAGAGAAGATTTTGAGGATAGCATGAGCATTAGGCACTCAGGTTAAGAACCTCCTGCACCAGAACCTGACTGAGATTTTCAGATGATTCACACAGACCCCATAGCACCTGTCATGTTAATACTCTGATCTGCTTCACCATGCCTAATTAAAGAGTCCTGGTCCAAGTCATCTTCCTTGCCACTTACATAACACTAGATAGAAAACCTCTACAGGGTCCAGGAAGAGGTGTGGGTTTTCTGTTTCACTACTTGCCTCCCAATTCCATAATTGTTTAGGCATCAGAAAGGGGGGAAGTCATCTAATTTGACCTCTCCAGATCAAGAGGGAAGGAATCTTGATCTAATAGGTAGATGGTTCTATAGCTCTGCTATGCTGACCATGCACATGTGAGTCATAAGCAGGGTTTGTTACCTGAATTTCTGGGGGTCTGTGGGACCCACTTGTGACACAGAAAATACAATATTAAACTGGGTTTTTTTAATTAGCTCAAAGGTATGGCTGTGAAAGATTGGGTAACTTACGGCACCTGTGTATACCAGTACTCAATTATGAGACTCTAAGCCAAAATGAAATAAAAAATGGTTTTTATTGGAAAATAATCATGGATGCACTCACACAAACACATACACACTCAAGAGAACCTCACAAGGCTAATGAAGAATCAGGAGGAAAACTTGGATAGAGGAGATAGAGTCGGGGGAAATGGGCTATAATTACCTGTCTGAGGAGCAGAGATTCATGCAGCAAAGAAACTCAGGGCTGAATCTGAGGGTGACACAGCAAACCAGCAGAGTAATGCTGTATGAAGAACTGTGCACACTTGGCTATTATTTGAGGGTAATATTTATACCCAATGTCATACCCTTAAGGGGTGTTTTGAGTGTGAAACAATGCTTAGATGAGGTTCCCAGAGTTAAATGAGACTCCGGCTTTGTTGATTGCTGCTAATGGTTGAGACATGAAAGTTAATGGGCTTATGGCAACCTTCATATTGTGGAGAGGAAGAGGTGTAAGGGAAAGACATTTTGTGGATAATGGGGATTTCAGTCACTGTTTGTTTTCAAGAGTATGATTCACTGCCAGGTGTGTCCAGGGAAGATTAGCACATTCCACCTTAACTACACTGACTAAGGGGCTTCATTTAATCCCATCCTGGGCATGTTTTGGGGAATTTTCAAAACAACTTTGTTAGGCCTTTGGGTGACCTTCACTTGAACCTAATTTTAGTTAGCCTGGTCTACCTTTAGACAATGTGACCTGTCCAATATGCCAAATTATGAATTATTAGAGGGAGGGGGTGTAAGGTTGGGTAACAGGTTGCCCTATTTCTGCTGAAAGACTGTCAAAGTGGGTGATGAATACAGTTCTACTCACATACCAGCTTGTTCATCCCCCTGGGGTTTAGGGCTCATTCCATTCAGGCAGTGGCTACTTCCACTGCATTCCTTCAAAGTATGCCTTTGCCTGAGTTATGCAGAGCATATGCTTGGCCCCAGCTTTCTGCAATCATCTCTCATTATCACTTGGATGCTCAAACCAGAGCTGATGCCTCCTTTGGATGGGCAGTCCTTTCTTCTATTTTTTGACTGTGCTTACTTGTAATTATGGCTCTTCAAGTGGTCATCTATGAATTCACACAACCTGCCCACCTCCCCTCCTTTCATGTCTACTATCATATAGTAGACATGGAACTGAGAGGCTGAGGTGCACTGAAGCATGCATGGTGAGGGGATTGGGATGAGGTTCCCATCAAAGATCCCTCAGCTTTAGAATATTCTGCCAAGGGCCTCTGCACAGGTGCCAAGACTCATTTGTATGAATTCACAGATGACCACTCATAGAACCACAGTTATAGGTAAGAACCTGATCTTATGACCTATAAAGTTCTATATGACTTAGGTTTCAGCTGACAGGCCATATCTCCCCATATCAGCTTGCCTGGGCCCTCAGATCCTCAGAAGAGGTCCTCTTTCAACCCCACCAGTTTAATTCTGTTAATGTCAAGTGTTTGGCTGAGCCGAGAGATGGCCCAGGTCATTTGGGGTGCCTGGAGCCAAGCATTCAAATGTCTACCCTGTTTTGTCTTTAAATAAAAATATTTCTACAGGCTTGTAACAGTGCCCCAGAATGAGCCTCATTGACAGTGACAATTTTACCAGGCCTATGGAGCAGAACAATGGCTTTCTTCCCAGAATCCATTGCCCTTCTTTCGATATGGCTATCATCATCATTATTATTATTATTATTATTATTATTATTATTATTATTATTTCCTACTACTACTACTATTTCTATTACTATTATTATCATTTCCCTGCATCAGTGGATGATTAAATGGGAAGTTGTAGACTCCATCCCACCAGTTAAAAAAAACCAAAACCACACACACACGCGCACGCGCGCACACACACACCATGTTTGTATATTTTAAATATATTGTATTTATTTTAATTTGTAAACCACCTTGATTTCATTTTGTGGGAAAGGCAGGGTACAAACTTGTTGTTTTATTCATTTAATAAATAATTTTTTAAATTATTTATGTGAGAGATAAAATTAACAACAAAAACAATAAGAGTGCCAGCTACATCACCTCTAGCAGCCCTCTTTTATGGGGGGGAGAGACACCTTGAGGTCAACCCAGGGGGATATGGTTCTGCTAGCATAGAATCATAGAATCATAGAACCATAGAATTGCAGAGTTGGAAGAGACCACGAGGGCCATCCAGTCCAACTCCCTGCCACGCAGGAACTCTTGATCAAAGCATCCCAGACAGATGGCCATCTAGCCTCTGTTTAAAGACCTCCATGGAAGGAGACCCCACCACGCTCCAAGGATGCTGACCAAAATACAAAGAGACTAAATATGTATAACTTAAAGAACTGTTAAATGTGAGGGAAAGAGTAACCTCACAGTGTGCTCTGTGAGCAATCAAGACAACTCAAATTACAAATAAAGGTTTTACTGGAATAACATACTAATCACCAATTGAATGTTTAGAGACAGGACTCCCCAGGAAGGAAGGAGGAATGGGAAGAAAGAAGCATTGCGGAGTGAAGTGGTGCTTGCCTGCACAGTATAGCTTCAGTCTGGATAATGAGGGAGGAGGAGCATTGCAGTACAATGGAGAAAATAAAGTTACATAGAGGGAGAAGGGAAATTACTACCCATCCTTTGACTTAAGCCCTTTTACCCAGGAGAAGAGATGATCTCAAGATAATGCTGATGCAGGCTGGCTACCAGCCAGGCGCTAATGAGCTTGAAGAAGGAAAGAGCCTAGAGGAATAAGGGGTTGGAGTGAAAAGGAATTCAGCTCTTGAATTCTTGGAAAGAGAAAAAGGAAGCCAAAGAATGTCTGGTGTTTCCTAGAGGTTATATGTGTGGCTGCCAAGGAGCTTAGAAAAGAAGTGAATTAGCACTAGGAAAATACTTTGGAGGCACAAACAAGAGACAGACTATTGTTCTCAGGGGGAGTAATAAAGAAGAAAGTGGTTGAAACTGACAGTTTTTTCCTTGTAGTGCAGTGCTGATTAGACTGGGATCAGGTGGAAACAAGGATTGTACACATTCTGGGGGTTTCATGCCTGCTGACTAGGCATGAGCGACTTCCTTTGTCCACACCAGAAGAGCAGGTTTGGGGAAATTGTGTCCCACAGGCTGCATGTGAGCCCTGAAACTCTTTGGCCACAAACCCCTCAGATTGTCTGAACAGTTTATTATTATTATTATTGGTGTGATTTTAAGGCAGTTTTTCTTCCCCAGATCACCAAAACACATGAAAGCCTCCTACAAATGCATGGTTTGCTTCCTTTTCACCTCCCACCTTTAAAAATCATCTGTAAACTGGCTGAAACAGGGACAAGAACTGGGAGTAATGTGAAATCCTTTCCTATTCCCCTCTCTCCCTACTCACCCTTGCTGTTATTCCAAAGCAGATCCCCTCATGCCATGTGACTGTAGCCATCTCAAAACTAAAGCAAAAGGATTTATCACACCATGGGGTTGCCAAAGGAGCACAATCATGTAAATGAAGAGAGGTGTGATAACAATATTTTACAACTGGTATGTTCCCATTTCCTTTAATAATATGATTGCTGTGAGACACAAGGTTGGTGTGATAATGTCCTTAGAGAAAGGCAATGGCAAATCCCCTCTGAACAAATCTTGCCAAATCTATGTCAGAAATGACTTGAAGGCAACAACAACATCAACAAAAAAAGAACACCTTACACCCTGAGCATTTCTGGCAAATGCATGGGGTGTAGTAATATCTTCCACCTAAAATTCCACCTGAAAATCTCTGCAGAAATAAATAGCTGAATTTTACTTTTCTTGGGAAACATTTTCTGATGTTTAACTGCGTTTCTGAATTTTACCACCATCAGTCCTGGGCCTGTTATGAGTAGTTGGGTAAGCAAAAGTTCTCCATCCCAAAATTCAGTTACCTGTCACTAGGTAATTAATTATAATAATGACTTCCCCTCTTCATTATCTTTCAGATGTATGCATTTATTTTAAAATAGCATCATAGTCTCCAACATTTCAAAGATGAAAACTGAGACACATTTGGCTGAGTAACATCAGAGTGTGGTCAAGGTGGCAAAGGTTATTAGTGAAAGGGTTAAGAGCATCAAAATTTCCTGGGGAAAAGGGGAACAATGTGGTATCTGGCACAGAACATGCAAAGACTAGTTGGATGCAAAGAAGATACCGGCTTCCAAGCTTCTCTTAAACTTTTAAAAAATTACACTCTAATCCTGAACCAAAATACACAAAGGTTCCTGTAGACTTTTGGATTCACAATTGTTTGAATCTTATAACCTAAACATTGTAATTCCTCAACCCTGGGGGCATAACAAAAAACAAGGAGATTTGCCAAAATCTGAGAGAAGTAGGCATTGGATTAAACAGTAGCTGGGAAATGTGAAATGTGTTGGCTCTTTAGCATGTTCTCTCATTTTGTTAATTAATAGCTTAAGTAGCAATAGCTATAGCACTTCTGTTTCTATACCGCTTATCAGTGCCAAAGCACTCCCTAAGTGGTTTACAACATGCTGGCTAACTGCCCCCAACAAGCTGGGTACTCATTTTACCAACCTACGAAAGTATGGAAGGCGGAGTCAACCTTGGAGCCCTCTGGGATACAACTTACAACATTGTGGCTGCAGTACTGGCATTTAACTACTGCACCACCTGGGCTAAGTAATTAATAATATAATTATGGAATTAAGTTCACACTGAAATTCTAATTTAAGTTAAGCACTTTAGTTAGAACCATTTTATTAAGTTGCCTCTTTTTCTTAGAAAATTTCCAACTTAATTGCTAAAGTAATTGATTTTAACCAGTTCCTGGACTTTATCAGGCAAGGCAAAAATCACGGAATTATGATGCGATAATAATATAATGGGCTGAAATTATCAGACAATGTCCTCATCCTCCTGTGGCCAGCGTGTGTGCCAGCCGCGAATAAGGTGTCACTTTTTATTCACGGGTTAAGCTGTGAACAGTTCGTCAATATTGTTAGTTTTTCAGTATTGAGGAGCATGTGGAATCAAGTCCTGCTGTAATTATGTGAAATCAAGTCCCGCTGTGTGAATGGGTGGGCCTCTTTCCTCCATTCCCATTGACATTGAGAAAGCATCCAGGTGACAATGTGAAAACGATTGACAGGATGCTCTTTTTATGGACTGCCCTGTATTGCTGGCAAGTTTTTATGTTTCAGGGCTCATCTGTGTATTTAATGACTGTCTTAAAGCTGTAATGGGCTCGATGAGGAAAAACAGATTGAGATTAAATCCAGACAAAACGGAGGTGCTCAAGGTAGCGGCCCCGAAACCAGGAGTTGGGTTGCAACCACCAGTCCTGGATGGGGTCACACTCTCCGTTAAGGACTGTGTTCGCAGTCTGGGGGTGCTCCTTGATTCATCGCTTCAGATGACGAGTCAAGTGAATGTGACGGTCAGGAGCGCTTGTTATCAGCTTCGGCTGATACGCCAGCTGTGCCCTTTCCTGGAAGTAAGGGACCTTGAGACTGTGGTACACGCGCTGGTAACCTCTCGTCTAGATTTCTGCAATGCGCTCTACATGGGGCTACCCTCGTGCTTGGTCCGGAAACTTCAGTTGGTACAAAATATGGCAGCCAGAGTGGTCTCAGGAACATCTCGGAGAGATCATATAACTCCAATACTAAAATCTCTCCACTGGCTGCCTATCAGTTTCCGGGCCCAGTATAAGGCGTTGGTTATTACCTTTAAAGCCCTAAATGGCTTGGGTCCAACTTATCTCCGGAACCGCCTCCTCCCATACAATCCTCCCCGCGTCCTCCGGTCCTCTGGGAGGAATCTGCTTCAGCCACAAAAATCTAGGCTGTCTGCAACCTCCCAGAGGGCCTTTTCAGTAATCGCCCCCAAATTGTGGAATGGCCTGCCGAATGAGATCCGTCAGCTGACGAGCTTGAGTAGCTTTAAAAAAGCACTAAAGACAGATCTCTTTCGGCAGGCCTTTCCTGATTAGATCCCAGCCTCAGGAACTCAGTCTCCTGGCTTTTTTAAAATTATGTATATATTTGTTTTTAATGTGTTTTTTAGTTAGAAGGTTTTAATCTTATTGTGTTTAATGTCTTTTTATGGGGGAGGGTGGGGGTGGGTGGTGTTTTTAGTCATTATTATAATGTTTTAATTGTTGGAAGCCGCCCCGATTGTTTTTAGCAGAGGGGCGGGGTATAAATAAATATTATTATTATTATTATTATCATTTGTTTTTTAAAGTGTTTTCAGTGTTTTTACGTGGACTCATGTCTTCTTGCAAGAACCACTGAGATCTTACACACTGGCTAACACAGAAGTAAATGGGCATGCCCTTCTTCTCCCTCAATTTGGGATGCAGGGGCCTTTCTATCCCTCTTCTGCCACCAAATTTGGGACAGCCAACCATGTCATGGCTGAACTACGTCTCCCACAGATGGATAACACATGTAGTTAGGTGTGGATGTTCCTTAATGGTTGTGAACTAATTGTCAGAGAGGTCACTCATAACCAGATGGCATGTAAGAATTAAGATAAAGAATGATTTATTGGTGAATAATATAAATATTAAAAAGTTAATATTTCATTTCCCCTGAACATAATTCTCGTTAAGCCTCTCATATCAAATGTCATTCTCCAAGCCTCTTACTATCACCCAAGCCATCTCTCACTCCCCTGCTTCAAGCCTCTCTCTCTGACTTCACATTCTCAACTGCTCCGCTAAACTGCTATTTTCCTCTACACTCTCTCTCTTAATCAGTTATGATGCCATGATGTTTCCGCCTTCTTTACTCTCATTATTTCAGTGTTTTAAGACACTAGTCTGTCAATGTCCCTCATCTTTAGATTCAGAACACTCTGGTGGGTACCAGGTTGTGAATAGTGATGAAAGTGGATGGTGGTGCAGCGACTGATAGAAGTATTAGTGTCTGGAAATTGTCCTGCCCTCTGTTCTTCAATCAAGCCTGCCCTGCCTGTTTGGTTTGTTTCTAGATATATTAGGGTGTGGTACCTGAATTTTTTGGTTGGAAGTAGGGGCCAGTGTATGTTTTGAGCATTGGACTATGACTCTGGAGACTATGGTTTGAATACTTGCTCAGCCATGGAACCCACTGGGTGACCTAAGGCAAGTCACACACTCGCAGGCTCAGAGAAAGACAAAGGCACCCCCCTCCCTGAACAAATCTTGCCAGAGAAAACCCCATGATAGGTTAGCCTTAGGGTTGTCATAAAGTGGAAATGGCTTGAAGGCACACAAGAACAAAAAGGAGCAGGAGACATTTAAAGAGTTAAAAAGTAGTGGAGTTCTGAAGAAAATCACTTAATTTAATTTTACCCAAGTCTGTTCAAAGGCATGGCATGAGCTAGAGAATGCTGCATCAAGTGATATGCATATGTAAGTGAGCCACTAGAAGGTTGAACACCACAGACAGAATGTTCACAACATATCTCCTCAATCACGATATTTCAGAAATATTGTTCCAATATTGTGCATTGCTGGAAGTCCAGCAATCCCTTTGTATTCTTTTGAAGTTCCTGTAAATATGGGAGAAAGGGAAATCAAACTCTGAGTGATATGAATAAAGCATTCAAAAATACTGAGGATAATTTAACTAATACCGCTGATGTGCAAACAATATAAAAAGAATCTCCTCTGAAATGGTAGAAGTTTGGTTGGTAGCCTGGAAGTCATGCCTCATAGAATCATAGAATTGTAGAGTTGGAAGAGACCACAAGAGCCATCCAGTCCAACCCCATTCTGCCATGCAGGAATCACGATCAAAGCATCCCTGACAGATGGCCATCCAGCCTCTGTTTAAAGACCTCCAAGGAAGGAGACCCCACCACGCTCCGAGGGAGTGTGTTCCACTGCCGAGCAGCTCTTACTGTCAGAAAGTTCCTCCTAATGTTGAGGTGGAATCTCTGTTCCTGGAGCTTGCATCCATTGTTCCGTGTTCTAGTCTCTGGAGCAACAGAAAACAAGCTTGCTCCATCCTCAATGTGACACCCCTTCAAATACTTAAACAGGGCTATCATATCGCCCCTTAACTGTCTTTTTTCCAGGCTAAACATACCCAGCTTCCTAAGTCTCTCCTCATAAGGCATGGTTTCCAGACCTTTCACCATTTTAGTTGCCCTTCTCTGGACACGCTCCAATTTGTCAATATCCTTTTTGAATTGTGGTGCCCAGAACTGGACACAGTATTCTAGGTGAGGCCTGACCAAGGCAGAATAGAGTGGCACTATTACTTCCCTTGATCTAGACACTATACTTCTACTGATGCAGCCCAAAATCACATTGGCCTTTTTAGCTGCCGCATCACACTGTTGACTCATGATCAACTTGTGGTCTACTAGGACTCCTAGATCCCTTTCTCACGTAGTCTTGTTCAGCCAGGTCTCCCCCATCCTGTATCTATGCATTTCGTTTTTCCACCCTAAGTGCAGTACCTTACCTTTCTCCATATTGAATTTCATTTTGTTAGCTTTGGCCCAGCTCTTCAGTCTATTCAGGTCATTTTGAATTTTGATCCTGTCCTCTAGGGTATTAGCTACTCCTCCTAATTTGGTGTCATCTGCAAAATTGATAAGTATTCCCTCATCCAAGTCATTGATAAATATGTTGAATAGCACTGGGCCCAGGACAGAACCCTGTGGCACCCCACTGGTCATCTTTCCAAGTCGAAGAGGAACCACTGCTGAGCACCCTTTGGATTCAGCCAGTCAACCAATTACAAACCCATTTAACAGTTAACTTGTCTAGCCCACATTTTACGAGCTTGTTTGGAAGAATGTCATGGGGAACCTTGCCAAAGGCCTTACTGAAATCAAGGTATGCGATATCCACAACATTCCCTTCCTCTACCAAGCTGGTAATTTTATCAGAAAGTGTACATAGAAGCTTGTGTAGGGGCGAAATGATGTATGTGTAACTGTTTGGGCTTTGCTTGGGAAAGGAAATAACAAGGCATCTGCAATTAACGGTTTTAGTTACAAGGCTAGAGATGCTGGGAAGATGGTAAGTTTCAGGTTAAGGTATGCTTGTGTTAGTGACTAATGGACAACCAATAGTTAAGCAGCCAGATTTTATTGATTGTAAAATCCTTTTAATTTAGAGTGTATCCATTAGGTTCTCAGTTTCAGCAATGACTTTGTGTTGTATACTTCTGGATTTCTGGCAATAAAGCTTTCTGATGAACCCTGAAGCTTGTGCTCTATGAGTTTGAGAATGCTAATACCTGACACTTTGGACATTATCAGACAGAGTTTTAGAGTGCCTACTGCGGGATGAGCTCCCGGGAGAGGAACGGCGCTCTTGCGTGGCAGGGGGTCGTTTTCAGACGCCGCTGTCCCTCTCCCGAAATCATCAGTGTCACTTCTGTGAAGCTTCAGAAGCCGCAGAGCCATATTTTAATCACGGACAACTTCTGTGATTAAAATATGGCACAGCCACTTCCAAAGCTTAACAGAAGTGACACTGATGATTTCGGGAGAGGGACGGCGGTGTCCGAAAACGACCCCCTGCCACGCAAGAGCACCATTCCTCTCCCGGGAGCTCATCCCGTGGTAGGCACTCTAAAATGCTGTCTGAAAATGTCCTTAGTGCCATAACTGTGTAATATGCGTGGGCTTGTGGTAGTGCTCTTCTAGTCTCTCTCTGCCTTTTCTTCGCAAACGAAGATTCAGGAAGGACTCATCCCACGCTTTCTGCAAGCGCGCTGATGACTGAAAAGGCCAATCCAAGATAAACAAGTCCAGTTGCAGAAAGCACAGCAGAAGGTCTCCTTGGGTGATGTTTCCGGGTTGTGATTCTTTCTGCGTTGTCGTTTCTCTTCAAGACTTGTTCGGCGTGAGTTCTCAAATAAGGCTGCAGCATTGTAATATTAGTAGTGGCAGCAGCTTGATAGTTGAGGCTTCTGATTACATAGACTTGCTTATAGAAGAGGAAGACAGCACTACAGGTGAATAGACTCAATCAAGGATGTCCTGGGTTTGCAAAATTTGAGCAGGACATTTGACTTGGGGGGTCTCTCAAACATAGGGTCATCATAAATCAAAGTGAACTTGACAGCAATTAACAACAACAACAGAACTCCCTAACAGAATAAACACATTTGTCTTGACACTGCACTGCAGAACTTTCTTGATTTTGGCATATGTCTACTCTTTCCACCCCATTCCTTCTACATAAGGATGAAAAATAATGTTTCCAGCATTAAATGTATATGCTACTATGTTTCATCTTGAACTACAGGAAAAGAGATTCCACCTAAACATTAGGAAGAACTTCCTGACAGTAAGAGCTGTTCAGAAGTGGAATACACTGTCTCAGAGTGTGTGGGGTCTCCTTCTTTGGAGGTTTTTAAACAGAGGCTGGATGGCCATGTGTCGGGAATGATTTGACTGTGTATTCCTGCATGGCAGGGGGTTAGCCAGGATGACCCTTGAGGTCTCTTCCAACTCTATAATTCTAAGAGATCAGATTAGTCTGGCATGACTTGTTTCTCTGAAACCCATGTTGACTTTTTGTGATTATGGCATTGCCTTCTAAATGTTCACAGGCTCTCTGTTTAATTATCTGCTCTAGAATCTTCCCTAGTATTGATGTCAGACTAACTGGATGATAATTGTTGGGATCCTCTTTTTTTTCCCTTTTTGAAGATGGGGACAACGTTTGCCCTCCTCCAGTCTGCTGGGACTTCTCCTGTTCTCTAGGAGTTCGCAAAGATTATTGCCAATGGCTCTGAGATTACATTTGCCCTCTCTTTTAATACCCTTGGATGTAGTTCATCTGGTCCTGGAGATTTAAATTCATTTAGATTAAGAAGGTATTCCTGTACTACCTCTTTACCTTTTCTGTGCTGGATCTCCCCTATTGTGTCCTCTGTTCCATTATCCTCAGGTTGATCACCCTTTTGCTTTTCTGAAAACACTGAGGCAAAGAAGGGGTTGAGTAATTCTGCCTTTTCTCTGTCCCCTGTTAGCATTTTGCCATCTTCTCCATGCAGTGACCCTACCATTTCCTTCTTCTTCCTTTTGCTCCAGACATACCCCCCAAACCCCCTTTATATTGTTCTTAACCTCTCTAGCGAGCCTGAGCTCATTCTGCACTTTAGCTTTTCTGACTTTACTCCTACACGAGTTTGCTATCTGTTTGAATTCTTCTTTGGTGATTTCCCCCTTTTCCATTTCCTATACATGTTCTGTTTAAAACTTAGCTCCGTTGAAAGTTCTTTAGTTATCCATCCTGGTTTCTTGAGACACCTCCCATTTTTCTTCCTCATTGGTACTGTTTGAAATTGTGCCTTCAGTATCTCCCTTTTGAGAAAGTCCCATCTGTCTTGAAGTCCCTTCGCTTTTAGTATTCCTGACCATGGGATCACCCTCATTATTTCCCTGAGTTTATTGAAATCAGCTCTCCTAAAGTCTAGAATGTGTGTCTGACTACACCTGGCTTCTTCTTTCTATTGTATAACAAACTCCAGGAGAACATGATCACTCTCACCTAAGGATCCCACCACTTGCACCCCATTAACCAGGTCATCCCTGTTGGTTAGGATCAGATCTAAAATAGCTGATCCCCTTGTTGCCTCTTCCACCTTTTGGATAATGAAATTGTCTTCCAGGCAAGTAAGGAATTTGCTAGACCTTGAAGTTTTGGTTGAGTTAGATTGCCAGCAAATATCAGGATAGTTGAAGTCACCCATCACTACTACATCTCTCCTTTCTGCATGTGGTCATCTGTTCTAGAAAGGCATCATCCAGTTCCTCCATCTGACTTGGGGGTCTGTAGTAGAGTCCCACAATAACATCCCTGTTGTTTCCCTCCCCTTTAATTTTTATCCAGATGCTCTCCACTTGGCTTCCAGTATTGATGTCATGGATCTCTTCACTGGTGTAAATATCCCTGACATATAATGCTATTCCTCCTCCTTTCCTGTTTGGCCTGTTTCTCTTATAAAGGTGATACCCCTCTATCCCTACATTCCAATCATGAGACTCATCCCACCAGGTTTCAGTAATGCCTATTATATCATTTTTGCTTTGTTGTGCTAGGAGTTCAAGTTAATCTTGCTTATTTCCCATGCTCTGCGCACTAGTGTAGAGACATCTAAGAACATGTGTTCCCCTTACTTGCTGCCTGTGCAAAAAAATTTTTTGCCTCCCACTGTTGGGTCCTTGCACTGTTTGCCTTGTTCCCTCTATGACAGTTTGACTATTGTCTCCAGCCCTTTTGCCTTCCAGAATACTGTCTCCCTCCCCCATATGATTCAGTTTAAAGCCCTCCTGAACAAATTCTTGAGACTGTTGGCAAAAATGTTTTTGCCAACTGTCGTGAGATGCACCCCATCCCTTGCCTGAAGTCCCCACTCATGAAACCGCAGCTCATGATCCAAGAATCCGAATTGGTCTCGGCGACATCATCTATGGAGCCAGTTGTTTACATTGGCTATTTTTCTCTCCCTTCCTGGACTATGCCCTTCAACTGGCAGAAGAGACAAGATGACAACCTGTGCATCCATTTCTTTCAGCTTCCTCCCCAGAGCCTTATAATCTCTTCTGATCTTTGGAAAGCTGTGCCTTGCAGTATCATTGGTTCCCACATGGACCAAAAGGAAGGGGTAATGATCAGTAGGCTTGACCAGTCTTGTCAGCCTCTCGGTCACATCACGGATCTTTGCCCCAGGGAGACAACACACCTCCCGAAACATCTTGTCAGGCCCACAAACCACTGCTTCGGTACCTCGCAGCAAGGAGTCTCCCACCACCACCACACGCCTCCGCCGAGGCTTTGCAGCAGCTGTTCCTTGCGGTGGTCCTCTCAAGGTCCCCTGCCCTGCCCCTGAAGTCTGTCCATGCTGCTCTTCCTCGTTGTCCTTGATAAGGGAGAGAGCTTCAAATTGATTCTGTAGCTGCAAGCTGCCGGAACAATCCCTGGTTTTTCTACTTCTGTGTGTGACATTCCTCCAGCTGTCTACCTCCTGCATCTGTGAAGTGACCCTCTCCTCCCCAGCAACTTCCTTTGTGTGGTCCCCGTCCAAGACTGTTCGTTCTGTTCTGTCCAGGAAAACCTCTTGCTCACAAATATGGAGAAGTATAGCTACTCAGGTCTCCAGCTGCTGGACTTTCTCCTCCAAGAGGGCTACTGTCATGATCTTCCATGGATTCTGGGTATTAGAGTAGAATCCATGGAAGGCCCTGACATGAGTTTGGTTCCTGGTTTGATCCCCCTGCCTGGGCCTCTTAGTCCCTGGACTACAGCCAGCCCGCCTTTTGGCTTGGGAATGTTTCTCCTCTGGAGACTTCAAGGCCGCAGCACCTGGACGTGGCTCTCGTCCTGTCCCCTCTTCCCACCTTCCTCCCTGCATACCATTCTCACGCTGGGGGGGGATTTATCTATTGTCTGTAGCTGTGATAGTTTCAGTTCTGGCTTTTTACGTTACTGGCACACATTGCTCTTGCTCAATAAAGAAATCTTGTTGAGTTAATGTGAATGTGTTACTGGTGCATCACAGCTACCAACTTACACTTGGTGCATGTGAAGTTCCCAACATCTGTAGACAAGGAATCAAGCATCTCACAAGAGCTGCAGGTGACTGCAGCAGTTCCCTCAGCGTCCATGCTGAGAAGTCTTAAATAATCAGTGAAACAGGACTGTGGGCTTCCTCCTTGAAAAACTTATTTTTTTTTAAAATTCAAACTCACCCACTCAAAGTGGCTGCCCAGAAGCTGCTCTCTTTCTTCTCCCTGGCAGGAAACTCATAGATGGATCTCCTATCTATATGCTGATCAGGTGTTTTTTGCTTTTGTTCAGATAATGGTATCAATTAGTTTGTCAGTTAGGTACATAAATTATTCATCCACTGCCAACTTAGTCACAGGAAACTTTCCCATCTTTAAAAATTTCAACTTGCTCCTGGTGACAGTATTTTCAACAATGTGCTTAGCGTTTTGCTAACCTAATGTCAAGTGACTGTTACCTCTGATAGCTAATGAAGCTTAGCATGTCTGTCTAATCAGCATTCTGATAAAGAGCTTGTCTATATAATTAGGATAATTACTCAGGCATGGATATGGGGATGAGTTTCGCTGTCTAAACTGTATTCCTGGGGTTGTATTTCTTCCAGTACTTCAGAGATGAATTGATGTTGATTAGCTGAAACTGCCCCCTTTATTCTCTTTTGGTTGATTGAGGTTCAGATTGACATAAATGAGACCAACAAATAATTTTATACATCTGTAAAAAGATAGCCAGATGCATGCATTCAGATTTTGTAATTTTGTAGATAATAGTTTGTTTCTTCCCTGCCAGATAGTGCTGATGTAATACATGCCAAAGAAGGTGAACTGTAATTTCAATGCATGGCTAATTGTTTAAAGTTAATATATAAGGAGTGACATTGTGTCATCATCAGGTTTTCATCATGTTTAGCATATTAATAGAGGAGAGGAATAAAGAAATAAGGTATATTGAGTAAGAAACAAGACACGGAGTTTTAAACAACAATAATAACAAAAGACTATTCATTTTTTATCCTATAAGGGCAGTTTTTTTTTGTACGGAATCAAACTGATTATAATACAAATTCATGATGTTTTCATGAATATCCAGCCATGGGGGATTACCCTCTGAAGTGAAACTCCAGGTGGAAATCTGGACTGGTAACTCGGAGGCTTATTGAACAAGGGAAGGGAAGCAGCAGTGCAGCCTGATAAAAGCACCTCTTGTCTTGCCTTATCACACAACATCAGTGTTCAACAGCTGTTCATCCCTTCTGGTCCCATGGGAGACAGTGGTAAACACGAGTCTTTTTTCTAGTTAGAAAAAAACACGACAGGAACGGAAGAGCAGCTGTGGAACACTGATGTTGTGCGATAAAGCAACATGAGAGGCACTATTTGTCAGCGGATGATGGGACAATCAATCCCCAGGTGAAGCCAAAAACTGTCTCAGCAGACTTGGTAGCAACCATTTCCCAAGAATACTCACACACAGAGGAGATTTTCACATAGGCTATATATCCCGTGGCAGGAACAGAACAGGGTCGGGAAAGATTTTTCCTTTCGGACAACGTTGACCCCATTCTGTCCTGCATCCATCCTGCTCTCATGACTGTTGCAGAACTATGTAATCACAATTTTTCATCGTGAATAGACCTCCCGTTCCGTTGCTATCACGCAATCACGGGTGTGCAAACAGAAGCTCCGTTCCTGTTCTGAAATGACAGCCGCGGAGGGGAGGTCCATTCCAAGCATTTCCTGGTATGATCTAGACATCCATGTAAGTTGCACCCTTTATTTTACCCTCCCTGTTTTGATTGTGTGATTTAAAGAGTGTTTTTGTGCTTGGTGAACTGATGTTATGTTTGGGGAAGTTTTATTTTTTAAATTTACTGCCCGGCCGTTATCACGTGATAACTTGATAACGTTTCAGATGGCTGGTCATAAAAGCAGCCTTACAACAGCTGCATTTACGACTTGCAGTGAGGGGAGGGGAAGCCCATTCCTGCCACAGAATTAAGGTAAGTGTGTGAAAGATTTACATTATTCCATGGCAGGAATGGGAGAGGAGGTGGTGGGGCAGTAACAGGGCATTTTGGCCCCATGTGAAAATATCCAGAGTGTTTGGCATCCAGAAAACAGGAGGTGCTTTTCATCTTCAGTAGTTTCAATAAAACAGAGAGTCAGTGAACATTAAACAGAGAGTCTGTGAACATTTAGAAGGCAATGCCATAATCACAAAAAGTCAACATAGGTTTTAGAGAAACAAGTCATGCCAGACTAGTCTGATCTCTTTTTTTTTTATAAAGTTACCAGCTTGGTAGATGAAGGGAACACTGTGGACATCGCATACCTTGATTTCAGTAAGGCCTTTGACAAGGTTCCCCATGACATTCTTGCAAACAAGCTCGTAAAATGTGGGCTAGACAAGTTAACTGTTCAATGGATTTGTAATTGGTTGACCGGCCGAACCCAAAGGGTGCTCAGCAGTGGCTCCTCTTCGTCTTGGAAAGATGTGACCAGTGGGGTGCCACAGGGTTCTGTCCTGGGCCCAGTGCTATTCAACATCTTTATCAATGACTTGGATGAGGGAATTAGGGGCATACTTATCAAATTTGCAGATGACACCAAATTAGGAGGAGTAGCTAATACCCTAGAGGACAGGATCAAAATTCAGAATGACCTGGATAGACTGGAGAGCTGGGCCAAAGCTAACAAAATGAAATTCAATATGGAGAAATGTAAAGTACTGCATTTAGGGCAGAAAAATGAAATGCATAGATATAGGATGGGAGAGACCTGGCTGAACGAGACTATGTGTGAAGGGGATCTAGGAGTCCTAGTAGACCACAAGTTGAACATGAGTCAACAATGTGATGCGGCAGCTAAAAAGGCCAATGCGATTTTGGGCTGTATCAATAGAAGTATAGTGTCTAGATCAAGGGAAGTAATAGTGCCACTCTATTCTGCCTTGGTCAGATCTCACTTAGAATACTGTGTCCAGTTCTGGGCACCACAATTCAAAAAGGATATTGACAAATTGGAGCGTGTCCAGAGAAGGGCAACTGAAATGGTGAAATGTCTGGAAACGATGCCTTATGAGGAGAGACTTAGGGAGCTGGTTATGTTTAGCCTGGAAAAAAGACGGTTAAGAGGCGATATGATAGCCCTATTTAAGTATTTGAAGGGATGTCACGCTGAGGATGGAGCAGGCTTGTTTTCTGCTGCTCCAGAAACTGGAACACGGAGCAATGGATGCAAGCTCCAGGAACAGAGATTCCACCTCAACATTAGGAGGAACTTTTTGACAGTAAGAGCCGTTCAGCAGTGGAACACACTCCCTCGGAGCATGGTGGTGTCTCCTTCCTTGGAGGTCTTTAAACAGAGGCTGGATTGCCATCTGTCGGGGATGCTTTGATCAAGAGTCCCTGCGTGGCAGGGGGTTGGACTGGATGGCCCTCGTGGTCTCTTCCAACTCTGCAATTCTATGATTCTATGAATATGTACAAGCAAAGTGCTACGCCAGGCATCTCAGGATCATAGGAAGAGAATGATCTCTGTTCTGTCTTGCCTTTATACACACCAGTACAGCATTGGCTTAGCCAAGCACATGGTTGCATTGCATCATATTTCTACCTTCATGGCTTTGTACTGTAGTAACCCTCTTCTGATGCAACCCTTCTCATGCAGCTGTAGCATGATTATCATGACTGGCAGTTCATGGAGTCAGTCATCATGACTCAGCATGATTTCTGCAGTTGTTTGGCCATTTTAAAACTCAGGGTTCAGTATCCAATTCCTGACACTATTATCAGGCTGCACTACCACTTCTCTTCCCTCTTGCAATAAGCCTCTTACTCTTCTGTGGAAATAAGAGCTATGCTTTTTGGAGCATCTTATACTGTACATAATAATTGTGTGCATGCTTTCAAGTTGTTTCTGGCTTATGGAGATTCTAAGTCTTATTACAGGATTTTCTTGGCAAGATTTGCTCAGAGGGGGTTTACCATTGCCTTCTTCTGAGGTTGAGAGAGCATGACATACCCAAGGTCACCCACTGGGTTTCCATGGCTGAGCAGGGATTCAAACCCTGGTCTCCCAAAGTCTAGTTCATCACTCTGCCCATGACAACACACTTGCTTTCAAATTTATATAGGACCATGCCATCTGGATTAGGGCCATGATGAAAGGGCTTTAACACTTTCCTCCTTGTCGTTTTCCAAATGAAAAACAGGCCCACAGGTACTTCTTGCCTCATTAGTAAATGCATATAGGCAAAACATACAAGGAAAGTGGCAATACCAGTCTGAAATAGGGTTTACATCTTGAAGGGGATAGTCAAACAGCACATAAAAAGGAAAGCTGTTAGAGTAGCTAATATCCTTTGCTTTAGTCTAGGGCACTCATTGTTTCTACGTAAGCCATGAGCTTGGCCTAGATAACCAATGAAGTCTGCAACCTTCTTCTAATAATAACTGGATCTACAGCATTATCTTTTTCTGTTGCCAGCAACTTGCCATAGGGGTTTGTGCCTCTAGAGGAAGGAATATCCAGCAAGTGTGTCCTGTTTTTTCTGAATAACAGCTGTAATCAAACACAGAGGAAATCAGTGAAGTTCCTTGGATTCCAAGGCCTTCCCATACTGACAATGAAGCAGGTGATTTCAGTTCATGGACTGTTGAACAGGGAGACTTTGAAGTCATAACACAACTTGATTCAAATTGTTTTGAAGGGAAGCCAATAGAAAGAGTTCTTTCTATGCTGAGAAGACTACGCTTGCTTTTGCTACAAATAAATAGATTAAAAAGTTTGCACGGAAGACTATTTTGGGTTTGCTGCAACTGCACTTGATTAAAAAATGGGGGCTTGTTATTGTTGAAGTATTCAGATTTTTTAAAAACTTTCAGTTCAAGCTACAATACTTTCCAAGGCTTCATACAGTGAAGTTGAAAAGTATGGTCAAAAGTTATCTGGTCCAATCTCTGCTGATACAAGTAATCCTAATTTTCTTCCCAATGTTTTGTTGAAATCCCTTTTCTTGCAATTTGAAGCTGTCAGTTCAGGTGCTGTCCCACAGAAGAAAGAAAAGGCAAATTTACTTCATAAGCTATGTGAGACCTTTCTGAAAAGGTATGCAGCTCAGCTTTCAGTCTTACAAAAACATGCAGTGATTTTTGCTACATTACTTTTCAGGGGAAACTGGAATTCTATTGTTCAAAAGTCTATGCTTGTGACTATGAAGTAACAGAAACTGATTAAAATAAATTAAGCTGAATTTTTTCTTATAAAACACTGATTGGCTTAAACTGGATTTTCAGCATCAACTTCAAGAATTAATTCCAGAATTAAGGGCACTGTAATCTGGGACTAGTATGGAGCATTATGCTCTGGAGCTGCCCTGGATCAACATAATCACAGCTACATGTACTGGCATGGATCTGTTCCAGAGCTGTGCCATAGTCCAGACAGGCCGCCAGGCTGACACTGCATCAGCCCCACTTGCATGTCCCCCTTTGGACTTTTTCAGACACCCCTTACCATGCAAGAAACCTCCAGAACAGTTATGACATTGTTGTGCAGCAGGGGGTCCATTTCGGATGATGCCGTCCCTCTCTCGGCGTTATCCGTGACTGTTCTGGGTATGACTGGAGGCAGCTGTTCCTCTCCCAGGACCTAATCCCGCGGTAAGCACTGTTAAGCACTGTCTGAAAATGTCCAGAGACATAGAGAGAGAGAGAGATTCCACCTAAACATTAGGAAGAATTGCTTTACTATAAAATTTTTCAATAGCAGAATAGGCTGTCTTGGCAAGTACAGGACTCGCCTTCTTTGGAAATCTTTCAACAGAGGTTGGATGGCTATCTCCCAGGATTTCTTTAGTTGTGTATTCCTGCATGACAAGGGGTAGGACTAGATGGCCCATGGAGCCATTTCCAACTCTATGATTCTGTGCAACTCCCAGCATTCCTCATTATTAGCTGCACTGGGTAAGGCTACTGGGACCTGCAGTACAAAAACTCTGGAGAGCCACATGATTCCCACCCCCTAGTTAGGCTTAAAGATCTCTCTCTCTCTGGCTTTTCTTCGCAAATGAAGATTCAGGAAGGACTCATCCTGTGCTTTCTGCAAGCGCGCTGATGACTAAAAAGGCCAATCCAAGATAGACAAGTCCGGTTGCAGAAAGCACAGCAGAAGGTTTCCTTGGGTGATGTTTCCGGATTGTGATTCTTTCTGCATTGTCGTTTCTCTTCCCAAGACTTGTTTGGCGTGAGTTCTCAAATAAGGCTGCAGCATTGTGGATAGTGTGTCTCCATGCCTCCCGATGTGAGGCCAGGGCGGACCATTGTTGGTGATCAGTTTGGCTGAGCCTGAGATGTTGTGTCAGGGAGTCCTTGTATCACTTTTTTGGAGCTTCCCTCTTACATGGCGAGTTCACCGTAGAATACTATTTTGGGGAGGCGATGGTCCTCCATCCTAGAAACATGCCCTGCCCAGTGCAGTTGTGTTCTCAATATCATGGCCTCAATGCTGGTGATCCCTGCTTGCTCAAGGACAGCAACATTTGTCACATAGTCAGTCCAGTGTATATTTAGGATTGTGCGTAAACAGCGCTGATGGAAGCGTTTGAGGAGTCGTAAGTGGTGGCGATAGGTGACCCATGTTTCAGACCCATAAAGGAGAATAGACAGTACAATGGCTCTATACACACTGATTTTTGTGTTTTACCTCAGGTGTTTATTACTCCAGACTCTTTTGTAAAGTCTTCCAAATGCGCTATGTGCCTTTGCTGATCTGTGATCGATCTCTTTGTCAATCTTGGCATCTGAGGAGATGATGCTTCCCAGGTAGGTGAACTGTTGAACAGACTTAAGCATGTACCAGTGTAAACACCATGAATCACGAAATTAAATTCTACAAATACAAGCATGATTCAAATTTTACCTGGATGGTTATGAATTTAACATATGGTTATAAATTTAATTTTGGAATGTGTCTAGCTGATGTAAAATAAAAATGTGGTTAGACTGTTGGTGTGAGACTTGTGAGATTCAGGTTCAAATCTCCACAGAACCATGAACCTACGGGGTAATCTTGTAGCTTTCAGCTCGATCTATCTCATAAGCTTGTTGTGAGAATAAAGTGGGGAGAAAGAGAGCAATGCAGTTTACCTTATGCCTATTGAAGGAAAGGTAGAATATAAATGGAAAAAAATAACTAACTACATAAATATTTTTCTCCAAAGAAGGGTTTTTTCATTCATAAAACAAATTTCCATGCAGTAATATTTGCAAGTGTAACCCGCTCCATTTCCACAAGATTAAAAATACTGTAGCTCCAGTTAAGAAATCATATACACACATGTCTAATTATTAATTTTATCATCTGAAGACTTATTCAATACAAATAGTTAAGTCAGTAAGTTAAACAGTAAGTTAAAGAAAGGAAGATGGCAAGGAGATGGGATGAGGATGATGGAAAAGGAAAACAAGTAAAGGGTTTTGGTGGAGTGGATGAGAAATTGGGTTTTAAAAAATGCATGCAATTGTTTTCTTCAGTCCAAACTTAAAATAGGGGAGGAGGGGCAAGAGGAAATATGGATGGGATTTTTCAGCTTAATTCTGGTAATGTCTTTAGTATAGTCGCTTAAATTTAAATGACAATTTAATATTAATGGTTAAATTTCATCCATCCAATGTAAATATAATTGAAATTAATTTTAAAAATATTTTATTAACAATTAGCTAAATGCAGTCTACTAACTTTTCTACTTCCTCTAGGGGGAACGAGGAAAGGAAGAATTTACATCTCTCCTGTTTTGGAGGTGGGGGTGGATAGAGAATTTGTTTACTGACAACATCCTAGCCCCATTTAGAGTTTACTGATCAACAGCAGCCCTTTCTCTGAACAGAAAGGATTTACAATCACAGAGACAACTCCTTCAATAGATGAATGTTTCCTTCCATTGGAAGGAGAGCTGTGAATTGCAAGGGACCTTTATTTAAGGTCTTTTAAGAATTTGTATCATGCCCTTCAAAAATATCCCAAAGTTGGTTTTCAGTCCAACTCAGCAAATTAAAACTGAAACCATTGTTTTCAAAGCATTTGTTCTGTTCAACACAATGTGTTCTATTTGGTTGAGCTTCTTCTGATATAGATGAGTGCGTAGGCAATTCCAAGTGCTGGAACTCCCAGTACTAATGCTCACTTGCTGTGGCCTGGCCTTGAGTACATCACTTACATCTCCCTGTATAATTCCCTGCAGTATTCAAATGATATTTCATCCAGGCATTATTCCAGATAGCTTATTTAACAACAAGCAGTGACCTTAAAAGAATATGCAGTAGTGAAACTACACCAGTTAAATGTCTCCTCTTTTGTTCCTTCTCTTCGTACTTCGAAGAAAAGAGATTATGCATAGCAAAAGGGTACACAGAAAAAGAATTACGTGTGTATATCTAAAGCAGGAGCTCTTCCACTATAATTGAAATATGTGAGGTGCCAAGTGTATTCAAAGTCTGTTCAAGGGATCAAGATGTGCAAATAACACATTTTTGTTGAAAACATTTACCGGTACTTGGATTTGCAACAACAGGAACCATCCTTTGAATGAAAAACTTTATAGGGGAATTGGCCCCATTTTTAAAAAAGAAAAATACTCATGTGGTTTGACTTCTGAGAAAAAGAGTAAAACAAAATGGCAGAGAATGTCCCAGAGCCTTGGAAGCCTCAGACAAATGGTAACTTTACGCATGATAATAAAAGTGATTTAATTATCACCAATGACAGCTGGTAGCTTCCACGTAAGTGGAGCAGTGAATTCACTTTGGGTTTTAGTCAAACTTTAAAGGAGCTATCCAAGGTACACAAAACTAGGTTCAGCACCTTGGATCCCTCATTTAAAGTTCAGAATAAAACACATGGCACTGTCACTGCCCCATGGCCATGGGAGTCACCAGCTGCCCCTGATGATCACTTGGGAACAATTGATAACTAGCAACATATCTGCTCACAAGATACAACATGTCTCCTATAAAGACTGTCACACTTCTCTAATATCATGCAGCTCTCCGCCTAGTTTCATAAGACCAGTGCGAGTGATCAATAGAAGTCCCTTGCAAGTGTAGTCTTCCTCAGCAGCTTGCCCAATGGGAAAAAAGAGGGAGAGAGAAATGGTGACGTGAACCGGGGGGGGGGAGAGAAAGAAAGAGAATAAGGACAAGCTTCCCACCCACTACTGGCTTCAGCCCCATTTATCAAAGGCACATAGCCCCCAGAATCATAATTTATGAAGTTGTTAGTAATACTAATTTTTTTAGAAAAGCATAGACATTTGCAGATATTCATGCACTGCTAAATTATTGTACATTCCTATAATGGAGATAGTGTAAATGGATTCTGCAAACCTCTACAATTGTGAAAAGACTCACTTAACTCTCCCTTAGTGATCTTAAGATCTCAATGTTCTTTTTAAATTGAAATGTCAATCTTACAGTTGTCATGTCCAGTTGGACACTTTTTTGGAACTATAGACTGCCTACATTAATCTGTGAGATTAAGTAATGGTTGTTTGTTGTTTGAGCCCACAAATGTTATTTTTAACTGGTTTTATTTTTAAATTTTTCCCCTTTTCCTTTTCTCACTTCTTCACCCCATTCTAATTCCCCCCACTTTGCATATAGTAATAAGGAGGGAAGAAATGCATCTGCCTCCAGCAGAGATAACGCATGATGGGATACTGCTTGGAAGGATGTTGCCCACTGCATATACAGCACTTCTGGGGGGAGGGAATCACCACACACACACACACACACACACACACACCTATTTACATGTAATCTGAATGGAATAATGCAAACAAAATTGATACAAACACAATGAATTAAACTCTGTACTCAGGACCACATTAAAAGCATTAGCGTGCATTTATAAACAGCACAAAAAGGGGAGAGCTAGTGTACATCATGGTTAGAGTGTAGTTTTAAATTGTTCTTCTGTTTGATATGTTTTTATCCTGTTTTGTTTTTTTTTAAATAGTTTTTATTAAACAATTTAATACAAAAATATTGACACAAAACACGCAACACCCCCCCCCATTAGACAATATCGACAACCTAGGAAACAACATAAAATAAACTAAGAAAAGAGAAGAAAACAAAAAAGAAAGAAAGAAAAAAGGAAGAAAAACATATGACGTATCACTACTGACCTATTTCTAACACCCCCTATCCCCCCCCAAAAGACTTCCCACATGCTCTCCAATTACTTCCTTGGTTAATTTTTTCTGTAATTTTTCCTCTATTTATCTACCATTCTTTTTACTTAATCTAATTATAATCATACTAATAATCAACATTCCTACCTACAATCTAAAAATGAAAAACCATAATAATCATACTATTTAGTTATTAAACCCAATAATGCAAGTATCCCCTCTTATTTGTCTTAAGATAGTCTATAAAAGGTTCCCATGTTTTCAAAAAAGATCCCACTAGATTTCTTCTTCCTGAATTTGTCACTTTGTCTAAGGAGATTATCAGATGGACCCTTAGGGTCCGTTTCTGTCCCGCTGCCCCCTCACCCACTCCAATCCCATTCCTGCCATGGAATAAAGAGAAAAGTTTCATACACCTACCTTAATTCCGCAGCAGGAACGGGCTCCCCCTCCCTTCGTTGCCCAGTCATAAATGCAGCCATCGTAAGGCTGCTTTTATGACCGGGAACTGAAATCCTGGCCATTCTCATGAGAGAATGGTCAGGCAGCAAATTTAAAAATACCCCCCCAACTGTCAAAACAGTGAACCAACCAGGAAAACAATTAAAAAAAAAAAAGCTACCCAGGGAGGGGAAAAGGGGGTTAACTTACCTTGTTGTCCAGATCGCACCCGGAAGTGTCTGGAATGGACCTCCCAATGACTTC
Organism: Gambelia wislizenii; assembly: GCA_030847615.1. Lineage (NCBI taxonomy): Eukaryota > Metazoa > Chordata > Lepidosauria > Squamata > Crotaphytidae > Gambelia > Gambelia wislizenii. The sequence continues at coordinate 68,089,549 of JAUMIR010000002.1, forward strand.
ACAGCCCGTTGTCATCTCGGGAGCACAACGGGGCACCTGTTCACTTGCCTGTAATTCTGTTATAATAATGGAACGGGCCTCTTATTCATGGATTTTTCTGTGAATAAGAGGAAGTGGGGAAGGAACAGGAGCAGAACGGGAGCATCCCAAGACGGGGATGACATTGTCTAAAAGGTAAGCCTTTTAACGATATCCTGTCATCCCTGTCCTGGGATATTTTTAGCATCTGATAATCTCCTAATAGTGCCATTTCCATCACTTTCTGACTCCAATCAGTACATGTTGGAATTTTATTGGATTTCCATTGTCTCACAATGTTTTGTTTTATTGTGTTAATATGGAATCGTTTTAAATTGTTTGTTGTTTTATCAGTATGCTGCCCTGAAATGGTGAATTAAAAATATAACAACAGCAATAAAAACATGAGATTAGCAAGAAGCACTTTTACAGTAAGTAAAGCATCTTGTTTAAAGCATCTCTAGTTTCATGTTTTCTGGATCTTCTTCTCTGGCTAGGACACAGTGGCCCAATTGCCTCTTCCCCACAGTGTCCACCTTTTCCTTAATTTTTCTAGAGGGACATTCTGCTGTGGCATTTTGTATCGATGGTACGGCTTTTAGGGTAATTCCTCCTTGTATTGTTGTGGGATTTCTGGCAGAGTGTCCCTGACATCAGAGTGTCCCTTACATCAGTGTATGCAGTGGGTTTTGATATACTGAATGAAGCTGCTTGTAGACTCAAAACAACCTTCTGGTGGATGAACCTCTGGAGAAGAATCATAGAATCATAGAATTATAAAATTGGAAGAGACCACAAGGGCCATCCAGTCCAACCCCCTGCCATGCAGGAAATCACGATCAAAGCAGCCCCGACAGATGGCCATCTGGGGTAGCCAACTAAGAGTAAACCAATGAAAAATCCTGCAGCACCTTAAAGATGAACACATTTTATTTAGTAGAAACATTCATTGACTGCATCCTACATCATAAGACACAAGCTGATTAAGCTTACTTTGGAGTAGATGACACCCTCCAGCTGAAGGGAAGGGGCAGCTATCTCTTTCACAACACACAGTTATAGCATTTGGTGTCACTTTAATTGCCATGGCTGCATCCCATGGAACCCTGGGATTGTAGTTTGGCAAGGTACTAGAGCTTTCTGACTTAGAATTCTAAACACTTATTTATTTATTTATTTATTTATTTATTTATTTATTTATTTATTATAAAGTATTTCTGTATTGCTTTCCAGTTTGTGGGTACAGAGCACCAACTGTGGTTTTCTCCTTGGATGTCTTTTAGATATTTAAAACTTAGGTGTTCAGTAATTCCCCCCCCCAAAAAAGAAACCCACTGCCTGTTTTTAGGTGCCTGCTTGCTTCCTATAGTTTCTGCTTGCATACAATTATTGCAAAGACACCATAAGTCTTCAGTACTCTCTCATCAAAGGAAACAAAATCCAGTAGCGACACCTTTGGAACATCTCCCCTCTCAGAAGTGAGAAATATGTAACATTATCTTGTAGAATTTCTGTTCATGTTTTACACATTCAGATGATTATGTATAATTTCTAGGGAATGGCAGTGGGGAGTTGGGTGGCAGACTGGGAGTGTATAAAGAACATATACTCTATTCTGACTTCCCTGTCAGGTCTGTTCAGTTTATCAGCACAAAACATACATTTGCTGCACTCTTTACTTCAGAATGCATCTCCTTCATGAGAACACACATACACCACATGCATTGCAGTTTGTAGATTATCATTTGGTACCAATTGTTCTGCACTATGAATTTCCTTTCCACTGTCTACTCAGTGATGATAACTCTAAGTGACAAAACAGGGAAAGATAAGGACAACATACTAGTACCATCTCATGCTCATCCTACCCTATTTGAGAATAAAGACTGGTGCAAGCTGCTACAAAACAATGCTTACTTGTGTGAAAATACCATTGTTGTTATTTGCTGTTAACTTGGCCTCAACTTATGGCACCCATCTGAATGAGAGAGTTCCAAGAGCCCAGGTCATCAATGGCCCTGCTTAGGTCTTACAGATGCAAGACCATGGCTTCATGAATGAGTCAACAACAACAATAATTCCTCCTCATCATCATCTTCATCATTTCTATTCTTCCTTTCTCCCAAATAGACCCAACTGCAATGCAGTCTTCCCCTTCTCCTGCTGCCTTCCACTTTTCCAAGTGATGACTCATGTGCGCAAATTAAGTTCGGGGGATGAGGGAGAAGAGGTACCAGAATTTTACAATAAACTTTCCTGATTGCAGATTGGCTAAATGTTAAAGTAACAGGAGCCCTGTCCTGCATTCAACCTGGTAACCTTACCATATTTTATTCTGACCGTGGTCTCTTCTCCAGAGCATCAGGACAATAAAATGTTGTAACACACTCATTTCTTCTTGAGTGATCCAAAGTTCTTCATGATCGACACAATTAAAGGCTTTGCTCTAAAACACACTTTTTCTTCTGGATTTCTTTGGAATTCTTTGGTGCATGCTATTAGCCAACATATATTTCTAACATGCTCTGGCTTGATAGTAGTGCAGGCAAAAGGGATCTAGGAGTCGAAGGACTTTTTCGGACAAATAAAAAACAACGTTAGCAGCCTCGCCACGTTGCGAGGCTGCAGCGCTGCAGGGCGTCCATTTCGCATGACGCCCATCCCTAGCGGTACTGTTGCAGTACCGCTGGGACATTTGAGCGTTGTATTTCGGCGATTTTTACTCACAATCGTTGATCGTGAGTAAAAATCTGCTAAATATAACGCTCAAATGTCCCAGTGGTACTGCAACAGTACCACTAGGGACGGGCGTCATGCGAAATGGACGCCCTGCAGCGCTGCAGCCTCGCAACGTGGCGAGGCTGCTAGCGTTGTTTTTTCTTTGTCCGAAAAAGTCCTTAGTGGACCACAAGCTGAACATGAGTCAGCAGTGTGAGGCAGCAGCCAGAAAAGCCAATGTGTTTCTAGGCTGCATCAATAGGAGTATAGTGTCTAGATTAAGGGAAGTAATAGTGCCACTCTATTCTGCTTTGGTCAGACCTCACCTGGAATACTGTGTCCAGTTCTGGGCATCACAATTCAAGAAGGATATTGAGAAGCTGGAATGTGTCCAGAGGACGATGACCAAACTGGTGAAAGGTCTGGAAGGAGCAGCTTAGGGAGCTGGGTATGTTTAGCCTGGGGAAGACAGGATTAAGAGGGGACATAATAGCCATGTTTAAATACTTGAAAGGATGTCATATTGAAGAAGGAGCAAGTTTGTTTTCTGCTGCTCCAGAGGTTAGGATAGGGAACAATGGATTCAAACTACAGGAAAAGAGATTCCATCTGAACATTGGGAAGAACTTACTTATGGTAAGAGCTGTGCGACAGTGGAACGCGCTGCATTGGAGTGTGGTGGAATCTCCATCTTTGGGGTTTTTTAAACAGTCTGGATGGCCATCTGTTGGGAGTGCCTTGATTGTGTGTTCCTGCATGGCAGAGGGTTGGACTGGATGGCCCTTGAGGTCTCTTCCAACTCTATGATTCTATGAACTCTTCTTTTTTTGTACTCAGCTTGGACATCAGACATGTATCTCTCTATATATGCTAGAAGTCTTTGTTGTAAAATCCTGAGCATCACATTCCTTGCATGAAAAATTAACACAATTGTCCAATGGTTGCTACATTCTCAGGAGTCTCCTTTCTTGGGTATTGGAATGTATATTGAGTGTTTCCAGTCTGTGGACCATTGTTTTGTTTTCTACATATGTTGATAGATTTTTGTCAGTATTTAGATGGATTCTGTCTCTACAGCTTGAAATAGCTGGTATGTCATTTCTTTCTGGTGACTTATTTCTCCTGAGTGCTTTCAGAGCAGCTTCTACTTCACTTTCTAAAATTATGGGGCTCATTGTCCAAAGGTACTTCCCTGAATAAATCTATCATCCTTTAATCTCTTTTATATATTTCTTCAGTGTATTGCTCCCATCATCTTTTTATTTTGTCCTGATCATATAACGTGGTCCCTTGTTGGTCATATAGTATTCCAATCCATGGTCATATAGCATTGCTTCTCTTGGAACTAGGTTTTCGTCACACCATTAATATGTTTTTGTGTCTGAGAACTACAGTATTTGGTTGGTGTCATAGCTCCTGCCTAACTTAATGTTATCCTTTCCATCTTACTAGAAAATCAGTGACCACTCATGTATTTATATACTGTCTTTTGGGGAGATTTACTACAACAACTGTTTAAAACAATATAATAATAAAATATGGGAGCATTTAAACAAAAACCAATGACATTAGGCAAAAACAACTTCCTTGGTTTTTAATGAAAGCTTGATTGGGCTACATGGCAAAGCTGTGTTATAGAATCATAGACTTGTAGAGTTGGAAGAGACCACAAGGGCCATCCAGTCCAACCTCCTGCCAGGCAGGAATCACAATCAAAGCATCCCCAACAGATGGCCACCCAGCCTCTGTTTAAAGACCTCCAAGGAAGGAGACCCCACCACGCTCCGAGGGAGTGTGTTCCACTGCCGAACAGCTCTTACTGTCAGAAAGATCCTCCTAATGTTGAGGGGGAATCTCTGTTCCTGGAGCTTGCATCCATTGCTCCGTGTTCTAGTCTCTGGAGCAGCAGAAAACATAAAGGTTAGTAGAGATGCTGTAGAATTTGGGAAGATGGTGTTCCAAAATCTCTGTTTTATACTTTAAAACTTCCTGCAACACATTGTCACCTGCTCTTGTGCTGACTACTGAGGGAGTATGTGTGTGTAATTGCATGAGGGTGTCGGGGCCTTGAAAAAAATGCCCAGGCAAGTTTGTATGGAAGGAGAGTCTTTATTCCAATCCTAGGCTGTTTAGTGCTGCATTCTTGGTTCTCCATCCATCCAGAGATTTCCATCCATCTACTTGTCCATCCATTGAATTTCTTTTTTTTAAAAATCAACCAAACCTAGAAATTAATTAATTTAAAGTGCATGTAGGAACATAGTAGTCAGATTTCCCCATATGGACCTGGCTGGTTTTTGAAGTCCTTGAGGGAAGGCTTTTTCTCAGTTCTACCATTACAGGTCTGTTTGGTGAGGACAAAAGAAAAGGCCTTCTCAGTGGCTTCTCCCAGGCTGTGAAACTCCATCCTGTGGGATTTAGATTATAGAAGTACCATCAGGTGGGTCCATAATTGATTGGAAAGACATGCTCAAAGGATTGTCATCAGTGGCTGTGCTTCAAACTGGAAGGAGGTCTCAAGTGGAGCGCCGCAGGGTTCTGTCCTGGGGCCCGTGCTCTTCAGTATTTTTACCAATGATTTAGACAATTGGGTGGAGGGAATCCATATCAAATTTGCAGATGAAACAAAACTGGGAGGTGTAACTAATGCATTGGAAGAAGGAACATAATTCAAAAGGACCTTGATATACTAGAAAACTGGGCTGAAATTAATAAAATGAAATTTAACAGAGACAAATGCAAAATGCTACATTTAGGCCACAAAAATGAACACCTATAGGATGGGGTATACTTGGCTCAGCAGTGCTACATGTGAAGAGGGCCTTGGGATTATTGCTGATCATACGTTGAACATGAGCCAGCAGTATGATGCTGCAGCAAAGAAGGCAAATGCTAACTTAGCCTGCATTAATAGAATTATAGTTTCCAAGTCAAGGGAAGTAATAGTCCCCCTATATTCTGTGTTGGTCAGGCCTCATCTGCAGTACTGTGTTCAGTTCTGGGTGTCTCATTTTAAGAAGAAGATAGACAAGGTGGAGTGAGTTCAGAGAAGGACAACAAGGACAATAAGAGTTATGGAGAACAAAACATATGAGAAGTTGAAATTGCTGGGCATGTTCAGTTTAGTGAAGAGAAGAATGAGGGATGACATGATCACACCTTTTAAATACCTCAAGGGCTGCCACAAAGAGGAGGGTGTAGGCTTGTTCTCTGCTGCCTCAGACGGTAGAACTATGGAGATTATCACATGGGTCCTAAAAAACTGTCCCTGCCTTGCTACCCCCCGCCCCACTTCCTTTCCTGTAACAGAATTAAAGAAAAATTTTCAAACACCTACCTTGTAGTGAGACAGAAACTGCTCCCCTCCCCTCCAGCAGCCCTGGAGTGAATGCAGCCATCCCTGAACTGCATTCACTTCCTGGAAATCAATCCCAGCCATTCTCATGAGAGAATGATAGCACAGGGAATTTAAAAATAAAACCAAAACCAAACATCAAAAATATAAAGCAAGCACATAAACACACTTTAAAAAACCCAAGTAACCTGGGGAGGGTAAAAAAAAGGGTATCACTTACCTCAATGTCCCGATCGAATCCGGAAGTGTTCAGCATGGACCTCTCTATGATCTCACTGTGACGCTGTCATTGCACCAGCAGAGTGGGGCTCCTTTTCACAAGCCCATGATTCCGTTTCAGAAATAGAACAGGTGATTTAGTAATGGCTTAAGTTGTTAATAAGAAGGAGCGGGGGGGGGGCAGAAGAGGCACGGACGCATATCGCCACAGGGACGACGTCATCTAAAAAGGAAGCCTTTTAGCGATCGCCTGTCATCCCTGTGGTTGATTACTTGGCACATGTGATCATCTCCTATGTCTAATGGTTTTAAGTTATAGGAGCATAGATTTCAGTTGAACATTAGAAGGAACTCCTGACAGTTCAGCCAAGAGAGGTGGTAGGGTCTCCTTCTCTGGATGTCTTCAAAAAGAGGCTGCTCTAGCTGGGGATCCTTCACTGAGCAGAGGGTTGGCCATCGATGATTTTATGATTCTATGATTGCATTCCTACTGCCAATAAAACAACATTTTATTCAGATAGGCTTTATTAGCTGATAGTGCAGAAAGGCTTACCCCTCCCGCTCTCCTATGGGGATAATGTGTTCTTTAATCTTTTCTTCATTGGTTAGCTTTTAATGCTTTTAAACAGTTTTTAATTCATGTTTTTACTATGAGAATGTATTTCATTATGGTTTATAAACCCTATTGTGATTGATTTTAGTTATACTCTGTTTTAATCTGTGCTGTAAACCAGTGTTTCTTAAGCTCTCTGGTATGCAATAGCAATAGCACTTCTATTTCTATACTGCTTATCAGTGCCAAAGCACTCCCTAAGTGGTTTTACAATGTGTTAGCTAATTGCCCCCAACAAGCTGGGTACTAATTTTACCGACCTACAGAAGGATGGGCTGAGTCAACCTAGAGCCCTGTAAACAATGTTGTGGCTGCAGTACTGGCATTTAACCACTGCGCCAACAGGGCTCCTGGTATGGAGGATCAGCTGTTATTTTCCCCCCAGGGACTGACACTATATTTGTACCCAATGGCCACAATTTTTTCTTTCTTTCCTGGAAGCTCTCCAGGGAATGGCAGCTGATGGCTCTGGGACCAGCACTGATCCAAGGATCACCCCTTTTGAATAGCACTGCTGTAAGGTACCTTGGGTCCTATACCAGGAAAAAGGCAGGATATCAATCAATTAAATAATCAATACAATGAGAAATTTTCAATGGTGTGACATCTATTGAAAATGATTTTTAAAATAAGCAGACGTTTTATACTGTTAGTAGGAATGAATTATATGAAGACCAGGTTCAAAAGGAATTTATCAATATTCATATCTTAATTCTTGATATGCAGTCACACACAGAACAGCAATACATATAGGCAAGAAATGTGTATTTATTTAATGTATCTCTCCTTCATAAAGCTGCAGGATCAATAAGAGAAATGAAGGAAGAAAGATACTGTTTCATTAGCAATGAAGAGACATAAATCTAATAATAAATAATGTTTTTTTCTGACTGAAATACAAAAGCACATTTCCAAAATCACTGGCTCTAATCATAAATGAATTTTGCAACCTTGCTAGATAGTTTCCACCTTTGTAATGAACTCTAATAAATTCATTGGACAACATGTTAAATAAAGAGATAGAACAGTCTAATTTGCTGGTTCATTACACCAGCTGATTTCTACAGTGCCTAGCATATTGTTTTGAATTTCATATCTCTGAAACATGAAGAAAGTCAAAGCATCTGTCCCTAATGTGGTGTGGCGCACAATTAAGAGCTCAAAAGCCTTGAATCTGTTTTCATCGCAGACATACAAGATTATTATTACTTCATTACCCAAAGCTGTCGAATATTACATATCTCCACCAATTAACAATGACACCTGATTTGAATATTTAAGGAAGTCTTAGCCATTGCATACTCAATAATTTGAAAATGCCAGATATTTCCTTAAAGTGCTTTTCTATGCATTTTGGTGACATATACCCTATGGTATTTTATTTCCCTGAGGACTGGAATCTGTTCTCTTTTTATAAGAAAGGCATGCTGTTACTACCTACTGGAAAATTCTCATTTAATTCTAATCAGCTAACCACTGCTTAGAGGTAGTCAAACATTTATCAAGAGAGAAACACAGCAATTACTGTATCACTGTGTACAGCAGGGGTATACTTGGAAAGGCAGAAATGAAAGAACTAGATAAAGTCCTCAAGTACAAAGATGTATGTATTATTCAGAATAAAGTCAGCATTATCCATACCATAATATTTTCAATTTTTGAGTATCATGATGAAAGCTGGATAGTGAAGAAAGTTGACAGGAAGAGAATCAACTCATTTGAAATGTGGTTGTGTAGGAGAGTTCTATGGACACCATGAACTGCTAAAAATACAAATAAATGGGTAAGAGGGCAAATTAAGCCTGAATTCTCACTTGGAGACAAAATGACTTAACTGAGACAATTGTTGTAGTTGTAGTTGTGTGCCTTCAAGTCATTTCCAACTTATGGCAACCCTAAAGTGAATCTATCATGGGTTTTTCTTGGCAAGATTTATTCAGAGGGGGGTTGCCATTGCCTTCATCTGAGGCTGAGAGAGTGTGACTTGCCAAGGTCACCCAGTGGGTTTCTATGGCTGAGAGGGGATTTGAGCCCTCGTCTCCAAAGTCAGTCTGATGCTGAAACCACTACAGCAATACTGGCTCTTGAGATTATTGTACTTTGGACATATCATGAGATGACATGAGCTCCATAAACATTGCCAGGCAACTCAGAGAGAATAGAGACTGGGATGCCTCATGGTGCAAGCCAGGTGAGAGGGGAACTCTGAAATGGCAAGGAAGACAACCCCTCGATTGGATCACAAACCACTGGTGAGAGAGATGAAATCTGTGTTTAGGGATCTGTGAGGGTACCAATCCTGGCATCCTGTTCAGTATTTACAATGTCATAAGCTAGATTTATGACCTTGCATATTTTGGTATTCACATTTGTGATCATGGCACCATTGCCATGATCACAAATGCCCCCTAAAATCCACCTTAAAAGTCAGGCAGCTGCATCAACTGAAGAAGTTCTGCAACACTGTTGAGGAAGGTACTAAAGGAGGATGTTCTAGTTCCTCCTACCAGCAAGCCATGGTACGGCAAGCAGTTATGACAAGATCGCACAGGAGTCTCTGCCACCACTCATTGCAGTGTGGCTCACTGGCAGGAGGGGGCAGGATGCATCATCCTTCAGTGTCCTGTTCACCAGGACTGCAGAATTCCTTTGGTTCGTGCAGCTGCCTCCTGGCTTTTAAGGTGGGTTTTGGGAACTGGATTGGGAGAGAGACTGTAGTTATGTTATTGTAGCTCTGTCTCTCATGCAGGATCTCAGCCAACACAACTCAGGGCTTGTCTAGATGAGAGGATTTAATGCTGATTCCTGTGCATTATTGCAAATTCACAGCAGTGTTCATTTATCTTCATGGTCTTTTGGCAAAATCAATAGTATGCAAAGCTATCTGTGTTTGAAGTGCACATGCCTGCAAATCAAGATGGTGACTGAGTTATTTTTCTCTACACATGATCGCTGCTGCACAGTATTTTTTTAACTTTAAAGCAAAGGCATGCAAGTGCGACCTTCTGCTTAAGAAAGGCATTTGAGAAGCAAAAAAAAATCACACAATTGGCAATGTGAAAATCCAAAATGGCGCTTCCAGTTGTTTCCTTGCATGAAAGCCCGCCCCCAGTTCACATCCAACCAATCCACTTCCGCTCCTCTCTGTGAATACACAGTGTCCTGAATCAATTGTCCAAATGAGCAGTAATGTGCATTCCCACGCATTATTTTAAAAACTTTGGGGAAAGCCATGAAGGCTTTTCTCCCATAGTTTTTGGAGTTTTTACCTCCCCTTTCCAAATAAGGCAAATCACCATGGGATCTTTTTGGGACAAAAGGTATTCTCCTTGAATTCTATGAGGAGTATTTTCACCATCTAGACAACCCTTCAGATTGATGATCTCCTCTTTCTACAGCTTGAAAAGCAAACACCACTTTGAAACTGATTGAGGTCAGGCAGCTACTAGAGAAAAGGTGGCTTTTTCCAGTCTGCCAGTTCCTTTTTTAGTGGTCAAGAGTAAGCCTGTCAGCACTTAATTTTCCCAGCAGTTGACTATTAGTGTTGTCATTTATCTAATGGTAGGCTCATAACAGCTTTCTTCTCAGCCTTAGCTGCACTTTTAACTTGCCAACTGTAATGTTGGTGCTAGGTTTTTCCTGCAGAGGATTAGCTTGAACAAATTGCTAAAGGAACTGCATGGTGTTTAAATGTGCATGAACAATAAAAAAAAATTTTTTTTGTTAGGACCAACCATGACAACTATCCATCACAATGCACTTAACCTTCATGTGCTCTTAAGAAAGGCTATTATTTTACTACCTACATGAATATTGTTTTAAAGGACCAACACAGCTTTCTATTTTTGATCTAATTTGGTGTGTGTACTTACATAAACCATCAAACTGGAACATGACACTTGAACAAGCTAGAATGTGTCTGTGATCAAGAAGATTATCAGACAGGAATGAAAAAAGCATTCCTGTCCCACAATCTCCCCTCCTGCCCCTGTCCCGTCCCAGTCCCACCACAATCACCCTCCCTACCGCATGTACCTCCTCTCCCATTCACAGGGCAGCTCAGGAGTGAAAGGAGCTCTAATGGAGCTCCGTTCACTTCCTGGATTGAAATCCTGCCGATTCTCGTGAGAAGACGTAAGCGTGGGAAATTAAAAAATAAATATAAAAATAAAATAAAAAAAAAAGTGACAGCAAGCACAAAAACACACGTTAATATATACAAGTAACCAGGGAGGGTCATAAAAAGTGTGGCACATACCTGGATGTCCCGATCTCACCCGGAAGTGTTCTAGCAGAGACCTTCTATTGATGCTGGGATCTCTCCAGCATAATGTGGCACCTTATCGCACACTGACAAATCCATGACAGAAACGGAATGGAGGGATGTATTGACAGCTTCGTCCATGAATAAAAAGCAATGCTGGCAGAATGGGAGCAGAATGGGTGCATAATGAGGGGGTACAATATTTTCTGATAAGGGAGCCCTTTTGCGATCTCCTGGCATTGCTGTAATGCCACTTTTGACATGTCTGATAATTTCCCAAACTGGTAAAAGATCTGAAAATCAACCCAGTTGTTGTCTCCACACCTACTTATTCTATTCTTGGGCAGTTGGAGGGGGAGCTGTTTGTAACAATTTCCTGGATCTGCACTAGGGCTCTTCCAAAGTTTTTTTTTTTTTAATTCTTAGCATTATAGTGCAAAAAGTGCCATATAACTGACAGACTATAATTCTTAATTATGTGTTCCCATTAATTATGTGTTCCCATGATATTGAGAACACAGCTGCGCTGGGCAGGGCACATTTCTAGGATGGAGGCCCATCGCCTCCCAAAAATAGTACTCTATGGTGAACTCGCCACGGATCAGTGTAAGAGGGGCACTCCAAAACAGTGATACAAGGACTCCCTGAAACAACATCTCAGGCTTGGCCAAATTGATCACCGACAATGGTCCGCCCTGGCCTCACATTGGGAGGCTTGGAGACGCACTATCCACAATGCTGCAGCCTTATTTGAGAACTCATGCCGAACAAGTCTTGAAGAGAAACAACAACACAGAAAGAATCACAACCCAGAAACATCACCCAAGGAGACCTTCTGCTGTGCTTTCTGCAACCGGACTTGTTTATCTTGGATTGGCCTTTTCAGTCATCAGCACACTTGCAGAAAGCGCGGGATGAGTCCTTCCTGAATCTTCGTTTGTGAAGAAAAGCCAGAGAGAGAGATTGCTTAACAATTGGTAAGCTGCTCTGAGAGCCTTCATGGCTGAAGAGCAGGGTATAAATACCATAAATAAATAAATAAATAAATAAATAAATAAAATTGTTAAATCCTGAAATATGACCCTGTATTTTACACTGGAAGTTTGGGAGGGAGAGATCTTTAGGCCATTTTACCTCATTTTCAATTCCAGATAGAGTGAAGAGATAATTGACTTGTACCTGTAAGGAATTAAATTACTAGATACAGACAAGCAATGGCTGTGATGCCCTTACCAGCCCAACAAACCACCAACCTGTAAAAGTCTTTGCCATAGTACCTGAGGTGTGGCAATAATGCCTAGTGGATAGTGTTTTCTTTGGCAATGATGAGAAAAATGAAGCTAGTGCTTAGTTCTCATGCCAGATTCCAAACTGGGAGGACTAGCAGTCATGGGGGAGGGGGGAGTAATCTGGTACATGTTCCGAGCATTCATTTATATGTGTCCACTAGAAGTACAGTTTCCAGGACTGCAGCGTCATGGCTAGAAGCAAATAGTTTGTAAGTGAAAAGGCGTAGAAAGGCTGGGGTAAATATAACAAGGATGTGGCAAATGTGTCAGGAGGTGGATGGAAGTTATAGTATTTGTTGCTGTAGTTCTTTTGGGGGGAGGGAGGGGTTAAGATAGCCAAACAATGTTTCTGTTGTCCTAGACTATTTTCTGCCAATTCTCAGCACCAACTACAATATTTTATTCCCAAACTTAAATGGGTTATACTTGAGATATACTGGAACAAAAAAAGTCTCCTCTCCTTTTAAGAATTCTCTCTCTCTCTCTCTCTCTCTCTCTGGCTTTTCTTCGCAAACAAAGATTCAGGAAGGACTCATCCTACGCTTTCTGCAAGCGCGTTGATGACTAAAAAGGCCAATCAGAGATAAACAAGTCTGGTTGCAGAAAGCACTGCAGAAGGTCTCCTTGTTTCAGGGAGTCCTTGTATCGTTTTTTTTGGAGTGCCCCTCTTGCGCTGACCTGTGGCGAGTTCAGCGTAGAGTACTATTTTTGGGAGGCAATAGTCCTTCATCCTAGAAACGTGCCTTGCCCAGCGCAGCTGTGTTCTCAATATCATGGCCTCAGTGCTGGTGATCCCTGCTATATATTTATTTATTTTAGGTATTTATACCCCGCTCTTCAGCCATGAAGGCTCTCAGAGCAGCTTACAAATTGTTAAGCAATAGCACCTACACATCTACACCATTTTTTTTTAATAGCACGCTAGGAAATCTCCAAGCGGTTTCCAATGTGTATTAGCTAATTGCCCCCACAAGCCGGGTACTCATTTTACCAACCTATGAAAGGATTGAATGCTGAGTGAACCTTGGAACTTTGGGATTGAACTTGCAACGTTGTGGCTTGCAGTACTGGCTTTTAATCACTGCGCCACCAGAGCCCCCTGTGAGACTGGGACCGGATTTCCTTCAGATTGGACTGGCTGTTGACATAGATTTTTGGGGTGGGTGTGTTCATTGGTTCACAGAATTGCTGAGTTGCTAAAGCAACAGGAACTCCCTTCCTTTAGTGAGGCCAGACTCATTTCTTCCTTGCTTGATGTCCTTCTGTTGGCAGGTGAAGAGTTTTTAAAATTTCAGCAAGCTTTGGGGAACTGTCTGATTATTTTTAAAAAGGGCTTTTAATAATGTTCTGCACTGTTTTTACTTTTTGCCTTTTTAAAATGGTTTATATTGTTCCTAATTGTATAAATCATTTTATATTTCAAAGTGCAACAAAATCAAAAATACACATCATGGTGATACCCAGTGGTGGCACTAGGTGGGTGCGGAGAGGCTGAACCACACTAGGTGACACTGGACTTTATCAGACGAACGTCCAAAAACGTTTCTGCTCCACTTTTCAAGTGTAATTGTTCTGGCACAATAACCCTTTTTATCATATGTACCTGTAATGGTGACAAAACAGCCCCAGCATTACTGGGGTACAAATGCTAGCGCTGTTTACTTTTGTGCTTGTGATCTTGGAGGTTCTCGCAAGAAGACGTGAGTGTGGTTAAAATAAAAAAACAGCAAAATTAAAACACAAAACATACACACAAGCACAGAAACACATTTACAAACTTTCAAGTAAACTGGGGAGGTCCGTAAAAAGAGCATCCCATACCTGGCTTTTGTGTTCTCACCCGGAAGTGTTCTGGCAGGACTGCCCATTGATGCTGCATTCACAGAGAAAAATGGTGCACAGTTTCAAACACTGGCAATACTGGGACAAAATCGCCACAGCAGATCTTTTGATGGCTTGGCCTGTCAAAAAAGAATGCCTTATTAACAGCAACAGACCACTAAAGGGTGATCTCATGTGATATGGGTGCCCTTTTGCATTCATTAGGTATTTTTATGATGCCATATCAGACGCCATGTCTGATAAAGTCCATTGTCAGGAGGGAGGGGTGACACTGGCTTTAATAATGCCATAGGTGATACCTTTATTAGATTAACCAAAAATAACATGTAATATATTTTGCACTGTTCAATTGTTTTAATAAAGGTATCACTGTGATGTGTATTTTGGACTCCCAGTTCTATGTAAAAGATGGGAAATAAATATGTAAATAATAAATTCATAGAAATATTTCCTTTCAGTGCTGTACCTTTTTTGTGGTTGACTCTAGTTAGCATGAGTTGGTCTGTCATTTGACATATGGCCCACTCGAGCTGGTTGGCTTGTGGCCCATTTGGTCTTGTCCACAGCTGAGTAAATGACCTTGTGGGTTGATGAGCTAATGAGGTTTGAGAACTATAGTCCAAAAAATTAACTTTTCCAAACTCTGTTTATATAGTATGTGAGGTGTAGGCCTGTCTCTAAGATTGGAGTTCATGCCAAGCTGGTCTTAAGTGGGAGCTCCAATGGCATCATAGACCCATTGCTGGCACCCTGTCCCTCCTCTCCGCTGCATACTAGATGGCAGCAGTGGTGGCTTCCATGTCAGTGAGGCATGAATCCATGCCTCCATGAATTCAGGCTTTAGTTTGAATTTCAAAGAAGCTATCCAGTGTGCTAGAGTCTGTTTCCAAAATACGTTCAGCACATTGGATAGCAGCTTTTAAAATTTCACTAAAACCTGGAGTGGATTTACCAACTCAGCAACATAGGAGCCACCTGCTGTCACTGGGTTGCAGGCAGAATCTGGAACTGGCCCATTAGCATGTAGTGGCTCACACAGCCCCAAGATGTGTGTTCCTCCTCCCAACATAGTGGGTCTTAAATCATTAGGATGGTGGTGTTGGTTAGTACACCTGCACAGGTTGGAAGTTCTGTGCAATGTCATAGCCAGTCCACCCACCCCTCCATCCATGACCTAGTGGGGGCAACAATAAACAGAACTCATGTATGTGCTGGTTAATGCTGCCATGTTGATAACAGCAATTGAAACATGCATGCCAGAAAAGGCTTGGAGCTCTGTTGGCATCCAATGCGTTTCATCAGCTGTGTTGGATGGGTTGGTAACCCAGTAGCACCTGAGATCTTTCAGATCAGCCACCCCACCAGCCTTGAAATCTCAGAAGTGCCTGGAAGTTGAATTTAATACTCTTAATTTTTCTAAATGCCAACTCACCTAGCATAATCCCAGGATATTGTGGGAAAACGGAGGTATGGCTAGATCCAGCCATTTAGTGATGCTTGCCCCAGTAGGACTTGCTCTCTCTGAAGTAAAAACAGGCAGCTAGCCTCACGATGATGGAGCAGGCCACTTGTTCTGGCTTCAGAGAGCGTGACTACCACTGAGGCTTTGCTTTTCCCACAGCTCAAAGTCAAGCATGAGTAACAGCTTTGAATGGAAGCCAAGCAAAGATCTGAATAAGGATTCAGGTTTTGGCAGGTGTGCTTAAATCCAGGCCACAGTAGTCTGAATTTCATATACTGCAGCTCTGGGCCAAAGTGGTGCAAATTTCATCTGGATTTTTACACCCTGTGCAGTCAAGGCCTAGGACATGGAGCAATGTATTAAACTACAGGAAAAGAGATTCCAACTAAACATTAGGAAGAATGTCCTGACAGTACGAGCTGTTCGACAGTGGAATACGCTGCCTCGGACTGTAGTGGAATCTCTTTCTTTGGAGGTTTTTAAATGGAAGAGGCTGGATGGCCATCAGTTAGGAGTGTGTTGATTGTGTATTCCTGCATGGAAGGGGGTTGGACTGGATGGCCCTTGTGGTCTCTTCCAACGCTATGATTCTATGATTCCTAAATTTTTATCCTCAGACCCATCCTGCTTAGTCAGGTGGATAGAGAAATGATGACTGGCATATGGTAAGGGAGTTACATGCCTGAGCAGGAACCTGAACTCCCTGGCCATAATATATACTGACATAATATATAATGTACTATACAGTTGTCCCTTCATATTCGCTGGGGTTTGGTTCCAGGATCCCCCGTGGATACCGAAATCCTTGAATACTCAAGTCCCATTATAAGCAGTGACATAGCAAAATGATGTCCCTTATATAAGATGCCAAAATCAAGGTTTGCTTTATGGATTATTATTTTTTAAAGAATATTTTCAAGCCGTGAATACTTAAATCTGTGGATACAGAGGGACAACTGTACTACCAAAAGCAGTTGCAATACTAAGCATTCAGTATGTCTAACTGAAATCAACATATCTTATTTGCAAATGATGATGATCATCATCATTATCTTACTACTACCACAATGGTGATGACAGAATCATAGTGTTGGAAGAAACCTCAAGGGCCAGCTAATCCAAACCCCTGCCAGGGCAGGAATCCATGGATAAACTCTTCCTGAGAGAGGGCCATCTAACCTCTGTTTCAAAACATCCAGCAAAGGAGACCTCACAGCTTTCTGAGGGTAATCTAGAAATAAAATTTTATTATTATTATTATCTAGTCTTTGAGGGGAAGGAGGAGGAGACAGCAAGTATGCCCAGATGTTGTTGGACCTCACCCCCATTAATCTTAGCCAGCATTGCTAATGGTGAAAGAAATCTCCAAAAACATCTGGAGAGTTGTACTTTGTCCACTCCTGATGCAGTGTCACATTGTAAAGGAGAGTTCAGATTCCTGCTGGAGAGCAAGCATCCAGAAAGACTAAAATGTATTAAAGATCAGAAGAATAAAACTGCCTTTGACTCTGTCTCACTGAGAAAGTCTCTTTCAGGTTTCCCACAGGTTACCTTTGATATGAGCAGAGATGTTATCTGACATTAGCTAACACACATTGGAAACCGCTTAACGCAGTATAGATGTGTAAATTGGTATTGCTTAAAACAATTTGGAAGCCACTCTGATAGCCTTGTGGCTGAAGAGCAGGGTATAAATACCGAAATTAATTAATTAAATAAATAAATAAATAAATAAATGAGACTGACTCTTTATAGCATCCTCCATTCTTAGTTATAGCTCTGTTACCAAATACGTGAACGATATGGGAAATGTTGCATATCTTCTCTCTTATGGTTTGTCTAGATAGGCTATTTACCCCATCTTTCCCCATCTTGAAGCCCTGCAGTCCATATGACACAGGTACCTTGCCCCATTTTGCCCCCGGGCAGTCCAGATGACTCCCAAGGCAAAGATGGGGGGGGGGAAGACAGGGTAAAGCCCTTTACAATTAAAAGACCTGGGAAAATCCACATCATTTTAAAAAACCTGGATCGGGCTGTGTGGGAATGCAGGAGTCCATACCTGCATGCCGGCCTGTATCTGCAGCTGCTGCCACCTCTGGTGTCTTTCTGAAGTCAGTTAGGAGGCCCCCACCACATGATCAAGGCCCCCTGCATGAGTCCAGCCTTGATCACATGCTGTGGGCCTCCTTCCTGGCTTCAGAGGGAAATAAAGTCTAACATACATAGAGCCGCCTTGCGAGTAACATCCCCGGCTTACTACGCTGTGGTTCATGAAACCAGAAACGAGCACCGGGCCCAGAGACTGCTTCCTCCTCCTGTATCCCTGTATGCTGGCTTGAGAATGATGATTCTGGTTTGTTTAATCCATGGAGTGACCAGCCTGACACCATGTCTTGGGCATTTTTCAGGATTAAGCTTAGGGCTGCCTCCCCCTTCCCATGTCACCTATGGAATTGCATGAATGGAAAATATATTTTCAAATAAGTGGTATAATGATATTTCAAGGACAATTTAGGCCTTTTCACACTCTGTGTTCTCATTATCATTCCAAGCAGTATGCAGAAGCCCCTCATTTTCAGCATAGTTCAGTTAATCTCTGTCCACAGTATTCAATTTCTGTACAGTGATTTGCCTGATTTATTGGCACTGTTTTATATTTTAATGGCAGGAGCTGCAGCATAACCCCATAAATTTGTTTCACTCCCTCAGTTTTGATACTCAAGGTCATTAATACCCCTAAAATATTCTCTGCTTATATCAGAACTAAAAATGTGCTCGGTCTTGCCCAGTGGTGTGGTTCATTATTACCAGAGGCAATATCATCTTTTGTATATATGTATGTCTGTAGATAGAGGGATAGACAGACAACATTAATAATTGTTAAATGGGAGAAAGAGGATAAAAACTGAACCATGATTATAAAATGTTGTAACTATGGCTTGTGCTTTGCACATCTTCCGGTCAATTTTTATTTCCTTTTCCTGGGGAAGCAGGACAGCAAACCTCCCTCTCTAATGTTGCCATGAATGTTTAGCCTCTTGCCTTCTGTGATCTGTGGGTAAGGTGGTCACTTGTACATCATTTAAAAAGGGAGGAAATGCTTCATCAAAAAGAGAACATGAAGTCTATTTTCATCCAACTTGCTTGGTTGCCGTTCATACTATACAAGCTTTTAAACTATTTTAAATTAATGGTTTTCATGTATTGTCCCTTGCTTTGACTGTATATTGTTTTAACGTATGTTGTAAGCTGCATTGGGTCCCATATTCGAGGAAAAGTGGAATGTCAATGAATGGATGGATAGATGGATGGATGAAACCGCTTTATTGAATCCTAGGTTGGCTAGGGTGAGATCTAGTGTCTCACCAAACTACAAACCACAGTATTCCATAGGATATTGCCATGGCAGTTAAAGTGGCATCAAAGTGATATAATTGTGTAGTGTGAAGGGCCCTTGGTCATTTGCTCTCTTGAACCCCAGCTGGGTTTCTCCTCATTTCCATGGCTGCACCCAGCAAATATCTTAAAACTCAAGAACTAAATGTCCTTTTTGCCACTTCCTGACATCTTTAAAAAGAAAACATCTATGAAAACAGAGTTTTCATCAGTCTGGTGATGAATCAAAAGCTAATACAATGGATTCTTTAAATATGTAACAAATTAATAAGACATTTATCCAAAAGCAGAGCAGGGTTAGGTTGCCAAAGTGGTAAGGAAAAGCAGGCATCACAAGAACTAGAGGGAAAGAATAAAGCATGCAGTATGTATCGCAAAGCTGGGATTTGGAGGGGAAAAGAACTAATTAACTTAATCCAACAGTGCTACTAATGATTCTGTGATTAATTTATAACCTGTTCCCACAACTCTGTCCAAACAAATTAACAATACAGTTTTAAACTCCCATAGTGCACAGGACCCACAGCCAGCTTAGTTAATATGGACAGCATGCCCTAAAAATGCTAAGGATATGCCCACAGCCCAATTCAAATTGAGTCCCCTTTGGATTGGTTCTGGTACTTCCCAGGGTGAAATGCACCTTCATGCAAAAGACCAGAATCCAGGCTGGACCCTGGATGAAGCCTCATTAGGGATTTATGACTCAGAAAGGTGGGGGGAAAGCAGGCACATGGCATAACTGGGATCCACAGCTGTGGCATCACTAAGGCTGGTGTCCCCTCTCCCCCAACTGTGTCACCTGGCGCGATTCATCCTCTTCACACACCCCAGTGCTGCCACTGATCCACAGGATCCTCAAATTGATCTCACAGTGGTTGCACACTGTTTTGTGGAAGGCAATGCCTAAACTCTGAGCCTCCTCCTACAATGTGGATGAGGGGATCACCATCCATCACAAACATCTGCCCATGGCCAAGATTTGATTTACCATCATCCAGCCAGGGGTTGGAATAATATGTCCTCTCAGATGTGGCTGAACTGCAACTTCAAGCATTTCTCACCATTGGCCATGCTATCTAGGGCTGCTGAGACTTGCAAGAGCCTGCTGCTTGGGACACAGCAGGGCAACTTGCTCTCCTGACAGAGATGGCTTTCTCTGCCATTAGCCTGCCATTGCTTCGCCTTGGTCAAAAAAGGACTTACGGAGATGTAAGTCATCAACAGGACCTGTTTCTTCCTCCTTCTGACTAGTTAGCAGCTCTGTTGGTACAGATACTCTAGCCAGAATTCTTAGTTCTTATTCTGTGCTCAGCAACCTTAGTATAGTCAGGTGGCTGTTTGCCTTCACTAACACCTGCTTTCTTGTTCTGCCAGCCAGCCAGCTGCCACTACAACCACTGCCCACTTATCCCATCTGCTCACTATTCATTTGCCCAATTCTCTCTCAATATACTCAGACAGCTAGTACACATTTTGCCTTCCCCTTGCCAGGGATCACCTCTATAACATGTGTCATTTTCATACAAAAAACATGGTGAGAGAAAAGTGAAAGAAACCATCCTCACCAAATGTAGATGCTCTTTTTCGGAAGGTTAGGATTCCACCCATCCTCCTGCAACCTAAGAGCTTTATCTTTTAAAAAAACCAAAACACCTTGGGTTCACCTCTAGCAGTCTACCATGAAAAAACAATGATCCAAAGGGAATCAGGGGAGTAATTGCATTCTTTTAGAAAAAGATATATTCTAAATTGAAAGACTACTCTTGCCCCCAAAATTCCTATGTATCTTCATCTGAACACTGGCAGCCCTGATTCTTTCAGAAGAGGCAGCTATGCCTACAGTTTCTTCATTTCTACCAAGGAAACAATTTGGGAGGGTTTTTTTTTAAAACAAAAAACACTTTAAAAGTGTGTGGCACATTTAACTCTACTGATCCATTTCCCTGCAATTTGGCTAGCAAAATTCCCTCTTTGAAAGGGAACAGCTAATTTTTACAAAGTTGTAAAGCTTTTTTGTTTATTGCCACTAATATCCTTTGCGGGGCACAAAATCTTCAGATTTCTGAATCTGCCCCTGGGTTTCAGATCTGGATCAAATCAGATGGTCTGTCAATCTGTCAATCAGGTCATTTTTGATCTTGTGGTTGATAAACACCCCTATTTCCATTGAATATGCTGCACCGCCTGAAAGAAGCATCTCAGCAAGATTGGAAATCTGTGTAACTGTCTATAGTTAGAGACATCTGGATTAGAAGAGCATTATGAATACATTTGTATGTATGTGATGTGTGTGTCTTGTGTATTTCAAAGGAAATGGCAATCCAGTGTAGCAGAATTTTTCACTCCTTTTGCACCACTCTCCCAAAGTTTACTTCCACTTCTACAAATCATTTCTACCAACTAATCTTGTAGGTCAGGGGTGGAGAAAGTGGCACTGTGGGGGAAAAGTGTGGTCCACAAACCACAGTCAGCCCCTGAATCCCATTTTTACAGCCTCCAAATCCCCTTGGCCCACTTACCCTCATTTTAAATGTGTCTGTGTGTGTTTGAGATTTTTTTGGTCCATTTTTATCACCTGACAAATGCCCCATACAAACCAAAAACACTCCTGAAAGAGGCAGTTTGATTACTTTCTGCCCTCTCAACCCCAGCCCTCCTCAGACCTTTAGAACGGACCAAAAGCCAGCTGAAATGTATCACTTATGTGTCAATGTGGTCCAGGGGGGTGATGTTTGGGGGTGAAAACTGAGCCTCCCACACAGTTTCCCACCTGTGCTATAGATGCTGTTTTGTTTCCATGCTATAGTTTATATTACAAAAGGAAATGGGATTCCCAATAAATACAAATATTTGAATCTCCTATGCCCATATTCCTTAGGTTTAACCAATCAGAACATGTAAGGGTCCCATACTGGGTAAAAGATGCATAAATAAATAAGCAAATAAAGCAAATAAACAAATAAACAAACAAAATGTGTGAATAAGCAGTACAAAAGCCCATACTATACTCTCAAGACCAACAAATGTGGAGTTAGTCATTCCAAAGCAAGTATCTTTTCTTGAGAGGACTGAGAAAAGATGGATCATCTCATTCCATGATCCTGCCTGCCAGTCCTCTAAAGAATCAGCAACCAGTGCTGCTTTAAACACAGGGCAGATAAGGAGACAGGCAGGTGGCGGGAAGATGACAAGGTGCTCCACTGGTGCAAGGTGAGGAGCAGGAGGAGAGGGAGAAAAAGCAAGGTAGGTAGAAATGGTAGCAATGGTGTCAATGATAGGAGAAAGTATGCTGGAATGGAGGGGAGGCAGCAGTAATGGGAGATGCCTCTTTTCCTCTGATGTCTGGCAACCAGAGATACATAAAATGCAATTTGATCCCCCCCTCCCCAGAAGTTCAGTGAAAATGGCATAATATCATAGTGCCATGGCAAGTCATGAATAAGCATGTCAGCAAAAACAACAGACTACCAGGCACCAATGAATTGTTCTGTGGTACTAGAAGCTTTTATTGGATTTTGCACAGGAGCTTAGCTTTGTTGCATTTCCCTCCTAACTTATTCCTATGGCTGCATTGTTTTTTGTGCAATCTTTGCAAGATTTTCTGCGAAACAGAACCTGGTTCCCCCCTTTTTTTCTTTCCACCCGTTTTTTTTTTGCAAAACCAAAAATTGTAATATTGCTTCAGAGAATTGGGAGAGGATTTATAAAAATGTCCATCAGAGGAGTAGGATTTCACTCACTGGCTAAACATACTAAAAGTTAATAGCAGGCTTGTCTCTCACAAAATAATTGGATGGAATAATGACTACAGAGTCTGTCCTGTATCTCAGGACTTTATCAGATTTGCTTCTAAAAATGTTTCTTTTCCACCATAATTTAAACCATAAGTGTGCCAGCAAATAACCTTTTATATCAAATGTTGCCATAATAGCATGAAAAAGCAGCCCCGTATTTCCATGTTGGCAGGTGCGCATGATCTTGGTGGTTTTCAAGAGAAGACACAAGCATGCTTAAAAGTCTAAAACCCACTAAATTAAAAAACAAAACAAACACACAAGCACTGAAACACACTTTAAAACTTGCTTGCAAAATGGGAAGCGTACTGTACCTAGTTTTTGCATTCTCTCCCAGAAGTGTTCTGGTGGGGACTGCCCATTGACACTAAAATTACGCCAGCAGAATGGGCTATGGTTTCAGATGCTCACAATTATGCAAAAAAATAAATAAATGCCACAGCAGCTCAATTGATGGTTTGGCTTGTCAATAAAAAAAGAACACATTTTTTACAGCATGAGAACACGAAAGCATGATGTTGTGCAAAATGGGTGCCCTTTCGCGTTCATTGGGCATTGTTATGACGCCATATTTGCCACATCTGATAAAGTCCTCAATTTCTGCAAGGGCTAGATATGTGTTGTAAAAATAAATGAAAGCTTGGAATGTAAGCCAGTTAAGGGACATAAGCACCAGATGGCATGCCTAGATACCAGGTAAAAACCAGCCAACCAGGTAACATGGCAACCTTACATGTAGTGAGACCAGTAGTTTGGTTTGTGGAAGAGTTTATAGCATTGTGTAGAGAAAGACCCAGATTCAATCCCTGGACATTCTAGTTTAAAAGAATTTCACATATTCTCCAACCATCCTGATTTGACAGTGACAGTCCCAGTTAATCTTCCATCAGTCCCTTTTATGATCTTCAAGGGACGATTTTATCTCAGGGCTTGGCTACAAGGGGTAAATATATAATTGAGAATTGGACTTCTTTGGCCTGGAGCTGCACCAGAACTTCCCTGCACCATATTAGGACCATTCTGCTCCTAAGCACCACACTTACCTGGCAAAAAAGTCTGACTCTCCCCATCAGATTTTTACCACCTGCTGTAGGTCCATCACCACTGCTTAGCCAAGCACTCTTCTCAAAGAGCTCCATTCATACTCTTTAACAAGGCAGGCCCCCAGTGTACAGCCACTCATTATGAGGTCAGAGGGAGAGACTGCTCTGGGTGCAGCTGCTCCCTCTGACCCTCAGAACGGTTACACATACACTGGGGTCCCAGTGTTCAGTTGCTTGTTATGAGGTCTGAGGGAGCTACTCTGCCCAGTGCAGGACAACAGGGACCACTATTCCCCCCTGCACTTTGGTGCCACCACAAGCTCTGCCTTCCTTGTGCGTGATGAACGGTGACTGCACTGTAAAGGCAGAGCCAGTGGCATAGGTGTGGAGGAGGGGAAAAACTGGTGGTGCCTGTCAGGTAGTACTTGTCCTGCCCCCCCACCCCCGAATCCAATGTGGATCCTTTGTCCACACTACAGTTTTCTGCAGATTTTCTAGCAAATTCCAGAGAAAACTGTGAGTCTTCCAAAGCTAGGTTTTAGCTGGTATACCCTGAGTCTGGTTTGGATAGGGCTGTAAATCGTGTGGTACTATCACACCAGATTTGGGGATAATGCTGCATGTCACGTGGCATTATCAGGCTAGATTCAGGGGAGGGGGGATTCAGATTTTATTGCTAGTATAGATAAGGCCCTAGTCCCATGACCACCATAGGCATGTTTGATGAGGGCATGAGAGAAAGCCATCTCAGTGGCTGCTCCCAGGCTGTGGAACTCCTATCCATGGGAGGTCCAACTGGGCTGCTCTCTGTTCTCTTTCCTCCAACAAGCAAAGACCCTTTTATTTAGGCAGGTCTTTGGTGCTTACATTATGTGTGAGAAGAGTGTTTTGAATGCAATGTAGTATGTTTTTATCTTTTAAATATATTTTAAACTGTTTTACCTACATGCTTTTTAATAGAGTTCCTTGTTTTTAAATGAATTGTTTTAAATTTTTATAAGCCAGTTTAAGTCCCTTATCAGAAGAAAGGTGGGGTGTGAATAAAATGCAATAAAATAACAGATCTGCTCCTGATGGAGCCAGTCTCCTGATGGTGCAAAATGGCATCCTCCATTTTTTTATTCTTCTTGGGGGCATAACAGTGGGAACAGTCACAATGAGCACCTGTGCTTCAAATTTTACAATTGCATCACTATTTAGCCATAACACCCTATTTCAGGGACTACATTTCTTTCGGTCCTTACTATGTCTGTCCAACATCTCTGATTGATTTTGCCATGGATCTTTTTTGTGAAACACACCACAAAGTGATAAGGACACACTCTCTCTCTGTCTGTCTCCCTCTCTGCCTCCCTCTTGTAGATTTAAAATGACTGGCTGTTTTGCCATTTGGTTCACTTGGAATTGGATTAATCCCTGTACACCTCTGTGAAGTGAGTTTACTCTTCTAACCTGAAATGGCCTTGTGGCATATAGTTGTTTTGATGCAGTGCTCTGTTGCTCCTTATGCTCCCATGCATCTTCACGCAAACATCTGTGCTTTTGCTTTTTTTGCTTTTGATTGCTCTCTTCCCGCCCCGCCCCCCTTCTATAGAGATCGTTGCACTTAGATGGCCCAGTAATTGTGCTACTCCTGTTCTAAAGGTGGTATGAATAAACATGTGTCAATATAGCATTACAGCTTACCCACATACTATGAAAATGCATCTCTTACTGTTACACTGCCTCCTTTGCAATGCAGCTCTTCCCACTTCATCCCTCCTCTTGGAGAATGGAGCTCCTTCGCTCTACAATGGCATGTAAATAAGGACAAGATGAAACCTTACTGGATGCTGAGAGGCAAACTGCAGTTCTCTGATGTTCAAAAAGCCAGAATAATGTGATGCTTATAGAGGCAGACAGCTCAGGCAAAGACTGCCTGGAGCACGGAATGATTGTCAGGATGGGCAAAAAATGTTTTTTAAAAATCATGTGAGTGTGTAAGCTGCCAAGGCCAATTAATTCAAAGAACATTTTGCATCCATTAGTGCACTTTTTTAAAACCAAGCAGACATCCTAATTGCCATGGCCCCATGTATATCTAAGATGGCAGACTTTTCAATGATATTGAGTTTTTATTTGACCTATAATTTCTGTTCATTGTGTTTCTTTTCGTTGGAAACACATTAGCATTGGATATGAGATATGGTGACTTGTTTCTAAATGAGCATACAAACTGCTGGGAGGAAAGTCTAGGAATTGTCTTGTACTTCCAACTACAAGAACTACTCTTCATGCTTGATTTTGGATAATATGCAGGTGTTTAAAGAGGAATTTTGATTCCCAGATCCACTTGGCTGGTGAGTAGGGGGTAGCCACAGGTGGAGGGGTGTATGTGTGTGTAAAATGAGAGCATACCCCCATGAGAAATGTTGCCACCTCAAATGAAAGTTTCTTTCAGTTCTCAAATGTCTAGCATTGCAGCAACTTAAAATGTCAATTGAATATTTAGAAAAAGAGTTTAGGGGGAAAGTGGCAGGCAAAGTTACCAAAGGAATGTGACACATAGCAAATATAAGATTTCTAGGTATTTACAATTATCAATGTCTCACTGTCTGTAATGCTAGAAATTTGGGGGCTGAAGGAAAATTTCATAGGGGGGGCAGAATTGTTCTTTGGGGGCTGGCCAAATGAACCTGGAAGCATTAGTTTACATAATTGTTCCCCACCTGCTCTTCAAACTGAGGTGAGATATACTCTGTGTGTGTGTATGTGCCTTCAAGCTACCTGTCAATCTATAGCAACCCCACAAATTTCATAGGGTTTTCTTAGGCAAGGTATACTCAGAGTTAGTTTTGGCAGTTGCTTCCTCTGAAATATAACGCACAGCACTGGTATTCATTGGTGGTCTCCTATCCAAGTACTAACCAGGGCTGACTCTGCTTAGCTTCCAAGATCAGATGGGATCTGGTGCCTTTGGGGTATTTACACCTGGATAATATTAAATGTCAAAGTGAGGAGGGAATTTTAAGAAACTAAGTTTCCTTGCAGTCCTCAGAACACATCACCCATGAAGAACAGATGGTTTGGGGATCCTCCCAGGCAGGGTAGGTATGCAACAGGGAGGAGGGAAAAGGAGATCCCTCAAAATCAAATAGAGGGATGCTGTATGTGTAATGCACCCACTGACATAAAGTACAGTACATTTACTTGAGTTTTGGGGATCTCTCCTTTGCCCTCATTCCCTGTGCTATAGCCCATTCCTTTCTTGTCATGTTGTTTCAATCAGTGATCAAACATAAAATAGCAAGAAATTATTTCTCTCTAAGCTCTGATTCACACCTGTGTGTTTGTCACTTGATGACTTGAACATGAAATGATGGCTTGTGTCAAGTGTGATTTCAATTTATGAATCACACTTTAAGTATTTACTCTTTGTGTATTCACACCCCACCTTTTTGTCTATCATGAGATCCTCAAGGGTACTAGTGAAGCTGTGACACTTCAAGCACAAAAGATGGTGGATTTGTATTAGTTTATAGTGCCTCAACTCAAAAGTTTTTCAACAGTCACTTCACACAATAGCAGTTAGCCTTAAAGCAGCATTTAGATAAATTCCTGATCTCATATCAGTGACAGTGTGTGGGTCTATGCCCATTAGTCTTGCTTGTTACCCTGTCTCCATCAACCACATTTTTAGCAAGCATGATAAAGTGTCCTGGATGTATGGACATATGTTGATAGAGTTTGTCCACATGAGGGAGCACCCTGGGTCAATCAGGGGTACATGGCCAGTAAGTGCATTGATAGCAGCTGGGCAGGCCTGATGGCTATAACTTTGCAACTTGGCCCATGAGAGATTTTAGACTGAAGACCTTTCATGCATTTAGCAATGAACTGCTGAGATAGGGTGTGATAATACATACCTGTGCTGTTAAAAGCAGTACATGGGGTTTACTAGTTTGGGGGGGGGACTCCCCTAGGCTAAAGGTTTTAAAACCAGGCAATTAACCAGAGTGACCCCCAAGTAAAATTGAGGTAGAAGGGGAAAAAAATCAGGTTGAGGACAAGCTGATTTTGCAGCAAAAAATAATTTCTTTATTAAAAAAACCAGAAGAAGATAGCAGTAGAGACCAACAGAACAGTCTATATTCAGTGCAACCTGCTTATAGTTTCTCAAAGGAAAAAGAGGAGAATGATGGTATGGGTGCTAAAACTCTATTCTTTACCAATCTAAGGGAGATAGAGGGATGCAGATAACCTTAAGGGACCTCGGACTAAAACACACACAGATTTTCTAACCCTCTGGTGCAAAGAAAAAGCTGGGTGGCTCAAGATTAGGGCAGTTAATGGAAGAGACCGTGTGGAGGTTCAACATGAAGGAGATCCTCTGGAGAGAGTTTCTGGGGAGGGCTTCTGGAAGAAGAGTGGGGAGAGAGAGAGAGAGAGACTCTCTCTCTCTCTCTGGCCTATATATAGCCCCTTTCTAAGTTGGGGGCTTTCAACTGGAGGGAGGGGACACCTCTGGGTGGGATATGTTATTCTATTGGAGGGTTTGACAGTCCCCATGGCCTTAGAGAGATAAGTGCAAGGTTTTTTGGGTCTGTGTGCAAAGGGCAGATGTGAACATGACCTCTGCCTGTCATCCTCTGGTCACTGGTAATGACTCTTAGATGGTTTGGGGAGATGAACAATGAAGCTGCACACCTGAGACAATGCCAATCAAATATAGATCTTTGCCCTCCTTCAGATCTAAATAGGATTGACCAGCATCTCTGGAAACTATACAATACCTTACAATAGGGGGTGTACCAGTCTGAGCCAGTTTGGCAGGGTCTCCATTCAGTGGAGAAAAGCAAGACAGTTAAGCACTGATTGCTCTCAATGAGACCACTTCCTTGTCCACAGGAGGGAGGAAAATTCCAGCTTGTACTTTAAAATGGGCCCAAACTTCCCAAGATGGACAGGGGTCTGGGTTTTTCACTGCCCTATCCTTCCAATATGCCTCTTTAGACTATGTAGACTCTGTCAAGAGGCAGCTCTCTGCCTTAAGCAACAAAGTCTACTTGCAATTCATATTTATTGAGCATAACTCACAATAGAATAATGAGCTTTAGTCTTCCTTACTTGGAATCAAAGGTTGATTTGATTCCTACCACTCTTGCTATTTTTGATGTAACAGGTGAAATCAACCCCAGATGATTTAAATTTATCATTTGGGGAGGCTAAATATTTCTTTTCCCTGGCTGAAATAACCCACACCTCTAGCTTAAACTACTAAATGTCTTTCTCTGGTGGAAAAATAGATACAATGTAAAAGAGAAGGAACCAGAGCTCAGTGGTAGAACACATGCCTTGCTCACATAGCAGAGAATAGAGAAACCACTGTATGAAATCCAAGACTCCAGGGATTTGCTGCCAGCCAGAATAGAGGACATTGGACTAGATCGGGGTAGGCAACTACTAGGGTTGGGAGCTGCATTGACCCACTGCAGGACCATGGAGAGTCATACACACACCCGTGTCATCTGCATGTCTCCCACTTCACAGGTTTTTGACATGTGTGTGAATTTTTGCCCCCAAATAGCCAATAGCACCCTGCAAGCCTCGGGGAGGGATACTATTGGCTGTTTTGTCACATTTGGGGGCATTTGACTTATTCCACATTTTTGTTAGGCTTCTAGATGCTTTCCTTTGACCTATACAGGCCTCTTTTCAAGATCGGAAGAGACTGGAGTAGGAAGTCTGATCACTTCTTGGTTTGATGAAAAGCCTAAGGGAAGCCTATAGAGGCCTTAAAAAAAAAAGAGTCCTCCCCCACCCCCACCAAAAACATGGTGAAAAAGCCATGAATGCTTCCTAGGGTTGGGGGTTATCTTAGCCATTTGGGGGGGGGAACACTTTATCTCATTTTGGAGAGGGGACATGAAGATCCTTGTGGGAAGCTGCTAGATGGCCTGGCCTTCAAGTGGCACATGCAGCCTGTGGGCTGCATTTTATCTTCCCCTTGTACCAGAGGGAAAACTGGCTGGCAGCTTTCTGTGTACCTATTTTTCCTCTGTCTTGAAACCAAATTAGAGAAATTTGAAAAGGAAAATGGTTAATCCTGTTACTTTTCCCAGTTTTGTTTCCCAAGGTTGGTTTCCCCCCAAAGATTAGTGTACATTAAATACTGGATCTCCCATTTTACATGTACTTTAGCCCAGAAATGGGAAGAAGGTAGACCTGGATCTACTACTTTGTTTTCTGGGTCAGCAGGAGTTTCTGACCCCTGTTGCCAAACAATGTTAACAATGGCTGCTGACACACTGTAGAAATAATGCAGTTTGACACCACTTTAACTGCCATGGCTTAATGCTATGGAATTCTGGGATTTGTAGTTTTGTGAGATATTTTGCCTTCTCTGTCACAGAGCTCTGGTGCCACAACAAACTATAAATTCCAGGATTCCATAGGATGGAGCCATGGTAGGTAAAGCAATCTCAAATGGCATTATTTCTGCAGTGTGTCAGCAGTCAATGAGAATGCTTTCTTCCCCTATATAAGCCTATATAAGCATGCTCAGGGGAGAACCAAGAGTGCTTTTTGGGTGAAATGACCTGTGAGCTTGATGCCAACACAAATTCATGGACTGAGCAAGTGTTGAGAATCACTTGGTACCTTAATTCAGTGCTTTTAGCCTATGATGATTAGTACTTTTGCATACCCTCCAACATTTCACAGATGAAAACTGGGACATATGTGGTCAAGTAACTTCAGAGTGTAGTCAAGATGGCAAAAGTAATTATTGAGGAAGATCTCACACGCTAGGAGAGGGTGCAGCAGTTTGCTTTTGCCTTAGTCTACAGGGAAGGGCAAGATTCTGCCCCCTCCTCTCCTCCCTTCCTGATGAGATAATTGAGTACAAACTACATTTGCACTTTGAACTCAGTTTGCAGCAACTGAAGTAAGCCAAGAACAAAAGGAGAATGTGGGAGAGGAAGGAGAAACTGGGACATCTTAAAAGCTGCTGAAAATGTGGAACAACAGAGGATTAATTGGCCAAATCAGGACAATTGGAGGGTATGCTCTTGCAGAGATTCTGAGTGAAGCTTTGGCTTTGGACTGGCATTTTCACCTGGTCGAAGTTCAGGTACAGAACCCATTTGCATTCATGTTTCCTCAGGCTTGACTAAGGCAAATATAACTTCTTTTATAACTAGAAGGCAAAGCTGTTTCTTGTATTTAGAGAATTCCAATGGACACTGGTTTGTCCATGATTTGTCTTCTAGGCTCAAGACTTAAGTAACAAATGAATCAATGCACTCAGACATGAAGCTAAATCCAACATTAGACTTACAGAAAGTAGACCCACTATAATGAATAAAACATGTTAACTACAATGAACCTAAACTCTGTTAATTTCAGTGGGTCTACCCTGGGTAGGAGTTAGATTTGGCCCAAGTTTTCAATTGTTAATCTGTTTGTTTGTTTGTTTGTTTGTTTTTCAGCTGTAAGCTGCAAGTTGTATTTTTGTTTGGTGGATGTTATTTTAAGTGTCTGTTCTGCTTCTGTTAATGTACGGTGCTCTGGGCAACTCAGCTGGAAACACACGGAATACATATATTCGTCTCCCTGAGTTACTACTATCATTTAGCCAATCCCAGATATTCTTCCAAAGCAAAGAAGTTAAAAGAGTCCAGAAGAAAAATCCTCCTCCTCTTCTTATCTCAAGGGACGCATAACATAGTGCCACTGAGTATTATCAAGACAGGCAAACATCCCCCCCTTCCTGCTTCTTGTATGTGGATCATAAACAGCAAATGAACAAACTGCCTTATCGCAGCCAAGAGTGTGGACATAATTTTTCCTTTCAAAGGATCTGAACATTGCCTGCCAGGAAAGCTTGCAATCTGGATACAATTACTAAATGAGAGTTTCAAATCTGCAATGAAGAAAAGAATCTATTATGTGAATCAAAGGTAGGCAGCCAGCTTTGTAGCATCCTACTCTCGGAGATGTTGTGTCCAAAATATGAGACCAGGTGATGGGCCTTGTGATGTCACACAGGTGGGTCCATGTGATGTCAGAGAGGCAGGGTGGGCAAGGATTCACTGTGTCCAGGCCAACTGATTGTCCGGGCTTGAGAGGCAATTAGGTATATGCTTAGAATCTGGATGAAACCTGATTACCTAAGTAGTTTGTCTACTCAGAGCCTGAGGGAAAACCAATTTTGGCAGCTGAGAAGTCAGTCAAAGATGCCTAGCAGTTGCCATCATTCCCACAAGTCACAACATCCCATGCGGCATCCAGTTTTTGAAGCCCTACCCTGCTGCTGGGGCTTGTAGAAGATTCACCACCAGCTCATAGTTTGTTCCCTGCCTTGCTCCAAATGGCATGATGTGCCCAGCTGCATGTACCCACTGTCTTTCTCCCCAGTCATCTCCTTCACACTTGGCTATTTGCTTCAGTGGTGTTGCAAGAGCACAACACATTATAGTGACCTTTGCACTGAACCAGAAAGCCCCACCTGGAAATGGGCAGAGATGGCTGCTCAGGCTTTAATGCCATCTGACACAAAACTCAGACTTTCTTCTTCTCCATTCGTGCTCACCCCACCCACTACCAACCATTATAGCTAGTGCATAATGCCTATATTTTCTGGGAATAACCACCTCTACCCGTTTTTTCTTTCAATTCCTCCCCCCAAAAACTTTCAGAAGACACCCCCCCCTCCCATCCACTAACTGCTTTTGGACCATTGGACCAAATGTGCTTTTTGAAGAGTTGGTCTTGTTAGCATCCATATTGCTCAATATTTGCCCCTGGAAGCCCCTGATCTGGTGCTGGTATCATACGTCTTTCTCCCACAGTCCTGTCTAATAAGAACTCTCTTGTTGCCTCTTCTTTCTTCCTTTGGATTTACCCAACTGTTGAGAGTACTTTTCCCACTCCCATCATGCAGACATGTGTGCTTGTGGATGTGCCTTCAAGTTGCCTATTGACCTATGGCAACCCCTTGAATTTCCTAGGATTTTCTTAAGCAAGGAATACTCAGAGATGGCTTGCCATCATCTTCCTCTGAAGCATAGCCTACAACACCTGGTATTGCATTCCTTGGTGGTCCCCACTCCAAGTAGTAACAAGGCCTGACATGGTGTTACTTTCTGTTACGTTAGGAGCACTGGTGTGGCCTCCATGCTAACAAAATGAATTTCAACAGGAAGATATGTAGAGTACACTTAGGCAGAAAAAATGACATGCACAAATATAAGATGGAAACACTTGGCTTGATAGCAGTGCATGCAAAAGGGATCTAAGAGTCTTAGTGGGCCACAAGCTGAACATGAGTCAGAAGTGTGATGCAGCAGCTAGAAAAGCCAATGTGATTCTAGGCTGCATCAATAGGAGTATAGTGTCTAGATCGAGGGAAGTAATAGTAGCACTCTATTCTGCTTTTATAAGACCTCCCCTTGAATACTGTGTCCAGTTCTGGGCACCACAACTCAAGAAGGATGTTGACAAGGTGGAGTGTGTCCAGAGGAGGGTGACCAAAATGGTAAAAGGTCTAGAAACCATGCCCTATGAGGAGCAGCTTAGGGAGCTGGGCATGTTTAGCCTGGGGAAGAGAAGGTTAAGAGGCGACATGATAGCCATGTTTAAACATTTGAAGGGAGGTCAAATTGAGGGTGAAGCAAGCTTGTTTTCTGCTGCTCCATAGACTATGATATGGAGCAATGGGTTCAAACTACTGGAAAAGAAATTCCACCTAAACATTAGGAATAACTTTCTGATAAAAAGAGCTGTTTAGCAGTGGAACGTGCTGCCTCAGACTGTGGTGGAGTCTCCTTCTTTGGAGGTTTTTAAGCAGAGGCTGGATGGCCATCTGTTGGGAGTGCTTTGATTGTGTGTTCCTGCATGGCAGGGGGTTAGACTAGATGGCCCTTGTGGTTTCTTCCAACTTTAGGATTCTATGATTCCTGTTGAGGTGCAAGGTTGAGAAATGGCCCCTGTCTGTCTTTAACTCACCACTATTTGAGCTACAGACTGAATGTTGCCTATACTGTGGTCCTATTAATTTGGAAATCATGCCAATTTCTGATCAGCAGCCTGTCATCCATCAGCAATAGAGCCAGAGTCAAAGTGGGAAGAAATTCCTCTAGCATCAGTTAAATTCCCCCAATCACCTTTTATTCCTGAAGGGAACATGCCCCTGAGTAAGTGTATTAACTTCTACAACAACCATATAACTTTAGAATACTTCCAGGGAATTATTTAATTTAGAAAACTACTAGGACAAAAAGTAAGCTTGTGAGGAAAAACAATCTAATTACATGAGAACATTCAAATACTAATTCCGCATTTGTATGGTAACAGAGCACAATTTCAAGGCATGTATCCTTTTAACTCTGTTGATTGGCTTTAAGATAATCCTGTTTTTCTTTTAAAACACAGCCAAGTTGATACTATGAGAAAAGAGCTAACGCTACAGATACTGCCAGGTAGAACTGTTCTGATAGGTAGAAGTTCTGGCACAGAAACAAAGTGAGGGATTCCGATGTTTTAGAGATAAGGACTTTAGTAGGGACCAAATTATTCTGGTGCACAAACTTGTTAAAAAAACAAAACTATCTTCCTGGAGAGACATCAGTGAACATTACATGTTTAGCTAGAAGATTGACATTTGACTGAGAGGAAAATCTATACAACTCTCCAGATTTTCTTAGGCAAGCCACTCTCTCACAACCTAACAAAGAAAGGGTAAAGCATTTGGAATTTAAGGGTTTAGGAATTTTTTATTGGAATAAGACCATTTGGCCCTTTGTTAATTGGAGTGAAGTGAGTAAGGCAGGGAAATGTGATAGCAAGTTTATGAAACTGTGCATGATGGGAAAACAGTGGCTCAAGCATGTTTTTTTTTCACTTCTCACATAGTACCAGAGTTCCCCCAATGAACCCAATTGGCGCTAGAGTCAGAAAGAGCAAAAGGAAGCACAATGTGTAATTAATTCAGGGCATTCACTGCCATAAAGTGTGGGGATAGCTTCTTGCATAGGCTGCATTTGCCCTGCAGAAATAATCCAGTTTGATACCTCTTTAACTGTCATAGCTCCATCCTGTGGAATCCTGGGATTTGTAGTTTGTTGTGACACCAGAACTCTCTGACAGAAAAGGCTAAATATCTCACAAAACTACAAATTCCAGGATTCCATAGTTAAAGTGGTATCAAACTGGATTGTTTCTGCAGTGCAGATGCAGCCTTAGGTGCTTTAAAAGATATTAGATGAAACCCTGAAGGTTGCTGTATTCTTCATTGTTATGTTGTTTTAAATTATTTTATGCTACTTTAAATTGATTTTTTTAAAAACATGATAGCTAATTTAACTTTTACAAACGTTTATATCATTAGGTTTTTAGTTGTATCTTCTCCTAGCCTTGTGGTAAACTGCCTTGAGTCCTTATTTTGAATTATAAATAAATCTATTGTAGCTATTACTCATGACAGATATATATGGTTTTATATATCTCTAAATGGCCTAAACTCCCTAAAAGCACCAGATCCCATCTGATCTTGGAAGTTAGCAGGGTCAGTTCTGGTTAGTACTTGGATGGGAGAGCGCCAACGAATACCAGGTGCTGTAGGTTATACTTCATAGGAAGGAAGTGGAAAAACCACCTCTGTGTATTCCTTGCCAAAGAAAACCCTGTGAAATTCATGGGGTCACCATAGGTTGACAGGCAACTTGAAGGTCTGTGTGCATGCACCTCCTCTAGGTTCAATCAGGAGCCAGCAGTAGCCAGGCTGGCTGGAGGATTCTGGGAGGAGTAGTCCAAAAATGATTTTACTATGATATTGTTCAGAGGCATTACAGTCCTGAATATTGGCTACTGGGGAACAAGGCAAGGAAGAGCTATTGCTTTCAAATCCTGCTGGTGGTTTTCACAGAAGCACTACTTTGCTACTGTGAGAAGTAGAACATGGAACACAATGGTCTGATGTAGCAGGAATCCTCTTACAGTCTTATTCTATTTTACAGTCTTATACTATTTATTTTGAGGAGAAAACAGAAGAAGGTAATATATGGTGCTGTTACCCTAAAAGGTGGGGGGTTGTGTTAAAGTCCCACTCATGATACCAAAATCTGCTTTAATATTTAAAAATCTGCAAGAGGAGGGTAGCTTCAGGAATCTTTTCACCTATGGATACCAGTACTAACTGTAGAGAGCACTCCAGTTAAAGCACAACTAATTATTTTTATTGGAAATAACAGGGGATACACTAACATAGAAAACATACACTCTTAAGAACCATGATTCTTAATTTGGCGATTGCAGAGTAAGAAGATTTTCAGATGCATAAAATTACCTTCTTGCCGCGCAAGCAGCCTCCGGAACAGTAACGAGGCTGCTGTGCAGCAAGGGTCCATTTTGGACAACGCCGTTTCTCTCTCGGCGTTGTCCGTGACTGTTGCAGCCAGCATTGGAGGCGGCTGCACTGTTTTTTACTCACGGACGACTTCCATTGTGGTACACTTTGTTGGGGTCTAGGGTCTAATATTTATACTCTATTTCATATCCTGAATTTCATACCTTGAAAGCCTGGATGGTTTTCCCACTGAATAGACAAAGGGAACGGAACTCTACTGATTGCTTTAGTTCCAGCGAGATTCTGCATAAACCTCTTAATGTTTGGCAAGTAGGGGGAATAGGAAAGATTTCTTTTTGGTATTGATTAAGAAATGGTCACTTAATTGCTTGATTGAATTATTGCTGGGAACGCCCAAGGCTGGAAAAAAGGATTAGCACATAGCCCTCAATTCTTTGAGGGAGGCAGAGTACAAATGTAATAAATAACATTTAATAAATTAATCATAAGAAACTCATTCTCTGGGCAAGGAAAGTGGGAGGTATGAGCTTCTGGAACACAGAACAAGAAGGAAAAATGGCTTGACAGAATTACCCTTCACAGATTGCTTTATATTGATGTTGGTTGCAGGAAAGATAAAAACAAAAAACAAATATGGAAATTTCTGTGTTGTATACTAGATTGGGGTGTGGAACCTCAGGCTCTGGGGCTGAATCCAGCCCCTTTGAGCTTCCCAGATAGTCACATTCCCTTCCCCATGTTTGGTGGTTTCTCAGCTTTCATACAGACTTTCTCCATTCTAAAAGGTTGAAATGCCTTCCTTAGGCCCAGTTACTGGCAAGAAGAGATTTACATTAAAACTAGCTGTACCCAGTGTCATATATGCTGTTCTAGTAGATTTGAAAGCTTTACATGGTTCAGCTTCACACTGTTATTATGGGGAAAATACCAAAAAAATCTATACAACCACCAAGCAACCACCTAGCTGGCTGACTCTTCCATCCTGGGCTCACAGACCTCCTGCCCTAGACTCACAAGCCTCTGTGGGATGGTGGAGGCTTCTCCTCTTGCACTCCTGCAGTGAGGCAGATAGTGGAGGTGGAGGTGGGGCTCCATTTAGGCTCCTGGAGTCTTTGCCATGGCCAGCAACCGGGCCCTTGTAAGGCTGGGGGTGTAGATGCAGATTGAGTGGCAGGAGTGGATTGTGAGGTGGTGAGGGAATTTGCATGTGGGTGGTGATTGGCTAAGGGATGTTTCCTAAGTGGCCAATCAGCACACTGGGAAAGGCAACATACCCAAGAGTTTTAGATAGATAGATAGATAGATAGATGGATAGATAGATAGATAGATAGATAGACATGATGCACACAATTTCCCATCCTTTTGTGTTTGGCCCTGCCCGCCACTGGAAGGTAACTCCCAAGAACTTCAGAAATAGCATTCTGACTCCTGAAAGATACAGTATTTACCATCCTCCCACTAGATCAGAGGTGGACATCATGTGGCTGTCGGGATGTTGTTGGACTGCAACTCCAAGCATTACTCACTGCTCGCTATGCTGCCTAGAGTTGCTGGGATTTGCAGTCCAGTAACATCTGGAGAACAGCATGATTCCATCCCCTGTGCTAGATCCACAGAATCCTCAATCTGGAACTGCAGCTGCAGTTTCTGTAGTTGGACTACAGTGGTGTTACGCACTCCAACTGGATCCCTCTTGAAAAGTGTCGCTCATTCTGCCATTGTGTTTAGTATATTGCAAAACCACTTCTGTACCATATGGTGTTATGGATTTTGAAGTGTTTTATGAAGTCAATGGGAAGTTCTGCTAAAAAACTGATGTCTTTCTACAGCCTAGTAGCAGCCAAGGGGTTTAGCAATGCATAAATATACACACAAAGGTCTAGCTGATTGATTGCAAACACCACTTCTGCTCCCCTTCTCCACTTAATCTCAATTCAGTTTCAAAATTTTTTGGTCCTAGAATATCTTGTATAAGAAATTACAAGAAAAGAAATTCCACCGGGAATAACTTCCTGATGGAAAGAGCTGTTCAACAGTGGAATAGAATGCCTCAGAGGGTAGTGGGTTCTCCTTTGGAGGTCTTGAAACAGAGGTTGGATGGTCATCTCTCAGGAGTCCTTTTGCTGTGTGTTCCTACATGATAGGTGTTGGACTAGATGGCCCTTATGGTCCCTTCCAACTCAATGATTCTATTACTCTATGATTCCTGTTTAAGAAAGCCAGGTCTCCATCTCAGGCACATGTAAGCATTCTATGATTTGGGAAGAGAAGAGAATATCTAGGGGCTTTCTGTTTACTTGTTTTCCTAATATGAAGCTCATAACCTGTCATCACCTGAACTGTAGTTTTGACATTTAGCATTTGGGGACCTTCAACAAAGTACTCACATTCCCTTTCCTATATGTGCAGTGTCCATCTCAAGAAAAGTAAGTAGGTATGTCCCTCAGTTCAAAATGATGGGAGGTGATTTCCACCCCCCTCAACAGTAGGGGTTGTTCCTAGCATCGAAACCCAAGTGGGTTTGGGTGCTCCAAAACTCATGAAGGGAAGGAATTACAGAAAGGGCCTCTACACTCTTTTCCAAAGCCACCTATCCTCTACCCCTGCAGATGTTTTTGGACATTAGCTCTCATAATTTTTCACCAATAACTATGCTGATTTGGGCTAATGGAGGTTGTAGGCCAAGGACCATCTGTAGAGCCACAGTTGGTCACTTTGAAGAGGTGTGCTTGAGAGAATGGATG
Organism: Gambelia wislizenii; assembly: GCA_030847615.1. Classification (NCBI taxonomy): domain Eukaryota; kingdom Metazoa; phylum Chordata; class Lepidosauria; order Squamata; family Crotaphytidae; genus Gambelia; species Gambelia wislizenii. Next base: position 68,128,655 of record JAUMIR010000002.1, read on the forward strand.
AGAAGCAGCCAATCCCAGCACAGGATGCTGTGATGGGAGAGGCCCCTGCAAGGAAAAGTCTGAGAGTTGAGATGGGAGTTGGGAGTGAACTGTGAAGAGAGAAGGGTGTATGAGTCAGATGAGAGAGACTAGAGAGAAAGAGAATAATTTGAGTGGAATAATGTCACTAAATGAAACAACATTATTTATATCTAATTATTATACAGTCTTGAACGTTATTAGCACATTGTTATAATAATAAAACAATTAAGTTCTTTTGTTAACTGTTTCCCTGACTCATATTAGATTTATTGCCCTTAAAATAAAAAGGGTGGCCATGCTAACCAAAAGAATACACACTATTATACAAATCTATCCACTAAGAGGGTCACCTGGAGACTCAGGACTTTATCAGACAAGTCTCAAAAAATGCTGTTATTTTGCGAATGTGAATAGCAGAAACATTGTGGCATTATAGCACTTACCTTCTCACGTCACTGTAATCATGTGAAAGAACTGCAGCAGAATCATTGCATGATGACCACTAACATTTTAAGAACAGGAAATTACTTCCATGATTTGTCATGGGTGAGAGTTCAGCAGTTCTCGTGAGAAGATGTGAGCGCGCTTAAAAGTTTTTAAAAAACCAAACACCTCAATTTTAAAAGTAAATGAACACACAAGCACTGAAACAAACCTAAAAACTTGCCAGCAAAATGGGCAGTGCATAAAAAGAGCACCCTGTGCTTTGTTTTCATGTTCCCACCTGGAAGTTTTCTCACTGATCACCACCCATTAACACTGTAATCTCGCTATTAGAACAGGACGTGGTTTCTCATGCTTTCAATATAGCAAAAACAGCACTATTGATGATCTATTGATGCATTAAACAGTCAATTAAAAGGGATGGGTTTTTCATGGCTGGGGAACGGGATAACCACGACATCATGGGGTAGTGGGGCCCATTCCTGCTACTGTGATTGTATTATCCCACTATTTCTGCTACATCTGATAGAAGTCCTCAGGCCCCAGTCCAAAAAAGGGCTACTAGAGGGGGACCTAGAGTAGGGTGGCAGTGACAGGCAGGCAGAGCTGAGAACTGCAGGGCCAGCCTGGCGAGGTCAGCGTCACAGACACCTCTTCTCTCTCTCACTCTGGCTTTTCTTCGCAAACGAAGATTCAGGAAGGACTCATCCCGCGCCTTCTGCAAGCGCGCTGATGACTAAAAAGGCCAATCCGAGATAAACAAGTCCGGTTGCAAAAAGCGCAGCAGAAGGTCTCCTTGGGTGATGTTTTTGGGTTGTGATTCTTTCTGCGTTGTCGTTTCTCTTCAAGACTTGTTCGTCGTGAGTTCTCAAATAAGGCTGCAGCATTGTGGATATTGCGTCTCCATGCCTCCCGATGTGAGGCCAGGGCGGACCACTGTTGGTGATCAATTTGGCCAAGCCTGAGATGTTGTTTCAGGGAGTCTTTGTATCGCTTTTTTGGAGCGCCCCTCTTACGCTGACCCGTGGCGAGTTCACCGTAGAGTAGTATTTTTGGGAGGCGATGGTCCTCCATCCTAGAAACGTGCCCTGCCCAGCGCAGCTGTGTTCTCAATATCATGGCCTCAATGCTGGTGATCCCTGCTTGTTCAAGGACAGCAACATTCGTCACATAGTCAGTCCAGTGTATATTTAGGATTGTGCGTAGACAGCGCTGATGAAAGCACTCGAGGAGTCGTAGGTGGTGGCGATAGGTGACCCATGTTTCAGATCCATAAAGGAGGATAGACAGTACGATGGCTCTATACACACTGATTTTTGTGCTTTGCCTCAGGTGTTTATTGCTCCAGACTCTTTTGTGAAGTCTTCCAAATGCACTATATGCCTTTGCTAATCTGTGATCGATCTCTTTGTCAATCTTGGCATCTGAGGAGATGATGCTTCCCAGGTAGGTGAACTGCTGAACGGACTTGAGCACTGATTTGCCGACGGCAATGTGGGGATGGTGGTGTTCGTCCTGTGGTGCAGGCTGGTAAAGAACTTCTGTTTTCTTCAGGCTGACTTCTAGCCCAAACAGCTCTGCAGCTGTTGCAAAGCAGGACGTTAGGCGCTGCAGAGCTGCTTCTGTGTGGGCAACAAGGGCAGCATCATCGGCGAAGAGCAGCTCACGGACTAGATAGTTTAGAGTCTTAGTGTGAGCCCTCAGACGGCTTAAGTTAAACAAGCTATACAGACTGATTAATGTCTATTGAAAAAATAATATGTACGGAAGAGTATTTAAAGGAGAATGAAGTACTCTTTGACAATGTAGGCCAGAATGTGCCAAACATTTTCTACTACAGTGTGGGTGGGGCCTTCTTAAATCGGAGCTTTTTGGATGTTATTGTGGTGTGCCTTTTTTTATTCAGGCAGGCTTTTGGCAAATGGCTAGCTGCTAAGGAATGAGCTTTTATGAAGAATGCCATACTTTTTAAACAGAGGTTGCCCCTGTATGTGCAGGAACAGTACCCACAGTTTTAATTATCTGTTGTCCAAAAGTATGGTCTTTCTAGGCATAAGCTAGGTCCTCCAGTGTGACTTTATGGTAACTTCTGCCAGAAGTTACCATAGAGTTGTGCTGGAGATGCCTGGAGAGGTGGCCTCTCTAGGCATTTCCTAGGTCCTCCAGTGTGATTCTATGGGGTTTGCTATTACCTGTCATTTCAAGTATTCATGGTAAGTCGGGAAACGTATGCCCTGTGGATACGGTGGGTGACCTATATTCTGGAGTGCTTTAAAAATTGTTTTTAATTAATTTAGTCCAAAACTTGCCTGTTGTAGTGATATAGCTTATTGCCTGAGGCTCCCAGGGGCAAGTAGTAGTGGTGGCCCCTGTTTGCTCTGCAGGTTCTCCGTGTGTGTGTGTGTGAGAGAGAGAGAGAGAGAGAGAGAGAGAGAGAGAGAGAGAGAGAGAGAGGTGTTACATTACATGGGGTGCCCGGAGACACCCTCTTTTCCTGGGATGCCTGAGAGAGAGGAAAAGGAGAGGGTATTAGTGTGTGGGGATGGGTCCTTTGCTGGTAGCTAGCCCATGCACTCAAGGGAAAGTGGAAGGGTGGAGGTGGGGATGCCCCAGTAATGCCTTGCTGTGGCCACAGGAGCCAGGGATGAGCTGGGGGCAGAGGGAGCTGCTGCAGATAAGGACACATGCCAGAGCTGCTGCCAGGCAAACAAGTGGGAGCAAGTGGGTGCAAGCTCCTTCCCATTTGCTGTGGCTGTTCCTCTTGCCACGGTTGGTTCTGTACTTTGAGGTATGGCTGGACAGGAACTATGGGCAGGGCAGGCAGTGCTACTGGGTTGTAGCTCAGGGGTTGTAGCTCCCAGTCCTGTGTCATGCCCCTGGCCTACTTTCAGCAGCAACCAGCCAGTAAAGAACCTGATCTAGGTGATCAGATTCTTCATGTTTTCAGAGTTGCTTTTGGCTTGTGGGATTTGTGCGAAGCCATTTCAGCAAAGAGCAACACCATCTTTGGCAGCCATGAATTTTCTCTACCATCAGGCAATTTAAGCTGTCATTACTAAATTCGATTACTCTGCATTACTCTAAGTCACAGTACAGTTTTGGAAATACAGGGGCTTACCTAAGTGCATCACTAGACATATCTTTGCAGCCAGTGCACCAACAGACATATTTGTTCATACTTGTTATGACTGATAGGGTTTCTAAGTTAACAAGTAATGACTGAAAAGCAAATGGGTTTATACAGCAAATCCACCTGCTGTGCTGAGTGAAAGCAAGTCACGGGTGAATGAAGTGCAGGAAAAGTATCTGTCAAAGCCCACTAGGTGGCAGCATGAAGAAATGTGATTTAGATAAACAGGTATGGTACCTATGGTTTCCTTTTGGTAAGAAATACTGGAGATTGCTTTACCAGGCAAGGAACACTACTATTATGCAGCAAAAGAGCACTCTATGAATAAAATTATCTGCAGTATTTTCCCCCAATTAACTGCATGGTGGCATTCTGGCTTTATAAGATTATTTCCCATATTAAACGTCACATCCAGACAGATTCTCATTTTTTAAGTCTTTTTAAAAATCTGTTCTTTATACTGTGGATTGGGATTTCTAACCTGAGGAGGGGGTAGCTGGATGCCTATTACCTTCTGACTGCTTAGCCCTGTGGAGGCATGTGGGAATATGACAAAATTTGATGGGCACAAATGGCTGCTGGTAAGTGAGGCACGGGCAGTCACAAAGGACTAACAGAGTACAAGATATACCTTGTCAGTCTACCTCTCGTCAAAGATACATCTTCTTGTCCCAAACCACCCCATCCCCTTTTCATATACATCAACCCTTGTTGTCAGTACTGTTGCTGTCTGCCTTCAAGTCATTTCTGACTTATGGTGACCATAAGGTGACCCTATCGTGGGGTTTTCTTGGCAGAATTTGTTCAGAGGGAGGTTGCCATTGCTTTCCTCTGAGGCTGAGTGAGTGTGACTTGCCCATGGTCACCTAGTGGGTTTCTGTGGCTAAGTGGGGTTTTGAACCCTGGCCTCCTAATATTCTAGTTCAGCCCTAAACCGACTATACCACGTTGGCTTTTGTTATCAGTACAGACCATAACAATTAGGATTCCAAACATTCAAGGCTCTGAAATTTCAGGGCCTAAACCTGAAACCTAGTAACGTCCCCTTGTGATTTCACAGGATGTGGGGCCTCATGATGTTACAAAGGGTAGAACTTGGTAATGCCATTAAGCATGATAATTAAGCATCAACCACAGTTACAAAGATTATGCCATTCAGATCAAACATAGAAGAGATTTTCACACGGGAAAGTAATCCCCGGGGAGATCGGGACAGAGACGGGGCTGTTCCAGTAGCAGAGCTCCGTTTTGCATGCCCCCATTCTTCTCCTGATCTCCCGTCGTCCTCCCTCCATGCTGTTTCCATTTCCCTCCCGCTATGTTCTGCAATGTTTTACTAACGAAGAACTTTCGTTAGTAAAACATAGTGGGAGGGGAATGGTAGCAGCATGGAGGGAGGATGACAGGAGATCGGGAGAAGGAAGGAGGCATGCGAAACGGAGCTCTGCTACTGCAACAGCCACATTTCTGTCCCAATCTCCCTGGGGATTACTTTCCCCATGTGTGAAAATCCCCATAGTCTAATAAAGTGGGAAACACACACACACACACACACACACACACTTTTCAAGGTTGTGCTCTTGCCCTGAGAGTCCTCCCCCTTGCTCTGAGGATTATAAAATTGGGAAACATCTCCATATGTATGGAAGGCTGCAATATTTTACTGATGTACTGACTGGTTGTGGGACTCAACCAGGAACAGTTCTGTACTAAAATCCCCTCCCGCCCTCTCCTTCTGTTTTGCTATTGAAAATAAAAGAAATGGTTGGTACAAGACAGATGACAATGTTGTAATTTCTACATTTGCAAATCAAAAGATAAAGTGACACTGATTTTAAAAAATGACTCTTTTGCATGACGCATTTCAGAAAAACAGCAACAAAAATGCCTATTGAGTCACAGATGGAAAAATCTCAATGGAATTTTGAAAATAAAATAAAAATAAATTCTGATCTTCATAGTAATCTGAAGAAACAGTTTGGGGCCACCCACTGAGGAATGATTCACATCCCACTTGGAAGTTCTGCATAGCTAGTTGTCCAGAGCCATCTGCTCAATTGCAACAACTCTCATACACAGGAGCAAACACTGGGAACACAACTCAAAATGTAATTTAACAGGCATCAAATTGTATAGGTTTATCTGCGGAAGACTTGATGGCCAGCTAGTCCTGACTTGTCTTTTTGTTCCCCATTTTTCATTTGTATTAAAGGGGGTAATCTCAGTATCTCCAAAGGCCAAGTATCCTCAAGTGGAATCCCCTCAAAATAAACCTTCTTTTAGAAAACAGGAAAGCTTAGCACTTGCCAGCTACATCCAAATTGCTTTTGCAACAAGCCAGTCATATTGCTGTCTACTTTAGAGTCCTCCATCAAAATGAATTCAACAATGCGATCTAGCTATGGCTAAGAGGAAGAAAGCACTCTCTACATTTATAGCAAGTGATCTCAGAAGTCAAGGGTGATGGCTACACTTAGTAAGAGTGCCCAAGAATGGCTCTGTAGGGAAGAAAAGATAAAGTATATCTGAAGCCTGTCACATTGTGTTCCAGGAAAACAGACTTTGCAATCCTCATCGGATGACTGCAGGGTCAGTAAACTGTCTTGACAGTCTGACATATGGCTGGTCTAGGGTAAATCTCATCCTATAGGAACAAAGGGTTGGCTAACAAGAGTGGGAAAGTTACTTTTCAGAAGAGTGAATATAATGACATATAGAGCTCAGAGGTTTCTGTTTTACCATTGCTCTGTTATGGATAGTTTCAGCATATCATAATATTCATTCTTCTTAAAAGTACAGTAGGACCCCCATATCCACTGGGGATTGGTTCTGGGGGGTGTGGATACCGAAAACCATGGATAATAGCAAACACCATTGAAAATAATGGGACTTCCAGTTTAAAATACCATAGAGTTGCCTTGGAGGACCTAGAAAATGGCTAGAGAGAACACATTTTCTAGGAAGACTCTATGGTAGGTGTGCTGTTTTGTGTCCTGTGGATAATTGAATCAGTGGATAAAGAATCAGTGGATATGGGGGTCCTACTATAGCTTTCCAATCTCTAAGACAGGGAATTTGTTCAAGCCAATAGAACTGAGAGTTGTTATATGTTTGTTTCTGAGGTGTAACTCAAGGAGGTGGTAGAGTTTTAACCTTAATACAGATGGAGAAATTAACCTTAACTTCAGCATGGCCTTTTCTTGGAGTCAGAAGCAGATACTTGGGTCTCTTTCCTGCTACACGGTTATGGCATTTTAGTACTGTGGAATCCTGAACTTTGCAGTTTTGTGAGGTACTTAGAATTAGGTTTTCCGTGGGTTTTTTCCAGGCTGCGAGGCCGTGTTCTGGAAGAGTTTATTCCTGATGTTTCGCCTGCATCTGTGGTGGGCATCTTCAGAGAATGCTTGGGTAGGGGTGTGTGGGGTTTATATGCAGTTGTCCCTCCGTATCCACGGATTTGGTATCCACGGATTTAAGTATTCACAGCTTGAAAATATTCTTTAAAAAATGTTAATCCAAAAAGCAAACCTTGATTTTGCCATCTTATATAAGGGACACTATTTTGCTATGCCATTGCATATAATGGGACTTGAGTATTCACGGATTTTGGTATCCACAGGTGGGGGGGAGGATCCTGTAACCAAATCCCAGTGAATATGAAGGGACAACTGTACTGTGAGTCCCTGTTTGAGAGGATATGTAAATTTGTGTATTTGAATGGCTAGTTCCTGTGGGGAGATATGGGGGGAGATAATTAGAATTCTTTGCCAGAGAGCTTTATCAAAATACAAAGCCCAAGGATTCTTCAGGATGCAGACATGGCAGTTTAAATAGTATCAAGTTGCTATGGTATGACAGTGAAATGTGAAGGAGACCCTTGTCTCTCAAGGAAAATGCCCAATATTACCTGGCTTCTGTTGTGAAGCAGAAAATTTTGAAGTGCATCTTGTTCATCATGACAGCCCTCCTAGCCATACCCCAAGGATGAATCCAAAAGTGCAGGCAGCTATATTGACTCATAGCTATATATGCATACTACTGTGCAGTACACAACACAATAAGCAATTTGCTAAAATTAGCTGTCAGTCATAGAATAGTGAGCTGGCAGCTATGAAAATAATCACCACAGATGCTTTACATAACTTTAAAGTGAGTAATGAAGATATCAAAATAATTAAATTTCTATGCTTGGGTGTGAAAGCTGAACAATTAAGAAAGCTCAACTCATTTGAAATGTGGTGCTGGAGGAGAGTTCTATGGATGCCATGAAGTGATAAAAAGACAAATGAATGGGCCCAAGAGCAAATCAGACTTAAACTCTTACTAGAAGACAAGATAACCAAACTGAGGCATTTGTATTTTGGGCATATGTTACATGATTCATTGGAAAAGATGATAATGCCCTGTAAAGTGAAAGGCAGTGGGAAAAGAGGAAGATATTACTGCAAGTGAATTGAATCAATCAAGGAAGCCATAGCCCTGAGTTTGTAAGACCTGAGCAGGGGAGGGAGTTGTTGATTGGGTGTCTTGGAGGTCTCTCATTGATAGGTTTGCCATAAGTCAAAGCTTAGCATATAGGACTTTGGCTGAAAAGGCGTGGGGTTTATTTCCTTCATCTCCTGTTAAGTTCATTAGGTGATCTTGGGCCACAGTGTGTGAACCTAGTCTTACAAAATTATTAGAGGCAAAAAATTGTGTGTGTGTGTGTGTGTGTGTGTAAAGTAGAGATAAACCCTCCAAGTATGCACAACACCATGAGCATAATGGAAAAGTGATGGTTTAGAAATGTGAAAAACATTAAAATACTACTTTACATATTTATCTGTTGGTGAGATTTATCAGATTATAAATATTATATTCTTACATACCTTTAATGTAAAGAACAGATACCTTCATGTCCACTTCTAACATTCTTCACCTCCCTGTTTTATACTTCAGTATGGAAGTGGGTTTTCTTCATCCAAACTCAACAGTTTCCTTCCAGCTCCATGCTTTGGCTTGCATTTCTCCAGCCTTTGGCCTGAAACTGATTATCTTGATGTTTAATATAACAAAGGTGATCTAAATGATAGAATGATCTAAATCTCATTGGGTACTTTCTGTTTTGATCTCCCAATCATTTGTTGTGAACTTGAGTCATTATCTTCCTCCATTTATTTGGATGAGTTTGATTGCAACCTACATTATAAATCTCAATATCATGGCCTCAATGCTGGTGATCCCTGCTTGCTCAAGGATAGCAACATTTGTCACATAGTTAGTCCAGTGTATATTTAGGATTGTGCATAGACAGTGCTGATGAAAGCGTTGGAGGAGTTGTAGGTGGTGGTGATAGGTGACCCATGTTTCAGATCGATAAAGGAGGATAGACAGTACGATGGCTCTATACACACTGATTTTTGTGCTTTGCCTCAGGTGTTTATTGCTCCAGACTCTTTTGTGAAGTCTTCCAAATGCACTATATGCCTTTGCTAATCTGTGATCGATCTCTTTGTCAATCTTGGCATCTGAGGAGATAATGCTGCGCTGGGCAGGGCACATTTCTAGGATGGAGGACCATTGCCTCCCAAAAATACTACTCTACGGTGAGCTCGCCACGGGTCAGTGTAAGAGGGGCGCTCCAAAAAAGCGATACAAAGACTCCCTGAAACAACATCACAGGCTTGGCCAAATTGATCACCAACAGTGGTCCACCCTGGCCTCACATCAGGAGGCATGGAGGCGCACAATCCACAATGCTGCAGCCTTATTTGAGAACTCATGCGGAACAAGTCTTGAAGAGAAACGACAATGCAGAAAGAATCACAACCCAAAAACATCACTCAAGGAGACCTTCTGCTGTGCTTTCTGCAACCGGACTTGTTTATCTCGGATTGGCCTTTTTAGTCATCAGCGTGCTTGCAGAAAGCGCGGGATGTGTCCTTCCTGAATCTTCGTTTGCGAAGAAAAGCCAGAGACATTATAAATAGGATTTAAATAACAGTTATCTGCATGCGTAGCAATACTCTGTTGCTCTATGAAATATGAAAATTTACCACTAGAAAAATGCATTTAACATGTCAGTATCAAACTATTACTGGCTGGTTCACACCTCTGGGAAAATCAATTGTGATACAGCAGTATTTTTCACTTTCCCATCTATAAGGCAGTCTGCCAAATTTAATCCAACTTTGCATTTGATGGCCCCCAGTAGGATGAAAAGGTGACGCTAATGTCTGATAAACAATGCTAGGCATCATCCTCCATGAAATTTTATGTGACATTTGAAAGGTGCTGAATTATCCCCCAAATAGTCTGGGGACTTTACAGTTCATGCATCTGGGCAGTTTAGAACAAGGCAAACATCCTCCTGTTCATTTTGCTCCTATTCACTCCCTTTACTTGCAAATTGGATCCCATGCATTACAAGGATGTCAATTGTTTCTTGCAGGAGCATACAAAAGTGAATATTAGTAAGTGCCTATCTTGTTGGGCTGTTATTTACTCAAGGGGCAGCAATGCTCCCATTGTTATTAGGACCAAGTTTTGAAGCAGAGTAAAATAGCAAAACTAGACAGGGGATCCAATGATGTGGAAGTAAGATGGAGCAATCTACCCAAGAAGACAAAGATTTGGATATTAAAATTCTGGAGCAAAGCAGATTTACAGCCTTATTCTCCCCCCACACACACACACACCAAAAAAGCCTTGCTGAGTTCAGTGCAATTTACTTCCTAGTAAGCGTCTTTGACATCCCAGCTTTACTCCCTTTAAGTAAATTGGCTTCAAACAGGCTGAATTAAACTCCTCATTCAGAGGTGGAAAGCCTGTGGCCGGTCACATGGTGTTGGACTACAGAGACCATAATCTCTGGCCATTTGTCATGATAAAGAGAGTTACAGTCCAATAGCATCTGGAAGAGAGCTTGGGACTGTTACTCTTTTCCACTGCAACTCCCAGAATCCCCCACCCAGCATGGCCACTAGTTACAAATGCTGATGTGGATGTCTGAAAGTTAGTTACTCCTGTCTTAATGGATGACTATGCATCTAATAGTCATTTGGTTACCAAAAAGGCTAAACATGGAGCTACTTCATAAAGATGTATTAAATCTACATTGGAACTGGAAGAGGTTTTTTAAAAGGCCAATTCTTGATAAATCTGGGTATGGCCAGAAACGTGCACTCTTGAATCACATAAAGAACCAACCCAGAAGACAATGCTGAATTTCTTAGTTCCCTGGTCTTTTATTTGCACAAAACAGAGCTCAATGAACTGTGAACTACTTAGGACTTGTCTCCCCCCCCCTTAACATTTTACCTAGGGTCCATCTATATAAGGAGATATAATACTCATTTCTGTGCAGTAACTCACAATTGCAGTGGTGTTCATTTGTCTCCATGATTTTTTGTCAAGATCGCTGGTATGAGAAGTTATCCATGTTTGTTCACATGGAACTTGCCCACGAATAAAGATGGTGGCTGTGAGTGCATTACTCACGTTATTATTCTCCAAAAGTTGTCACCATTGCACATTTTTTCCGTCATTAAATCCAAGACACAGAAGTGTGATCTTCCACTTAAAACACTGTTTTTGTCACTTTACTCTGAAATTGCTCATCATGATTGCTATCATGAAAACCAATAATGGAGGTTCTGGCCACTTTTTTACCGGTAAGTCCACTCTCCACGTATGTCTGACCAATTATGTTTTGACTTCTGGAATGTGCTCTGCTTCGAATTGGTTGTCCAAGTGGGCAGGAATGCACATTTCCCCATATTAAAAAAAATAAATCACAAAAAAACAAGAAGGCTTTTATTGCTCAGTACACGGAGTTTTTGTCTCCCTTCTTCCCAATATTGCATCCCATGAGGATTTTTTTCACCATCTAGACAACACCCTGATCACTGATGTCTTCTGAGGTAACTGCATTCCTGGTTGTTCCGCATGGGTTGAAGATCCAGTTGAGTCTTCCAACAGTATATGCTCCCATTGCCCGAAATGCCTTTCCAACTCAGAATGTGCCTGGGCTTCTCTGCTCTTGATCTTTGCTGTAAATCTTCCTTTTCAGACAAGCATTTCCTTTTCAATCCTGTCACAGTTTTATTAATATATTTATTTTATTAATTATTTATTTTACTTATTGTATACTGCTCTAAAATATTTGATATTCTGCAAATAAATAAGTAAATCACTTAACTGAATAAAGATCTTGTATTTATATGCCCCTATACCCCAGACTCCAGTTGTCCCTCCACATTCCTTGGGGTTAGGGGCACAGGACCACTGCAAAAGTGGAAAAAAAACATGAATATCTGTATTTCCCCCCCCCATATTTAACACACACAAAAAAGTACGATTGCAGATTCAACCCCCAGGGATGTCTTTGAGGTGGTGGGGTTTCTTCGCAAGGCAGAAGCAGGCTGCTGGTGAGGCTTCCTGCCACCTCCACTGCTGCCCTACACCATTTTTAATAGGGACTTGCAAGCCTCACTGTGCATTTGCAGTCTTTATCAGTCTCATGAGGCTTGTAATGCCTATTTAAAATGGTGTAGGACAGCAGCTGAGTGTTAAGAGCAGTGAACTGGGTTTAACTGGTTTGGGGCAGGCGGGGGAAAGCTCTCTCAGGCACTAACTCTCTGCAGGACCTTACAAGCTAAAGGTTTTTTTTAAACAGACAATTAACCAGAGTGACTCCAAGCAAAAGAAAGCAGGTTTTGCAGCAGAAACAATTATTTATTTATTAAAAAGGCAGAAAGAGGTAGCAGTAGAAACCAATAGAACAGTCTATATTCAATACAAGCTGTTAATAGCAGTTTCTCAAAGGAAAAGTGGGAGGAAAGAACATGGGTGAAAAAATCCTACTCCTGACCAGTCTAAGGGGGTCTAGGGAGGTGCAGCTGAGCTTAAGGGCCTACAGTGACACATATGGATTTTCTCACCCTCTTGATACGATCCAGGTGTTCTTAGACAGAGCTTCTGGGAGGTGGAAGAAGAGAGAGAGAGAGAGAGAGAGAGAGAGAGAGAGAGGGGCCAAGAGACCGACCCTCCCCCTTTCTGGCTAATATATAACCCTTTTCTGACTTGGGAGCTGTCTTCTGGAGTGAAGAAGGCATCTCTGGGCAGGGAGTGTTATTCTTTTGGAGTGTTCAACAGTCCCCTGTGCTTAGTGCGTGAAGGTCAGATATCTCTTCCAACTCTACAATTCTATGATTCTATGATTCTATGAATGTGACATCTGCCTTTCACCTTGTGGGCACTGGTAATGACTCTTAAAGATTCCATATTAAATCCTATAAACCTGCGCTACGGAGAAAAGTCTAATGTGTATTAGAGCCTTTGACTTTCTGCATAGCTTGCATGACTCTCAAAGCATTTAGAGAAGTGAGGATGTAATGTTTTCCTCTAGAAGGCTTTCCTGTTGATTTTAGTGGAGCCTCTTCTATTGCAATGTGCCCCCCTTATCAGTTGCTTGGGCAAGTAACCAACAGAGGCAAGGAGGTACAGCTGCCATCATGTCCCATTCTGTTCCTTGGAGTAGTGTGGATTGAGTCTATTGCTTCACATTGCCTTCTCAATAGCTCACCCACTTCCTTTCTGGATCTGCAAATGAGAAGGTTAGGTTCTACAAAGAAGAGAAGGAATAGTGGCCATGCCAAGGAGGGCCGTGGGTATGCCTAGCCTGTTTGCTGTATCAACTGTGCCTGCTGTGTCCCCAAGGATAAGGCTATTAAGAACTTTGAAACATTGTAGAGGCAACTGCAGTCTGAGACATCTCTGAAGCAAGTGTCTTTGGGCTTATCTACACGGGAGGCATACTCTGTCTTGCCCCCATCTTAGAGCACTACAGTCCTGACAATGCAAGACTTTTCCCCTGTTCTGCTCCTGGGCAGTCCTCACCACCCCTGCGGCAAAGACAGGACTAAGTCGTGGGGGGGGGAGTCGGGGGTAGAGCCCATTACAGCTGTGACATGAATCTGGAGCCTCTCTGCCTGAAACCCCAGAGTTGCCCTTTGTAAATCCCAAACCTGAGGGATTTTTTCTCTTCGAATTTTGCCACCACTCACTGAGTTTTAACCCTGTTTGCCCAGCGCAGCGAGAAGCTAGACAAGCTGTGTTAAAATATCACCAACTCCCTTTCTTCTATCCCAGAGAAATTCAGATTGCGAGCCCAAGCAGGCACATTTTTGTGGAGATTAGGAAAACAGAAAAAAAAGCTTTATTTTTAGTTCAAGCAATGAAACAACATGGAGGGAAATCACTCCTCCAGGATCTCAGCTTAATCAAGTTACAGGAATACATTCAATGAAAAGATTGAAAATAAATAATAAAACTAACACATGCTAACTAGACATTCCCTAAGCTAAGAAAATGTTAACTTACAAATTATGAAGTCCATGTAAGAGTCTCTGTGATGGGACTCAGAGTCATTCAATAGGAATTCTCTGCGCCAGACATCAGATATCATTTGGGCTCTTTTGATGTCATAGAGCCATGATGGAGGTTGGCGGCCCCTGAACTCAGTTATCATATCTGGTTATCTTGCTGGTCTAAAACATGTGTTCTGCTTGATGGTCTCAAGCATGTGTTCAAACAAAGGAATTCAGAGTTCGTAAAACTCTGTTGGTGAACTCTGATTGGTTCTGCATTGCCATATCTGGTTGGCTTTTCAGTCAGGTGATGTGATATCATGTTTAGGAAACGAGGGTCCATCCTCTTACCTGTTGCTATGGAAGCAAGACTGGAAAATTCCAGCTGCTGTGAGAATGCTTTCTCCATGATGGGGGTAGGTCACTCCATCATGACATTTTTTTTAAAAAAATACCTACTTTAATCCGTTCCACCAGGAAAAGACAGATCAGGCCCTGCGTGACTGCAGGAACCTGTTCTGGCACACTGGCCCATCACTGCAGCTGCCGGTCTGCAGCAAGAAGAAGCCTTGCAGCATGTGACCAAGGCAGGTCACATGCAGGGGCTTAGTCACATGTTGCAGCTGGCTTCCTAGCTTCTGGGAGAGTGAGGGAGACTGTGGCAGTGGCAGCAACTGGAGCAATGGGCTGGCATGCCCATCTAGACTTCCTTCCATTTTGTGGAGGGAATGGGGGAGGGACAGGCCTGATCCATGGGCAGGATATGCTGGTGGGGAGCCGGCATATCCTGGCCTGTGTAGATAAGCCCTGCGACTCATGTGTTACCCAAGCTCTATGTGAAGCTTCACTATTGTCTGAGCTGTGCCATCCACAACAAGGTTGTGAGGAGGTGCTCCCATGAAGCCCAGAAGAACTGTACTCCTCCACCGAGGTTCAGGCCTGCAGGTGCTGCACCAAGTCCACTCCCTAAGCCTATGTAAGATGAATTGAGTGGTGTCAAGTTGCTAATATTGAATAAATAAATACATTTACAGATGGAAATAAAAACTTTTTTTGAGTGGGGGAGCTCCCAGCTATCAAAGCCACTGGTAAGGAAAACTGGGAGTTTCAATCCAAACACCTATGGAGAACCACATGATTCTAATTTCTGACCTAAATCCAGCAATAGTCTAAAGTAGAATAAACCCATTAAATCAATGGGATTTACATAACTGTTGAGCAAGCAGAGATCACCAGCATTGAGACCATGATATTGAGAACACAGCTGGGCTAGGCAGGGCACGTTTCTAGGATGGAGGACCATCCCCTGCCCAAAATAGTACTCTACGGTGAACTCGCCACGGGTCAGCGCAAGAGGGGCGCTCCAAAAAAGCGATACAAGGACTCCCTGAAACAACATCTCAGGCTCGGCCAAATTGATCACTAACAATGGTCCGCCCTGGCCTCACATCGGGAGGCATGGAGATGCACTATCCACAATGCTGCAGCCTTATTTGAGAACTCACACTGAACAAGTCTTGAAGAGAAACGACAACGCAGAAAGAATCACAACCCAGAAACATCACCCAAGGAGACCTTCTGCTGTGCTTTCTGCAACGGACTTGTTTATCTCAGATTGGCCTTTTTAGTCATCAACGCGCTTGCAGAAAGCGTGGGATGAGTCTTTCCTGAATCTTTGTTTGCGAAGAAAAGCCAGAGAGACATAACTGTTGACTTAACATTCAGCAGTTAATTCAATGGATCTACTATATTTGGGACTAGCAGTTGGATTTAAGCCTAGAATCCCAATAAGTATGGGTTTCTTAGTAAGTTTTCCGAGGTCTGATTATATTTTCCTGAGTTATGTAGACTTATGAATTCCATATAGACTTATATAAGAATGGCAGATATCCCACATATAGCTCTCAAAGGAATCAGTGCTGCACACAGTAGGCATTATCTATCTACCTTCATCCCAAAACTCAAAGGTAATGAGCTAAGCCATGCAATAAAAAACAACCACCTCTTGCAACACATAAATAATATATCACTTCCATAAAGCAAGCTATAGTATTAATCATGAGCCTAAAACCTTATGGGGACTCTTGCCTACATGTCATACATCTCAATATATACGGTATATAGGTGGCACAGGAAGGGGGAAGGGTTTTCTGAGTCATTTTGAAGGTCTGTTCTCCTGACAGCAATTAGTGAGACCTATATGCTTTAGGTTTGTTGGTAGTAGTTAGATTACACACATTAATAATCTGAAAACACTTTAACCAGAGATCATATAAAGTAACTCAGGCTTTGCAAGTTATTATCTCTGCTTGTGGAGTTCACTTACTCTGTAAGTTGCTAATTAAGGGCACATTAGAGTGACAGTTCAGTGAATTTACAGTCTGGTTTCATCTTTCCTTTAAGAAATGAATGGATTGCAAATGTATAAAAGTGCTGAACAGAGGATAATGAATTCCAAGCACATCCAGTTAACCATATGAGTAACATAATCTTTGGTGTTTTGAAATGCTAGATGATGAGGAAGAATGGGGGTGGTCTAATCTACTAATGAAATTTCTTTCTGTATGCATTATTGTTTTTGAATTCCACAGCACCTTGGATAGATTGGCAAACACTTTCAAGCAGATTGATTATGTCTATGCAGGAAAGTAGGGGAACAGATGAATGTTGTATTTATTGTATAATTTGGGAGGAAGAAGCACAGTAGAGAAGAGCTCCTTGCCTGTTTTAGCATGTAGAAGAGGTATCATAGCTCAGTGACAGAGTGCATGCGTTACACTGTATACAAAAAGCCCTAGACACTTCACCCTATATCCCACCAAACAACTTCAGGGAGTAGCTGCTGTTGGCCTAAAGCATTTTGCTGCCTAAGGTAAGGATAGCTGGTCCCCTCTCTTTGTTCTGTGTACAAAAGTTGACCACACTGGCAGCTGACACTGGCAGTTGGCACTTTAACACTGTCTGTCTTCCTCCACTGCACCCGGGGGCAGTAGGCTAGCTTAAGGGTGGCAGGACATGCTGTGGGAAGCACATACAGCTTTGTCCTCAAAGACGTCACTGTCATTCCCTGTCTCCCAGAAGCTAATACATGAAGTGGTTGCCTCACTCTATGGGTCATC
The DNA here is from genome assembly GCA_030847615.1 of Gambelia wislizenii. Classification (NCBI taxonomy): domain Eukaryota; kingdom Metazoa; phylum Chordata; class Lepidosauria; order Squamata; family Crotaphytidae; genus Gambelia; species Gambelia wislizenii. Next base: position 68,145,718 of record JAUMIR010000002.1, read on the forward strand.
CCTACCACTAAGGGGTCGTTTACACGGGCAAATACTCCTCTAAATATACCGCTAAGATAGCTCATAGTTACCACGGATCGCAGCACAGCATCGCCTCATTCAGAAGGGGGGAAGGTAAAACACCCAAATATAGCATGCCAAGGGATGTCGCTACTTTTCCCGGTATATTTGCAATGTAGCGCTTTATTGGCAGTGTAAACTACCATTCCGTTAAGGGCTTCCGCAGATCTTTACTGTGATTGGTTGCTATGATGTAAGGGGCGGGCTTAAAAGAGGGGCAGGGAGGGAGGGAAAGATAGTAGCAATTAGAGGAAACTTTGAAAAATCCTCTCTGCTATTTTGCAAGCCAGTTTGCAAACAAAAAGGATTCCCAACAATTTTCATTCAGGGAGCATTCCTTCTCATCCTCTCTGCTGTTTTGAAAGTATGTAAAAGCTCAGTTCCTCAGCTGTGATCCTGTGCATGGGGGAGGGAGAGAAACCATTTCACGAAGGGCTGTAGCAGAGCTGAACTGCTATTTTCCCTCCCTCCCTCCCTCCCTCCCTCGGCTTTCCTCTATTTGGCAGAAAATGTTGTTTTAAGCAAGGAGGAAAACCTTCCGTTTGAATTGTGGAAAGGGAGTGAGGGGGAGGGGGACTGCCTCTAAGCTGTTATTTTCCCTCTCTCTCTCTGGCTTTCCTCTATTTGGCAGAAAATGCTGTTTTTAGCAAGGAGGAAAACCTTCTGTTTTATTTGTGGGAAGGGAATGAGGGGGGGGGGACTGCCTCTAAAAGATGTTCAGCACGGAGTTCGGGCCAGGGCAGACATTCCTATGGCATTCCTTTCCCTCTCCAATGCTTGGCCATGCCCCCAGCACTTTTGGCTGTGTGAAACTCAAAGTGGAAAAAATCAAAGAGCCACAAAATATAGCTGTGTAAACATATACCGTGTAAACTACCCACCACTGATGCGGGAAAGCGCTAAAGCGCAACTTAACGCAATAAAACCTGCTGTGTAAACCAGCCCCAAGATGTTGCAATTTCTGTCTGTCAAAAACAGAGTACAGAAGGATCTAATTAAGGTTTTAAGGCCTGTCCATGTGGCGAGAAGGCCAATATACCTGAAGAGAGAGGCATACTTGCAAACGCACGGTTTCATACATAAAAAGTGACTACCTCAAGGAGATGGCTAGTTTCAGAGCATTCTGCTCAGGTTTCTGGGTTGTGATGTGGACCATGATTTTCACATGGAGCATGCTTCATATAGATGATTCAATATACTAAACCTAGAGTGGTACGATTGTGTGACAAAACTGTATTGCCAATTAACACCTGAGCTGGTTCCCTATCTTTCCAGTCCTATTCCTAAAAATCAGCTATGACATAGCTATAGAAATAGGCCTGGATCCCTTAAAGCTCTGTTGATAGTTTCATGTGCACATGGGTAGGTTGTATTAGATTTCATAGAATCATAGAATTGTAGAGTTGGAAGAGACCACAAGGGCCATTCAGTCCAACCCCCTGCCATGCAGGAAATCACAATCAAAGCATCCCTGACAGATGGCCATCCAGCCTCTGTTTAAACACTTCCAAGGAAGGAGACCCCACCATGCTCTGAGCGAGTGTGTTCCACTGCCGAACAGCTCTTACTGTCAGAAGGTTCCTCCTAATGTTGAGGTGGAATCTCTGTTCCTGGAGCTTGCATCCATTGCTCTGTGTTCTAGTCTCTGGAGCAGCAGAAAACAAGCTTGCTCCATCCTCAATGTGACATCCCTTCAAATACTTAAAAAGGGCTATCACATCACCCCATAACTGTCTTTTTTCCAGGCTAAACATACCCAGCTCCCTAAGTCTTCCCTCATAAGGCATGGTTTCCAGACCTTTCACCATTTTAGTCGCCCTCCTCTAGACACGCTCCAATTTGTCAATATTCTTTTTGAATTGTGGTGCCCAGAACTGGACACAGTATTCCAGGTGAGGCCTGATCAAGGCAAAATAGAGTGGCACTATTACTTCCCTTGATCTAGACACTGTACTTCTATTGATGCAGCCCAAAATCGCATTGGCCTTTTTAGCTGCTGCATCACACTGTTGATTCATGTTCAACTTGTTAATGAGCAGAACTACTTCCATCCTGTCTGTGTGGTCTGTATTTTTCCGCTGCTCAAGCAGTGGTTTTCAAAGGTGCCTTTAGCTAACCATACAGTGTGTGTCCACCTTCTCAAACAGCAACTCTCCTTGCCACAGGCTTAATGCAGCCCTGAGGCAAATGGTGGCAACTTCAGAGTGTGGTCAAGATGGAAAAAGTTATTATTGAAGAAGAACATGCAAGTTAGGAGAGGCTGCAGCAGTCTGCTTTTGACCAAGCTTACTGGGAAGGCCAAGATTCCATCCTTTCCTCTCCACTCTGCTGAGTTAATGGAGTGCAAACTACCTTTGAACTCAGTTTGCAGCAACTGAAGTAAACTGAAGACAAAGGAGGAAAGTGGGAAGGAGAGATAAACTGGGACATTTTAGAAGCAGATGAAAAGTGAGACAACAGAAGATTAATCAAATTGTCTCTACCAAATTGGGACATTTGGGAAGGTATGGAGGAAGTAGGCCTCCAAGGGGGAGAGAATAAGGGCCACTCAGAAATGGTAGTGGAGGTACCAGGAACATATGTGGTAGACGGTGCTAGTGGAGACATGGCTGGGAGCAGGAGAAGCTGTGAAAATGACATCCTCCCCTGCCCACCACATTGGCTTGTAGAAGAAGAAGAAAGTGGAATCTTTTTAAATGATCAAAAGCGAATTTGTGATATGTCAATGGCAAAAAAATAAATAAAAAATCACTGTGCACACTGAAACCATTAAATATGTCTACAATCACTTTCAGTTTCTGGTTACAATGGGTTTAGATGGAGGCTCTACTTTATATTTCATGAGCCAGATATTTTCTGTTTTACCTGTGTGACCTATGACTGTCTGCTAAACCAACAAGCTTCAGACTAGTCTTTAGCAGTGCATGCAGTGTAACTAAAGAACAGGCAATTGCATAGTAATAGCAACCTTCTTCTCCTTGACCTTTTAATAGTTAACTTGATTGAAGACCCTTCTCCTTTCACCATAGATTTTCAGTGTATGTGTTAATATGCAATCTGTGAGCCTTCTATTATTCTTGTCCATTAACAGACACAACAAGGCTGGGAATGCATTTGAAGATGAAAGCCCAGCTAGACCAGTCTATAGTGTTTTGGTAGCTACATCTAATACACCTAGGTCGAACCTATGTGGCTCCAATGAAGGAAAGTGATCTAACTCCCTCTGGGAGAATCACCAAAAAAGTGAAAAAGGCCTCAGGACTTTTTTATATACAGCATCTGGAGGGGTTTGGTGTCTGTGCTGCTCTGTCTTATTGTCAGGGGATGATAGGACATGCAATCCCCAGTAGAAGCCAAAAACTGTCTCAGTAGACTTAGTTGCAACCCTTTCCCAAGAATACTCACACACAGAGTGTTTGACATCCAAATAAGCAGGAGGCACTTTTATCTTCAAACTCAAACAGTTGCAATATATACAAATATTTACAATCCAAGGAGAAACTGCTTCACCAGGCCTCAGCATTCACAGGAAGAAGAGAAGTGAGCTCTACTCTGAGCTCTCTTCTATACAAAGTTACAAGGCATTGGCTTACTCAATCACATGATCTTACACACCAATAAGAACCCTCCTTCTGTAGCCAAGGAAAACTAGTCAGTTCATGGAGTCAGCCATTATGACTCACCATGACTCTGCAGTTTGTTTGGCCATTTTATAATGGAGTTCAACCTCTAACTCCTGACAATCCCCTGCAAAATGGTCAAACTACTTCGCGAGACACATGTTATCATCACAACATAACATTATCACCATACATTGTTGGACATCAATCGTCTGTCGCTTGACCTTCCCTTTTGACACCTTTCACTTTACACACTAGTGACAAGGCCCAGACTCTTTGCCATCTCCTCATGGCTTCCTGCTGGAAGGGCTTTTGTGAGCAGGTCTGCAACGTTGTCCTCAGATGGACAGTACCTCAGACACAAGACACCTTCTTGTATTAACTGCCTCACATTTGGTAGTGTACCGCAATGTATTTTGTCCTACATTTCAGGTTTTCTGCTTGTGCCATAGCTAGGCAGGCTTGTGAGTCCTTGTGCACCTCAACAGGCATTTGGCACGGCTCCCTAAGGTCTGCAAGCATCTGCCTAACCCATTCTACCTCACTTGCCATCCCAGACAAGTCTGCGAATTCAGCTTCAGTGGTACTAATGGCTACACAGTTCTGCTTTCTTGATCTTACTATGGGGCTCTCGGTATACCTGACCACCATCCTGGTCACTGACTTCCTGTCTGAAGTCTCAGGAGCAAATGAGCTGTCCTAATAATAATAATAATAATAATAATATTTTTATTTTTAACCTGCCCCTCTGCTCGGCAACCGGGGCGGCATACAGCAAGCTTAAAACAACAGCAAGTTAAAACAATCCTTCCCAATCCTAACCCTCCCACCCCTTAAAACTAAATTAAACTAATAGAGAATTAAAACAAAGATAAAATACAATAAATAAATAAATAAAAGCAATGGCGGCAAGGGGGCAGGTAAGCAATCAGCTCCACTTGAGCCGGGAAGTTATTCCGGGAAGGCCTGCTGGAAGAGATCCGTCTTTAGCACTTTCTTGAAGCTATCAAGAGTAGTGATAAGACGGATCTCATCCAGCAGGCCATTCCAAAGTCCGGGAACCATAGAAGAGAAGGCCCTCTGGGAGGTCTGTGACAGCCTAGTTTTCATAGGCTGCAGCAGGTTCCTCCCAGAGGACCGAAGTGCACGGGGGGGTGAATCACATGGGATGAGGTGGTCCTGGAGATAAGATGGACCCAAGCCATGTAGGGCTTTAAAGGTTAAAACCAACACCTTGTACTGTGCCCGGAAACTGATTGGCAGCCAGTGGAGAGATTTAAGCACAGGTGTTATATGCTCTCTCCTAGATGTACCCGTAATTAACCTGGCTGCCATATTTTGTACCAGTTGAAGCTTCTGGGTTAGGCACAAGGGTAGCCCCATGTAGAGTGCGTTACAGTAATCCAAACATGAGGTTACCAAAGCATGTACCACAGTTTCCAGATCCCTTGTATCCAGGTAAGGGCACAGCTGGCATATCAGCTGAAGCTGATAACAGGCACTCCTGACCGTCGCACTCACCTGACTAGTCATGTGAAGCGATGAATCTAGGAGTACCTCCAGACTGTAAATACAGTCCTTAGAGGAGAGTGTGACTCCATCCAGGACTGGAAGTTGTATTCCCAGACCTGGTTTCGGGCCTGTGACTGTCAGTACCTCCATTTTGTCTGGATTTAGTCTCAATCTGTTTTTCCTCATCCAATCCATTACCGCTCTAAGAGAGTCATTGAGAGTAGAGACACCATCTGAAGTCTGAGCCGACGATCTGGTCATGGAGAAATATATCTGAGTGTCATCAGCGTACTGATGACACCGAGCTCCATGCCTCTGGATGATCTCTCCCAGCGGCTTCATATAAATGTTAAATAGCATCGGGTACAGGATGGCACCCTGAGGGACGCTACAATTAAGCTCAATTCTGGAAGAGCAACTGTCCCTGAGCCTCACCCTCTGGGATCTGCCCGAGAGAAAGGAACGGAACCACAGCAGAGCAGTGCCTCCAATTACTAACTCTCTCAGGCGATCCAAGAGGATGGAATGATCTATAGTGCAAAGGCTGCTGAGAGGTCCAAGAGCACCAGCATGGTCACACTACCCCTGTCGATGCTCAGGCGGAGGTCGTCGGTTAGAATGACCATGGCAGTCTCAACTCCATATCCTGTCCTGAAGCCGGTTTGAAATGGACCAAGATAATTGGTTTCATCGAAGACGGATTGGAGTTGGGAAGCAACTGCCCTCTCGTTGCATATGGCACTCCAGGGTCATCTGACTTCATCTCAGCTTCAAATGCATGTCCCTGGTCCCCTTGAGAAATCTAACTACCCTCTTCAGGGCTTCCCAATCCACACTCCTTGGTTTGGAGACTCTTCTTCTTGAGCACCCCAACTGCAAAACTGATGTCAGGCCTTGTGTTGTTTGCAATAAACAACAGAATGCTTACCACTGAGTGGTACAGATCAGGCCTTTCAAATTCCTGTTCTGCCTCCAAATTCACAAAATCAGTGGTCATTGGTGTCCTGACCACCTTAGCCTCACTAAGCCCACACTTGGCCACAAGACTGCCAATCTTCTTCTTCTGGCTTAGGAAAAAATCTCCAAGACCTGTTCTTTCTACCTCTATGCCTAAATAACATCTCAGGCTGCCTAAGTCCTTCAACTTGAACCAGTTTTCTAACTCCACCTGAACTTTCTTGACATCACTGTCACTCTTTGCTGCCACACAAAGGTTGTCCACATAGACAACTAGCATGACAGCACTATCACCTGCCCCCTTGGTGTACACACAGATGTCTGCGATGCTCCTTGTGTAACCTAGTGACACCAAAACTTGGTGTATGCATTTGTTCCAGCAACATGCGCTTTGTTTTAAGCCGTAGAGCACTTTGCGCAATAAGTACATCTTGCTCTCACCTGCACTGTCATACCCTGGGGCCTGTTCCTTGAACACTGTCTCTTCAAGATCAGCATTCAGGTATACTGTTTCAAAGTCAAAGTGTTGCACAACCATCTGCCTCTTGGCTACTACAGCTAACACTAATCTAAGACTTTCTGGCTTTGCTGTGGGCAAAAAGGGTTTGTCAAAATTGGTGTAGTGCTCCTGTGAAAAGCCTTTCGCAACTAAGCATGCTTTACACTTTGTGTCCCATCAGGCATGTCCTTAAGTCTGTACACCCACCTGCAACCAACAACCTTTTGGTCTTTGGGCCTCTCTACTACCTGGAACACTTTCCTCTCAACTAGTGACTCGAACTCAGAGTCCACAGCTGTGTTGCACTTCTCCTGCTCTTCCTAGGGAAGTTTTAGGAGATCCTGAAAACTTTCAGGCTCCTCTGCCATGACATTGCATCGCAATGGAGTCAGCCATTATGACTCAGCATGACTCTGCAGTTTATTTGGCCATTTTATAATGGAGTTCAGCCTCTAACTCCTGACACTTATCCCACAAGAGATCTCATAACCACAGGAGTTCTGTCTGTATGCACAAAAGTGCCTTCAAATTGCTTTTTAAATTGGTCTTGTAATTCTTGGTGTGCAGCCCAAGGAATAGCTCAGCTGAAGAGCTTCCTACTCGAAGCTGTTCTGAAGGGAGAAAGGGAAGAAGGGAATAGTTTTGCTGTTATACACCAAAGTCATTGGCAAGACTTTTGGGGTGTGTGTGCTAGGGTAATATAGAGCCACCAAACTATGGGGGGGGGGTGAAGTAAAATTATTTGGAATGCCATGGTTAAAAACCCAACAGCTGCAAAATGGTGCAGACAGTGGAAGAATTCCCGGGGGGGGCGCGTTTGGCCATTTTATTTTTTTATTAAATGTATACTCCACCTTTTTCTCAAGTTGGAATCCAAGATGGCCAAACTACTTATCAAACACAGGTTTTGGTGGAGGAATTTCCAGATATAAATTATGGTACTTTTGAGTGCTTGAGAAAGGTGCTATTCTTACTTTCAAGATCAGTCCTGGATGTTTCCTTCTCTTGCCCAAATCCTGGTAATTCAGTGTGTTTCTATTTCTGTGCTGTGTTTGATGTTTGCATTTTTTCTGTACTTGAAACAAATCTGTGTTGTACAGGGAGACAAGGGAGGATAGTATGTGTCTGGAAATTGAACATGTGGCCTTGCACCTGTGAGAGGGCTGTGGGAATGGTTGGTAGTGCCCACTGTCTATGAGAAAGGGGAATGGGGCCAATGACTGTATAGATTCTGTAGATTGTAAATACCTTTTATTCTACTGCTTTGTAAGTAGTTTTCATTTGAAGCAAAAAAAATCTGTATGGTTTACTGTAGCAATAAAGCTTACTGTTTAACTCTGAAGCTGCCGGTTACTGAGGAGATTATCAGACAGGAATGCAAAAAGCATTCCTGTCCAACAGTCCCCAATCCCGTCCCTGTCCCAGCACAATAACCCTTCCTATCACACTTACCTTCTCTCCCATCAATAAGGCAGCTCTAATGGAGCTCCATTCACTTCCTGGACTGAAATCCCACCCATTCTCATGAGAAGACATGAGCACAGGAAATTCAAAAATAAAAACTAAAATACCAAAAAAAAAAAAAAAAAAAGTGGCACAAAGCATCTAAACACACTTTAAAAGTCCCAAGTAACCCAGTGAGGGTAATCAAAAAGAGTGAAACTTATCTGGATATCCCGATCTCACCCGGAAGTGTTCGTCCAGACTGGCCATTCTCTGCATTCATGGAAGTTAAATGGCCTGAGGTTTCACACGCCGGCAATGCTGGCACCAAAATGGAACTGGGGGATCTATTGATGGCTTCAGCTGTCAATAAAAAGAAATGCCAGCATAATGTCAGTGGAACGCAAAAGGATGACAGCATGTGATATGGGTGTCCTTTTGTGTTCTGCTGTTGTTATGCTGGCACCACATTAGCTGTGTCTGATAATCTCCTGAGGAATCCAGTACATGACACCTACCTAGTCTTGACTGAATATATGTTGACATTACAAATGAGTAATGGATAAACATCTACAGTCATCCTTTCACATTCTTGGGGGATGGGGTGCAAGACCCCCGCAAATGAGAAAAAAACATGAAAAAACTCTTCCCCTCCCCCCAGGGTTTGCTCGGCCTTTGTTCCTTGGAGGAGCGGGGAGCCGAAGCCCAATCTAGCCACTGCCCGAAAAGCCGCTGTTTAAACTGATTCTGTTCAACCCCCTTCCCTGGTTTCTCACCTGCTTTTCGGGCACCGGTGGCTTCCCTGGGCTTCAGATTACCCCCATGTTCCTGGAGGGTGTTTGAAGAGAAGCCGTTTAAACAATGAGAAGTCACCGCCAATGCCCAAAAAGCCAGTGAGAAACCAGGGAAGGGGGGGTGAACAGAACTGGTTGAAACACTGGCTTTTTGGGCAACAGTGGTTGCTTACATCGGGAGGCATGGAGATGCACTATCCACAATGCTGCAGCCTTATTTGAGAACTCACGCCGAACAAGTCTTGAAGAGAAATGACAACGCAGAAAGAATCATAACCCAAAAACATCACCCAAGGAGACCTTCTGCTGTGCTTTCTGCAACTGGACTTGTTTATCTCGGATTGGCCTTTTTAGTCATCAGCGCACTTGCAGAAAGCTCAGGATGAGTCCTTCCTGAATCTTCGTTTGTGAAGAAAAGCCAGAGAGAGGGGGGGGGTTTGCTAGTTTTTAAACACCTTCTCTTCACACACACCCCGGAACGTGGGGGTGATCTGAAGCCAAGGGAAGCTGCCGGTGGCGGCGGCCAAAAAGCTGCTGTTTAAACTGATTCTGTTTGCCCCACCTTCCCTGGCTTCTCAGTGGCTTTTTGGGCACTGCCGGAGATGGCTTCCCTGGGCTTTAGATTACCCCCATGTCCCTGGGGTGTGTGAAGAGAAGCCATTTAAACAGCGGCAAGCCGCTGCTGCTGGCACCTGAAAAGCCAGTGCGAAACCAGGGAAGGGGGGGATGAACAGAATTGGTTGACACAGTGGCTTTTCAGGTGGCGGTGGCAGCTTGCTGCTGTTTAAACAGTTTCTTTTCACACACACACACCAGGACATGAGGGTAATCTGAAGCACTGGGAAGCCACCACTGCCAGCTTCCCTTTCCCGCTCCAATTGAATTAAACCCCCAGGAACCACCGAAAGTGGCTGCTCCTGGGGCTTCACTTCAGTTGGGGCGGGAGAGGCAAGCCCGAGCCTTTCCCAGCCCAATCAAAGTGAAGCCCCAGGAGTGGCTGCTTTTGGTGGTTCCTAGGGATTCAGTTCTGTTGGGGTGGGAGAGGCAAGCCTGAAGACTGGCTGTGTTTGGTGACTTTGCCCTGAACGCAGCCATTCCTCAGGGTTCAGTGCAGTTGGGGGGGTGGCAAGTCCAGGGAATGCCGTGGGTTCAGGGCAAAGCCGCTGAATGTGCAGCATTCCTTGGGCTTGGCCTCCCCCCCACAAACAGAATGCTGCCATACCTCTGGGCCTCTGCCACTGTGTCCGCCATGCTGGTGCCGCCACCACCATACCCCCGCCGCCGAGCACTTGGAAGCTCAGTGGCTTTACAGACAACATGGGGCTTTCCTCTGGTTTGGCTCCACCCCCCAAACACATTCCCTGTTGGGGGGATCCAGGATTTCCACAAATAGGTGGAACCATGAAAGTCAAAGCCGTGAATGCGGAGGGATTACTGTAATGTAACACCCACCCACCGACACCTGTGGTATGGAAGGGGCCTTAGATTTTAGAGAAGTAGTAGCAACAACAGCAGCAACAAAACAGGGATAATAACAGCATGTATACCTGCTAACGGGCTCACTTCCTTGCCTAGGCACAGAGGTACCCTGAGGGAAAATGTACTTGACATTTCCCCCTAGAAACTTTTGCTGAACCTGATTGAGAGCTGCAGCATGAGAAGATACCATGTAGACAAGCCTTTAGTTGAATCAAAGGTTGGATTTGCCAACCTTAATTGGAGTTGGGGTCAGTTTGTGTAGCTGCTGCTTAGGCAAGTCATGTATCCAGTTGTCAGACTCAGCTTGAATCAGAGCGTGGACTGAACTGAGTCGAAATGTCAGGGCAATGAGCAGGTGAGATTTCAGTGCATGCTGACTAGAAACCACCTATTGTATGTACAAAAGGAATAATTTGTTATGGTACTTCACTACCAGTCTACTTGAAAAACTCACATTTTCCAGACTGATAAAAGAAGGATTTCTGTCTTCCTATCTGACTGTAGCATTGCTCTGAGAGTAGGTTGGGATGATGATAGCAAGCATGAGTAAAATACACATGGACACTGATTGGGGGCTATTGTGTGAGCTGCATCATTAATGGGGAGTTTCTATTAGATGTTACCTTTCTGAACTTCAACTTCCAATCATCTTCAGATAGTGTATGTATTTAACCCAGGATAGCTGGAAACATGTCACTGTCTGGCTATACCTTTCCCTAGCTCTTGCCATACTGTGGAAGAGGGAAACCAAATTGCTTTATGAACACAACCCTTCTGTTCTGTTTTGTAAGTGGTAGAAGAGATCTTGTCTTGGGTTTTTGTATAGTTGCTAGGGAACAAGAGGTCTTTGCTTAATGGGGAATTTAAAAAAACAAACCATGTTTCATTGGAATTTACTTTGAAACAATCTCACCATAGATACACGAAATGCTAGAGTCTATGGAAATTCCACATGTGTCACAATCTTACTTTGGGGAATTCTCCTTTGCAGGGCTCTTATAGCCCTATGATTTCAGACAATGAAAACCAATTTTATTGAAGGGAAATACAGTATAAAGATTCTCAGGGAGCAGCGTGTTTGCATATGTGGAAGTGGGGACACTGAAGACACCATACACTATATGCTACCTTGTAAGATATATAAAACCCCAAGAGATAAGTTTCTGAAGAGAAGTTTAGAAATAGTAGATAACCAAAATGATCTGGAGAAAATCATATGTTTGCTATCAAATACAGCCAAGCCTGTCATGTTTAATGCTGCCAGATTTGTGGTGAAAGCAGCCAAACTCAGATTAGATTTTGAGGATAATGGCCCAGGTGGGAACTTGTGATAAATATGTTTATACTGTTTTGAATGGATTATGTAACACTGTGCCATGATTAATATTAAACACTTTTGTAATCTTTGTATTAAATGTTTATCACTATATATATTATAGGGCCAACAGTGATTTTAAAAGTTTTAAATGGTTTTAATAATTTTTGTAAGATTGTAATTTGATGGCCATAACCTGTATATGGTTGTCATGAATAAAATTGTCGATTGTTGATACTTTGGGGAATTAAAATTAGCTCAATTGACATTCGAGAGGTCACATAACGGCAAGGTCTTTCCACCTATGTATACTAGTACTGACTGGGAGAGAATGAGCCAAGGAGACCAAATAACCTTGAAATCTTTATTGGAAATTATTTAAATTTCCAATATCACATTGGATATTTATGCATTCACTGCATTCATATCACATTCGTTCATCCAGCACACATACAAGACTATTGAGTAAAAGTAGTAAACACCTAGACAGTGGGTTAGATTTAAGGTTTATTGAGGTAATACGGTACCACTCCAAAGTGAAGTAGCGTAGCATTGGGAGATTAGTTTCGAGTAGCTTGCAAAGACAGAAGGAGAATGGTTAAAGAGAAGGAGAGGGGAAGTTAGAGTAGAAGAAAAGAAGCCTTTGTTCAGCTGAGAGAGATTGGGGGGGGGATATTAAGTGGGAGGGAAGGAGCCTTTGTTCGGCAGAGAGAGAGATTCAGAAGGAAAGAGGGAAAAAAGTAGGGAAGTGGGGGAGATGAATACCGACTGACATGGAGACAGGAGGAAAGGAGGGTCCAAGTGCACTGAGATGAGATTTTGGGGTATATTTATATGCAAAATCTCCTTTGAAGGGGCAATTTAGAGAGGAAGGCAATTGTTTATCACAAGATTCACACGTTACAGCAAAGGTACTCTTGATGAGTTAATGCTATGGGGAAAAGGAAAGTTTTCAAAACTGATGGATGACAGATAACTCTCTTTGGGATGTAGGTGGGTAGATAAGGAAAACAGGCCTCACATAATGATGAGATTTCCAGCTACTTTTGAAGGGGTCCAGAGGATGCTTCCTTCTCAATACTGTCATGAAAGACATGACATTATTATTGCAAGCTTCAAAGGTATTCCACTTCACCTTCACAGAAAGTGAAGAATCTGAGGTGGCCTATCCTTTGGCATGTACGTGTGGGGAGAGCATGTTCTAGCTCTGACTTGAAATCTCCCATCAGCCTCATAGAGGGCCTGATATTTTATTTATTTATTTATTTAGGTATTTATACCTTTCTCTTCAGCCACAAAGGCTCTCAGAGCGGTTTACAAATTGTTAAGCAATAGCACTTTATACATCTACACTGCTTTAAGCAGCTTCCAATGTGTGTTAGCTAATTGTCCCACAAGCTGGGTACTCATTTTACTGACCTATGAAAGGATGGAAGGCAGAGTGAACCTTGGAGCCCTCTGGGATCAAACTTGCAAAGTTGTGGCTGCAGTACTGGCATTTAACCACTGCGCCACCAGGCTTCCCTCAAATATATATTTCAATTAAACGTGTATTAAATGCACAGAGTAGAAGCTCTCATTACACAATAGAGGGACAGACAGTGGGAAAACATTTTTGTTTCACAGTGTGTGCATCTATGCATAAAAAAGCTGAAAGAAGAAGCAATTTTTGGAGTTGGTGGATTTGCCCAGGGCAACCCTACCATTAAGCAAAGTAAGGAAACTGCCTCAAGCTGCAGTCACTGAGGTTTAGGAGTGACAACCATCCAGTTGCCCCTCCTAAGCCCCTTGGCTTTTTTGGAGGACACAGCTGTGTGTGCCTCAAAGACCTTCTTTCATACACTAAGCTGACCTGCTTAGCCCCATTGCCAGGGTTGCTGTAATATTTAGTGGTCCATCCAGTCAGCATCTATGTATGGAATGGAGGAGTATTTGGTCTTGGGCAGCAAAATATCTCAAGCTGGGTTATAGGGGCACCTCCCAGATGCTTGCTTTCTCCCACACACTCTTTTGAGTTCTGTGAATATTATACTCATGGCTTCAGCTGGTCTCAGAAGAGAGAACTCCTCTGGCACTTCAGGGGGAGCAGTCCTTTCAAGGTCCATCTGAGTCACATTTTTTTTTATTGTTCACCATTCTGGTTGAGATTGCAAGTGACCTGTGAAATAGAATTCCACTGTTGTGTTGATCACTGATTAGTCATCAGAGGTAACAGCAGGATTCAGGAAGTTCTCTTATGCGTCCCTATTAGGCTGGAAAAGGGAATGGGGTTTTGGACTGGGAGGAAAGCTTAGTAGAGAACTTCCATGGGACAGATTAGGGGCACGTTCCTGATTTAAGAGAATGCTCCACATAGGTTTGTAACTACATCCAGTTGCATCTGTCTGTTGTTTCCATCATTAGGATGATTGGGCACTTTCCTTGCTTCCATTATAGAAAGAACTAAGCTGTTGGCTTACCCTCTAGTATTTTACAGATGAAAACCAGGACACATATGATCAAGCAACATCTGACTGTGGTCAAGATGGCAAAAGTTATTAAGCCAGGAGTGGCTGCAACAGTTTGCTTTTGCCTTTGCCTACTGGGAGGAGCAAGATTCTACCCCACCACTCCCCCCCCTGCTGAGTTAACTGAGTGCAAACTACTTTTACACTTTGAACTCAGTTGGCAGCAATTGAAGTAAGCTGAGTAAAAAGGGGAAAAGTGAGAGGAAGAGAGAAAAACTGGGACATTTTAAAAGCAGCTGAGAAAGTGGGAGGACAGAAGATTAATTGGGATTGCCCCTGCTGGGACAGTTGGAGGGTATGGTTTGAGAAGAATTAATACTACTTCCTTTTTCGAAGGCCTGTTTCATAAATAGTTTAGCTACACATTTTGCAACAGATGTCAGGTTTACAAGAATAGAAGCCACACTAAAGCCCAGGTTGTATCATTCCTGGTTTTATTTAAAGAGTTCTTTAAGATGGGCACTATATTTCTTCAGAAAGCAAAAAGGGAGGCTTAAAATGGTTTAACTACCATATGTTACAAGTGTGTGTGGGAGGTTATGGGCAGTAAGAAACTACAACAGAAAACACTAAAAACTACAAGAGAAAATTGGCTTTTGGCATTTTGGAAGTGACCAGTTTATCTATACTTCCCTTTTACTACCAGGCTTTTTGCTTTCTTGAATCTCCACAAAACAAGGTGGTTATTGTGACCTCCCATTCTCTCCTCACACCTACATGAAGGATAGTGATTATTAAGACCTAAACTCCCCTCTGTTCCTAATAAAATTTATTTTGCAGCTGCATTTGAGCAAATTTGGTGGTTACTGATGGGAGAAAATTGTCTTTTTTTCTTAATATTCTGCTGCCACTTCTCCAGCTGTTTAGTACAGGGAAACTTTTCACATATGTTGCTTTAATAGTTTTCATTAAATCTCTCTTTTTTGTGCTCTGGTTAAAATGTTTCAGTAAGCCATTCTTACCAGCTAGTCTTTGGATTCCTGGCTCCACATTATTTCTACAACTGACTAGATTACCTCAAATTTCTCCGCAATAATAATACAGCTGTCCTTGGCTTCTGTTTACCATAAAGAACCTGACAACAACTCAGTGTTGTACAGATAATGTGCCAGCTTAATGAGCCACCTGCTATTATGGCTGTAATTCTCTGGGCAACATTTCTTGCCCTAAGTAGGGTCATTGATATATCTGACCTTGCAGATAAGCATCCATAGGTGTTCCTAACATAAATGTTATTGAAGCACATTTGCCCATCATCAGTATTCTCATTCTTGGCTGACAGCATCTTGAAAATCCTTCATGCCAAGAGGATTAGGACCCAAACATGTGTAGGTGTGTGAATGCATGTACGTGTGCATGCAGAGGGTAGCATTTCTCCTCTAAGAAGCCACTAGCTGAAGAATTTGATTTTTTCTTATAGAAATGTTTATACCACCCTTTAATAGCAATTTTCAGGGAAATGTTTACGTAAAATAAAAAAATGACACACAGAGATGCCCAATTACAATACAGAAAATACAAATGAGAACAATAAAAGCAGTAAAATGTCAGATGAAAACAATCAGCAGACCAAAAATTAAGTCTAAAAACCCAAAATTCCAAGACCAGTTCTGTGAGCTTGGCCAGAAAGTCTGATAGGCAGTGGGGTAGTCAGTATGCCAACAGACTTCCCAGTCTATCACTGGTCACCAGACTCAGGTATACACACTCAATGTCGTTCAGCCCCCTGGTCAGGTAAGATAGTCTTTACAGCTCTTAGCTACTCTACCCCTTCCATCTGCTTCCCTCACTAGGTTACTAACACAGTACCCTGAGCCTATGTTGGGTCACTATCATTTCCCAGCCAAGTTTCTGTAAAGCATGCCAGGTCAGCCTCCTCCTCCATAAGGAGGTCATAGATTACATTTACTTTGTTTTTAACTGACCTGACATTGTACAGGAGCAAGATGAGGTTTTGTAGATGGCTTGGTTCACTCTCATGGATCTTGCCCCGGGAGACAGGATGTGTCTCAGACATCTTATCACGCTCACACTACTGTTTTTGATGATCTCAAGAGGGAATCCCCTAGCACTATCACATGTCTCTTCTTGCTCTGGGAATTGTCAGGAGCTCTTCCATCCTTCAACCCTCTAAGGTCAAATTTGTAACTCATAATTGCTGATGGTGTTACTATGCCTTATACCCCCTCCCTATAATGTTTCAAATTGGAAATATTAAGATACAGTACTCCATGAGGTCTAGTAGACTGGGGTGGACATAAGTGAGGTCAGATGGAGGTCACCAGGACCTGAGGTAGGTGACATGGAAAACTACTAGCAGACACACCTAAGATAGGATTAAGAGAAGCCCCTAGTAAACAGAGCCATTAAGGTGGAATGTGCTGATCCCCTCTTGGATTCCCTCAGCAATGAATCACACAGCACAAACAAACAAGTGACCTGCACACCCCATCCCCAGGAAATATCCCTTCACACCTTTCCTATCCTACAATATGGAGGTTGTCATAAACCTACCAATTCGAATAGCTCAGCCATTAACAGCAATTAGCAGAGATGCTGTTTTCTTTGTTTAATGGTAGGAAGCTCATCTAAGCTTTGTTCTAAACTCAAACTCTCCAGGACAAGAAATATGATATAAGTATTAGTGCCCAAACAATAGCAAGGTGTGATGCTGGAAGTTACCCAACCTCTTGCAGGCATCCATTTGAGCTATAATAATCCCCCCAATTAATAACTGATATTTGGTATCATGCGTGGGTTGCCACAGACCCCCACCTATTCAGGTAACAAAGGAGGTAGCTTGGAATCAATCACATCGCTCCAAACGTGCACATGGTTCTTATTTATTTATTTATGTATTTAATTTGAATTCTGCCTTTCTCCCAGAGTAGAAACTAAGGCAGTTCTGGAAAGTTCTGCTTCTGTGTGTCACATTCTTGCAAGTATCTGCCTCCTGTGTTTGGGGATTGTCCCCCTCCTTAGAGGTATCCCTATGTCTTGCTCTCCCAGGAGAGTCTGCTCTATTCTTTCAAAAAGTAAAAATAATAAATAAATAAAATCCATGATAAGTCAAAACAGAGATACACAGGCCTGAAGCTGCTGCACTTTCTCTTCCAAACAGGGCAACCAGGTTTGCACTTTCTGCAAGTATAGCCCTTCCCCCTGATCCCCTGGCAAGAAAACAAACATGGTACAGATATTGCAGGCTACTGCAACAACTCCATCACCATCCATATTTGTTGTCCTATATAGGCAGCAGCACAGCTCTCCAGGCTCCCCCTCATACTCCTCTGCAAATTGTCCACACAAAGCCCCCCTTTTACCTTCCTGTTTGCTGAACCCCAGAGACTGAAGCTGCATCTATACAGAGCTAGTGGCCACGAGTTCATTCCCAACCAAGTCAATGATTCAGCAAAAGCCCTACACCCTTAGACCATTGTCAGGAATTGGATACTGAACCCTGAGTTTTAAAATGGCCAAACAACTGCAGAAATCATGCTGAGTCATGATGACTGACTCCATGAACTGCCAGTCATGCTAATCATGCTACAGCTGCATGAGAAGGGTTGCATCAGAAGAGGGTTACTACAATACAAAGCGATGAAGGTAGAAATATGATGCAATGCAACCATGTGCTTGGCTAAGCCAATGCTGTACTGGTGTGTATAAAGGCAAGACAGAACAGAGATCATTGTCTTCCTATGATCCTGAGATGCCTGGCGTAGCACTTTGCTTGTACATATTGAAACTACTGAAGATTAAAAGCACCTCCTGTTTTCTGGATGCCAAACACTCTGTGTGTGAGTATTCTTGGGAAAGGGTTGCTACCAAGCCTGCTGAGACAGTTTTTGGCTTCACCTGGGGATTGATTGTCCCATCATCCCCTGGCAACCGTATGCTCAGGGAAAGTATACTGCCCCACACAAACTCTTTCACCAACATTCCAAACACTGCAGCCACACCATCAACCCTCACGTCTCAAAACACAAGCTCAATGTCTTCTGCCTCTTCAAAGACTGAGCTCCAGGTACTGAGGCAACACCTATATAGAGCTAGGTAGTGGGACAGAGGAAAGGGCCTCTATGGAAGATCGTAGAGCTCCAACAGGCTCATATAGCCTGAACCCGAGCTATATTTCATTGTACCAGGAATGTGTTTTATTGTTGGTGGACTAGAGTGGGGGCATAGTGAAACACGGGGCTTACATCTGCTTTATTTTAATTGGTCTGCTATGAAAATGCAACACACACACACACATGCATGCATGTAAGAATGACATATGTTCTTTCCTTCTAAGCTTATTCAGAATAACATCTTACACCCAGTGTTTTAAAATCAGGAGATGAATCATAAAAAGTCAGATGGGTAGTGGTTGATAATATGGGTTCATCACATACATCTGGAAGAGATTTGGCAGAGGAGCAGGGTAGATGTAACCACTTCCATGCAAAGGCCTTGCAGTTATTATTTTTTCAGGTCACTTTCTCAAATGCAAAATGAAAAGCTTTTCAGAATGCAGAGTTAAAAGTGCCAAGGAATGGCCTTTTGTTTTGTTTTATGAATGTGAGCCATTTCCATGAACTTGATCTGCACTTATCCTTGCAAAGTGTTGAAATGGGGGATTATTTAAAATTTAAATTCTAAAGGGAGCAGAGTGCCAGGGGTTTTTTCTCAGAGGCCATCATTATGGCAGGAGATATGCATTTCAAAACAAACCTTTTGATAAATGAAAAAGATGGCAATCCAAATAGAAGTCACATCAGAGCAGCAGAAGTGCCTGAAGTCAGAGTTCTGACTGTGAAATTCTAAAGGATTTTGGTATTCCAGCATCTTGCATTTGCTTAAAAATCTGGCCACCACTTTTGTTGTTACATTGCCTTAGGAGCCGATTGCCCTAGAACAGAAGAGACAAAAGTTGTTTGGTCCTGAAGACAAGCACTGGAAAGGCTTGCTGTTACATATTGAAATGTATTTCTTCTAGTGTTGAAATCTTGAAGGTTGTTCATTTTTCTTCCATCTAAAATGGAAGCTGGGATTTCCAGGTTCCCAGTAAAAATCCACAAAGCCACAAATGATTTGTGACATTGATCATGCATCATGATGCCCAGAAAGGTGTTTTCTTTACCCCCCTTAAAAATTTAAAATTGAAAGCAAGCATGGTGACTTATTTACTTACTAAAATATTTTAATTCCACCCTATACCAGAAGATCTCAAGCTAGCATGCATGTAAAATCAATTTAAGCAGTTTAAAACAATTTAAAATGTAAAACAATAAGAATAATTTAGAAGCATATTAAACAAGTTAACAAGTTAAAATAGATTTAAAAGGTTAAAACATTTTAAAACAATGTACATATATATTTTATTATGACTCAAATGCATTTCAGAGACCTTTTTGAAAGGCTAGTTCAAAGGTTTGCCAAAAGTGTGGGCTCATATAGCCTCCTACCCCATTCTCTGATGCTGGCAACACTGTGATTTTAGTGCTGGGAAACGGCTATGGCTCAATGGTGGAAAACATGTTTTGCTTACACAAGATCCCAAGTTAAATCCATGGCATCTCCAGATAGGGCTGGGAATTGCTCCTGTATGAAACACAGGAGAACTATTGCTAGCCAATGTAGGCACGTAATGGTATGACTTGGAATAAGACAGCTGCCTAAAGTAATGGTATGACTTGGTAATGGTATGCCATTCTAAAGTAATGGTATGACTTGAAATAAGACAGCTGCCTAAATTCCTGTGACATAGGATCTCTTTTTGATGTACCACACTCTTCCTCTTAGAGTCTGGGAAAATGTTAGTGATAAAGGTAACATATTGGTGTTTATTTGGGGAAAAAACCCCACCCAATGTGTTGATATAATTTATATATATTGATCACAGTTCAAGAAGGATATTGATGCCCAGAGAAGGGCTACCAAGATGATCAAAGGTCTGGAAACAAGCCTTATGAGGAATGACTTAGGGAGCTGGCTATAAGGAACGACTTAGGGAGCTGGCATGTAGAAGATAGAGCCAGCTTGTTTTCTGCTGCTCCAGAGATTAAAACACAAACCAATGGATTCAAATTACAAGAAAAGAGATCCCACCTAAACACTGACAGCTTTCAAGAGCTGTTCAAGGATGCAATAGATGGCCTCAGAGGGTGGCAGACTCTCTATCTTTGGAGGCCTTTAAACAGAGTTGGATGAGCATCCTTCATAGAATCATAGAATTGCAGAGTTGGAAGAGACCATGAGGGCCATCCAGTCCAATCCCCTGCCATGCAGGAAATCACAATCAAAGCATCCCCGACAGATGGCCGTCCAGCCTCTGTTTAAAGACCTCCAAGGAAGGAGACCCCACCACGCTCCAAGGGAGTGTGTTCCACTGCTGAACAGCTCTTACGGTCAGAAAGTTCCTCCTCATGTTGAGGTGGAATCTCTGTTCCTGGAGCTTGCATCCATTGCTCCGTGTTCCAATCTCTGGAGCAGCAGAAAACAAGCTTGCTCCATCCTCAATGTGATACCCCTTGAAATACTTAAACAGGGCTATCATATCGCCTCTTAACCATCTTTTTTCCAGGCTAAACATATCCAGCTCCCTAAGTCTCTCCTCATAAGTCATGGTTTCCAGACTTTTCACCATTTTAGTCACCCTCCTCTGGACACGCTCCAATTTGTCAATATCCTTTTTGAATTGTGGTGCCCAGAACTGGACACAGTATTCTAGGTGAGGTCTGACCAAGGCAGAATAGAGTGGTACTATTACTTCCCTTGATCTGGACACTATACTTCTATTGATGCAGCCCAAAATCGCATTGGCCTTTTTAGCTGCCGCATCACA
The DNA here is from genome assembly GCA_030847615.1 of Gambelia wislizenii. Taxonomy (NCBI): domain Eukaryota; kingdom Metazoa; phylum Chordata; class Lepidosauria; order Squamata; family Crotaphytidae; genus Gambelia; species Gambelia wislizenii. The sequence continues at coordinate 68,166,733 of JAUMIR010000002.1, forward strand.
CTGTTGACTCATGTTCAACTTGTGGTCTACTAGGACTCCTAGATCAATTACTTTAATTGTTGCTGACATGCTTAGTGACTAGGGCTGCCAGGTCAGGATCATCCCAGGCCCTAGTATTTCCAGCCCCAGTCTTGAGGGCTAGAGACAGCTTCTGGTGATACCACAGGGTCTGACTTACGGTGACCCAAAGGTGAACCCATCAAGGGGTTTTCTTGGCAAGATTAGTTCAGAGGAGGTTTGCCTTTGCCCTCCTCTGAGGCTAAGAGAGTGTGACTTGCTCAAGGTCACCCAGTGGGTTTCCGTGGCTGAACAGGGATTTGAAACCTGGTCTTGAGTTGTAGTACAACAGTCAGACAACTGCACCATACATTGGGAAGAGGAAAATCCAGTGTGGTGAATATTGCTGTCAAAACAGATCCAGTCATTTCAAGTGGTGTTCCCTCTGTTGTCAGCTATACAGTCCATAATGAGTCACTGCTTTTGTTCTGGCATATTTTCATTTAACAGACCAGTGACTATTAGCAAATGTATTCTAGTGTAAAGGTAACAAAAGGAGGAGAGGAAAGGAGGAAAAAAACCCAGTTCCAGATTAGAAACAGAACTTTTTTAAAAATTACAAACAGAATAGAAGTTAATCACAGTATTAGGACATTATCAGATGGTGCCAAAATGCCCCATTACTGCCCCGCCACCTCTTATCCTGTTTCTGCAACGGAATGGAGGTAAATGTTCGCACACTTACCTCCATTCTGCTCCAGGAATGGTCTCACTTCTTCCTTTGCCAGCCAGTTGTAAATGCAGCCATCATAAGGCTGCCTTTACTACTGGTAGGGTGAAATCCCACTCATTCTCGTGAGAGAACAAGTGGAATAAAATTCAAAATACCCCACCCAGCTGTCAAATCAAAAAATAAAAGGCAAAAATATTTTTTTTTTAAAAAAAAAGCAACCCAGGGAGGGGGGGAGAAGGGTGCCACTTACCTTGATGTCCAGATCGTGGCAGGAAGTGATTGCCATGGAGCTCCTCCCCTGTACCTGTCATATCGTAACAGGGACAGGGCTCCATTTCCCATGTCCCTGATTCCATGACAGGCAAGGAAGAAAACGGAAAAGGTGTTCTATTCACAATGTTTCATCGTGAATAGAATACCCTGTGAGCAGCACGGGGGCTGGACGGGAACATCACGGAGGGGCTCGATGTTATCTGAAAGGGTTTCTCGCCTGTTCCGTTCCTGCCCCGGGATATTTGCCCCATCTGATCATCTCCTTAGTCAGATACCATGCACATGATACATTAAAAAAAAAGTTTAATCTCTAATCCCACTGCTAGGGCTTGTCTACACTATTAAAAACCCTGAATCCTCCACACAATGCACATCCTTCCCCCCCCCCAAATCTGGGGTGGTCAGGCCACATGATGTGCAGCCCAGATTTGGGGCATTTGGGGGGTATTTTACCTTGATGTGGAATTTTTAGGATTTGGAGTTTTCTCCAGATTTTTGTCAGCTACTGCCACTGCCATTGCCACTGCAACCTTTTTAAAGCTCAGGAAGTAAGTTCCTGGCTGAAGGGAGAGGTTTTCTCCCTTACCCTGGCTTGGAAGCCCTGCCTCTACTTACTGTCTGCTCACCTGTCACTTGCTTCAAGCACTTCTTCTGTTGTTGCTTCAAGCACCTCTTCCTGTGACAGGCGAACAGGAGAGTGGGCAGAGGCAGTGCTTCTGAGCCAGGGGAAGGGAGTAAACCTCTCCCTTTGGCTGGGAACTTTAAAATTGTTATGCCTGCCAGGATCTGACCACTTGCAGCATCGGCGATGGTGAGCAGTGAGCGGCGGGAGTGGTGGAACAAACTCCACAAGGACAGTGAACACAAGTATTGATGTCCCTGCAGAGAATAAATTCTGCACAGGGCTTTGGGGTGAATGTGGGGGCATGAGAGGCAAGACTTTATTTGGATTTTTGCCCCCACATGTAGACAAGCTCCTAGCCTCTACCAAAATAGAGTCACTGAATCAGTAGAATTTACATAAGTGATATTTACCAAGTTCCCATGATTCAACGCATCAACTCTAGGTGGAAGGAGCAGTTTGAGCTATCTTTTCCATTTCAAAACAGAACCAATAGACCTTTGGGTATTTCCAAAGTTTATAAAGAGCATCACTGGCCGTTATGGAGTTGCTAAACATAAACAGGTTTGATTGCCAATCCCACTGCAAGTCTCATCCAGAGCAGAGGCACTGAAACTGGGGAACTTATAAAATGCTGACTTACTAGGTTACCATGATTCAGTGCATCCACTTTGTCTGGGAGTAGCAGTTAGACTGAAGCTAAGTCCTGCTACTAGTATGCATATTGTATAAAGTACTTATAACATCATATAGCAGAAGACATGAAATCAATAAAGAGTTCGCATTCATTTAAAAAAATTAGCGTTGTCATGTGCCTGTTGGCCCTGCTCCATGAGGTCCACATGGAACGTGTGGGTACCAAAGGGTCAGTGGGGGCACAACCCTTTCCCTTCTACTTGTGAAAACCTTACATGTGTATAATACATGGAAAGGGCCATAAATGGCCCTTGTCTTTGTTTCCTGAAAGAAAGTTCTTTCATCAGAGCCTGGTTATTGTTTCTTCTTCTGAAAATATATTGATTAATCAATGGGATTTGGGTTATATGAGCACCTGCACTTTTCAGACATAAGAAGTGGGTTAAGTGTATTAGCTACCATCTGTTGGGAGAGTTTCTAGTTTGATCACAAGAGTGAGGGACACTCATGCTTTTCACGCTTCGTATAACTTGCTTTGCTCCCACTCACTGTTGAGCATGTACCAGCAAAGAGATCATGGCAAAAGCTTCACAGAGGTTTTCCACTTGACAGAATTAGAAGCCAAGCTACTTAACTTCACTGAAGAGAAGGCAAATGTTAAAATACATGGAATTTTCTGTACATCAACATCCCATTTCATTGGCTTCATTAAAAAAAACAAATATCCGGGGAAAAGCTGGAACAAAGGAAATTATCAGATGCAGGAAAAAGCCTGCAGGGATGACATCACCATACCACATGGCTTTGCACATGCCATCATCCTCGCATGTTGCCTTGGTACAAACTCTGTGCTGCAGTGGAGAATAAGCCATTGCTTTTCATTGGCAGAAACTTTTTCTGCTTTGGCTTTAATGTCTTAGATCTCAGATTTGAGCTACTCTTGGAGCGATGGCTATTGTTGAAAAAGGCACTTTTGAATTGTGTACTGTTGTTCTTGTTACTTAATCTTATGTAGCTGCTTTAATTGAACATTTGGATTAAAAGAATTAAAATAAATACTAGTTTCTTGGAGTTATGCTTAGATCTCGGTGCCTTGTTGTGGCCCATGAAACATCTGCTTCTGATCTCTATGAAGGCAACTTACCATGCTGGGCTGAATCATGGTTATTATTTGGAAGGAACTGATTTCAACAGAGTTTAGGGCAAGTTTCAGATGACCTTTGGCCTAAAACACATGGCTGGTACATTTCCCGCTCCCCACCCTCCTTCTTTGGCCAAGAGTTTCTGGATTCAAGCATGCTCACAGCAAAATAGCTGCAATAGCTGACTCATCACTCCACCAGTCAACCTACTCTGAAGCTTTTTGTAAGAGCAAGCAAGAGCAAGGTGAATTCCAGATTGGACTTCTGGCAGAGTATTCAGAAAGCTTCTTTGTAACAAGAGTATTTGAAATTGAAGTTAACATGTGCTTAATATGCTGGGTGATTCCTGTTCCCCTTTTGGCTTTGGGTAGGGCTGTGATACTTTGTTTGCTTGCTTTCTCCCTTGTACATCCCAATGCATAATACAACTGGAGGCAAAGAATGTTTGGGCTTATGCTTGTGTATGTGTGTGTATGTTCCTTCAAGTTACCTGTCAACTTATGGTGACCCCATGAGTTTCATCGGGTTTTCTTAGTGAAAGAATATTCAGAGGTGGTTGGGATAGATCAATCATGGTGTCTAGTTGAATAAAGAACATCCAGTATTTAAGACCCACTCTCTGTAGACATTAGCAGACACAGCAAAAATCACAGGATTACGATGTCAGGATACCGCCCCACTATCACATATCGTCATTGTCTTTGTGTTATTACTCCATGCTCCAGCTGCAAAAAAGGCGTTCTTTCTCATTCACGGGAAAAGCTGTCAATAGATCATCAATAGCACTCTTTTCATGCTATTGACTACATGCAAAACCACATCCTGTTGTAATCACAAGATTACAGCATGAATGTGCGGTCCTTAGTGAGAAAACATCTGGGTGAGAACATGAAAATGAAGCATAGGATGTTTCGTTTGCATGTTTTAAGGTTTGTTCATTTGTTTCAATGCTTGTGTGTTCATTTGCTGTGCTTTCTGCAACCGGACTTGTTTATCTCAGATTGGCCTTTTTAGTCATCAGCGCGCTTGCAGAAAGCATGGGATGAGTCCTTCCTGAATCTTTGTTTGCGAAGAAAAGCCAGAGAGAGAGTTAGAGAGAGAATTTGTTAATTATGGGTTTTGGGGGTTTTTCAGCATGCTCACGTCTTCTTGCAAGATCCGCTGAAATCTTGCCCATGACAAATCGCGGAAGTAAACTCTCATTCTTGAAGTGCTAGTGATCTTCGTGTGATAATTCCATGGCATTTCTTTCACATGATTACAACTATGTGTGATAATAAGTGTCATAATGCCACAATGTTCCTGCTATCTTCAGTCATAGAATTATAGCGTTTTTGGATGCTAGTCTGATAATGTCCTGTGAGAGAACTTCTGTGGCTAAGAAGCACAAAAAGGTCAATACATGTATCAGGAATCGGGAGAGAGGGTATAAATTTGGAATGCTAGTGAGAGAAGAGTTAACAACTAGGAGGAAGCAGTTAAAGGCACTTAAAACTCTTGTAACCCAAATCTTAAGAAATGCAGATCCTGTTTAAGTTACCTAGCTGCTTTTTGTCTCAAGGGTAGTAAAAAAAAATGGCTTACTCTGCTACAAGTTCCTAACCTCTGTGAAAACTACAGTACTGTCCCTCCTTTCCCACATCCAGGATAACACAAGAAACCCTGGACTATGTGAGAGGAGTCCACATTGCATGTCCTGCCCACAGACCAGAGCACCCTGGTTTATTGGGGGTTGATACTAGCATAGGGAGAAGGTACAGTGTGAAGTCAACTAGTGTTTCTCAATTTAAGCTGGCTATATGAAAAGGAGAGTTACTGTGTGTTCTCCAGTGATGATAAGCCATTCATGCCATTAACATCTCTGAGAATTGTTTTTTAAAATACATAAATAGCAAGTGAGGGGATTTAATCAGGATTGGGATTTTGGTATGAGACCAAATTACACCCCCCCCCCCAGCATGCACTGTGATCCTAATCTAGATCAGGGCTCTTATTCCTTTTTGCATTAGAAGAATAACTCATGCATGCCAGTTGTCAGATTTTCTTTCAATATAAATAGCAGGTATGATATACATCTAAACTGGGTCTGTAATATGGAATTAGGGGTAAATGTTCCCAGTGCAGCTTGGCTCCCTGCTATTTAGTTTTTAATAGTCATTTGGGCTCCTTGTAAGGATGGGACCTTGTCTCTATGGATACAAAGGGCCAAAATACCCTGAAGGTACCAGAACCTGTCTGATCCTGGAAGCTAAGCAGGGTCAACCCTGGTTAATAAATGGATGTGAGACCACCAATGAATACCAGGCGCTATAGGCTAGATTTCAGAGGAAGCCACTGGCAAAACCATCTCTGAGTATTTCTTGCCTAAGAAAACCCTATGGAATTCATGGCATCACCATAAGTGGGCAGGTGACTTGAAGGCATACACATACACACTCTTTGGATACATCATTCCCTGTACTCTGAACACTCAGAGGTGAGTGTAGATCTTTATACATCTAAAACAGCCCCCTCACCACAAAAGAAAGAAGTATCAGCAGGAAACCCCATGAAGAGCTTACTCTGCTACAAGTAATCTTTGCTACAAGTACAGTAATCCTCTACTCTGCTACAAGTAATTCTCTTGAGGGGAAAGCACTGAGGCCTTGGAACCTCCTTGAGTAGCCCAATGGGAAATGAGCCTGCTCAGTGACCAAAGAATGCTAACAAGATCTGAGCTAGCAGTGACTGACCAAAAAAGGGACTGTGGTCAATAGCCTGATGAATGTTAATCCAACATGCCACCACCATAAAAAGGTGAATTCCATGTTGGGCATAAATAAAATTGCCAATATCATCTTGCCATGATATGACCACTTTTGAAATATTATATATGGTTCTGATCACTGCACCCACAGCATGATGTTGTAGAGATGGAAATGGTGCTGTGAAAGCCAAGCAAAATGATCAAGGGACTGAAGAAATTGCCGTACAGGGAAAGGTAACAACGTTTGGGGATGTTTAACTTAGAAAAATGAATGGAACAAGGAAAGACATGCCAGAGATGTACGAAATTCTACATGATGTGGAGAAAATAGACGGGGAGAAGCTTGGCTCCCCTCTGTCATAAGACTAGAGTCACCCACTGAAACTTAATGGTGGGAAATTCATGACAGATACAGAAAACAGTCTTCACAGTACAAGAAGTAGTGGTAACTGTCAACTGAATGGCTTTAAAGTGGGATTGAATGAAATCATGGATTATGGGACCATCCATGGCTACTAATCAGGATGGTTATATGTTACATCCAGTATCAAGGGCAATATTCCTTGGGAGGGGACAGTGGCACTTGTCATTTGCTGGTGGGCTTCTTGTAGGCAATTTTGGATCTGTTTCTTTTGTCTAATCCAGCATAACTCTTTGCATGTTCTTATGGCAGACTAATGGAGGGGGGATTAAGTTGCCAGTGAAATTAAGGACTTTATCAGATTTGGCAAATAAGGCATCATAACGACACCTCTCTCTCTCTCTGGCTTTTCTTCGCAAATGAAGATTCAGGAAGGACTCATCCCACGCTTTCTGCAAGCGCGCTGATGACTAAAAAGGCCAATCCGAGATAAACAAGTCCGGTTGCAAAAAGCACAGCAGAAGGTCTCCTTGGGTGATGTTTTTGGGTTGTGATTCTTTCTGCGTTGTTGTTTCTCTTCAAGACTTGTTCGTCGTGAGTTCTCAAATAAGGCTGCAGCATTGTGGATAGTGCGTCTCCATGCCTCCCGATGTGAGGCCAGGGCGGACCATTGTTGGTGATCAATTTGGCCAAGCCTGAGATGTTGTTTCAGGGAGTCTTTGTATCGCTTTTTTGGAGTGCCCCTCTTATGCTGACCTGTGGCGAGTTCGCCGTAGAGTAGTATTTTTTGGGAGGCGATGGTCCTCCATCCTAGAAACGTGCCCTGCCCAGCGCAGCTGTGTTCTCAATATCATGGCCTCAATGCTGGTGATCCCTGCTTGCTCAAGGACAGCAACATTCGTCACATAGTCAGTCCAGTGTATATTTAGGATTGTGCGTAGACAGCGCTGATGAAAGCGCTCGAGGAGTCGTAGGTGGTGGCGATAGGTGACCCATGTCCCTAATGAATGTGAAAAGGCGCATTTACCAGATGATGTCATCCTTTCACAATAATGCCTTGTCAAAAAGCCATTCTTTTTTATTGGTGGGCCAAGCCATCAATAGATCTTCTGTGGGACTTTCCCCTCAGTATTGCTGGCATTTGAAACCTCGCACCATTGTCCTCTCGGGATTTCAGCATCAATGCCAGAACACTTCTGGGTGAGAACGCGACAGCCAGGTAGGGGACTCTGTTTTTATGAATCTTCCTGGTTTATCTTGAACTTTTAAAGTGTGTTTTGTGCTTCTGTGAACGTTTTATGTCTTGATTTTGCTTTATTTTTAAAATTTACCATGCTCGCGTCTTCTTATGAGAATCGGCAAGATCACATGCGCGGAAGTGAATGGAGCTCCGTTCACGCTCCATCAATGCTGGGAGTGCCTTTTCATGCTGCTGGAGGTAGGAAAGGGTTATGTTGCTGGCAGAAGAATGCTTTAAAATATTGGTGGGAAAGAAACCTTAGTGGAGGGTGGTCTGATAAAGTCCCAAGTACTGGCTAGTTGACTGGAACACTGAATAGAAGCTGCAGGTCCATGCTGCAGGTCGCTGTTATTCTAAGTGCTAAATGAACAGTACATTTTCCCTCTGTAGCGATGCCTTTTAACAACACTTTCAAGACATTTGAATGTAAAGTTTCTTTACGTTGCTAAGTACTTGAAAGCAGCTCTTTGAAGAGAAAAGGATAGAGTCATATAGTTGTATTGTCTGCTAGTTTGATTGATAGACAAGTTGCAATTATTGTTGATTCAGTTGCCTGGGGGAGAAAAATCTCATCTATGTTGTTTCTTTTCAGCTGAAGTACTGCTGCCTTCTATAAAGTATACAAGGTTGCTCTCTGGTGGTAATTGCATAGGAGCATAAAACAGAGAAATCCTAAGGGCTTGAGCATATTGTACATTAATAAGAAAGTGAAAGAACAAAGACATAAACAAGAAATTGCCAGTAAATATAGTGGATTGCATTAATTATTTTGACTTAATTTCTTTAAAGGTCAGATATATTTGTTTGTTTTAATTTTTACCTTGTAAAGAATTTGCAATTTAAAAAAAATTGACATTAAAAGTAACATCAATTCTTGAGCAATTGAACAGTTGATGCCATAGGGTCAAGATTCATTTTTTTTCCTGGACTGGGACCAGATTTTTCTACAATTGCTTATAGAAATGGGGTCTCAAGTTTGTATGTAGAGTAGAAAGGCCTAAGAGCAACCAGAAAAAAGAGTGAGGGAGAGAGAGAGAGAGGGAGAGAGAAAATTTACATTTCTTGAACACCTTTTGCTGAAGGCATCTAAAAATTCAAGTACTGTAGATTTCTAAGATGCTTTTGCTTGGGTTTTATTTAAACCAGGCATGGGATTTATGAGGCTTACCAGATGCTGATGGGCTGCAACTCCCAGTAGCCCTGACCAGCATAGACAATGTAAGCAAGGGGATCTTGTAGATCCATCTGAGGAAGCAGACCAAGTCTACGAAACCTTATGCTACAACTTCTTTCTCTCAGTTAGGACTTTTTCAGACATACTTTAAATCCGGAAGGAGCCGTCGGGAGAGGAACGCAGCTGCTATCCCTCTTGCGTTACCCTCCATGTTCCTGCTGTGTCGCATGGAAGGGAAAGACACCACTTTTTACTCACGGAAGTTTTTCATGAATAAAAAGTGGCACCTTTTCCTTCCATGTGACACAGAAGGAACAGGGAGGGTAATGTGAGAGGGACAGCGGCGTCAGAAACTGCCCCCTGCTGCAGAGCAGCTGTGTTCCTCTCCTGACGGCTCCTTCCAGATTTAAGGTACGTCTGAAAAAGTCCTTAGTCTCAAAGGTGCTACAAGATCCCCTTGCTTACAGACTATCATGTTTTTGAATTTTACTGGCATAGACAATGGTGGACGATGCTGGGATTTGCAGGCCAAAATCTTGGGGGAGAGTGGCACATAATTCCCACCCTGTCGTGTGCAGTCATCTTTAAACTCAGTAAGCAGCAGCCTCAGAGTTAAACAGTAAGTTTTATTGCTAGACAGAAGATCTAAAGAGTTTACTCCACAAAGTTGTTGCTTCAAATGTAGGAAAGGAAAGCAGCAAAATAAAAAGTATTTACAATCAGTCAAATATGTTGAGCAGTTCATTCACTGGTTATCCCAATCTCCCCAAATCAGCATACCCATCCCAACTATTTGTTTCTTCTACTTCAAAGGAATGCAAACATCAACTGGTGGTCTACACAAAAGCTTGCAAGAATACCAGCCTACAGAATTAAAGGCAATAAATGACGGGAAATGGTCATTTTTACAGACCATCCTGACACACCCTTTCTTAAGTCAGTTACTTGCTTTAAAAATGAAATCAGGCTGTGTGGATGCAGTCCTGCTTCCTCCTCCATGCTACAATGCCCCTTTGTACTTCATTAAACTATTTAGTGGGGCTGATTCTGAGAGAAACGTACTTAGGATTGCAGTTTTCTCACATTCACCCCTTATTGCTTTTGCCTTTCTCAGGCCTCCTTTCTTCTGTTCGAAGTTACTTTGAAAATTTTGACCTGTAAGCTCTCTGGCACAGAGCCTTGATTTGCTTTTTGCTTTGGTGGTACAGAAACAATGGCTTTCTAACTGTTTTGAGGACCACTGTGATTCTTTGGAAGAAGAATCAATAGATTAGAAGATCAGCAGCAGTGTTCAACCTTCCTCAAAAGATGGATCATCCATTTTCTTCTCCAATTAGAGGTCACATGGGAATGTCTGGTGTCTTACCGTAGAGTTTCAATCCAGGGAAATCTAACAGGACAGCATCCCATATTAACCGAATGTGTGTCCTCTAGTTGGCTCTACTGTTAGGCAGAATGAAACAGTGAACTGCAGAAAACAAGAAGTTCCCATTTGCTATTTTTGCTGGCAGATGAAATGAGTGTGGCTCTTCCATAGCCCCCAAGACAAACCATAATCCAACAGTCTCAATTCTAGCCTCACCTTCAGTCATGTTACAGGTCCTTATCACATTACATTGTTACTAGCTGGACCCGGCATACCATACGCCATTAAAAAACTCTGCCCCCTGCCACCCCCTCCACTTGTTCTGCTCCCTGCCACCCTCTCCGCTTGTTATGCCCCCATGCCACCCCTGTCCACTTGTTCTACCATCCTGCCACCCCCTCCGCTAGTTCTTCCCCCTGCCACCCCACTTCGCTTGTTGTGCCCCCCTGCCACCCTCGTCCGCTTGTTCTACCCTCCTGCCACTCCCTCTGCTTGTTCTGCCCCCATGCCACCCCCTCTGCTTGTTCTGCCCCCCTGCCCCCCTCCGCTTGTTCTTCCCCCTGCCACCCCCTCCACTTGTTATGCCCCCTGCCATCCTCTTCACTCTTTCTACCCCCTCCACTCATTCTGTCCCTTGGCCCTGAACTCCAGCACACACCAAATCCACCCCCATGGTACTCCCTCTCTCTCTCCAGCAGCCATGTTTGGAATCTACATAGTCCCACCCCCAGTGTGCTGATTGGCTACCCAATAGACCTGTGATTGCTTGATCAGGTCTCTAAGCAGCCAATCAGCACACTGGAAACAGCAACATACCCAAGAGAATTATATTATATATAATATATAGATAGCACTGCCATCCCGGTTTAAGTGCCAGGGCCACATCTTACAGAATCCTGGGATTTACAGTTTAGGGCAGGGCATTTAGAATTCTCAGCCAGAGAATTCTTGGGCCTCACTAAACTACAGACCCCAGAATTCCACAGGATGTTGCCATGGAAGTTAAAGTGGAATATAGCGCTATAACAATGTACAGTAGTGTGATACAAGCAATGTAGCATGATACAAATAGCTTACTTTCTCGGTTATATATCAAGCTGTTGGGAAAAGCTGCAGATTTTCTTTAGAAGAAATAGAAACATTAGGGATATTTTAGTGAGTAGCCATTTCAAGGAACAGAAACACACATCAAACAACACTGATGGGTGTAACTAGACTCACAGTATTGATGGCACACTTCCAAGATGACTGAGTTTACAGAGCATATTAACCAACAGAGGTACTCTTTATACCGTTTCATGGTTAGCAGTAGCATTTTTGTTATCCATGCCATTAGTGCAAGTGCATAAAGATTTGTGTGGGAGAACCAACCAGACCACTTAAGAAATGTAGGGGAACAATTTTGCAATGTAACAAAAGACAAAACTGCTGCTCCAAAATCTGAGGTTTGTTGCAGGATGATGTTGTTCCAAGTTGGAACAACTCTTAGATTTTGGAGTGTAGAAATGGTGAATACTACTGATGAGCAAATTCTTACAAGAAAAGAGGTAGAGTGGGTTTTAAAATTAAAATCTTTGGTCCCTGGAGGCTTGACCTCCTCCCAGTCTGACAAATTTCCTTTGAGATTTCCAACAGTCCCCTGTCCTTCAGTTCAGCTACATCAAAGTGTTCTTGAATGTTATCTAACCCCTCCTTTCTAACCCCCAAAACCCAGCCCTCCAGAAATGTCTGAAGTTGAATTTCAAATAGGTATGTACAGGTCATAGGTAGTGTAAAAATGTAATAATGATTTCGTACATCAATGGCTCTTAACCTTTGCTTTACCAGGGACCCCCTTTAAATATCTTTTGTTGCCACAGACCCCCAAGACTTGACTCAAGATTTAAAACAAGAAGATTTAAAACAACAACAACAACACAGTTACACCATCCATTAAACCTTCCCTCAGATGCACTGGAGGGTGACGAAAAACTTTTCTTCTCCTTGTTCCTGCAAGTTTGTGGCTGGATTGGATTGAATGGCAATACGCAGGCCAAGCCAGCCAGCCTTTGCCTGGCTTGGCTCCTGTCACATGGCTGCACCACTGCAGGGAGAAGGTGAGCCAAGTCACCTTCAAGCCTTTGAGGCCTGTGAGGACATCGTGGACCCCTGGGATTCCCGCACCACAGGTTAAGAATCACTGTCACACATTGTAAAATAATGTGTTGTTTATTATGTATTTATGTGGTGTCTCTTTTTATGATTTTATATAGCTCCTGAAGAAGGCCTTCGAGAACATACACAGGCTGAAATACAAGGGGCTTTTTAACAATAGATCATTCATCTATTGAATACTTTGAACTGTGCCTCCAGGTTCTCCTGTGGTGTGTGTATATCAGCCATCATCAGCACTGCCTCCACCAAAACTCTTGCATTCTTTTTGCATCTTTCTTCAGACCTTAGAAGATATTTCCTTCCCCCCTTGTTTTAGACCACAGCTCCCAGAATGCCCCACCTAGCTTGACCATTAGGTTGCACTGATGAAGAGAGTCCTAGGCCCCCTAGGAGGAGAAAATGGAGGACTCCAAGTAGGGCCCAAATTCTTTTTTAATATAAAGAACTCTTTTAAGGCAGTCAATGTTTTGCTTTGCGCCAATTTTCTCTCTGAGGAGATGATAATTTACAACACTCTAAGTGCATTTACAAGTGCTTAAGGAAATTAGTGGGGATTCCAAGTGCCCTTTGAGAATATTGATTAGCAATCAAATGAACAACACTTTTATTGATTCTACAATTGAAGGCAATTTTTCTTTTTACATCTTATAAATTGCAAATTGTTAATTCAGTCCACAGTAAGGAAGAAGCTCTCCAAAGTGAAGGCCTAGCAAGCTCAGGGTGGAAATTATAAGAATATAATTTCCAGAGGGGTAGAAAGGGTTTTATCCATGGAGCTGTAAGGTTTGGTTCTTCTGCTGCTATCACTTCTTGGTGTTCTGACACTTCAGGAGCTTTTAACTTTATTTTAGGGTGCTGTCATTTTTTTTAATGTGTGAGGTTTTTCCCCAAGGTGCTTCTCCAGTCCTGTTTCTTAAAGGAAGAACAATGAGCAGTTTAGTACTCCTACCTATATCATCATTTATATGTGCAGAACAGAGGTGAGCAACCTCTTCTCCTCCTTCTCCTCTTCCTCCTCTTTCTCCTCCCCTCCTTTTCCTCCCCCTCCTCTTCCTCCTCTCCCTCCTTTTTCTCCTCCTCCTTCTTTTCCTATTCCTCCCCTCCCCCTCCTTTTCCTCCTCCTCCTCCTCCTCTTCCTCCTTTTTTAAAATGGGGATTATTAATATTACCCCTGTGCTACAGGGGCGGGGGGGGGAGACCATTGGCTTTAATCCCCTTAGAAAGCACACTTAGCAGAGTTTCTGTTTTAAAGATACATGCACAGGAAAAATGTACTGATTCCAAACACATAGGTTTTAAATAGTCATTCACCCAGTTTGCCCCGCCCCGCCACTTTCCACACTCTAGCTTAAAGAATCAAAGTAGCCAAATACTTTACTCACAACTACATATCCATCTCAGGTTACAGCAGTAATAACTTGAAAGCAGACTAGAATAACAAAATATATTGAAAGCTACATTTATAAACACAAAATATGCAGGAGCTATGTATGTCCTGAAGCTCCTGCCCCTTAGGACATCTTCATGACTTCTTTTCTCCCTCCTGGTGTCTCGCAGAACAAAGAGATACCTAGGTTATCTCATCCTTTCTGTTTCCATTCAGCATTTAACCCTTTCAGCAGTTAAGCAAGTCAGCATATTGGATTGTAACTATACTGTATATCCCAACACCCCCTCTCAATCCAATATGCATCCCATCATCCCCATCTTGACACATATCTCTGGAACACAACCATTGCCAAAGGTTTTGTCATAATATCAGCTGTCATCTCATCTGCTGGACTTCATCTTTATCATGCCATCAGTCACCAGCTTACGAACGATGCAATACTCAGTCTAAATATGCTTATTCCTTGGCCTCACTCTCTTGCCACTCTCAGACAACTTAATGCAACTCTGGTTGTCCTCAAACACTGGGTAGGCTTCTGCCCTGGAGTACAAAAATCAACAAACAATTTATCAAGCAATTGCAACGTATTACAGGCCTATGCTGCAGAAATGTACTCTGCTTCAGTACTGGATTGTGCCACAACATTCTGTTTACAGCTGGACCAACAAATAGGTCCATTTCCATATAGGAACAGGTAACAGCTGGTTGAAACTGAATCACTTCTGGATCCAGCACAATCTGAATCTGAAAAACAAACAAGATTTGGGTCTCTGTTAGCTGGAAACTTCAACTGGAAATCTATAGTCCTTTTTAAATATCTGAGAATGTGTTTCACCACACTCCACAATCCTTTTTACTTGGTGCATCAACTTTCTTGCTGAGAACTCCAACAGCATAGGCTATATCAGGTCTGGTGTTTGTGGCTAAACACTGCAGCTTTCCAATAGCTGTTTTGTACATCTTATTGTTTGGCAAAGGTTCACTGTACTCATTATTTTTATTAAAATCTGTTACCATAGGTGTGGCTACACAATGTGCATCTTTCATCCCTAAAGTCTCTTACAATTCAACAATCTTTTGCTTTTCACTTAGCAGGAAAGAACCACCTTCTTCTCTTTGAATCTGTATGTCCAGGCAATGTGTTGCATTTCCCAGTTCTTTCAGTTCAGCATCTTTGTTCAGGTTTCTCACAATTTCATTGTAGTCATCATCTCTCTGGGTAGCTACAATCAAATCATCATCATTAGTCAGAACATAGGTAAACAGTTAATCTTTGCATCTGGTGTATACATGTATGTCTGCTTCTCCATGTTTCAAGCCTAAATCCTTCAACAGTGTGTGCAACTTCTCATTTTTCACATTAACATGTTTGACACTGATTTGCTTAGAAGCGGCTAAGCTTAGAAACAGTCTCATGATAGTAGATTTGACATCTTGAGCTGCTTCATGTGTAGGCTTCTGTTCATCATCTCCCTCTTCTGTTGATTAATTGGATAATGCTGACCTTGCAAGGTAGCCCAGTCTGAGTGGAGGCACTCCTCTGTTCAGTTTCAGCTGGTATCTGAAAGGAGGCTGTTGTGGATCCTGGTGATTCTTTTCATCACTTCCATCATCACCATGCAGTCCATTCAGGTCATCTCCATTCTCTGTGTTCATGTCAGCTTCTGCAATGTCAAACAGATTCATAGGCATTAACATGGGAGATTCACATTCTGTTTCTGAAATTACAGACATATCATCTCTGTCTTCATTCACAATGTCAAAATCAACATTATCCTCTTCTGGAAAATCAATCACAGTTCCTCTTGTGCAATGTACTCACCAGCTCCATCAGAACAAAGAACTTTGGAGTTTCTTCCAAATATATTTCTCACCATGGCAACATATTTGCGTACTGCATCATACGTCTCACTCTTCTCCTTCAGTAGATAGTTGATGCAGTACCTTGAGAAATCATCCAGAAATATTAAAGCATATCTATTTCCTCCAAGAGATGGGATTCTAAAGGGTCCGCACATGTCAGTGTGAATCAGATCCAGAACTCTGCTAGATCTCTTTTCATTTCTCACATGAAATGAAGGTCTGGTTGCCTTCTGTTCAACACAAATTATGTACCTACTTGCATTCTCGTTGCTTTGTGGCTTTACCTTGATACCAGTTGTCAAACCCTGGTTCTGAACCGAGGTATGGCCTTTTTGTCACGATGGCCAAAGTGCCTGCGCCACAGGTCAAGGCTCTCTTCATCCACTCTTGCTTGTTTATCTGAAAGATTCAACTCATAAAGACCATGGTTATTCTTATGTGCTTGCACATAAGTCATGTTTTCATCGTATATTTTGCAACACATGCCTTTCTCAAATAACACTGAATATCCTTTAGCACTTTTTCTATTCCTCCTCCTCTTCCTCCACCCCCTCCTTTTCCTCCTCCTCTTCCTCCTCCTCTTCCTCCTTCTCCTCTTCCCCCTTCTCTTCCTCCTCCTCCTCTTCTTCCTTGTTATAATATTTATTTATATTCCACCTTTTCCTCAGTCTGGGGCTCCAGGTGGCTTGCAACACTTAAACATAGCTAAAAATTTACCTCATACAAAAGTAACAAATGTAATTAAACTAACACTAAAATTAAAACCAATTAAAAAGTAGCTATTAAAAAGAAATCAATAAATAGAACCACGCAGCACATTATGCAAGCTATGTTCTGTTTCAGCAATCAGTCCTCAAAAAGTGCCTGAAACAAAATATCTTTACCTGTCTATGGAAATACAGCCGGTCTAACCTCTTGAAGCAGTTGTGACTGGACTGTGGCTCCCTTCAGCCCGAGTCAGCATAACCAGTGGGGTAAGGAATTATGGGAGATTCCATCCAACAACCTGGGGAGGTCCACAGATGACTCTCTTCTTGCTATGGAGTCCTTACTTATCATACTGAGTATGTATCAGCTTCAGAGTTGTTGTAGCTCAAGAAAAGTTCTAAAGCTGAAAGGATGAAATATGACTGGGGAACACCATGTGTATGTATGTGTGCCTTCAAGCTACCTGCTGACTTATGGCAACCCCATGAATTTCATAGGATTTTCTTAGGCAAGGAATTCTCTGGGGTAGTTTACCAATGCCTTCCTCTGAAGTATAGCATACAGTACCTGGTATTCATTGGCAGTCTCCCATCCAAGTACTGACCAAGCTAGGGTTGCCAGATAGAAAACTGGAGAGGGCTTGTACCTTTAATGGTTGCATAGAAGAGGGAATTTTGGCAGGTGCTGCTTGTCACAAACAGATAATAAGCAACATTTGCTGAAATTTCCTCTTCTATACAACTGTTAGGACTTTATCAGACATGGCAAATATGGTGTCATAAAGATGCCTAATGAATGCGAAAGGGTGCGCATACCAGACAACTTTGTTCTTTTGCGATAATGTCTTGAGAACAAGGCGTTCTTTTTTATTGATGGGCCAAGCCATCAATAGATCTCCCATGGTGCTTTTTTGCCTGTATTGCCAGCGTTTGAAAATGTGCACCATTGTCCTTTCATGATTACATTGTCAATGGGCGGTCCCACCTGAACACTTCTGGGTGAGAACATGAAAGCCAGGTAGGGGACACTCTTTTTATGAACCTCCCTGGTTTACTTTTAAGTTTTAAGGTGTGTTTCTGTGCTTATGTCTTTATTTTGGTGTATTTTTTATTTTTACTCTGCTCACATCTTCTCGCGAGAATCACTGAGATCATGAACATGGAAGTAAACAGAGCTCCATTCGTGCTCCCTTTATGCTGGGGTTATTTTAGTGCTGCTGAAGGTAGGTCTGATAAAAAGGGTTCTTTTGCTAGCAGAAAAACACTGCAAAATATGGCGGGAAAGAAATGTTTATGTAGGTTCAGCTGATAAAGTCCTTAAAGGTACAGGAGCCCTTACTGGTTTTCACTCTGGCAACCTTAGACCTTGGGGTACTAAGGCCTGCAATGGGGAGCAGCATAGTTTTTTTAAATTTAAAGTAGGTATATTTGGTCTTGGAAGCTAAGCAGGGTCAGCCCTTGTTAGTACTTGGATGGGTGACTGCCAAATAATACCAGGTAATGTAGGCTATATTTCAGAGGAAGGAACTGGAAAAGCCACCCCTGAGTAGTCCTTGCCTAAGAAAACCCTATGAAACTTATGGGGTCACCATAAGTCGACAGGGAAACACACACACATATTTCTGTGAAAGCACTTATACAGTGGTTTGTGAGCAGGTGGTGGAGTGGATAGATAAATCCTCCTGTCAGAACCTTGTCTCAGAAAAACAGTCTCAAGATTCTACAATGCCAAGGCTTAGTAAAAGATCCCCAACAATTCATCTTTCTGTCAAGCTGTGATCCATTTGCATTTAGTGCTGTGGCTGGCCATCATAAACACTTCAGCAGCTCTGCGGGTTGTGGGTTTCCTGCTGGTTGGTTTGTTTTCTTTGGGTGTTGCTGCCAATTTAGCCAGAAGAGAGAGGTCATTTCTATGACTGCCAAGAAAACAGCTCCTGGGTTTTGTCTGCACACAAACGACATCAGTTTTATTCCATATCTGGATTCTTCTCTTTCTGTCTCCCTCCTTACCCTGTTCCCCTTCACAGAGAGTATACTTCATATCTATCATATTCTTAATGTTATATATTTAGATGTATTAATGTTTTATTTATATCTTTCATATCCAAAAGAATTCTAATATTGCTGACACTACATTCTTTTAAAAATTAATTTCCTTACTCCCCCCCCATATTGTTTGTTTTTGTTTTTGTTTTCTAAAAGAAATAAATGTTTAAATATGAATGCCTCCACCCCCATGCCAAATCAATGGAAAAACAGAAAGGTGTCTGTTGACATTTTGGCATTAGGGAGTAAAATGTCCCCCTGTTGCACACTGAGACCAAAAGAAACCAGCATCAGGGCTCTGAATCTCTTAGGCCTGGTTGAAGGTCTCCTTTGGATTTAGAGCAGTTGTAGTTGGCACATGTCAAATGCATTACTATGTATACATCGTTGTTACTGCAGTGTTTTGTTCAGCAATGTAAATCAGAGCTTGGAAAAGTTCTTTTGTGGACTACAACTCCCAGATTGCTTCCCCTCTGCCAGTTCCCTGCTTTTAATTTAGTATATGTACTTTCTGCTATTCTCCTTCAGGCAGAAAATGTCTTGGCCCAGTCCTACACACACTCATTCTCTCTCTATCCTTTCTTTCATACATAGCTTCAAAATAACTTTTTGGATCAAAACTCCCAGGATCCCACAGTCAGTGTGGCCACTGGATTCTGGGAGTTGTAGTTTTTGTTTTGTTTTGTTCATAGAATTATAGAGTAATAGAGTTAGAAGAGATCACAAGGGCCATCTAGCCCAACCCCCTGCCATGCAGGAATAAACAATCAAAGCATTCCTGACAGATGGCCATCCAGCCTCTGCGAAGACGAAGACGTTCACGGCCAGCATCCATAGATTTTCCTTGGTTTTTTTCCGGGCTGTGAGGACGTGTTCTAGAATAGTTTCTTTCTGATGTTTCTCTTGCATCTGTGGCTGGCATTCTCAGAGAATGGTTGTGCAGGTATATGTGTGGAATTTATATGCTGTGGACCCCTGTTGGGGAGTATATGTAAATTTGTGTAATTGAATGGTTAGTTTCTGGGTATAGAAATGCAAGATTCATTAGTGTCTGTTTGGCTAATGGTTGGTTGATGGGCATTATCTGCTGGAACTCCCCCTGTCCCTGGGTGGAATTCCTTTGTAAGTGTTGAGTTTTGATTCTATTGTTCTTCAAAACAGGGAGCCAGATTTTGTTTACTTTTAAGGTTTCTTCTTTCCTGTTGAAGTTGTCCAAGTGTTTGTGGATTTCAGTAGCTTCTCTGTGCATTCTGACATGAATGGGGAAACTGATCAGGAAACACAACCTCCAAACAATCTACAGACCAACCAAGAAAATCCAAGAAAGGCTACACTCAGCGAAGGACAAAAGAGACCCTCTCACAGCTGCAGGAGTTTACCGCACACCATGCAGCTGTGGACAAGTTTATATAGGGACTACTAAATGCATACAAACACAAATCAAGGAACATGAGAGACACTGCAGACTGTGCCAGCCAGAAAAATCAGCAGTAGCAGAACATGTTATAAACCAACCTGGACACAAAATGCTATTTAAAAACACAGAAATTCTGGACCAGGCTAACATGTCAGAATGCACAGAGAAGCTATTGAAATCCACAAACACCTGGATAACTTCAACAGGAAAGAAGAAACCTTAAAAATAAACAAAATCTGGCTCCTAGTTTTGAAGAACAATAAAATCAAAACTTAACACTTACAAAGGAATTCCACCCAGGGACAGGGAGATTCCCAGCAGATAATGGCCCATCAACCAACCATCAGCCAAACAGACACTAATGAGCCTTGCATTTCTATACCCAGAAACTAACCATTCAATTACACAAATTTACATATACTCCCCAACAGGGGTTCATAGCATATAAACTCCACATACGCTCCTACCCAACCATTCTCTGAAGATGTCAGCCACAGATGAAAGTGAAACGTCAGAAAAAAACTCTTCCAGAACACGGCCTCACAGCCCGGAAACAAAACAAGGAAAATCCATCCAGACTGTTTAAAAACTTCCAAAGAAGAAGACTCCACAACACTCTGAGGTAACCTATTCCATTCCAAACAGTTCTTGTTGGCAGGAAGTTCTTCCTAATGTTTAGGTGGAACCTCTTTTCCTGTAGTTTGAATCCACTGCTCCATGTCCTAGTCTCTAGTGCAACAGAAAACAAGTTTGCACCATCCTCAGTATGACATCCCTTCAAATATTTAAACATGGCTATCATGTCACCTCTTAACCTTCTCTTCACCAGGCTAAACATACCCAGATCCCTAAGCCACTCCTTACAGGACATAGTTTCCATTTCACCATTTTGAACACCCTTCTCTGAACATGTTTCAGCTTGCCAATATCCATCTTGAATTGTGGCGCCCAGAACTGGGCACAGTATTCCAGGTGAGGTCTGACCAAAGCAGAATAGAGTATTACTTCCCTTGACTTAGAAACTATACTCCTATTGATGCAGCCTAGAATTGCATTGGCTTTTTTAACTGCTGCATCACACTGTTGGCTAAAGTTCAGTTTGTGGTCTAATTAGGAGATTATCAGATGACCCATTTTAAAACATTCTTTTGATGGCATAAAATAAATCATTTCTATGCCGGCAAAAGATTGCTCCCCCCGCACTTACCTTCCTCTCCCAGGAAAGCCCCCCCCCATCAATAAAGAGGAAGTGAACGGAGCCCTGTTGACTTCCTCACTCGAAATCCTGTGAGAAACTATTCCAGAACATGGCCTCACAGCCCCGAAAAAACTCAAGGAAAATCTATGGATGCCGGCCGTGAAAGCCTTCGACTTCACAATACTGTGAGACTTTGTCGTGTGGGAAATTTAAAAATAAGAACAAAATAAAGACATTTAAAGTTGCACAAAGCACCTAAACACACTTTAAAAGTCCCAAGTAATCCGGGGAGGGTACAAAAAAGAGGGTAGCTTACCTGGATGTCCTGATCTCACCTGGAAATGTTCTGGCAGAACCGCACACTGATGCTGGAATCTCGCCAGCAAAATGGGGCACTTTGTTGCACACCGGCAAATCAGGGGCAGGAGATCAATTGCTGGCTTCTCCCTGTCAATAAAAAAGAACAGCCTCAAAACGGCAGTAGAACTTTTGGGAGATGATGGGGGACATCGTTGTTTGATAATTAAGACCTTTTACGATCTAATGGCATTGTTATAATGCCATTGTTGATGCATCTGATAATCTCCTAGGACTCCCAGATCCCTTTCACGTGTCCTGTTGTCAAGCCATCCTATGTCTATGCATTTCAATTTTTCAGTCTAAATTTGATAAGCATGCCCTCTATTCTATTATCCAATTCGTTTACAAAGATGTTGAACAGCACTGGGGCCAGGACAGAACCCTGTGGCATCCCTCTAATCACTTCTCTCCAGGAAGAAGATGTGTTACATATAGGTAACATATGCAGTGAGAATCCAATAAGGGTTTCCCAATGTATGTACAGTCAGAACCCGATATCCACTGAACCAATATCCATAGTTTCAATTATCTTCAGGACACAAAACACATACCATAGAGTTATGTTGGAAAATGCCTAGAGAGGTGTCCTCTCTAGGCATCTTCTAGGTCCTCCAAGCCAACTTTATGGTATGTTTTTACCAGAATTCCTTTATTTTTCTAGGGTTCTCCGGTATCTGTGGTTTCCAGTATCTGCAGTAAGTCTGGGAACTGAACCCCCGTGGATATGGGGGTCCAACTGTATTTGGGAGTTTATAATATATGTTTGCACAATAATTTAAATAGTATATTGTATTACCTTGTTACTGCCCTAAATCTAACACCACATTAGTACCTGACTGCTGGCACAAGATAATTCTCTCCCCTCCCCTCTTCAGCCCTTCATGCAGCCCCAAAGCCAGTTCCAAAAGGTGTCCCAGCCATCTGAAGAAGGATTTGGGGGTTCATGTAAGAATAAGTGTATAACTCACTCTTCACTTATCATTAGCCAGGTTAAGTCAAAATGAGGCAGTAGACCTTCCACCCGTTCACTTTTTCCTTCCATACAAATAAAACCACCGCAACAAATATTTTCTAATAATCAGTTGTTTTCTTTGATGACCAACCCTGAAATAATGAGGCCAGACACAGAAGATGTGTTAAAAGGGCCATTTCATTGCCCTAAAACCTATTTAATCAAATTTTGGCCTGGGGATGAACCAAATGCGGGAGAGCAACCTGATGTGGGCCGAGCTGAGGACCAGGTGTCACCTTGTGACCAGCCCCCACCAGCCTTCCCTTGGGCGAAACACCACATCCTGAGCACAATCCAACAATCATCGGTTGCCACATGGACAGTCATTTACTGGAAGGCAAACCTCGGTGGATCCCCAAGTCCCAGGACTTTACAAGCGAGAGTAAATCCCCAGGTCAGCCCCAAGGGCAGACTCCTTCTCCAACCTCCCAGGTCCCATGACCTGAAGAGGGAGCTCTAGAACCATGCTCTTCACCAAAAGGGTGCCAAGGTGAACACTGATCTCTTAATTTCTCTCCCCCCCCCCACTCCCTGCCACAGTTAAGGGACAAGCGTCTGCTTTGCTTAGCAAATTTCTCAGCCCAGTTCCGTATGGCAGCCACTACCAGAAAAAACTCCAAAAATGTAAGGTCCTTTAAGAGACCAGCCTCCTGCCATTCCTGAGGCCAAATGGCCATGAAAATATATGCCAAAGCCTATGGAACCAGCAGCATCCAAAGATACTTCAAAGCATCTCGGATGTGCCTTTCTTCACTCCAAAAAAACAAAAAACAAAAACAAAAACAAAAAAAACCACCATTAAAAGCAGCCAAGAATTCCTGCCAAATCATTAAATCAGACTGAATCCCATGGGTGATCCTAATGCTATGATGGGGGCAACGAACACCTGTAGTAGCCTCACAAAGGCACCTCAAAAAGAACCTGCCAGGTGCCACCACCCTACATGCAAAACTTAAATGGCCAATCAGTTCTTGAAACTCATGCAATGTGGCCTTTTCCCTGCCTGGAAAAACAGTGAACCTATCCCTTAAAGCATTCAACTTCTCATCTGGAAGCCTATAGTATTGGGCAACAGTATCTATCTCGATACCTAGAAAAACTAAGCAAGTCTTGGGACCCTCAGTCTTCTTGTGTGCCAAAGGCACACCAAGTTCATCAGTCATGGAAGCAAATTCACCCATAAGGGCTTTACAATGACCAGTGCCTACATGACCAACAGGCAAGAAATCATCTAAACAGTGGACCACTCCTGTTAGCCCTGACCTCCATACAAATAAAATCACCACAACAAATATTTTCTATCAATCAGTTGTTTTCTTTATCTGTATTCACTTAAATTATATTTTAAAAATTATGACATTTTCAACAGTCAAGTGGTTTTATTTAACAATACAATATAATTTGTATTTCATTGTAAATATTGTAAAATTCTAAGAACAAATTCTTGGGACAAATCTCACAGTTCTTTCCATAGTGTCTATGGTCTTCTTGAATGATTTCTGTAATGTTTAAAAATGGGCTTTTGGATCAGCTCTCTTCTCCTAAGGAGCAGCCTTTAGGTTCCTGCTGCCAGGCCTAATGCTGGACTCTTCTGAGGGAAAACAGTCCACAGAGCATGTTCTTCCTGCTCTAAGTGAGGAGAGAAGGGGAATGGGCAACTGATGCTCTCTGTTGGGATCACACATGTATTATTTTATAGTGTAATTCAATTTACACTTGACACTCTCAATAATGGCTGAAATAACAGCATGGGTTACAGGTGAAATTCTGCTATGCTGCTGGTGGAAATATTTCCAACAGCAGAAGCATTCTCGACACTCCTTCTATTGATTACTATTATTGTGCTTTGTTAAGATCTTATATTGGGGACTGCTTCAGTTTTTTTTTTTAAATTAGGAAGCAGTAAATACATTTCTATTGATAATAAATGTTCATAATTAGTGCAGAAAACCCTGGTGTATATGAAGGAGTCATGTTTACTGTGTGCAAAATATAAAACTCCCCTTTCCAGTCTACCGGTAGTTAATACCGGCTCACTTGCCACTGCCTTGAACTTTGAAAAGAAAAGCAGAGAGGTAGATCTTAAATCAGAGATCAACCTGATCAGAAAGTGATGAGATTTTGCTGGGTTTGGGGACACTGTGCATCAGCTGCAGTGATGTGAAAGATTCGGTGGTTTGGCTTTCACAGAGAAACTGTGAAAGATTAGGGTCTCATCACACCTATGTCAAGAGATGTATGAACATCCGAGACTGTCAAACACCGTTATTCCCTACAGGCTGCACATTCAGCTTGAACCGAAACAGCCTGCTTGCCCCATCACTGCAAGCTTAGCTTACCACAGAGCTGCGGGGGAGACAGGGAATACTGATAAAGACATCTTTTTCCAGGGCTGTCTCAGCTGCCCACCTGCTGTTTGACAGCTTTACACAAGTGTGACAGGTAGTAATGTCAGTGACAGACTTCCCCTATCATCCATTTAGTAAAAAAGAAAAGAAAAGAAATAAAGCATGCTGTCTACACATTTCCAGGGGGGGGGGAAATCTGTCAATAAATCTCAGGTGTGCTAAAGCATTACATCACTTGGTTTTTTTATTGAAAGGTTGCAATGGAATGAGATGTATCATACTGTTATGGAAAGGGCGTGATTAACCAGGATGTCAAGGATACTGCAGTGTGTGGCATCAGCCAAGGTGAGTTCTCTGCCTCAATGTGCAAAATGTGTTTAACATGTTGTGAGCTTCTTTACAGTTCCAACCAGGGTAGCAAGGAAATGTTACAATGTCAGCACCTTCCTTTCTTACACATTCAGAGAACACAGGCAGCTGCTAACTGCCACAGACTCAAAGCACCGGACAGTCTGGCTCACTACTCTCTGTCAGTGCCCATGTCAGTGGGACAGCGAATCTGCTCCAGGTTTTATTCTAAATTTTAAAGGTATCCAAGGCAAATATCCCAGCCCTCCAAACAGGTTCAGCACCTTGGATAGCTCCTTCAAAGTTTGGGGTAAAGTCTGAAGTGGGTTCACCTCCCACTGGCATGGAAGCCACCAGCTGTCAGTGCAATCAATTCTGCACTCACTGGCTGTGGCTCTATAGCATTTCAGTCTTTGCCAGCCCTACTTGGAGATGCCAGGGATTAGACTCGGCTTAACCATGGACCATAGGTTGAGATGAGAGTGGCATGAATGTTAGAGCTGGCTGGCATCTTTTATTTTTAAAGGGTGCATAATCTTTCATAGATGTTACTCTTTCAGAGACCACCACAGCCCATTGGAATAGATTGGATTGCACACTTTGAACTAAGGAGACTTGGGTTCAAATCCTTGCTTATTGATGAAGCTCACTAGGCTTCATTCTGCCTTGATCAAATCTCTCTTTCTATCCTCTCCCCTGCTCCCCTTCAACTTGCCTCCAAGGATTGTAGTGTGAAAAATATGGGATAACGTCATATACTGTACACTGCACCGAGTTTCTTAAAAGAAAGGCTGCTGGCAAACTTAATGGAGCTTGTAAAGATTACACTGTTGGGGTACACCTGCCAGAATCCTCCAGGTACCATGATCAGTGGCCACACAAGCTGAGGGGTTCTAGGAGTTGTAATGTTAAAAATACCTTTCATACGTCAAAAGAAATACAATCGCTGTTCTTTTATTTTTAGTACAGCATAGAATAATAGAATCTTAGAGTTGGAGGAGACCACAAGAGCCATCCATTCTAGCACCCTCTCTTTACTTGTAATCTGAACTTGTTGTTCTAGTCTCAAGAGCAGCAGAAAACAAGCTTGGTCCATCTGCTACATGGCATCCCTTCAGCTATTTAAAGAGAGCTATGGAGATTATCAGATGGGCCTTTGTAGCCCGTTTCAGTCACGCTACCCCCTCACCTGCTCCATTCCCATTCCTGCCGCACAATAAGGTAAAAATTTTCATACACGTACCTTCATTCTGTGACAGGAACAGGCTCCCCCTCCCTTCACTGCCTGGTCGTAAAAGCAGCCGTCATAAGGCTGCTTTTACGACCGGGAACTGAAATCCTGGCTGTTCTTGTGAGAGAACAGCCCGACGGCAAATTCAAATTTACACCCCCCCCCCAGCTGTCAAAACAGTTCACCAAGCAGAAAACTCCATTTAAAAAACAAAAAGCTTCCCGGGAAGGGGAAAATAAATGGTTTTACTTACCTTGTCCTCAACTGGAAGTGTCCGGCACTGACCTCCCAGTGATGTCACAGTCAGTTGTGATCCCGGGAGAAGAACGGGGCTCCTATTCACTCACCTGTCATTCTATTCTAATAGCAGAACGGACCTCTTATTCATGGATTTTTCTGTGAATAAGAGGAAACAGGGGAGGAGCAGGAGCAGAACGGGGGCATCCTGGGACAGGGATGACGTCGTCTAAAAGGTAAGCCTTTTAGCGATCTCCTGTCATCCCTGTCCTGGGATACTTTTGCCATCTGATAATCTCCTATCAGTCTTACCTTATCCATGCTCAACATACCCAACTTCCTCATTAGGCTTGGTTTCCAGCAATGCTAAACTGATTCTTATTACAGAAAAGTTGATCTGACGGTAGACTAGCATATGGGTAAAAGTACTGTGATGATTCTAATATGTTGCCTTTTATTATGCCAGTTTTCAGTGAGGTAGACTTGTCAGTCTGTTTCAATATAAAAAGAAGGAAGGAGTCTTGGGGCCTCTTTCCTAGAAACATGGAGTTGGAAGGGGGCCAATGGGACATCAGGTCCAACCCCCTGCTCAAAGCAGGATCTCCAGCTAGAGCATCCCCAGCAGGTAGCTGTCCAGTCTTTTTATGAAGACATCCAGAAAAGGAGACCCCACCACCTCTCTAGGCAATCGGTTCTGTTGTCAAAGAGGTCACTGTCAAGAGGTTCCTTCTAATGTCCAGCTAAAATCTACCCTCCTGTAATTTAAAACCATTAGACCTAGTTCTACCATCTGAGGCAGCAGAGAACAAACCGACACCCTCCTTTTTGTGGCAGCCCTTGAGTGCAATCACTTTTCAGTCTTCTCTTCACCAACCTCAACAAGCCCGGCTCCATCAACCTCTCTTCATATGTTTTGTTCTCCACACCTTTTATCATCCCCAGTGCCCTTCTCTGAACTCACTCCAACTTGTCTATATCCCTCTTAAAATGAGTTGCCCACAACTGAATGCAGTACACCAGATGAGGCCTGACCAGTACAGAATATAGGGAGACCATTACTTCCCTTAGCTTGGAATCTATGCTTCTATTAATGCAGGCTACGAGATAATTTGCCTTCTTTGCTGCAGCATCACAGTGCTGGCTCATGTTCAATTTACGATCAACAATAATCCCAAGGTCCTTTTGACATGTAGTATACCTGGTTCCAATTGGGCCTTCTTCCAATTTGAAGCACAGGCACTGATAACAACTCTTTGAACACCGTTTCTCCACCAATTATGCATCCATTTGACAGTGTTTCCATCTATTCCATATTTAGTCAGTTTGCTTATCAAAGCACCATGTGGGACCTTATCAAATGCTTTGTTGAAATCCAAATAAATGGCATCTACAGCATACCCACCATCTACTAAACTAAACCTGATCCAAAAAAGATATAAGGTTAGTTTGGGAGGATTTGTTCTTGATAAACCCATCTGACAAACTCATTTAAGACTAACCAATGTATTACTGCATGCTGAAATAAATTGGTGCATGTTAAAGGTGTCATAAGACTCCTTCCTTTCTTCTGAATTTGGTACCACGCAGAACAGAGTTTACCTACTCCCCAGACCAAATAGATTGAACCCTTTTACCAGTTTGCTTCTTCACTGAGTTCAGTTTGTTTTTTCAGGATCATTGTTCAGAAACTCTGATATGCTTCCATTCCTATTGCTTCTCCCACATTCTTTGCAAACTTTGTCCCTAAGCATATAATCTTTTTGCTTCCCAGTTCTTTAAAAATCACCTTCTGCAGATACATTTTATTGTCACTAGAGGGCACTGTGGAATACTGCGAAATTTTCAGTTCTTCCCTTCTATTAAATAGCAGAAACATCCCCCCCCGCCCCTTTCGAAAGATGCATTTCTGTCTCAGTTGTAAAATTGGATAATAAATAATAACACAGACCAACAAATGCATTCTGATAATATAATTTCTGTAAGGGCTGGGATGCCTATTTTAACCTCTAAAAGTTCAAGGAGACCCTTTGGAGTCTCAACTAGTTTCTGTGGGTGAAATTAATTTTTACAGGAATCTTGCTTCTGCTGCTTGCTTGGGTGAGGGATTATTTTCTGCCAATTTTCAGAAAAACTTTATTATATCCTCTTCCCCCTCCCTTACCTGCATTGGCTCACATGTTGCTAAGTTATAGGACTGCCAACTGGGAATTTTAGTTAATTTATCATCTGCCTTATAACGAATTACTTGACTGCTTAATTACATTTAAATTAATTACATTTTAATTTGGACATAACTAAATCCCCTGTGCAAGAATGTTTGAGATACTGAAGAAAAGGTAAGATAATTTACAGTTACAGCTGCCTGTAGCCCATTCTTTCATTAGATGAAGTACTGGTTAATTAGTCCAGGACAGTTGGCTGATGTTTCCATCTGAGGAAGCCGATGGTTTGCAGATGGGCTCCCAGTAGCTTAGATCATTCTGCTTTTTGAATAAGGCAACTGGCAAAACTACCTCCAAATATTCCTTGCCTAAGAAAACCCTATGAAATTCATGAGGTCGCCATAAGTTGACAGGCAACTTGAAGGCATACACACATACACACACACACATCCATCAGAGCTTGGAGAAGGTGATGGTCTCTAGCTAAGGCAGGCAGGCTGGTCAGCCTGTGTGTGTGCACACAGAACTTGGGAAAACTGCTTTTTTAGACTACAACTCCCAGAATCCCCCAGCCAGCAAGGCCACTGGCTTGGGGATTTAGGGAACTAAAGTCCAAAAAGTAAATTTTATAACCTATATGTGAAAGAGAGAGGAAAAGGATGAATGATAATTAGGCTGACTCAAAACATTTTGCTGCCTGAAGAATGATAGCATAGAATATTTTGGTGTAATATTTCAGCATGGTGTAGCAGGGCCGGTTTAAAGAATTTCGGGGCTCCCTGCAGTGGTTTATTTTTGGGGCCCCATATGTTTATCTCAGATCAATGTAATCTAACCTATTCACAGTACTGGATGTCTGTTCAGCAGTTCACCTACCTGGGAAGCATCATCTCCTCAGATGCCAAGATTGACAAAGAGATCGATCACAGATTAGCAAAGGCACATAGCACATTTGGAAGACTTTACAAAAGAGTCTGGAGTAATAAACACCTGAGGCGAAGCACAAATTTCAGTGTGTATAGAGCCATTGTACTGTCTATTCTCCTTTATGGATCTGAAACATGGGTCACCTATCGCCACCACTTACGACTCCTCGAACGCTTCCATCAGCACTGTTTACGCACAATCCTAAATATACACTGGACTGACTATGTGACAAATGTTGCTGTCCTCGAGCAAGTAGGGATCACCAGCATCGAGACCATGATATCGAGAACACAGCTGCGCTGGGCAGGGCACATTTCTAGGATGGCGGAGCATCGCCTCCCAAAAATAGTACTCTATGGTGAACTCGCCACGGGTCAGCGTAAGAGGGGCACTCCAAAAAAGCGATACAAGGACTCCCTGAAACAACATCTCAGGCTCAGCCAAATTGATCACCAACAATGGTCCGCCCAGGCCTCACATTGGGAGGCCTGGTGATGCACTATCCACAGTGCTGCAGCCTTATTTGAGAACTCATGCTGAACAAGTCTTGAAGAGAAACGACAACGCAGAAAGAATCACAACCCGGAAACATCACCCAAGAAAACCTTCTGCTGTGCTTTCTGCAACCGGACTTGTCTGTCTCGGATTGGTTTTTTTAGTCATCAGCACGCATGCAGAAAACGTGGGATGAGTCCTTCCTGAATCTTTGTTTGCGAAGATAAGCCAGAGAGAGATGTTCAGATTACAGTAGGACCCCCGTATCCACGGATTCATTATCCATGGAAACAAAACAGCACACCTATCATAGAGTCTTCCTAGAAAATGTGTCCTCTTTAGCCATTTTCTAGGTCCTCCAAGGCAACACTATGGGGTTTTAAACCAGAAGTCCCATTATTTTCAATGGCGTTCACTATTATCCATGGTATTCAGTATCCATGCCCCCCAAAACCAATTCCCAGTGGATAAGGGGGGTCTACTGTATTACATAATTTTCCACCAATAATTTAGTTTAGCAATTAATGTGTAGATTTCCTCAAAGAAAAGAAAGAGAGGACTACAAGCTGAACATGAGTTAGCAGTGTGATGCAGCAGCAGCAGCAGCAAAAAAAAAAAAAAGCCAATGCAATTCTAGGCTGCATCAATAGGAGTATAGTGATCAAGGGAAGTAATAGTACCACTCTATTCTGCTTTGGTCAGACCTCACCTGGAATACTGTTTCCAGTTCTGGGCACCACAATTCAAGAAGGATATGGACAAGCTGGAACGTGTCCAGAGGAGGGCGACCAGGATGGTGGGAGGTCTGGAAACCATGCCTTATGAGGAAAGACTTAGGGAGCTGGGTATGTTTAGCCTGGAGAAGAGAATGTTGAGAGGGGACATAATAGCCATGTTTAAATGTTTGAAGGGATGTCATACTGAGGATGGAGCAAGCTTGTTTTCTGCTGCTCCAGAGACTAGGACATGGAGCAATGGGTTTAAACTACAAGAAAAGAGATTTCCACCTAAACATTAGGGAGAACTTCCTGACAGTAAGAGCTGCTCGACAGTGGAATACTCTGCTGCCTGGGAGTGTGGTGGATTCTCCTTCTTTGGAGGTTTTTAAGCAGAGGTTGGATGGCCACCTGTTGTGAGGGCTTTGATTGTGTGTTCCTGCAGGCAGAAGCCGATTGGATGGGATGGTGGCTGGGGTCCCTTCCAGCCCTATGATTCTATGATTCTAGGCTGCATTCAGAGCCTGGGAAAGTTACTTTTGGATTACGCCTCCCAGAATCCCCTTGCTAGCACCCTTCTCAAAGTCTAGTTGCATTGTTCCTTTTCCAGCATTCTCTAGCCCAGTGGTTCTTAACCTGGGGTCCACGATGTGCTCACAGAGGCTCAACAAAGGCTTGAAGGCTGCTTGGCCCACCTCTTCCCTGTAGTGGAGCAGCCACATGACAGGAACCAAGGCAAAGTCTGGCTGGCTGGCTGGCTTGGCCTGCACTTTGCCATTCAATCCACTCCAGCCACAAACTTGCAGGAAGAAGCAAGAGTGCCTCTGAGGGGAAGTTCAATGGATGGTGTAATTGTATTGTTGTTGTTAGCTATTATTATTAGGGTTTTAAATCTTGAGTTAAGTTTTGGGACAACAAAAGATATTTAAAGGGGTCCCTGGTAAAGAAAAGGTTAAGAACCACTGCTCTATGCAAAGGCTCTCACATAACACTGATGGGATACTGGTGTGTTTTAGTGACAACAATAAAACCATTGTAATATTACTCCAATTTTTTATTTATATTCTTTATCTCTCTCTCTCTCTGGCTTTTCTTCACAAATGAAGATTCAGGAAGGACTCATCCCGCGCTTTCTGCAAGCGCGCTGATGACTAAAAAGGACAATCTGAGATAAACAGGTCCGGTTGCAGAAAGCACAGCAGAAGGTCTCCTTGGGTGATGTTTCTGGGTTGTGATTCTTTCTGCGTTGTCGTTTCTCTTCAAGACTTGTTCGGCGTGAGTTCTCAAATAAGGCTGCAGCATTGTGGATAGTGCATCTCCATGCCTCCCGGTGTGAGGCCAGGGTGGACCATTGTTGGTGATCAATTTGGCCGAGCCTGAGATGTTTCAGGGAGTCCTTGTATCACTTTTTTGGAGCACCCCTCTTACGCTGACCCATGACAAGTTCACCGTAGAGTACTATTTTTGGGAGGCGATTGTCTTCCATCCTAGAAACGTGCCCTGTCCAGCGCAGCTGTGTTCTCAATATCATGGCCTCAATGATGCTGATCCCTGCTTGCTCAAGGACAGCAACATTCGTCACATAGTCAGTCCAGTGTATATTTAGGATTGTGCATAGACAGCGCTGATGAAAGTGTTCAAGGAGTCGTAGGTGGTGGCGATAGGTGACCCATGTTTATATTCTTTATATTCTTCTGTTAAAAGAGCTAGAGTGTTGTAGAAGTTTCAGCATTACACTATGACTGTGGAGACCAGGGTTTGAATCATTACTCAGCCATGAATACCCACTGGGTGACTTTGGGTAAGACACATTCTCTCCGCTTCAAAGGAAGGCAAAGGGCACACCCCCTTTAAAGAAACCTTGCATAGAAAACCCCATGGTAGGTTCGCCTTAGTCAGAAATGACTTGAAGGCACATAGGCAGGCAAACACACACAAATTCCTTTTGCAGGTTGAACTTAGTTGGCAGCAAGAGGGGAAGCTGAAGACCAAGGGGGAAAGGGAGGGAGGGGAGAGAAAGCAGGACATGTTAAGAGCAGCTGGAAAGATGGGCTGGAGGGGATCTATGTGGAAGGAAGGAAAGGAAAGGAAAGGAAGAAAGAAAGAAGCCCTTTCTGAAGAGAGAACAGGGGAGAAAGAGAAGGAAAGAGATGCCCCTCACACTTCCCTCTTCCACCCCCCCTCTCTCTCACACACACTCACCCCTCTCTGACACATGCCTGGCTGGCTTGTGTTTTGAGGATCCTGGGAGGAGGAGGTGAGGGAGCAGTAAACTCCCTCCAGCTTCAGCCACACAGAGGGCAGCTCGCTCTTTCTCTTTCTCTTTGTCTTTCCAGTTTGGGAGACACTGTTTTTTTTTAAAAAAAAAAAATAGCCAGCAGGAGGTTTTTGCAGGAGGAGGGTAAGGATGAAGGCGGGGGGCCCTGGCAGTGAGGCCCCCTGCAGATGCTGATTTGACGGTATGGTTAAACCGGCCCTGTTGTGTAGTGGTCTAAGAGTTGGACTATGACTCTTGAGACCACAGTTCAAATCTCAGCTCAACCATGGAAACCCACTGGGTGACCTTGGACAAGTCACACTCTCTTGGCCTCAGAGGAAAGCAAAGCAAACCCACTCTGAACAAATCTTGTCAAGAAAACCCTGTGATAGGTTCACTTTAGAGTCACCATAAGTCAGAAATGACTTGAAGGCATGCAATGAAAATGTCCAGTGATGTGGTTTAGGGCAACTCCTCTCAACTTTACACACATACTGTTGGGCTCTTAGCTGCCAGCAACTGATAAAGAAATCTTGGGGTTGCAATGGACAGCTGAATGAAAATGTCAACCCAATCTGCAGCTACTGTTTAAAAAGAAAAGAAAAGGCAAGTCCAGATTGGGCATAATGAAAAATGGCAGAAGACTTAGGACATGTCAAGGGATGTACTTCTTCCTTCAGTGTATTGTTAACTGAGGAATTTTCTATCACAAGACATAGTATGTCTACCATTTGGGACTACTATAAAAGGAGAATGAAAAAATTAATGGAGGATGGGGCTGTTAGTCATGATGGCTATTCCCTTCAGTGCCAGAGTGCCTCTGTACATCCGTTGCTAGGGAGAATGACTGGGTTGTTGGTGTTGCATTTATGTCCTGCTTATAGGCTTCCCCTAGGCAACTCAGTGCTGGACTACACAGGCCTTTGGTCAGATCCAGCAGGGCTCTTACATTCTCATGCATTCATGTGATTGCTTTCGAGTCAAGATGAACCACCAGCAGCCCACAAAATAGCAACGGAACTTCTAGAATAGAGATGGGGAACCTCTGGCCCATGTGAATATCTCATCCTGCAGCAGCAATGGCTGATTGGACAGAAGAGGCTGTTTAAAACGCACGGAGCTGCTGAATATAACTGAATTCTGATCTGCAGACTGGGAAGCTGCTATATAGAACTGAGTTGTGCATTGCAGTCTGGGAAGATCTTGTATTCTTCTCCTGAGTAGACATGTAAAGAATTGAGCTGGGCTTGCTGGGAAAATGGCCAAACTGGTAAGGATTAGCTCTGGTCCTTCCTACTTCATCTTGGCCCCAGCCCATGGTCTTATACCGCCCGCCATCCACCGCCACTCAAAGGCACCCCCTCTTCCAAAATTGGAATTTTGTCCATAGGCTAAAAATGTCCCCCCCCCCACCCTAGAAGGTATGAGATATGGATGCATACTGACTTTTTAAAAAAAAGTTATCCTTGCATGTTCTCAAAAGGCACAATATGGTCAGCATTTGCAATGGATGGATAGCAGAAAGTAGGGACTATCAGAGTGTAATGCAAGAAAAATTTTTTAAAAAATCTTGCAAATAAATGGGCCAGTGAACAGAAGGACATTTCAGACATGAGTCTTGGATGTATTACCTGAACTATGTAAAGTCGATTTTTAATTAAAAGATTATCTGGTGCCATTTATAGTTTAAAAGTGGCATGCATTAGCATTTGAATTGAACCATGAGACAAAAGCAGGGGTACAGAGAAAAGCTAAGAAACACATTTGATGTGTTGCAAGTTGCAGGTCTGAAAGGGAGAGTGACTTTAATAACCAGGAAACTATACTAACATACTCTCCCTTCAGATATTCTCGTTGCCAGGATGACACAATGGAAACCCACAATTAGCTATTAAAATGTCCATTATCCCAGAGTCCTTTAAAATTGTCATCAGCACAGCCAACATTCTGCCAACTGCTGCTATTTTTTGGGCGAAATCCAAAATGCTCACATCTAAAGAAGGCCCTGTGCCAGAATACCAGAAATTTCTGAATGGAGCTTTAGATTTTAGGACCAGTTCATAAGAACTGGGACTCCTATTTGCAAAAAAATAAAAAATAAAATAACAAAAATATTCAGTGGGCACAATTTTCATGAAGGAAGTCATATCTGACCTAGGATGACCCCAGATACAGATATCTTATGCAAACCCACAGCTGTGCCTGTATTCATGGATGTACCGGGTCAGATGGGGGTGGTTCCTTGTGGCTGAGGATTTAAAACACAGTTAGGAATGATTAACAGGGCTAGCATGGTGTTGTGGTTTGAGCATTAGACTAGGACTCTGGAGACCAGGGTTTGAATCCCTGTTCAGCTATGGAAACCCACCGGGTGACCATGGGCAATTCACATTCTCTGAGCCTCAGAGGAAGGCAAATGCTCTCTGAACAAATCTTGCCCCCCAAAACCCCTGTGATAGTGTGGCATGAGGGTCGCCATAAGTTGGAAATGATTTGAAGGCACACAACAACAACAACAATGAATGATTAACCTGTGCTTAAGAGTATTGCCTCACACCCTCTGGTGCTTTTTTGTAAAGAGACTCATAGGACTGCCAATAACTGTATGCACATTATTATAAGAGACCATTTGACAAGCAAACAATATGCTTAGAAGTGTGCTTCCCAATAGAGGGATTTTTTTTTTTTAAAAGCCACTCAAGTGTGCTGATTTAGTGTACAACACCTGAGAGACATATGGTGGTGGTGGGGGGGAAGAATTGATTCCTTAACAGCTGTTAATCCAAACCAGTGGAACCTGCAACAAAATGTTGCAGTGTGGAATGTCAGTGGATTCCAGCCAGCCCATTATCGCTTCTGTGGCCATTGAGAACACACAATGCATAAAAAGCTGTTTGTGAGGGGTCTTTTACCCCATACACAATTAGGGATGTTTTTCTTTCAAAAATTCTAGTTCTAAAAATCCTACTGGTTCTCTGTGCCTGCACTTTCGACCCTGTGAAGTAGGACAAGGCAGAAGGCACTCTTTGTCTTGCGGGTGGACTGGCTGCTACCTTGCTTGATGGAGATGTGGTGGGGACACAGAAATAAGGTCACTTTTGATCATGTGTCACATCATATGTATCTGAAGATGTGTCCCCCCCCCCCGCACAACCATTCTTTTTGCCATTATCCTTCCTCCCACAATATTTCTGAAGTTACTCCTCTAGTTGCACTTTTTATCTTGGTTTTCTTCCCTGGCCCATAATAGCATCATGTTTTAGCATGGAGGATTGAACTAGAATCCAGTTATGAGACAACCCCCCTGAGGACCCCTCATCTCTGCCGTTATGAAAGACCAAAGTCTAGCCTCTATTATTCACTGCTACAGAGACCAAAAGAGACTGGAAGCTTTGTAAGATGTTAAGGCTGTACCAATTAGGAATGTACCACAAGAACGCTTTTTTTAAAAAGAAAAAACAATGAGGGAGCATAAAGATTGTGATAGATTACCTGAGGACAACACTTATAATAACGACATTAATTCCCCAAATGTGTAAACTAACTCTGCAGGAGAGTCTTTGATAACCGATGCCATTTAGTTACAATGTAGGATTAATTAATAACATTAATTAATTCATAACAAAGGCATTTTTATTTTATTTTATTCCCAATGCATATTTATTGATTGATTCCCTGTAAATAGGTAGAACCACTTAATTAATTGCACCTGAAGATGTAATAACTCTCCCAACATTGATGGGATGCTCCACAGGTAATGTCAGGAGCTGGTTTTGGGAGTTTTGCTTGTGCCACTTGGGTTCAGCACATAACCACAAGCATACCTTTATTACATGTATTTATGGGGCGGTGGTCTACAATGTACCCTATCACAGTGTATGTTTATACAGTATTGGCCTGTTGTAACAGCTTTCTGCTATCTTTGTAACAGCTTATTGAATCAGAAGTAGGCAACCCTTTGTTGCATCCAATTTTTGGGGTGTGTGTGTTTCTTTTGTTACGTACATTAGCAAAGTCTGGTTTGGCAGTGATGTGTCTGCAGATTCAGTCCCTACTGTAATATCAGATTGGGTTGATTTCCCTAGAATATAAACACATTGAGTCTGCTTTCTTGTTTAAATAAGAAAACTAATCTTTATTAAGAGAAGTACACTGCAATAGAAAGAAAGCTCTAAATAACCTACTGGATTGTAGAATTAGGAAACCATGTCTTCTTCCTTCTCTTGAAACAAAGTCAGGATATCATCTCCTCTTTAAAGTGTTACCTAAAGGGGGGTTGTGGGAGCCCACTGGTGATCTATTATTAGTTGGGGGGATTATTCTAGCTCAAATGGTATGCTGTGAGAGGCAGGTAACTTGGGAATTTTTTCACCTGTGTATACCAGTACTCACTGCAGAGAACTCCAGGTTAAAGTAAAATACATGGTTTTCATTGGAACATAACTCAAAAGCGCTCACACATGCTCAAGAGAACCACACAAGGCTAATGAAGAGTTTAAGGCAGAAAGATTGGATAGAAGAATAGATTCGGGAGATGGGACTATCATTACCAGTCTTGAAGAGAAGAGGAGAACTCAGACAGATGTCTGAGCATGGAACTGGAATCCTATATTGGGTGTACCAGCAGAGAGAGTGGCAGGGTGTCATCCACAGTGACACACTTTGCTATTGTTTGGGGCTAGGATTTATACTGTATTTTTGCCTTAGAATAAAGTGTAGATGGGTTTCCCTCTATTTAAAAAAGGAAACCGAAACTCTGCTGATTGCTGTTTACGGCTGAGAAACAGGAATTGATGGGCTTATGACACCCTCACATTGTAGGACAGCGATGGGTGATGTGGGATATTTTCTGGGAATAAGGGTTATTTTGGTCATTTGTTTGTCTGTGATGTGTGACTCAAAGCCAAGCATGCACAAGAGGAGATTAGCACATACCACCTTAATGGTGTTGTTTACTAGGGGCTTTGCTTAATCCTGTCTTGGGTGTGTCTTCTAGTATTTTTCCATGATACCTTTCTAAATTTTTTTATTTTAATTTTTAGGTATTTATACTCCGCTCTTCAGCCACAAAGACTCTCAGAGCAGCTTACAAATTGTTAAGCAACAGCATTTTACACATCTACACTGCTTTATAGTGCACTAGGCACTAAGTGGTTTCCAATGTGTGTTAGCTAATTGCCCCCACAAGCTGGGTACTCATTTTACCGACCTACGAAATGATGGAAGCTGAGTGAACCTTGGAACCCCCTCTGGGATCAAACTCATAACGTTGTGGCTGCAGTACTGGCATTTAACCACTGTGCCACCAGGGCTTCCTAGGTCCTTGTGACCTCTGTTTGACCTCGCCTTTTGGCCTACTAGACCCCATGAAGTGTCTTAATACTGCCAATTATGAGATATTATAGGGAGGGGATGTAGGGCATGGTAACAATTGAACTGTAAGAAACCTTGGAAGAAGTGGAAAAGATGGCATCAGCAGGCCCTAACAGCAGGTCTTAGTCTGAAGGAAAATCAATGTAGGGTGACCAAGCAAAGGAAAGTGGAAACCTGAGTTCTGCCTCTCTTGTGGGTGAGCCACAACTATGCAGACAGGCTTGTCTCCCTCAGAGTGTTGTATGGATAAAATGTGGAAATGGTTTCCTTGGAAGACGACCAGGATACAAATGTGGCATGCAAAGCTGTGGGGTAAAGGGTGGGGTTGTATTTAAAAACAACACCAGCACAACCTTACAAGGAAATACAGTACAGTACTTCATTTAATGGGTGCTGTAATTTTATTTATTTATTTATTTATTAAAATATTGAGTTAAATCTTGGGGGTCCACAGCAACAAAAGATATTTAAAGGGGGTCCCTGCTAAAGAAATGGTTACGAGCCACTGATATAGCCCATTTTGAACTCACTGGAGGAATATAATTAATACATTAATGGACTCTGCACCCCAAATTCCTGAAAGATTTCCCACCATGTTTTGATAGACAGTATTTGGAGGGTGGGGAGACATGGAATGTGGAGCTTTCCACTTAAAACTTGTCAAGGGCGGGAACAGAAACACCCCTCTGAAGAAGTCTTCTTTTAAGTATGCTCTTACATGGGTATTTATGCTTGAACTCAAATCCCTTTGAAATTAATGGGAATAATCAAGAGGCTTTAGCCTATCCTTGTTCAGGAAAGCAATTGTGCATGTAATTAATTCCCTTTCCAAGGATGCAAAATTAGCCTTACAGCAGGATGTTAAGTAGAAGATAGAGCATAATTCTCAGTAAGGGATAGTACAGTATACTCAATTATTAACCTTGGAAGCACAAAATAACATGTCTCCTAAACTAAAGTAGAGGATACACCAACAAAGCCAGCTGGTAGGCAACTATCTGGGGTCTTCCTAGAACATTTTCAGATATAGAAAACTAGTAGAGGCAAGGAGGATGGCTACACAGCATTATGTCAGCATAGATGCTCTAAAAAATAATGAAATGTTAAGGTCCTAGATAGAATTCAAAGACGTAGGTGTGTTAGTCTGGAATATCAGTATGCAAAAGGATCTAGTAGGATCTTTGAGACTAACTGAGAGAAAAGCTGTAGCATGAGCT
Source organism: Gambelia wislizenii (assembly GCA_030847615.1). NCBI lineage: Eukaryota > Metazoa > Chordata > Lepidosauria > Squamata > Crotaphytidae > Gambelia > Gambelia wislizenii. Next base: position 68,206,481 of record JAUMIR010000002.1, read on the forward strand.
TTCATAGATGTGGGGCTTGTCTAGACCCACCAGAATATGCTGCCTTCTGGCCTGTGTATTCTGGCCCTGGAGCTGGGCTGTTCCCCCCACGTTCCCATGAAAAAAGGGGCAGAAATCTGCACGCACACGCCAACAAGTATTGGCGGGCGCTTCCCTTGCTGTTGCACATCACATTCTTTGAATCCAGAAAGGAGGCCCTCAGCACGTGATCAAGGATGGTCACATGCTGGGGGCCTTTATCACATGTTGGGGGCCTTCTTCTGAGCTGCAGAGCAACTGCATTATAATACTATCTTGGGAAGCAAGAAAATTTATTAATTATAGATCACATTATAAATGCATTGGCTTGGATCGTAAACTTCCTTCCATTGAATAGAATGGAGATACAGACCTGTGTGCAGGTATAGACCCTGCGTTCCTGTGCCAGACCCATCCAGGTTTTCCCATATAATGTGGGTTTTCGCGAGTGTTTGTATTAAATGGGTTCATCGCAGCTTTGCCTCAGGCATAGGGCTTTTTCAAATGGGGGAGGGGGGAAACCCGCCAAGGTCAGGAGGAGGACAGTGTTGTCTCACTTACAGCACTGCATTTCAGATGACTCTGACCTTCCCCAACCTTCCCCCATGCCGGAGGAGCAAGAAATGCACCACTTTTTATTTATGAGGGTTCTCTGTTATTAAAAGTGGCACGTTTCTCTCACCTGCAGCACAGAGGAAGCATGGGGGAAGGTCGGCAGGAGGACGGCATCATCCGAAATGGAGCATTGTAAGTGAGACAGAGCCACCCTCCTCCCAACCACGGCGGGTCCCCCCCCCCTTTTGAAAAAGTCCATAGTCAGGAATGCCTGGCAGCGAAATGAGGCAAGAGCCCTGTGTTGTTTGGACTACAGGGTTCCAATATGGGGGGTGGGGAGAACAGGAAGTCAGGGTAAATTCCCCTTCTAGACAAGTCCTTAATCTACAAGCTCATGCTGCAGCTTCTTTCTTTCAGTTAATCTTGGAGGTGTTACTCGATCCTTTTGCATACTAAGGTTCTAGGTAGATCAGCTTTTTCCAGGCTGATGCCTTTCAGCCCCAGCCAGCATGATCAATCATGAAGGTTAATGAGTGTTGTAGTCCCAAATATATGATAGATGATGGGCTTATGCAGGTGATCAGCTCCAGTAGGTGGTGTTTCAAATGATGAGACTGTAAAGAGGAACAGCACTGTTCCATTCTGTGAGCTCCATTTCATTCACTGGAAGGAAGTTTATGATTCAAGCCAATGCATTTACAATGTTATCTATAATTAATAAATTTTCTTGCTTCCCAAGATAGTATTATTTCCCTTGTGTCTAGGGAGAATAATGTTGTTGTTGTTTAAGTACATCCAATATTTCTGGAGACCTGGTGGCACAGTAGTTAAATGCCAGTACTGTAGCTACAACGTTGCAAGTTCGATTCCAAGGGCTCCAAGGTTCACTGAGACTTCCATCCTTTCATTGGTTGGTAAAATGAGTACCCAGCTTGTGGGGGAAGTTAGCTAACACACATTGGAAACCACTTAATATGGTGTTGGTGTGTAAAGTGCTATTGCTTAACAATTTGTAAACTTTGTAAACTCTGAGAGCCTTTGTGGCTGAAGAGCAGGATATAGATACCCAAATAAATAAATAAATAAATAAATAAATATTCCACTTTTCTGCCAGGAGCTCAAGCTGGTTTACATGGCTCCTACCTCCCTATTTGATACAATAACTCTATGAGGCAGGTTCAGAAAGAGAGATGGTGGTAGTCTCCCACTCAGTTTCAAGGCTAAATGTCCTCAGCTCTAGTTCAAGCATCTAACCATTAACACTTTGCTGAATCTCTGCCATGTCTCGGTATTATTCCAGTCATAACTGAGCATGGGTGTGGGGTGGGAGTCTGGAAGGAATTATTTGTTATTCTTGTTTTTCTCATTGTTATTTACATGTGTTTTTTGTCCTTTCCCCAAGAAGCTTAAGGTGGCATTCTTGAGAATTATCTGATTTTTATCTAGCCAATAAAAATTATGTGAGCTAGGTTAGGTCAACCACTGGGTTAGTCTGTGACTGTCTGCGTCTGTATTCACACTTCATAATTATAGCAGTTTGCTATCATTTTAATTGCTATGGCTCTATTATACAGAATCCTGGGATTTGTATTTTGGTAGTAAGGCACTTAGAAATCTCTGCTAGAGAGCTCGAATCCACTCACCCTGAACTATAGTACTTGAGCTCTCTAGCAGAGAACTCTAAGGACCTCACCAAACAACAAATCCCACCGTTTCACAAGACAGAGCCATAGCAGTTAAAAAAGCATCAAAGTGCTATGATCTCAAGTGTCATCTAGGGGCCTTCAACTGCTGAGCAGAGATTTGAGCCAACATTATAGCATTACATTACAACATTATAGCGATTTATAAAGGCCTTTGTGGATCAAATCTGACAGTCTATCTATACGACACCACAATGGGTGTCTCCACCGATCACCTCTATGATTATCTGTGATGGGTGGATGGAGAAGAATAGAATTATGATCCTTAGATTTTCCTGCCCTATGGGCAGGAAAAAGTAACTTTTCTAAGCTATAGTGTCTACCAAGAGTTAGATCAGGCTCTCTGAAGGAGGGTCACTCCGTAACTTACTCGGGCTGGAAGTGAGTGAGACACAGCAATTCCCATGGCAAACTGAATTGTGGTCTATGCACACTACACATTTTTAGCACTTTCATACCACTTTAAGGGCTATGACCAGATGCTATCTCAGCAGATGAACTCCACCTCCCATCTTGGTCTTAACCCTTAACCCTTAGTTTACCTGGTCATGCTGATCAGACAATCACTGTTTGCAGATCATGGAAAATGTAGTCATTGCAGAATGATGGGAATGCATCACCCTGCAGGCAGGATGATGGGAGATCCACCATGACACCTCCACTGCCTCAGTTTGTCAGGGACAGTTCCAATCAATTCTCTGTCATCCCACTTTTCCAGCTGCTTTTAAAATGTCTCAGTTTCTCTTTCCTCATCCCACTCTCTCCCTTTGTCATCTGCTTACTTCAATTGCTGCAAACCAAACTGAGAATGCAGAAGGAGCACTCATTTAACTTAGCGGTGTGTGTGTGTGTGGAATCTTGCTTTTCCCAGTAGGCATCAGCAAAAGACAACTGCTGTACCCTCTCATAGCCTGTATGATCCTCCTCATTAATAACTTTTGCTATCTTGACCACACACTGATTTTCACATGTGGAAGGTTGGAAAGTATGGTTACATAGATTGGTTTCTGCCCAGGTAAGTCAGATTGCCCCCGCCTCTCTCTCTCTCTCTCTCTCTCTCTGCCCTTCTAAAGAAGGAATGTTAGGATGATGAGAAAAATAGAATGTCCTGTGTGTTGCATTTCAAAGAGGTGCACATGGAACATGTCTGCACTTATTAATAGGATATTCTCTGTATGTCACAAAATAATTAATTTTACTAGCTTTCTCTCTCTCTTTCTCCACCTGCTGTTCTCTGCCACATCAGAAAATATTATATGTTTATGGCTACGCAGAAAAGCTGACAAAGTTCATAAAACATTATAATGCATGATTACTTAGCTCAACAAATAGCAAGTCAATAAAGATTATGTACAGTGTATTTCCCCCCCCCCTTTTTTTTATAGAAGAGAGCTAGCTTTAGGCTGAAGCTATTTTAAGATGGGGATAATTGTGAAGCGGTATGTTTGTTTTGTTTTTGTTTTTTGTTTGACAGAAACTGCACAATTTGCTAACTGCCAGTAATTAATTCCTCTCTAGCAGCCACGATGATACCACTTCATTTAGATTTCATAGAAGTTAAGTGATCACTTTGAAAAAAAATTGTAATCCTTCATATCTGTCTGATGGCTGTTTAAGACAACAGGAGGTGTAATTAACTGGAGAGCAGAAAGCGAGCCTGAGAGGCTTTTAAAAATCAAAGGAAGGATTGCTCAATGGAGGGCAACTGAATCATTCACCTCCGACCTCTGTTATTCAATTGCTTAATCCACAGCTCTCCCTATGACATCTCCAAATTACCCTCTCCTCCTCCTCCTTGGGAGAAGATTTCTGGCCCCTTTCTTTTTTACATTTTGGAGGGGGGCATCTTTTTAACCGGTTTCTCTGTAGCATGCCAGTGGCACAAGTTCATCACCTCCTCTGTCCATTTTGAGAGGAGAAACTTTTGGCCCATCAAGATGTTGGTGAAATGCTCTTCCCATCAGACTTCACCACTGCCTAGACTGGATAGGGCTGATGGGATTTGTAGTCCAACATTATCTGGTAGTGGCATACCAAGTATATTTGACACCTGGTATCTCTCTCTGGCTTTTCTTCGCAAACACCTTAGAGTAGTATTTTTGGGAGGCGATGGTCCTCCATCCTAGAAACGTGCCCTGCCCAGCGCAGCTGTGTTCTCAATATCATGACCTCAATGCTGGTGATCCCTGCTTGCTCAAGGACAGCAACATTCATCACATAGTCCAGTGTATATTTAGGATTGTGCGTAGACAGCGCTGATGAAAGCACTCGAGGAGTCGTAGGTGGTGGCGATAGGTGACCCATGTTTCAGATCCATAAAGGAGGATAGACAGTACAATGGCTCTATACACACTGATTTTTGTGCTTTGCCTCAGGTGTTTATTGCTCCAGACTCTTTTGTGAAGTCTTCCAAATGCAGTATATGCCTTTGCTAATCTGTGATCGATCTCTTTGTCAATCTTGACACCTGGTATGGACTATATTTAAAATCATATGCCCCTTCTCTCTACGGCAAAATTATTTTTTAGCACTAATCATGAACTTAAACAATGAATAACAATGGCCAGCCAGCCAGCCAGCCAGGCTACCACAGTAGTCCACCTCCCAGTAAAATCCTTGCCCACCGCTGCCACACTTACTTAGGGTATGAGCAGGCCCTTCTGTGCCTGCCTACTAGATCTCATTCAAAATCTCACAGGACTAAAAATTCCATGAGACATCGCACAGTTGGGCAGGCAGGCAAAGTCAGTGGCCATTGTTGGCCAAAGACCTCTGCTATGCGGTGGTGGTTCCCTTGTCTCCCTTGGAGAAAGGAACTGCCGCCATTGCAGCACACCCTGGCCACGCTTACTTGCTGTGCCATGTACTTGGGGATCTGTGGAGGTTTGTGCCTGCCTTGAATGGGTGACCCCCAAGTAAGTAGCAAACAGAGAGTACGCATGATGGGATGTGTCGCGATGGTGGTGGTTCCTTTCCTTCTCTGTGGCCAGGGAGAGAAAGGAACTGGCAAAGTCACAACATCTCCCTGCCGTGCTTACTCACTGTGCTGTTTACTTGGGGATCACCCCCTCTAGGCAGGCATGAACTGCTGAGGAGGTTTGTGCCTACCTAGAGAGGGAGACACCTGAGTAAGCAGCACAGCAAAGTAAGAGCAGAGAGCGGGTGCCCTTCTAAAGGTGTCGGTCCTCTAAAGGTGTCCCCTGGTGCAGTCCACAAGCCCCCCACCTCCTAGTGACACCCCTGTTATCTGGAGAGCAACAGGTTTCTGTGTCTTGGTTTAAGAGGAGCCCTGCCCAACTGGCAATGTAATCATGTCAGGATGATCTCTGGCTTTATATCCTAGCCATGCTGATGACAAGGTTTTCTTCTCACTCTCTCGCCCTTTCTCTTCATCGTCTTCTACTCTCCTCCCACTTCTTTCCTTCCTTTCTCTCTCTCTCTTTCTCTTTGGATGATGATCCCCAATGTTACAAGGTACCTTAAAGGTTTCAAATGGTGAAGCTTTAAAATATTAATTAAAAAAGGACTAATTTGATTAGGGTGTGCATTTTGTTTCATTCCATCAGTCATGCTGTCATTTCTTAAATGTATATGCCACTTTCAAATACAAAGTGGTGTATAAATTTAAAAGGAAAAATATGATATCTGCTATAGCTTATAAAATCCTTACATAAAGATATCAGAATAGCAGAGATGGTTATCCACTTCTCATTTTGTCATCACAGCAAGCCTGTGATGTAGCATAGGCTGAGAGATAGTGACTGGCCCATGATTATGAGCTTTATGGCAGTTCTAATCCAACACTCTAAGCACCAAAACCCTCTGACTAATTAATCTGCCTGTTACCAACTGGGTGGGGTTTGTGGAACCCACTCATACACCTCAAATTCTGATATTAATATGGGGAACTTTAATTAGGTCAAATATGTCAGTGAGAGGCTGGGTAACTACAGGATCTTTGCACCTGTGTATGCCAGTACTCACTGAAGAGATTCAAAGCAAAAAATAAAGTAAAAACGTTTTTTAATGAAAAATAATCATGGAACTGTTTGTTATGATGCTATTATTAATGAATGCTGTATACTGAAACTTGTTATGAAGAAAAATAATTCAAAAAAAAATAATTATGGAACCACTCACACATACACACATACTTCAAGTAGTCACACAAGGCTGGCGAAGAATTAGGGGAAAGTATTTGGGTAGAGGAATAGATTTTGGGGATGATGGGCTATACGTTGTCTAATGTGCTAACAGACTCCCTAACCAAGCTGATAAAACTGGTCTCAGAGTTGCTGTTGGAGTCGCCCAGACTGTTAGTTCTGGGCAACTTCAATATCCCACTTGAGACCAGCTTGTCAAATCTATCAGGTGCAGCTTGGGAGTTTGTGGAGTCCATGACAAACATGGGCCTATCCCAATTGGTTGACAGGCCCAGTCATTGTGCAGGTCATACCCTTGATGCGGTCTTTAGTATGGAACAGGAATATCCGTGGGTGGAGGTGACTAAAACCACTGCATTGTTATGGACGGATCATTTCCTGATCAAGGCTGTACTCAGAGCCACTGTCCATACCATTGGGGGTGGAGGACCTATTAGAATGGCCCGCCCTTGAAGGCTAATGGAACCAATTGGATTCCAGAAAGCCTTAGAGGGGTTATTGGTTGGTTACACCAGTGATTCTGTTGAAGCCTTGGTTAATACCTGGAACACCGACCTTTCCAAGGCTATCGACACGATCGCTCCCAAGCATCCTCTCCAACCCGCTTCAAATTGCCAACCTTGGTATACTGAAGAACTTAGGAAGTTGAAGTGGGTTGGACAATGACTAGAGTGCATCTGGTGAAAAACTCGGCTCTTATCTGATAGGACTCGTCATAGGAAATGTCTTCATTCCTATAGAGAGGCAATATATGCAGTGAGGAAATCCTTCTCTTCTGCACATAGTGCATCTGCAGAGTCTCACCCGGCAGAGCTGTTTAGGGTGGTGAGGGAACTGACACAGGTTTTACTGACAACGGCCTGCTGTGATGCATTTAACAACCTCTTTGCAGATAAAATCTCTCAGATAAGAGCCAATTTGGACACCAGGGTTGGAGCAGATTCAATTGATGAGGTGTCCAGTAACTCCGTTGATGAGGTTATACTGGATCAGTTCCAATCTGTAAGTACTGATGACATGGACAAGCTCCTTGGCAGAGTGAGGAGGACTACCTGCCCCCTTGTCCCTTGCCCTTCATGGCTGGCTGTCCAGTGGGGTGATGCCTTGAGGATGTTCCTCAGGGACATCATCAATGCATCCCTTTGGGAAGGTCACGTTCCATCTTACTTGAAGGAAACAGTGGTTAGACTGCTCCTAAAAAGACCTTCCCTTGACCCTCTGGATATGAAGAACTACAGGCCAATCTCCTTATTACCTTTTTTGAGCAAGGTGATTGAGAGGGCAGTTGCTCTTCAATTCCAAGCTGTCCTGGAAGAAACCGATTATCTAGACCCATTTCAAACTGGCTTTAGGACAGGATTTGGAGTTGAGACGGCCATGGTTACGTTAGCTGATGACCTTTGCCTGAACATCAACAGGGGTAATGTGACCCTGTTGGTGCTACTGGATCTCTCAGAGGCCTTTGATACAATAGATCATGACATCCTCTTGGATCCCCTGAGAAGGTTAGGAATTGGAGGCACTGCGTTGCAGTGGTTCCACTCCTTCCACTCAGGTAGATTCCAGAGGATGATGGTCAGGGACAGTCACTCTGCAAGGAAAGAACTTAATTGCGGCATCCCACAAGGCGCCATCCTGTCCCCGACGCTATTCAACACATATATGAAGCCGCTGGGAGAGATCATCCAGAGGCATGGGGTGGGGTGTTATCAGTATGCTGATGACACCCAGATATATTTCTCCATGTCTCGGTCTTCAGCTCTGACTTCAGATGGTGTCTCTTCTCTCAATGATTGTCTTAGGGCAGCAACAGACTAGATGAGGGAAAACAAATTGAAGCTGAATCCAGACAAAACGGAGGTTCTCACACTAGCAGCCCTGAACCCAGGTACTAGGATACAACCTCCAGTCCTGGATGGGGTCACACTCTCCTCCAGGGACTGTGTTCCCCTCCAGGGAATCAGGTCAATGCGATGGTCAGGAGCGCATGTTATCAGCTTTGGCTGATCTGCCAGCTGCTCCCTTTCCTGGAAGTCATGGACCTTGAGACCGTGGTACATGCTCTGGTAACATCCTGTCTTGATTTCTGTAATGCACTCTACATGAGGCTACCCTCATGCTTGGCCCAGAAACTTCACCTAGTATAGAATATAGCAGCCAGACTGGTCTCAGGTACATCTAGAAGAGACCATATAACACCGATCTTAAGATCACTTCACTGGCTACCCATCAATTTTCAAGCCCAGTACAAGATGTTGGTTATCACCTTTAAAGCCCTAAATGGCTTGGGTCCAACCTATCTTCGGGACAGCCTCCTTCCATATAATCCTCCCCGTGCACTCAGGTCCTCTGGGAGGAATCTGCTACAACCTTTAAAAACTAGGCTCTCCTCAACCTCCCGGAGGACCTTTTTAGCTATTGCTCCCAGATTATGGAATGGCCTGCCGGATGAGATCTGTCATATTACCACCCTAAATAGTTTTTAAAAAGCTCTTAAGATGGATCTCTTCCAGCGGGCCTTTCCTGAATAGATACCTGGCCATCAGAAAGAAAAAACTAATTTAGCCCGACTCCCCAAACAGCTATCTTTATTGTTTGTTTTTTAGTATGTTTTAAATTTTTTGAATTATTTAATTGTATTTTAAGGGATGGGTGGGATGGGGGTCTTGAATGTATATTTTAAATGCTGTAAGCCACCCCGATTGCATTTTGTAGAGGGGCGGGATACAAATAAATTTATTATTATTATTATTATTATTATTATTATTATTATACGTTACCTGTCCGGAGAGCGGAGGTTCGTGCAGCAAGGAAATACTCAGGCTTCGTTCTGAGGGTCACACAGCAGACTGGCAGAGTAACAAGGTGGAAGAAGCTGTGCGCACTTTGGTTGTGTTTTGGGGTAATATTTATACTCAATATTGTACCCTTAAGGGGTGTTTTGAGTGGAAGACAATGTTTGAGTGAGTTTCCCAGAGCTTAGACAATGGAAGTTCCAACTTCGTTAATTGCTGTAAATGGTTGGAACATTAAGACGGATGGGTCTGAGGCAACTTTCTATTGTTGGGTAGAAAAGTGTGAAGGAAGAACTTTGCAGAGTAATGGGTATTCTGATCTCTTGTTTGTGTTGGAGTATGACTCATGACCAGGTGTGTCCAGGGTTGATTGGCACATTCTTCCGCAACAACCTAAGGGGGCTTCACATATCTAGTCCTGGGTTTTTGTTAGTTTTGGGAATTTTCCGAGATAACATTGTTTAGGTCTCTGGGTACCTTTACATGAACCCTTCTGTGGAAGTCTTGGTCAACTGGGACCAACTTGAACTGTCGCTTAGTGCCAAATCTATGAATTATTGTCAGTCGATAAATTATTGTACAGAAGGGATGTAAGGGCATGTAACATGCCACGTTAATTAACAGATGCAAAACCGTTTCTACATTATGCTGTTAAATGGTTTTATTTTCCAGAGACAGAGAACAGCAGATAGAGAATGGCTCAAGGACAGGTCCTGCCTGATTTTAGGGACAGACTTGGTGAGGCACAAAGTACATCATGTAAGCTTTTGAAGCTTTACTGGCTATCCACTGATTATGGAATTTATCAGACTAGTGTCTAAAAAATGCTGGAATTCCATGATTGGGGAAAGCATAAACATAGCATGATTACAGAAATTATCACACATCACCGTAATCACGCGATACTACTGCCATGAAATTATTGCACAACCACCACTAGCAGTTTTAAAATGGGATTTCAGCTTGTGCTGTAGTAACACTTTTCATCGCCATGCCTTCTAATGATGCTTTGTGCTGGCCTACATATGTGCCGGTAAGAAAAAAAAAATTTTTTACTTCTGTAATTTTGCATAGGTGAGATTTGGGCTATTCTCATGAGAAGACACAACATCAGTTAAAAACACCAAATACATAATGAAAGAACTTCACAAATAAACACCAGTTCATTAAAACAGTGTTCTGTTGATCCTCTTCACGTTCTCCCCTGGAAGTTTAATTATGTGTTCTTGTTGGGAAAGGGGAGGGGGAAAAAAGGATCACCCATTCATGTTGTAATTGCACGATTACAGTGAGACATGATTTTGCAAGCTCATCAGTACCGCGAAAAGAGCGATACTGAGGGCTATTGATGGGTTTTGCCCATTAATGAAAAGTTACACGTAATTAATGGGTGGAGCACACATGGACCATGGGAAGATGACAACATCATGTGATAACAGGAACCCATTCATGCTACTATCCTGTTTTAATCACACAGTTTCAAACTCATGTGATGAAGTCCTATCCCTCTAAGCTATTTTAACTGACAACAGAAGTACATCTAAAGACAACATGTAGGCCTGTGACTCTAACTGGGTCATTTTTTCTTCTCCTGCATATTTAACACCTTTGCCTGGTGAAGAAGCCAGTGGAGCTTTGAAAGCTTGCATGATGTATTTTGGGGTGTGTTATTTTTGGCCCAATAAAGTTATTGCTGTTTCGTGGATTTTGTTGTTAACTTGGAAGTAACCTTGATTGACAGCAGCCACCTCTCTAGGCAATGGACAGATGTTCAGGTAGGCAGGAGATGGTGATCAGTGCCAGCGTAAAAACTGGCAAATGTTTCCTTGCAACACTATTTTGTGTACGTGAAAGGCAACTGAATGGGGTACAAGTGGGTGCCTTGCACCAAATGGAGCCTTCTAACTCCCACTACTGTCTGGCAAGCCGAAATGTCAGCCTTGACAGATTTTAGGCAAAGTGTTTGATATGGAAGTACCTGCTCTAGCTAAATCCTGCATAAGGCATGTCAGGCTTACTGCATGTCAATCAACAGTGTTTTGAAATGTATTCAACTTCATCTTGCAGTGTTGTTCCACTTCCTAACATACACAGCTGGACTTCAACCCAAACAAGCGTGCTTCTCCCTGCTGTAGGATTCTAGTCTGTATGATTCCAAGACAGATATGTTTTAGCTGTCTGTGAAAGGAGGCTCCCTACACAGCTGGAGACATGGGGGAAAGCATCACTTTTCTAGACAAGGAGGCTTCATTTTTGTTCCATTCAGCAAGTTTGCCTGATCTGTTGAAAAGTGTGTGAGGCTGGCAATTCCTCTTTGCCAGCTGGGAAATGTCTCTCTCCATGCCTGCCTGGACAATTCTTTTCCTCTTATGATGGGAATGACAAGAAACCTGCTTGCTTGGGATAGAAAGAAGCCTTTTGTACTTCCTCTGAAAGGTCAGGTTTATAGCTTGAAGGCTCTTGGATCAAGTGCTGCTCCTGGAAGGCCAGGTTGCCACTGTAGCCAAGAGCACCTTTACCCAGCTTTGGCTGGCGCAGCATCTGCACCCTTTCCTGGAGAAGGCAGATCTGGTCACAGTGGTTCATGCCTTAGTTACCTCCCAGTTAGGCTACTATAATGCGCTGTACATGGGGCTGCCCTTGAAAAGTATTCTGAAGCTGCAGCAAGTGCAAAATGACTGGTGTCGGGTGTGCGCTTGAGAGACCATATTAACATTGATTTTACAAGAACTGCAGTCACTTCCAATTTGCTTTGGAGCTCAATTCAAGGCGCTGGTGTTGAACTACAGAGCCCTAAACAGCTTGGGGCCAAGATAACTGAAAGACCGCCTTGTCCCATGAGCCTGCCAGAAATTTGACATCTTCAGAGGAGGCCCTGTTATATGATCAGACCCTTGTGAAGTTAGGTTGGCATGTACATGGAACAGGCTTGCTCTTGAGGATCTCCCAACCCAAATAATTTAGGCTGGCTCCATCTCTTCTAAGCTTCTGCTGGGCAGTCAAAGCAATATTGTTTTGCATGGTCTTTAATGCCTGAAACTTCTGTTTCAAAACAGTATTTTAGGATTATTTTTAGATGGTTTTAAAAGTGTATTTTAATGTGGTTTTAAAATGTTTTTATCTTTGTACTGTTTTAATTATTTCTATTTGTTCATCACCTTGGGAGCCTTTGTGGGTTGGGAGGCAATACAGAAATATCCTAAATAATAAAATAAAATATAAAGCCTCTGTGAAGTAGCATTTCTAGGAAATGCTGCCTCAAATATGATTGTTATCCCTCCATGAGCGCCCTACCCCCACCCCCAGACAAAGACCATTTAGATAGGCTTTGAGTCCTTCAGAAGTTGTACCTCTCAGTTTCTTCAGAAAACAATTTGGCACTTGTTGGAAGGAACTGGTAAAACCACCTCTGAGTATTCCTTGCCTAAGACAATGCTGTGAAATTCATGAGGTGATCATAAATCAACAGGGGACTTGAAAGCATAGACACACTTGTCTTACAACATGAACAAATGACATGGCTTTCTTTTGTCTTGGATTAGCGAGGCCACAATAAAACACATTTCTGACATAAACAGATGATTGATTTACTTCTAGTACCCACTATTGAGGGTTGAGCAAAATGGTAAAGACAGCCTAGCATCTGAAATGACTATGAGCTGAGTCATTACTTAGAAATCAGTTTCTGTAATGTTCAGTTGATTGCTTTATGCTAGACACGATATCGTTTTAAACAGGGCACACAAAAGACGATGCTATATAATTTCAGTGAATTACATTTTTTAAAATCTTCCCTATCCATTGGCTTTTACCACTAAGTTATAGCTCTCTATCCATACTCAGATAACAGCAGTGACTTGAAAACCCAGTCAAGTATAATACCTTTATGAGTTCAATAAGAACAGCATCCAAAGAACAGCGGCAGGCAAAGTTACCAAGGTAATGTCAACACAACTGACTGAACCCAAAGGGTGCTCAGCAATGGCTCCTCTTCATCCTGGACAAAAGTAACTAGTGGGGTGCCACAGGGTTCTGTCCTGGGCCCAGTGCTATTCAACATCTTTATCAATGACTTGGATGAAGGAATAGAGGGCATTCTTATCAAATTTGCAGATGACACCAAATTAGGAGGGGTAGCTAATACCCCAGAGAACAGGATCAGAATTCAAAATGACTTGAACAGATTGGAGAGCTGGACCAAAACTAACCAAATAAATCTCAACTGGGAAACATGTAAGTTTTTATTTTAGGCAGAAAATATGAAATGGATAGATATAGGATGGGTGACACCTGGCTTGACAATATCAATAGGAGTATAGTGTCTAGACTGAGGGATGTAATATTACCACTTTATTCTGCTTTGGTCAGACCTCACCTGGAATATTGTGCCATGTCTCCCCCACCCCCAATTATATATACCTGTTTAACTAATTCATTTCCATTTGCCTCCTGGAGCTGAAGGTGTTGCACATGACTTTTCCACATGCGCACCCCCATTTTTATCCTAATAATCCTGAGAAGTAGGGTAAGAGTCTATGATTATCTCAAGGTGACCAGATGAACTTTATGGGGAAGCTGGGATATGTGTAAGTCTGATATATATAGTGTGTGTGTAGGAACTGGGATAGGCATGACCATTGAGTCCATGCAGTGATTGTGGGTTTGAAAGAAAATGGTCATTCTTAACATGGGTCTTGTTGATTTTACATTGATGTGTCGTATAGCATTTATAATCATGCTGTGCGTGCACACAATGTTGTTTTTATTGATTTAGTGATCTCCCTTCCCCCCCCAAAAAAAAATCAGTACATAAATCCAGGGATGTCTCTGTTTAAAATACTACTTCCTTTAAAAGCCCTTCTTTCCCCATAATAACTTTTGCACTTGACCACACCCCTTTGATCAGAAACTTATGTTGCTCAACCACAAGCTGTACATATTCACACAAATGTCGTCTGTGAGATGATAACAGATATGGGAATATCACATGAGTCAAGTGCTGGTTTAATGCCCCCTTCTACTGACTCATGCTCCATTGTGGAACTTAAGGGATGGGAGGAGTGGATGGGTTTTGTGTCATAGGTCAGCAGCTTGCAGAATTCAGATATTTTTCCCCTTTAAAAAAAGGCAATGAGTATTTTATTATTTACCATTTGTTTTTATTTAATTTCTATGCCACCTTTCTCCCGAAAGGGACCCTAGGTGGTTCACAAAATATATAAAATACAGTTTTAAAACCATTAAAAACATCACAATATAGAAAATCTAAAATTACATAAATATATAAGTTAAAAGATTAAAAATAAACAAGATACAAATAAAAAAGACACACCCCAATAAAAGCTTCCAAGGCCCAGCTACATGTTAAAGCTTGCTTGCATAAAAATGTCTTTGCCAGTGAAAGGAAAACAGGGAGGGGGCCAGCCAAAGGTACCAATTGCATTTGAGAAATGGAAAAGTGAAGCATTCCTTTTGAAATTTTAATTACACAGTAAAAAAAACTGTGTACAATTGTAATTGTACTTCTTGAGGACCTTGAACTCAAGCTGAAACGAATTACTTACTTTCTAGGCTCTGGCATCTCTCCTGATCTGATGTTTACTTTCAAGCATGCAGAACGCTGGGGTGGCAATGGGACACTCACTGCATTAGGTAAAGCATTGAGCAGGGGATATTGCATTAAGAGTGCCACAGCATACATCACAAAAGGAAAGGAAGTGTGTCATTCCAAAAAAAAGAAAAAAAAAAAAAGAGGACAAAAGAAAACCCAGGTTTTCATAAAACTGGCACCTGGTAATCTACATGTACAATTCAAATAGAAATATACCTTACTATAGTGGAGGAAATTGTAGTCAGGTGTCTTTGCTCAGTCTGCTGTCCAGGCACTAACAGAGGATTTTCCTCTGTAAAATAGGATCCATGGCATTTCCATTTTGCATTCCCATTTGAAATCAGGGGAGAGAAGCACTTCAAATATCAGTTTTTAGCAACCATCATACTTCACAGTCAAGCATCACCTTGTAAACCCTTTTCATTTCACTGAAATCTGTGCTATTTTTGGCTCATGCTTAATGCCACAGGTATGTGTATATGTATCAAGATTTTTTGCAATTCTTGGGCTGCTTGGCAGCTGATCACTCACAGGCAGGAAAAGTCATAATTAGTTTTTTCCCTTGTATAATCAAAGTCTTCACAGTCAGACCATCAGCCTTTAACCTCAGGTTTTGGGAGGTTTTTTGTTTTTGTTTTTGTTTTGTTAACTGGAAAAGTTTTTCTTTTGTTTTACCAATCAAGTGGAGCATATTTTTTAAGGATGCAATTTTCAGTTACACAGGAGTAAGTCCCCTTGTACAAAATGGAGGTTACCACTGAATAGACATGGATAGGATTGCAGTGGAAACCAATGGAAACTGGCAATCCATTCTCTCAAGAATCCAATAAGGAGTAATGTGAAGTGACTATTCTATTCTGTCCTGTTCTTTTAGTTAATTTATATTCTGACTTTCATCTAGTGCGGCATCCACAATGGCTTACAACAAATTAAAACAAGGTATAGCTAAAACGTATTAATACAAAAGTTAAAAGTAACAATTCTGATAAAAATACTAAATGAAAAGAATTAAAAACATATTAAAACACACTGAAAGGTCAAAAAAGCATAAAACACCCCATTAAAAGATCCTTCTACCCCAGTATTTATTTAATTTTGTAATAGTTATGTTGTAATATTATTTGATTTAATTATGGCTTTATTTAATTATTTAATATTTTACTATTAAAAACTAAATGGCAGAATGCCATAAGGCCTGGCCCCAGAAGCAAGTGAAAGGCCCTCCCTCCAGCCCAATTGCCACCGCCCTGCCCTTGGAGGGAGAGAAGAACCAGCAGTATCTGCTGGATTTAATCCCTACCCCCACTGCCATTCCCTTTTCCTTATGTGTCATGTCTTATTTAGATTATAAGCCTGAGGGCAGAGAACTGTTAAATTGACCATTTGTAAGCCACTCTGATAGCCTTTTGTGGCTGAAGAGTGGGATATATCTCTCTGGCTTTTCTTCGCAAAGGAAGATTCAGGAACGACTCATCCTGCACTTTCTGCAAGCGTGCTGATGACTAAAAAGACCAATCTGAGATAAACAAGTCCAGTTGCAGAAAGCACAGCAGAAGGTCTCCTTGGGTGATGTTTCTGGGTTGTGATTCTTTCTGCGTTGTCGTTTCTCTTCAAGACTTGTTTGGCGTGTGTTCTCAAATAAGGCTGCAGCATTGTGGATAGTGCGTCTCCATGCCTCCCGATGTGAGGCCAGGGCGGACCATTGTTGGTGATCAATTTGGCTGAGCCTGAGATGTTGTTTCAGGCCTTGTATTGCTTTTTTGGAGCACCCTCCTTACGCTGACCCATGGCAAGTTCAGCGTAGAATACTATTTTGGGGAGGAGATGGTCCTCCATCCTAGAAATGTGTCCTGCCCAGCGCAGCTGTGTTCTCAATATCATGGCCTCAATGCTGGTGATCCCTGCTTGCTCAAGGACAGCAACATTCGTCACATAGTCAGTCCAGTGTATATTTAGGATTGTGCATATACAGTGCTGATGAAAGCATTCGAGGAGTCATAAGTGGTGGTGATAGGTGACCCATGTTTCAGACCCGTAAAGGACAATAGACAGTACAATGGCTCTATACACATTGATTTTTGTGCTTCGCCTCAGGTGTTTAGTACTCCAGACTCTTTTGTGAAGTCTTCCAAATGTGCTATATGCCTTTGCTAATCTGTGTTCGATCTCTTTGTCAATCTTGGCATCTGAGGAGATGATGCTTCCCAGGTAGGTGAACTGCTGAACGGACTTAAGCACAGATTTCCCTATGGCAATGTGGGGATGGTGGTGTTCATCCTGTGGTGCAGGCTGATAGAGAACATCCGTTTTCTTCAGGTTGACTTCCTGCTTTATTTCCAATTTAATTCCAGTTAAATTGACCATTTGTAAGCTGCTCTGATAGCTTTTTGTGGCTGAAGAGCGGGGTATAAATAAATAAATAAATAAATAAAATCAAATAAATAAATAAATGCTCTTCCCTAAAGTATTGTGTTTCTGAAACTAATTAGAAAAGAGTTCTGTGTTTGAGATTCCTTGTTGCTCTCCTAGGCCACTGTAGAGATTTCTGTTCTGATATGTTTAAGATTTATGTTGCTTAGATTATATTACTGTTGAAGGGAACAGATGTCAGAAAGGAAGCATTAACGGAATACTGTGAGATGAGCAACTCAATTCCATGGTATTAAAGGCTCATACTACCTTTCTCAGCAAGCAGGCTAGGTCTGGTTGTTATAACCCTCTTTTAGCATGGATCTTAATCCAGCATCCCACTGTAGTTAACAACAGAATTTTCTTCTCTCTCACCCTGTTGCTTGGAAATAAACTCCAGGGCATTTCCAGCCTTCTTGCTCCCTTACATTTCAACTGGATCCTGCCATTCAGCCAGTGAAAGTCCATTACTGGATCCTGCTCAGTTCTGGAGCTGGAAGGAATAAGATCCAGTAGAACCCACTTTCTCAACTTGGTGCCCTCCCTGTGTGTTGGATTACAACTCCTACCATCCCCAAATAGCATAGCTACTGGAGACTATTTAAATTGTAATCCAGCACATTGCATGAGTGCCTGGTTTGGGGAAGCTTCACTGGAATCTTCAGTAGGCTGCAGACTGAGTAACCCTAATAACAGTCCATTTGTCAACTGGTGTACCTTTTCTGTTGGATCGGAAGGACTGAGTTGATGTACGGTGTGAACACTCAACAGTGAAAGCTAGCAGGTGAAAAAGAAAGAAAGCTGACAGGAAGAAAATAAATACATTTGAAAAAGTGGTGCTGGAGGAGAGTTCTACAGATACCATGGACTTGCAAAAAGACCTATCAGTGGGTCCAAGCAAGCCTGAACTCTCTCTAGAAGCCCAAATGACTAAACTGAGGCCATTGTACTTCAGACATATCGTGATGTAACATGACTCATTAAAAGAGATGGTAATGTGGAAGACAGTAGGGCAGGGCTGTTGATAACAGGGGTCTTGGAGGTCTCTTGAGAGTCAGTGTAAGCCGAAGCCAACCTGGCAGAAATTAATAACAATAATTGTGACTGGTGAGCCACAAAGATTGCTGTTGTACTTCCAAAACATCCACCCACTAACTCCACAGTGGGTCAGCCTGTGCAGCCAGCCTGGATCTTCATGTCCTACAGGCAAGTAAGCAAAATTGCTTGCATCTGGATGATAGCAGTACGTATTGAAGCATGACACATTTCCCAAAATAAAGCTCAGCATTGAATGCCCTGATCCTCCCCCGCCTCTGCCCAGTCTACATCAGAGCTGAACTGAGCTACACAAACTGGAGTTCTGCCATTTAAATCTCATTCTACTCATTGCTGCCAGTATCAAACATTCCTTCCCTCTGTTGCATTTTTCTCTTTTTTTCTTTCAGTCCCCCCCCCCCGCCTGCTATAAAGTGGAACAGCATAAAAATGTGCCACAGAGATTTTTTTTAAACAAAGACTGAGTGGATTCAAGCAATGCCTTTGGCTATACAGAAAAAAGAGCCTGGAATATGTGTGTATGGGTCTGTGTCTGAATAGTATAATTAGGAACTGAAGTTTCATATATTTATACGTGAGTGCTGATAAATTAATGATCAGAACAGATCCAAGATAATTCCTGTCAGAGGCTTCTGCATCTCATTTGTTTATCCTGGCATGATACCTCCTTTGGCATTTTGTTGCTGTTGTTGATTTTTGTTTTTTTAAAAAAAGCCCTGTGAAATATTGGAATGGCAAGCCACATTTTGGTAGATTTGGGGTGAGTGTTAGATGGGGGAGAGATGATGCTATTTTACATCTCCATGGTAACAACTACTGCAGCTAGAAAGAAAGATAATTTTCCATACAAAAGATTTGTGTCTCTGTGCCAAAAGGAACTGATAGAGAAGCTTGAGATAGTGCTGAAATATTAATATCTTCAGTGCCTTATGGACTCTGTGTAATGTTATGAAATAGTGCCCATATTATGAAATGATACCTGTATGGCTTTGTCAGTCAAGGATTTACCTGCACTCATGAGATCTCGCTTCATAAGATCAGAATATACTGTGTGAAACACTAGTGCAAACTGATAGTATCTCCACTTCATTCTTTGAAGGCCCTTTCACACTACAAATACACGGGGGAATTTGTAGCAAAAAATAGTGACTTACCTCCCTTTTGCTGCAGTGCCCATTTGTGCCTATGGCACATTCACAAGCTTGGAAGGAAATATTTTGCAGTTTACATCCACACACAAAAAAGATGGCTGCAAGTGAGTTGAATCCGGAAAAATCTCCTTTCATTCACTCCCTTTTTTCCCCTTAAAGTGACAGATGTGGGAGAACTATTTTCCGCTTTAAAAGAAGTCATACTTTTGCTCTGCTGCTTTGCTGGCTGAACAGTCGTGCTGGCAAAACCAAAAACAATGGCGGCTCCGGCATTGCAAGCCCTCCCTTGCAAGTCCACCCTCTCTGAGGTCTGACCAATCAGCTTTCAGCTCTGCTGTGCCCCCTTTTCGAATTGGTTGTACAGATGACCTATTATGCGCATTTTTGCCCAATTTTAAAAAAGGATCGCGAGAAACAGCAAAAGCTGTTATCGCGGTCTATTTGGAGTTTTCAGCCCCCTCCTTCTGAATATGGCGAACCCCAGCAGGAGCTCATCTAAACTAAAGGTATTCTGCCCGCATTCTTGCCGGACTTTTTTTGTTGTGTAGATGAGCCCTATGATTCCTTTCCACAGCAGTGGGATTGTGTGCTCCTGTGAGGCAAGAGGATATGCTGATGGTAGCAATGCTGCTAGTAGGGTCTCCCATGTCAGACAGGCTTTTGCTCAGGAAGCTGACTAAGTGTGGAGGATGACACTGGCAGAGGATCTCTCAGAGACAACAGTAGTGGCCCTATAGCTAACACTTCTTAGTAGTGCACAGAAGGAGGCATGGCAAACTCTTTTGGATGTCTTTTACCAGGAAAATCCTAAAATGACACAATCCAAAATGAAACAAGAGATAGCTCCAGAAGATGAGACTCCCAGGTTAAAAGGTACACAACACGCTACTAGGGATAACTATTGGTAATGTTGTAGTTAATGATGCTCCAAATCAAGATCCTCAAGTGTCAAGATATATCATTGAATACTAAGTTAGGATTGTCCATGCCAACGTATTTCCCACTTCTAGGTATAGTTGTGAAAGCTGGACAGTGAAGAAAGTCTATAGTAAGAAAATCAACTCCTTTGAAATGTGGTTCTGGAGAAGAGTTCTACGGATACCATGGACTGCTAACAACAAAAATAAATGGGTCCTAGAGCTAATCAAGTATGAACTCTCACTAAGCCAAGGTGACTAAACTGAGACTGTTGTACTTTGGCCATATCATGAAAAGACATGATTCACTAGAAAAGACAATAATGCTTGAAACGGTAGAAGACAGTAGGAAAAGAGCAAGACAACATTCCAGATGGATAGATTGAATCAAGGAAGTAATGGCCCCGAGTCTGCAAGATGTGAGCAGGATTGTTGATGATAGGGTGACTTGGAGGTATTTCATTCATAGGGTCACCTTAAGTCAAAGTTGACTTGATCACAGTTAACAACAACAACAATAGAATCCTGAGGATTGTAGCTGGGGGAGGGAGCTTTTAGAATTCTCATCCAGAGAGTTATAATGTCTCACCAAATTCAAACCCTGGGATTCTATAGGATATTGCCATGGAAGTTAAAATGGAATCCTAGTGCTTGCCTAGTACCATGCCTTACTACCCCTCCCTATAATATCTCATAATTGGCAATATTGGACATTTCAAGGGGTCTTGTAGGCTGGGGTGAGCAAAAGTGATGTCAAATGGTGGTCACCAGGACCTAGGAAGGTGTCTTGGAAATATTTTAGCAAACACACCCAAGCTAGGATTGAGAGGAAGCCCCTTAGTAAAACAAACAAACATTATGGAGGTATGTGCTAATCCCTTCTTGGACACCTTGGTGATGAGTCACACATCGTACACAATCAAGTGACCTACATAACCACTACCCCTACAATGTCCTACAATGTGAGGTTGTCATAAACCCATACATTCCTATCTTCCAGCCAACTAAGACAATCAGTGGAATTTCATTATCCTTTGTTCCTCCCCTGAAAGAATCATTTAGCCATTGTTGTAACCAAAATGTGTCTTCAAGGCACGAAAGGGGTTATAAATATCCCAGCCTAGACAACAGCAACGTGTGTCACTGGAGATTATTACACGCACTTAATATCCTAGGACAGGGATGTCCGGAGATCGCTAAAAGGCTTTCTGTTCAGACGACGTTGTCCCCATCCTGTCATGCTCCCATTCTGCTCCTGTTCCCCTTGCTCTCTCTTATTAATGATTTAAATTGTTAATAGATCACCCATTCCATTTCTGTGATGGAATCACAGACATCTGAAATGGAGCCTTGTTATGCTGGTGCAATGCCAGATGTGGTGGGAGGTCCCTCCTGAACTCTTCCTGTTGAGATCAGGATGAGGAGATAAGTGACACCCTTTCCCCTCCTCCCTGGGTTACTTGTAAAGTTTAGAGTGTGTTCCGGGGCTTGTTTTTTTTTTTTTTTTTTTACGTGTATTTCTCTTTTTCTTTTTAAATTTCCCACACGGCCGTTCTCTTGTGAGAATGGCCAGGATTTGCTTTATGGGTCGTGAATGCAGCTTTGTGACAGCTGCATTCACACCGGCCAGCCGAGGGGAGGGGGAGTAGTTTCCATAATGGGATAAACTTTTTTAAAAAGTGTTACAGGGATGGGAGTGGGTCAGGTGGGGGGTTACCGAGACAGGGACGCTATTAAAGGGCCCTTCTGATAATTTCCACTATGGATGACACCCGGCACTCTGTCAGCGCCCCCCCCCATCAGACTTCCAGTGCCACTCTCAAGCTTCTGTCTGAATAATACACTATTCTTCAAGACTGGTAACTATTGCCCTATTTCCCAAATCTATTCCTCCATCCAACCTTTCTGCCTTAAAGTCTTAAATAGCCTTGTGTGGCTCTTGTGAACATGTGTTGTCTGTGTGAATGGTTTTTGTGTTATCTCCAACAAAAACCATTTATTTTACTTTAAATTGGAGTTGTCTGCAGTTATTACTGGTATACATAGGTGAAAAGGTCCCAAAGGTACCTGCCTCTTGCAGCCTTCCATTTGAGCTAATAATAATTCCTCCAAATATTAATATCATGTGTGGGGCTCTAAAGCACCCCCTACTTCTCCAGGTAACACTTTAATTGCGTAGTATGAAAGGGTCCTGAGAAGGGAGACTGCTTGTAACCTCAGAAGTTGTCTCTAGAGTAGGAGTAGGCAGAGTCCAGTCCACAGGATGAATCTGGGCCTCTAAGGGCGTGGCTCTCTCAGATTGCCCCCAATCCCCTGATGTGTCCTTCTTGAAGAAAGAAAATGCTTTAGAAAAATTTCTAGAGGCTTGCAGGAGCAGAGGATGCAGGCGGCCCCAGTCCCTCAAAAAAGCTGAAGAATGAAACTGGAAGTCACCTGATTTAAACAGAAATTAAAATTTCCTAATTGTTTTACAGGGGAATTCCTGATTTTCTGGTGCAAATTGCCACTGAATTTTGACAGCACAATTTTGGAGGGTTGGGTGACACAAGAACACCCTGTGGACTACAAGCACTCAAGTGTTTCCTTGTCCCACTGTATGGTTACAAATCCAAACTTATAAACTTACTAGTTTAGGCACAGAGTAACAAAAAGATTTGCATGTGCAAATACAACATTCACATGTCCTTTAGAAAATCAAATGCTAGAGCAGCCTACATCAGAGCATATGCAAAATAGAACAGTTTAGTCAAGTGTAGGGTTCCCATACTGTCAGGTTGGCCACGTTTTACCCAGATTCTAGGCAAGCCATCCAGTCCCTGTTCAAACCATCATCTGGTCCAGATTCCAAGCTAGAAAAAAAGAAAAAGGCATCTCATCCTTGTAAGAGCTGGGATGTGTGGCAGAATGTGGAGGTTCACTTCTCTCAAACTGGTCTGCAAGACAAATGTCCACCTCCGCCTTTGAGGTGTGAGGGAAAGAGAGATGAGCAGGGCAGTGGCAAGCATTGGAGTGGAAGAAACAAGGGAGAGGCACATTTTGAGGGTGTGAGGTGAGGCAAAGGGGGCAAGAAGAGGGAATGGAGAATGAGCAGTGCAAGCCACAGAGTGCAAAAAGCAAAGGGGACAAACTACAAATGCCTACGGTGAGGCAAAGAAGGGAGTAGAAAGGAAGAGAGAGGGAGCAATGTGAGTGGCAGAGTTCAAGAAGTGAGAGACAGAAGCACTGCTGAAGCAAGGGAAGAAGTAAAAGGGAAGGCAGTCCACTTCATCAGATACAATGGAGCCTCAGTTGGCAGATATGTGTACACACGGTTGGGGTAGGAGGATGCATTATTATTGTTATTAGTAGTACTATCACTATTGTTTTCATACCTCACCTTCCCAAAACTAAGGCCCCAGATGAATGTAGTTAGTGAAGAAAGAAAAAATGGACATACAGTTGTCCCTTCATATTCGCTGGAGTTTGGTTCCAGGATACCGCCCCCCCCAGTGGATACCAATGTGTAAATATAATGTGATTATAGTGTGTTTAGATTAAAGGGAAAAATACATTAGTGTTAGGATAGATTTACTTTTGTATTAGTAAGAAAAGAGGAAAATAATTAGTATTGTTTTTGTATTATTGTTATGGCCTTTTGCGGTCGGGTGTATTTTTTAGTAGAATGGTCTTACTCCAATAAAAATTCCCAAATTCCCAAATTCCCAGTGGATACCAAAATCCGTGAATACTCAAGTCCCATTATATGCAATGGCATAGCAAAATGGGTGTCTCTTATATAAGATGGCAAAATCAAGGTTTGCTTTTTGGATTATTATTTTTTAAAGAATATTTTCCAAGCCGTGAATACTTAAATCCATGGATACCAAATCCATGGATATGGAAGGACAACTGTATAAAAAATATAAACATTTTTCATTACTTTAACTGGCATCAACAAACAACAATTTTGTAGTAGCCAGTGGTGTAGTGATTTGAGCTTTGGATTGTGATTCTGGAGACCAGGTTTTGAATCCCTGCTCAGCCATGGAAACCCACTGGTGACCTTGGGCAAGTCACACTCTCTCAGACTCAGAGGAAGGCAATGGCGAACCCCCTCTGAACAAATCTTGCCAAGAAAACTTTGAAAGGTTCGTCTTAGGGTTCCCATAAGTCAGAAATGACTTGAAGGCATTCAACAACAACAACAAACAGATATCCTAGCATAGATGAGCTGCTTCGCATGTACGTTATGATGAAAAATCAGATGGGTAAAAGGAAGTTAAACTACATGCAGACACTAAAATACACACAGACTTTTCATGATTCACTTCTCCATATTAACCTTCACAACAAACCTATAAGGTAGGTTTTCTGAGAGATAGTTACAAGGTTACATTATAAATTCCTGGCCAAACAGAGGTTTGAACTTGGATCGCTTTCTTCCATTACCTGCAATTTAAACATTATTCTGTACTGGGTTTTTTTCCAGATCAGTTGTTAACAGTAAAAATGGTATGAATGTTGAAACATAGTGGAAGTGAAACATGCAACAATTGTGTATTCCTGCATGGCAGGGGGTTGGACTGGATGGCCCTTGTGGTTTCTTCCAAGTCTATGATTCTATGATGTGCTTAATTTGCATAATCAGAATGAAAATTATAGTAATTTTATTACTATGGACATTAAATGCCTGAGTTTGAAGATATGGAATAGGGCAACACTAGTCTTTTAGACTGTGTAGGTACAGAAAACATAAAGTAAGATGTAATCAATCTCAACTGCCCCCACCCCAAAAAAAGAGGAAGAAGAAGAAGAAAGAAGAAGAGAGAAAAATGTTCACTGAAACAAAGCCCAGGCTCATTACACATTCTGGTTACTATAAGTCTAATCATGTTAACCTGCAAACCAGTTTTGAGGGCAACTCCAATCATAGAATTGCAGAGTTGGAAGAGACCACGAGGGCCATCCAGTCCAACCCCCCTGCCACACAGGAAATCTTGATCAAAGCATCCCCGACAGATGGCAATCCAGCCTCTGTTTAAAGATCTCCAAGGAAGGAGACCCCACCACGCTCCGAGGGAGCGTGTTCCACTGCCGAACAGCTCTTACTGTCAAAAAGTTCCTCCTCATGTTGAGGTGGAATCTCTGTTCCTGGAGCTTGCACCCATTGCTCCGTGTTCCAGTCTCTGGAGCAGCAGAAAACAAGCCTGCTCCATCCTCAGTGTGACATCCCTTCAAATACTTAAACAGGGCTATCATATCACCTCTTAACCGTCTTTTTTCCAGGCTAAACATACCCAGCTCCCTAAGTCTCTCCTCATAAGGCATCGTTTCCAGACCTTTCACCATTTTAGTTGCCCTTCTCTGGACACGCTCCAATTTGTCAATATCCTTTTTGAATTGTGGCGCCCAGAACTGGACACAGTATTCCAAGTGAGGTCTGACCAAGGCAGAATAGAGTGGCACTATGACTTCCCTTGATCTAGACACTATACTTCTATTGATACAGCCCAAAATCGCATTGGCCTTTTTAGCTACCGCATCACACTGTTGGCTCATGTTCAACTTGTGGTCTACTAAGACTCCTAGATCCCTTTCGCACGTAGTCTCATTCAGCCAGGTCTCTCCCATCCTATATTTATGCATTTCATTTTTCCGCCCTAAATGCAGTACTTTACATTTCTCCGTATTGAATTTAATTTTGTTAGCTTTGGCCCAGCTCTTCAGTCTATCCAGGTCATTCTGAATTTTGATCCTGTCCTCCAGGGTATTAGCTACTCCTCCTAATTTGGTGTCATCTGCAAATTTGATAAGTATGCCCCTAATTCCCTCATCCAAGTCATTGATAAAGATGTTGAATAGCACTGGGCCCAGGACAGAACCCTGTGGCACCCCACTGGTCACATCTTTCCAAGACGAAGAGGAGCCACTGCTGAGCACCCTTTGGGTTCGGCCGGTCAACCAATTACAAATCCATTGAACAGTTAACTTGTCTAGCCCACATTTTACAAGCTTGTTTGCAAGAATGTCATGGGGAACCTTGTCAAAGGCCTTACTGAAATCAAGGTATGCGATGTCCACAGCATTCCCTTCATCTACCAAGCTGGTAACTTTATCAAAAAAGGAGATCAGATTAGTCTGGCATGACTTGTTTCTCTGAAACCCATGTTGACTTTTTGTGATTATGGCATTGCCTTCTAAATGTTCACAGACTCTCTGTTTAATGATGTGCTCTAGAATCTTCCCTGGTATTGATGTCAGACTAACTGGACGATAATTGTTGGGATCCTCTTTTTTCCCCTTTTTGAAGATGGGGACAACGTTTGCCCTCCTCCAGTCTGCTGGGACTTCTCCTGTTCTTCAGGAGTTCTCAAATATTATTGCCAATGGCTCTGAGATTATATTTGCCATCTCTTTTAATACTCTTGGATGTAGTTCATCTGGTCCTGGAGATTTAAATTCATTTACATTAAGAAGGTATTCCTGTACTACCTCTTTACTTATTTTGAGCTGGATTTCCCCTATTGTATCCTCTGTCCCATTATCCTCAGGTGGGTCACCCTTTTCCTTTTCTGAAAACACTGAGGCAAAGAAGGTGTTGAGTAATTCTGCCTTTTCTCTCTCCTTTGTTAGCATTTTGCCATCTTCCCCACGTAGTGGCCCTATCATTTCCTTCTTCCTCCTTCTGCTGCGGACATACCCAAAAAAACCCTTTTTATTGTTCTTAACCTCCCTAGCAAGCCTAAGCTCATACTGCGCTTTAGCTTTCCTGACTTTACTCCTACACGTGTTCGCTATCTGTTTGAATTCTTCTTTGGTGATTTCCCCCCTTTTCCATTTCCTATACATGTTCCGTTTAAAACTTAGCTCCATTGAAAGTTCTTTAGTCATCCATCCTGGTTTCTTGAGACACCTCCCATTTTTCTTCCTCAATGGTACTGTTTGAAATTGTGCCTTCAGTATCTCCCTTTTGAGAAAGTCCCATCCGTCTTGAGGTCTCTTCTCTTTTAGTATTCCTGACCATGGGATCACCCCCAGTATTTCCCTGAGTTTATTGAAATCAGCTCTCCTAAAGTCGAGAATGCATGTCTGACTATGCCTGGCTTCTCCTTTCCATTGTATAACAAACTCCAGGAGAACATGATCACTCTCACCTAAGGATCCCACCACTTGCACCCCATTAACCAGGTCATCTCTGCTGGTTAGGATCAGATCTAAAATAGCTGACCCCCTTGTTGCCCCTTCCACCTTTTGGACCATGAAATTGTCTTCCAGGCGAGTAAGGAATTTGCTAGACCTTGAAGTTTTGGCTGAGTTAGATTGCCAGCAAATATCAGGATAGTTGAAGTCACCCATCACTACTACATCTCTCCTTTCTGCATGTGTGTTCATCTGTTCTAGAAAGGCATCATCCAATTCCTCCGTCTGATTTGGGGGTCTGTAGTAGAGTCCCTTGTATTTTGACTTTTGCTGTTTGATATTGATTCTTACCCTAATGTATTCTCAGGCCTGCACATTAGAACATTTTGGGCAGCGGTTCTGGTGTTGTGCCATCAAAGGTCAGCACTGTGCCTGGGAGACTGGATGGCTCTTCTTTACTATTCCTCACAGATGGCCAAAATATTTTTGTCTTCTGCCCTGCCCTCTGGCATGTGCCTTCAACGTCCTGCCTGAATGGTAGAATGGATTCTATGCAGGGAAGCTGTGCAACATCTGAGTCAGAGGAAGTAGTGCCAGAAAAAACAACAGTGTTTGGGCTGGCATCAGACTTGGCATAAGAGGATGATGAGTTGTCCCTTGTGCCACCGTTAGAATTTAATGCTGCATACTATAAATGGCACAGCAGCTCATAGTATTACTCCATAAATCCAACCCCTTTGGTACAATTCAATGAAATCCAGACTGAGGAGGAATCTTAATTGAATTGTTAATGTCAGGATATGATTGAGTGGTTGTGTGGGAAAAAGCCATAAAATTAATGGTTTTGTCTGTAGGGGCTTGTCACTGTCTTGCCACTGTGGTTCCTTCAGAGGTCAGGAATCAGAATACTACAAGAATACTGTTACAGAGAAGCAGATGAGCTTTGGCTGTGTTGTACATCAGTGTGGTGGCCTTTCCCCCTTTTTTCCACTTATGGTGTAAGTGGGGTGGGGTGTGTGGGTTTGTAGATGAAGGAAATGTTTAAAGACTAGGAATCCTTGCAAACATAAATGACCATGAATTTCATAATAATGTTGTTTGTACAACATAGGCAATCCGTTCACATAGCAGTTACAGAACAGTTCATTTTGCACACGTTCTCCCCCACTCTGTAATACAAATGACTAATTCCAATTGTCAGTTCCAATCAGAACAGAACCATTGAATCAGTGGGGTTTGTTAAATATGTAAGTTCAACTCACTCAATAGGTTTACTCTAGTTGTGACTAGTGGGATTTAACTCTTGGTCATTTGCTGTAAAGTTTGGAAATAAATCTGTTAATAGGGCTGCCCTTCAGGGAGTTTGCCTCAACAGTTGAAATATTTATCTGGAAATTTAAGAATTAGAGCCCTGATGGCGCAGCGGTTAAATGCCAGTACTGCAAGTCACCACGTTGCAAGTTCGATTCCAGCCGGCTCCAAGGTTCACACAGGCTTCCCTCCTTTCGTAGGTCGGTAAAATGAGTACCTGGTTTGTGGGGGCAATTAGCTAACACACATTGGAAACTGCTTAATGCAGTGTAGATGTGTAAATTGCTATTGCTTAAAACAGTTTGTAAGCCACTCTGACAGCCTCGTGGCTGAAGGGCGGGGTATAAAAATAACTAATAAATAATTAATAAATAATTATTCTCCTCTCTCTGGCTTTTCTTCGCAAACGAAGATTCAGGAAGGACTCATCCCGCGCCTTCTGCAAGCGCGCTGATGACTAAAAAGGCCAATCCGAGATAAACAAGTCCGGTTGCAAAAAGCGCAGCAGAAGGACTCCTTGGGTGATGTTTTTGGGTTGTGATTCTTTCTGCGTTGTCGTTTCTCTTCAAGACTTGTTCGTCGTGAGTTCTCAAATAAGGCTGCAGCATTGTGGATATTGCGTCTCCATGCCTCCCGATGTGAGGCCAGGGCGGACCACTGTTGGTGATCAATTTGGCCAAGCCTGAGATGTTGTTTCAGGGAGTTTTTGTATCGCTTTTTTGGAGCGCCCCTCTTACGCTGACCCGTGGCGAGTTCACCGTAGAGTAGTATTTTTGGGAGGCGATGGTCCTCCATCCTAGAAACGTGACCTGCCCAGCGCAGCTGCTTTGCAACAGCTGCAGAGCTGTTTGGGCTAGAAGTCAACCTGAAGAAAACAGAAGTTCTTTACCAGCCTGCACCACAGGACGAACACCACCATCCCCACATTGCCGTCGGCAAATCAGTGCTCAAGTCCGTTCAGCAGTTCACCTACCTGGGAAGCATCATCTCCTCAGATGCCAAGATTGACAAAGAGATCGATCACAGATTAGCAAAGGCATATAGTGCATTTGGAAGACTTCACAAAAGAGTCTGGAGCAATAAACACCTGAGGCAAAGCACAAAAATCAGTGTGTATAGAGCCATCGTACTGTCTATCCTCCTTTATGGATCTGAAACATGGGTCACCTATCGCCACCACCTACGACTCCTCGAGCGCTTTCATCAGCGCTGTCTATTCTCCTCTACAACCATTAAATACTAGCAATAATATTTATATCCCATCATTGTCTGGGACTCAAGGCAGTTTACAACAGGTAAAAGAAACATAGCTAAAAAAAATTCCAAATACAAAAGTTAAAAATCTCATTAAACTATCCATAAAATTAAAAGCAGTAAAAATCACAGCTAGAATGAGAGCAAGGAAGATGCCATTCTAGCCTCTGTCAGAAGGGAGTTTCAGAGCCTGAGAGCAGCCAGCGAGAAGGTAATCTCCTATGTTCCCACCAGATGTACCTGTGAGACTGGTGGGATAGAGAGAAGGGCCTCTGCAGAGATCTCAAAACACAGGCTGGCTCATATGGGAGAATACAGTCCTTCAGAATACAGCCCTGATCCATATAGGGGTTTAAAATTCATAACCAACACTTTGAATTGTGCCTGGAAATGAACTGGCAGCCCGTGGAGCTGTTGAAACAAAGGACTTGTGTGCTCCTTGTAGCTATCCCAGTTAACAGCCTGGCTGCAGCTCTTTGGATCAACTGACTGCAGAGGTGCTAGCAACAGGAAGAACATGGGGTGCTCCTCTGTGCCCCCTTCCCCACTCTTCACCAGTGAAACAATAGCCATGTTGAGAGGGGATGGCAGTGGCTGAAAGTTGGGGTTTGGAAGATGAAGAAGGACAGGCAAAGCTTTACAGTATGTCATCCTGGTTCAGGATCTGTTCAGGATTAAAATAACAGAAGCCCTGTCCTGTATCTAACCTGGCAACCCTAATTTGCACATAAGTATAAGTACACTGAGGAAGTCTTCCTCTAGAAAATGGAAGTCTAACAAATATGAGAATAAAAAGGAACATAAACTTGTATAGAAGAAATGCAAGTAGAGAAGAAAAGATGCGAAAAGGGATTTTGAGGTGCATCTCATAATAACTACAAGAACAAAGGGAGGGGGAGGAAGTTGAAATAGACCTGAAGGAGAAAATTGGCTAGAAAGACAGTTGGACCATTGGATGTCATAGAAGGATGAAACTGGAAAGAAGCTGAATGAATTATTTGCAGCTGACTTCATGGCAGAGGATGTAGGGCAGAAACACATTCTGAAGTCTCAGAAATGACAAAAAAAAAAAAAGGAATTCTAGACCTTTTTGACACATTGATAACAAAGAAACCATGGTATCAATTTGAGAATTCTTAAAGCATTCATATGTGAAATTGCTGAGTTTTAATTTTAAATAAATAATTGTAACATATTCTTATGTTTAGCTTTTGTTCCAGAGGACTGGGAAGTAGCCACTGTCAACACATCATTTTTAAAATGGGATGCAAGTGGAAGTCCAGGAAATTACAGATTAATTGGGTTAATTTCTGCCCTGTGTAAATTGGTGGAAAACATCATTAAAGGTAATAGTATGAAGCAAATTGAACAAGAATGGGCAGAGTGTGGTCCATGGGCTACATGCAGCCCCCCATGGGCTGCCCTCCTGAAAATGTGATGGGTTTAAAATGGCCAATTATGGTCCCAGATGCCTCCAGGGGATGTAATTGATGGTTGTGTGCCATTTTTCACAACCCCATTTCCATTCTAAATTGTGGGTTTAAGGTACTGGAAGATTAAGTGGTGGGATCTCTGGGCTTCAAACAGGTCTAAGAGCGTGGACATGATGTGTGTGGAGCAGAGGCAGCTCCCCCCCTCCACAGGGTCCTAGGGATGTCTCCTCACATGGTGTAAATTGTTCATCACTGGTACAGAAGAACAAGCCTTGCTGAAGGAAAACGTACATGGCTTCTGCCAAGATAAATCCCATCTCACAGGCATTTTAGAGTTTTTTTGGAATGCTGGCAAATGTGGGTAGCAAAGATCCAGTGGACATATGGATGGCGGTGGGGGGTCTGGGAAAAGCTTTTAAGAAAATCCCTCACCAAAGACTCCTGAGAAAACAAAGATGCCCTTGCATGAAGAGAGGTCTTTTTATGGATCAGTAATAAGTTGGAAACAACTTGAAGGCTGTTGGGAAAAATCCAGCATTCTTTCTCCCCACTTGTTTGCTATTAGAGCAAATGAGTAACAGTTAGGATAGAGTCTCCTGCATGCCTCCCTCTCATCTGTCTTTAATGAGTAAACAGTACACAACCAAACTACAAGATTACATGACCTAGGTTTATTTGCCTCCTGGTCTTAGATCTTTTATTACTCTTTGTTTCTTGGCTTGAAAGCTACACGCTGCCTCTCCATCTTGCTCTGCAAGAATGCCTTCCGTCTCACTTAAATGATGAGTGAAGATGGATTTCTTTCTTATCCAAAACCTATTCATTAGTTAGTTAGGATGTAGGCTCCAATGCATATGTAGATTTAGCACTTTTTCGGACGCGTCAAAAATAACGCAAGCAGCCTCGTCGCGTTGCGAGGCTGCTGTGCTGCAGAGCGTCGGTTTCGGATGACGCTCTCCCCTGCCGGTACTGTTGCGGTACCGCGGGGAGATTTGAGCGTCATATTTTGTTGGTTTTTAATCACAATCAACTTTCGTGAGTAAAAACCGATGAAATATGACGCTCAAATCTCCCCGCGGTACCGCAACAGTACCGGCAGGGGAGAGCGTCATCCGAAACTGATGCTCTGCAGCGCAGCAGCCTCGTAACGCGACGAGGCTGCTTGCATTATTTTTGACCATCCGAAAAAGTCCTTAGAGTCATTAGTAAAGCTTACGTTGTTTTTTCAACAAGAAGTTGCCTGCCTCTTTGTTCTTGCAGCTGGGTCAAAGCACTGTACTATTGAGTCCACACTCCTGCTCTGCTACAATAAAGTTAATTCCTGACAGTTTTAACTTTTAAGAAGTTCCCGAAAAAGGCTAACACCCTGGGACCTCCAATTTTAAAACCACAAAGGCCCACAACAATGACAACAGCAACAACAAAGTGGCTAAAGAGCAGGAAGCAGAGCAAAGGAATGAATTGACAATTCTTCTAATTTAAGAATATAAATAGTGGGGTCCCCTACGGATCTGCATTGGTACTAGAGCTTGAGTCATAGCACATTCATTAGCCATGAAGCTACACCGGCTCTCTCTTGTAAGGTATTGTTCTTGAAAATGCATCAGCTGTGGGTATTTCCCTTTTGTAATCAGAAAATCCCAGTTAACCATTGTGTGCATCAAAAAAGACAGGTATTGATTTGCTAAGTTTTGTGAAGCAAAATATGTATACGTGCAGCAAAACACACAATCCCATCTGCCCTAAGCATCTTTGTTTAACACCTCTTTTTAGCACAAGAGTCAACATGAGATCTTATTGATACCTTCCAGACCACAGCTATAGTATTTAAATAGCGAAAGAAGCCAAGATATTCTGCCTCACAGGCAGATTTGAAACAGCACATCTGGCACAAAGTAGCATCATACTTGGATTTCTAACTAGAAGTCATTATTCCTCTTCAGGCTGGAACTGCTCAATTAACAATCAACACATTTTTGAAGGAAAGTGATCTCCAAAATATGAAGTTAGTAGGATCTCATTTGCATGATTGCCACTAGACTTCCAGTATTTGGTTTACATTCCGTGCAGTGTTTCAGCCTATGTGAAGCATCTAAAATCTCCATCTACCCTTGCTGCTATGGAAATGTAGTTTTCCCTGTGGTTCCAATACAATGTTGTTGATGAGACATTTGCTGATCTGTTTTTTTTTTTTTTTAGAGAATTAGACCCAGTTTTTTTTCCTAGCACTGAAGCACAAAGTGGGGGTAAATTTAGAAAGTAATTAATTATATGTATTCAAAAGTGCAGTTTAAATTTAGATTAGGTAAAACTGCTCCAGCTGTGGTAACTATCTGATCTACTCCTGAGTCAAACGCCAAAGCCCAGGATCATCCTCAGTTTGAGTCTCCCTCCCATAGTGTTGTTCAACATCTTTACAAAAGACCTGGATCAAGTAGAAGATGATGCTCATCAAATTGGCACACGACATTAAACTTGAGCAGATAACTCAGTCCTGGTTTGTAACTGTTAAGTGACTGATGCTGGTAAGGAGATCACCAGGCCTATAACCATTGGAAGGAGATGTAGGCAGCAGAGTTAGAACTAGGCCATGTTCAATACACAGAGGCCAACAGAAACACAGTAGTAGTATGCAGGAGCAAGCAAAGGAGGCAATCAGGATACAAGCCAACATAATGGAGACAGTTCCTACTGGGTCACCAGTCAAAGGAAGGAATAGCCAGAAGAGAAGTCAATGGAATGTGCCAAGGTCAGGTAGCCAGGAAAGCAGTCAACAGGAATTCCAAGACTGCTGAGGGCAGAGAAGACAGGTAAAAATGTGTGTTGCCATTGGCTATGCTAGCTAGGGCTGCTAGCCTTTTTGGTGGTGTTAAAAGATCTTTTAAAGATCTACCACAGCAAAGTTTTCCTGAATGGGGAAGACCGGAACTTTATTAACTCATTAAGCTATTAATTTGCTATGTTTTTCTAGTGATTTCATCTAATTTTCTAGATGCTCTAATTAAAGTGAGGGTACAATGTGCTTTAGGAAATTGGCTTCATCGAGTTCATAACCCAGTTTAATAAAGCATATTGGAACCTCACTGTAAATTGGGGAATCTTGACTAGGACTCCAGGAGACCAGGGTTTGAATCCTCGCTCAGCCATGGAAACCCACTGGGTGACCCTGGGCAAGTCACATTCTCTCATCCTCAGAGGGTGACAATGGCAAATCCCCTCTCAACAAATCTTGCCAAAAATACCCCATAATAGGTTCACCTTAGGGCTGCTGTAAATTGGAAAGGACTTGGGGGCACACTGCAGTAACAAAAAATAATTCATTAGGGTGAGTGTCTCTCCCTCTGTCACGTTTGGGAAAACAGAAAGGCCTGCTGCTTCAGGGAAAAAAAAAGAATTGGAAGAAATGCATCATGTGGCTCTGTTGTTAGGCAGGCTAATCTTTGTGATTTCTTTGGGAAGATAGCAGGAAAGGGACAGAAGGGAGAGAACTTTGTGGAGCAGAAGAGCTGGGTTTGTGGAGAAGAATAATTGGGTTTGGCTAAGCAGAAATAAAGAATGGAAACAACAAGCAAGTCATGGAATGAAATGGGGATGGGGTGATTTGTTTGCTTAGTCAGAGACTAAGGGCTTATCTACACCAGTGAAAACCCCCGAATTCCCCCAATAATGCCACACGATGTGCAGCCTTTCCCCCAAATCTGGTGTGATAATGTCACATGATGTATGGCCCTATCTGCACCAGACTCAGGGAATGCCCCCTTAATCTGGGTTTTAGAAAAACTTACAGTTTTCTCTAGAGTTTGCTTGAAACTCTGGAGAAAACTGCCATGTGAACAATCCATCCACACTGGATTCTGCGGGGGTTGGGGAGGAGGGGAAGGACAAGCGCTGTCTGAGGCACCACCATTTCCCCCCTTCCTCAGCACCACTTCTCATTCCAAAGGCAGAGCCCCAGAACTAGTTGCTCTCACTGAAGTCAGAGGGCCTGCCAAGCCCTGCCATCATGAGGCTAGCTGCCCGTTCTGACTTCAGAGAGAGTGACTAGCACCGGGGATTTGCTTTTCTGGAGTAATCACCTGCTCTGAGCTCTGTGAAAGCTAAACCCCAGTGCTACTCACCCTCTCTGAAGAATGGTCTGCCCTGGCATGGCCAGGCTCTAGAGTTGCTGAAGGCTCTAGAGTTGGACTCAGGGAGGAGGGTGCCTGACATAAACCTCTCACCATCCTGAATAGCTTGGCTGGATGCAAATTTGCAGATGCAATATGTGCAGAGAAAAGGGCTTTTTCTGGGAAAAGAAAGCAACTCTGGTTCCAGTAGTGATAGGTGCTGTTGGAGAAATTCCTAACAAACTGATAGAACATCTGAATGAAATCACCATAGATAGGATCACAATATTGCTGGGAATGTGCCATATTATATGCCACATTATGCTATATGCTATATATTATGCTACATTCTGATGACACATCACTACTTCCAAGTTTCTTGGATAGAATCCAAATCACTCGTGGATGAAAGCTCCAGTAATGCCTAGTAGATTGTGAAACTGAGGATGGGGATGATGATAACAGATTACATTCCAAATAATCTAGAAATGCTCTGTGGGCTTTTACATACTCTCAGGGAAACTTAACAACTTTATTTTGGTGACTCAATTGCTTTATTTCCCTTTGTTTCCCTACAGTGTGTGTGTGTGTGTGTGTTCAAGTCACCTGTCAACTTATGGCAACCCCATGAATTTCATAGAGTTTTCTTAGGCAAGGAATCCTCAGACATGGTTTGCCAGTTTCTTCCTCTGAAATATAATAGTGTTAGTGCCCCTAATGAGCCCCACTTCCATAAACTCCAAAAATTGGTTTATTAATAATTTGGCTAATTAATGTGGTCTTTCATAGGAAAGAACAGGAAAATTTCAGGGACTTGCTGTATGGATCCCAATAGGCACGTGCTGAAAGCCATGCATCACCCAAAGGAAGGACTACTGACAAATTCCATAATATGAGTAAATATAAGTTCAAAAGGACATTGTCTCCACCACACACCCAAGAGACAGACAATGAGCAGATTCCATTGAACAGATGGAGTGTTCCTTTGAAGGTATTGAGCTTCCCTTCCCTAATCACTGAGCCATCAAAGAGGCAGCTCAAGCTTTGTAAATCTAATCACTAAGACATTTAAGGCAGTTAAAACACATTAGCATCTTCGGACACCTATTGTCAAGACCTGGAGTTTTCCTGGAACTCATTCTGCAATCTTTAGAAACTCTTAGAATCTGTTGTTTCAACCCATGAAACTTCCTCACCTGAGGGCATATATTTGGTATAAATACCAGCCACAAATCATGTCTCATTGCACACAGAGCCTCTGCTTGGGGACATTAGCCACTCCAGATTCATCCTTCCATGCTGCTGGGCTGCTTGATGACTTCGGACTACAAGGCAGGTGTCGTATCACCCCAGAAATCTCCCTATCTATCCCTCTGGCAATCTCTCTCTCTCTTTCCATTCCTAGTGGTCTTATGTGAATGCTTTTCATATGAATGTGTGTATGCTTGGTGTTATTATTTGTATGTCTTTAATAAATATCATTGTTAATTTTTCATTTTGCATTTGAGTGCATCAGAGTCAGTAGGGGTAACGTTGGCATAAAGATAACCTTCTCTGTTGCCCCCTTTTGCATTGCTAAGGTTGAGTTGCTGCTAATTTATTAGAAACGCGATATTATCTTGGAATTTCCAAGAGCTCTTTGGGTAACAATAGCCTCCAGCACCTCCCATCCAAGTACTAACCAGGGCTGATACTGCTTAGCTTCCAAGATCAGATGGAATCTGGTGTCTTTAAGGTATCTATGCCCTTATTTTACAGAATATCTACATATATAATTATCTTGGATATGTTGCTGTTTCCAGTGTGCTGATTGGCTGCTTAGGAAACTGACCAACCAATCACAGCTTGGTTGGGCAGCCAATCAGCACACTGGAGGCAGGAATGTGGTGGAAACAGTGGAAACATAGCCGCCAGCAAGGAGTGAGTAGCAGGGTGTGTGTGTGTGGTATGGTGTGGGCGCAAGGCTTGGGGAGGGTGGCAGGGGTGGTGAGGGCTGCGGTGGGGGTGGGTGGAGGTGCCATGTGGGGGGAGGGAGGTGGCATGGGGTGGGGTGGGGTGGTAGTAGTGTGAGGGTGTGTGTGCACACACGTGGGGGGGGCAGGGAGGGTGGCTGGGGTAATGCTGTATGCTATACCAGGTACATAGCTAGTACAAAGGAAAACGTGTTAAGGGAATATTTTATACCAGGACTTTGCAGTTATCTCTTTGTCAAACTTTTTGTGTTCTCCAAAACTGCCTGGAATAGAGCTTTAAAAAATTATTCCTTTTGGATGTGAACTCCCAGAATCCCCTAGCCAGCAAGACCAAGTAACTTTCCAAAGTTCTACCCAGCACATTTCATATCCATTTCTTGAGCAAGGAAAGCTGAAATATTATTGACTGATGATTTCCTAGAGGCTTTTGATTAATATTCCTTTGTATTTTTAAGGGGGAAAAAACCCCATGTCTTTACAACATTATTTCCCCTACCTCCAATGTTAACAATATTACAGGGTTCTCTAGTAGGGGGGGAAAGAATTACGAAGATAATATATACAAAGGGTATGGTGATGGAAGAGCTGTATGCTTTTCCTGCATACAATAGGTCACTAAACTACGTACCTTTTCAGAAGCAGCTGCAGACTACTTACAATTACAAGCCGTCCCTATTTGTATATCTTTAAATTCCAGGGTAACAGAGAAACCAATGTGCTAGTGCTTAAATTTTAAAGTAAGAATAATCCTTTCCCATCCTTTATCTGTGTGACGGAAGCTGATGATTAGGGGAGGTACCCCAGAGGAAAGAACAAAATATACATGTGATGTCATCTGTTGTGAATGACACATGTATGACTAAATGTGCGTGTGTGGGCGGAATCCACAATAGAAATATTCAAAAAATGCTGACCATGGCATTACCTTTCCACTGTGGTGGGATTGCATGCTCCTGTGAGGCAAGAGGCTATGCTGATGGCAGTAGTGCTGCTGGTAGGGTCTCCCATGTCAGACAGGCTTTTGCTGAGGAGCCAGACGAAATGTGCCAGACAGGTACTGGGCCACAGCAGTAGTGGAGGGTGACACTGACAGATGATCTCTTGAAGACAACAACAATGACACTATAGCCAACACTTGTTAGTACTGTGCAGAAGAAGGCATGGTAACCCCCTTTTGAATGTCTTTTACCATAAAAACCCTATGATGAGACAATCCAAAATGAAACAAGAGATGGTGCCAGAAGATGAGTGTCCCAGCTCAGAAGGCACTCAATAAGCAATGGGGAAGAACAGAGGACAAGTATGCAACTGGACTCAAGCCAGAAGGACATTTAGCTGTTGATGTGTTCAGATGTGATAGGAAAGTCTAAAGTTGCACAACACATAATATAAGAAAATGGAATGTGAGAAGTATGAATCAGGGGAAGCTAAAGATTGGAAAACAAGAAATGGAAGGTATAACTATTGAGATTCTTGGGGTGATTGAACTAAAGGGGATAGGAATGGGACATTTTGAGTGAGATAACTACACAGTGTTTTACTCAGGAAATGCAAATCTAAGAAGAAATGACGTGGCATTAATAATGAGGAGTGATGTAGCAAACCCAGTCAAGGGATATAAAGCAAAGTCTCACTGAAGAATATCAATAAGACTTCAGGGAAAACCCATCAAAATGAACATAAGTTTATGGTGCAACTACAGAGGCAGAAGAAGAAGAAGAAGAAGAAGAAGAAATTGAAAGATTCTGTGCTGGAATACAGGAGGAAACTGATCACAGACCAAAACAGGATATGGTGATAGTCATAAGCAGGAAACAAAGCAGAACCAAA
The DNA here is from genome assembly GCA_030847615.1 of Gambelia wislizenii. Classification (NCBI taxonomy): domain Eukaryota; kingdom Metazoa; phylum Chordata; class Lepidosauria; order Squamata; family Crotaphytidae; genus Gambelia; species Gambelia wislizenii. Next base: position 68,245,885 of record JAUMIR010000002.1, read on the forward strand.
GATTGTAGGAGAATGTGGCCTAGGATCAAGAAATGAAGCAGGAGAGTGGCTGATTGAATTTTACGAGGCCAACAGTTTCTTCACTGCAAATACATTCTTTAAACAACCAAAGAGGAGACTGTATACATGGACATCATCATGTATGGCCAATATAGAAATCAAATAAACTAAATAACAACAACTACAATAATAATAATAATAATAAAATTTATTTATACCCCGCCCCTCTGCTAAAAACAATCGGGGTGGCTTCCAACAATTAAAACATTGTAATAATGACTAAAAGTACCACCCACCCCCACCCACCCCCATAAAAAGACACTAAACAATATAAAATTAAAACCATCTAACTAAAATCACATTAAAAACAAATATACACGAGATTTTAAAAGGCCAGGAGACACAACTCCTGAGGCCGGGATCTAATCAGGAAAGGCCTGCCGAAAGAGATCTGTCTTTAGTGCTTTTTTAAAGCTACTTAAGCTCATCATCTGATGGGTCTCGTTCAGCAGGCCATTCCATAAATTGGGGGCGATTACATAAAAGGCCCTCTGGGAGGTTGCAGACAGCCTAGATTTTTGTGGCTGAAGCAAATTCCTCCCAGAGGACGTGAGTGCACAGGGAGGATTATATGGGAGGAGGCGGTTCTGAAGATAAGTTGGACCCAAGCCATTTAGGGCCTGAAAGGCAATAACCAACACCTTATACTGGGCCCGGAAACTGATAGGCAGCCAGTGGAGAGATTTCAATACTGGAGTTATATGGTCTCTCCGAGATGTTCCCAAGACCACTCTGGCTGCCATATTTTGTACCAACTGAAGTTTCCGGACAAGGACAAGGGCAGCCCCATGTAGAGCGCATTGCAGAAATCTAGGCAAGAGCTTACAAGCATGTGCACCACAGTCTCGAGGTCCCTTACTTCCAGGAAAGGACACAGCTGGTGTATCAGCAAAACCTGATAACAGGCACTCCTGACCGTCACATTCACCTGACTAGTCATCTGAAGCGATGAATCAAGGAGCACCCCCAGACTGCAAACACAATCCTTAACGGAGAGCGTGACCCCGTCCAGGACTGGCGGTTGCAACCCAACTCCTGGTTTCGGGGCCGCTACCGTGAGCACCTCCATTTTGTCCGGATTTAATCTCAATCTGTTTTTCCTCATCCAGCCCATTACTGCTTTAAGACAGTCATTAAGAGGAGAGATGCCATCGGAATTTGAGGCCGATGATTGGGACAAGGAGAAATAGATCTGGGTGTCATCAGCGTATTGATAACACCCAGCCCCATAACTCCGAATAATCTCACCCACCGGCTTCATATAGATGTTAAACAGCATCGGGGACAGGATGGTGCTCTGTGGAATGCCACAAGTAAGCTCCTTTCTGCTGGAGCAGCAGTCCCCAAGCAGCACCCTCTGGGACCTGCCCGAGAGGAAGGATTGGAACCACTGGAGTACAGTGCCTCTGATTCCTAACCCACTCAGGCGATCCAGGAGGATGCTATGATCTATTGTATCAAAAGCCGCTGAGAGGTCTAGAAGCACCAACAGGGACACATTAACCCTGTTGATGCTTAGACGCAGGTCATCGGTCAAGGCAACCATGGCAGTCTCAACTCCAAATCCCATCCTGAAGCCAGTTTGAAATGGGTCTAGATAATCAGTTTCATCCAAGACCACTTGGAGTTGAAGCGCAACTGCCCTCTCGATCACTTTGCTCAAGAATGGTAACATAGAAACCAGCCTATAGTTGTTCATATCCAGGGGGTCCAGGGAAGTTTTTTTTTAGGAGCAGCTTAACTGCTGCTTCCTGTAAACAGGATGGAACACACCCTTCCCTGAAGGATGCATTGATGATGTCCTTAAGGAACACCATCAAGGCACACACACACACCCGGATGGCCTGCCATGAAGGGCAAGGATCAAGAGGGCAGGTTGTCTTCCTCACTCTACCAAGTAGCTTGTCCACGTCCTTGGTACTCAAGAGATTGAAATTGATCCAGTAAACGTACATCAACGGAGTTGCTGGACAGCTCATCAATTGTTTCTGTCAATATACTGGCATCTAAGTCAGCTCTTATCCAAGGGATTTTATCTGCAAAGTAGTTGTTAAATGCATCACAGCAGGCCGTTGTTGGGTTAAGCAATGGGTCTACGCAGGTATAACCTGAGTCATCTCCCTTACCACCCTAAACAGTTCTGCTGGATGGGATTCTGCAGACGCAATACGTGCAGAGGAGAAGGATCTCTGCGCTGCATGTATTGCCTCTCGATAGGACCAAAGAAAGTTCCTATGACGAGTCCTGTCAGATAAGAGTAATCGGAAGTAGAAGATGAAAAAGCTCTCTGCAAAAATGGGGCCAGGAGCAGATTGTGGCATAGATCATGAACTGTTAATATCAAAAATTAAAGCTGAAGAACACTAAAAATAACCATTCTGCCAAAATACAACCTGAAGAATGTAAAGATAATATAAAAAATAGATTTGCACTATTAAGCCTAATTGACTGGAAGCCAGAAGGACTCTGGCCTGAAGCAATGGACTTTGTCAGTGAAGAATGAAAAAAGAAAATGTCTGCAGTAAAAAAAGAAAGAGACATTTCATTGGATGAAGATAAAACTCTTCAAGCAGTTAAGGACAGATGCGAAGCAAAAGGAAAAGGTGACAGAAATAGAGTCACAAACCAGAATGCAACTGTCCAGTGACTTGTGTGCAGGGGCAAACTACTCTAATAATCAATGTAGAGAAATAAAAGTTTCACCAAAAAAAGGAAGAACAGGAGACCTCTTCCATAAGATCTGACAAGTCAATGGGAGAGTTAAACCAAGAGAGGTGATACTATATGACCCACAGGGGAACACATTACACGACCAAGTAGAATTTTTAAAATATTATGAAAACAGTACACTGAAGAACTATATAAAAGATATTAAAGGAACACAAATTCATTCAAGGAAGAACTATTTGAAGATGAACTTCTAATTTTAGAAAGTGAAGTGAAAGCTGCACTCACCAGGAACAGATGGCATATTAATAGAGCTGCTTCAAGCTACAAAGACAGAATCTACTCTAGGTCTAACTAAAATCTCTCAAAAAATATGGAAAACAAAACAATGGCCTACAGATTGGAAATGTTCAATATACATTCCAAACCCCAAGAAAGGGGACACCAGGGATTGTAGTAACCACAGGACCGTTGCATGAATTTCCCATGCAAGCAAAGTGATGAACAAAATTCTACAACAAAGACTTTAACCATATATGGAGCAAGAAATGCCAGATGTTGAAGCTGAGTTCAGAAAAGGAAGAGGCACTAGGGATCATATTGCAAACAAATGTTGGAAAATGGAGTGCACCAAAGAAAATCACCTTATGGTTTATATATTATAGCAAACCCTTTGTAGATCATGAAGAATTATCAATTTCTCTTAAAGAAACGGGTGTGCCACAACATTTGATTGTCCTGGTGCGTAACCTTTGTTCAGGACAAGAGACTACCACCAGGACAGAATACAGAGAAACAGAATGGCTTCGAATTGTCAAGGGAGGTCAGACAGGGCTATATTTTATCACCCTGTCTGTGTAACATGTATGCTGAACATATCATATGTAAAGCAGGATTAGACTTGGAGGGAGGAGGCATGAGAATTGGAAGAAGAAACATGAATAATTTAAGATATGCAGATGACACCACATTACTAGCAGAAAATAGCAAAGACTTGGAACAATTACTGAAGAATGTCAAAGAAGAAAGTGCAAAGGCAGGTTTACAGTTGAACATTAAGAAAACATAATAATCACCACAGATGATAAACATAACTTTAACATAGATGATGAAGACATTGAAACAGTTCAAGATTTTTCATACCTCGGCTCAGTTATTAATCAGATTGTGTTTACTTTTAGGGTTTCTTCTTTCCTGTTGAAGTTGTCCATGTGTTTGTGGATTTCAATAGCTTCTCTGTGCATTCTGACATGATAGTTGTTGGCCTGGTCCAGAAACCATAAAATTAAACAAAATCTGGCTTCCAGTTTTGAAAAACAATAGAATCAAAACTCAACACTTACAAAGGAATTCCACCCATGGACAGGGGGAGTTCCAGCAGATAATGGCCCATCAACCAACCATTAGCCAAACAGACACTAACGAGCCTTGCATTTCTATACCCAGAAACTAACCATTCAATTACACAAATTTACATACACTCCCCAACATGGGTTCACAGCATATAAACTCCACACACACACCTACCCAACCATTCTCTGAAGATGCCAGCCACAGATGTAGGTGAAACATCAGAAAGAAATTATTCCAAAATACGGCCTCACAGTCCAGAAAAAAACCAAGGAAAAAACTTAACAACAAATTAGAAAAATGAGATATCTTTGAAGTGTCTTTTTTTAAAAAAAAGCAAACAATGTACCACTCAGCCATGGCATAGGGGCAATGACTCCCCTTCACCACAATGTTCTCCAACTTTTTAGCACAGGACTGGACAACCTTTCAACTCAACTGAGCCTTAGTGTCAGCTTCTATCACCCTTAGTCAGCATGTCCAATAGTGATGGATGGGGAGATTTGAAATCTGACAACATCCAGAGTGTTATAGATCACCCCCGCTCATTTTTTGGTGCCTGAAAGCAGGTGTTGTAAACTAGTATGTTGCCAATATTTAGTGGCTTTTGAGTTATCTACTGGGTAGATTTACTGTCATTCCAAGTTGACCCCAGTCTTATAGAGAATCTCTTTTGGTTCCCAGATGCCACTTAAGGATGGAGAAGGGACAAGCTAGATGCAACAGCACCCCCTGCTCCCCAGCAAATGATGCACATGACATCAAAGGCATGGAGCAGCTCACCATGAAGAAAGGTTATGATGTTTGGAGCTAGTTAGCTTAGAAAAAAATGTGAGTAATGTGAGATATCCCTCTTTGCCAATATTTATCTACTGTGGTGGGATTAGCCTGCTCCTGTGAAGCAAGGGGCTATGCAGATGGAAGCAGTGCTATTGACAAGGTCTCCCAAGTAAGACAGGCCTTTATTGAGGAGTTAGATTAATGTGCCAAACCACAGTCAACTAGATACAGGAAAGGCCAAACAATTTCTAACTCCCATTGATTCCTGCTTCTCACATTCCATGCTCCTACTATCTGTGTTGTGTAGCTTCAGACCTTTCACATCCAAATATATCAATGGCTGAACATGCTTTCGACTTGAGTGCATTAGACATAGCACTATTTGTACTTGTCCTTTGCTCTTCCACAGTAGCAGACTGAGTGCCTTTTGACCTAGAGTTTCTCATCCTTCAACTCTGTTTCTTGTTTCAGTTTGGATTATTTCATCATCATAGGGTTTTCAAGGCAAGAGACATTCAGGTTTACCAGTGTTGTCTTCTGCACAGTACTAACAAGAGTTAGCTACACTGCCATTGCTGTTGTTTTTAAGAGATCTTCAACAAGTCTTACCACCTCCACCACCTCCTCCTCCTGTCCGTAGGTTCCTTTCTGAAGTTTATCCACCACCCTCAGGACTGGAACTCTCTGGCAACTGTTATATTCTGAAGAGGGTGAATGCATCTTAGGAATTTTTATCAGATGCAGCAAATATGGCATCATATGGACACCTAATGATATCTAGTTAAAAAGCCATCCTATTTTATTGATGGGTCAGACCATCAATAGATCTTCCATTCTGCTTTGTTGCCAGCATTGCCCGCATTTGAATCCTCGTGCCATTGAAATCACATGAATGCAGAGTCAATGGGCAAACACTTCCAGGTGAGATTGGGACAGTCAGGTAGGGGATGCTCTTTTTATGACCCCCCCCCCTGTGTACTCGGGACTTTAAATGTGTGTTTTTGTGCTTTGTTGTAGTTTTTGCGTGTGTGTGTTTGCTTTATTTTCCAAATGTCTTGCGCTAGCGTCTTCTCATGAGAATCCGCAAGATTTCAACCTCAGAAGTAAACAGAGCTCCGTTTGTGCTCTGTTACTGCCAGGGAAGGCTTATTGATGCTGCTCAAGGTAAGTGTGGTGGATGGAGGGTTCTTTTGCCGGCATAAAAAACACCACAATTTATGCTGGCAAAAGAACATTAACATGGGGTGGTCTGATAAAGTCCTTAGTCTACTGCCTTCACTTTGCACATTCTCCCCTGGGTGACACTACTAGGAGTCTAGATTCTTTACAGAGTCAGGTTTCCTGATGGCATTACTGTCAACTTCCCTGACATGCTCAAACTGCTTCACCACATTAAGGTATGCTTCTATGAGAGAGCTAAAAGTATGTGTGTGTGGGTGGGGGGGGGGCAATCAGACATTATTAGGCAAATTAAATGTTAAGAATTTCTGTGGTTTTTTTGTTTTTTTAAATAGCAATAACTATACTCAGGTACTAATTAAGCAGCCACTCTAATGAGATTCTTGTGATCCAGAATACTGTAACATCTGGAGAGAACAACAACAAAAAAGGCACCACCACCACATATTGTGATAATAAATGATTGATCAGACAGTGTTTTCTATTATGCTTTCCTTGGAGAATACTGTTGCCTACCACAGGATATGGCAAGCTTCAATACATGACTCATCGTATGATACCAAGACTGGAAGCAATGATTTCTTCATCAGAGATAATGCTCAAATAATGCAGCCATAATAGCAAAGGCTTCGATTGTGTAGATCATGAAAAACTATGGATCGCTCTTAAATAAATGAGTGCAGCACAACATTTGATTACCGTAATGGGTAACCTGTACTTAGGGCAAGAACCCAGTGTTAGGACACCATGTGGAGAAACAGAATGGTTTCCAATTGGCAAGGGGATTGGGCAAGGCTGCATTTTATCACTGTATTTGTTTAAATTGTATGTTGAAGATATCATACGAAAAGCTGGATTAGACTCTGAGAAAGGAGGCATGAACATTGGAGGAAGGAACATGAACAATTTAAGATATGCAGATGACACCATACTAATAGCAGAAAATAGCAAAGACTTAGAACGATTACTGAAGAAACTCAAGGAACAAAGTGAAAATATAGGTTTACAGTTGAACATTAAGAAAACAAGAATAATGGCAACAGATTATTTACATAACTTTAAAGTAGACAATGAGGACATGGAGATAGTGAAGATTTTCTATACCTTGGCTCAGTAATTAATCAAAATGGAGAGTGCAGTCAAGAAATCAGAAGAAAACTAGTAACTTGGGAGGGCAGTTATGAAGGAGGTGGACAAGATCCTCAAGTGTAAAGATAACTTGATGTTGTTTTAATCTTGCTGTAAGCCGCCCCAGTTGCCGAGCAGAGGGGCGGGTTAAAAATAAAAAAAAATATTATTATTATTATTATTATTATTATTATATATCATTGAATACCAAAGTCAGGATTGTTCATGCCATTGCATTTCCAATTTCTATGTATGGTTGTGAAAGCTGGACAGTGAAGAAAGCTGATAGGAAAAGAATCAACTCATTTGAAATGTGGTGCTGGAGGAGAGATACACTGGACTACCAAAAAGAAAATAAATGGGTCCTAGAGGATATCAAGTCTGAACTCTCCCTAGAAGCCAAGATGACCACAGTGAGACTTTGGACATATCATGAGAAGACATGACGCACTAGAAAAGACAATCATACTACTGAATGGACAAAGGGGAGTATAGTGGCTGTTACTCTCTATGCTCAGGGGTCTTAAAGACCCTCAAAATATCAATATTAATTTGGGGAACTGATGTACTTGGCTTGGCTATGCAAGAGGGGGCAGCAGATAGCAGGTCTTTTGAGCTTTGTATACCAGTAATCAGGAGGAGATGTTAAGCTAGATAGTACAATAGACTGATCTTTATTGGAGAAAAACAAGAATAACAACATTCACGTTCACATTCAGGTATCAAGCATTCATGCAAGACTAACAAAATAAACGGGAAATGCTGGGATGAAGGAATAGCAGAGGAGATTGTGGGAGATACAACACCTGTTCTGTAGATATGAAGTCACGGAAGAAACCAGCAGAGTGGGGGTCCCAATCAGGAACAGCTTCACAGTTTGATGGGGAGTCGAGAGGAAGATAAACTGTGCACATTTGAGTGTAGTTTTGGAAGGGTTTTTATAGTCAATAGTTGCCTCCAGGCTATGGAATAGTAGGAGCCAACACTGCTCGGAGTTGCTCAAGGTGAGACAAAGGCACACTGGATATGTTAATGGCATCTTAATGTGTGGGTACTTTCTGACTGAAGGGGGGAAACAACTTCTTTTGTTTAGGGATGTGTGAAGGAATGAGGGTTGTTTACAGGTTTACATCTCCCAGCCTTGCCTGATAGGATTAGCCAGGTGTACTTACCTTCAGCTGCCTTGCAAATTAGCATCTCTTTAGAATTTAGTTCACCCATCCTTAACTGCATACCTGACTGAGTCTGAACACTAGTCCTTGCAATTTGTTGGAATTTTCCAGGGGTAATGGCCGCACTGCCTGGAAGGCTACATTTGACCTAATTATTAAATATTGCCAATTATTAATATAGATGTGGGGCTGGGGGTTTCAGCATAGGTAACATGGTAGTGGCAATGGGACTCCTTCTCCCTCCCCCACAGCTAGGACTGAAGAATATCTGATAATGCACCCCTTTATTGACTATACCTGGGGCAGAGTGCTCGTGGTGCCTCGCCTTTGTATGACACTGTATGTGTATTCATTCATGTTGCATGCTGTAGAGCAAAAGAGCCCTCTCAAGGCAACTGTTTCAAGAGTTTTGTAAGTTCAATAAAGTTTAGCATGCTTATCTCCTTTCTGTTTATTTCCTCCTATTTCATTGCCTACAGTAGAGACATAGGACTTTTTCAAATGGGGGGGGGGAACCCCGCGGATGTCATGAGGAGGACAGTGCTGTCCCACTTACAGTGCTCCATTTCGGACGACACCATCCTCCTCCCTCCCTTCCCCCATGCTTCCTCTGTGCTGCAGGTGTGAGAAACACGCCACTTTCATTAATGGAAAAACCCCGTCAATAAAAAGTGGTGCGTTTCTTGTGCCTGCAGCATGGAGGCAGCATGGGGGAAGGTCGAGAGGATGGTGTCATCTGAAATGGAGCGCTGTAAGCGGGACAGCGCCATCCTCCTCCCAATCTCTACAGGGTCCTCCCCCCCTTTGAAAAAGTCGTTAGGCTTGTCTACGCTATTGCATTGGTTGCAACGGCATGGCTGGCTGCTCCTTCTAACTTTCTGACCTCAGAGAGATCGACTCTGCCCAGGTAAGGCAAAGTTCTGGTGAGTGGCCAGCCATGCAACCGATTGTGTACCAGGAAGGCAGAGCCCTGTCACTCTTCTGGCCCATGCCAGCAGTGATGCCATGGAGGTGCCTGTCTAGGCAGCAGCAGCAGTCCCACAGCTTCACTGGGGGTAAAAATCCAAATGAATTATTGCATAGACAAGCCTGCTGGTGAGCGATGCAAATTCGGGCTTGGGCCAGGTAAGGTGTGGTGCTCAAATTGAGGCCAGAGTAATCTGAATATCATCTGGATTTTTACCCCTAGTAGACAAGCCCTTAGTTATGGGGAACATGAAGTCCCAGTTGGGTGGGTAGTCAGTTTCTGAGGGGGCTCTTGCTTGCAGCCTTGGGGATCCTTTGGGGGGGGTGTCTAGCCCCTGCTTCTCTGCTGCTAGCCCTTCTGAACTGGTTAGGCCCTTTTCAAATAGCTCAGAACCAGAGCTCTGCCCAGGAGAGATTCAGGAAGGCAAGGTATTCTATTCTCCCATAGAATAGTGGTGGGCAACTTCAGTGGGTCCAGGGTCTAATTTTCTCTCTGCCTCGCTGGGAGCTGCAAAGACTGCAAAAAATGCCAGTAGTGGAAAAGAAGTGGCTGGAAATTGATTTTGGGTTTTGAGAAACAGGGTTCAAAATTGTTAAACAGTGCAGGGAATCCCTGAAATGTATTTAAAATGTGAATTATTGCTTCGTAGGTAGAAAACACCTCTTTTTCCAGGAAAAAGGCAGTCTGGGGTTGTGTGTGTGTGTGTTGGTAGGTCTCAGAAACAGCCATGGGTCATGCTTTGCCCACTCCCACTGTAGGAAGTACCTACTGCCTTTGAAATTTCAAGGGAACTGGGAGAAGAAGCTAGATAAAATTCAAACAGACCCATTTATTAAACATTTCCACCAATCATGAAACCCACATGGCCCTAATTTTCAGTAGCTGCTTCCAGATTATGAAACTGCTGCTCTTAGGAAGGCTGTTTGGGTTTCAGATTTGCTTTGTTAAGGAGGCAATATAAAAACCTTTCTGTCCATTCTCACCCTGAACTTATTTTTAGAATCCACAGATAAAGGAAAAATTGTTGTGTTATGGGAATTGGATTTTTTCTTATGTGGTTTGCTGGTCTTATTGTATTGGTAAGTCATCAAAATCGTAGCAGCTGAAACTGCAGTTGATGCCATGCCAGTGAAGGCATTTAGCTTTTCTTTGCCAGGGACCTTTTCTTAACCTTTTCTTTGCTTGGAACCCCAATTAATATCTTTTGTTGTTGCAGACCCCCCAAGACTTAACGCAATATTTAAAACCCTGATGATGATGATGATGATGATGACGATGATATACCATCTATTAAACCTTGTCTCAGAGGCACTGGAGGGGGAGAGAGGACTTTTCTCCTGCTTCTTCCTGCAAGTTTGTGGCTAAAGTGGATTGAATGGCAATGTGCAGGCCAAGTCACCCAGCCAGCCTTTCCCTTGGCTTCTGTCCACTATGGGGAGGAGGTGGGCCAAGCAGCCTTCAAGCCTTCGCAGACCCCCCCCCCTTAGAACATCATGGCCCTCTGGGGGTCCACAAACCACAAGTTAAGAACCACTGTCTTAAGCTAATCAACAACATCTGGACTTCATTCTTAAACTGCTTCTTCCAGAGCATTTTGATAGACATCAGTCAGGCTTTGTCAAAATGGCTGGAAACGTGCAGCTTCCAGCTTCCATTCAGTGTCTTCTTCATTAGCTTTAATGTAGGGGATAGGGTGTGGATGTTTGATTCTCCCTCAGATAGTGGCATAAATTGATTTCCTATTATTGTCTACCTCACCCATGGAGCTTAGGGGCCTTATGGCTTAAGAGTAATATTCAGCCTATCTGCATCAAAGCAAGTACTCTGCACCAGACCTGCATATTAGTAACAATTGGTTTTCTCAAAAAATATAGATTTAAAGGTGAATTAGAGCAAGAGAGTGAGTGAAAAAGAGAGAGTGCATATCCTAAATGCGGGGAAATGAGGTACTTCAACAAATATTCTGAGAGAATTTAAAAAGCAGCCACCAAAAAACTAAATACAAAAATGTCATACAACTGCTTCAGTCTTCAAATGATTTTAATTTGCTGAAAATTGCTTTGACAATGCCAAACTCAAGCCCTTGCCACATGATTGCATTCTGCAATCATTTTACATTTTCGATGAAAATTAGACAGAAAACATTCCAGGCTTTTCCACACAATTAGGTTGTTGTGCAGCAAAATTGGCACCATCTCCTTTGTCCTCTACATCCTTGCATTCTGTTAAAGGTTGTGCTTCCCTTTGCAAAACAAAAAAAGCCTCTTATATGGACATCTTGGGCTGTGAAGGGGTTATAATAATCTGCCTCTCTGATGAGACTTAATGACTCTGAGCAGATTTCCCCCCCTTCCATAACAAGTCCTATCATCAAGCAGAGTGAGACAGTTCTCTCAGGCAGCAGATTCTGGGTGGGTTGGAGGGAAAAGCTATTCCTTTCCATTGGAGGAGTTAGTTTTATGTGCTCAGTGACCTGTCCTGTGTGTCTTAGGAAATTATCAGACACGTCCAAAAACCACAAGAGCAGCATGCAAGGATGACGTTACTGTCCTGTGAATGAGACCTGGTTTCAGGTGTCCTTGTCATCGTTGCATGCTGCTTCTATGCTGCAGCCACAAGTAAGGCATTGCTTTTCATTTACAGGACCTCCTCATCAATAAAAAGTGATGCCTTACTTGCGGCTGCAGCACAGAAGCGGCACATGACGAGGACAACGTTATCTGAAACCAGGTCCCGTTCATGGGACAGTAACTTCGTCCTTGCATGTTGCTCTTGTGTAGGGTTGCTGTAAGTACTAGAAAACTGGGAAAATCCTGGATTAAAGGGACTAAAAATTGTCCTGTCCAGCTGGGCGGCTTAAAGCAGCAGATCCTGGATTCCTCCAGATCTGGATGGAAGAGAGTCAGTCTCTCCTTCCTCTAGAGCTGGAGGAATCCAGGACCTGCAGCATCAAGCAGCCCAGCCCAACAAGCTGGTGTAGCGAGGCTGAGATGGAGAGAGGCGGTGGTCTTCCCCACGCGGCAGTTTTTTGGGGCAGCGCTCCCTCCTGCCTCACTTCCCTGCCCACCTGCTTCCTTCCCCACATGTCTGCTCGCCCCTGCCCACTTGCTGGCTTTCTGTGCGGAGCTGCAGTGAGTCTAAAAGGACTCCCTCAACGCCCTCCCTGCCATGTGCTCTGGGTGCCCTCCTCACAGAGATGGGGTAGAGAAGAGGGCTCCCTTCTCCTCCCCCTGTGGGTGCTCTGGGTGCCCTCCTCGCAGGGATGGGGGGGGAGAGAGGAAGGCTCCCTCCACCTCCCCCCCCCTGGGTTCTCTGTCCTGGTTTGGTGGCAGAGAATTATGGCAACCCTACTCTTGTGGTTTTTGACGTGTCTGATAATCTTCTTAAACTGGCCTCCCTCAGGAGGTTGAATCCTATCAAGAGTGTTGAAGTAAGATTCAACTTCTAGTCTGGTTGGCTTCCATAGGTGGTGATGGGAATACATTGTTCTTTGCCTCAGGCAGTAACATGTCTTGGGCCAGCAGGATCTTCCATGCATCCTCTTACAGTTCATCCTACATGTCTGGTACAAGCTCTTTGTGCTAACCTTCTAAGCCCTCCATGATTTTCTTCATTTCACCCGTCTCTGTTCTGCTTCTGTTCTAATGCAGCTATGGCCATGACCTTAGATCCTCTACCTCAACTACTCTCTACAGTCTAAAGATCTCCTCCTTCCTCAAAAAGAGTGGTGTCACTAGGGTTGGTGTCACCCGGTGCAGTAATTCATGGTGTCACCCCCATAAACCTCCTCCCGTATGAGACTATAAGGAATCCTTAGTAATGTTTTTTGTACTAATGTAACTTGTAAATTATAATTCCCATATATCCCTGAATATAATGGCAACAGTAGTGACATAAACAACTAGCAAAATTAAAAATACACCTTTAAATTACAATATCATATCCACAGCCTAGAAGATTCCACTGTTTGTCCTGCTAGCCCTATATTCTTGGAACAGCCTTCCCAAATAGTTATATGATTCTACCTCATTTACTTCTTTCAAATTCTTTGTCACAACCTACCTTTTCCTGGAGCCTTTGCCACAGCACACTTATCTCCATTGTGACTAAGGAGATTATCAGACGTGGCTAATGTGGCACCAGAATAGAGACATCAGAATGCAAAAGGACACCAATATCACACAATGTTTTCTTTTTGTGTTCTGCTGTCATTATCCTGGCATTTCTTTTTATTGACGAGCGGAGCTGTCAGTAGATTGCTCATCCCATTTTGCTGCCAGCATTGCTGGAGTCTGAAACCTTGCACCATTGTCCTGCTATGAATACAGCATCAATGGGCACTCCTGCCAGAACACTTCCAGGTCGTATCATGAAAACAAAGTAGGCTACCCTCTTTTTTGTACCCTCCCCAAGTTACTTGTTATTTTTTAATGTGTGTTAATTTTTGTTAACATTTGTGTGTATATTTTTCTTTTTCTTTTTGAATTTCCCATACTTGCATCTCCTTGCGAGAACGGTCAGGATTTCAATCCAGAAAGTGAACAGAGCTCCGTTAGAGCTCCGTTCATTCTTTGGCTGCCTGTCGACAGAAGAGAAGGTAAGTCTGGTGGGGAGGGTTATTGTGCCGGGACAGGGGACTTTATCAGATGGGCCCTTAAAACCCATTCCTGTTCCATTACCCACACACCCACCCTCTTCCCATCCCTGTAACTGAATAAAAAAAAAATGCTAACATGCTTACCTTAATCCCGGGACAGAAACTGCTCCCCCTCCTCCAGCAGTCCAGGAAGTAAATAGAGCTCTCACAGAGCCCCCTCCTCTTCCTGGAGACCAAATCGCGTGGGGAATTTAAAAGTAAAAAATCCCCCAAACCTCAAAGAAGTGCACCAAGCACCTAAACACCCTTAAAAAAAACCAAGTAACCCAGGGAGGAAACAAAGAAGGCTGTCACTGACCTCTTTGTCCCAACTGAAGTAGGAAGTGTTTTGCAGGGACCTCCCAGGACCTTACAAGGAGCCCTGCAGCGCGCAGGGAATTTAAAAATAAATTAAAAAACCAGACATCAAAAAATTAAAGCAATCACCTAAACAGCCTTTAAAAGAAACAAGTAAACAGGGGAGGGTACAAAAAAGTCTATCACTTACCTGGATGTCCAGATCACCACCAGAAGTGTTCTCTACTTAGCTTCCAGGACCTTACAGAGGCAGGCAGCCGGGGGGGGGGGCGGAATTTAAAAATAAAAATACAGGCAGAGTTCTAAAAATTAAAAAAAGCACCAAAACATCTTTAAAGCTTTAAAAGCAACATGGGGAGGGTACAGAAAAGGCTGTCACTCACCTGGATGTCACAATTGTACCCGGAAGTGTTTTAACATCACACCAGCATAATGGCAAACCAGTCCACACACCCGTGATTCTGTTACAGAAATGGAATGCAAGATCTATTGATGACTTTTCCCCATGAATAAAACAAAACAGAAAGCACACAGGGTCAGAACGGGTGAGGAGGAAGTCGTCTGGAAAAAAAAAAAACTCTTTAGCGATCCTGTGGCATTTCTGTTCTGTTTTATTAAGCTCATCTGATAAAGTCCAGGGACAGGACTGGAGATTGTGGGACAGGAATGCTTTTTGCATTCCTGTCTGATAATCTCCTAAACCTGAGTCTCTCTCTTTCTCTCTGGCTTTTCTTCGCAAACGAAGACTCAGGAAGGACTCATCCCACGCTTTCTGCAAGTGTGCTGATGACTAAAAAGGCCAATCCAAGATAAACAAGTCCAGTTGCAGAAAGCACAGCAGAAGCTCTCCTTGGGTGATGTTTCCGGGTTGTGATTTTTTCTGCATTGTTGTTTCTCTTCAAGACTTGTTCAGCGTGAGTACTTGCAATTGAAATCACATATTGAATCCCTATTTTGCACTTGCTTTACATTTCTCTTCCCCTTCTCTGTTTGTTATTGTTGTTTGTTTCTGTTTAGCTATATCAAACCTTAGAAAGTGGAATGGATCCCAGAATGGGGAGGGGGTTTCAAGCCCTCCCAGACTAGACAAGGGGAGCTGAACCCCACCACCTGCTCCTCAAATGATCTGACAAAATTAGACTACCAAGAGTCCAGTAGTTGAGCTTTCTCAGGAATTATCAATCAGAAGTGTACTAAACGATCAAGCATTTCAAAATATTAAAACAACTGTTGTCATTGAGCCTTCCTAGGAATAATAATGGCTGCCTGCAATATGTCTCCTGTGCACTTACTTGGGAGTAAGACACAAGGAACTCATGGTTGGCACACATTGTGCTTGTAAGAATCTCCATATTTAAGGATGTTTCAGTGATCATTGATGGGGGGAAATTGTCTCCCCTGCAAATACTTGCAAGTAGGCAAAATTAATATCAACCTGCCTGCCAAAGTTGAGCTCCCCTATCTTAAAACAGTTCTGGAAGCTGGTTTATATTGGTGTATGGAGTGGCCATCAGGCACATTTGTGTAGCTACTCACAGATGGATAGCTCCTAATGCTAAAGTCATTGCTCAAGGTTTTCATCCCAGCTTTCCTTCTTAAAGGTCTTTTTTTCCTGGTAAGGAGGCTGACAGAAGAAGGACTAGGAAAATATGGGAAGACTGTAGAGATACAGTTGTATCTCACTGTGAACTCACGCATAGTTCTGTGTCTGAGAGAGGATGCTTGTGAGATAAAAGCTTTGTCTGGAGCCACACTAAGATTCATAAAATGCATTTTCATACAGTTGTATTTCATGTTAAGAGTTGATTACATTGACATTTTGCTGGATAACAATGTTAGCAGAACTGCGTTACAGGTATTTACTCTGTGTCTTTGAGTGTAATAAGGAAAATCAACCAGGGAATCTTTTTCTGATGTTTCCTCCAGCAAAAAGCCAGAAGTAGTTGCCTCTCTTCTTTTGGATCTTGGGATGCTGGGAGTGCAGCCAAGACAGCCATATGGCAAAATTGTCATGATACCATAATAAAGCTTTAGTTCCAGAAAGGCTCAAAAAGTAACCTGGTTAAAATTAAGGACTGTAGACGAAAGGCATGCCATTATGATCACCATCTTCATTCCAGATAGAATCAAAACACCACAGAGAAATCTAAATGAGAGCTTTGTAATCAGACAGAAAGCAGATGGAAACACTGGAAACAACAAACCTGTTTTGGCTTGAATTCCTTGGCAGGAAGAAAGATTGCTTCATTAAAACGTGAAAATCTTAAAATGCAGCTCCCATTCAATAGCGCCTATGATGTTTCAGAATGTTGAAGCACTTGAAATAACTTCTACAGTGTGACCCATATACGGTACTCATAGAGATTTCTTGTTTCTCTTCCTCAAGGGCAACAGTGGGAGCAAAATTGTTTACCACCCCTTGGATAAGACCCCTGGGAGTCCCTAAAATAGCTCATAGGCTGCTTTCTGCAACAGGACTCTGCTGACAAAATTCAAAAGGGGAAACCCAGGCCATGAAAAGCTAGAATTCCACTGAATACGAAAGGAGAGCCAGCATAGTGTAGTCGTTTGAGTGTTGCACTATGACTAGAGACCAGGATTCGAATCTCCACTCAGCCATAGAATCCCATTGGGTAACCTTGGGCAAGTTACGCTCTCTCAGCCAAAAAGGATGGCAAAGGCAAAAGCCTCTCTGAACAAAACTTGCTAAGAAAACCCAGTGATAGGTTTGCTGCAAGTCAGAAACAACTTGCAGGAACACAGCAACAACAACAACAACAACAACAACAGAAATGAAAGGCTGTTTGAGGGGGTGAGGTGTTCAGATGTCCATGGAAGTTTTAAGTCCTTATTAAGAGCCATCCCTTTTTAAGTAAAGATATTTGAACCCAGGTCTGTTTTTGCTATGGCAAATCAGCAACTATATGGAATACCAGCTTTGTTTAATAATACCATCATCATGTCACCCCCGCAGCAATCGTGCATTCATGCTATCAAGTAGTCTGCGCTAAAATAACAGGTTGCACATTTCTTGTTTTCTTCCTGATATTAAAAAGGTAATCCTTTGCCTCCCTCCCATGCTATTGTCTCTCCATTCTGAAGCTGGCATATTCATCGTTTCAATTACAGAGGAATACTCCATGTTGCTGTCAGATGTAAAATGCATTTCTGTCGGCTGCTGGCAAAGATCTTCTTCCTGCCATTCTGGGGCTGAGAGTGAAGCAGGGCTAGGCTTTTGATGCATCATCTCAATCACAATTGTGAGTGAACCTAATTCATGGCTGTGAATGATTACAATGATTTACTGCAGGCTAGCATTATATTGATTCTGTATCCCAGAAAGGCATTTATTCACTGCCTATAGAGATGCAGCAAGATGTATGTCATGAGTGACTCCAGATTAGGAAGGGCCATCCACATGAACCACCTCCATAAATTTCATAGGGGCCCAGATTGAGAGCATGATAATGTATCTTTGCCTTGTTGGAACAGGGCAAATATTTTGACATACAAGTCATGGAAAAGGGAATTGTCCACCTCACATCTGGGCAATAGCCAGAATCCTGTTGGGGATTTATGTCTTTGAATTGGACTTATGTCTGTGGGAATTAGAATCAGGCAGTTCCATAACATCCGTGTCCAGTATGGGGCTGTTGTTATGTTACTATGTAGGGGAGCTGGCAAAGGGACAGATGCACTGTTACCCTAAGAGGTGGGGGTGCGTTAGAATCCTAGGCGTGATGCCAAACTCTCCATTAATATTTGGGGGAATTATTAGCTAAAATAGGAGGCCTGTGAGAGGAACGTGACTTCAGGGATCGTTCCACCTATATATACAAGTACAGTAAGACCCCCATATCCACTGATTCATTATCCACTGATTCAGTTAACCACAGGAACCAAACAGCACATCTACGATAGAGTCTTCCTAGAAAATGTGTCCTCTCTAACCATTTTCTAGGTCCTCCAAGGCAACTCTATGGTATTTTAAACTGGAAGTCCCATTATTTTCAATGGTGTTCGCTATTATCCATGGTTTTCGGTATCAACGCCCCTCCCCAGAACCAATCCCCAGTGGATACGGGGGTCCTTCTGTACTAACTGTAGAGAGCACTCCAGTTAAAGTAAAGCAAAGTATTTTATTGGAAATAACACAGGGGATATGCTAACATACATTACATACACTCTTAAGAAACATACGCAGCTCTTGAAAAGAAAGGCGAGAAGGTTGGATAGAAAGAGGTCCAGGGAGATAGAGTGATAGTTACCAATTTTGAGGAGGAGCATTCCATACAGCAAAGATACTCAGATTGGCATCTGAGGGTGGCACAGAGAATCCTGTCAGCAGAATGACAGGGTCTGTCTGTGGCACACTTTGCTGATGACTGAGCCCTAATATTCATACCCTGAAGGGGTACTCTTGTTGTTGCAAAGCCTGGATGGCTTTCTCACAGGACAGTCAAAAGGAACTGAAACAGAACTGATTGCTTTAGTTAAAACATTGATTGTCTTGCAACAACCTCATAAGGTTGGACAGGAGGGGGTGTGAGGAGAGATTTCTGTAAGGTATGGAATGAGGAATGGTCACTTGTTTGCATGACTGAATTATTGCTTGAAACACTCAAGGCTGGAAGAAAGGATTAGCACATAGAATCATTAGAGTTGGAAGAGACCTCAAGGGCCATCCAGTCCAACCCCCTACCATGCAAGAATACACAATGAAATCATTCCTGACAGATGGCCATCCAGCCTGTTTAAAAACCTCCAAAGAAGGAGACTCCACCACACTCCAAGGCAATGTCTTCCACTTCTGAACAGCTCTTACCGCCAAGAAGTTCTTCCTAATGTTTAGGTGGAATCTCTGTTCCTGTAGTTTGAACCCATTGCTCTGTGTCCTAGTCTCTGGAGCAGCAGAAAACAAGCCTGCTCCATCCTAAGTATGACATCCCTTCAAATATTTAAACATGGCTATCATGTCCCCTCTCAATCTTCTCTTCTCCAGACTAAACATATCCAGCTCCCTAAGCTGCTCCTCATAGGGCATGGTTTCCAGACCTTTAACCATTTTGGTTTCCCTCCTCTGGACACGTTTCAGCTTCTCAATATTCTTCTTGAATTGTGGTGCGCAGAACTGGAGACAGTATTCCAGGTGAGGTCTGACCAAAGCAGAATACAGTGGCACTGTTACTTCCCTTGATCTAGACACTATACTCCTATTAATGCAGCCTAGAATCGCCTTGGCTTTTTTAGCTGCTGCATCACACTGCTGACTCATGTTCAGCTTGTGGTCCACTAAGACTCGTAGATCCTTTTCGCATGTACTGCCTTCAAGCCATGTGTCACCCATCCTATATCTGTGCATTTTTATTTTTACTGCCCAGGTGTAGTATCCTACATTTCTCCCTGTTAAAATTCATTTTGTTAATTTTGGCCCAGCTTTCTAATCTGTTGAGGCCATTTTGGATTCTGATCCTGTCCTCTGGGGTATTACCTACCCCTCCTAATTTGGTGTCATCTGCAAACCTGATAAGCACGCCCTCTATTCCCTCATCCAAGTCACTGATAAAGATGTTGAATAGCACTGGGCCCAGGACAGAACCCAGTGGCACCCTACTGGTCACATCTTTCCAGGATGAAGAGGAGCCATTGGTGAGCACTCTTTGGGTTCGGTCAGCCAACCAATTACAAATCCACTTAACAGTTGCATTGTCTAGCCCGCAGGTTACTAACTTTTTTTGCAAAAATATCATGGGGGACCTTGTCAAAAGGCTTACTGAAATATACCCCTTAATGTTTGAGTTGTCAGCATAAACCCATTACTGTGTATGGGGGGGGGTCTGCATAATCTTAACCTGGGCTTTCCCACCATTATATTTCTGGACACATCCCAGTTCATTGTGACCTTTGACTGACCTCCAGTCTGCCTAACCTCCCAGCCAAAACGACCTTGAAAAGTGTCTAATATGTTCAGTTATGGAATCTCACGGGGGGGGGGGGTAGTAGGGCAGGCTAACAGCACAATGGGACCACTGCACATCAGTCCCATTGAGCATTGGGACACTGGCTAGGCAGAGCCCAATGCACATCGGGATACTCTTGATAGTGTCTCATTACACATCTTTGCTATTCACCAACAGGGTTTCTTGGCACCTCTGCTATGTAGCTAAGTATATTTAAAGCTACATAACATAGACCATGGTACAGGATACCTGCCAATCTAAATAAGTAGATAAATAAATAAATAAACAACAGAGAACACTTTTTTATTGGGCTATCAGTGTATTTTGAATGTTGGTAATGGGACAATCGTGATTCATGTTTTTCTTTCATATCCCATAGTGTCCAATTACCTTACAAGAAGAGGAAAAAGGAGCAGAGGAACAGCAACAGACTTCCAGGTTTAGCACTTAAGTCTGCTTCCACCAAGGGGAAATGGGCTGGCAAAGGAAACAGTCTCCTGGCAGATTCCTCTATGTAAATCAACAGCCCAATCTGCCTGCTGGCATATGTACTCCACACACGGCAGCTGGTGGCAGCTCTCTGTGTGTTGTCTGTATAAAGGAATCTGTGTAGAAGAATAATCTTGTTTATTTTTAAGGCAAAGTAAGTAAGCAATTACCATTTGGAATACTGATAATGAAGAGGTTAAATGAGATTAAAAATCTAAAACCTCCATTGAGCTGGAGCTGCCAGAAAGTTAGGATTTATTTTCCACAGGAGGATGGTTTTGAGTCTCTCTCTCTCTCTTAGTTTATAGTTGGTAACTGGCCTCCAAGTCTCTTGGGAACAAAAAAAAAATGTTTATGTGGTTGTGGTTCTAGCACCCTAGAAAGGGATGAGGTATGTCTTTGCTTGCTGACCTGACTGAGAGTCAGGGTCCTATAGTCTATTGCAGAAGAGCACTTTGTAGGTTCTGAAGCCATCAAAGTTGTGCACAAACATGCAAGCTGTAGAACTTAAAAGCCACCAACTCATCACTTGAGATGTGAGATGTCAGCAGTATAGTGCTCGCCAAGGGTTCAATTTCCTATGGAAGCTTGAAGAAATTTGTAATATTTGCATTTATTTACAAATACACAAGTTATGTATATAATCTACAGTGCCTAGATAAGTTACTTTTAGGGGAATATAACTTCCAAAATCCCCAAAGCAGCCCCCCCAATGCTGGTGGTAAGATTCTAGTAGTAGTACTAGTAGTAGTACTAGTAGTACAGGCAGCAATTTTTCTGAGTGCTAGTGCAACATATAACAATATTCAATACAGTTCCTTGCAGCAGTATTCAATCCCCACAACCCCGTACAGGAACTGTACAGTACATATTTCTGGAGAAGACACATTCTGTCCCCTTGTCAATCTCAGGAGGAGGAACTCTATATAGATAATTTTATAGAGAACTCCCCCCCCAATTAATTTATCTCCCATCCCCTACAATTATGTTAAACAGTAGATAGAAATTTAGATAAATGCCTGGATCATGGATCTTTCATTTATTTAATAAATGATAAATATTTCTGTTCTTCCATTTTGGATTACTTTATCTGGATCCATACTTGAAATCACTAAAGTAATTTAAAATCATCACTTCACTCACTTAAAATATGTATCAGAAAGGAAAGAAGATCTACTTTGTCTCTACTGTTTAGTTCCCTTCTTGTGGTATGAGTAGTTTGAGTATGTCAATGAGTGAGCAATTTATGCAATGTAATCTTTCATCACCCACCTAGAGTTGTCAGGAGTTAGAGACTGAACTCCATTATAAAATGGCCAAACAAACTGCAGAGTCATGCTGAGTCATAATGGCTGATTCCATGAATTGCCTAGTCTTCCTTGGCTACAGAAGGAGGGTTCTTATTAATGTGTACGATCATGTGATTGAGTAAGCCAATGCCTTGTAACTTTGTATAGAGGAGAGCTCAGAGTAGAGCTCACTTCTCTTCTTCCTGTGAATGCTGAGGCCTGGTGAAGCAGTTTCTCCCTGAATTGTAAATATTTGTATATATTGCAACTGTTTGAGTTTGAAGATAAAAGTGCCTCCTGCTTATTTGGACATCAAACACTCTGTGTGTGAGTATTATTGGGAAAGGGTTGCTACTGAGTTTGCTGAGATAATTTTTGGGCTTCTGCTGGGAATTGTGTGTCCTATCATCCCCTGACAGTGGTTATGGGCCAAGCTGATTGATCTCAAATTTGATAAGGTGCACCCAAAAACTTCCCAGAAACTCTTTTGAGTGCTTTTGGCTAGTTAGCTAAGAAAGAGTTAAAGGTGATATCTTCAAGCAACTTTGAAGTGCTGCCACCTACCACCTGTTTATGTTTTCATAGCTGGAGAATTGTTGACTCAATCAGCAGAATAGCAGATAATAGTCTCGTCTGCTTTGAAAAGCTGGCTGATGGAAATTATTCAGCATGGAGTTTATACATGGAGGCTTTATTAATTAAGGACAATTTGTGGCACATTTTGGAAAATGAAAGTGTGATCCCAGAGGCTTCAGAAGATGAAATAGCAGCGTTCAGACTAGCAGACCAGAAGGCTAGAGCTGCAATTCTCTTATCGCTCAGCCCCTCCCAGTTAATACACGCGGCCCCAGCAAAGACAGCCTTTCAGGTCTGGACAGCTTTGAAAATGGTTCATCAGAATTCGTCCTGCCTCTCAAAGATGATATGGATTAAAGAGACTTTATAACACAAAACTGTCTACCGGAGGCTGTGTGAAAGCCCATTTGGAGGAAATGAGGCAGCTTTTTCAAGAGGTGGCCAATAGAGGGGTGGACATTCCAGAAGCCCATAAGTGTTTTATTTTATTGGGTGGTTGGCCAAAGGAATGGGATTTCCTAATGTACAGTCTGCAGACCACCAGGGAGCGTGATTTGTCTGCAGACCTGGTAGCTGGGCGTATTCTGGAAGAGGTTGAACACAAGCAATTTGATTCCCGTATGGAGGGGAATAAACAGCCACAAATTATCAGACGCAATCAGGAGAACATTGAAAAAGAGGCACCTGTGGAGCAGGGAGCCTGCAGCTATTTGAAATGCTGTTTCAGATGCAAAAAGCCTGGACATTTTAAGGACTGTAAGATGACTGCTTCACTAATGGAGTGAAGCAAGGTTGTGTTCTTGCGCCAACTTTATTTACAATCTTCTTCAGCATGATGCTCCAAAGGCCTACGGCAGAGCTTGAAGAAGACGACGGCATCTATATACGTTACCGTACTGATGGTAGCTTGTTTAACTTAAGCCGCCTGAGGGCTCACACTAAGACTCTAAACTATCTAGTCTGTGAGCTGCTCTTCGCTGATGCTGCTGCCCTTGTTGCCCACAAAGAAGCAGCTCTGCAGCGCCTAACATCCTGCTTCGCGACAGCTGCAGAGCTGTTTGGACTGGAAGTCAACCTGAAGAAAACGGAAATTCTTTACCAGCCTGCACCACAGGACGAACACCACCATCCCCACATTGCTGTCGGCAACTCTGTGCTCAAGTCCGTTCAGCAGTTCACCTACCTGGGATGCATCATCTCCTCAGATGCCAAGATTGACAAAGAGATTGATCACAGGTTAGCAAAGGCATATAGCACATTTGGAAGACTTTACAAAAGAGTCTGGAGTAATAAACACCTGAGGCAAAACACAAAAATCAGTGTATATAGAGCCATTGTACTGTCTATTCTCCTTTATGGGTCTGAAACATGGGTCACCTATCGCCACTACTTACAATTCCTCGAATGCTTCCATCAGCGCTGTTTACGCACAATCCTAAATATACACTGGACTGACTATGTGACAAATGTTGCTGTCCTTGAGCAAGCAGGGATCACCAGCATTGAGGCCATGATATTGAGAACACAGCTGCACTGGGCAGGGCATGTTTCTAGGATGGAGGACCATCACCTCCCCAAAACAGTACTCTATGGTGAACTCGCCATCGGTCAGCGTAAGAGGGGCACTTCAAAAAAGCGATACAAGGACTCCCTGAAACAACATCTCAGGCTCGGCCAAATTGACCACCAACAATGGTCCCCCCTGGCCTCACACTGGGAGGCATGGAGACGCACTATCCACAATGCTGCAGCCTTATTTGAGAACTCACGCCGAACACGTCTTGAAGAGAAACAACAACGCAGGAAGAATCACAACCTGGAAACATCACCCAAGGAAACCTTCTGCTGTGCTTTCTGCAACCGGACTTGTCTGTCTCGGATTGGCCTTTTTAGTCATCAGCGCGCTTGCAGAAAGCGTGGGATGAGTCCTTCTTGAATCTTCATTTGCGAAGAAAAGCCAGAGAGAGATAAGCCCACTGAAGGGAGTAACCATTATTTATTTGTGATAGTGGTTAGACACGCTAGGTACACCTACGTATACCTACTAAAGGAGAAAAATCAGGCTGCAGACAGGTTCTGTGAGTGGGTGAACGTAGTGGAACATGAATTTCCTGCTCATAAGGTTTCCAGTCTAGTGACGGATAGGGGAGGGGAATTCTTATCCAACAGCCTGCAGACCTGGATGTGCAGGAGGGGCATTAGACACAAGACCACAAACCCAGCATCTCCAGGGGAGGATGGGCTTGCAGAAAGAAAAATTGGGATGTTGAAGTGCATGATGGAAGATGCACAAGCCCCAGCTGGGCTGTGGGGGGAGGCAGTGAAGACTTCTGCTTACCATTTAAATAGGCTGTGTAGGTCTAGCATCAACCAGACCCCATACTGTCTATTGTATGGTAGAGCACCAAAGCTCAAGCACCTGAGGGTTTTTGGATAATATGCAAACGTACTTATTCACCTGAGCCTAAGGAAGCCTGGGCAGCCTAAAACCAGGAGGCTGCATTTCCTAGGCTATGAGGGTAATAAGTATGTGTTTTCTCTCCATCCTGGAAAGGTGGTTCTCCAGGAATGCAAACTTTGAAATTCACTCAGGGTGGGACAGACTGCATTGCAATCAGGAGGTGTTTGTTCCCTTGGGGAGGGATGTGTCAACAACTCCCCAAAGTCCCACAAATGGAGGGGTGGTAATGCCTGATGGTGAAAGGGAGGTACAGGAAGAAAAGCCTAACACTTCACATGCCACTCCAACACACACACCACCACAAACAAGCAGTGAGCCTGACACAGGGAGAGATAGCAGCAGCAGTGCAAGTGAGGATGAGTCAGATGGAACTAGGGTGCTCATCCCCAGAAGGTCAACGAGGGTCAGAAAGGCTCCTGACAAATTTGTTGTTCAGGAAGCCAGGCTATGCAATGTCATGGCAGAGGACCCTGCAAGCTTTCAGGATCTCCTTAAACTTCCCCAGGAAGAGCAGGAAAAGTAGAACACAGCCATGGACTCTGAGTTCAGGTCACTAGTTGAGAGGAAAGTGTTCCAGGTAGTTGTGAGGCCCAAAGACGAAAAGGTTGTTGGTTGCAGGTGGGTATACAAGCTTAAGGACATGCCTGATGGGACACAAAAGTGTAAGGCACGCTTAGTTGCAAAAGGCTTTTCGCAGGAGCGCTACTCCAATTTTGACAAAACCTTTTTGCCCACAGCAAAGCCAGAAAGTCTTAGGTTAGTGTTATCTGTAGCAGCCAAGAGGCAGATGGTTGTGCAACACTTTGACTTTGAAACAGCATACCCGAATGCTGATCTTGAAGAGACAGTGTTCATGGAACAGGCCCCAGGGTATGACAGTGCAGGTGAGAGCAAGGTGTACTTGTTACCCAAAGCACTCTATGTTTTGAAGCAAAGTGCACGTTGCTGGAACAAATGCATACACCAAGTTTTGGTGTCACTAGGTTACACAAGGAGCGTTGCAGATGCCTGTGTGTACACCAAGGGGGCAGGTGATAGTGCTGTCATGCTAGTTATCTATGTGGATGACCTTTGTGTGGCAGCAAAGAGTGCCAGTGATGTCAAGAAAGTGCAGGTGAAGTTAGAAAGCTAAAGGTTCAAGTTAAAGGACTTAGGCAGCCTGAGATGTTATCCAGGAGTAGAGGTAGAAAGAAACGGTCTTGGAGAATTTTTTCTTAAACCAGAAAAAAAAGATTGACAGTCTTGTGGCCAAGTGTGGGCTTAGGGAGGTTAAAGTGGTCAGGACACCAATGATCACTGATTTTGTGAACCTAGAAGCAGAACAGGAGTTTGAAAGGCCAGACCTGTGCCACTCAATGGTAGGCAGTCTGTTGTTTATTGCAAACAACACAAGGCCTGACATCAGTTTTGCAGTTGGGGTGCTCAGCAGAAGAGTCTCCAAGCCAAGGAGGGTGGATTGGGAAGCCCTGAAGAGGGTAGTTAGATTTCTTAAGGGGACCAGTGACATGCATTTGAAGCTGAGAGGAAGTCAGGTGACCCTGGAGTGCTATGTGAACAGCTCTTTTGTAGCTGAGACTTCAGAGAGGAAGTCAGTGACCGGGATGGTGGTTGGGTATGCAGAGAGCCCCATAGTGTGGAGATCAAGAAAGCAGAACTGTGTAGCCATTAGTACCACTGAAGCTGAATTTGCAGCCTTGTCTGAGATGGCAAGTGAGGTACAATGGATAAGTCAGATGCTTGCAGACCTTGGGTGTGTGTGTGTGCCAAATGCCTGTTAAGGTGCACGAGGACTCACAAGCTTGCATAGCTATAGAAGCAGAAAACCTGAAATGTAAGACAAAATACATTGCGGCACGCTACCAAAATGTGAGGCAGTTAATACAAGAAGGTGTCTTGTGTCTGAGGTACTGTCCATCAGAGGACAACATTGCAGACTTGCTCACAAAAGCCCTTCCAGCAGGAAGCCATGATGAGTTGGCAAAGAGGCTGGGCCTCGTCACTAGTGTGTAAAGTGAAAGGTGTCAAAAGGGAAGGTCAACCAACAGACGATTGATGTCCAACAATGTATGTTGATAATGTTATGTTGCAATGATAATATGCGTCCTGCGAAGTAGTTTGACCATTTTGGAGGGGATTGTCAGGAGTTAGAGGCTGAACTCCATTATAAAATGGCCAAACACTGCAAAGTCATGGTGAGTCATAATAGCTGACTCCATGAACTGTCTAGTTTTCCTTGGCTACAGAAGGAGGGTTCTTATTGGTGTGTAATGTCATGTGATTGAGTAAGCCAATGCCTTGTAACTTTGTATAGAAGAGAGCTCAGAGTAGAGCTCACTTCTCTTCTTCCTGTGAATGCTGAGGCCTGGTGAAGCAGTTTCTCCCTGAATTGTAAATATTTGTATATATTGCAACTATTTGAGATTGAAGATAAAAGTGCCTCCTGCTTATTTGGATGTCAAACACTCTGTGTGTGAGCATTCTTGGGAAAGGGTTGCTACAGAGTCTGCTGAGTCAGTAGGGCTTCTGGGGCTTTTGGGATGGGAGAACTCTGATAAAAGTGACATAGGGCTTTTGGGCTTCTGCTGGGGATTGTATGTCCTATCATCCCCTGACAAGAGTAACCATTAGGTTTTCAATGGCAATCAGATGACAGCAATCTGGTCACCAAGGTAATAATACATTTTTGGTGGCTTTTACCCAGTTTTGCCAAGTGCTAAACTAAGGGTCTTCGTTTTAAAGGCAAAGTTTGTTATTGCTAATAGTTCAGAAAGTAACTGAGGTGTGATGGCATTTATTTGCTTGCTATTTGTTAAAGTGTTATAATTTTAGCTATTTGCCTTAGGTACATACAGTCAGTTAATGAAGTAGGTGTGTACCTGGGCCTTACTTTTTTAAGAGAAAACTTGGTACCAGAGGCAGAAATAACATAGACAGAATAGGGTTAGATTCCGATATATTAGAAAAGAGCAGTTCAACATGTTTCAGCAAACTTTTTATTCAAAACTAACAATATGCACATGTGAAATGGACCAACCAAGTTAGGTAATCCTTGCCTAAGTAAACAAAACCATTTGAACTTTCTTGAGCAGCCTTACTCAACCTTTTTAACTTGGAGGAACCCTTGAAATAATTTTCAGGTCTGGTCTCAGGGAACCCCTATGTAAAAATTATACCTACAACTCTCCCCTTTTTTTTTAAATTACAGAAACTGTGAAAAAATAGATGCTTATTCTCTTCCATATTGCTAGCAATACATATTTGATACTTGCAGGGTCAGAAATTTCTTTAATATAAAATATAATATAAATATAAATATATCTCTCCAAAGTAAGGCAGTCTCAGTTTAATCATCTTAGCTTCTAGGGAGAGTTCAGCATACCATGATCTGCTGCCTGAGGCAGCAACATAGAATCATAGAGTCGTAAGAGACCTCAAGGGCCCTCCTGTCCAGTCCCCTGCCATGCAGGAATAACAATCAAATCATTCCCGACAGATGGCCATCCAGCCTCTGTTTAAAAACCCCCAAAGAAGGAGACTCCACCACACTCTGAGGCAGTGTATTCCAAATTCCGAACAGTTCTTGCTGTCTGGAAGTTCCTCCTAATGTTTAGGGGGAATCTCTTTTCCTGTAGTTTGACCACATTGCGCCATGTCCTAGTCTCTGGAGCAGCAGAAAACAAGCTTGCTCAATCCTCACTGACTCTGATGCAAAGATTGAGCTCTGACTCCCACATTCAGTTACAGACCCAAAGTTTAAGAACCTTTTCTCTATAATGACTCTTTTACTGTAATGGCTCTGCCTTCTCCAAATCTGGTTTAAAAAGAATAAGCCCTAAGTCACTTTTATCAGCGTTCTCCCATCCACAGCTGCCGCCTGAGTAGCTGACTGACCAGGGGGTTACTTGGATTACTTGGTTAGTTTCCCCCAATTGACTAAGAGCTGTACAGTATTGCAATTCTCTTTCCATTCTTTTACATTTTTTTTTAAAAAAACCCTCATTTTGCATTTGTCCCTTTAAATCAGTTTTATGCAAACCAGCATCCTCTTTTGTCCTCAGTTCTGGCAAACGATAAAAGTCCATGGCTGCTTGCAGGAAGCAAACTCAATCACACACACACACTCATTCCTTGCCTCCTCCCCTTTAGCTGTCAGGCTGACATGAGGAGCTTCATTAGCACATCTAAGGCAATTCAAAAGGTGGGAGGGAGAGCAAGGTATTTGGCACATAAACATCCTTTTTCCCCCTTGACCCATAAGAAGCCCCTTTGCAGGCTCTGTTGGTGTGAAAACATGGAATCATGGAATGATACAGTTGGAAGAGACCACAAGGGCCATCTAGTCCAACCTGCTGCCATGCAGGAACACACAATCAAATCACGCCCGACAGATGGCCATCCAGCTTCTGTTTAAAAGACTCCAAAGAAGGAGACTCCACCACACTACAAGGCAGTGCATTCTTACCGTCAGGTTCGTGATTTGTGAAATCCGTGATCCGTGAAATCTGTTTTCCTGTAGTCTGAACCCCACTGTTCCATGTCCTAGTCTCTGGAGCAGCAGAACAGAAGCTTGCTTCATCCTCAATATGATATCCCTTCAAATATTTAAACATGGCTGTCATGTCCCCTCTTAACCTTCTTTTCTCCAGGCTAAACATTCCCAGCTCTCTAAGTCACTCCTCATAGAGCATGGTTTCTGGACCTTTTACCATTTTGGTCACCCTCCTCTGGACACACTCTAGCTTGTCAACATCCTTCTTTAATTGTGGTGCCTAGAAATGGACTTCCTAATGCTCCCCAGTGCACCCAGCAAAGACTTCCCCACTCATGTCAACAGAAGAGGCATCTGCATATGCACATTGTCTCTCCATTTGGAGGTTTACTTGTGCCATCAGACTTAAAAGAGAGAGCCCAGCTAAGTTTTACTTCCACAGAGCTTTAAGCCAAGGCAAGAAAATTTGGAAAGCAATGTACTTTGGGTACCAGGATATGTGAAAAGATGCACCTATGTCCAGCATCCAGTTCTGGTTTTCTGATCCCACAATAACTTCAGCCCTCTTAACTTTCACCACAGTGCATTAAAGCAACATTATGTACTTCATATAAAGGACTTTGATGATTTAGTTAACTTCAACAAGAGCTATTTTTTCCTTTCTTGTACTGTCACTGCTCCAGAGACTTAAGGGCAGAAGCTGCCATGTAAGCAGGCAGAAGCTGCACATAAGCTAAAAACTTTGGGATAAGACACAGGTACATTTACACATACACCCATTCCTCCCCAGCTTTCTCTGTTGTGGAGGGGAGAGATAAGCTGTTTCAGCTCACCACTTCTCTGTGATTTATTAGTATTTTCTTGAGGAACCCCTCGCAATCTCTGGAGGAACCCTGGGATTCCGTGGAACCCCAGTTGAGAAATGCTGTTCTAGAGACTACTTGAAAGCTTATTCCAAAATGGCATGCAGGGATATTTTTCTTTCTTCCTCTGGTCTCCACTTTTCTTATGATTTACATTTTGGTGGTCTAGTCTGTGCTTTCTAAAAACAAGCATAGCTGATTGGGCAGGCTTATCTTTCTCCTCTTTTCTCTCTGTTTTGCTGCCCAAGACATGTTCGGTAAGGGATTCTGGAGGCAGTTGCTGTTAATCTTGCTTATTGTAGGCAGACACACACAGCTACAGTGGGATCAGCTTGAGCAAAATCCCATTCTTTCTCAGCACAAGCTTTACTGCATTGTTTACCACAGATACACTGGTACAAACCAATGTTGAAAATCTGTCTTTCTCCAGCCCACCTTCACCTTTCTCCCAGACATAATCTAGATATGTTTGCCAGCTGCATTTAGCCTCCTCATTGCTGGCCCCTGCAGGCTGTAACATACCATACTAGCTTTTTATAGTATAAAAATACCATACTAGCTTTTTATAGTATAAATTTCCAGTGATTGCATATCCCAGCACCTGACAATTAGCTTCTTTATCAGAGGCCTTACATTGGTGGAAACCCCACACCTACCTTGTAGCTGCAGCAGACGTGTTTGATCTGCAGTGGCCCCATAAATGCCACACTCACCAGGGCTTGTTCAATGATAGATTGGAGTATCCCACCACACTGTAATCTGCAGTAGAAAGGCAGTCCTAAACTGATCATGTCTCCTATACATTGTATTATTTCCAGCCACATGGCTGGCGCTGCTCCAGTTTTTTTCCGGTTCACTTGTGCATACGAATATACGTTGTCCCAGAGTACTGTACTACTGGATAAGTGGAGATATGCTTATACAGTTTTTATTTTTATTGAAAAATAAAAAAAAAAACATGCTAGAACAGAGTCCCATCTACCAGAAGTCCCAGAACCAATAATCCAGATTTCCCCCTGAAATGCAGAGCAAGCCACAAATCTTTCAAACCTGGACTTTTCTGCAGAAATCCTGATGAAGACTTGAATCACTGAAAATGTGTGGCAACTGTGCCACAACTATGGGCTGAGTATGGGGTTTTTTGCCCATGTAGAAAAGGCCTGGCTTATGCCTGTATAGCATTTTGCTACATTCACAATGTTTCTTCTTCTTTTTCTTTGTGATGTAGGTCATTGTTGTTCTTCTTTTCTTTCTTTCTTCCTTAAAAAAAATGGATGGTGGAATGAGACTGAAAAATTGTTCTCTGTCCAACAAGTGTTCATTCATCCATTTGTACATGCATGCATTGATATATAGTAACTGTTTTTTTCAATAAAGGATCCTATGGCTGAGTCAGAATTTGAACTGGTCTTTTGGTGGTTTTATCTGCTATCTCAAGTCTCCCCCTCTCTCCAAAAGCTACGAAAAAAAATGCCTTAAAACTAGATATTTTAAACACACAGGGGCACACAGAGCAATTTATAACCGCTTTAAACTCTTATTACACAGCTAAGGCCTAATGGTCTGTCTTAGGAACAGACCCATTGTTTCTGGCTCCAGCTGTCGTTTTGATTGACTAGTTTGGTTACTCTTTCCTGCCATTAAGTCGAGAAGCACAACTGGCCTTTTATGCCATCAAATACCTATAATCTTTGGAACTAATTTGAGCCACTTGAAAATAAAGGTCACCAGAGGCAGATGCATTCCTCAACAGCCAGGAAGGAGCGCAGAGCTGCTGCTGGCTCTGCCTGGCTCCCTTCCCCTCCGCCACAAGTCTCTCTCCAGCTTTGCATGGCTATCAGATCAATGGGCGTGAGATGTGCTTGAAATGCCTATGAGAGGGAAAGGTGATGGAAAGCTGTTGGCAATCTGACTCTACCTCTTTGCTCAGCACCAGGGACCTACAGCAGCTTGGAGCTCCAGTTGGCTCCTTGGAGGGAATCACTTGTAAAATGAGCTTTACATTTCCACAGCTGCTGCTTTGCCTGCAGCCCCTGCTAATTATGACTGAGGGGCCTGTTCCTTTTAACACGCTCTCCTTTTAATGTGCTCTCGGTACTTTGTTTCTGCCTGTTTTATGGGCATCAGGCCTTTTAATGGCCCATAAATTGCAAAACGGACTCTGGCACCATCTGACTTTCTAAACGGGGATCGGAGACATGTACAGCATCAGCGATCTTCTTCTCTCCAGTGATAATGAGACAGTTAGGATCCTTGCTGGGCAGAGCTGTTCAGCTGAATTTGTATTGGGTTTGGGGCTAAGTACAAATTTGTCCCTGAAGGAGGAAATCCTAAACACCTCAGCTCCAACAAGGTATTGCCCACAATAATTAGGGAGCCGTCAGGACCAGTTTAAGGAATTTGGGAGGGGGGCCTGCAGTGCTTTCATTTGGGGGGGGCCCATATGTTTATCTCACGTCAATGTAACCTAACTCAACCTAAGCCATTCACAGTACAGGATATTCAGATTATTACTAATCATGTTTTTGCAGGAGGAGGGTTACTACGGCCCCCCACAATGATGGGGCCCCCTGTGTATGCTGATGCCGCTGGTGCCTTAAACTGGCTCTGGGAGTGGTAAAGAAAGCCATTTCAAACTGCATGCTAAAGTGTGTGTGTGTGTGTGTGTGTGTGCTTTCAAGTTGCCTGCTGACTTATGGCCACCCCATGAATTTCATAATATTTT
Organism: Gambelia wislizenii; assembly: GCA_030847615.1. Taxonomy (NCBI): domain Eukaryota; kingdom Metazoa; phylum Chordata; class Lepidosauria; order Squamata; family Crotaphytidae; genus Gambelia; species Gambelia wislizenii. The sequence continues at coordinate 68,278,994 of JAUMIR010000002.1, forward strand.
CATAAATAGGCCCGGGTTAAGGAATTGGGGGGGGGGCTGCAACGCTTTATTTTGGGGGGCCCATATGTTTATCTCAGGTCAATGTAACCTAACCTAACCTATTCACAGTACAGGATATTCAGATTATTACTAATAATGTTTTTGCAGGAGGAGGGTTACGACGGGGCCCCCTACAGGGTTACGACGGGGCCCCCTGACAGGGCCCTCTGCGGCTGCAGGTGTTGCAGGGCCCTTAAACCGGCCCTGTTCATAAGTAAGGAAACCTCAGAGGTGGTTTTCCAGTTCCTTTCTCTAGAACAGCCCTTCTCAACCTTTTTATCCTGGAGGAACCCTTGAAATAATATTCAGGTCTCAGGGAGCCCCTGCATAAACATTGTTCTATATATAGCTATTGCTTCCCCCCACCTCCACAATCACAATCTCTTGAGGAACCCCTAGCAACCTCTTGGGGAACCCTAGGGCTCCAGGAACCCTGGTTGAGAAAAACTGCTCCAGAGTATAGCCTATAGTACCTGGTATTCATTGGCACTCTCCCATCCAAGTACTAACCAGGGCTGGCCCTGCCATGGCCCCCACATCCTGAAGTGGGCCCCCTGGCCACGATCTTTGGCAGGCCCCCTACCTACTGCTAAGGTTAAGGGCAGTGAGATGCTCTACAGGATAAAAATTAAAATAAGTCAGTTTAAATGATGACACCAAAGTAATATTTATATTTATTTTTTAAAAAACTAAATAGATTACATAATAAAAACTTACAATAATATCATGCTGGGGGCCCCTCCTAATTCTGGGCCCCCAGGCCTCTAGGCTAAATTCCTGTCGGCCCCTCCCTTGTAGGGGCCTTGGACCCTGCTTAGCTTTCAAGATCAGATGGTATCTGGTGCCTTTAGGGTACTGTCTGCTAAGTAAATTGGGGGATACTCCTGCTGATAGGAGGGAAAACAGCAACAGCTCTCTTCAGTTGCTAGGAAATTAAGTTAGCTTGCCTTTCAGATCGTTGCATGCTTCAGTGCACAGAGATGACAGATGATAGATTCTGCCAATGCGCAGACAGACTTGATTGTTAATGATCTCCTACCAAAAGAAAAAGGTAGGCAGTACCCAATAAAACAGTATTTCTCAACCAGGGTTCCCCAAGAGGTTGCTAGGGGTTCCCCAAGAGGTTGTGATTATGGGGAGAAAGCAATAGAAATATATAGAATAATGTTTATGTAGGGGTTCCCTGAGACCTGAAAATAATTTCAAGGGTTCCTCCAGGATAAAAAGGTTGAGAAAGGCTGCAATAAACCCTATGAAATTCATGGGGTCACCCATAAATCAACAGGTGACTTGAAGGTACCTACACACCCCAATAATATACAGCTCACCCAAGCTCCAGTTCTTTTAACACCTTATATATGTGTTTTACAGAGTGTGAAAATTTTACAGAGCGTGTGGACCTGGTTCATCCATGGCATTTAGGACTAAAAGAGCAAAGGGTATGATTAGGGCAGAAAAGGCAAGTGATAACAAAACAGGCTCAAATGGAGATCGATCTGCGTGGTGGCAAAGTGCCACTTAGGTTTTGTATTAAGCCCAATTCCAGAGCATAGCTATAAGGCAGCTGGGGTGAGCTGGCCACTTCCAGTCCTAGGAGAAAAGGAGAATATAAATAAGATAACAGGGAAAAGAATCCATGGTGGCTGCTGCCTCCCAAGTCAATGGGGTGGTGAATTCTGTTTGGGTTTTAGTCTAAACTTTTAAGGAGCTATCCAAGATGCTTAACTTGTTTGGAGGTTAGGGTTCTTCATTAAAGCCCTGAGCAAATTCACTACCCCACTAATATGGAAATCACTAGCCACCACTGAAAAGGATGTCACTGTCTTCTACTGGGCAGCTTGTTTTCTTTTTAAACTAAGTTTCAAGTCCTTTTGTTTGTGGAGATACTAAGCAGAGGCATCATAGGCATTATCTTATTTAATTGCTAACTAAGTACTAATATAATGAGATAACTACAAACAAGTAGTCTGTATATTATTGTGGTGCAGCAATCCCAAACCTAGCTATTGATTTCTAAAGAGAGGTACCAGGACCCTAATCTACACAGGAACCCTGTGTGCCAGACACAGCTATGTGGGGTTTGATTATGTGACTATTCAAAGAATCATAGAGTTGGAAGAGACCAGAGGGGCCATCTAGTCCAACCCCCTACTGTGCAGGAATACACAATCAAAGCACACCCGACAGATGGCCACCTAGCCTCTGTTTAAAAAACTCCAGAGAAGGCGCTTCCACCACACTCCAAGGTAGTGCAGTCCACTGCCAAACAGCTCTTACCAGCAGAAAGTTCATCCTAATGTTTAGGTGGAATCCTTTTCCTGTAGTTTGAATCCATTGCTCTGTGTCCTAGTCTGGAGCAGCAGAAAACAAGCTTGCTCCCTTTTCAATATGACATCCTTTCAAGTATTTAAACATGCCTATCATGGCACCTCTTCACCTTCTCTGCCCCAGGCTAAACACACGCAGCTCCCTAAGCCGCTCCTCATAGGGCATGGCTTCCAAACCTCCTATCATTTTGGTCATCCTCCTCTGGACGCATTCCAGCTTGTCAATATCCTTCTTGAATTGTGGTGCCCAGAACTGCACACAGTATAAATTCATGATAGATGCAGCATTATGTTATGCTCAGAGACACATACGCAAGGATTGAGCCATATCAATTAAATCAGGATGCATGGCTTAAATTCTGGATCAGTTCAGCACCACCCAGCCTCAAGGGAGCCTTGTACTCAACCTTTCCTCCCAGTCTGACACTTTCCCCCATCCCCTCCAAAACCAAATGACAATGTCCCATGGAGCATGAAAATGTGACCCCCTTTTAAAACTCAGTTACAGAAATAGAGAGTTGCCTGGCTTAGCAGAATGCAGAATTCCAGAGACTTTGGGTATGTCTCCATCATAGTGTTACCCAAATTGCTGGGGGTCTGTGGAACCCACTTGTGACACTATTAAACTGGGGAATTTTAATTAGCTCAAAGGTGTGGCTGCGAGAGGTCAGGTAACTTGTGAGATCTTTTGCACCTATGTATACCAGTACTCACTGACAAGACTCCAAGCCAAAGTGAAATAAAAATGGTTTTTATTGGAAAATAATCATGGAAGCACTCACACATGCACTCATGCTCACAAGGCAACCACACAAGGCTAACGAAGAATAGGGAGGAAATACTTGGATAGCAGAGCTAGAGTTGGGGAAATGGGCTAAAATTACCTGTCCGGAGATCAGAGGTTAATGCAGCAAAGAAAGACTCAGACTTGGAGCTGAGGGTGATACGACCGTCGGGCAGAGGGACAGTGTCCAAGTGTAGCAGCACACTTTCTCTATGGTTTGGGGTAATATTTATACCCAATATCATACCCTAAAGGGGTATTTTGAGTGGGAAACAATGTCTAGGTGAGTTTCCCAGGGTTAAGCAATGGAAGGTCCAGCTACGTTGATTACTGCTAATGGTTGAAACATTAAAATTAATGGGCTTATGGCTACTTCCGTATTCTGGATAGGAATGTTGGATTGTGTAGAATTACACTGTTTAAAATATCAGGGTATTTTGTCCCTGTTTAAATATCCACACTGCACTTCACACGTTAATGGATAATGCAGCCAAATTTAGCAGAGTTCAAAGTTAACACAGCAGCATGTAGCGTCAGAATGTTAGCATACATGTAAAAACCACTGCTTAGTAAGTAACCAAACACCCTTTGTCTTTTCCCAAGTTGTTTAACTACCAAAATAACCACTCAAGACTCAAAGGTAGTTTAAAAAATACAAAAACTTCTTTACTCACAGTTTAGAGAGCTCATTCGTGGCAGGTAACAAAAACACCATCAAAACAGACTAAAACTAGTTAAAGATACTTTAAAACTACATTGTTACAAGTCTAAATTCAGGATGCCCCTTTCGGGGTCCTCTCATTTCAAAGGTCCATGAGGACTGCTAAGGATCATGGCTCTTGGAAACAAAGAAGAATACTCCGACACTCCCCCTTCATCCCAGATTGCCCAATAGTAAAACTTTAGGAAGTTACATCAGCTCATCTCATATGCCTTCTCAGTTAACCCTTCAATAGCAAAACCATTTCCACTTATTGGACTGCAAACTATATTTTCCAACAAGGAAAAGGTGTGAGGGAAAGACATTTTGTGGATAATGGGGATTCTGGTCACTGTTTTGGAGTATGGCTCATTGGCAGGTGCAGTCCAAGGAAGATGAGCACATTCCACCTTAACTATTCTGACTAAGGGGCTTTGCTTAATCCTGCCCTGGGCGTGTTTGTTGGGAATTTCCAAGACAACTTTGTTAGGCCTTTGGGTGACCTTCACTTGATCTTTCTTTCTTTCTTTCTTTTTGTTTCCCTGGTCTACCTTAGACCTCATGAACTGTCCAATATTGTTGAATTATGAATTCTTGAAGGGAGGGGGGTGTAAGGCTGGGTAACAATAGTATCTAACTAACAATGGCTGACACAGCATAATGTAATATTCCTGCATGTGGAACTCTGCCCCCATCTCTCCTCTCAGCACCCACCTAGGCTTGCCATTTAGCCACTGCAGACCCCCCCAGCCATTCTGTGGCTGATGGGGGGAATCAGAAGCAGTTGGTTATGTCCCCATAGCCAGATGCAAAATGATGACATCTTTCTTTGGGATCCACTGGGGCCCTTTGGAGGTCTCAATGTCTGATATAATCACTCTGCGTCTGGCTATGGAGATATAGCCAGATGCTTCTCCACCCCCCTCAACTTGAACAGCCACAGAATGACCATAAGGGTGAGCAGCAGTGGATAAATAATGAGTCTAGGGAGGTGGGGGGGCTTTTAATATTGTCAAAAAATTTGGGTTTCCTGACATTTGGGAAGCCCCATTAGCAAGAATAATAGAGAAGCAAGCTTTGCACAGTTTTCTCCCAGCATATGAATGTCTGGGTGGTCCAGAGGATTTTCCTGCACAGAGGAACATAACAGCATTTTTGTGCAAAAATGTGTTCTCTGCACAGGAAACATTGGGCCGTATTCTCTATCAGCTAATTAGTTGGTGTGGGGGTGGGTGGGTGGGAGTTATGATCATGGCAATAGTGTCACAATTGTGACTAAGGAGATTTTCAGATGGGGGAAACAATCCCCACAGAGATCGGGAGAGAAATAGGGCTGTTCCGCTGCCAGCACTCCATTTTGCACACCCCTGTCCTTCTCCCGATCTCCATTTGTTCTCCCTCCGTCCTGCTTTCATTTTCCTTCCGCTATTTTCCACTATTTTTTTTTACTAATGAAGAACTTTCTCCCGATCTCCAAGGGGGTTATTTCCCCTGTCTGAAAACCTCCTAAGTAGCAATTGTGAATATGGAACAGTTACCTAGATCCATAACTATTTGGTCTTCATGATCCCTAGTAGTCAAGATTGTGACACTATTGCCACAATCATAACTCCCTGCCACAACCTACTTTACTGGGCATTGGGAGAAGGAGGTCCATTCTGCTGATAATCAGCGCACAGGTGAACAATGGTTCTGCCAGTTTGCAAGTGTGTGTGTGTGTGTTTCAGGCCAGGACATGTTACTTAGTTAAGTATGCTTAACAGAGGGCTTATCTACATAGGAAGCCAGTGTATTTTGCCTATGGATCAGGCCCATATCTCCTCATTACCTCAACAAAATAGGCCAGAGTCCAGGCAGAAACTCCAGCCCATCGCTGCAGCCACTGGCCAGCCGCAACATGTGACCAAAGCCCCCCTGCATGTGACTAGCCTTGGTCATATGCTACAGAACCCCTTCCTGCACCTGGAAGGGTAAGAGCGACCAGCAGCTGGAGCGACAGACTGACCTGATGGGACAAGCTTCTGCGGACACATGGGGCCCACTCCGTTTTTTCCCAGAGGCAGCAGAGTAAACTAGGAAGGAATTATTTTAGAAAGCTGTATCAGGCCCTACCCTGGCTTGCCGCCATCTGAGCTCCATTTCTGCCCCGGGGGTCATAAGGACTGCCCAGGGGAAGATTGGGGCAAATGCCCTGCATTGTATGGACAGCAGGGCTCTCAGATGGGGGCAAAATGGGGTAAATTGCCTGTGCAGATAAGGCCTAGGTAGTTGATATAGAATATTGGTTGGCATTTTTTTTGTAGGAAATGTGTTTTCAATGCAAAAACATGTTTTGCATGCAGAAAAATTCTCTGGAGCACTTTGTGATGCTTGAATATGAGGGGAATACTCTGGAAAAATATTTATTTTTCTCATGCAGTGTGAAGAAAACCACAGTAGTTATTCAACCTTGTAGGTGAAGACCAAATAGGATTTACATCCTTAGACCAAGCTGGGGGAGGCTGTGATAACTGCTTTTGAGGCCTGCAGGAACTGCCAAGATAGGGAGCATCTGGTCAGCCAGACGTTGTTGGACTGCTATTCTCATCCGCCCAGCATCACCAGTCTGTAGGAGTTCACATGTTCCCCCTCCCTTGTCTGTGTGATAAGCATGCCCCCCCCTCATTAATTATCTTCTAAGGACTTTAAGAAAGCTTTTTGCTGTTCACTGGGAACTTTTTGCAAGTTACATAGAAAACATCTACCTTGTTATCAGTGCTGCCTGAATTCTTATGTATTTCTGCAACTGCCCCATCAAGATAAGGCAAGAAGAATTATTTTGTAGCTGCTGTTTGTTTTCTGTCATTTTTCAAGTCTAAATCATCAGGAAAGGATGCTATTTGTATCAACTCAGCATCTTGTTTTGATCTGGTTCCCTGATTACCAGTTTTCATGGAATGGCAACTTCATTACTTTTGTGTGTACATATAAATCTGTAAAGTGCAAGGGAAGGAGATACAAAACATTTTAGAACTGCAAGTGTTGACCCATTACATCAAAACCAAAAATAAGAGAATGTGGCTCATACTCTCATTAGTGCCAGGGTCTAAGCAGGGGTCAGAGCAGTGCCTCCTTCTGCCACTATGAGGTGAAATCAAAGACCACCAGTAGGACTGTGGGCTCATCAATATGAGCACCCCCAAAATGGAGTGATCTGCAGTAAAGACAAGTCGCAGCAGCTGCAAATTGTCTTAATGGTCTTAGAGCCTCCAGAAACTTTGCATGCCCTTTATTCAAGATTGCAGCTGCAAATGAATTCCTCGTGTTTTTAAATCTGCTGTGCATGGTGGGCATAAGCAATATTTCACCTTTACATACACACACACAAAGAAAAACGACACCCCATTTTATCACCTTAGCAATTGCTCACTAAGGCAAAAATCCCACATGGTGGCAGCGGGTGCTTGCCCTGTTAGCAAGCCCCTCCCGTGCTCATCCAGCCAATCAGCATGTGCTTCCTCTCCTATGGGAAAGTGATTCATATCGAATCGCTTGTCCCAATGAGCAGGAATACACATCCTTTGGAGTTTTTAAAAAACTCTGGGAAAAACTGCAAAAGCTTTTCCTTCACAGTTTTTGATGTTTTTAGCCCCCCTCCTTCTGAATATGACAAAATGATGTGGGATGCCATTAAGATAACCCGTATTTTTCTCGCATACTGTGAGGAGTATTTTCACTGTTTATCCAACCCCTAAGTAAAATGTCACAAAGCAGTGGAAAAGCTTTTCATTTCTCCAACACTTTTCCTCAGGATGCTAAGCAAGAAAACATAACCCAGGGTTTTTTTCTGGGTCTGAACCACAGGAATGAAGAAGAAAAACAGCCACCCAAAGGGAAGGTATTTTTACCATACATCAAAGGAATCACAGACAGAATAGGGAAACTGATGAGGAAACACAACCTCCAAACAATCTACAGACCAACCAAGAAAATCCAAGAAATGCTACGCTCAGCGAAGGACAAAAGAGACCCTCTCACAGCTGCAGAAGTTTACTGCATACCATGCAGCTGTGGGCAAGTTTACATAGAGACCACTAAACGCAGTGTGCAAACACGAATCAAGGAACATGAGAGACACTGCAGACTGGGCCAGCCAGAAAACAACCTGGATACAAAATGCTATTTAAAAACACAGAAATTCTGGACCAGGCCAACAACTATCATGTCAGAATGCGCAGAGAAGCTATTGAAATCCACAAACACCTGGACAACTTCAACAGGAAAGAAGAAACCTTAAAAGTAGACAAAATCTGGCTCCCAGTTTTGAAGAATGATAGAATCAAAACTCAACACTTACAAAGGAATTCCACCCAGGGACAGGGGGAATTCCAGCAGATAATGGCCCATCAACCAACCATTAGCCAAACAGACACTAACGAGCCTTGCATTTCTATACCCAGAAACTAACCATTCTCTGAAAGTGCCAGCCACAGATGAAGGCGAAACGTCAGGAAAAAAAAACCTCTTCTAGAACACGGCTTCACAACCCGGAGGAAACCCAAGGAAAATCAATTTGTAGGCAGTTTGCATCCGTGCGAACGCGTGCCCTTTTGTGTCTATACATATTTTTCCCCCCTCGTGTAGATGAAGCCTCAGTCTCCCTTATCTCACCCCTCCCACTCCTTTTCATAAATGCCTCTTACCAAAGGACAAGCCCAGACCTATTGATACCATAAAATCCTCCCACCATAACTTCCTACCCCACTCAGCCTTATGTTGAATAGATACCTGTGAGGCCATCCTCTAAGGCTCTTGATCAGTCAGTTTAAATTGCTGGCCCTGGGAGTTACCCCGTCCCCAGGGGAAAATCTTCGTAATAGAGGCTTTGTTGGTCTTCATCTGAAATGTCAGGGGGATGACACCTTTACCTTTTCCTGGCATAGTTTCAAGGCTCAATTTACCTCCTGTATATTTAGGTTATTCCTAAACTCTTGTTAAGTTTAGGTAGCTAGTGGTTTGTTCACTTCATTTAAAAGTAATTGACTATTTTGGAACTTTCCTCTGCTTGTTTCTTTAATATATCAAATCAGTAACTGGAGTTGATTTGGCTGTCTGCACATACCCTGGGATTTGGCCTTACCCATGTGCTAAAGTGTTTAGCAGAAATACACTATTTTGGTTAAAGAATGATTAAAGAGTGGAAAGGAAGCTCTGGGGGCAGGTAGAAAGTAGCCCCCCCTCTCTCTCTCTCACACACACACACCACCATACCACACATGTACATATGTATACATCTATATGGGCTTGTTTGCATGTCAATATATCCCATCCTGTCACCATCTTTTGCTCCGTTCTGCTCTCAGGCAGTCCACACCATCCCCAGGGCAAAGATGGGGGTAAAACTGTAGGGAGATGGGGTAGGCCCTTTACCACATTTTTAAAAACTTGGTTTAATCTGTTCCCACCAGAAAAGAATGGACCAGACCCTGCATTTCCACAGGAGCCTGTCCCAGCAGGCTGCCTTGCTCTTCTGAAGCAGGAAGGAGTCCTACTTGGTCACATGTTGTGGGCCACCTTCCTCACTTCTGGAAGAGCCAGGGAGATGGCAGTGTCAATAGCTGCTGTGACAGGCAAGTATGCCTGTCTGGACTCCAGCCCATTTGGAGGCAGTAATGGGGCAGGAATGGGCCTGATCCAGAGCTAGGCTACACCAGCAGGAAGCCGGAGTATCTTGGCTCATGTAGATGAGGCCTATGATAGTACCCTTCTATGTGGAGGTTAAGAGATCATTTTATTACATAGGGATGGTTGTGGTGCAACCTCAGAGGAGTAGACAAAGGGTAGCTGGCAACTTGTTCTGCTTCATGGGGTGGAAGTACCAATGCACCCATTAGTCACAGATTAAAATACAGATTTGTTCAGATGGATCATAGTGGATGGCTGCTGAAAACCAAAATGTCCAGTAAAACAAACAAACAAAAAACCTGATTAAACTAAAGAAGCATGCATGCATGAAATGTTCTGCTGAGCACAAAGAAATACAAACTTTAACTCTGCCAAGTTCCATTTTAGGGGTGAAAAAGAAAAGATGTGAAGGAATGATTGATTTAATCTGGAAAGAAAGGAAAAATAGATTTATTGTGCAGTGTCAATAGCAGCAAAGTCTCAGAAAGAAAGAAAATGCTGAAAGCAATCATAAAGTATCTAGAAAGCTCGTAAATCCCAGAGAAATAATAAACACTAATAAATGCTTAGGAGGATTTTTTTTATTGCATCCTGCTTTCTCACTAAGCACCTTAAGCAGCCAATATGCTTATTGATATGAAACATAACTTGAGGGAGAAGACTGCCAAAAGATGAAAAAATATGGCTTCCTCCTCTGATCCTAACTTTCAGTTCTTGAATTTTAAAATTGGAGAAAGCAACATTTCACCAAACAAGGGACAGACATGGGGAAACAGACTTACCACTGTCCATTCATCCAAGGATGGTGCTTGGCCCTTTAGAATATTTCCTTTAACAAAAAGAGAGGCACTGCTGTGTTTGACTAAGGCGGGAGAGTTGTTGTTAAATGCCTTCAAGTCAACTCTGAATTATGGCAACCCTGTCTTAGGTCTTTCTCGGCAAGATTTATTCAGAGGAAATTTGCCATCGTATTCATCTAAGGTGGAGAGGAGTGCAACTTTCCCATGGTCACCCAATGGATTTTCTTCACTGAGCATACATTTGAACCCTTTTCTCCCAGAGCCCTAGGCCAACACTCAAGCCGCTACATCATGGTGGCTCACTGATTAAAGCTGAGGAGACCTGTTTTAAATCCTCCCTTAACCATACGTTTTACTGAGTGACACTGGCAGGGCCGATTTAAGGAATTTTGGGGCCCCCTGCAATGTTTTATTTTGGGGCCCCCATATGTTTATCTCAGGTCAATGTAACCTAACCTATTCACCATACAGGACGTTCAGATTACAGTAGGACCCCCTTATCCATGGATTCATTATCCATGGGACGCAAAACAGCACACCTACCATAGAGGCTTCCTAGAAAATGTGTCTTCCCTAGCTCTGTTCTAGGCCCTCCAAGGCAACTCTATGGTATTTTAAACCAGAAGTCCCATTATTTTCAATGGCGTTCACTATTATTCATGGTTTTCAGAATCCACCCCCCCCCCGAACCAATCCCAAGTGGATAAGAGGGGCCTACTGTACTACATAATTTGCCACCAATAATTTAGTTAAAAAATGATATTATAGGCAAGAAGATAATATTTTTTGTTTATTAGCAATTAACATAATGGTGTAGATTTCCTCAAAGAAAAGAAAGAGTGGACTACAACCTGAACATGAGTTAGCAGTGTGATGCAGCAGCAAAAAATGCCAATGTGATTCTAGGCTGCTTTCTGCTGCTTCTTCCCCTTTCTCTTTCGGACACACTGGTTTTCTTGTTTTTTTAAAAAAGCCAGCAGGACGTTTTGGAGGAGGAGGGTCGGAGGGGGCCGCAAAGCAGCAGCTCCTCCCTGCTGTCCCCTGGCTGTCTCCTTCCTCAGATTAAGGAGGCCAACACGGGGCCCTCTCTTGACCTCGGGGCCCTCTGCCAATGCTGATTTGGCAGACAGGTTAAACTGGCCCTGGACACTGGAACAATCACTTGTTTTTGGTCAGCTGGGATTTATCTCAGAGTAACTGCAAGAATAATATGGAGCTGGCAGTGGATTATTTGGGCAGGGACATTCAAGAAATCTGATCTTAGTGGACCAGCTGGGTAATTTACCCAGGGATATCTAGGGCCCAGGTAGGAATACCCTTCAGTATTCTTGCATTGTCAGGTGGAATATAGGACAAGACTCCTATACATTTAATAGTTGTGTAGAAGAGGCAATTACAGCAGGTATTGCTTGTTATGCAAACAACACTTGCTGAAATATCCCTCATCTATGCAACTATTAAAGGTACAAAAACCCTGTCCCTTATTTCACCTGCCAACCCTGATTTTAGCCTGGTGGAGCCAACGCTGGCTGAGAGCCAGCATGGGTTGCCAGTTTACCAACATTCTATTCTGTGGGGTTTCAGGGCTAAAATGTGAAACTAGGGGCAGGTTCTTTTGATGTCACAGAGACGGTCAGGTTGGCAGATTCACCAAAACTGCTTCTGGGTCAACTGACTATGGAAATATGCATGAGGTCAGTCTAGGTAAATGGGCCTGGAATGTGCATAAAGCCTACATAATCAGGCAATTAGGGCAAGCCAGATTGCATACCCTCCTGTTAGCATGCCCTACTAACCCTCCCCGCGAGATTCCATAACTGGACATATTAGACACTTTTCAGGGTCATATTAGCTTAAGCAGACTGGAGGTCAGGAAGACCTGAGAAGTGTCTAGAAATTTAATGGTAGGAAAACCCAAGTTAGGATTAAGCAGAAAGCCCCCATGATGAGTTTATGCTAACAACCCAGTCATTAAAGGGGTATGTGCCAATCCTGTCTTCCAGCCCTGGATGTTTCAAGCAATTAAGTGACCATTCCTCATTCTACACCCTATGGAAATCTCTTTTCACACCCCCTCCTGTCCAACCTTTTGATGTCGCAAACCCATCAGTGTTCTATCTCTCTGCAATTAAAGCAATCAGTTGAGTTTTGATTTCCTTTGTCTATTCTGTGGGAGAGCCATCCAAGCTTTGTTAGTACTAACTTTCCCCTCCAAGGCATGGAATATTATTGCCCCAACAATAACAATGTGTGTCTCAGCTAAGGTGTGCCACAGCATATGGACCCAGCCACTCTCTTTCTCAGCGTGCCACAGATTGGAACCTCCTGTACCACCCTCAGACACCTGACTGAGTATCCTCACTGCGCAGAACTCTTCTCTTCAAGACTGGTAACTATCACCCTATCTTCCCAGACCTCTCTCTCTATCCAGCATTTCTGCCTTACTCTGCTATACCCTTGTATGGTTCTTAAGAATGTGTGTTGTGTATGTTAGTTTACTTTTTCTTTATTCCAATAAACTAAATAGTTTTACTTTAACTGGAGCCTCAAAAGATCCCTGAAGTTACCCTCCTTTCACAGGCCTCCTAGTTGAGCTAACAATGCCCCTAACTAGATTGTGGCATCACAGGTGGGAACCTAACATATCCCCTTTCTTTTGTGTCTGTTAATATTTTATCTGTAAACCTGGGTTTCTTACCTTGCCATATAAAGCTTGCCAAATCCTTGTTCCATGATTTAAAGACCGTGTCATTTATAATAATTGGTATATTTTGAAAAAGGTATAACTTCTTCGGTAATATATCCATTTTAACTGATGCTATCCTCCCCAATAATGATAACTCCAATTTCTCCCATTTCTTTAAATCCTCTCTTATTTTAATCCATGTTTTTGAGTAGTTATTTTCAAATGGTTCTGCTACGTCACTTTTTCAGCTGCTTTTAAAATATCCTAGTGTCTCTCTTTTCTTCACACTTTCCTCCTTTGTCGTCAGCTTACTTCAATTGCTTAAAGTGCAAAAGCAGTTTGCATTCAGTTAACTTAGCAGCAGGAGAGAGAGAAAGGGCAGAATTTTGCCCTTCCCAGTACGCTCAAGCAAAAGCATACTGCTACAGCTTCTCCTGGCTTGTGTGTTTTCTACATGAATACATTTTCCCATCCTGACCACACTCTGATGATACCTGTGTCTTGGTTCACAGAGATGATACCTCTGTGAATTGTTGGAGGTAAGCTATCATAAGGAAACAGTGTGGTCTAGTGGTTTGAGTGTTGGACTATGACTCTGGAAACCAGGGTTTGAATCCCTGCTCAGCCATGGAAACCTAATGAGTGAGAAACATGGAGGCTAAAAGATTATTGGCACAAGACTGACCATTCTGTCGCTTGCCACTGTGAAACTACCAGGAGCCTATTTTCTTACTTCAGACTTTTTTTTTAAAAAAAAATAGAACTTTCTTTCTACACATATGGTATTAAATAATCTGGAAACTTCAATGTCAACTTGCTTGCTTTGCTTCAAAGTTGGGACAAATTGGTCCACTGCATGTTAAAATCTTGCACATACAGAATAAAATACAACTCCCTTTGTACACTATGTATATGTCAGCTATTTTAGGTAGTTGATATCATATTTATATAAAAAATTAAAACAAGAAAGAAGGAAGGAAAGAAAGAAAGAAAGAAAGAAAGAAAGAAAGAAATCACAAAAATTAATCCCAGACTTTACTGGCCTGAAAGTATTTATTTTCAGTAATGACTGAAGTTTTGTGAGAGCAGATGGGCCAGCCCTGGGAGAATGATTGGGTCCCCCCCCCCCACCTTTTCTTACTCCATGATATATTTTATGATTTGAGCAGGTCAGTGAGTGCCATGTGTTCATTTCTAATCTGTAAGTGCTTTTCGCTTGCTTCATTCTTGGCAGCTGTAATATTTACCAAAAAGATCAGACATGGATAGATGATGGCCAAGTTCCAGACTCTTTGAGAGTTCATTGCTTGGATCTTGGTTATAGATAAAGGCATATGGGTTGCTGGGTCTAACTACCAGCCCTCCCCCACCCATGCCTGCTCCTGCTCCTCCCTGGTCATGTTTCTGTTCATGTCTGTGTGTACGTGTTTAAATGCTCTTTGTAATATCCTTATTAAATCTGATACAGGTGAACTGTGATATGGAGAACAATAGGTGTCAAAATGATTACCCAGATTTTCTCTCTTTTTTAATAGCCATGGTGTGTTATAAATCCTTCATGCCCATTAACCTCTGAACTATGTAAAAGGTATCTTTTCTCGCCTAAATTGACTGTATTTCCAGACATTCGTTTGTTCACTAAGAGTCATAAAATAAAATAAAATAACAGACCATTAGTGTATCGTTCCCATAGACAAGTGGAGAAAATGGTAAAAGGTTTTCAAGGCAGACTTTTATAAATGGACAGCTATCAACTAGGTACTCTATAGAAGAGCTACAGAGTACAGGGATCAGACAGCTCCCTTGTTAAAATGGCTCCAGGGGTAGCCAGTATGTTTTACAGCACAATTCAAAGGGCTGATAATAATCTATAAAGCACTATACAGCTTAGACCCAGGCTTTCTGAAATACCATCTGCACCACGAGCCTGCTTGGACACTGAGTTTTGCTGGAGAGCAATGATATAGACTCAAGTCGATTGACTCGGACTCAAATCAGACTCAAGTAGCTCCAATGACTTGACTTGGACTCAACAATAAATGATGCACTGACTTGACTCAACTCGTGGATTGTATATTTTTAGCAACCAACTTGCTGACCTTGGATCAGTAACATAATACAGTACATTCATGTAGAAATGTCACAGAACGGAAAATGGGTTTCCTCCTTTGAACAATGCTTCCATGATCTCACTGCTTTTTTTGCCTACCAGTCATGTGACGATGTGCAGTGGGGACAGGCTGCAGAGCAGACCTCAACCCCCGCCTTCAGCCCATTGCCCAATGTGTTCGCTGATAATTTAATTTTTTTTACTTAACTCTGTGCATGTTCTCTTGGTTTTCTGCTTCTTGAAACTCCACCCCCACAACCCACCCCCATCACTTCCTTTCCCCCCATGAAAGTTGGCTTCCACACTTGGGACTCAACTTGAGGCTTGACTTGAAACTATCTTGCAAGAACTTGAGACTTGAAGGTATAGGCTTGAGATTTAGACTTGGAGTAAAAGACTTGAACATATCATTGTTGGAGAGGCTCTTCTTTCCATCCCACTACCTTCATAGTCATAGTTGGTGGGAACACAAGATTAGGGGCCTCTTCACACAACACACTTATAAAGCTGTTATTCCATTGGTCATTTAGGGAGGGACATTTCGAATGCTCAGCCAGAGTGCCTCACCAAACTACCAGTCTCAAGATTTCAAAGGATGGAACCATGGCAGTTAAAGTGGGATCATAGCACCATAATTGTGCTATGATTATAGAATCATAGCACCATAACAATTGTGTAGTGTGAATGGACCCAGGGCCTTCTTGATGGCTAACCCTAGACTTTGGAAGTCCCTCCCCGTGAAGGCTAGAATGGCTCCCTCCTTGCTGTCCTTCTACTGGCAGGCAAAGCTTTTTTTTTATTCAGACAGACTGTTTGAACTAATGGCTTTTAAGAAAAGGGTTGCAGGAGAGTGCTGTATTTTTTTGAAAAAATATGGCCCTGTCTATATAGTCAAAATAATACAAATGCAATGCAAAAGATCAGTGATCCGCTCAAACGGTCGTTCACACAAATATGTTTCATTCAGAAGGGTGGCAGCTAAATCCACAGCAAAGTCCATGGGCTTTGTACAGATTTTCTGAAAAGTTCCATACGACTTCTGAATGTGCGACCATTTGAACACTCACGTTCACACAAGTACAAACAGGCAATGCAATCTGATTGGCTGGACGAGCACAGGGGGCAGGGCTAGCAAAGAGGGAAAGCGGCTGCGGCCGCCATGTTGGATTTTCAGCTAAGCAAGGGTCCGGTAAGTCGATCAAACGGTGATCTCAAACTTATTTAATTTATTTGTAAATATGAAGTGTTGCTTGTGCACACTCTGGAAAACTGGTTTTTTTTAAATGGCGACAGCAGATTTAAAATCATAAGTAAATCACTCGCGGCCTCCATCTGACTAGGGGGTCATGCGGAGTTTAGGGGGGCTCTTTTGGCCATATAGACAGGTCGCATCATTGCGAACGCTTGCCTTTCCAAACATGTTTGTATTTCCCCCCTCGTATAGACAAGACCTATGTTTAATTTTTTTATGCAGTTAATAATTTAATTTATTTTAATGTTGAATTTTTGTATGCCTTTAATTATATTGTAATAATTTTTATTTGCAAGTTCGGTATTTTGGGGTGAAAAAAAAATCATGGCTATTCATCATAGTTGCTTTAAAATACATAGGTATCTCTTCTGTATTATTATTATTATTATTATTATTGAAAAAGCATTGCATGGGAGATTTAAGTAAGTGAGCATGGTTACACCTAACATATGGCAGACACGTTAATAAGGAGATGTGTGACAGCTTGACAAGTGTGCTAAAAGGTATTCTCCATTAAAATAATGAAGAGCTCATGAGGCATATTAATGCATTAACAAGTGAGGGCAGCTCCCTCCTAGAGTGAGGGAGATTATGTCACTGGCCTTGAATTTTTTTTAAAAATGCACCCAGTTTTCTCATGCCCTGGCACTGGGGTGGAAACACCCAACACACAGGCTAATTGTATTTCAGGCTTTTCGGATGCAGTAGCTGGCTCAGCAGGTGCCCCCCTTCAGCTGCAGACTTCAAAGCCTGCTGGGTGTTCTCCTTTTAATTGTGACAGGCAGGCAGATCAACACACTTGTTTACCCTGGCTTTAAGCATATTAGCTGAATCAGCCAGCCTTGAAGAATCCTGGCAATTGTCTATTCGAGCTTCTCTTATCAATGCATCCTTGGGGTGCAAATGTGTGTGTGTGTGTTGGGGGGTCTGAGATTATATTTTGGCAAACAGGGGGATTTCAGATTAGGTTCTGCTATTTTAAGCAGAAGACATGGTGTCTGAACATCCTAGAGGCTTCCCAAGTTGGATAATGAGATCGCTTTCGTTTTCTCCCCACCCCCCTCTTCATCCTCTGGGTAATTCAGTTTGCTTTCTGCTCCATTAATATCCATTTAAGGCTCAAATGCAGCTCCTAAGCACTACAGCAGTTTGAGGAAAGAACATCTTTAAAGCAAATAATGCAGCAACTACCAGGCTGAGACTGGTACCTGAGGCCAATTAGTCAGCCTAGTCACAATAAATAAATAATTTAATTACATCAACTTAAATTAAATTAAAATGTATTCAAGGAAAGAAAAAAATGTCTCTGGCAAAAGACATTTTCATAAAATTTGTTCTAGTATAAGAATCACAACCCGGAAACATCACCCAAGGAGACCTTCTGCTGTGCTTTCTGCAACCGGACTTGTTTATCTCAGATTGGCCTTTTTAGTCATCAGTGCGCTTGCAGAAAGCGCGGGATGAGGCCTTCCTGAATCTTCGTTTGCGAAGAAAAGCCTGATACAGAACTTGGAAACAGCACTTTTCTGGGCTACCTCTTCCAGAATTTCCCAGCCAGCATGGCTACTGAGTTTTCCAAGTTCTAAGGATGTATAACACTGAGTTTGTGGGGTTTGTGCCTCATACTGGCTATGTTTTGATATCACAATCATTTCTTATGACAAGAATGAGCCTTAGGAAGCTATCATCCCTTCCTCCACTTCTCTTTCTCTGGCATAGCTGTGAGGTGAGACTGAAGGTAAGGTGAAAATTAGAAGATAAAACTGCCATTATCATCAGCTACCCATATACAAATCTGTGGTGTGATCACACTTTGTACAATGCTGACCATTGCAAAAACGATCTTCTACAAAGAGGTCAAAATGAAAATCCAGTTTAGCATTGATTTAAAATTAATTGCCAGTGCAATGGGAGATGTGGTCTAGAATTCTGTTCCTTACCGAGAGAAGGAGAACACGGGACCTATCCTATTCCTTCTAGCCTGCATCTCACAGAGGAAGGTTAATTAGTGGAGTACAGTTCCCAGAATCCCCTAGCCAACATGGCCATGGTCTTTCTATAGGAATTTGGTACATGCTGTGGCTCTTTCTGCATAAGAAAGGAATGAATATCAGACAGACTGGGAGTCCCTTCAGTTGGTAAGTTCCTAGATGTGTATCTAATTATTATTTTCCAGAGCTTCCTTCATGGAACATTAGGCAGTACACAGGCTCCCACAATCTTATGAGGTAGACTAGGCTGAGAGAGAGTAGAATGCCCAAGTTTAACCACTGAACTTCCTGGCTCTGCGGAGATTGGAACCAAAGGTCTGTCTAGACTGCAGAATTACAGCAGTTTGACACCACTTTATCCACCATAGTTGTATCCTATGCACAGCCTTTATCGACTTTAAGTCGGCTTTTGATATGATTCCCTGTGATAGATTATGGCAGAAACTAGAAATAACCAATATTGATAAACGCCTGCTGTATTTGATCAATAGTCTATATACGAAAACATGTTTGAAAGTTAGATGTAATAGGCTAGGCCATCTTACTAAGGCCATTCCATCATCTACGGGTGTTAGACAAAGCTGTGTGTTAGCTCCCTCTTTGTTTAACATCTATATTAACTCTTTGGTCAAGAGTTTGTCTGGCTTAAATTTCCATCCTCCTAAATTAGCGGGCAGACCCTTGTCAACTCTCCGGAATGCGGACGACGTAGTACTTCTTTCTTTAACTCTTATTGGGCCGCGCCGACTACTAAAAGCTTTGGGTAATTACTGCCAAACTGAAGAGTTGGTGATTAATTATAACAAAACTAAAGTTTTAGTATTTACCAGAAAACGGAGCATCCATAAATGGCAAATAAATGACCAACCAATTGAGCAAGTAAAGTCTTATAAGTACTTAGGAGTGATTTTTAAGTCTTCAGGCTCTTGGAAGGCCCAGTCTGCAAATGCCATAGCAAATGTTCAGAGGAGCATTAAGTCACTTATCTCCTTTTTCTTCATCAAAGGAGGCCAGCACATCCCTTCAGCTATCCATGTTTTTAATATGAAGGTACTGGCACAGATGCTATATGGGACACAGTGGTGTGCTTACACTAACTTTGATTCTATGGAATCTACGGAGACAAAATTTCTGAGATCCATTCTGGCTCTTCCAAGGTGAGTGCCTAACGCAATTTTACATTTGGAGACAGGTCAAATGTCAGCTGAATCACGGGCGTGGATGCTTAACTTTAATTTTTGGCTCAGAATGCTGTTCAACCCAGTAGAGTTAGCTCCTTTTATATTGTTGGATGGGTTTCCATCTAGATGGAGCAAGACTCTAAATGGAAAGCTAGGTAAATTGGGTTTTTCACAAATCATCATTTTGGCAATGGGTCATGAGAAAGCAAAAAAGGAAATACATCAACGGATTATAGATAATGAGATGCAACAACATCTAAAAGCAGCCTCTGTATCTCCTGATTTTAGAGATAATGGTAATGCCTTCAAGCTAGCTAACCATTTGAGTCTTCTAACCCTTCCAAAACACATTTCACATTAGCATTCACATTAGCAAAATTTAACGTTCTAACCTCAGCCCTATTGGAAGGGAGATACAATAGTATCCCCTATGCTGCACGCACTTGTCCTTGTGGAACTGGCTCAGTGGAGACTATAGGTCATGTGTTGTTATATTGTCCTTTCTACAATGGTTATTGTCTATCCAATTCTTAATAGTTTTCTTGGAAGAACAGATGAATTTTATGTATCTTATTTGCTAGCGGACCACTGCCCATCAATAACAACAAGGGTAGCCAGTTTTTGTGCAGCGGCGATGGTATGCCAGTGTAAGATGATATCTTAAATTTTAATACATTTTTAGTTTGTTTAAATAATGTTTATAATATAATTTATACTTTACAATGAATTTATATTCATTTATTTATATCTATATTGTTAAATTTTATTTTTAATATAATTTTCTAATTGAATTTCTAATTAATATAACATATTTTTATAATTGGTTGATCGGCTATGATGTTTATTTGTTTGTTACTATGATAGTTGATTCTTGTTTACTTGATCTCTGATTGGTCGATCGTAATATATATATATATACACACACACACTGTATATATAATATCCTATGGAATCCTGGCATTTGTAGCTTGGTGAGGCACCAGAATTCTCTGACAGAAAAGGTTAAATTCCTCACAAAGCTACAAATGCCAAGATTCCATAGGATAGAGCTAGAATGGATAAAGTGGTGTCAAACTGCTGTATTTCTGCAGTCTAGACAGGCCCATAATCTCTCTCTCTCTCTCTCTCTCTCTCTCTTTTGGGGGGGCTATGGGAGCAACCCCTGAGTGGAAAGAAGGGAGACAATCTTTGATGGGCCATCTTCCCTGCCTTTCCAGAGGACTCTCAAACTACTGAAGAAGATTTTTCATTAGGAGGGTTGGGGACTATGTGGAAAAAGGTATTTACTTCAATTGTAATATAGTCTGTTAATCTGTTTTGCAATATTACCTGATAGATATGGTTAGGAGAGTTGTATAAAATGACAAGATTGGAATATTGGGCAAAGTGTATTGAATATGGATGGGAGAGTGAGAGTAGGAGTGGTGAAAGTAAGGATGAAACTATCAGATAGGATTCAGGTTTGGAAGAAGATATTTAGAGAGCAGGTCTGAGTTTTGAGGAAAACAGTAGAGTACAGTGCTCTTTTGCACTTGTCTAGAACAAGCAAGTCAAGCCAAAGTGAAGTGAAAGCGCATGCTATGCCCATGGTGGCCTCCAACAGAGCAAAGAAGCCATAGGGAAGACCCAGCCCTGTTTTATAAACTGAGCTGCTACAGACACATCATCTTTCATAGCAGAGCTCCACATGATTATCAACAGAGATTTCTGAAAGTGTCCTGGTAAATAGTTGACCTGGTTGTTTCTAGGTGGTGGTGTCCATCAGTTCCTAATTGACAATTTCCAGCACAATGTATTGCACTCCATGTCAGTCTTAAGCATTTCATTGACACCTCAGTCAATGTTTTCCATGTGCTGGCAATTAAGACTGAATGTTTGTGTTACTCAGTTCATGTTCCCCAATTAATACCCTTCACCTCCCATTTCTGCTAAATAGTTGTGATTGTACTCACTATTACTCCCATTCTTTCTCCCCACAGCTTCCCTCTCTCAAAGGTTATAATATGTAATTACCTGATTTTTCATGTTTATCACAAACTTATCATTCAGACACACTTTGTTTGGCTCCAAAAATACCTTCTAAAAGCTGGGGTTTGTATTTATTACTTGAAGAAATTCACATTTTTCTTCCTTCTTTGCATGCTGCTCTGATTATATATTTTTTAAAAAATGTAGTTAGAACTTAGAACATGATGAATTGCAGCATTTCCTTGCATAGTGGAGTGCTTGCCATCATATGGATCTGATCGAACCATTGCTGCTGAGTCCAAGCACATTTCCTTCCTGAAATACTAGTATAAACAGTTAGCTTTCAGAAAGAGTTCTTGTCTGAAACACCCGCTTAATGTTACCAGACAGAAATCCTGGCTGGAGGCCAGATCCTAGCATAGTGCCATTGAAGACAATTTCCTCCATAGTGAATATGTTCATTTGAGAATAGATTTTGGAAACACTTTTTAAACTAAAACTCCCAGAATTCCCCAGCCAGCATAGCCAATTACTTCCAAGCTCAGTTCTAGACTTGCTTGTGAGTTTGGGATCTGGAGCTTGTATGTACTGCAGTATTCCCTGGTGTGTTTGATTAACAGTCAGAGGTATATTTACCAGAGAGGGAGAGGGCAAAATGAGGCCACTGCTCTTCCAAATAAGAATTCTGCCTCCCCAATGAAATTTCCTTTCAGTCCCCCAAATTTGTGGCACTGTAGAGAGTGAGGCACTGAAAATCATTCACATTTAGAACTCACTCATCCTTCCATCCTTTTGTAGGTCGGTAAAATGAGTACCCAGCTTGTGGAGGCAATTAGCTAACACACATTAGAAACTGTTTAGTGCAGTGTAGATGTGTAAATTGCTATTGCTTAAAACAATTTGTAAGCCGCTCTGATAGCCTTGTGGCTGAAGAGCTGGGTATAAATAAATAAATAAAATTATATTTGCTGTCTTGACATTCCTTTTGTAACTTTGTCTGCTCCTTTTCCTTGGGTGCCTAAATTGTATTACTAAATGCTCAACTGGAGGAAAAATCATTGGGGGAGGGGGGGCAGGATTCTTATTTGGAAGAGCAAATTGTCATCGTAGATCTCCATATGATTGTCAAATTATTAGTCTCCCTGTAGCTGTTCCTCTGTATTGTAGCAAATCCTAACAGGCAAACCAGATATCACAGAAAAACAACCATATATCAGAATGTTGGGATTTGCTGATTTCCTATAGTAAAATTGTCTTACAGCTCCCATAAGCTTCGCAAGCCTTCTATTCAAGATGGTGGCTGCAAGTGAATTACTTGTGTTTTTAAATTTGCTGCTACCAAACTTAAAAAAACACAACCATTTCCACAAGGTACATAAGCGATATTTCACCTTTACACACAAACAAAAAAGAGAAAAAACAACACACCATTTTATCACCTGAGCACTTGCTCACTAAAGTGAAAATCCAATATGGCGGCAGTGGGTACTTGCTCTGTTAGCAAGCCCTACCCCCCTGTGCTTGTCCAACCAATCAGTTTGCGCTTCCTCTCCTAAGGAAAAGCAATTAAAATCAAATTGCTTGTCCCAATGAGCTCTAATGGGCATTTCCTACAGAGTTTTTTAAAAACTCTGGGAAAAACTGCAAAGGCTTTTCACTTTACAGTTTTTGACCGTTTTTGCCCCCTCCCTCTGAATACGGCGAAACGATGTGGAATGCCATTAAGACAGTCCATATTCTCTTTGCATTCTGTAAGGAGTATTTTCGTTGTTTAGACAACCCCTAAGAGGGGGGGGCAATTTAAAGTGGGTAAGTACTGATGTCACATCAGAAAAACAATTGACTGGGGATATGGAACTGTGAAATCATGAGAGGGACACACCTTCCAGCTGTGCTTATTTGGCAGGAGCAGCCCCAATTAATCCTCTGTTGTCTCACTTCAGCTGCTTTTAAAATGCCCCTTTTCCTCTCTCTTTCCCCTCCATCCTTGGCTTACTTCAGTTGCTGCAAACTGAGTTCAAAGTACAAAAGCAGTTTGCACTCAATTAACTCAGCAGGGGTGAAGAGAGAGGAAGGAGAAGAATCTTGTCCTTCCAAGCAGGATCAGCCAAAAGCAAACCTCTGTAGCCTCTCTTTTCTTCTGCATTAATTACTTTTGCCAGATTGACCACACTCTGATGTGGTCCTGTCACATGTGTCACAGTTTTCATCTCTGCAATGTTGCAGGGTATAAAGGTAGTGTGGTATAGTGGTATAAAGATAGTGTGGTGTAGTGGTGTAGAGCTCCTTGGACTACAATTCTGGGTTTCGAATCCCCACTCACCAAGGGAAACCTACTAGGTGATCTTGGGCAAGTCACACTCTCTCAGCCTCAGAAGAAGACAAAGGCAAACCGTCTCTGAACAAATATTTGCCAAGAAAATGCTGTGATAGGTTTGCCTTAGGGTCACCATCAGTCAGAAACAACTTGAAGGCATACAACAACAATATGGATGGGGACTGCCTTTGCCCTTTGCTTTATTAGATATCAGTGTGAAAGGACTGCTGCAACGGATGCAGAATCCAGCAGCTCAGGGTTCATCTATACGAGCCCCCCAAAAGTAGTGCCCCACAGTAATAGCAAGTCGCAGCAGCTGCAACTTGTCTTAATGGTGTTTTTGCCTGTGGAAGCCCCCATAAGCTTTGCACCTAAGATGGTGGCCATGAGTGATTTACTCACATTAGTCCTTATGTCTAAGGTGCACTACAGCCATAGAGCTGTTTTTCGATTTAACAAGACAGAAAAACAAACTAGAAACATCTCATTTTATTGCCTTAGCAGTCACTTGCTAAGGCAAAAAAAAAAAAAAATGGCGGCTATGGGTGCTTGCCCTGTTAGCAAGCCCCACCTCCCCACTTGCCCAGCCAATCAGGTTTGCGCTTCCTGAATACACATTCCCCATGCTGTTTTTGAAAAACTCTGGGGAAAGCAGCAAAAGCTTTTCCTCTGGAGTTTCAGCGACTCCCCCCCCCTTTCCAAATACAGTGTAATGCTGCTGGATCCCATTAAGACATATTGTCTTCTCCTCAAATTCCACGAGGAATATTGTCACCATTTAGACAACCCTTCAGTAATTGACTGCTACAGCCTAGAGCAAGCATGTGACACCTTTGCTCAAGCAATTGCATTGGCTACGTATCTGCTGCCATACCTAGGACTTGTGGACATAAGGGAAAAAACCCATAAACCCGCTCTTCCCATGGTGTAATAAGACCACACAATGTATGGCCCTATCAGCACCAAACTTCAGTGTTACCACTTTAACCCGGGTTTTAAAAACTCACCATTTTCTCTGGAGTTTGCACGAAACTCCATTGTTTCCTGTAGTGTGAACAATGGCTCTGCCTTGGATTCAGGGATGGGGTAGGGAGGCAGGACAAATCATTGCCTGGCAGACACAACCATTTACCTCAATCTCCAGGCCAGTTTCTGGCCTGGAATGGTTACCTCCTTGGCACCACCACTGTTCGCTTGCAGTCGCTTGCTCTAAGGTCAGAAATGCGGTGCCAAGATCACATGGCTTGGTGCCTCATTTGTCTCAGAGCAAGCAACTATGTTCTAGTGATGGCAAAGGAAGAAAAAACTCTCTCTAACTGTGCCAGGCTGGGAACTGGCCCAGACATTGAGGTAAATCGCGGTGCCTGCCAGGCAGCAATCTGTCCTTGGTCCGCCAGGGAGCTGACAGAGAAAGGAAGCAGCAATAGACCCAAGCAACATCCCGATGCAGGGACACATGTAGACATTTACCCAATTTCCCTGTAGAGAAACAGGTAGTGGGGTGCCTTTGGGGTGCATCCAGGTTAGAACAGTCAGGGAGTCCATTCAGACTTTTGCCCCTAGTATAGATAAGCCCCTAGTTTAAGGTTTTAATTGTTAGTGTTTAAAGTCTTAAACAACTTGATACCAGCTTGTTTGAGGTATTTTACAGCCTCTTAAATCCCAGCCCAGTCACTGCAATCATCTGTAGAAGTTGTTCTATTGCTGTCATATGTTCTGGAGTCCAAAATCCACAAAAAGGTGATACCTTTATTAGCCAACCAAATGCAAAACACATGATGCAAGCTTTCAAAGCTCTACTGGCTTCTTCATCAAGCAAAAGATGTTTAAAAAATAAAGAAAGAAAGCAGGGCAGAGGGAGTAACAATGTTGGGGTCACAGGCCTACATGCTGTTTCTGATGTTACTTAGGTTGTTGTTCAGGTGCAGGATCTCATGCAGGCAGAGGCCACTCCTACTTCTTGGCCATGTGGAGTTGAGACAAAAGACAGTAAAATTTAAATTCTTTTGGAGCAGTGAGCAACTTCTCTGGCAACCAGCATGTCCCTGTGAAGCAAAGAGCTCCTTTGTTTAGGCAGAGCTCAACAAAATCAAATTGCTTTGTTTATTGGATTTTTCAAGAAATCTCTGTACTGCTGCATCTGGAAACAACTCTTAGGTGCTGTATAGATAAAATGAGCCAATTATAGTCCAAAAGAGAAGTTTTACCTTTGTTGGAGGCAGAAACCTCAGAGAGTTTATTCTCAATCCATATTTCCCTCTCATTTGGGATTCCCCTTGTGGCAAAATGAGGTATCTTCAAATCTAGGATGCCAGTTACACGACAGAAATTGTCGTGTTGCCTACCGTGACATAGTGATCACGAATCCGCCCCTCGCTGTTTATACGATTTATGTCTCTGATCTGGATATCCCGTGTGGTCCCGTGACTGATATTTACACGTCCATAGTTCCGGTTTTGTTTAGGTTTTAATTTTTTTTTTTTTTGCCTGTCAATCAAAGATGTGATTACTCGTGTTTTCACAACCTCGCTGACGCACTTCCTTTAGAGTTCCACGCCACAAGCGATGCTATTGGCTGGCTGGGGGGGGGTGGAGAGAGGGGGGCAGAGGTTTGTTATTCCCCCTTGCTTCGTGAACATTTTAATCCTTTCAAAAGAGGCAGAAAGCATTTTGAAAGATCCTGATAGATCTTTTGCTCAGTCGCAGGGCTTTCCTTTTGAAATCAAGCTGAGTGCTTTGAAAACAAGCAGAGTGCTTTCCTTTTGCAATCAAGCACTTGGTTTTCCTCTTGCCTTTTTAAAATATTAACCCCTACAGTTGGCTGCAGAGATGGCTATAGGCAGGTGTTTTGAAAGACACAAACACAGAGAGGGGGAATTAAAGGGTGCTAATTCGCTCAGAGGCTTGAATATTTTAATGTGCCAGGGAGGTGACCAAGCTACTACGATCTCTCTGTAACATGCAGTTGAGGAAAAGGTAAAGCTGAAGGGTTTGCAGTGTAGAAATCCATTTAAAAAGGTACTTGAGTACACGCGCGCGCACACACACACATCAACCTTCGTGCAGCTGGAAGGGATGCCTTTGTTTTCGGCTGGTGAGGCTGGATCTGTTGAACGGGTGACTGACCCCTCCTTTTCTGGTCCCTGAGCTCTAAGCCCGCCCCCAGTCACCATTTCTGGTCATCCCAGTACCGAGACTTTTTGTCCCATGCTGTTTACATTTCCGATTTTCCGAATCCTCCAGTGACTTTTTTAAAAACCGGCACAACCTGCGGGACTGGAAGTCCCACAGGTTGAGGGATAAAAGGTGGCCCCCCTTCCGAAAATCACGTACCCGACCCGATGTACGTGTAAACTGCCAGGGATCGACACGAATTCTTCCCAGGACATTTTCATCGTGTAAACAGTCCCTAGGAAATGCATTCAGGGGTAGCCATGTCAGCCATCCAGCAAAACAAAATCCTGAGGTTCACCTTGAGACGACTGGGAGGAGGGCCTCCCTGTAAGTAGAGCCCACTTGATGGCATCCTCTTCCTGTGACTGTAAGGCACGTGTGAGTGATGCTGGAGTTTAGGGGCATATTCAAACCTTTTTAAATTCACACAAACCTTCCTAGAGCTCTATATAGTATCAATAGGCTTGTGATTTTTCATTAAATTCATTCCTGTGTGTGAGAGGAGAGATTAATTCATTCAGTTTTCTCCCCTCTGTAATCAGGTGGTCTAGTGAGTTAAGCCAAAACACCAGAAACATCTAGTGAATCAATAACTTAACAAGTCAATTTAGCTAGTTATTGCCAAGCTCTGGAATCTGAAACATTTACAGCAGCAGCTACTGCTGCCACAATCCTGTGTGGAGGCAGAGAGGTAGTTCAGCCCTTAGTGTAGGTTTGGAATTACAAAGACACTAGCTTTGCTTGTGTGGTCATTTTCACAGATGCAGATTTATTACAAAGGCATGAGCACCGGACTATTTATGCCCTATTGAAAAAGCACAAAATGCTATTGGAAGTGTTTAATTACAGGGTTCCAATATCCCCTTTTAAGCATGAGAGCCTTTAACAACTGCTCCCCCACTGCACTTCACGCCTTGGAAGTACAGCCAATTAGCAGAGTAAACAGCAGTGTTAGCGTAATAATTTCAGCATGCACAAAAAGACAGCTTATAGATAACCAACACCCTTTTCCTATCCCAAGTTATTTGTTTAGCGAAATAAGTGCTCAAGACACATAAAAGTAGCTTAAAAAGTATAAAAATTTATTTACTCACAGTTTCAGAGCATAATACATGACAGTATGTCAGCACAGCTTCAAAGAAGACTAAAACTACTTAAAAATGACTAAAAACTACACAGTTGCAAAAGAATATGCAGGGCCCCTGAAAGGGAGATCCTCTCTCCATGAAAACATGGTGAAAGAGTGGCAAGGCACAAAGCCCTTGTGGCTGGCTTCTAAGACAAAGAGAACACTTAGACACTCCTCTTTCCTTAGAAGCCCAATCAGAATCCAATAGGAAGTTACATCAGACATTCTGTTTGCTTCTATCAGTTAACCCTTTAGTATCAAAACATTTCCACTTACTGGATTGCAAACTATATATTCCAACAAATGCAAACTTGATCTTGCACATAAATTTAATAAATGCACCTGCCTGTACAACACAACCCAGGCAGAAAGTAGTGACTGCTACCTGATGACCAAGCTGATAGGTGTTTTTATAGACTATCAGGAGAGCCCACCTAGGAAGTCATGAGACTACACAGATGAGATCATCAACCACAGCACAGACAGTATGGTGGCCAAATACAGGATTAATCCAGGTTTTCCAAATCTACACATTTCAGTATCTTTTGGGCTTTAGCAAGAATGTGTGCTCCATTTCAGACATGTTCAACAGAAACCACTGAAAAATAACTTCTGCAGGTGTCTCTAATTATCCTCAAATGATTTCAGCATTGGTTAGAACAGGTCAGCTCCAGATGAATGCTGCTAACTCACAGAATAAGCCAACTGGTATGTTGTATAGGTAGACCCTCATTCAGGAAAGACATACATAGGACCCCCGTATCCACTGATTCATTATCCACTGATTCAATTATCCACAGGACACAAAACAGCACACCTACCATAGAGTCTTCCTAGAAAATGTTTCCTCTCTAGCCATTTTCTAGGTCCTCCAAGGCAACTCTATGGTATTTTAAACCAGAAGTCCTATTATTTTCAATGGTGTTCACTATTATCCACGGTTTTCGGTATCCACACACACACCCGAACCAATCCCCAGCAGATAGCAGGGTCCTACTGTAGAAGTTAACAACCATTATAAAGATTCCAGGCACTAATGCCCCTGGGATGGAGGGAAATAACCTCAGAAATTGAAACTAAGCCCTTAAATGGGGAAAGTGAATCCACTCTTGCAAGCTCTTCATCTTCTCTCTGGCTTTTCTTTGCAAACGAAGATTTAGGAAGGACTCATCCCGCACTTTCTGCAAGCACGCTGATGACTAAAAAGGCCAATCTGAGATAAACAAGTCTGGTTGCAGAAAGCACAGCAGAAGGTCTCCTTGGGTGATGTTTCTGGGTTGTGATTCTTTCTGCGTTGTCGTTTCTCTTCAAGACTTGTTCAGTGTAAGTTCTCATCTTCTACAAGATGCTGAGATTGTTAAAGGCTGTCAGTTTTCTCTGCAGATGATGGCCTTTCCCAAATTAGAAATACTGTATCTTACTCCAACTATTACAAACATTAAATTGTTGTCTTTCTTTTCTGTCTGCGTCTGGGACTAAATAGTTTCAGAAATGCCAAATGCTACAAACAAGATTTTAAGGTGAAAGCTCACAAACAAGGAATCTGCCTTTCTTTCATTTTTGTGTGGCATGTAGGATGCTTTTAAGATGCATTACACTTTCCTTCATAGATCATGACTGACCCCATGTAACTTGTTCAGGACACATTTTATAGTTACATTTTGTAGTTATGCTTGCAGGGTTTTTTGTGTCAGTAAGACCATGGACTTGTCTATATGAGCCCATAAAAAAAGGAATGTCTTGCACTAATGATATTTCGCAGCAATTGTGACCTGTCCTAATGGTTTTTCTGCCCCCTTAAGCACTGCATGCTTCTAGGAAATGTGGTGGTCGCGAGTGATTTACTCCATTTGCACTTACCTGAATTTGCTGCCACTGCCCTTATTTTTTAAAAAAAACGATATCCAAGCTGCAATTGAGCGATTTTTCACTTTAACACAACACCCCCAACACCCCTTTTTTTCACCTTAGCATTTGCCCACTAAGGTGAAAATCCAACATGATGGCAGCAGGCGCTTGCCTTCTTAGCAAGCTCTGCCCCCTGCGCTCATCCGGCCAATCAGATATGCGCTTTCTCTCACTCGGGCAAGTGAATCAAATTGAGTCACTTGTCCTAACGAGCAGAAATGTGCACCCTCTTGGTTTTTTAAAAGACAGGAAAAGCCACAAAGTTTTTCTGGTGTGGTTTTGGGGCTTTTTTACCCCCTCCTTCACATTATGGCAAAATCACATGGGATGCCATTAAGACAGGTAGGATTCTCCTCCCATTCCATGAGGAGTTTTTTCACCATTTGGACAACCCTCGTGTCTGTTAGAACATGGAAATATGTGATGGTTGAATATTTTTTCATGAAATCAGATTCTCCCTCTCCCCCCACCCCACTCTCTGTGTTCAGATTCTGGTGAGCTAGTAGATTGGTTTCTAGAATCCATGGGGTTCTAGGATAGTCAGTGTGGACTACAAAATGGACAGCCCTTAGTCAGCCTCTTCAATGTGCTGTTCTCTGGATGTATTGGACTATATTTCCCATGCTTAATGCTGAAGGATCAAGTGAGCTGAAATCCAAAACATCTATCTGGAAGGTACCTGGCTGGAGTAGGCTGCACTATGCAAATGCAGACAAAATTAAAACAAATATAGACACAAGCACATATGAAGACATAAGTAAAAATGTACAAAATCTTCTTGTTAGAATGTAAGCTATTCATAGCATTGAAACAAATGTATAAAAAGGACAAAAATGAAAAGTCAATAAAATATAAACGATTAAAAGCCCTTCAGTAAGTCCCTGAAAGCCTGTTGGCACTGAAAAGTTTTCACCTGCTGAACAGAAATACAGCAAGAAAAGAACCATCCTATCCTCTCTAGGGAGAGACTTCCAAAACCTAGGAGAAACTGCCAGAAAGCCCCTCTCCTGTGTTCCTTCCACACATGTTTACAAAGGTGGTAGGACCAAGGGCTTGTCTATATGAGGCAATAGAATGTGAATTGGTGTGTAGTAATGCCAAGTCGCAGCAGTGTCCATTTGTCTCCAAGTGTTTTTGGCAACATCTCAGATATGCAAAGCTATCCGTATTTGATGTTCACACGGGCATGCCTCTGAGTCAAGATGACTGGTGTGAGTGAATTACTCATGTTTTTATTCTCCCCAAGTTGCTTCTGAAAACAGTATTTTAAAAAAAGTAAATCCAAGGTGCAGTAGTGCAACCTTCTGCTTAAACAAGCTTAACACCCCACCCCATTTAATCACCTCAGTGCACAATTACTACCGCGAACATTCAACATGGCAGTTCTGGCCACTTTGTGGCTGGCAAGCTCCGCCCACCATGCACATCTGACCAATCAGCAATCCACTTCTGTCCTCGCCAAGAATATACTGCAATCCAAATCAATTGTCCCAATGAGCAGGGATACACATTTCCCTCCCAGTTTTTTAAAAAAAAACTTCAGGAAAATCCGCAAAAGCTTTCCCGTGCAGTATATTGGGCTTTGACTCCCCTCCTTCTGAATAGGGTGAATCGCTGTGGGATCCCATTTAGAAAAAAAGCATTCTTCTTGAATTCTATGAGGACCATGTGAAGTCAAAGACTTTCACGGCCAGCATCCATAGACTTTCCTTGTTTTTTGTTTTGTTTTTCCGGGCTGTGAACTCTTTCAGAACATGGCCTCACAGCCTGGGGGGGCGGGGGACAAGGACAATCTATGAGGACCATTTTCACCATTTAGACAACCCCCAGAGAAAAACTCCTCCCCAAAGATCTTAGAGCTCAGGCAAGCTTGTATAGAAAGCTATTATAGAAAGAGAAATAGAAGGTTCCAGGAAGATACTGTAAAGTCCAAGAACATTCCAGAATCTATTGTACTTTTAAGTTGATTCCATTAAGTTCCATTTCCAGTCTGCTTGGTCCTACAGAATCCAACTATTATTACAGAGAATCCTGTGCAAATATGTCAATCACTACCAACAAAATAAATAAATAAAATAAACTGAACTTAATCATCAAACAGAGAAGTCACAATCCCCTAGTCCAGCTATGAGGTAATTGGTTTGTTATGTCAAGTGGAGTATATTGTAGACCAGTCGTTCCCAAACTTTGGTCCTCTAGGTGTTTTGGACTCCAGATCCCAGAATTCTTGATTGTTGGCCAAGATGGCTGGGGTTTTTGGGAGCTGAAGTCCAAAACACCTGGAGGACCAAAGTTTGGGAATGATTGAGTGTACTATATCAGCATAAGTATACTGGGGGTGTGGCAGAAGGCCATGAAGGCATGCAGTGGCCATGAAGAGGGTAAGCACTGGAAAATTAGTTGGCAGATTTTGTCTGTCTTCCCTTGTCACACTGAAGAAAGTGTTACTGCTAGCTCAGAGCAGAAAAAAAGACTCCAGCCACAAAATTACATATACCAGTTTCTGTAGGATTTGGGCCTATATTTCTGTCCAGAAGTCTTATACTTTGTATCCTATGTCTTAGGCCTCTTTGCTTAGATCAGGATGGAGAACCTGTAGCCTTCCAGATGTTGTTGGATTCCAGCTCCTATCTGCACCAGGCAGCATGGCCAAGGGTGAGAGATGATGTAGACCAGCAACATCTGGAGGGTCACAGTACCCCTAGCCCTAGTTTAAAAGCTGAGACCATAGAACAGGGAATTCCTATAAGTAGAGTTTCTGAAAAGAGCTTGGCACATGCAGCCAGCTGGCTGATCAGCCTCTGAAGCCCAAACTAATTTATGGTGTGATGTGAAGCATTATCAGTTTGGAAACATATCCTCTTCTACCACTTGGGTTTTAGAGAATGCAGTTTCCATGCACATTAATAAAGAGGAAAAGTTTGCTGACAGATCTGATTAAACCCACATGTGCTCAAAAAGCCTAGTAAATCTCAAAACTTGCACTGCACGCCCCCCTCTTTGCATGCCAGAATACACACTCTATATTTCATTATTCTTTTAAATATTTCATTTTGATTGCACAGTGGGGCCCTGGTCTTTTGACTGGGGTTCTTATTCTCTCTGCAGAACAGAAGCTGTGGCAAACCCCTAATCCAGAGCTGAAAGAGCTGTGAAAACAAAATCTTGTGAGCAGACTTTCAAACAACATTGAATTGGAGGAATTCAGCTGTTAAGAGTGTCTTAATTTACGCCTTTGGCAGGTGGATAAATTAGGAAGTACTGCATTTAAAATTTACAAACAAAAGCAAACACCACTTCTTTCTAACTCAGAGGTCCATGTTTGTTTAGTGCATGGAGGGAGGAAATAAAAAGGAGGATAAGTCCACTGGCCCAGCCCATAATAATCAGCATCTCC
Source organism: Gambelia wislizenii (assembly GCA_030847615.1). Taxonomy (NCBI): domain Eukaryota; kingdom Metazoa; phylum Chordata; class Lepidosauria; order Squamata; family Crotaphytidae; genus Gambelia; species Gambelia wislizenii. The sequence goes on from JAUMIR010000002.1 coordinate 68,312,421, forward strand.
AGTTCTGTGCAAGGCCACACTTCCCTGAAAATTTTAAATGAGAAACCTCAGTCTGAACAGCAGTATTTCTGTAGGTTTCTCCATGCAAACTGGAGCTCCATGCAAACTGGAGCTCAATGCGAACAAGATTTCAGATTGCAAGGGGGAGACTGAGCATGTAAACTTGCTTTGCCTATATTGGTTTTTCATTCAGACCATCCATAAAACATGCAGAGGTTGGTGGCAGGGAGCCAGTGACAATGTTGACCAGGGCCCCTGGATCTGGTTTTTTTTTGGGGGGGGAGACAGGGGGGGCATCTCAACATTGGCAAGCAGGTCACTGTTAATTCTGACCACTTGCAACCATTGTCCAGCTGAAGGTGGTAATAATCTGAATGTAACAATGACAAAGGCAAGTAATGATCATTTAGTACAACTTCTGATTAATAATTTCTGAGAGGACTCAACTACATTGGTGTCTTGGTGGTCCAATTTTCTCTGAACATTCCAACCCTTCCATCTTGGTCTTAGGGGGAGGTTGAGTTCCTGTTGTTGTTGATGTTTGCTTTCAAGACATTTCTGACTTATAATGACCCTAAAGCAAACCTATCATAATGACCCTAACGCAAATCTTGACAAGATTTGTTTAGAGGGAGTTTGCCATGGCCTTTCTCTGAGTATAAGAGAGCGTGAGTTGTCCAAGGCCACCCAGTAGGTTTCCACGGCAGCGTGGGGATTCAGACTCTACTCTCCAGAGACCTAGTCCAATACCCAAACTATTGGACCATGCTGGCTCTGAGTCCCCTCCACCTGCTTTCCAGGCTCCTTGATATTGACACTGGAGATGGGGCCAGAAAGCACAAAGGTGTTCCCACACCACACATTCAGAGAAGGAAGGGAGGAGCACATCTGAAAAGGGCTGTACTCATTACTTGACTCTATTTCTAAATCAACAGACTTGCCTAGAACCTCCAATCAAACACAGAGTGGAGAGATTCTAGGTTTCATCTTGCAAACTTGGCCCAGTGTTATGGCTGCTTACTTTAACTGACAAAAAACACAGCTCCAGAGATCACCACAAAGAAGTCAATGTGGAAAATAAAAGGCAAAGTACAGATACCATTTTTAAAATAACAGAGAAACTTGACTTAACACTAATGTCTACTACTCAAGTAGAAAGAGTAGGATGCCCCAAGAAATTGGGACAGGGAAATTTTCAGTGGCTTGTGTAAGAGCACAGAGCAGGGATATGGAACATGGGGTCCTAAAGACATTGTTGAATTGAAATTCCCATCATCTGTTACAATTTCTATATGGGCTAGGGTTCACGGGAATTATAATCCAACAACATTTGGAGGGCCATATTTTCTCCAACCCCCATCACTGACAAGATTTGAGTGAAAAAGGGAAATGGAACCAGTGATTCCCATGGACCTAACTGAACACACTTCCAGTTTTTGCACTGATCTACTTTCTCCCAGTGGAAGCTGGTGGCTTTTATGTCAGCAGAGCAGTGAGTCCACCCCAGGTTTTAACACCAATCAAAAGAGACAACTGCATGCAAGATCCTATTTGAGATACCAAGAAGGCTATTTAGGAAGCTGGGCATGTTTAACTTGGAGAAGAGAAGATTAAGAGGGGACATGATAGCTATGTTTAAATATTTGAAGGGTTGTCATACTAAGGATGGAGCAAGCTTGTTTTCTGTGGCTCCAGAGACAAGGACACGGAACTCAAACTACAGGAAAAGAGATTCCAACTAAACATTAGGAAGAATTTCCTGACAGTAAGAGCTATTCGGCAGTGGAATGTGCTGCCTTGTAGTGTTGTGGAGTGTCCTTCTTTGGAAGTTTTTAAGCAAAGGTTGGATGGTTATCTGTCAGGAATGCTTTGATTGTGTATTCCTGCATGGCAGGGGGTTGGACTGGATGGCCCTTGTGGTATCTTCCAACTGTATGATTCTATGATTCTACCTAGCAGTAGTGACAACAGGTGACTTCCATGTTAGTGGGGCAGTGGAACTGCTCAAAGTTTTAGTGCTGTCCAAGATACTGGATTTATGTTGGTGGTACAGTTCAGCACATTGGACAGCTTCTTTAAAGTTCAACTAACCACCCCACTAACAAGGAAGCTACCATCCACCATTTGTTTACTCCTTGAAAATAAGTATTGTAAACTCTGAATTATTAGTAATGAGCCAAGGGCACAATTCAGTGTTTTTCTTTTATAAAAGCAATTTATCTTAAATGCAGCTTTTACTTTTAAAGTTCTAGCATCATGATTTTTCCCAGTGATTATATTCCATATATATATATATATATATATATATGGCTTTTCTTCACAAACAAAGATTCAGGAAGGACTCATCCCGCGCTTTCTGCAAGCGCGCTGATGACTAAAAAGGCCAATCCAAGATAAACAAGTCCAGTTGCATAAAGCACAGCAGAAGGTCTCCTTGGGTGATGTTTCCGGGTTGTGATTCTTTCTGCATTGTCGTTTCTCTTCAAGACTTGTTTGGCGTGAGTTCTCAAATAAGGCTGCATCATTGTGGATAGTGCGTCTCCATGCCTCCCAATGTGAGGCCAGGGTGGACCATTGTTGGTGATCAATTTGGCCGAGCCTGAGATGTTGTTTCAGGGAGTTTTTGTATCGCTTTTTTGGAGCGCCCCTCTTACGCTGACCCGTGGTGAGTTCACCATAGAGTACTATTTTGGGGAGGTGATGGTCCTCCATCCTAGAAACATGCCCTGCCCAGAGCAGCTGTGTTCTCAATATCATGGCCTCAATGCTGGTGATCTCTGCTTGCTCAAGGACAGCAACATTCGTCACATAGTCAGTCCAGTGTATATTTAGGATTGTGCGTATACAGCACTGATGAAAGCATTTGAGGAGTCGTAAGTGGTGGTGATAGGTGACTCATGTTTCAAACCCATAAAGGAGAATAGACAGTGTGTATATATATATATATATATATATATATAGACTATATATGTGTGTGTTTGCGTGTGCGCGCGTGTATAATATCTGTATATACAGTTGTTCCTCCGTATCCACGGATCTGGTATCCATGGATTTATGTATTCACAGCTTGAAAACATTCTTTAAAAAATAATAATCCAAAAAGCAAACCTTGATTTTGCCACCTTATATAAGGGACACCACTTACTATGCCATTGCATATAATGGGACTTCAGGATTCATGGATTTTGGTATCCATGGGGGGTCCTGGAACCAAACCAAACCCCAGCAAATATGAAGGGACAAGTATACTGTACTGCTCAGTATAATTTTTGTGTGAGTGCAAGTGTGGTGTAGCACCTTCATTGCTGGACTAGGAGAACACAAGGGGTCAGTTGTTTTAAATTGCCACTTTAAAATTCTTGTAAAATAAATTCTTGTAAATTAAATTTAATACAAAATAAATACTTGGCTGGTGTTGTATAATGGTTAGAGTGATGAACTAGGACTTTGGGAAACCAGGGTACAAATCTCTGCTTGGCTGTGGAATCCCACTAGGTGACCTGACCAAGTAACACTCTCTCAGCCTAAGAGGAAAGCAATGGCAAACCTCCCCTGAATAAATCTTGCCAAGAAAATCCTATGATAAGGGTCATCAGAGGTCACTTGAAGGCACATAACAATAGGTAATGCTTGTGGCAAATACATTCCTTGCTCCAAGGCAGGTTTGATAGTGTGTTGTGGACTATGTACAGTAGGACCTCTGTATCCCCTGGGGATTGGTTCTGGTGGGCCCCTTGGATACCAAAAACTGTGGATAATAGCGAATGACATTGAACATAATAGGACTTCCGGTTTAAAATACCATAGAGTTGCCTTGAGGACCTAGAAAATGGCTGGAGATGACACATTTTCTAGGAAGACTCTATGGTAGGTGTGCTGTTTTGTGTCCCATGGATAATTGAATCAGTGGATAATGAATCAGTGGATACGCGGGTCCTACTATATAGACAGCCCACCCTAGGTTTTCTAACTGCATTTGGGAGAGGAAAGATAGTGGGCTCTTAGGCAAGATAGGAAATATGGAACAATAAAATTTGCATCTGCAAAGCTTTGTGTGAACCTGAATTTTTACTTGGAAAGGCCTAGATCTCCAAGAACAATACTTGGATGAAAGCCATGAAGAACCCTAATGCATTGAATGAAAATAAAAGGTATAGGAAGGGGTGTTTATACAACCAGACATGTTCCGTCTTATTTGTGTACCTTTAGATCTAACTGAGCAGTTCAAGTACTCCCAGGGGGATGCAGTTCCCCCCATCCTCACAATCTCAAAAGCAGGGGAAGGAAAAGATATCTGCCTTACGTACCCAAACTGGCAATACTGCCACCATAACATACCCTCTAACATTTCACAGATGAAAACTGGGACACATGAGGCTGAGGAATATAAAAGTGTGGTCAAGATGGGAAAAGTTACTAATGAGGAAGAACAGAAACAAGCTAGTAGAGGCTGCAACTGTTTGCTTTTGCCTGAGTCTACTGGGGAGGGCAAGATTCCCCCCTTCCTCTCCTCTCCTGCCTGCTGAGTTAACTGAGTACAAACCATTTTTGTACTTTGAACTCTATTTGCAGCAATTGAAGTAAGCCAAGGATAAAGAGGGACAGTGGGAGGAATAGAGAGAAACTGGGACATTTTCAAAAGTGAAGTACACAAAATTTTCAGCATGTTAACTGACTGTGGGGAGAGTGATTATAAACAAAGCCTAGTGCTTGCCAAGTACTTTACACCATAAAAAACCCTGGGCTTTGAATGGTATACCTTTCAGGAAGCCCATTAAAAAGAGAGAGCACCAATTTATATCATAACCATTTAGGCCACCTTCCACGATCTTGTGAATTTACAAACACAGATAATAAGATTAGGGCACAGATACCTAAAGGATGTTCTTCAGCCAAATTCTGGAAGACAAATTTCCCAAGAACCACAAATGATGCTCACTAAAATACTGGAATAAATGAATTGTCAGAAAGACATTCAAGGAAGACTCTCTCACACACATAGAAACCACACATCCTTTCCAGAAGCACACCAAGGGGTTGTCTAAATGGTGAAAATACTCCTCCCAGAATATGATCTGTCTAAATGGTATCCTGCATCATTCTGATGTTTTAGGAAGGAAGGGGGCCAAATACACCATACACCTTGGCAGCTTTTCCCGAAGTTTTTTAAAAACAGTGGGGGCAGTGCACATTCCTGCTTGTTGGGAAAAGCGATTTGATTTCATTTACTTTCCCTATGCAAGAGGAAGTTGAAAACTGATTGGTCAGACATGCACGGGGGTGGAGCTTGCTAACAAGGAAATTGTCCAGAGCTGCCATGTTGGATTTTCAGCTTAGTGAGCGAGCACTAAAGCGATAGAACAGATTTTTTTTAACGGCTTTTTTTTTTTTTGTTTCCTTTTTTGTTAAAGCAAAAGATTGCTCTTTTGCACCTTGGATATTTTTTTAATGGTCTGGTAACAGCAAATTGAAGCAATTAAAAACATGAGTAATTCACTCGTGGTCACCATCCTTGATTCGCAGGCATGGCTGCTTGCACAGCAAACATGGATAGTTTGTATCTGTATTGTATTTTAATTTTTGTAAGCCACCCCGATTGTTTTAACAGAGGGGCGGGGTATAAATAAATTTTATTATTATTATTAGTTTTGCATGCCTTGTGATCTGCCAAAAAAACTGCTAAAACAAGTAGCAGCTGCTGCAAAGTGTCATTACTGTAGAGCAACCCACTTTCTTTTCTTTTCTTTTCTTTGCCTTGTATGCACAAGCCTCAAGAAAGTCCAGCTAACACACCTTCTAGGCAGCCCTGGAAAGCAATCTCTCAAAGACCAGAGAGCACAAGCAACCTGCTACAGCTGGGTAAGATCATACCCTCATCCAGGGACAGGGGGCTTCCTAGCAGACAATGGACTATTAGCTAAATAGAAACTAATCCCCCTCGCATATCCTCCCACCCTAAAAACTGAACATCCAACAACTGAATACACAAATTTACATACTAATCCTTTTCAACAGGGACACACAGTATATAAACCCCACACCCACACACCACCTTTCTCTGAAGATGCCAGCCACAGATACAGGTGAAATGTCAGGAATAAACTCTTCCAGAACACGGCCTCACAGCCTGGAAAAAAACCTATGGATGCCAGCCATGAAAGCCTTTGACTTCAACATTGTTTAAGATTTGGCAGGTGTTTGACAGATGGCTACCATCAACTAAAACTCCACCTGGAGACCAGGTATACTGTATAATACTTTCTCAAGTCGTGTTTGCTTTTGCTGCTATAAGTGCCTTAGTTGTGACATTTCCTCAACTGCAGAAATATTCTAGAATGCCATTTGGGAAATTCTAGCTGAACTCTCAAGACTTCTTAGTGTAAGTGATGATACATTTTAGTTTTTGGTACCACATTAGAGCTGCATAATATTCAGGCTGAAGCAGTCTTGAGAGAATTGCATGACAACCTGCTATTAAATCAAAACAAATGTGAATTCAAAAAACACACTTTAGAGTTCTTTGGCTGCATCTTCTCCAAAGATGGCATCTTGGCTGACCCCCACCCCCGAAAAGGTTATGGCCATAAAAATATAATAACATTTCTGTACTTACTAATTCTGTGCACAGCCTGCTAGTCCTTGCTCATTATTGTGGCCAATTTATACCAAGGTTACCACAATCTCACAATCTCTTCAGGATCACTCTCACACAAAAAATGATCAACCATGGGAATGATCAGAAAAACACCAGATTGCTTTTGTTGAGTTAAAGAATGCACTTGCAAATGATGCCATCATGTCATACTTTGGTCCTGGCAAGCAGACTGAACTTGTGGTAGATGTCAGCTCTGTCGGTCTTGGATCTGTTTGCACACAGAGTTGTCAAGATAGCCACATTTCTATTGTTGCATATGTCAGCAAAACTCTTTGATCCATACAACAGTGGTATTCTTGGAGAGAATGAAGCTCTTGTATACTCTGAGCATGCTCACATTTTGCCCTTTCCTATTTATGACAGATCACAGACCTCTTGAACTCATATTTAACAAACCATCCTTTTAATTATTAGTTTGTTTTGAGCGATGGATACTTAAATTGCAGGGATATGACTAGAGTTATTTATCAACCAGGTAAAGACAGTCCTGATGATTATTTCTCTAGGCATTCCATCTCTGAAACAGCCACAGATCATGCAGCTACAAACAAAGAAGATGCACATGTCAGTTTCCTTGATGCACATGCTGTTCCTAAACCCCTTTGTCTACAGCAAACAGAGACTGCTACAAGAAGTAATATTTGTCTACAACAGGGATCAAGACTATCTGCAACAGCCAGTGGAAAGTTCACCTGAAGGCTCTAGGACATCTGATTTCTGAAGCACAAGCATTCACCAAGATATTTGCTATCATAAAGGGATCATAGAATCATAGAATTGTAGAGTTGGAAGAGACCACAAGGGCCATCCAGTCCAACCCCCTGCCATGCAGGAATACACAATCAAACCATCCCTGACAGATGGCCATCCCGCCTTTGTTTAAAGACCTCCAAGGAAGAAGACCCCATCACGCTCCGAGGAAGTGTGTTCCACTGCCGAACAGCTCTTACTTACAATGGATGAAGCTTGCTCCATCCTCAATGTGACACCCCTTCAAATACTTAAACAGGGCCATCATATTGCCCCTTAATCGTCTTTTTTCCAGGCTAAACATACCCAGCTCCCCAAGTCTTTCCTCACAAGGCATGGCCTCCATACCTCTCACCACTCTAGTCACCCCTCTCTGGACACGCTCCAATTTGTCAATATCCTTTTTGAATTGTGGCGCCCAGAACTGGGCACAGTACTCCAGGTGAGGCCTCACCAAGGCAGAACAGAGTGGCACCACTAGCTCCCTTGATCCAGACACTATACTTCCACTTGATGCAGCCCAAAATCACATTGCACCCTTCTAGCAGGCGCATCACACTATAGACTCATGTTGACTCAGGATGATTCATGTCCAATTTTTATAATGGCTGAAATTTGAGAATTAAATGTAAATATATTTACATTTAAATATTTAAATATTAAATATAAATATTGATAAGGGATAAATGTAAAGCATTGGTCTTGTATGGTTTTTGAATAAATAGGTATGGTTCTTTACTATTTGATGTTGGATGTTTGATCAAAAAGAAATTATTATGTAGGGATGCCTCTTGGTTATATTATATGTAGAGAGATAGTTTGAAAAATGTGATAAGTTAGACCATGCCTTGTTTTCTGCTGCTCCAGAGACTGGAACACAGAGCAATGGATGCAAGCTCCAGGAACAGAGATTCCACCTCAACATTAGGAGGAACTTTCTGACAGTAAGAGCTGTTCGGCAGTGAAACACACTCCCTCGGAGCGTGGTGGGGTCTCCTTCCTTGGAGGTCTTTAAACACAGGCTGGATGGCCATCTGTCAGGGATGGTTTGATTGTGTATTCCTGTGTCACAGAGTAAAACCTCCATTTAAAGGTACAGTACTTGCTTTTAGTTATACCTTGTTCTCTTTGGAACGAGGGAATTGATTTGGCTCATGAAGGACACCAAGGAATAGTTAAAACCAAAACTCTTCAAAGACAGAAAGTCCTGTTTCCTGGGAATGACAACCTCACTAAACAGCATGTAAAAATCTGTATGTTGTATTAGGCAAACATTCTGCAGAACTGCTCTGCACCATGTCATATATCTCCCTTCCTTTATCACCATAGATGGAAGCCAGTGTCAATTTCTATGATCTCCTCAATGGAGGACGTATTTTGCCTGTTATTGACTATTATCTCATTATCCAGAGATAGAAATTGTCACCGCTGCATCAGCAAATGCTCTCACCCCCAGACTAGGAAGATCTTCTCATATTATGGCGTTCTTGCCATTGTGATAAGTGACAGTAGGCAACCCTTTTAAAGCCTGCAGTTTCCTCAGTTTTCAGACTCTTTTTTTCAGACACCAAAAAAACCCCACACCTGATAGCCAACAGGCAAACTGGGAAGCTGAAAGATTTATGCAGGTATTCCCCATAAAGTCCTACAAATTGCTACATGTGTGAGGGGGCATGTCAATATGAAGCAAGAATTTCGATTTCTCCACAGCTACCACACCATGCCCCATTGTTCTACTGGTGTGACACTGTTTCTATAGGTTTTTTTTTTCTAAAACAAAGGCAAATATGGAGAAAGTTCCCTCAAATCACTTCTCCACCCAAGGATTCACCTCTGTAACAGAATGAGGGGGAAATGGTTTACAATGGAATAATATACTGACCAAGTCAGAGTAACACCATTCAAAGTGGTACTTGAAACAGTTAATAGTACTAGCAACTGTTAACAAACCCTCCATCCTCAGAGCAAATTGTTAACACCTTTGTCATCTGTACCATGTCAACTCTAGGTCCTCCTTTTCCATGTCGTCTTTTTTAGAGCTAAAATTTCTGGCAGGGTGGATTTTTAAAATGTCTGGGTTTTCTTATAAGTTACGAACTGGAGGAAGTAGAGCTCTGAGAAGGCAGAAGAGAAACATGCCAGGTTAAAGCAGGTTGCAGAAGTCCTCAAAGCAGCCAGCCTCAGGACTTTATCAGACGAGCCCCTTAAAATGTTCTTTTGGCAGCATTAAAAAAAAAATTATGCCGGCAAAAGAACGCTCCCCCCGCACTTACCTTTCTTTCCCAGCAAAGGCAGCTCTGGCAATAAAGAGGAAGTGAATGCGCCCTGTTCACTTCCTCATTCAAAATCCTGCAAGACTTTGTCGTACAGGAAGTTTTAAAAAGTGTTCACACACACTTTAAAAATACCAGGTAACCCAGGGAGGATCATAAAAAGAGTGAAACTTACTGGATGTCCCGATCTCACCCGGAAGTGTTTGCACCGGACCAGCCATTTTCACTGCAGTTGCGAGAGTTAAATGGCCTGAGGTTTTGCATGCTGGCACAAAAGTGGCAGGGGGATCAATTGATGGCTTAAGCCATCAGTTAAAAACTATGGGTTTGGGGCTGATTTTAACTGCAAAAGGGCAACGTCATCTGATCTGCACACCCTTTCGTGGTTATGTAGCGTCATTACGACACCTTATTTTGTGTGTCTGATAAAGTCCTCAGCCTCATAGGGTCTAGTGAGTGACTCACCAGCTTCCCGCTGGGTCGGGGCTGCTACTGTTACTGTCACCGGGGCCACCACCTGTCCTGTGGGGAAGTCCTGTCAGGGATAAAAATAGTGCAGATAAGAAAAGCACCCTGCTGCTGTTGCCAGGATGATGCTTGGTGGCAAGGAAGCTCTGTCTTGTCTGTTGTACTGACTCAAATGAGGAGCAATGGCTTCTTTTACAACTGCCAGGAGCTTATAGTGTATTTAAAGTGAGAGTCATCGTAGCAGTTGGTGGTTTGAAATAATCAGTTGGTAAATGTGTCCTCTTTTTTTACTTTTCAAAATATAGCAACCTTAATCGAATCATAATGATCAATGGTATAATGGTCACTATTCCAAGAGATGCCTTTAAAGAACACCCCTGGTATCTTATGCAAGGCAGAACTATAGAAGAATAAACTTTACATCTTCTAAGCAATATAAGACCTTGAATTCTTTTTAGGAAGGCTCCTACATTTGTAAACGCAACAGATTCATCTGACAAACTACAAATTACATATATTGGAAATGTCAGCTTTTGCTAAACACAGAAATCATGCACTGGTTGTATGAAATCTGAAAGAATGCACACCCAAATTGGCACTAGAGATGTAAAATTTCCAGAAATGTTGTAGTCATGGAAAGAGACTGTTTTTTCCTGGTTTTTTTAAAAATATTTTTTTGGGGGGGATTTTTTTTTTAAAAAAATGCAAATATTAGCACCCTTTATGGATTGAACATAACCTTTAGGAACTTAAAATGCATTATTATAGAATCATAGAATTGTAGAGTTGGAAGAGACCGTGAGGACCATCCAGTCCAACCCCCTGCCATACAGGAAATCATGATCAAAGCATCTCCGACAGATGGCCATCCAGCCTCTGTTTAAAGACCTCCAAGGAAGGAGACCCCACCACACTCTGAAGGAGCGTGTTCCACTGCCAAACAGCTCTTACTGTCAAAAAGTTCCTCCTAATGTTGAGGTGGAATCTCTGTTCCTGGAGCTTGCGTCCATTGCTCCGTGTTCCAGTCTCTGGAACAGCAGAAAACAAGCCTGCTCCATCCTCAACGTGACACCCCTTGAAATACTTAAACAAGGCTATCATATTGCTACTTAACCGTTTTTTTTCCAGGCTAAACATACCCAGCTCCCTAAGTCTTTCCTCATAAGGCATGGTTTCCAGACCTTTCATCATTTTAGTTGCCCTTCTCTGGACATGCTCCAATTTGTCAATATCCTTTTTGAATTGTGGTGCCCAGAACTGGACACAGTATTCTAGGTGGGGTCTGACCAAGGCAGAATAGAGCAGCACTATTACTTCCCTTGATCTAGACACTATACTTCTATTGATGCAGCCCAAAATCGGATTGGCCTTTTTAGCTGCCGCATCACACTGTTGACTCATGTTCAACTTGTGGTCTACTAGAACTCCTAGATCCCTTTCGCACATAGTCTCTTTCAGCCAGGTCTCTCCCATCCTATATCTATGCATTTCATTTTTCTGCCCTAAGTGCAGTACCTTACATTTCTCCGTATTGAATTTCATTTTGTTAGCTTTGGCCCAGCTCTCCAGTCTATCCAGGTCATTTTGAATTTTGTTCCTGTCCTCTAGGGTATTAGCTACTCCTCCTAATTTAGTGTCATCTGCAAATTTGACAAGTATGCCCCTAATTCTGTCATCGAAGTCATTGATAAAAATGTTGAATAGCACTGGGCCCAGGACAGAACCATGTGGCAACCCACTGGTCACATCTTTTCGAGACGACCCAATTACAAATCCATTGAACAGTTAACTTGTCTAGCCCACATTTTACAAGCTTGTTTGCAAGAATGTCATGGGGAACTTTGCATAATGGTTATGCATAATGGCTTGGTGTAACAGTACTGTATCCTGCTTTATATATTAAAAGCACAGTTTATCCAGAAAATAATTACTATTGAATTTACTTTTAAAATGTTATATTTTGTTACATAGGGAGCTACAAGATCGTGATATAAAAGAACACCTAGTAAATACTAGGAAAATCTTGTCTTTAATATTTTATTCAATATTATATAACTCTATAATCCTTTTTTTTTTCCTTCAATTTTTCAGGGGAAAAATGGGATGAATAGTTTCTCTAATTTTTTGTGTGTTTTTCTTTTCAGGGCCTTCATATCTTTAATTGAAACCAGGAGATATGGAGCCAGCCACCTGGGACCAACTGAGTAGCTGCTGCATGTTTATTGTGGAATATAGTTGGTTAGCCAAGAATGTAAAATGTAAAATGTTTAAATTGGACACATCTGCACAGCTGTCAAAGGGGCAATAGAAGTTGATTTAGTTTAACTATTTGCTCCAGGGATGGAGCATAGATTGTCCTTTCCCATCCTCCTCACCCTAGTGGAAACCTCCAACCCAGCTGAGGTTTTGTGGTAAGTATTGCAAAGAGCCTGATTAACGAGCAAGTCTGAATGAACACAGGCATGACAGGATCAGCAGGTTTCTAGATGAAACAGAGTTCCACTAGAAACCAAAGCTGTACATGTCTGTAGTCAATGTCATATAACAAGCTAAGGGAGTAAACTGTGAACCAGGAAGCCACTGGTGCAAAATTCATCCCTGCCATGAATTCATTGTAGGCTAAACTATATATAACTACATATACTATGCAAAGGAATTTACATTATATTATGATTGCAACTTAATAGGAAATAATGTCACTCCTTCTGCAGTGTAATTGTAACATTATAGTTTTGTTTTTTTAAAAAAATAGTTGCAGAGTTTAGGTTGCAATCATATAGTTATTTACCTAGAAGTAAATCCCATGGTATAACTCCCACAGAACACAATAAACTCTACCTCTGATTATACATCTTTAGGAGTGCAATGTTGCTGTATATTAGACAGAGCTTGGGAAAGTTACTTCTTTGGACTAGAACTCCCAAAGGCCAGAAGGTTCACTGACCATTCTGGCTGGGGCATTCTTAAAGTTGTAGTCTAAAATGATAACTTTTCCAAGATATGATTAGATGTAAAGTGATGGTAGGATGGGAGAAGGATTTTAACATGTGTAGAGGATAAAACAGGCCATAGATTGGTATGCTGAAGGAAGGGTATAAGGTTCCTTGTTAAGGTCAGAAAGAGGGTACAAAGAAATAGAGTACATCAGTTTAAATATATTTGGTCTGTGATGTATGAGGAAGTTGGAACTTTGTTGCTGTTTTGTTCCTGCAAGTTGTTTCTGACTTACAGGACTGTAAGACTACCCTATCACAGGGTTTTCTTGGCAAAATTTGTTCAGAGGGGGTTTGCCTTTGCCTTCCTCTGAGGCTGAGAGAGTGTGACTTGCCAAAGGTTACCCAGTGGGTTTCTGTGGCCAAGTGGAAATTTAAACCTTGGTCATTAGTCCAATGCTCAAACAACTGCACCATGGTAGCTTTTTACAATGATCAAAAACAGATTCAGAAGACATGACTAAACTGAAAGAATTTATGGAGATGCTCTGTGATAAAAGACTGCCTCGAATACAGGAAGCCGCTGCCTTTCAATGGTTTGTTATCTGAGGACTTGCTCTTTTAACACTTGCAAATTATGGACAAGTTCCATTCATTCCACAAGGAATCTACTCTTTTGATAATTCTTGCCTCTGGGGGTTTGCTTAGGACTGACTGTGCATGCACACAATGAGCAGAGTGGCAGATGTGTGTAGGCAGTCCCAAATGAGTCACTGTAATTCCCTCATGTTTCCTACATGGGTTCTGCATTTTGAGCAATTCCAGTTTCTGACACTGCTGTTGGATGGGTAGGGGCTTCCGGTACAGAAAAGTTGAAGTTACAAGAGAGATGGCTATAAAGGAATGTTGTATTGGGAAGAACCAGGAATTATGGGATGCAACCAGAAAGACGGCCATGCTTAAGTAGTAACAGAGGCACAAATGCTATGCAGTCTAGACTGAACAAGGTTAGCATGTGAAATAAATTGTGAGACCACCATAGGTAAGAAAATTCCCTACAGGGTTTCCAGAGAGAAAGCTGGAGACAGCTCCTATACATTTAACAGTTGTGTAGAAGAGGGAATTTCAGCAGGTGTAGCATGTTAACCTGGTTGTGTGATAAGTAACACCTGCAGAAATTTCTTCTTCTACACAACCATTAAAGGTACAGGAGCAACCTCCAGTTTTCACTCTGCAACCCTATATTCCTATTTCTGACAGACCATTTCAATAAACTCGGGGAAATACTGGGGTGATCCCATGGTCAGGAATACTAAAAGAGAAGGGACTTCAAGACGGATGGGACTTTCTCAAAAGGGAGATAGTGAAGGCACAATTTCAAACAGTACAAATGAGGAAGAAAAATGGGAGGTGTCTCAAGAAACCAGGATGGAAGACTAAAGAACCTTCAACAGAGCTAAGTTTTAAATGGAACATGTATAGGAAATGGAAAAAGGGGGAAATCACCAAAGAAGAATTCAAACAGATAGCAAATGTGTGTAGGAGTAAAGTCAGAAAAGCTAAAATGCAGAATGAGCTCAGGCTCATTAGAGAGGTTAAGAACTATAACAAGGTTTTTTGGGGGTATGTCCGCAGCAAAGGGAAGAAGAAGGAATGGTAGGGCCACTACATGGAGAAGATGGCAAAATGCTAACAGGGGACAGAGAAAAGGCAGAATTATTCAATACCTTCTTTGCCTCAGTGTTTTCAGAAAAGGAAAAGGGTGACCAACCTGAGGATAATGGAACAGAGGACACAACAGGAGAAATCCAGCACAAAATAAGTAAAGAGGTAGTACAGGAATACCTTCTTAATCTAAATGAATTTAAATCTCCAGGACCAGATGAACGATATCCAAGGGTATTAAAAGAGCAGGCTAATGTAATCTCAGAGCCATTGGCAGTAATCTTTGAGAATTCCTAGAGAACAGGAAAAGTCCCAGCAGACTGGAGGAGGGCAAACATTGTCCCATTCTTCAAAGATGGGGAAAAGAGAGGACCCAACAATTATCGTCCAGTTAGTCTTACATCAATACCAGGGAAGATTCTAGAGCAGATCATTAAACAGAGAGTCTGTGAACATTTAGAAGGCAATGCCATAATCACAAAAAGTCAACATGGGTTTCAGAGAAACAAGTCATGCCAGACTAATCTGATCTCTTTTTTTGATAAAATTACCAACTTGGTAGATGAAGGGAATGCTGTGGATATCGCATACCTTGATTTCAGTAAGGCCTTTGACAAGGTTCCCCATGACATTCTTGCAAACAAGCTTGTAAAATGTGGGTTAGACAAGTTAACTGTTCAATGGATTTGTAATTGGTTGACTGGCCGAACCCAAAGGGTGCTCAGCAGTGGCTCCTCTTCATCTTGGAAAGAGGTGACCAGTGGGGTGCCACAGGGATCTGTCCTGGGCCCAGTGCTATTCAACATCTTTATCAATGACTTGGATGAAGGAATTAGGGGCATACTTATTAAATTTGCAGATGACACCAAATTGGGAGGAGTAGCTAATACCGTAGAGGACAGGATCAAAATTCAGAATGACCTGGATAGACTGGAGAGCTGGGCCAAAGCTAACAAAATGAAATTCAATATGGAGAAATGTAAGGTACTGCACTTAGGGTGGAAAAACAAAATGCATAGATATAGGATGGGAGAGACCTGGCTGAATGAGACTATGTGCGAAAGGGATCTAGGAGTCCTAGTAGACCACAAGTTGAACATGAGTCAACAGTGTGATGCGGCAGCTAAAAAGGCCAATGCGATTTTGGGCTGCATCAATAGAAGTATAGTGTCTAGATCAAGGGAAGTCATAGTGCCACTCAATTCTGCCTTCTTCAGGCCTCACCTAGAATACTGTGACCAGTTCTGGGCACCACAATTCAAAAAGGATATTGACAAATTGGAGCATGTCCAGAGGAGGGCGACTAAAATGGTGAAAGGTCTGGAAACCATGCCTTATGAGGAAAGACTTAGGGAGCTGGGTATGTTTAGTCTGGAAAAAAGATGGTTAAGTGGCGATATGATTGCCCTGTTTAAGTATTTGAAGGGGTGTCACATTGAGGATGGAGCAAGCTTGTTTTCTGCTGCTCCAGAGACTAGAACATGGAGCAATGGGTGCAAGCTCAAGGAACAGAGATTCCACCTCAAGATTAGGAGGAACTTTCTGACAGTGAGAGCTGTTCAGCAGTGGAACACACTGCCTCGGAGCATGGTGGGGTCTCCTTCCTTGGAGGTCTTTAAACAGAGGCTGGATGGCCATCTGTCAGGGATGCTTTGACTGTGTATTCCTGCATGGCAGAAGGTTGGACTGGATGGCCTTTGTGGTCTCTTCCAACTCTTCAATTCTATGATTCTATGATTTGCTCAGTTGCTCCTAACAGAAAACGGTATATACTATGGACTTTATCAGACATGGCAAAAACCATGTCTAGGATGTGACGATAGCAGAAAGGGCTGAAATTATTAGACGGTATTGTTGCTTATTTGTTCCCGCTGCATTGTGCTGGCGTGAATGAGGTGTCACTTTTTATTGATGGCTTAGCCCATCAATGACAAGTGACTCCTCATTCGCAGCAGCGCAACATAGTGGGAATGGGTAAATGATGAGGATGTCTGATAATTTTGCCTTTTGTGCTATTGTTGCATCCTAAATGACATGTTTTTTTGTGAGATTTGGCTTGTCTGATAAAGTCCTATGTATGGGCAGTCTGAACATAATAATAATATATATGTGCTATGTTTGGGGAACTTGAGCCCTGAAAAATTGTTTCCAAATATTGCAGTTTCATGTGGGGAGGCATGGAGGAGGGACTCGTCCATCCATGCACAAATATGGGCTATTGTGACCTTGATCACAAGACAGTATCTCTCGATATGAACCTACCTGGGTTTTGGTGGAGGGCTTTCTTTCAGCCCCATCACATGCACCTTTGATGAGGACATGGGAGAGAGCCTTCTTGGTGGCTGCTCCAAGGCTGTGCAACTCCCTTCCATGGGAGGCTAGGTTGGCCCCTTCTCTGCTTTCTAGGTAAATGGAGGCAAAGACCATTTTGTTTACTCAAACCTTTGACTGTTAACTGGCTGTTGCAGAACATCTTTTAATTGGGATGTGCTGTGTTTTATCCTCCTTTATGGATCTGAAACATGGGTCACCTATCGCCACCACCTACGACTCCTCGAGCGCTTTCATCAGCGCTGTCTACGCACAATCCTAAATATACACTGGACTGACTATGTGACGAATGTTGCTGTCCTTGAGCAAGCAGGGATCACCAGCATTGAGGCCATGATATTGAGAACACAGCTGCGCTGGGCAGGGCACGTTTCTAGGATGGAGGACCATCGCCTCCCAGAAATACTACTCTACGGTGAACTCGCCACGGGTCAGCGTAAGAGGGGCGCTCCAAAAAAGCGATACAAAGACTCCCTGAAACAACATCTCAGGCTTGGCCAAATTGATCACCAACAGTGGTCCGCCCTGGCCTCACATCGGGAGGCATGGAGACGCACTATCCACAGTGCTGCAGCCTTATTTGAGAACTCACGACGAACAAGTCTTGAAGAGAAACGACAACACAGAAAGAATCACAACCCAAAAACATCACCCAAGGAGACCTTCTGCTGTGCTTTTTGCAACCGGACTTGTTTATCTCGGATTGGCCTTTTTAGTCATCAGCGCGCTTGCAGAAAGCGCGGGATGAGTCCTTCCTGAATCTTCGTTTGCGAAGAAAAGCCAGAGAGAGAGAGATGTGTTAACTGCCTTTTAATTTTTTTAAATTAATGTTTTAGTAATATGACTTTAATTTTTAAAAACTTTCATATAATCCATTGTTATAATTGAATTCTGTTTTAACTTATATTGTAAGCCACCTTAGGTCTCATGTTGGGAGAAAGGGGGAGCATAAATTAAATCAATTAATCAATCAATTCCTCTGCCTAATCTTGTTTTTAAGTGTTTTAAAATTCCCAGCTCTAATGGGAAAGCTGGAATATGCTGCAGATTGCCACCCATCTGTTGGTCATCTTACTGTTTGAAGATATGCTGCAAATTTTACTAGTATAGATTTGGACATAAAGAAAGCCAGGTTGAGTGCTGTGGTTGGTTCCCAGGTTCCATTTCAATAGCCTGCTCTGAATGGATTTCTGCTCACAGTGTTACCCCTGGTGGAAAGAGAAGGAGAAAGGATTTTCACTGATCCCCTCATGCTCTGTACCCCCACCATCAATGAGGCATTGAATCCCCTCAGGATTTTAGTCTGAACCTCCCCTCACTTCCCCTCCCCCCTCCAAAAATGGTAGGAGTTCAATTAAAAGCTGAACCACTTAGCATTAATCCTTAAAAAACCAAATACATGCAAGCTTCTACAAGCCAATAGCATATAGTTTAAACTACCCTCTCCCCGCAAATTGAAGGAAACAGAAATGGCTTGGCACAGTCAGAAGTTACTCTTGTCATGGGCATAACAGTTCAGAGAAGAAACATACTGGTAATCTCCTTCATGGTTGTTATAAGAGATACCAAAAGGAAGGGAAAGCCCTTTTAAAGAATGCAACTGCTGGGCTATACAAAAGTAAATTGGGATTAGAACTGTGCTTTTGTATAATGTCTGCATAACCCAGGAGTATGGCCTATATTATGGACTGGCAAAATATTTTCAGCTGCATGTGGTCAGTAAGGTCCTTTTGTTTGCGGGGCTTCTGGATGGTTTTCTTTCTTTTTTTTCCCCATCGGTTTTTCTATGGAAATCATGCCTAGTGGAGAATAATTGAACCTTAAATCCTGAACAATTTGGCTCAAGTGTGAAATATTCATCAAATATAATAGGCATCATAGCTTACCCTCCGACATTTCACAGATGAAAAGCAGGACAAATGTGATGAACTAACATCAGACCATGGTCAAGATGACAAACGTTATTAATGAAGAGGGATATACAAGTTAGGAGAGGGTGCAGCAGTTTGCTTTTCCCTAAGCCTACTGGGAAGGGCAAGACTCTGCCCCCTCCTGCTCTGCTGAATTAATTGAATGCAAACCACTTTTGCAATATGAATGCAATTTGCAGCAATTGAAGTAAGCCCTGGACAAATAGGGAAAGTGGGAAGAAGAGCGATAAACTGGTACATTTTAACAGCAGCTGAAAAAGTGGGACAACAGAGGATTAATCAGGGCTGTATCTGCCAAACTGGGACAGATGGAGGGTATGCGATAGGCCTGTATTTGTTAAATGAATTATTTTGTCAGCTTTTTGTGTTTTTGAAAAATGTTTAAGAGGGTGCTTTTTTGTTGTTGTTTTTTGACATCTTACTTTTTTGTGAATTCTTCTGGCTTCACTGGGACATAAGTGGTTGAAAAGTTTCTTTGGAATGTAACTGTAGGAAACACAGATGGCTGCTTATTTTCAAAGAAAAAAAGTAATTTGTATTGAAGAGTCAAATGGCACTGCATGACTCCCATTGGGTTGGATGTAGATACAGGTCTTATCTACACTAGCCAAGATACGCCAATTCCCCACTGGCATATCCTGGCTGCAGAGGTGGCCTATTCCCCCCCCCCCCGCACCCCCTGTTACCTGCAGAAGATGGGCCGGAGTCCAAACACAGCACCAGCCCATTGCTGAAGCCACCACCACTGCCATTTTCTTGTCAACATGGAAGCCAGGCAGGTATCCCGCAACATGTGACTGCAGGCCTCCTATTATGTGACCAGCCTCAGTTACATGCTAAGGGACCCCTGCCTGGCTTGCAGAAGAGCCAGGGAGCTGGCAGAGGCGGGGAGGAGCAGCATGCCAGATTGGCTCCCACAGACATGCTGGCCCAATCCAGTGGAACAGAGGGTTTCTTAAAGAGCGCTATCCTGGCTTGCCTCCATTCCAGCCCTGTATCTGCCCCGAGAGTCATTTGGACTGCCCAGGGGCAGATCAGGGTAAATGCCCTGTGTTGTTTGGACTGTAGGGCTCTGGAACAGCGACAAGCTGGTGTATTTGGCCAGTGTAGAAAAGACCACAGTCATACTTAGAGAAAGTCCAGTGTTTAGGTTGCCCGAGAGAAAACTAGAGATGACTAATGGTTATGTAGAAGAGGGAATTTCAGCAGATGTGGCTTGTTACCTGGTTACATGACAAGCAACATCTGCTAATAGTCCCTCATCTACACAACAGTTAAAGGTACACCAGCCTTCTCAAGTCTTCTGCCATCCCTACCTGTGATTTCATTTGGATTGGCAGCCTGCACAGATAGAAGAAGGTTCCCTCTTCATAAAGCTGAAGGCTGCAGAAGTGACAGGGAATAAGAGCAGAGTGGAATGAGTAACCAGCTGCAGGTACTTCACTCCTTGCATCTGAGGAAGTAGACTTCAGTCTATGAAAGCTTATGCTACAGACTTCTTTCTCTCGATGTCAAAGGTGCTACAAGATCCCTTTGCAGACTGATACTCTAGAGTAACATGACTATGGAGATTTTCACACGTCAAAAATATCCTCCGCGGAAATCGGGACAGAAATATTTCTGTCCCGGAAGCAGCGCCGCGGTTCGCACGCCCACCTCCCTCTCCCAATATGCTGGCGTCCTCGCACTGGGTTTTTTCTTCCCTCTTCCATAATAATTTTACTAACAGGAGTAGTAAAGTGCGAGGACGCCGGCATATCGGGAGAGGGAGGTGGGCGTGTGAACCGCGGCGCTGCTTCCGGGACAGAAATATTTCTGTCCCGATTTCCGCGGAGGATATTTTTGACGTGTGAAAATCTCCATTGTCTTTGACTTCTCCTCTTTGTGAGTTTAGTTTACTTAGTTTTCAGAATGCCTGAATAGAAGATAGGAAAAGATATGCACTTCTATAGCTTAATTTTGGGTGGCACTACATGCTTGAGGAAAAAAAGCAAGTGACAGACTTTATCTGACCAGGCAAATATGGCATCATAATGATGCTAAATTAACATGAAAGGGTGCACACATCAAATGACATTGTCCTTTCGCACTAATGTCCTGTACAAAACCCGTTCCTTTTTATTGGTGGGCCCAGTTGTTAATTGATCTCTCGTGGTTCTTTTTTGCTAACCTCGCTTGCATTTGAAACCTCGCACCATTCTACTCAGTGAATATGGCATCAATTGTCAGAACACTTCTGGGTGAGATTGGGATGGCCAGGTAGGAGATGCTCTTTTTTTAACTCCCTGGGGTACTTGGGACTTTATGAGTGTGTTTCTGTGCTTGTGTGTACTTTTTGTGGGTTTTTAAAATGTATTTTTGAATTTGCCGCACTAGCATCTTCTTGTGAGAATCGGTGAAATTTGGAATCTGGAAGTAAACAGAGCTCCATTCGTGCTCCATTACTGCTGGGGCTGCCTTTCTGATGTGACTCAAGCAAGGTAAATCCGGTGGAGGGGGGTTTCTTTTGCTGGCATAAAAACGTTTCAAAATATGCCAGCAAAAGAATGTTTATGGGGGTGGTATGATGAAGTCCTTAGCATACTCTGTGCTTTCCCACAGTGTCCAAAGTGTAACTTGTATATCATGCTTGAATGTGTGATGTGAGCATAGTGCCACATTTGTGGGAGGAGAGGCACAGTGAGTTACATGTAAGACAATACAAAGAAGCATAAGCAACAAGACACATCACATTATGCTTAACAAAGGACATCCTCTTAAAGGTCCCTCTCAGTGAAGTCAGTAAATAATGCTGAAATACAGAAAAGGCTTCTCTGGCTTTGCTCCTCACTTCTACACTTCCTTACCTATCCTGTGGTGATCTACACTGTAGAAATAATGCAGTTTGACACCACTTTAAGTCCACCCTATGGAATCTTGGGATTTGTCATTTTACAAGGTCTTTAGCCTTCTCTGCCAAAGAGTGCTGGTACCACACAAAACTACAAACCGCAGGATTCTGTAGGATAGAGCCATGGCAGTTAAAGTGGTGTCAAACGGCATTATTTCTACAGCGTAGATGCAACCTATTTTTTCCATACTTTCAAGGAGGAAAGAATATATGAAGTTGAACTGGTGTCCTTACAAGACCAGTCCAACAATGAGGAGAGTGAGCTAGTCACTTTAGGCATGTGATTTTGAGTGTCATGAAAGAAAATATTCAGTTTATTTTATTATATTTTTTATTCTCAGGGAGAAGCATGTGGGGGATTTTCTTTTCTAGATATCCAGGTAACATGTTTGCATCTTATATGCTATGCACCTTGAAAAAGGCAGGAGGAGGGATATTATTTGCTTTCTGCCTCAGGCAGCAAATTGTCTTAATCTGAAATTCAGTATCTGGGCTATAGATGTGAACTTATCAATATCCATTCTATTATCAGAAGCTTCCCTGAACTACCATAACTTTGTTATTGTTATCATGCCTTCAAAACTGTACCTCATAGCAACCTTCTCACAGGGTTTTCTTGGCAAGATTTAGTCACATTTCTTCATAGGAGGTTTGCAATTGCCTTCCTCTAAAGGCTGAAGGAGTGTGATTTCTCCAGGGTCACCACATGGGGTTCCATAGCTGACTGAGAATTTCAGTTCTGGTTTCTTGGAGTCATAGAATCATAGAGTTGGAAGAGACCACAAGGGTCATCAAGTCCAACCCCCTGCCATGCTTATTCATAAAGGCATTTTCCTCAGGAGAAGCAACAGGAGAAGTGGTTCAATACCTCTTCCTTGGCTGTTGCAGTCCTGGTAGCTATAACCTTTTTAGCACCTGCGTGTTATATGCAAAAGATCATTTAAATTAAAGAGCATCCAGTTTCATCCACAGGTATCATAGACAGGTAATTAATGAGCATATATACCATCCCTTTCCCAAATGTCTTTGTCCAATACCCTCTATTGGAATATTTTACCATAACAAAAATAACAAAAAATATAACAAAAAACTAAAAATAAGTAATTATACCCAAATATTAGGAAATACTTTAATAAATGGAAAGCAATTTTGAAAGGATTATATATTTTGGAAGGGTTTGCTTTTTGCAATTTATGAATTGATTGATTTTTAACACTAACAGTCTGATTCACAAAGTAATATACATCAAAAAATAAACAGAGAAGAAAGAGACAGAAAAGAGGAAAAAAGAGAAAAAGGGGGAAAGAAAATGGGGGGGGAGTAATATAACTAAAACACAGCAGTGCTCTGACCCCTCCCCCCATGCTAACTGTAATGAAAAGAAAAAGAAAAAAACCACAGGTCACCCCCTGTATCCACAAGGGGTATCCTGGACTTACAACAAATATGTGAAACCATGTGTAATAGTAAACTGCCATAGAATACCACATAATTGTGCTGGAGGACTTAGAAAATGCCTAGAGAGGATGTCAACCTCTGGCAGAAACTGACCACAGACTTGTGCTGGAGGACTTCCCGATGCCGAGAGAGACCATCTTTAGTGCGATTCAATGATCCTCCAGATGCATAGAGAGACCTTTGAGTCCTAGTCCCCAAACCATGTCACCACACTGGCTCTCTATGCAGCCTTACTTGGGCCTGTTCATGGCCCTAATAGTGCCTGCTTATTTCCCCTCTGGTTCATCCTTTCCAGAAATTTTATTCCTAAATCAGTATTAAATTTCAATAGCAGCAGCAACAGCTTATTTTTATTGCATATCACTACTGCAATTTAAAAAAACAGCTTTTTTATAGATACCCTAACACTAGGGTCACCAGTCTTAGACTCTGAGCCGAGAAGAAACTGAGTTATAAATCTAAATGAATAATAGATTTAATTTCACCACTAGGATGTCTCCCCGCCCTCACCTTGCTTTTGAGCTGAAATATGGTCATGGAATCTGCTTGAAGCAGCTTACCCTAAGAGGATAGCTGACTCGGGATAGTTTTTTGCACTGCCTGGAAGTACTTTTGAAAGAAATTGAGCAGTGTGGTAACTAATATTTATGTCATTTGTAGCCAAGAAAAGCAAGGACTGGCATTCTTGTGGGTGTGGAGAGAAAGGCCTGCCAAGGAAGCCACCTGGCATTCATCATGTGACTTCTGTTTGAGCTCATCCTCTTTGCAGGAACAGAGATTGCTGTGTTCCAGATAACTGGTAGCTATATATGATTTTTAGTCCTTTGTGGATAGAATGTTGTGTGAGATGCATCCTCTTTTTTTCCTAAACTTGGTACTTTCCTAAACTTGGTTGTCTCCTTCTCCTAATGGCCACCACAGAAAACTTTATCTTGATGGATGATTTTCAGACAGGATGGTTTTCCCCCACCCCTTATTATTTTTAATTACTTCAGCTTGTGGACAAGAAGCCAGCAAAACTTTATGGCTTGAGGTGAGCTCTATGACTGGCTTCGAAGGAATTATCTCAACATTGTCAAGTCTGGAGGACTGTTAAGTTCTGCATGGCTGTAAAAGGCCTTCTCAACATTATTCTTCACTCATTGTGGAGTAAAGTTTAACAGTTGGCTTTGGTCAGGAGGGCATTCTCAGGGGTGAAAGGAGCTTGCTTAAGTTCCCCATGACATTCTTGCAAACAAGCTTGTAAAATGTGGACTAGACAAGTTAACTGTGAAATGGATTTGTAATTGGTTGACCGGCCAAACCCAAAAGGTGCTCAGCAGTGGCTCCTCTTCCTCTTGGAAAGATGTGACCAGTGGGGTGCCACAGGGTTCTGGGCACCACAATTCAAAAAGGGTATTAACAAATTGGAGCATGTCCAGAGAAGGGCAATTAAAATGTTGAAAGGTCTGGAAACCATGCCTTATGAGGAAAGACTTAGGGAACTGGGTATGTTTAGCCTGGAAAAAAAATGGTTAAGTAGCAATATGATAGCCCTGTTTAAGTATTTCAAGGGGTGTCACATTGAGGATGGAGCAGGCTTCTTTTCTGCTGCTCCAGAGATTGGAACACGGAGCAATGGATGCAAGCTCCAGGAACAGAGATTCCACCTCAACATTAGGAGGAACTTTTTGACAGTAAGAGCTGTTTGGCAGTGGAACACACTCCTTCAGAGCATGGTGGGGTCTCCTTCCTTGGAGGTCTTTAAACAGAGGCTGGATGGCCATCTGTCGGAGATGCTTTGATCATGATTTCCTGAATGGCAGGGGGTTGGACTGGATGGCCCTCATGGTCTCTTCCAACTCTACAATTCTATGATTCTATAATAATGCATGTTAAGTTCCTAAAGGTTATGTTCAATCCATAAAGGGTCCTAATATTTGCATTTTTTTAAAAAAAATCCCCCCCCCAAATATTAAAAAAAAAACAGGGAAAAAACAGTCTCTTTGCATGACTACAACATTTCTGGAAATTTTACATCTCTAGTGTCAATTTGGGTGCACATTCTTTCAGATTTCGTACAACCAGTGGGCTAAACAAGTTAACTGTTCAATGGATTTGTAATTGGGTCATCTCGAAAAGATGTGACCAGTGGCGTGCCACAGGGTTCTGTCCTGGGCCCAGTGCTATTCAACATCTTTATCAATGACTTGGATGAGGGAATTAGGGGCATACCTATCAAATTTGCAGATGACACTAAATTAGGAGGAGTAGCTAATACCCTAGAGGACAGGGACAAAATTCAAAATGACCTGGATAGACTGGAGAGCTGGGCCAAAGCTAACAAAATGAAATTCAATACAGAGAAATGCAAGGTACTGCACTTAGGGCAGAAAAATGAAATGCATAGATATAGGATGGGAGAGACCTGGCTGAATGAGACTATGTGCGAAAGGGATCTAGGAGTCCTAGTAGACCACAAGTTGAACATGAGTCAACAGTGTGATGCGGCAGCTAAAAAGGCCAATATGATTTTGGTCTGCATCAATAGAAATATATTGTCTAGCTCAAGGGAAGTAATAGTGCTGCTCTATTCTGCCTTGGTCAGACCTCACCTAGAATACTGTGTCCAGTTCTGGGCACCACAATTCAAACAAAATATTGACAAATTGGAGCATGTCCAGAGAAGGGTAACTAAAATGGTGAAAGGTCTGGAAACCATGCCTTATGAGGAAAGACTTAGGGAGCTGGGTATGTTTAGCCTGGAAAAAAGACGGTTAAGTGGCGATATGATAGCCATGTTTAGGTATTTGAAGGGGTGTCACATTGAGGATGGAGCAGGCTTGTTTTCTGCTGCTCCAGAGACTGGAACACGAAGCAATGGATGCAAGCTCCAGGAACAGAGATTCCACCTCAACATTAGGAGGAAGTTTTTGACAGTAAGAGCTGTTCGGCAGCGGAACACACTCCCTTGGAGCGTGGTGGGATCTCCTTCCTTGGAGGTCTTTAAACAGAGGCTGGATGGCCATCTGTCAGAGATGCTTTAATCGTGATTTCTGCAGGGCAGGGGGTTGGACTGGATGGCCCTCATGGTCTCTTCCAACTCTACAATTCTATGATTCTATGACTCTTTTGACTACAGGTCCCAATATGCCCAGTCAGCATTGGCCATTCTGGGACCTGTACATGAAATAGTAATTTTCCGAAGTTTAGGAGCCATTTCTCAGGGGCCTCCTCTGTCAATAGGCTGTAGTAGTTATTTTCTGGCTGTGTTGGCAGATCTCCATGCAGTGCTGACACCTGGGTTTGGTCACGTTTTTATATTTCCCATGGTGCTCTAGTTAGGAGCAGTGTGGGAAATAAAAAATGTGGCTAGGTCCAACCGTCTGGCAGTACTCAGAGTGTCATGGGGTGGCAATAGTGATGGAATGTCAGAGCTGGTATCAGCAGTAGAACCTCCTAGGACACTGGGGCTCTGGCAACTCCCCAAGGCTGTTGGGTGCTGGTTGCAGTCCTGTAAAAATCTGTAGCAAGCCCTGCATTTCTTCCAGGGTTAGTGTGCAAATTCCTTTGTGTCCCTCTTGCCAGAGTCAGACACTTCTGTTTCTTTTCTACTTTGAGATTTTCACACTTCATCAAAGGAGTCCCAATCAAACCAACCAACTGCAGAAGTTCCAGAAACTTGTTCTGTCATTGTGTAAACACTTGACTCACCAGAAAGCAAAGCAGTTGGCCTCCAACAGCAGGTTCCATGGGGAACACAATTTTCCTGCCTCCAGTCTCCAATTATCTTTTTTTAAAAACAACAACAACAACAACAAAGAGCATGGGAGAGCAATTTTGATTTTCTCATCTTGTACAAAAGTGCATGTGTACCAATGTGAGGCAAGATGGAGATTGATTTAATGCCAGCAATGTTCTAGGTGTTTTACAACACGCTGAGCTGTCAGAGTCTGGGCCAGAGGGGACTTACAATGTCATGCTCCCCTTCTAGGCACACCCACTACTGATGAAATCTGTCCAATGAATCCAATGGGACTGCCTGCTGAACAAACATAGGTTTAGGATTTGTGATAGAAGCAGGGGAGATTAGCTGGTAGAAGATGGGGGGGGGGGAATAAGAAGCTATAATTGTCCCAGACACACCCTGCAAAGATTAGAAGGGAGAGAGCGAGCTTGACAGATGAGTGACATGAAGTCAAGGACATGGGAATATGGTGTCAGCAATGATCTGATGAAAACCATTATATTTTCACCTTGTCCACAGAGCCTGTGAAGCTGTGAATTCCCCTGAACTAAAGGAACAAGTGTATGAAAGGAAGAGAGATGGTTGAAAGTACATGAGCTCATATAAAAGTGAAAGAAAAAGGGAAGTTACAAAGGTAGATGGGAGTGTTACAAATAGCTGGGGGCAGAGGGGGTGGTAGAAAGTGTTATATATGAGAAGCTTGAGGGGTAGAAACGGAGGCTTATACTTTGTTGAGGATTCTGAGAATTCTCTTCTAAAGATTCAAACCTCCAACAACTTCTGTTACCAATGCTTCCAGAATGAAGCAATAACTCTGAAACCATTTAAAAACACACACACAAACAGGTTGTAAATAGTTTTACAAGGACCAACCATAATGTCACATCATAGTGAGCAGGCATTCAAGTGCTGGAATCCTGTTGGTTAATCCTGACCCATTGAATCAATTGTTGTCTGGTGAGTCAAGACATATAGATGCGCCTAATTGCTTCAAAGATTTTACTTAAGCCAGGGTTAGGATTTAGGTCAAGGTCTACAGAATTCTTCAACAGATGACAAGCAAACCTGGTTGAAGGTGGGTATGTGGGTGGAATAAAAGGTGTCTTGATAGAGTGCAGGAAGAAGTGGCAGTCTTCATTGGATTAGGATGTCTGGTGCTATGAAAGTATAAAGTTGCACCTATGACTGTTCAGACAAAAATCATCCTATTTTTTTTTTAAATATCATTATGCTTTTTTCATTTCTACAAGGACTGGGATGATATAAAAGTGCAGTACTTGCCCAGATTTGGTACTTTTTGGTATTTGCTTACTCGAGGTTTATTGACATTTTGTAGTATTGACATTTGACTGCAAATAGGTTTCCCGTGGATTTTTTTCCAGGCTGTGAGGCTGTGTTCTGGAAGAGTTTATTTCTGATGTTTTGCCTGCATCTGTGGCTGGCATCTTTAGAGAATGGTTGAGTAGGAGTGTATGTGTGTGTTGGGGGGATGGTTATATACTGTGAGCCCCTGTTGGAGAGGCTATGTAAATTTGTGTATTTCAACAGCTAGTTTCTGGGTGAAGATATGCAAGGAGGATTAGTGTTTGTTTGGCTAATTGTTGGCTAATGGTCCATTGTCTGCTGGAAATCCCCCTGTCCCTGGGTGGAGTTCATTTGGATGTGTTGAGTTTTGATTTTAGTGTTTTTCAGGACTGGCAGCCAGATTTTGTTTACAATAAAGGTTTCTTCTCTCCTGTTGAAGTTGTCCAGGTGTTTGTAGATTTCAATAGCTTCTCTGTGCATTCTGACGTGATAGTTGTTGGCCTGGTTCAGAATTTCGGTGATTTTAAATAATATTTTGTGTCCAGGTTGTTTTATAACATGTTCTGCTACTGCTGATTTTTCTGGCTGGCCCAGTCTGCAGTGTCTCTCATGTTCCTTGATTCGTGTTTGCACACTGCGTTTAGTGGTCCCTATGTAAACTTGGCCACAGCTGCATGGTATGTGGTAAACTCCTGCGGCTGTGAGAGGGTCTCTTTTGTCCTTCGCTGAGCATAGCATTTCTTGGATTTTCTTGGTTGGTCTGTAGATCATTTGGAGGTGGTGTTTCCTCATTAGTTTCCCTATTCTGTCTGTGACTCCTTTGATGTATGGTAAAAATACCGTCCCTTTGGGTGGCTGTTTTTCTTCATTCTTGTGTTTTTTACTGGGTCTGGCTGCTCTTGTGATGTCTGATCTGGAATAACCATTAGCCTGTAGAGCCCAGTTTAGGTGGTGCAGTTCATCGTCCAGGTAGTGGGGTTCGCAGATCCTTTTTGTGCAGTCTACCAATGTTTTTATTGTGCGTCTTTTTTGTCCTGGGTGATAATTGGAGTTCTTGTGTAGGTATCTGTCTGTGTGTGGGGGTTTTCTGTATACTTTGTGGCCTAACTGTTGGTTTGGTTTGCAGATGACTAGGACATCTAAGAATGGCAGTGTCCCTTTCTTTTCTTTTTTCTTCGTGAATTGGATATTTGGGTGAATGCTGTTCAGGTGGTTCAGAAATGAGACCAAATCTTCTTCTTTGTGTCCCACAATGGAAAAAGAAAAGGAAGGAACACTGCCATTCTTGGATGTCGTAGGTCATCCGCAAACCAAACCAATGACTCTCAATGCTATTCTGCATCTCTCTGGATAAAATTACAGTCTGTCATAGTTTGTAGAACCCAGTGAAGTTGATTTGTTGACAGACAGTTTCCATCATCAAAAAGAGAAAATGATTCTCTCTGCCTCCAGAAGTCCTCTGCAGCTCAAGTTCAAAATCTAGTATGGGAAGTTGGGCTGTCTGGAGCAGATGGAGGTTTGGACGGCTGCTGGGGAAAAGATTTCTGTTCATGGGATGTACCGTTTTGCCATTTGTTTTTCTCACAGACACAGAGATTGCAACTTCCCCACCAGGTATTTCCAAATTATTGTTGTTTAAAAAAAAAAAAAAAAGCTAATGACAGCCAGTCTCCTTTACAAAAGAAGGGTAATTGGCAACTTTGGCAGGAATATCAAGGCAGTGTCCATTAGTACATATCGCTAGATCCATTAGCACTCCCCTGTCCAGTCCTTATTCTTACAACAATTCAGAAATTCAACAGTAACCTAGATCTCTTTTTGCTATTGAGTGAAATACGCAGGTTCCTGGTTGGAAAGGTTGGATACAGATGGAAAGAGGAACATGGAAGTTTTATATGCCTAAGAAGAGGTGTGTTGGACCAAACTGAACACCTCATATCTAGCCTAGCAGTCTCTTTGCACAGGTATTGCCTGTCAATTAATTTTGGATTTTTTTGTTTTTCTTTTTGGACAGACCTGGTTTCCTTTGCTTTTTATTAAACTAGAAGCATATGATGTTGCTGCTGCCCATAGTCTTAATTTAATTCCAGCAGACAGGGCTAACCATATTGTTGCTTATCTATTCTGAGTTATGTTACAAGAAAAACAATGATTGTAAGTAAATGTTTTCTCCCATAGGCCGACGAATAGTCATGCCAAGGCAACATTTTACCACTAAAGCCATATGACTATGTGCATTGTGTAAATATAATGAGAAAGAGTTATTTGTCACTTTGCTTAGTAAAGATGCCATTACACAACACCTTAAAAAAACCCACAAGACTCTCCAAAGGTTCAGAGAGCTGTAAGTTGTTCTCCCCTTACCCCCAAATGTTAACAAGACATTGACACACAGTAGTACCTGCTATATGAAATCTTCTACGGTCAGGGATAAGTGGTTTATTGTGAAAAGCCATGAATCAACTAAACTGCAGAAGCTGGAGATTTTTGGATGAAAGATGTTTGTTTATGACTGAATGACCAGTTCAGTATGTCTCCGAGTTACCTTTGAAGCATTTATTAGGAAGAGGATAACCTTTTATTTATGGACCCTAAAACTTCCATTTTCTGCACTGAACAGATCCTTAGTAGCTGGAGAATTTTTTTTTATCATGACATTTTCAGATCATTTGGATTCATTGCTGGGTCACTGGCCATTCCTAAAGCACTTATACCCTTTTAAATACAAATAATGACACATTTCAAATGATTGCCCTCTCAAAAATCTCTAAGCACCAGAATAAATGAACAGAATCTCTAGAATGATAAACTATAAGCTATTGGATGTTAGAAAAAGACCTGTGGAGGAAATCTGTGTGGAAATGCTGAGATTCTTCAGAGGTTTCTGAAAAGACTGAGGGTAACTTTGGGGATCTTTTCACTTAACTATACCAATACTAACTATAGAGAGCACTGCAGTTAAAGTCAAAGTCTTCTATTGGAATTAACACAAGGGATATGCTAACATACAAGAACATATACTCTTAAGAACCATACAAGGCTATTCAAAAGAAAGGAGTGAAAGGTTGGATAGAGAAAAGTCAGGGGTGGAAGGGTGATAGTTACCAGTCTTGAAGAGAAGAGTTCCATTCAGTGAAGATACTCAGACTGGTATCTCAGGGTGGCACAGAGAATCCAGGCACAGAGAGTATTGGTATTCATCTGTGGCATACCTTTTCTGGGATCTTGGGTCTAATATTTATACCCTGTTTCATATCTGGAAGAGGTACTCAGGTTATGACAAAGCCTGGATGGCTTTCCCACTGGATGGACAAAGGGAACAAAACTCAACTGATTGCTTTAGTTCCTTAAAGATAAAACATTGATGGTTCTGCAGCAACCTCTTACAGTTTGGTCAGGTAGGAGATATAGGAGAGGTATGGGTTGAGGAAAGGTCACTTGTTTGCATGATGGAATTATTGATGAAACACCCAAAATTGGAAGAAAGGATTAGCATATACCCCCTTAACGACTGGGTTGTTAGCATAAACCCATTATAGAATCATAGAATCATAGAATTGTAGAGTTGGAAGAGACCATGAGGGCCATCCAGTCCAACCCCCTGCCATGCAGGAAATCTTGATCAAAGCATCCCTGACAGATGGCCATCCAGCCTCTGTTTAAAGACCTCCAAGGAAGGAGACCCCACGATGCTCCGAGGGAGTGTGTTCCACTGCCAAACAGCTCTTACTGTCAAAAAGTTCCTCCTAATGTTGAGGTGGAATCTCTATTCCTGGAGCTTGCATCCATTGCTCCATGTTCCGATCTCTGGAGCAGCAGAAAACAAGCTTGCTCCATCCTCAGTGTGACACCCCTTCAAATACTTAAACAGGGCTATCATATCACCACTTAACCGTCTTTTTTCCAGGCTAAACATACCCAGCTCCCTAAGTCTCTCCTCATAAGGCATGGTTTCCAGACCTTTCACCATTTTAGTTGCCCTCCTCTGGACACACTCCAATTTGTCAATATCCTTTTTGAATTGTAGTGCCCGGAACTGGACATAGTATTCTAGGTGAGGCCTGACCAAGGCAAAATAGAGTCGCACTATTACTTCCCTTAGAACACTAGCTGTGTATTGAATACACTGATTGCCTGTTTGTTTCTAGGCTCAATTTCAAGTATTGGTTTGGGCCTAAAACAATTTGAGATCAGGTTATTTTAAGGGCCATGCACACCAGTATGAGTTTGCCCACGATTTCACATCAGTGTCTGAGGCCATGCTCTCTGGCCCATTAGTAAGAGACGGCACAAAAGATGGGTACAATGGCCAGGTTTTGTTGTCGTTGTTGCTTTGTGCATCCCAGCCTTTTGAATGCCCACATCCCACCCCAGAAATACAGGTGTCCCCTGTAGTGTTGGTTCCTAAGCAAACTCTTATGCCAATCCTCATTTTATTAATTACTGTGATATAGATTAATTTCAAAGCTGATCTTTAAAAGTATCATGGCTTTAAATCAAGGTTTAAATATGGTTTTATATCAGGGTGGAAATGCTCTGGCCCTCCAAGTGTAGCTGGATTGTATCTCCCAATTATCCTGACAATGGGGTATTGCTAGCCAGGCACACTTGAAGTTACAGTTCAAAAACATTTGGGCCTCATTTACACAACAAAAAAAGTCCAAGAGGAATCCGTGTCAATCCCTGGTAGTTCACATGCATAACAGGCTATTCAGAAGGAGGGGGTAGCAAAAAGCCCAATTAACCCGTGACTTCCAACCCCTCTATTTTTCAGGATTTTCTGGGGAAAGTCTGAGACAGCCCATGCTATTGGTTGTCTGAACAACCAGGACATGGGATGGTTTCTGATTGGTTGGACATTGGAGGGGGAGCCCTGGTGGCGCAGTGGTTAAATGCAAGTACTGCAAGTCACCACCTTGCAAGTTGCAAGTTCGATTCCAGCGGGCTCCAAGGTTCACTCAGCCTGCCATCCTTTCGTAGGTTGGCAAAATAAGTACCCAGCTTGTGGGGGCAATTAGCTAACACACATTGGAAGCTGTTTAATGCAGTTAGATGTGTAAATTGCTATTGCTTAAAACAATTTGTAAGCCGCTCTGATAGCCTTGTGGCTGAAGAGCGGGGTATAAATAACTAACTTAAAACTTAAAAAAAGGGAAGCCTTGAAATCGCCATTTTGTTAGCCCCCCCCCACACGGTCCTCCGCTGGCTCCAAAGCAGCCAGCTGAGTGCCAGGCAAGGTCTCTATCCTCCCCTGCCCACTCCCAAGCATCTAGGGAGAAGCCCCCTGCCCCGCACGGCTTTCCCTCTGCCCTTGCTATGGTGTGAGGTGGGGGGGGCTTCTCTGTGACTGCCAGTCACAGAGAAGACCCCCCCCACCATCCCACATGGCTTTTCCCCCACCCTTGCCACCACATGGGGCAAGAGTAGGCTTTCCCCCACCCTAATAATAATAATAATAATAATAATATTTATTTATACCCTGCCCCTTTGGTAAAACAATCGGGGCGGCTTCCAACAATTAAAACATTATAATAATGGCTGAAAACACCACCCACGCTTGCAGTCATGGAGAAGACCCCTCCCCCACCCCACATGGCTTTCCCCCTGCCCTTGTCGCTGTGCGGGGCGAGGGAGTCTTCTCTGTGACTGCCAGAGAACACCCCCTGCCCCAGACAGATTTCCCCCACCCTTGCAGCCGTGTGGGCTGGGGGGGGGTTGTCTGTGACTGTGACAGAGAAGACCCCTCCTGCTCCTCACAGCTTTCTTCCCGCCATTGCCAACCACCCCAGCCCATACGGCTCCCCCCCCCTTGTAGACACGCAGGGCGGGAGAGGTCTTCTCCATGACTGCCAGTCACAGAGAAGACCCCTCCCACCCCACACAGCTTCCCCCCTTGCAGACACATGGGGGGATCTCCTCTGTGACTGGCAGTCACAGAGAAGACCCCTCCCGCCCTGCGTGGCTTTCCCCCCCTTGCAGACACACAGGGCGGGGGGATCTTCTCTGTGACAGCTAGTCACAGAAAAGACCCCTCCCGCCCCACATGGCTTTCCTCCCTCTTGCAGACGTGCAGGGAGGGGTGGGGTGTTTCTCCGTGACTCATAGTCATGGAGAAGACCGCCCGGCCTGTGTGGCTTCCCCCCTTGCAGATGCACAAGGCGGGAGGGGTCTTCACTGTAACTACCAGCCACAGAGAAGACCCCTCCTGTGTGTGGCTTTACCTCCCTTTGCAGCCGCGCGGGGCTGCATGGTCATAGAATCTTAGTGTTGGAAGGAGCCACAAGAGCTATTTAGTCCCTGAAAGAATATACAACTGAAGCACCCCTGAAAGATGTCCATCCAATCTCTGGTTAAAAATCTCCAAAGAAGGATTGTCCATCATCCTCCAAGGCAGTCTATTCCACTGTCAAACAGTTCTTACCGTCAAGATGTTCTTCCTATTGTGTAGGTAAAATCTCTTCTCTTCCCATTTGAATCCATTGGTCCATTGTGTCCCAATCTCTGAAACAGCAGAAAACAAACTCACTCTATCTTCCACATGACATCCCCAAAGATATTTAAAAATTATACCTCTGTTTTAAATTAATGTACTGGAATCCTATATGACCTGTGACATTACATAACTTTACGTATATCTAGCTACCTAGCGGAGGCACTAAGAAACCCTTTAAAGTTAGTCAACCTCCGTCTGTTTGTGGCTATGAAAGCTGGTAGCTTCTGTGTCAGGGGAGTGATGAATCCACTCTGTGATGAATCTACTCTAACCTTTATAGGTACTGAGCCTAAGGAGGCGGGGCAACACCTTAGACACATTTGAAATTTAGACTGAAGACAGAGCAAGATGGCCCTACAGACATGGAAGCCACATGCTGTCAGCAGTTACTGGGGAACAAGAGTGGGAAAAGATTATTGCCTTCATTCCATACTTGCTGGTTTTCTGGGGGATGGGATTGGTCACTGTTAGAAAGCTGGATTCCATGAATCCGACCTGATCTTAAAGGGTCTTCTTGTGTTCCTACCTCTCCCTGTGTCTTTAGAGTTACCAAGAGCTGCCATTGCCCAAGAGAGCTTCCATGGTGCAGCCATCTACATGGGTGATTGCATGTGCTTGTTTAGTCATGTGATACATACCAAAACTTGGAAAAGCTACATCTTTGACTATAGTTCCCAGAAACAACTCTTAGGACTTTATCTGACCAGTCAAATAAGGCATCATAAAGACGCTTAATGATCGCGAAAGGGTGTGCATACCAGATGATGTCACCCTTTCACAATCATACATTGTTTAAAAAAACAGAGGAATTTATCGATGGTTTAAGCTGTCAGTTGATCCCCCATAGCAATTTTCTGCCGGCATTGTTGGTGTTTGAATTCTTGTGCCATTGTACTCACATGAATGCAGCATCACTGGGCAAACACTTCTGGGTGCAATCAGGACAGCCAGGTAAGGGATGCTCTTTTTATGACTGCCTCCTGTTTACTTGGAACTTTAAAAATGTGTTTTGGTATTTTCCTGAACTTTTTGTGTGTTTATTTGTTTTGTTTTTAATTTCCTGCACATGCATCTTCTCGCGAGATTAGGTGAGATTTGAAACCAGGAAGTGAACGGAGCTCTGTTCACTTCCCCTTAGTGCCTGGGAAGCCTCTTTAATGGGAACAATGTAAGGTCTGGTGGGGGGAGTTCTTTCGCTGGCATAAAACCACCATAATTTATGTCAGCAAAAAAACTTTTATGGGGGGGGTGTCTGATAGAGTCCTCAGCCAGCATGGACAGCGACTGAGGGATGTATTAAAAAACAAATGGACATAATATGTGGACTAGACAAGTTAACTGTTAAATGGATTTGTAATTAGTTGACTGGCCAAACCCAAAGGGTGCTCTGCAGTAGCTCCTCTTCGTCTTGGAAAGATGTGACCAGTGGCATGTCACAGGGTTCTGTCCTGGGCCCAGTGCTATTCAACATCTTTATCAGTGACTTGGATGATGGAATTAGGGGCATACTTATCAAATTTGCAGATGACACCAAATTAGGAGGAGTAGCTAATACCCTAGGGGATAGGGTCAGAATTCAAAATGACCTGGATAGACTGGAGAGCTGGGCCAAAGCTAACAAAATGAAATTCTATACGGAGAAATGTTAGGTACTGCACTTAGGGCGGAAAAACGAAATGCATAGCTACAGGATGGGGGAGACCTGGCTGAACGAAACTATGTGCGAAAGGGATCTAGGAGTCCTAGTAGACCACAAGTTGAACATGAGTCAACAGTGTGATGCGGCAGCTAAAAGGCCAGTGCAATTTTGGGCTGCATCAATAGAAGTATAGTGTCTAGATCAAGGGAAGTAATAGTGCCACTCTATTCTGCCTTGTTCAGGCCTCACCTAGAATACTGTGTCCAGTTCTGAGCACCACAATTAAAAAAGGATATTGACAAATTGGAGTGTGTCCAGATGAGGGTGACTAAAATGGTGAAAGGTCTGGAAACTATGCCTTATGAGGAAAGACTTAGGGAGCTGGGTATGTTTAGCCTGGAAAAAAGACGGTTAAGGGGTGATATGATAGCCCTGTTTAAGTATTTGAAGGGGTATCGCATTGAGGATGGAGCAAGCTTGTTTTCTGCAGCTCCAGAGACTAGAACATGAAACAATGGATGCAAGCTCCAGGAATAGAGATTCCACCTCAAGAGTAGGAGGAACTTTCTGATAGTAAGAGCTGTTCGGCAGTGGAACACACTCCCTTGGAGCGTGGTGGGGTCTCCTTCCTTGGAGGTCTTTAAACAGAGGCTGGATGGCCATCTGTCAGGGATGTTTGATCATGATTTCCTGCTTGGCGGGGGTTGGACTGGATGGCCCTCATGGTCTCTTCCAACTCTACAATTCTATGATTCTATGAAACCAATCAAAACTGAGCATTAGGTCTCAGTACTGCACAGTTATGGATGTCATCAGCATACCATGATATCTTTTTGTCTTAAAGAGTATTTTTCCAAGGTTGAGGGTTGAGTGGGGTGTTGTGGGGATCCCAATCTTCTGCATGCAGACTGCACATAAAGTTTCTGTTCCAAAATGCTGTTCTTTCTATTCCAGCAATTGCTGTCAGCACTTCCAAAAAATATCCATATGTATGAACCAGAATTTGGAGACTTCCTCCATGATACTGAAAAGAAATGAGATCGGGTTATATCTTTGCAGCTGATAGCAGCAGATGGAACAGCTTTGGCTTTCTCTAACACCAAGTTTCTCAACTAGGTGCTAGGAGCTATGATGTCATACATCTATCTAGAGCTAACCAGCCCAAACTCAAGTATGTTAACATTTCAATTCAGCAGTGCAATTTTATGCCAGAACATTTGGACTCCAAATGCCCTGAAGGCACCAGATTCTGTCTGATCTTGGAAGCTAAACAGGATCAGCTCTGGTTAGTACTTGGATGGCAGATCACCAATGAATACCAGATGCTTCAGGCTATGTTTCAGAGGAAGGCAATGACAAACCACCTTTGGGTATTCCTTGCCTAAGAAAACCCTATGAAATTGATGGAGACAGCATAAGTCAATAGGCCACTTGAAGGCACATATGCACACATAGTAGCAAGAACTCTAGTGAAGTGCATGTGCTTAAGAAAGTCACTTCCAGCCATCCTTCATTAGGAAAAGTTTGAAAATTTTACCCTTGAGAGCCTTAGGTTAAGAAGATGGCAGGCCACAGAACCTACTCAAAAAGTCAAATCAGATATTCTTAATAAAAAGACTCAGGAAAGATTTCCATCTGTCTCTCTTCAAAAGCTTTTCTATTCCTTGTGTCATCTTCTTCTATATTTTGAATGAGACAGAATATAAATGTATCAGCTCAAGTAAACAAAGCTTGCAAGCAAATAAAAACTGCCACTTCTCCCTTTAAACTAATCAGGAGCAGAGGAAAGAGAAAGGAATTTGGTTCTATTTCCTGCTTCCATGTGTTTTTAAACAAAGCGGGAAATCATAGATGTGAGATTGTCTCCACTTATATGGTATAATACATGTGTCCAAAATGTGTGCATGTGGACAAAACATGTACACAATGAGAAGCTTCTCTTTGAGGTCAGTAAACCTGATCTTAAATTCCACTGTAAATGGAGCTGTCTATTCATATGACTCTTTGCTGCACCTTCTTTGTACCTGCTGTCACTTGGGATTGCACTACTTTCTGAATCTGTATAAGATAATGTACGAAATAGCTGGATGATCCTGCCTTGAAATAGGACAGAATTAGGCTGACATCTTATATAACTGGCATGGGGCCAGCGGTATGGACCACAGATTTTCTCATTTGATCTGCTATCTTCTTCTCCATACCTTACCCACCCCCTTAGCAAAGAAAAGCTCTTACCTCTAATCAATTGCTGACTGGAGATAAGAGTGTTTTCCCTGCCAGAAAAGAAAGTGGGGCATGGGAAGGAAGCTGCAGAGTGTTTCATTTTAACTTTTGACATGTGTCCTCCAGATGCTAGCTCTGCTTACATTTGAGTAGACATGGTGCTAATACTTATTTGTGAGTACACATGCAGAGGCTTGGTACTGGGATGCTATTTAAACATGCTGCCAAGTGATTTGTTGTTGTTTCTTTATGAATAGACATACAGTAGCCCTGCTTGCTTCTGAATAGCCTTAACACAAGTAAAACTCACATTTGGCAGGTGGAATGAGGCACTAGAGACCTTTCCCAAATTGGAATTTAGCCCTTGCATTGAAAAAACTCCACATCCCTGCTATACACTCCTTGGAGTAAATACCATTGAACTCAATGGGGCCTATTTCTTGATCGTGGTCTCTCCCCTGCCAGGTAAGTATAATGGGGCCTATTTATGAATATCCACATGCTGCATATGTCCTCTGGTACCTTGCCTTCCCTCCCTAAGACTCAGAATATCCCCTTCTGCAAGAATAAACTCATTCATCTTTCAATACTGATTAAAAAATCCATTGCAGTGGATTTGTCTCAAAAGAGCTGCAAAAGCTTAGCAATTTCCATGTCAGTCAAATCAAGTGTTTCTCTATATAGGAACAACTTCTGAGTTTGTTTTAAACTGTCAGCATCACAGAGTTGAATTCAGAAAGGACTAGGATCAGAGCTGTATACACCATGTATCAGTGCCTGTACTGAAGCCTACTCGCATAAATGAAGATGTTTAAAAATATAACAAGCACTTTATATTTGCCATTCTGCTTGTCAGCTGTAACCTGGGCCTTATTCATCTCTCTCTCTCTCTTTGCCATTCAAAATGTTTTTTCTTATAACACCTCATTTCCTCTTTACAAAACAGAAGGGGTCTTAATACTCAGGTTTTCTATTACAAATAAAATCCTGCTAAGCCACAAGGCTGAAATATTTGGTTCCCTTAAAAATATCTGTCCGGAGGCAATCAAGTTCCACAACTCCTTGGATATTCAGTCCAAAAGGAGTGAGATACAGAGACAGGAGAAAACCAGGCACAGTTGAAGCCTTGCCAGAGGCTTTCCAGTACCAAAGATTCAAGGCACTGTTCAGTTGGAAAGACAGGCTCTCTCAATATTCAGCAGCAATCATGGGAGACCCCTTCCTCATCTTGTTGAAAATGTGCTCAGCTAGTATGAATTGTTCAAGGATGATAACAAAACAGAAGATAGGTCCTATTATTATTTCAAAGCCCATTCTGCATTTTATTTATATGATCATTTACTGCCTATCTCTCTCTCTTATGTTTCTGCACAAAATGCATTCAAAGGAGTGTACAGACACAGCAATTAACTGAAACCACACTATGGAATTATTATAAAAAAACAACAACCAGGGAAGCAGTGAAGGTTAAACCAAGGTGATAGCATCTCAGGCCCATCTGTGCTAAGCACCCCCAATAACCTGTTGAATTTCATAGTCCTTCTTTTCCTCCCCAAACTTCCAAAATCTACATACGGTAACAGCAATATCTTTATCGGGCCAACTAAAAAACATGAAATATATCATGCAAGCTTTTGAAGATCCACTGCCTTCTTCAACAAGGCAAATGTGTTTTAAAAAATCATACAGGAGGAGAAGAAAAATGATGATGTTACAGCCACCAGCCTACATATTTTCTTAAGATGCTGCTTCTGTTGTCAGTTAAGATCGTCTGGAGGAATATCAATGCAGGCAGACAAAAGGTGTCAGAAGGTACATTGCTTTATTTTGCAATCAGTACATCAGCCCAAGCAACACTATGTATTCTTAGCATCTTTTCTGCCACTGTTTGCCCTTGTGTTATGCGGTATATCTACAACATATTTTCAGAGTGCAATACACTGGAGGTGCAGTTTCCTCCACTGACACCCTAATCACAGCAAGGACCAGCTGTCAGAATGATTATCAGAAATTTGAAACTCTTTGTCCCTAATTGGAAGCATGCAGTGAAAATTATTGGAGGTGGCAGTCAAGTTCAGATCAATTCAGTAAACATTGTGTACAGCAAAAAGATGTCACAGCAGCTCTACACATTGCTGGCAGGGGTTGTCCATTGTTTGAGTCTTTTCCAGCCTTCCCAGGAGATGCCATGGATCAAACTGGAGCATTTTGCTCAGCTCTGTTGTTCTGTCCCTTCAAGTCATTTCTGAGCCATGGCAACCCTCAGGTGACTCTGTCACTGTGTTTTCTAGGCAAAGTTTAGAGAGGGGGTTTGCCATTAACTTCCTTTAAGGCTGAGAGAGTATGACTTTCCCAGGGCCACCCAGTGGAATACTATGGCTGAGCAGGGATTTGAACCCTGGTCTCTCATAAGAGCAAGCATGGTGTAGTGGTTTGAGCATTGGACTACGACTCTGGAGACCAGGGTTTGAATCCTTGCTCGGCCATAGTATTACAGCCACTGGGAGATCTTGGGCAAATCACACTTTCTCACCCTCTGAGGAAGGCAGTGGCAACCCTCCTCTTAACAAATCTTGCCAAGAAAACCCTGTGATAGGGTTGCCTTAGGGTCACCATAAGTTGGAAATCACTTGAAGGCACACAGCAACAACGGCTTCCAGAGTCCCAGTCCAGCACTGAAACCACTGCACCATGCTGGCTCTCCCTCCCCCTTTATCATACTTTAAGCTGTGGGGCTACATAATCAGCCTATATTTAGCATTTGCCATGAAGAGGTTAATTTAATTTCCCATAGATTTTTGCTGCCCCATGCTTCCCATCATTGAGGAAATTAATCTGAAACAGAAAATTCCATTTAATTCAAAGCAAGGTTTGGTACAAACCAGTCACTTATGCACGTAAGCCATGGGAGCTTTTAGTCCATATATTGTCAAAACTTCCAATTGCATGTTGCTTGGGAGTATTGCACCTAATGCTAATAATGGGGCTGCTCTGTGATTCAGGCTATAAAACTCCTTAAGAGCAGCAGGCATGATGCCAGCGTGTTGCTTTCTGATTGATGGTAGCTGAAATTATTTAGTGGGGCTATATAACCAAGTGACTGTAATGAAGAACAGTTGACTAGTGTTCAGTTTCTCTCCCTGTCTACCAATCCTGAGCTCAATGAGGATCTGGTTTCTACCGGAAAGCTTGTTCTGACTCAGATCCATATCAGATGATGAGTCTGTGCTTTTCTTGCATGGAGATTCCAGCATATTTTGTGTGTATTTTTTAGAATGGATCAATTTCTGGCCCACATTTTTAAATGGATATGTTTTTGTGCCATTCTCCCACTAACTAATGCAAGTTTGTGTGTATTTTTGAAATATCCATGGTTCTCTGGGTGCATTTTTAAAATATATGCATTTTTCATTTTTTAAAAAAGGCATCACAAGTTCACATGTGTTCATATTTCTGTAGATTGTGACTGTAAATTGTGTTTGGGTCTGTGTTCAGTTCTTTTTCTGTGTAAATTGGTATGCTCATATAAGAATATGAATCTGGTATATATGTCACTCATCCTAGTGTGCTGGGATATGAGTTTAATTATATTTCATATTCTCTTTTATTTATTTGTAAAACTTTAGGAATGAGACGTCCTTGGGGAGAGCACAGGGTAGACAAACTCTCTGTTCCTGCATGTTGCTCACTAAACGGATCCATGATGGAGACCATCAAAGTTGCAGATAGGACCAATGGAAGCCAATCCACATACCACACTGATTCAAACTCCTTCCTTGTGAATAGCAAAGTCAATCAAATTTAGAGGTAACCCCCCCTCCCCCCACACACTTACTTCATTCATTTACTGTGGTCTGGAAGGAGATTTCCTCCCAGATTTTATTGTACTGCTAGCAGAGTCTAATGAATCTCTTCCTTACCCCACTGGGTCATAGCATTTTCTCCAGATATGTATTTAACTATATTGGTCTGCCTTCTCAATAACATATGTTTTCCACATGGCTCATGGCTCATTCTCTCTCATATATATATATATATATATATATATTATATATATATATTTCAATATATAAAGCAAATAAAAATTGTTCTTTCCATCAGAGGAAGAGATTTTTCAAAATTCAGAATCACTATGCTCTCTACACATTAAAGGAAATGACAAGGCATTTCCATAAAGTGACATTCAAGAAGCAAAGTTCACAATATACTGAACTTTGCATGTTTCCTATGATTTGGGAAGTGCTCCAGTGTTAGTGAGCAACTAATTTTACCCACAATCTGCTCAGGTAATATCATTATCAACATGCCTGGTTTTGCTAGGTATTGGAGGGGGGTTTGGTTGTTGTGTGATTGGAACAGTATTCTAACCTCTGTAATGACCAAAAAATTGAGTTGTGATGCTGCAAGTCCAACTTATGCCATTGTGATTGATGAACAGGATGCCAGGTATTTTTTTTATAGATTGAGATCGTCTCCCATGCTGTCTAGGGGATGGGATGGGGGGGATTTTTGCAACATGGGGGATCTGTTTTAGTGCTCAAGGGAAGCCTTTTCCCCAAAGAATAAATGTCTAGAAATAACTTCTGGTTTTGGACCCCCCCCCTTTGGCCTAAAAAGGGCCACCCTCCAACCATATTGGAATCCCCCCACAGGGCTAAGAAAAAAAATGGCAGGGACTGCAAGGTGTAAGAGCTACGCTTTTGAGGACAACTTGCAATCTATGGGCTACACTTTCCTGACCACTGGGTGGTATGGGATGATGATGATGATGATGATAGTCTTTATTTATATGCTGAGGTTTCCCCAAGGTTAGGGCTGAAGGCAACGTACAACTTTAAAAAATTACAATACAATTAAAAACATACAGGAAGTCAATATTCTTGTATGAATTAATAGAATTAAACAATTAACAGTATTAAAACAATTTTAAATGCACACTTTAAAAGGATAAAACCTGCTACAAACAGTTCAATTTAAAACAACACAGCACCTTCTTAAACGTCCTTTCCTTTAAAATCTTCAGTTCTAAAAGCCTGTTGGAATACAGCAACATATGTCTTGAAAAAGGAGAGGCTTACGTCAAATTCAACACATTCTCTCATTCAGGCTAACTGCCTAGTTCCATATAGTCAAGGCTCACCTGCCAGTCAGGGTGTGTTCTTTCTCCCTCCCCTCCCTGATTCTGCTGTGGAAAATGTCCAATTGATAGACAACTTATTAGACTCAGCTGTCAAGTCTGCTGGGTCACTTTTTAAGACTAGCCTTTACCACAGTAATAAGAATCATGAGATCCTCCCAGAGGCATTTTTATGCCTATCAAAGCCCCAAACTGTATTTGAGTAAAATTTCCACATACACAGCCCACAAAACAGGAGAATCATGCCTTGAGGAGGCATGATTCTCCTATAACTCTGGGGCAGGGAAAATGTAGTCTGCAGGCTGCATATGGCCTCTGACTTT
This sequence comes from Gambelia wislizenii, assembly GCA_030847615.1. Lineage (NCBI taxonomy): Eukaryota > Metazoa > Chordata > Lepidosauria > Squamata > Crotaphytidae > Gambelia > Gambelia wislizenii. The sequence continues at coordinate 68,356,622 of JAUMIR010000002.1, forward strand.
CAATCTTGTGTCTGCCAAACCCACCACCTCCACTCTGTGACTCCAAAGCCCCCCCCCTCCATTTTTAAATACCAATTTCTATGATTTTCAGGTGCTCTTTCCCCCCACAAACTGGTCCTAATGACCCACCAGAACTTCACGAACTCCCAGAAACAACAACAAACCAGCTAAAAATTGTCCAAAATGTTTCCTGGAAGTGGCATGGTTTCACTTGCAATGTACCCAAATGTGAGGCAAAAATTACCCCCCAGTTCTCACGTAGTTGCTGATCCCTGGTCTGAAAAAAGATGTGCCCCTGCCCACCTTAGCAGAATATTCTCTTTTTTTAAAGGGATGTGGCTTTTTATTTGGAGAGGCTGGTACGATCCCATTGAGTGTTTTGAGGCCAAAAATGGCACACAGACTGGCAGAGTTTGCCTACCTGTGCTTTATCAGCTTTATCAGCAGCCATTGCTCTCATTTTAAAAAAGCAGCTGCCATCCAGGCAAGAGGCATGTACCCATGAGAGAGAATCAAGTGCAGCTAGAGCGGTGATGGTGAACCTATGACACGCGTGTCAGCACTGACACGCATAGCCATTTGGGCTGACACGCGGCCATAGGCCTCCTCCCCCCCGCCCACAACCTCACCACTCTCCCTAAAGTGGCAATCGGTAGCCACTTTAGGGAGGGTGGAGGAAAGTGGCGGGTGGGGCTACGAAGCCCTGATCGCCACTTTAGGGAGATGGGGGTGGAGCCTCCGCCCCACCTGGCCACCTCCCCAAGGCCTGCCATATTTCCCCGGAGCCACCTCGGAAAGGCTGGTTAATGCGGCAGGCGGGAGTCTGCCCAGTCTCTCCCCAGCCTTCCCAAGGGGGCTCCAGGGCTTTGAAGCCCCGGGGTCACCTCAGGGAGGCCGGGGAAGGCAGCGGGAAGGAGGAAGGGACTCTGCCTGGCTTTTCCCTGGCCTTCCCGAGGGTGCTCCGAAGCTTTGAAACCCCGGAGCTGCCTCGGGAAGGCTGGAGAAGGCGACGGGAGGGCGGGAGGGAGTCTGGCCGGCCTCTCCCTGGGCTTCCCGAAGGGGCTCTGGGGATTGAGAGCCCCATATAGCCTCTTCGGGAAGGTTGGGAGAGGTGGAGGGAATGCAGCATAGAGGCTTTTCAGCCACCTCCACCCTCCCAAAGTTGCAACAAGGCTTAGAAAGCTCAATAGCGGCTTTGGGAAGGGTGGGGGTGCTAAAAAGCGCCTTTCCTGCCAACTCCCTGCTCTCCCAGGGCTTGGCTCTCCCCTTCCCAATGGAGCCAAGCTCCAGGAGATCACGGAGTTGAGCGCCTGGCTTGCTCAGCAAGCACTCCGTTTAAACCAGCTCCTCTCCCTTGAGTGGGAGGAAGAAAAGCCGATTTAAATGGGGTGCTTGCTGAGCAAACTGCGAATAATCAAAACCGCGAGAGTGAAAGCTGCGAATGTGGAGGGGCAACTGTATAGATTTATGTTATTTAAACAATAAATATAATGAAATAATGTTTTTTTCCTCAAAGTGATACACCACCAGAGTTATGTTCAGTTTTTTGATGAAGTTTGACACACCAAGCTGAAAAGATTGCCCATCACTGAGCTAGAGCATTGTGTTGTTTTCTGTTTTGCAGCAGACTTGCCACACTTGGGGGAGGGGGTCTTCTTTTGATTTTAAGCAACAGCTACTGTAGTCTGTTTTGCAACAGGAAGTCATGTGAGGAGAAAGCCAAGTTCTGCCTCTATGTGAGTTTCATCTTAACACATATCTCCCATCTTTAGATACTAACCACCAACAACAAAATAAATACTGAGGTTCTGGGTTTTTGAGGCGTACACAGTTTGTTACTTTGGGGGCTGTATTTTCTGCTATGAAGAATTATTAAAAGCAAACCAATTTTACACTTTTCTACATTCCTCGCTTCTGTATAGGAATACCCTGCTTTGCATTAATCTCAACATGCATGCTAGTATCTTTTACAAAGGCCAAACAAAATAAAATAAAAAATAAAAAACAAATCCTAAGTGGTATGTGTTCATTTGGCTTCAGGCCCATGCTTGCTAAAGCCCAGGATACGAAAAGGAGGAAAACCAAACAATATAAAACCAACACTGATTGAAATGTAACTTAAAACAATTAAAATGAATCATACATTTTGGTCTACCTACTCTTGTTATCAGTTGGGGAATAATTATGCAGATGATAAATGAATCACTTCATAGTCTACAGTTTTGCACCAATAGGTGGCACTAGCAATTTTTCTGTTTTGCTTTAGCATTGCGTATTTGCATCCTTTCTATCCAAAGCATAAAACCCGCTAGTGATTATTTTTAAAAGAAAATAAACAGTAGGTGCTCTCCCCAGTTTCTCTGTATAAACTAGAATACATTTTTTTAACAAAAAATACTGAAAGGTTGAAACCATTTAATTATATTTACAGTATATATTACTTTTTTATTGAGAAAGAATAATGAAGATGTATAACCATTGTAGATATCCAGTTGATGTCTAACGACAACGCAGAAAGAATCACAACCCGGAAACATCACCCAAGGAGACCTTCTGCTGTGCTTTCTGCAACCAGACTTGTTTATTTTGGATTGGCCTTTTTAGTCATCAGCGCGCTTGGAGAAAGCGCGGGATGAGTCCTTCCTGAATTTTCGTTTGCGAAGAAAAGCCAGAGGGAGAGAGAAGAATAATGAAGATGTATAACCATTGTAGATATCTAGATGATGTCCCAGGTGGGTAAAACATATCTAGGTCGTACCAGAAGGAAATGTGTTGTTAAATGGGTTATATAGGTCTGTGGCGCTTTACTGATGGAGCATCATTTTAAACAAAATATCATGACAAGATGCCAATTTGTTATCATAGAGATAAGCACATAATACATTAGAAACCTCTAGTGACATGTTGCTTAAAATGGTGTACCTAGAAATGTTGACTTATCTAGAATATATTTAAAATGGCCTACCAGGGTCAGCCGTTGCCTCAGACTGCAGAAGTTGGGGCACTGCAAGAAGGAGTTGCAGGAGAGACTCATGTGCCAACCAGCCTGCCCTGTGCCCCCCATTAGCTAGCCTGCTGTCTTGTGTTTGGTGGAGGATGTTGCTCTGGCATCAATACTGAAGTATGATTTAGGTTGCAGTCCAGTTGGCTTTGGTACCTGGAATGGGAAGGAGTGTCAGCTCATTTTTCTCAGGTAGTGAAATATCATAGCCTGGCCCTTCCATAGCAGTAACTAAACCAATTTGGAATATCATGACAAAAATATGGATTGCGTTGTAAGCTGGACATGTGATTTGTTGAGTATACTGTACTTTACTACATACTGATTTCTGCACAGGCATAGGATTTCACCCTAAAGCAGGAGCTTCCACTCCAAACCCCACCCATTCATCCCTGCCATGCAAGTTAACTAGTGTAATCCAGAAGGCAAGGGGATCTTGTAGCACCTTTGAGACTGAGGACATTATCACATGAGGCTCATATTCCAGAATTGCAGCAAGATAGTAGCAGATGTGACCTTTACTTACTGCATGGTCTTTTCTAACCTGTTGCTGTCTTGCTGTAGCGTATCTTATAATTGATGGGGAAAACCTATCAATAGGTCCCGATATCGCTGCTATGGAAGCATTCCCCTCTGTGTATAAGACGCTTCCATGGCAGTAGCAATATGACGTGGCTACCTCTCTCCTGCTGCCTCCTCGCTATTCTAAGCTGGCGAAAATTTCTTTTTCTCTGTCCCCTTATTTTCCCCCTTTCCCCCTTTCCTTTCCTTTCTTTATTTTTTAATGTATTGCATACTTACGGGGAAAAGATAAAATAATATTTTTGGTGTTTCCCCATGATTATGCAATTGTGGCAAAAAGAAAGAAAGGCATGCATGTTTTGAATGGCAAGGTTACAGAGCTGCTGCGATAGGACAGAAATTGCCAAAGCAGCACAATTGCAGCACACTTCTGTGGGTTAAAAGGAGGTGCGATAGTTTTGACTTCAATACCAGTATGCTCCCGTTTGCTTCACTAACACAATTGCTGTGAGAAAGGCGGCTGCTGTGATAATGTCCCAACTGAGAGAAAGAAGTTGTAGCATAAGCTTTCATAGACTTTGAAAGTGTAATCCAGAGAATAGTAAAATACAAGGAGAAAGCAGGAGCAAACAAAATGGGCCAACAGAGGGCTTGACTACACAGGGGTGGGGAATAAAAATCCAGATGAAATTCAGACTACTTTGGACTGAAGCTGCAGCATATGAAATTTGAACTACTTTGGCCTTGATTTAAGCGCCACACCTGCCAAAGTCCAAATCTGTATCAGATTTTTACTTAGCTTCAATTCAAAGCTTGACTCTGAGCTCCGTGAAAGCAAAGCCCCGGTGGTAGCCACTCTCTCTGAAGTCAGAATGGGCAGTTTCCCTCATGATGGTGGGGCAGGCCACCCATTCTGACTTCAGATGGAGCAACTACCAGTGGGGCTTGGCTTTTTTGGCTCACAATTGCCCACTCCAAGCTCTGTGAAAAGCAAAGCCCCAGTGGTAGTCGCTCTCTCTGAGGTCAGAACGCCCAGCGAGCCCCATCACCACTAGGCTAGATGCCCATTCTGACTTCAGAGAGATCAACTACTGCTGGGGTTTTGCTTTTCACAGAGCTTGGAGTGGGCAATTGTGAGCCAAAAAAGCAAAGCCTGAGCAGTAGTTGCTCTTTCTGAAGTCAGAAGAGGCAGCTAGACTCGCAATGGCGGGGCTTGCCAGGTATTCTCTCCTCAGAGAAAGTGACTACTGCTGGGGTTCTGCCTTTGGAATGAAGAGTGGTGCTGTGGAGGGGGAAAATGGCAGTGCCTCAGGCAGTGTTTGTCCATCCTCTCCTCTCCATCCACCCACCATGAATCCAGTGTGGATGGATTGTTCACACAGCAGTTTCAAGCAAACGCTGGAGAAAACTTTGAGTTTTCTAAAATCTGGATTAAGGGGGTATTCCCTGAGTCTGGTGCAGATAGGGCTGTACATTGTGTGGCATTATTACACAAGATTTGGAGAAAAGGCTGCACCTCATGTGGCATTATCAGGGTGAATTCGGGGGATTTGGGGCTTTTCACTGGTGTAGACAAGCCCAGAGATGGGGAAAGTGGGCTCTCCAGAAGTCATTAGATTGCACCTCCCATCATCCTTCAGCATTGGTGATGCTGGCTAGGACAGAGTTGGATTCCAACAACATTTGGAAGTACACGTGTTCCATACTCTGTCCAGGATAGAAGTCCCACTGAAGAAGCCCCACTAAAGCTTACCAGAGACTGAGAAAAACTACATGAATTGATACTAGCATCAGGAGATGAAGAAATCAAACGTCATACAAAGAAATCAATCATACACAGTGTGTTACAAAGTAATTTGACAGGTAGCAATGTTGTTTGATAGCAGACAAATACAGGTGCATGCTATGCTGTGACTCCAGCTTGCAGCAAAATCCACAGCATATAAATTATTAAAGAGTCTTCAGAACATTACACAGTTCATGTAGTTAATGATTATAGTTCAGCGTCTAGGTCAGATATAATTAGACATTACATTAAAATATCTTCACACAGCCATTTATTCTGATTTAATTACTCAAAATTATAGTGTAATGAGCAGCACTTTTGGAGGGGGGAACGAATTTTTTAATGGGCTCATTTGAGGTGAATACAAAAGAAATTAATCATTTAACCAAACATAGTTAAAAACAAGTTCATTTTTAATTATGTTGTTCCAATGTCAAGAGAGGTTACCCTCATGACAAAGGGTGATGAATATGTATACAAATAAAAAAGGCAGGCCTTGGTACCTGCCCATGTTCTGCATCTTAATGGACTGAGCAGAATCCTCCATGTTTGATGCCTCTGAGTTGTAATCCCAGTAGCACCAGAGGCAGGAGATGGCTCCAATATCATTGGAGCAGTGACTCCACTCCAGGTTTTAGTCTAAAGGAACTATCTAAGGTTCTGAACCTATTATGGGGATGATGTTCAGTACCTCGGATGTCTCATTGAAAGTCTGAGCAAAAAACCAGATGAATTGATCACATCACTGGCATGGAAGCCATCATCTGCAACAGAGTTACAGGTATGAAGAACAGGCAAAGGTTATTACCCTGCTGACAAAGAGTTAAATGGGATCTTGGAAATAAGCCAGTCTCTCCCACTACTCAAGGCACAATCTGAAATATAGAATGCAGGATCCCTGAGAGATGGCTATCCGGACTCTCACTAATACATCAAACAAAGGAGAGCTTGCTTCCTTCCAAGGAAGTCTAGTCCACCACCAAACCACTCTTTTAGATTGCCCAAGGCTTATGAGATCTTTTTATTATTTATTTTTTATTATTTATTTATTTATTTATTTATACCCTGTTCTTCAGCCACAAGGCTGTCAGAGCAGCTTACAAATTGTTTTTAAGCAATAGCCATTTACACATCTACACTGCATTAAGCAGTTTCCAATGTGTGTTAGCTAATTGCCCCCACAAGCTGGGTACTCATTTTACCGACCTCTAAAAGGATGGAAGGCTGAGTGAACCTTGGAGCCCGCTGGAATCGAACTTGCAACGTGGTGACTTGCAGTACTGGCATTTAACCTGAGCTCTGCCTGCTTACCAGAACCAGATGCAAAATAGTGGCTCACAAGTACAGCTATTTACTTACTGCATGTCATGAGCCCTGCATGCATATATACAACTAACCTACATATACACTCCTGAGACACTGCAGACCAGGAATTTGAACACAAAACTTTTAGGTCCAAAGGGAACAATCAATAAACTGTTGTGTTTTACAAGTGAGAAACATGGAGACTAAAAGACGATTGACAGAAGATCAACCATTTTGTTGCTTGCACTGTGAAACTACTAGGAGTCAGAAATGCAGTCTAGTACAAATTACCTAGAGGTCTAAATACCCAGATCCGTTCTGCTCTTAGAAGCTAAGCATGACTTGGATTAGTACTTGGATGGGGACTACCAATACATATTAGGTGCTGTAGGCTAACATTCCAGAGGAAGGGACTGGCAAAACCACCTCTGAGTATTCCTTGTCCAAGAAAACCCTGTGAAGTTCATGGGGTCACCATAGGTTGACAGGCAACTTGAAGACACACACACACACACATGCTATCAGTATACCCTTTTCTCACTTCAAGTTTCTCAGTTCCTGCTCTAGGCCAGTAATTTCCAGACTCTGAGTAAGGCATACCAATGCACATCTGAAGAAGGCTCCAAGCAACAGGCATGGAGTAGAACAGGGACAGGTGAAGTACAGCCTGGTCACATGCAGCAGGACTGCTTGCTGGATCTCGAGAGTGGGACACAAACAACAGCTGCAGTAATGGGCCAGTGTGGCAGTAGGGCCTCTTGCAGTCCTGAGGGGCCCAATCCATTTCTTCTGAAGAGAATTTCCCCCCCAGGTATTTCAATATAATGGTTTAATAGGCTTTTCCCCGTCTCCCCCCCCCACACCCCGTCTTAGCCATTTTCTTTGTCCTGGGTGTTGTGAGGATCGCCTGAGGGCAAAATGGAGCAAAAACCCTACATCATCTGGACTACAGGACTCCACGACAGGGGCAAGATGGGGGTAAATGCCCATCTAGATAAGCCCCTAGTTAACTATACTTAACTACAAGTGAGTAGTTGTAAGTATGCAAGTATACTTATAAGTATACTTAACTAAGGCTCATTGCTATGGAATCCTGGGATTTGTAGTTTGTTGTGGCACCAGAGCTCTCTGACAAAGAAGGCAAAATATCTCACAAAACTACTAATTCCAGAATTCCATAGCATTGAGCCATAGCAGTTAAAGCGGTGTCAAACGGGATTATTTCTACAGTGCAGATGCAGCCCAAGTAGCTGATACAGAATACTGGCCATATTTTAGATATGTATGAATAAAGAAACATTGCTCAGTATATTTTAAGCCCAAACTAAACATTTTATTATAGTTTTGTGTATTGTGTTTGCTTGGGGAAAAGTTTTAATTTGTTTTTCTCTATTTCAAATGCATTGGAAAAACATTTATAAGAAAAATGGCCAGCTCAAGAGTGAACAAGTTAAAATTGTTTAATTTTTTCTGTTGGCTAAAATATCCACTTGAAATGTATTTACCTAGCAGTGAAAGTATCTGGCTTCATATGGGTTTGATTAGTCCTTCATTTGATATACCAGAGCCTTCAAAAGCAAAGTTACACAACTGTCCGAGTTGAAGCCTTGTCTCTTGAGACCCCTCTGGTATACCTGTTGACATGGTGCACCCCAACAGCACACACACACAGAGAGAGATGCACGCTATATCAACTAGAAACCTATGCTTTGATTTGAGAAGTCTGCCACTCAGTGACTGAAGATGTTGCTTCAATCTTCAAACATATAGGTCTATTTAAATTAATTCATCCTTTTTCTTTTTTAAAGGCAACACTGCCCCCCCCCATACATACTGTTATAGTCCTGTTAGTACACATGCCAAGTTTCACGTGTCTGCCTCATGGTCTTGGAACTATGTTTCTGACAAATAGACATACAAATGTCCTCTTTTTATTATTATAAATTTAAAATAACTGTATACTGTTGTTTGTTCCTTTCTAGAGGCCTAAAGGGTAGATTCATACTTTATTGGACTTTTAGGCTAGGCCATGCTTATTGGGCAAGATACAAAGAAGTGTTTCGAGAGTATACTGTGTAGACTGTTGACCATTTTGGCTTGTATTCAGCTGCCTAAAAAGCTAGAACAATTTGTCACTTATGGAATGCCTCAAACTGCCATAAGGAATTTGGCCCACCGTTTCAGGAGGAATTGAGCACATTATTTTATCAGTCCCTATTCCCACATACAAGTTGAGTGAGCTGTTTGTTTGAATGACATGGTTTCATGAGGACAAATTAAAGAAAACAAAACTAAAAAAGGATATTCAATTAAATGCCATGATCAAAATGGCAAATTAAGATTGTAACTACAATAAGCCTCACTTTTATTTTATCATAGCCACTAAAGTGTGTTTTGGAATAGAGTTTAATTGATTTTTCTTTCCTCCCTTTCCTCCCCTGAAGAATGGAATTAAAAAGAGAGCAGCTGAAAAGTACTCTCCATAAAAAAATAGCCACTTGCAAAAGAACCAGTTTTTGGCTTGAGTGAGATGTTGATGTCTTGTCAAGAAAATTAGCACACAGATTCCAGTGGCATACTAGCAAGAGTTCCCATTGGTGCCTTAAATCATTATTTGGAGTTGCATATTGCATTTGTCACATAAATATGCTGCTTTTATTATCCCAAACCAGTAGCTTTTGAAATGTGTTGCTTCCTTGACTACAGGCACAAAAGAAAGGATTTGATGCTATGACAACATTGTGTTTGTGTTTGTCCTTTTGTTGCATCTGGCAGGCCATGACAGACAGACATAGCTTTTAAATCAGTTTGACTGTGGATACATCAAAATTTGGGGATGGTTGTCTATAATTCTATCAGCAAAGGAAGGAAGGAAGGAAATTCAGAGTTTTTGAAATGTGAATGGTAAAACTGAAAACAAAAACAACTCTCATGCATGTTCATTTAGCAGTTATGTCTAAAAGCCACATGGTGGGTTCTTTCTGATTGGTTAAAGAAGCATGCGTTCTTGTGACATTAAGGCTTATTACATTCCAAAGTAAAGTGGCAAGGCGGCTGAAAGTTTCCACTTTCCAGAAGGGCAGAACATCAGAAGAATGATGATGCCATGTGGTAGCATGACGTTGTCGTTCTTCTGGTGTTCTGCTGTTCCGGTAATGTGGGAGACTGAGGTAAAGCGGCATCTTTTTGCTAGCGGGTTTTTCCAGTTAGCAAAAAGATACCATTTTACCTTGATCTCCCACACAACTAGAATAAAAGAACATCGGGGTAGTCCAGATGGTGAGATAAATCCTCATGGAATCCTCATGGAACTCCATGTGTCCAAATGGGATTCTGCAGCATTCTGTCTTTTTGAGAGGGAGGGGGAGCAAAGGTAAGGGAAAGTCCACAGAAAAAGCCTCCTGGACTTTTGCCGAGTTTTTTTACTACTGAGGAGGAAATGCACACTCCTGTGTGTTAGGACAACCAAATTGCATCAGAGTGCATTGCTGAAGAGGACAGCTGATTGGTTGGATGTGCACAGGGGGCGGAGCTTGCCAAGAAGTCAGATCCTAGAACCGCCATGTTGGGTTGTTGCCATATGAGCGATCACGTGCTCAGGTGATGAAACAGCCTTTCTTTCCTTCTTTTTTTCATTATTCCAGCAGAAGATCACTTTTCTGCACCTTGGAAGTAGTTTTTTCTTTTTTAAAAATACTGTTTGGCCAGGACAATTTGGGGAGTAAAGAACCAGGTGTAGTTCTTAACACCGGTTATAATGGGAAAAAAATTCCCAAATAATTTGAAGGAAAAAATGGGAAAGGAATTAAAGAAAAGAGGACTAGATAAAATAGAGGGATGGATAGGATGGATGAATGAGAAAGGGAATATAAGAGAGAAATTATGTGGAATGAAAATTTCATGGTTTAATTGCATACAGTTAGAACAATGGATTAAAAATTGGAAAAAGAATCATAAAGAAACAAGGGAACTTACAAAATTTGAAAATTTGGTGAAAAAAGGTGAAAAGAGGGATGATAATGGACGTATGAAGGGTATTACAAGTGAATTATATAAAATATTGATAAAAAATAAGGGGAAAAAAGACAAAGGGGAATATTTAAGGAGAATATGGGAGAAAGACTTGAAACAAAAAATTGGAGACCATGAATGGGATAAGATATGGAAACAAAGACATCTAAAATATATGTCGATACGGATAAAAGAAAATTATTATAAAATAATATGGAGATGGTATTTGACACCAGCAAGATTGCATAATATAGATAAGAATAACTCTATTGTTGGAGAGGTTGTCAAGAAATAGGTACATATATGCATATGTGGTGGAATTGTAAATTTGTACAACAGTTTTGGGAAATGGTTTTCATAGAAATAGAGAATATTCTGAATAGAAATATAGAAAGGAAACTGAGCATAGCATTGATGTCAATTTATAATGGAGAGAATGGGAACCAAGCAGAAAAGGATTTAATAACAAATTTATTAACGGCAGCAAGATTAATTATAGCAAGAGATTGGAAAATGCAAATAAATGTACAAGTGGAGGAGTGGTATAAAGAAGTGTGGAAGATGGCAATAAATGATGAGTTAACATGTAGAATTAAAGTAAGAAGAGGAAGTTGGAAAGAAAGTGATTTTGATAAAATTTGGAAAGTATTTGTCAAAAAAGTATTACAGACAAAAGATGGGAGGTTACCTCCACGAGAAGAAATGAGATTCTGGAAAGATTAGGTAAGGGATAATGGCTCCGGTGAAGGGGAGCAATGAGGTGGGGGTGGTAGGGGAATTAATATTTTTGAATAGAATTATAGTAAAGAATCGATGTTAACTTTTGAAAATAGTTAATAGAAAAATTGTGATGTTTATAGTAATTTTATGTGTTATACTAATTAAGTATTGATTGGACAATATAATGCATGATTATAAAATTAATAAAAATATATTTAAAAATTAAAAAAAAAAAAGAACCAGGTGTAGTTCACTCCCACACACCATCTTGATTCTCTGGTATGACTCTGTGTGAACAGCAAACATGGAGAACTTAACACACCAGCAACCTTGCCAAAAAATCGTTGAGACAGATGACAGCTGCTGTGAATTGGCATCACCAATCCATATTTTATTCCCTCATCTAGACCGGCCCAATGACATCATGCAGTAAGGCAGCATGGGAAAGGAACCTTCCGGCTGCATTGCGGCTTTACTTTGGTGTGGGATAAGCCTCATAGTTCCTTGAGTTTTCCCAGGTTTTGCTGCTTGTTGTGACCTCCACATTCACACTTCCTTTCTTTTAGGGGCTGTTTGTAGTGATTTCCTGGATCTGCATTGGACCTTTTCTCAAGTTTTTTTTTTTTAATCAGGGTGTAGTTTGCTGAGGTGGTTCTATGTTTTGAAAGGCACGTTCTCTCCTCTCTGATTTTTTCTTTTAGGGTTCATTTACACAGCAGATTTATTGCAGCAAATTGTGCTGTAATTCTATTCCGCAGCTGTGCCAGTCAGTTTTTTTTAAAATTATGCCGCTTTTTCATTCAGACATGAAAAAGTGCGGGGAGCGTGGCTAAAGAAGGACTCACAGACTGCCAAGGGGATTGGGCTGAGGCTGGCGGGGCAGCTCCTCCTCCGAGTGGCGGACGGGCCACTTGCTGGGGGCGCAGGCTTCTGTCTCTCGCTCTCTCAGGCAACAGGAGGCGCAGGGACCACCCACACCAGCTCTCCCTCCAACACAACCCCCGGCAAAGGGTCTCCACGGACAGCCCAGCCAGGCAGCTCGCCACCAACTCCGCTCCCCTCAGCTGTGCCTTCCCTTCCATTGACCGCTGGGCGGGCGAGTCAGGCGCAGCACTTCACTCCTGCTCAGGCAGGTGCGCGTGCACGCGTACACACACACAAGCACACATGGAGGCACACTCCCTGGCACAGCTGAGAGAAAAGTGCGGGGAGTTTGGGCGGCTGGTGACAGCAGCAGGACGGGTGCTGGGAAGGTGGGAGACCGGCCGGGGAGGTCCCTTTGGCAGGCGCCCCTCGGGCTTCCTCAGAGTGGCTCCTCTTTTGGCGGGAACGTGGGCGAGGCGCCGTTACAGGCGGAAAGGTGGGTTGGGTGAAGAAAGGCAAGAACTGTTGTTCTTCCCCGTTCCCTCAGTCCCCCTCTTTTAAGCCCACCCCTTCATCATAGCAACCACAGTGCAGCTCTGCTGCAGCCCTTAGTGGAATGGTTGTTTACACTAGCAATAATGCGCTACTTTGCAAATATACCGGCAAAAATAGTGACATCCCTTGCCGCGCTATATTTGGGTGTTTTACCTTCTCCCCTTCTGAATGAGGCGATGCTGTGGTGCAATCCGTGGGAACAATGAGCTATCTTTGCAGTATATTTAGAGGAATATTTGCCTGTGTAAACGAGCCCTTAGAGTTATAATGCTATAATGCAAAAGTGCCAATTCACTGATCCACTGATGCATTCTAACTCTAAAAAAGAAGATCTTAAAATAGAGAAAACAGCAAAAGATACATTTTTGTTCCAAAATGTCTTAGAACTAAGAAGAAACCCACTCAAGGATGGGAATAAAATATTGCAGCAAATGCTGGGAAATATCAAAAAAATAGTCCAGGACGTCAGAAACATCATTTCAATATTTTTTTAAAAAACCCTGCACCTCTAAGAACTACAGTGACAACACCACAACCTTCCAACATGTTTGTCCTCTCTAGAGGTGTCCAATATCTACATTTTGCTTTGTACAACAGGCCAGAGGTTTGGACTGCCTAACAGTATTTTGAGAAGTTTGATCCTAGGGCTTTTTGTGCCACTGTCTAAAGTTGGGATCAATGGGACCTTCAAAAGCTATGCCACCACCACATTAGCAAACACAGGTATTGTGGCCAGCAATGGTGGCCCTTTCAATTTTTGGAAACATAAAGCTTGACAGAAGGCTTGGTTGCACAGTCATTATTAATAAGGCTTTCCAGACAAATTCCTTTGGGCAGATAATGGGGTCAGAACAATCAGGAAAAGCATTTTCTATAACAGAACATTTCTCTTGTCATACTGTCTTGTAATTATTTTCTAAATGTAGATTGCTTTATATGAAGGCAGCAGCAATGTTGCAAAGTTAACCAGGCCATATGCTTTTGCACAGAGAAGTGTGTGTGTGTGTGTTTTAAAGGCAGCGATGGGTAACTATCTACTATTAGGGGCTGTGGAGACCAGTGAAAGAATCCTCTAGGAATGTATACTTTCACTGAGTTCAAGCTCTGTGTTCTGTTTCTGAAATTGTTCCTGGCAGAATCCTCAAGCATAAATGCAAACCAGATGTAAAAAAGAAATACAAGCTTCATCACAAAGAGGAGGAAACCTCCACATATGCCAGTTTTAAAGCCTTTACATTATTTACATTGTTCATTCTGTGTGTTTGGGGATTACGTAGGTTTTGTTCCTTTTGCTCGTCTTTTCTTCCTCGTCTGGGTTTTTTTGTCCTCACTTCCTCACCTTTCAATTAATAAATTAATTGCAGCTGCATAATGTGCGTGTGGGGGAGAAGGGAACACTGTATTCAAAGCTTGTTCTTAAAACAGGAGATTTAATCTCAGATAAGTAGATGTTTTGTTTGCAGACTTAGGACACTTAGGAGATTTTCAGATGGGGCTTTTACTGCGGAGCAGGCATGGAACGGGGTTGATAAAGGGGCTGTCGTTCAGATGACTTTGACCCCTTCCGTCCTGCTCCCGTCCTGCCCCTGTCCTGCTTCTGGGATAGTCTATTCAGGACGAAAAATTGTGAATAGAGCACCCCTTCCATGCCTGTCACAAAACCAGGGATGTGGGAAATGGAGCCCCGTCCCTGTTCTGCGATAACATGCAAGGGGGAGGAACTCCGTGGCAGGCACTTCCTGCCACGATCGGGACAGGCAGGTAAGTGCCACCCTTCTCCCTCCCACCTCCCCAGTTTCCTTGTTTTGTTTTACATTTATTTTTCCTTTTTATTTTTTACTTTGACAGCTGGAGGAGGTTAGAAGTTTAAATTTCCCTCCCGCTTGTTCTCTCGCGAGAACGAGTGGGATTTCCCCCAGCCGTTTGTAAAAGCAGCATTACGACGGCTGCATTTATGGCCAGCTGGAAAGGAGGGAGGACACCCAGTCCTGGAGCGGAATGGAGTTAAGTGTTTGAACATTTACCTCCATTCCGTTGAAGGAACGGGAGAGGAGGTGGCAGGGCAGCAACAGGGCATTTTGGCCCCATCTGAAAATCTCCTTAGAATGTGGCTGTGGAGAGATACCTGAGTGCAATGGAAGTTTACTCTTGGAAGTGGCAGGAGAAAGGGATGTGTACATACATCCATGCAAACCTGTAGATGTTTTTTTTTTAACACTGGCTGTGTGTAATGTGTGGCCTTGTCCCTATATTGTCACCTCTACCCATTTAACGAAAGAGTTTGTTTCCCTGTACACTTATAAGAGCTAGGAAGTAAAAGAGTGATCAAAGGCAACACTGAGGTTACTGGCCATGGAAGAAAGTGGGAAGAACAATGTTTGAATGTGAAATTTACACAGTTTAGTTCATTGTGGACTGTACATGAAAGGGATTAAACATATATTTCCCCCTTATTTGTAAAGATGAAGGAACTGAGTGTGGTTTAGCTTATACAATCGAACAAGAAAGAGATGAGTGATGGTTGGTGGCTTCCAGGCCAGTGAATCCATTAAGCAACTGTGTGGGGGAGGGACAGTGATCAATTTTCCCCAATCCCCCAATGGGCTGCTCCTCCCCACAGCAAGCCCAAATACAGCAGGCCCTTGGTATCTGCTGGGTTTGGTTCCAGGGCCCCCTGTGGATACCAAATTCCGTGAATACTCAAGTCCCATTATATGCAATGGCATAGCAAAATGGTGTCACTTATATAAGATGGCAAAATCAAGGTATGCTTTTGGGATTATAATTTTTTAAAGAATACTTTCAAGCTGTGGTTGCTTAAATCCATGGATACCAAATCTGTGGATATGGAGGGACAATTGTACCTGTTTTCCTTTGTAGTCCTTCTCAGAATGGTATCTGGATATGTGGTCATGTCACTTCCTGCCTCATTTTGAGAGGGACTATAGAGAAAAATTATCACTCTGGTGGACACTATGGAGATTATCAGATGGGAACAAAAAAAGCATTCCTGTCCCACAATCTCCTTTCCCACCCCTCTCCCATCCCTGTCCCACCATAATTTAAAAAGTTTTCAAACCTACCTTTTTATGGTATGCACGGCAGCCCAGGAGTGAATGGAGCTCAAATGGAGCTCCTTTCACTTCCTGGTTTGAAATCCCAGCTGTTCTCGCGAGAAGACGAGAGTGTGAGAAATTCAAACAGTAAAAGAAAAATAAAACAATAAAAGTTACACTAAGCACAAAACATACTTAAAACATTACAAGTAACCTGGGGAGGGTACAAAAAAGTGTGTCAGTTACCTTGCTTTCCCAATCTCACCTGGAAGTGTTCTGGCACAGACCTCCCATTGACGCGGGGATCGCGACAGCATAACGGGGCACCTTTTCAGTTGCAGGATATTCTGTGACAGAAACAGAATGGGGGATCTATTGATGGCTTAGGCCTCCAATAAAAAGCAGTGCTGGAGAACGAGCATGGTTCATGACGAGATGGGAACAATGTCATCTGAAAAGGAAGCCCTTTAGCGATCTCCTGGTGTGTGATAACACCATATTTAGCACATTTTATTATTTTATTATTATTTATTATCTGATAATCTCCTATCACTCCTGAGTGTCACCTCAAGAGTGAAACCAGCCCCCTGGTTTTCCAGGGAGCTGGTGGTAATGGAACAAATGAAGGGAGACTTGAAAAGTGGAAGAGTCAGCACAAGTCTGACAGATCAAACACCTGCTAGAGCCTATTTGAAGGCCAATTCATGGCAGTGTGGGGAGCCAAGAAATTATTCTTTTCTGCCACCACTGAACTGCACAGAGCTGTCCAGCAGAGCTGTTTTGAGTGGTCAGAGGTCTGTTACATTCTGGGCCTGGAAAAGATAATAAGACCACTCAACAGCCCATTATGAAGAATTTGCATAATGCTTGACAGGTAAACACATTCTGATCCTTTCCAGTGTAGATACCGTAGCTGATACAGTCCCAGAGGATGTAACCTTGGCCCTTGCTTGTCCAATAATAATGGATTCTTTTCTGTTTGTACAGCCTGAGAATGTAGACAGGGTCCTTGGAGAAGTGGCTTAACCACCAAATGTGTCTGTAGTGCACAAGAGTGTTGTTGCTTTTGCACACTTAAAACTAGTATGCCAACTATGTCTTTTCCTGGAGATGCCTGATCTGATCATGGTGAGAGATGCCTTGGTTACCTCTTCTTTGGATTAGTGTAATGACCTGTACATGAGGCTTCCTTTGAAGAGTGTTTGGAAACTTCCATTGGTACAAGGAACTGCAGCCAGAGGGTTCCCTGGGGGTGATTCCAGGGATCATACAATTCCCCTGCTCCAGTATCTCCATTGACTGCTGGATCCTTTCTGAGCACAATTCAAAGTGATGATTATGACCTAAATCCAGGCTATCTGACAGACCACATCTCCCCCTTAAACTTTTGTGGACTCTGAGATCCTCAGGAGAAACCTTTCTTTCAGTCCCATCACCTTCACAGGTATTGTTGGTGGTTACAAAGGATAGGGCCTTCTCAGTGGCTGCCCCTAGACTTTAGAACTTCCTGTCTAGGGAGGCTAAAATAGGCCCCTCCTTGCTGTTCTTCTGTTGGCAGGTGAAGACTTTTTTTTTTATTCAGACATGCTTTTAGAACTGACAGCTTTTTAGAAAAGGGCTGTAGGAGGGTGTTGTGTTTTAAAAATTGAACTCTTTCACCTTTTAAAACATCTTTTTAAAGTGTTGTATTTTAAATTGTTTGAATATGATTAATAGCTTATTTCTGTTTTAATGTTGACTTCTATATTTTAAATTATACTGTAATTATTTCAATTTATAAGCCACCATGAGTCCCAGTGTTACAGAAAAGACTGGATATACATAAAGTGGAGCAGGATTTTGGGAGTAGTGGCAGGTGTTGTGTGTGGGGTGGAAGTTTCTTATGCCTTTTCACACATTTGGGGAATTTTCTGCATTATTTTCACACAAAGGCAAGCATTCTGTTAGAGGCATATATGCACACACAAATACTAAAAAGACCCTAAAGCCTCCCCACATGACCATTCCATGCTTCGTGGCAGGTAGAATCATAGAATCATAGAATTGTAGAATTGGAAGAGACCACAAGGGCCATTCAGTCCAACCCCCAGCCACGTAGGAAATCTTGATCAAAGCATCCCCGACAGATGGCCATCCAGCCTCTGTTTAAAGACCTCCAAGGAAGGAGACCCCACCACGCTCTGAGGGAGTCTGTTCCACTGCCGAACAGCTCTTACTGTCAAAAAATTCCTCCTAATGTTGAGGTGGAATCTCTGTTCCTGGAGCTTGCATCCATTGCTCCGTGTTCCAGTCTCTGGAGCAGCAGAAAACAAGCCTGCTCCATCCTCAACGTGACACCCCTTCAAATACTTAAACAGGGCTATCATATCACCCCTTAACTGTCTTTTTTCCAGGCTAAACATACCCAGCTCCCTAAGTCTTTCCTCATAGGGCATGGTTTCCAGACCTTTCACCATTTTAGTCGCCCTTCTCTGGACACGCTCCAATTTGTCAATATCCTTTTTGAATTGTGGTGCCCAGAACTGGACACAGTATTTTACGTGAGGCCTGACCAAGGCAGAATAGAGTGGCACTATAGGCAGGATAGGGGAAACATCTGGCTTCATCCCCATAGCCAGACACACAGTGATGACATCATCACTTCCAGGGTCCCCCAGGGTTCTGGCGCTCCTGTAATAATTCACATCAGGCTATGGGAATGTAGCAAGATAATTCTCTGATCCTGTCTGCTCACCACGAATCATGGAATGACAGTATAACACAGCTTCAGGGGTGTTCTGGTAAGTTGGGGGGGTATATGGCTCAATATAGCATAAATCTGCATGCAGATAATTACGTTACATCGAGGGGATGTTGGATTACAGTCAAAAAGTGCCCCAAAAGTGCTCCAAATGCTTTTTAATGGGAGGTACACAACTCTGGGCACCAGGGCTTGAATCCTCGCTCAGCCATGAAAACCCACTGCATGCCTTTAGGCAAGTCACACTCTCAGCCCTCAAAAAATCCTGTGATAAGTTTGCCTTAGGGTCGTCATAGGTTGGAAGCAACTTGAAGGCACACAACAACAACAATAGCAACAACTTGATAAGAGACTTCAGGGCCTGCAACAGTGTGGTCCAGAGTCCACATGTGGGCCATACTCTTCCCATCCCTATGTAGGCCTTCCACTGTGAACTTTAATAGAGCTAAAGTAAAACAGATTCAGCACCTTGGTTGGCTCCTTCAAAGTCTGGACAAAAATTAAGGGTGGATTTACCACTCCATTGACACAGAGGCTTCCAGTTTCCACTGGTATAGAGTGTGTGAAAGATCCTGGTATTTTTCAAATGGATCTTAGAGACAACCGTGGAACAATCCCTTCACCTCTCCACTGAAAAATAGGCAGAGAACGTTTTAGCAAATGATGCTAGTGATATTTTTAAGCCTGCAATATGATCTAGTTGATAGAGAGTACCAGAAAACCATTTTAAAAGGAAACATTCTCTCTAGCCATTTGTAAGATTTGCATCCAAAATACATATCCCCCAATGGCAAGAACAGTTTTATGCTTCACTTGTGAAACTCAGGGCTAAACTATATGTTTTGTGAAATAAGTAGTGAGCAGCTGAGCCTCACTTCTTCTCTTCTTCTTCTTCTTCTTCTTCTTCTTCTTCTTCTTCTTCTTCTTGCCACTCAGTAAAGTACCCAATTGGATTTTTGACCTTCATGTGAAAGTGGAAGAGATTTAAACCTACCCCTGTTTTCCCCCATAAATTTCATTATGTGTTGAGTGAAAAAAGGAAACCAATTGGTTCCCCTGTCCGCTGTGCAGTTTGTACAAATTACCAGGTCCCAGCAGTCCAGAAAGGGGCTGAAGAACCCACCTACCCACCCATTGAGAGCAGGAAGAGCAGGCTTCAACTGTGCTCACAACAGAACAATCCTCAAGCATTTGGTATTCAGTAAAACGGGTTCAAATTACATACCAAATGCTGTGGGGGTCTGTCTGTTGTTAGCATGGATTGCACCCTTTCTTCTGTTCTCAGCTTTACAGGTTCAGACAACAGAGGTGAGTAGCATACGAGACAGGCCTATATAATGTTAGATTGATTTTTGGTATTTATATAAAACAGATTGCAGTAGACCCCCAGTGCTTCATGAGCTTCTGGGGCGAGACAGGACATAAAACATGCAGGATGCTCAGTAAAGTTATAAAGCAGAGCTATGTTTATTATGGCAGAGAATACATCTTGGATAAGAAAAGTAGATAGAAAAGAGTTACCTAACTCAGATGAAGGAGTCCCTAAAGCTGACTCCTATGCGTGTGTGTAAGAGGTTTGGAGGCAGAGTTGCCTAATGTTGCTGGCTGCTAGCTTCTGAGACAAAGGCTTGTAAAAACACTAAAACTACTTGGGGGCAACGAAGCGGGGGCGTGACCTTTGCAGCAGGAAGTAAATACAGGTCAGAAACACACCAACAGAGTTGTAAACAAGCATTGAATGCTTCTTTATTTCCAACATATACAGCCACCTCAAGTCTCATGAGAAGAGGGCCTCTCACAAAATTCCTTGGTTCCTGCAAGATGTCTAATCTCATGAGAGCTTGAAGTCTCATGAGTCTTGAGGCGAGCTTTATTTAGGCCTGCATATATACATATTCACCAGTCCTGAGTTTGTCTGGCAACAGAGAAAGCTGTCTTGTATTGTGGTTTGAAAAATAATCCAACTCTAGCTTCCCCCACCCTGATTTTTCATTGGGGCCTGAACCTACTCTCTGTCTGTGTGCAGTAGCCCCAAATCCAGATATGGTGGGACATGCTTCAAAGTAAAAAAGTGAAAATGAGATTCAGCTTTATAGTATGTATGTAACATAGTTCACAGTTTAGAGCTTAGAAACTAATATTAGGAAAACATTAAAAGTTTGTCTTAGGTTATAACCTCTTAGTCATGGGCAATACCTTTTTGTTCTGCTTGTATGGCACTATGGGAAAAGAGATTCCACCAAAACATTAGGAAGAACTTCCTGACAGTAAGAACTATTCGGCAGTGGAATGCGCTTCCTCAGAGTGTGGTGGAGTCTCTTTCTTTGGAGGTTTTTAAACAGAGGCTGGATGGCCATCTGTTGGGAGTGCTTTGATTGGGTATTCCTGCATGGCCGGGGGTTGGACTATGTGGACCTCATGGTCTCTTCCAAATCTATGATTCTATGAAATTGAGTGTTGTAATGATTTCATATTAGCAACACTTGCTGATTGTAGGGATAGGTTAGAACTGCAGTGTGGAATTGCCTTCCTTTTAGATTTTCAGCCAAAGTCTGATCTCTTTCACTGAAACTTCATGCAGAATATGGGGGTGCTATTTTCTTTTTGGATGACACATTCCAGAATCCCCCATTTATAGGGCTGCTGGTTACCCAGGTTCTAGGCATTTTACCCAGGTTCTAGGCATGCCACTTGATGCCATCTTCTATCATGGATTCCAAGCTTAATTTTTTTAAAGGAAGTATTTGGCCCTTGTAGGAGGTGAGATATAAGGCAATACATGTAAGCATTCCTCAGTTAAATTGTTCTCCAAGAAGCAAGTGCACCTCTGCCTTTCAGATGTGAGGGGAGGGGGAGTGAGCCGTGCAAGTGGAGGAGTGCAAGAAGAAAGGAAGGAGTACAATGCAAATATGCAAGTGGAAGGCAGGGAGGGAGTAGGAGGGAAGTGAGGATGAGAACTGCAGTGGCAGGGTGTGCAGAGCAAGAATGGGAGGCAGGAGGAGAAGCAAGGTGCAAAGGAGAAAGCTGTGTTTTCACAAGGTGAGGGAAAGGATGCAGCAGCAGAGTGAAAAGAACGAGAGAGGGAAGTGTGGCAGAGGCATGAGGTAAATCCAGAGATAGTGAAGAATGGTGGGACAGGTTAGAGCAGAGCAAAGGAGTAGGCAGCAGCAGTAGAGATCTCCAGAAGGAGGAGTACAGTGCAGTTCATTGCTCCATTGCTGTGCTCCCTGTGGTGGCTGCCTCACGATGCTACTCTGAGGAAAGGGAGTGGAGATAGAAGCTTATTACAGTAGATGCTTGATGTGAATCCTCAGATTTTGGGGATGTGAATCCAAACAATGATAACGAAAATGTAAAGTCTTTTTGATGTATTAACTGCACGTTTATTTGTCTGGGTAGTAGGCAGGGGGTTGGACTAGATGACCCTTGTGGTTTCTTCCGACTCTGTGATTCTATGGACTTTTTCTGATGGGGTTTTGTAACGGAAGCAGCCTCGTCCCCGTTGCAAGGTTGCTGCGCTGCAGGCCATCCCTTTTGGATGACGCTCTCCCCTGCCGATCCCCTGCCGATACTGTTGCGTAAGTGCTGGGACGCTGCAGCACCATATTTGGCGATTTTCTAATCACAATCAAATTACGCAACAGTATTGGAAGGGGAGGGCGTCATCTGAAAGGGACGCCCTGCAGCGCAGCAGCCTCGCAACAGGGATGAGGCTGCTTCCGTTACAAAACCCCGTCCGAAAAAGTCCTATGATTGTAGGGTATTGGCATTTGAAATGTATACACACACATATGTCCAACTAAATTAAATGTGATCTCTCTCTCTCTCTCTCTCTCTCTCTGTGTGTGTGTGTGTATGTGTGTGTGTACTAGGAATATCATTTACCTCTACAATGTAAACTCTATAACGGAAACCAAACAGCACCTACAAGTTTGAGGATGTAGGGAGGATGTCTATCAAGAAGAGGTGCAACAAAGGTGTTGGCAGGAAACATTTGTACCATATTGGATTGGCACTTGCTTTGATTTTTTTTTTCTTACACAAACCTTTCAAACTTTCAAGGTGTTAGCTGTGTTAGTGTTTTGCAGCAAAACCAACACTATCTTATCTACCCAAAGTACCTCCCTTTAAAGAATAACAAGTTTTACTTGGCATAGGCCTTTGTGGACTTCAGCTTACATTGTCAGATGCATGGAGTGTTATCACAGTTGGCACATACATACTGTTAAGCACGGCTTACACCCCACTTTTAGAGAACTCAGAAATTCATAGAATCATAGAATCATAGAATCATAGAATTGCAGAGTTGGAAGAGACCACGAGGGCCATCCAGTCCAACCCCCTGCCACGCAGGAAATCACAATCAAAGCATCCCCGACAGATGGCCATCCAGCCTCTGTTTAAAGACCTCCAAGGAAGGAGACCCCACCACGCTCCGAGGGAGTGTGTTCCACTGCCGAACAGCTCTGACTGTCAAAAAGTTCCTCCTCATGTTGAGGTGGAATCTCTGTTCCTGGAGCTTGCACCCATTGCTCCGTGTTCCAGTCTCTGGAGCAGCAGAAAACAAGCCTGCTCCATCCTCAGCGTGACATCCCTTCAAATACTTAAACAGGGCTATCATATCGCCTCTAAACCGTCTTTTTTCCAGGCTAAACATACCCAGCTCCCTAAGTCTCTCCTCATAAGGCATTGTTTCCAGACCTTTCACCATTTTAGTTGCCCTTCTCTGGACACGCTCCAATTTGTCAATATCCTTTCTGAATTGTGGTGCCCAGAACTGGACACAGTATTCTAAGTGAGGTCTGACCAAGGCAGAATAGAGTGGCACTATTACTTCCCTTGATCTAGACACTATACTTCTATTGATACAGCCCAAAATTGCATTGGCCTTTTTAGCTGCCGCATCACACTGTTGGCTCATGTTCAACTTGTGGTCTACTAGGACTCCTAGATCCCTTTCGCACATAGTCTCATTCAGCCAGGTCTCTCCCATCCTATATTTATGCATTTCATTTTTCCGCCCTAAATGCAGTACTTTACATTTCTCCGTATTGAATTTCATTTTGTTAGCTTTGGCCCAGCTCTCCAGTCTATCCAGGTCATTCTGAATTTTGATCCTGTCCTCTAGGGTATTAGCTACTCCTCCCAATTTGGTGTCATCTGCAAATTTGATAAGTATGCCCCTAATTCCCTCATCTAAGTCATTGATAAAGATGTTGAATAGCACTGGGCCCAGGACAGAACCCTGTGGCACCCCACTGGTCACATCTTTCCAAGACGAAGAGGAGCCACTGCTGAGCACCCTTTGGGTTCGGCCGGTCAACCAATTACAAATCCATTGAACAGTTAACTTGTCTAGCCCACATTCTACAAGCTTGTTTGCAAGAATGTCATGGGGAACCTTGTCAAAGGCCTTACTGAAATCAAGGTATGCAATGTCCACAGCATTCCCTTCATCTACCAAGCTGGTAACTTTATCAAAAAAAGAGATCAGATTAGTCTGGCATGACTTGTTTCTCTGAAACCCATGCTGACTTTTTGTGATTATGGCATTGCCTTCTAAATGTTCACAGACTCTCTGTTTAATGATCTGTTCTAGAATCTTCCCTGGTATTGATGTCAGACTAACTGGACGATAGTTGTTGGGATCCTCTTTTTTCCCCTTTTTGAAGATGGGAACAACGTTTGCCCTCCTCCAGTCTGCTGGGACTTCTCCTGTTCTCCAGGAGCTCTCAAATATTATTGCCAATGGCTCTGAGATTATATTTGCCAGCTCTTTTAATACTCTTGGATGTAGTTCATCTGGTCCTGGAGATTTAAATTCATTTAGATTAAGAAGGTATTCCTGTACCACCTCTTTACTTATTTTCAGCTGGATTTCCCCTATTGTGTCCTCTGTTCCATTTTCCTCAGGTTGGTCCTCCTTTTCCTTTTCTGAAAACACTGAGGCAAAGAAGGTGTTGAGTAATTCTGCCTTTTCTCTGTCCCCTGTTAGCATTTTGCCATCTTCTCCACGTAGTGGCCCTATCATTTCCTGCTTCCTCCTTTTGCTGCGGACATACCCAAAAAAACCCTTTTTATTGTTCTTAACCTCCCTAGCAAGCCTGAGCTCATTCTGCGCTTTAGCTTTTCTGACTTTACTCCTACACGTGTTCGCTATCTGTTTGAATTCTTCTTTGGTGATTTCCTCCCTTTTCCATTTCCTATACATGTTCCGTTTAAAACTTAGCTCCATTGAAAGTTCTTTAGTCATCCATCCTGGTTTCTTGAGACACCTCCCATTTTTCTTCCTCAATGGTACTGTTTGAAATTGTGCCTTCAGTATCTCCCTTTTGAGAAAGTCAAAACCGTCTTGAGGTCCCTTCTCTTTTAGTATTCTTGACCATGGGATCATCCCCAGTATTTCCCTGAGTTTATTGAAATCAGCTCTCCTAAAGTCAAGAATGCGTGTCTGACTATGCCTGGCTTCTCCTTTCCATTGTATAACAAACTCCAGGAGAGCATGATCACTCTCACCTAAGGATCCCACCACTTGCACCCCATTAACAAGGTCGTCTCTGTTGGTTAGGATCAGATCTAAAATAGCTGACCCCCTTGTTGCCTCTTCCACCTTTTGGACCATGAAATTGTCTTCCAGGCATGTAAGGAATTTGCTAGACCTTGTAGTTTTGGCTGAGTTAGATTGCCAGCAAATATCAGGATAGTTGAAGTCACCCATCACTACTACATCTCTCCTTTCTGCATGTATGTTCATCTGTTCTAGAAAGGCAACATCCAATTCCTCCGTCTGATTTGGGGGTCTGTAGTAGAGTCCCACAATAACATCCCTGTTGTTTCCCTCCCCTTTAATTTTTATCCAGATGCTCTCCACCTGGCTTCCAGTATTGATGTCATGGATCACTTCACTGGTGTAAATATCCCTGACATATAATGCTATTCCTCCTCCTTTCCTGTTTGGCCTGTTTCTCCTATAAAGGTTATACCCCTCTATTCCTACATTCCAATCATGAGACTCGTCCCACCAGGTTTCAGTAACGCCTATTATATCATATTTGTTTTGTAGTGCAAGGAGTTCTAGTTCATCTTGCTTATTTCCCATGCTCTGTGCATTAGTGTAGAGACATCTGAGACCATGTGTTCCCTTTACTTGCTCCCTGTGCAAGTTTTTTTGCCTCCCACTCTTGGGTCCTTGCGCTGTTTGCCTTGTTCCCTCTATGACAGTTTGACTATTTTCTCCAGCCCTTTTGCCTTCCAGAATACTGTCTCCCTCCCCCATTTGACTCAGTTTAAATTGTGTATTACTGAACTGGCATATTATTAATTGGTTCATTAATGTGGCCTTCCACAAGGGAAAAAGCACAGGATGGTCTCAGAAAAGGTCATCTATGTTTTATCCTAGGGAAGCCTAAAGCCAAAAGCCAAAAAGTACACATTTCCCAGGAAAGGGAGACAATGGATGAAATGAAACTTTTGTATTTGCCGATTTTGAAACTTCCTTTCCTCATTCCCAGACCTCACGCAGGTTGCTCAAGCTTTTAAAATCCAATCACTGGACATTAAGAAACACATTAGTATCTTCCCCACCTTTTGTCAAGACCAGGACATTCATTTTGCAATCCATGGAGGCTCATGGAATCTATTGTTTCAACCCATAAAACATCAAATCCCCTCAGGTGTATTTGGAGGTATAAATGACCCCCAAAATATGCCCAAGTGCGCACAGTTCCAGTTATAGGGGAAACCCTATTACTCTGTGTTAGCCACCCAGATCCCTCCATCCACTCTGCCGGATTGACTACAGGACAGGTTGTATCACCCCAACAACCCTCTTGCTATCCTCTATCCCAAGGTTTTTCCCACTGTTTTTCTATAGCCTTCTGTGAATGCTTTTTCTGGGTGAATGTGTGTGTGTGTGTGGTGTTATTTTTGAACTTTTTAATAAAAACCATACTTAATTTCACATGTGTGTGTATTCTATCCAGACTAGTACTCATAGGACTTTTTCAGATGATCCCTGCAGTGCAAGGATCGAGCGGGAGAGCTTCGTAGCTGCAGCGCAGCAGGGGGTCCATTTTTGACGACGCTGTCCCTGCGGCGAAATCGTCTGTGTCTCTTCCGTTTAGGATTGGAGCCTGCCACACCATATTCAGCCAGATTTTATTCATGAACAACCTCCATGAATACTAACTGTAGAGATCACTCCAGTTAAAGTAAAACTAAGTATTTTTATTCAAAATAACACAGGCGATATGCTAACATACAAAACCCACACTCGTAAGAACCGTCCAAGACTATTTCAGAGACAGGCAGAAAGGTTGGCTAGAGAGAGGTCCTGGAAGATTGGGTGATAGTTACGAATCTCAAGAGAGGGGGCATTTAGAATTCTTCACCAGAGAGCGCTTAGGCCTCACCAAACTACAAACCCCAGAATTCCACAGGAGACAGCCATAGCAATTAAAGTAGAATAATAGCACTATAACAGTGTAGTGTGGTAAACCCTTTCTGTTGTCAACGTCAGTCTTAGATATGAGATTTCATTCATTGGCTAAACATACTCAAAGATAGGGGCAGGCTTCTTTCTTGCAAAACAATTGGACAGAAGAGCAAATGCACATTTCACCATGTAATTCTACTCCTTTATGAGCACTTGCTTTTTTTTCTAAATAAAAATTTGAAATCTGCACCAGATAATGGGTCAAATGGGCACTGGGTAGCATGCCAAGAAATGGAGTGAAACCTGGCCAACTGGGTAACAGGGCAACCCTAATTACTCTGCACTGAGAGGATTTTTGGTTCTAGCATTTGAGGTCAACAGCAGGGTCAGTTGTTGGCTTTCTGAGGGTTTAGTCTATCAGCAACTGCCTAATATGTGACCCTGAGATGACAAGAGGCCAGGGCCAGCAGTAGATTTTGCTGTCCATTTAGATATAATTGCTTACTCCCTTGGATTCAATAAAAGGAATGATAATCCTTCCTTAATATTGGTTTTAGCTTATTTATATAGGTTTTTCTTTATGGGGTAAATTTTAGAGACTATTGCCTCTGGCTTTAGATTTATAAATCCATGACCCTTAAGCTCATTTATTTGATTATATAGTTGAGTCCAACTCTCAATTTTATTAATATTCATCAAAACCTCCTAATTATCCCAGCTTCTGGGCAATCCTTTTAATTTTCTAAAGGTGATGTCTTGGGGATCCAACTAGAAGGATTATACAAGCTCATAAAACAGCATTGTGTGTTCCTCCTAGTGAATTTGCAAATTAAGGAGATTTTCAGATGCAATTTTCGGCAGGATATATTCCAAAACAGCTCCGTTGCTGCCGTGAGGCAGGGGAGCAGTTTTGGACAACGCTGTCCCTCTGCCAAACCCCTCTGTGTCACTTCCGTGACAGAATGGAGGAAACTGCATCATATTTCATTCACGGTTGTTGCCCGTGAGTGAAATACAACACGGTTTCCTCCATTCTGTCACGGAAGTCACACGGAGGGGTTCGGCAGAGGAACGGCATCATCCGAAACTGCTCCCCTGCCGCACGGCAGCAACGGAGCTGTTTTGGAATATATCCTGCTGAAAATCACATCTGAAAATCTCCTAAGTCTAAAATGTGGATCAACATGCAGAGAGAAGAACAGCAGTGGTAACGAAGCAGCAAGGGGACTTTTATAACACGGGTCAATAAGCAGGGCCATCAGCTACTCAATTACAGCCACAATTGTTTTGTAGATGCTCTCACAAAGTACAGAACTAGGAAGAGACAACTTTGGCCATTTTACAAGGATCACCTCCCATGAGTAGGGGGTTGATATGGCAGGTACTTATTGAAAAACGGGACAGCTGTCTTTTATTTCTAAACCAGCTGTTGCAGGAGATGGAGAGGGAAAGCAGAAAAAGATCATCGGATTGAAAAATAAGTTGTCACTAAATTTCTGTGTAATTGATGTTTCTCTTGTAATGGGAATAGGAGTAGTTGGGAAATGACCTACCTCCCACTGGATGCCATTGGAAGGGGAGAACACATCCCTCCATTTTTCACATAAGAGAAGCATCAAGTACTGTCTAAGTGAATTAAATATCTTTAGCACAACTGGCCAGGGGCTGTGAGGAATTGCTTGAGCTTTCAAGACTGTAGGAGATGGGAGGGGAATGTGCACAAATCTGACATGACTGAAGGCATCTTTGTGTTGACAATCCCCAGAACCACAGAACTAGAGAGCAATCAGAATTTCTCACTGAAGAACTCATCCATTGTGCCCATGAGATGATGACACCCAGAGGCTATTAGTGGTGGCTTCCAGGGTTTTGAAATTCTACTCTGCAAGGCAGCTCCCAAAGTTAAAACACGTTATAAACCAACCTGGACACAAAATGTTATTTAAAAACACCGGAATTCTGGACCAGGCCAACAACTATCATGTCAGGAGGCACAGAGAAGCTACTGAAATCCACAAACACCTGGACAACTTCAACAGGAAAGAAGAAACCCTTAAAGTAAACAAAGTTTGGCTACCAGTCCTGAAAAACACCAAAATCAAAACTCAACACATGCAAATGAACTTCACCCAGGGACAGGGG
Source organism: Gambelia wislizenii (assembly GCA_030847615.1). Classification (NCBI taxonomy): domain Eukaryota; kingdom Metazoa; phylum Chordata; class Lepidosauria; order Squamata; family Crotaphytidae; genus Gambelia; species Gambelia wislizenii. The sequence continues at coordinate 68,385,758 of JAUMIR010000002.1, forward strand.
GATTTCCAGCAGACAATGGACCATTAGCCAAACAGACACTTATCCTCCTTGCATATCTCTCCCCTCCAGGAATTAGCCATTCAAATACACAAATTTACATATCCTCTCCAACAGGGACTCATAGTATATAAACCCCACACACCCCTACCTAACCATTCTCTGAAGATACCAGCCACAGATACAGGTGAAACGTCAGGAATACACACTTCCTGAACATGGCCTCACAGCCTGGAAAAAAAACCATGGAAAACCTATGGATGCTGGCTCTGAAAGCCTTCAACTTCACATCAGAACTGGAACTTCATGTTAGCTTTTTACAGGTATGTAAAGATAAAATTGGAGCAGGACAGGTAGCCTATTTGCTGTCCTGAGAGTTCCTTGCATGAAGGATAGGATTAAAATGTAGTAATCACATTAGGACTGAAAATTCTACAAGAGCATGCAAGGTCATTCATCTCATTCCAGCAATGCAACACAGGAACTTATTGTAGTGGGAAAAGGGGAAGTTAGATCATTTGTAAATCACCATAGTCTATGCCTTCTGTCTGCAAGAAGTTAAGACCATGGAAGTAAACCTTGAGAGGGAATAGAAAGTGACTCACAGAGATAATCTTAGGGAAGGCATTGGCAGAAAGACCTGGGTGGATGGAGTGGCTTGGCAATTTCCTTCTTTTGGGTCATGGAGAGCTTCCATTTCTGCTTCCTGTTTGGTCTCTAGCTGAGCAGCTGGGACTCAGCAATGGGCCAAGAACAGTGTTGTCTTCATTCAAAAAGGACTTAAGTGCTATAATCTATGGATCTGTGAGTAAGAAAAGATGTTTAACAGTCCAACTCTTCAAGCAGGGAGAATTCCCACTGGGTCCCAGTGCAACCATCCTACCACTGGTCAGTTATGTATGGCATCATAGTGTCATAACATTCATTTCTTCCAAGCCTTGATGCCTTGGAAAAAGGCATCACCTGAGAAAGGGGAGGATGAGACAGTGGAGGAGGAAAAGCTGAGTTCCCTTCTAGAAGTCTCTGCCTATTACCTTTGCAATTGTACTGTGCCGTCAAGACATTTTAAGTGACCCTAAGGCAAACCTATTGTGGGGTTTTCTGAGGCTGGGAGTATGCAACTTGCCCAAGGTCACCCAGTTGGTCTTCATGACCAAGTGGGGATTTGAACCCTTGTCTCCAGAATCATAGTCCAACACTCAAGCCACTATGCCATGCTGGCTCCATGCCTGCACATAAGAAAGCATTTGACCACTTTCCATGCCCATTAAGATAGTCTCCAATGGACCTGCTTCTCTAGTTAGTTTGGCAGATGGTCCTGCATGAAGTCCTGGCCCTGGATCATGAAACCAGAAACTAGTCAGAGGGGTCTGATCTGAGAATAACTTACCCAAACCAGTGGCTAAAGCCAAGGGAAACTTACCAACAACGGGGATGTAATTGTGCAACAATTTGCCTATCTGTGAGTCAAATCCTGGAAGGTGTTACTAGCAAGAACATGTGCCAGAATTTGCCCCACTGTGTCAAGGAGCCACATCCTGAAATGACTTACCATCACTCCATGTCCAATACCTGGCTGTTAATCCTCAACTGTGGCTGCTACCCAATTGGCGGTGCTGGCTGCAGTGTGGATCTTTCTCTGAGGTGTTGCTTCTTCTCCAAGACACAGATATAAAGGGTCACCAATCTATAGCCTGTAAAAGCATAATAAAAGTGTTGGGAGTCACATGGTAGTTAGATTTTGTCATGTTAGGAAATAGCTATGGTGTGCACTTCCCCAAAGAGGGGCCAGGCACAAAAAGAGTTGATTTTATTTTATTTGGATGAAAAGACTAATTTTATAATATTTGAGTACTGAATATTTAGAAATGCAAATATATAAACCAAGCAAGTATGAACATTGGTGTCTGCATTTATAACAACAGATAGTTGTCCTAGTTCAGAAGCTCTTGTTCAGACATGGAGGTCTGAGGAGGGTTGGCCTGTTGTGTTCTGAAGACTCACTTGGCCGATCAAGACTTATGCACAGGAACAGAGCCATGTGCAGTTCCTGATCATCCCAAACAATTTGGTTTCTTGACTATGGCTATTATGGGTAGCTACAGTATGGCACTAATACAATAACTGCAGTGGTTACCTGTGGGTGAGCAGCAGGCACAGATTTCACCTGGTCACAGTCAGCCCCAACTCAGACTAGATGGACAATAATTAATTTTAAATTATAAATCTACTTTCTAATTTTACATCTGTATATATACATCACAAGCCTGTATGGTGAAGTGGTTTGGGTGTTGGACTAGGACCCTGGAGACCAGAGTTTGAATTCTCACTCGGTCATAGAAACCCACTGGGTGACTTTGGGTAAGTCACACTCTCAGAGGAGATTTTCACATGGGGAAAGTAATCCCTGGGGAGATCGGGAGAGAAACGGTTCTGGTAGCAGCGCTCCGTTTCGCACGCCCCTTTCCTTCTCCCGATCTCCCGTCGTCCTCTGTCCATGCTGCTTCCATTCCCCTCCCGCTATGTTTTACTAACGAAAGTTCTTCATTAGTAAAAAAATTGTGGAACATAGTGGGAGGGAAATGGAAGCAGGATGGAGGGAGGATGACGGGAGATCAGGAGAAGGAAGGGGGCATGCAAAATGGGGTGCTGCAACCGGAACAGCCCCATTTCTCTCCCAATCTCCCCAAGGGATTACTTTCCTGATGTGAAAATCTCCTCAGTCTTAGAGGAAGGCAAAGGCAAACCCTCTCTGAACAAATTTGCCAAGAAAACCCCACAATAGGGTCACCTTAGGTTGCCGTAAGTCAGAAACAACTTGAAGGCACACAACAACAACATATATAAATTATCAGTTTTTTTGCAGACTGGTGACCTATTTGGTTCTCTTTTTTGGCTGATGTGTAAGTGGTTTCCCTGCTTCCCATCTTCTTCCTCATACACAGCAGTCAACGTCCTATTCCACATGTCTCCCCTTTCTTTTGAGTAGGACCTTCTTGGAAGTAAGCCTCTACTCCCAAGCAAGCTGTAGGACTTTATCAGTCTGGCATCTAAAAATGCTGTCATTCTGCGATAGCGGGAACATCATGGCATTGTAACACTTATTATCACACATAGTTGTAATCACACGAAAGAAATGCCATGGAATTATCGCATGACAACTACTAGCGCTTTAAGAACAGGAGTTTACTTCCACGATTTGGCATGGGTGTGATCTCAGCTGTTCTTGTGAGAAGATGCAAGTGCACTTAAAACTACCCCCCCAAATTAACAAAGTTAATGAACACACAAGCACTGAAACAAACCTAAAAATGTGCAAACTAGATGGGACAGTTTATAAAAAGAGTGTCCTGTGGTTTGTTTTCATGTTCTCACCCAGACGTTTGCTCACCGAGGACCGCCCATTCATGCTGTAATCTCATGATAACAATGGGATGTGTTTTCGCATGCCCTCAATTCTGTGAAAAAAGTGCTATTGATGATCTATGAATGGCTTGTTCTGTCAGTTAAAAGGAATGCCTTATTCATGGCTGGGGCATGGAGTAACCATGAGATGAAGACAATGTCATGTGATAGTCGCGGTCATTTGCACTACCATGGCATCATAATCCCACTATTTTTACTGCATCTGATAAAGTCTGTAGTTGCTTCTCCTGGCTGGAGGAGTATTTCAGGCTATAGTTCCAGGAGTTTTAATCTCCTTTTCTCCTGCGTTTGCTGTTGCCTACATGACTGTTCCCACTGCAATTTACCATTCATTTCCCTTACCACCATCACCTGGCACTCACCCCATTCCTACACCCCTTGGCCTCTATGCAGTGGGGATCCTGCCTGAACCCCAAAATAACTAAACAGATCTTTGCCAAATTGAGCAAAGCATCCCTTGTGCAATGTGGTGACAGCCATACTGATTCCTGTGATTGACTTGACAAGTCAACTGCATCTGTGCAATTCTAATTAAACAGCTCAGTGCCTATGCAGAGTTGTTGTAAGCCGCTTCCAGTGATTCTGAACTCTGTTAAACTGTCTCTCTGGGGCTCCTGGGAGTAAAAGCTGCATTTTTATCGCATTTGGCCAGCAGGCAACATTTGCGAAATTTTGGAGCCGTGATCTGATAATTTGCCAATCACTATGCAAAACGCATGAGCTAACATCCTCTCCCCACCATCGTTCCCCTTGTCCCATATGAAAACTCTGCATTGCTTAGCTTAAACACCCCATGAAATTAAAAGAAGTGAGTGCATTATCTTTATTTTCATAAACACAGGAAACCAGTGTACCTGGCTGTCATCTTCCAAAGTGGTAAAATTCCCTCCTGGGGAGAGCTGTTCCCCCAAACCCTGTTTTCATTGTCTCTATTAATGCACATCTCGGATTGGCCTTTTTAGTCATCAGCGCTCTTGCAGAAAGCACGGGATGAGTCCTTCCTGAATCTTCATTTGCGAAGAAAAGCCAGAGAGAGAGAGAGAGAGAGAGAGAGAGAGAGAGATTAATGCCCAGTTGTGTTTTCTGTAGAGAGGGAAATCTCCTTAGGCTAGCTTCATGAACCTTCGTAAAAGCAGAGGTAACATTTGACACCAACCAGTATCATTCCACAAAGATACAACCAGAAGTGCGCGGGGCCCCCCTTTTTGAAGCAGACTGCCTGGCAGAAAACAAAGGAATGAGTCTTAAGAACAAAGACAACAAACAGGCCAGTCTTTGAAACACCAACCTGATGCATTCACTTCTGTGGAGCCCACTGTGGCAAGAGGACTGAAAAACTACTTGGAAGGATACAAAACACATCTACTTGCCCCTGTAAATGGAAAGGCAACATTATCGGATTCCCTCTCCCCATGTTGTGTTACTCTTTTTTTGGTTTCTATCTACAAAGTACTTTGCAATCCATTACAGTTTCTTATAACAAAGGTTGAGAGAGGTGCCTGAGAAATGTCTGCCATATTCTTCCCTTCCCTGAACAGAACATCCACAGGTGAAAGCAAAGATGAGCATGAAGCAATGGGAAACCATTTGAATGGTGGAAGTGTCAGGAAGAATGATCTCTTTTTGGGAATGTTCAGGGTTTTTAAAAAATGATTTTCCAATCAAAATGAGGGGCAAAAAGGCTTTCCATACAGTAGTGATTTCAGGGGCAATGAATCCACAGTGGGCTTTAGTCCAAACTTTAAAGAGGTTATCTAACGTGCTGAACTCTAGGTCCAAAATAGTTCCAGCACTTTGATAGTTCCTTTAAATTCTGGACGTAAATCCAGGATGGATTCCCCACTCCACTGACATTGAAGCTACCAGCCACCACTGAAACGAGCTAGGTGGCACTGTGTCAATCTAATGGGACAGTGGACTATAATGTTGGGGGGTTCAGTCTGTTTGCCTCCACCTGCTCTCATAAGGTTGAAGACAGGTATAGTATTTTGAGGAACAGTCACTTTTAATATCTCTGGAATCTTGCATTGAAGGAGGAAACAGCAAAAGGATAATTCAAATGTCTTGAGTTGCTTTTTCTCCCACAGTCGCAACCTGAGTCCTCAGTCGGAGATGTTAACCTGGTTCCCATTGAGACCAGAAAAGTCATGAAGAAAATGGATGGGTAGGATCAAAAACCCATCCACTTTCCTGAGCATGCAGTGTGTCATTTCATTTGTTCCATGTGACATGTGTTGAAACAGATAGAGACAACTTTCCAGACAAACTGACAGAATAGAAGGCATGTTGTTTTCTGAAGTCAAGATAAACTTGCAGTATCTGTAAAGCAAACAAGTGGAAAACACTGGGTCCATTTATGACATTGGTAAGCAGTTACCTTGCAATACATGTGGGGCAGTTAAAGTTTCAACAAGAGCATGGAAAAGTTACTTTTTTGGACTACACCTCCCAGATTCTCCAAAGGTAACTTGTCCAGGCTCTGGCTTCAAGTGCAGGTGAGTGACTGGGTTTGGCTGGAAAACATCAGGAGCAAAGTCAATTCTCACACAGTGTTAAACAGCTTTCAATAGGCCCTGCTTCTCTGCATTTTGAAAACAAACAGGTAGGCATCTCCCAACTGTTCATTAACTAGCTGGGGGACAGGAGGAATCCTTCCAAATTTTGATTTGTTCATGTACCTATTATGCTATTGTATGGTGTTTGGGGGAACTGAACCTGATTATTAAACTTTCTGTGCTTGTTTGCTAAAGCCATTTTAAACCCCTGTCTTAGAAATTGTAAGGTAAAATCTGTTTTCCTCTACTTTTCACACAAAGTTCTCCATTTATTTTAAAGATGTGGGGGAATTTACTATTGAATCCACCTTGTTGGCTGAGATAGTGGGCTGCATTGGCTGTGAAGTTCAGTGTGACCTTGTCCTTTGACCCTTATTCTGAAGCTTTGGTTGCCATCCACAATGTCCACAGAAGGAGCATCAACAAATGTCTATGCTGATAGGATGAAGCCTAGCAAGTTTTCTTTTCTCTTCTTTCTTTCCTTTTCCTTTTCCTTTTGCTAAGCTGCCCTTAAAAAAGAAGAGGATACCTATACTCTCTCTGGTTTTGTGAGTGCACTACATAAACTTGACACAGAACTAGATAGACATGAGCTCTATGCTCACTTTCAAAAGAATAGAAGCATATGGGCAGGTGGTGCAAGGAGAGACTTAAAAATTTAAGTTTTTAAACTTAAATTTAAAATTTAGGCTTTTCCTCTGATTATGCTGATGGAAACACAAGTCCCAGAGTAAAGACAAATGTTACACTAGCACAACCCCTGGAATCTATGGCTTGGATCCTATAGATAGTCCTAACTTGAGTAAACCCACTGAACCAAGGGAGTTTACATGAGTGCTGACTCATCCATTCAACAAGTGAGTCAATAGATCTATTGATGGCCTACCATGGAATAATGAGACCAGACACACAAAGCTGGGTTATATAAGGACCACTTTATTGACCCTATTTACATTATGATAATCCTTGAAGAAGCAAGAGGGGAAGCAACCTGATGCAGGTTGGCTGAGGCCAGGTTTCATCCTTTGTCTACCTCCTCAGCCTTCCCTTGGGTGAAACACTTGACCCCAGGGGGCAGTGCAGCAAGTGGTTTGCTCTTTGGCCTGTCATCTGATGGAGGCCAAACCCTGCTCCCACCCAAAATACAGGACTTTACAAGTGACAGCAATCCCCTAGATATGCCTCAAGGGCAGAACTCTTCCCCACTCCCAGGTCTCAGGATCCTAGAGAGGCAGTTCCAGAGCATTACCCTACACCAAAAGGGTGCCAAGGTATACACCAAAACTCTGACATTCTCCCCCGCTACCTGCCACATGGAAGCCTATTTATCAATACCACCCTTAGCCAATTGTCCAAGTTCCCTCAACTACAGTGCGAGGTAGGCAAAAAACCCTGGTAAAAGGGGAGAAAATTCCTACCCGGCCCCAAAGTGACCAACCATGCTCAAGGGAGGGAGGCAAAGTTAGTGCCAGTCATGAAGGCTTTTGGTCTCCTTCCAATGGAGGCCATCAAAGGGAAGCCTCTCCCACACAGCACTTTGCATTGTGCATCTCCCTGACCCCATTCTAGTTGGATCAACCAATAGGATTCAGGCTAGGAGTCAGAAGGGCACAGAGAGTTTTCATTCATTGCTTTGTCTTGCTAACTCATAATCACAATATGGTTGCATACTAGGAATACAGTCCAGGATCCTGTATGGAAGTTACGTCTTTGTAAGTGGACTTACGTATGCAGGAATTAGAATTAGGCAGTTTTGAAATGTCTTTATCCAGTAGAGGGTTGTTGTGTTACTACATAGCACAGCTGGCAAAGTGTGTAGTCCCGCTGTGCATCAGGCACCAATGTGCATCAAACACTCTTGGCATTATTCTGATATGCATCTTCGCAATTCACTAACAGGTTTTCTTAGCGCCTCTGCTACTTAACGAAGTATATGTAAAGTTACATTAAGTAAAAAGTGATATAGGATTCCAGTGACAGAGGGTACATCTACACTGTAGAAATAACACAGTTTGACACCACTTTAACTGCCATGGCTGTATCCTACAGAATCCCCAGGCTTGTAGTTTTGTGAGACACCAACACTCTTTGGCAGAGAAGACTAAAGACATTGTAAAACTAAAAATCCCAGGATTCCATAGGATGGAACTACCGAACTTAAAGTGGTGTCAAACTGGGTTATCTCTACAGTGTAGGTGCACCCATACTCTACCAAGTGCAATTGTGATATAGCATTTTAAATGTTGGAGGTGGTATAACTGGAGATGGGATTATGGTAGGTTGGGTTGGCATGTAAGTGGAAGGGCTTCTTTCTGTCATGGTCCCAATAAGTTAGTACTTCATAAAACTCCCAAATGATTCCATTTCACTCTGCGGCTGAGAACATCTGGTCCATTTGGCACCTCTGTTCTGGTAAAAATAGCATACCATCTTGTGTATGGGCAGTACGCCATTTGAACAGATGGGCATGAGCACTGGCAGCCATAAGGCCTTGTATCAGCATCAAAATGCATTTGCTAAGGGCAGGATTCACAGCCAGAAATGTCAAAATAGCTGAGCCCATTGCAAGAGGGCGAATGGAGGAAAGGGAGGCTGTGTTGCTGAGCAGGATTGACTCTGAAAGGGGGCAATCTCATTTCCGCAGCTGTGTCTGACATGGCTGTGGTCGTGTAGAATTTGATTAGGTGCGTGCCTTGGAAACTCTTAGTCCCCTACCAAAAAATCTGTCTCAGACAGAAAGGGACTGAAACAAAGTTGGATGCTGAAAAGAAACACTCTACAACTTGGGGAGTTCACTGCACAATGCAAACAAAAGATGACACTGTCTTATCAGCAGATCCACAGGTGATGGATTTCCACCCCTGTAATTTCCATGGCAAGAAAGAAACCCCAGCTGTACTTTTCATCCATCCAAACAACAGAATGCAAGAGGACCAGCTGTGTGCAGCACTGCACAAAGGATTGTTCTTTATAAAGAATCCATCCTTTTGAATGCTAGGGGGAAAGGATGACACAGATGCCTCCCAGCACCTGCCAAGTTTAAGGGAAAGGATGGTGTTGGTGCCTCTCTATGTAATTCTAGCACAGAGACTGAAAGCTGATGTCAGGGACTCCATGGTATGACAGCAAGCCGTGAGTGCCAAAGCACTTAGCTGGCACAGTCCACATTTAAGAAAATGCATAATCTTAATCCCTCTGCTCAGTGTGCACTGGATTTCCACTAGAAAAGTGGGTGTTCTGGGAAATGGGTGTTCTTGGAAAACAATGTCTAAGATCTTCAAGGGAAGTTTTCTCTTGCTCCTGCCACCATCATAGGCTCACCAGAGAGAGCTTTTCATTGGCTGCTCCAACCCTCTGGAACTCCCTTCCACAGGAAGCTTGGCCCCCTCCCTGATTTCCTTTCACCAGCAGGCAAAGATGTTTTTATGCCAGCAGGCTTTTAATACATAGCTGGGTTTATGGGGGCTTTTATTTGGGTGTGTTTTTATTTTTATTTTGTTTATTTTTTATCTTTTAATGTTTATGTTTTATGTAATTTTAGATTTTTATATTGTGATGTTTTAATTGTTTTAAACTGTATTTAAACTATATTGTGAGCCACCTTGGGTTCTTTCTGGGAGAAAAGTGACATAGAAAACAAACAAACAAGCAAGCAAACAAATGACTAACACATTTATTTGGACATGTGTCTCCATGGCCTATAGCCCACTTCCTCAGATGAATGGAATGTTTTCCACTATTTCAAGTGTATGCATAAAGTACACACAGTTGCAGTGTGGAATTGTAGACAGTGAGGTCAGAGGGAAAGTAAGTGTGGAAAGTGCGCACTGTGCCAACAACATTATTAACGCTAGCCATTCACAAAACTTGCTGACAACCTCCTGGCACTAAGTAAGCCAATTTAGTTATCATGAGATAAGAAGTGGTTATGCTGAATCAAACTTCTACTGTTCATCCAGACATTCCTAGTCAATTGTAACTCATTCTTCTTAACAGAACAAGTGCAACACAGGAAGTAGTGTGGTGCATTCGGCTGAGCACAACTCTCAGAACTTCCCTGCAGCTGGGACTTTTTTTGAAATTGTAGCCCCAAAAAGTAATGTTTCCTAGGTCTGACCTTGAAACTATGATGGATTTTGTTGCTGTTGGCTGCTCTTTTGGTTGTTACCTGGTAAAATTTGCAAAAGGTTAAGTCCCATTCAGTCAATATGGGATCAGTCCCTTAAAGGAAATCATACTCATTGATATTAGCTCACTCTCTAGAGTCTGATAATCCATCCTTCTATCCATTCTCTCCTTGTTGGTTCTGATCTTATAGACACATGTTTACATGTCAGACTGACTGTACAGGTATGGTTCCTCTCCAGAGTTTCCAGTGAGCCCTGTACTAAAAGGCTGTATAAAAGACAGAGGGCCATCCCACAAACAGGAAGGCTGGTTCTCTTCCTGCACAGCCTTGAATGCCAGCAGTCACACTTCCTTCATCATTATCAGAAGACAGAATGCCAACACGTAGTGCCAATAAAGGAGTTAAGTTCTCCCAGGCCATGTACCCTGCCGAGAACAGCATGCTAGTGCCTACCGGTTTCTTATGTACACCAGCTGTAATGAGCTCTCTCTGACAAGTGATTGACTCACCCATTATAGTCATTGGAACAGCAGAAACAAACACACTTCATATAAAAACTCAGCATTATAGTCTGGAGGGTACGTCTTGTGGGAAAATCTCTTCTGTCAGATGGAGTGGCACTGAGTACTACAGTAGTTACTATTCAATAATGTTAGATGATGCTCCCTCCCTCCCTCTCCGGATAATTTCTCCTTCCAAAAAGAAGGCAAAAGTGTGGGGGGGAGTAAACATAACCAATAGTTCTACCATAACAGGAGAAGTGGAGTTGGTGGAGGCAAAATCTAGGAAAGTTACTTTTTTGGACTATAGCTCCCTCAATCCTGTTAGCCAATATGGTCTTAGTGGTGGATTCTGGGAGTTGTAGCCCCCCCAAAGTAACTTTTCCAAGCTCCTGGTCAAGGCAATATCTCCACACTTGTATTACTTTGTCTATAGTATTTATTTTGAATACTCTTAGAGCCATGCTTGCTTTTGGAACAGGAGGGGAATAAATTAACCATTTATGTTCAGTGGCACCATACAAGTAGAGTCGTGGGCCTCCACTCAACAGGTGAAGTTGGCCAGGCAATTGCCACAAAATTTTGAACTGGATGTCTTTTAGGACAAAGTTTATTAAGTCCTCCAGTTTCACCTCATGGAGCTGAGAATGGCTTCAGTTATCAGACTCTAGAGAGTGAGCTAATATTAGTGAGTTTTTCCTCTAAGGCAACTGGTAATAAAGCAGAAATTTCTTGTGGTCCAAGGCGTTGACACTATCTGAAACAAGTTTATTTTTTTTTTAACACAATACTCTCAAGTCTAGCCTACTAGACTTCCCACAAGTCCCCTGGCACAGTGTTTGGTCTGGTCCCATTATTTCATGGTTAATTGAAACTTGTGGCAAAAATACCTGCACCTTCTGGATTTTAACTGATTTCAAAGTCACCTTCTTTGGTAATAAAGTAAGATTGCTCCCATCTTGTTACTTTTGCAATCTAACTTTGGGCTTATCTACACCAGCCAGGATACACAGGCTCCCTTCCGGTGGCCCATTCTGTCCCTGTTACCTGGAGGAAATGGGCTGGAGTCCAAACAGAAAGCCGGATCATCATTGCAGCCGCTGCCATTTTCCTCCCTCTGCTGGGTCCAAGGGAAGCCAGCCACCCCATGTGACAAGCCCCCTGCATGTGACCAGCCTTGGGATTCATTGATCTCCCAGGTAGATATAATTCTACAATACTGATATATTGGCTGGAATTCTGTTGGTGCCTTATACATGCATAAGTTTCCCTGTGGAAGAAGTTAGAATGCAGAACAGCCACATTCAGTTCAAGGTTACAGAACTGGAGATGTCCATGCAGTGCCATTGTGCATCTTGCACATAGATCTGTATGCACATTTGGTTGTACATTCGGTTCCACATTTGGTATCTTGATTCAATTGCACAACATTGTCATTTAACATAAGGGCTACATAGCACAAGTAATGTATAACTCTGCATACAGACATGTATGCCATGTGGGATCTTGGTTATTGCTTTTATTGTTTTTGTTTCTTATTTTTATATAATTAACCCTCATGCACCAAGACAGGATGTGTTAATCTTCCAGAATCTTTCTTTCTTGCATAATCCACATAGAACTAGATCTACAGTGTAGGCTGTCTGTAACACTGTCACCTGAAGAGTTTTAAACCATGGCCACAGTCCTACATTGTCACAGTATAGTATAAATCTTTGCTGGTGGAGATATGTTATGCCAGTATTACTAGCATCATTGCACAACATGTGTTCATGAATGGGCCTCTTTGCTCATTCACATTGCACGGTGTACCCTTTTGTACATCCACATGTACAATAAGGTACTCGTGTGAAACTCTGCTTCTGTCACTGTCAACTGAATATGGCTATTGTGCAATGTCAAAATAACCATTCCATATATACTGTGCAACTTATGCTTGCATATGTCACTAACAGGATGCCAGCCAATGTCCCCAAGTTTTAGCTACTTGCTATGTACAGGTTAAAAAAACAAACAAACAGGGAAAAAGCAGCTGGAACAACAATTGTCTCAAAAAAAATCTATTGGACTTTTTTTTTTGCCACTGACGTACTTTTATTTTTATTTATTTATTTGCACCAGCTTATGCAATGTATTTAGACAAAAAAACACAATGTCCTATGCCATTTTTTTGGTGAATCATGACAGGGAATGAAGGGGCTGGAACATTCAGTAGTTTCATGAAATACAAGAAGTATACATGATATGCTAGCCCTAATACTAACCTTAACCACAATGCTAATCCTACAGCTAACGCTGGAATTGTCACTGGGTTCAGAAAATACCTTGTGGTCTTAAGTCTATTTAAGTCATCTAATCAAATAAAGAACATCAACAGTATATCTTCCAAATGTCTTTCTGAAGTGCAGCACCAGGTTCAGTTTGGCCCACAAAGCAAAACTGTGGACCACAAGGTGCTATGCCTGTTGCAATACTCTGCTTTAACTTCTGCTTAGAAAGTCTTTCCTTCCATTTTGACTCTGTTTTCATCAGCTCATGTGGTTTAACTTCAGGAGAACAACATCTGGTGAGCCACCATGGTGTAGCAGTTTGAGTGATGGACTAGGACTCCAGGAGACCAGGGTTCGAATCCCTGCTCAGCCATGGAAACCCACTGGGTGAACTTGGTCAAGTCACACTCTCTCAGCTTCAGAGGAAGACAATGGCAAACCTCCTCTGAATAAATCTTGCTGAGAAAACCCCACGATCAGTTCCATTAGCATCACCATAAGTTGGAAATGACTTGAAGCCACACAACAGTGAACAAAATCCAGGGGGTTGTCTAGACAAGAAGATATAATGTGGATTGCTGTGCATTAATGCAAAATCACAGCAGTGTTCTTTTATCTCCACGGTCCTTTGGCAAAATCAGTGGTATGCAAATCTATCCATATCTGAAGTGTCAGGAGTTAGAGACTGAACTCCATTATGAACTGGCTGAACAACTGCAGAATCGTGCTGAGTCATAATGGCTGACTGCATGAACTATCAAGTCATGCCTGTTCAGGCCACTAGAGGGCAATGTCGTGTGTGTGTGTGTGCGTATATGAGCGCTGAGAATAGAGCTCACTTCCTCCTCTCTTCTTGTGAATGCTGATGCCTGGTGAAGCAGTTTCTCCTTCAATTGTAAATATTTGTATATATGTTGCAACTGTTTGATTTTGAAGATAAAAGTGCTTCCTGCTTATTTGGAAGTCAAACACTCCCTGTGTGAGTATTCTTGGGACTGGGTTGCTACTAAGTCTGCTGAGATAATTTTTTTGCTTTGGCCGGGGATTGAGTGTCCTATTATCCCCTGACAGTGGTTATGGGCCCAGCTGATTGATCTCAGATTAGATAAGGTGCACCCAAAAACTTCACAGAATCTTTTTGGTTTTGAGTGTTTTTGGCTAGTTGGCTGAGAAACAGCTAAGTTTCATCCAGGCTCTGTGTTAGAGCTATCTTCAAGCAGCCTTGAAGAGCTGCCAGCTGCCAGTGTTTCATAGCTGGAGATTTTTTTTTTATTCAGACAGCACAATGGCAGACACTAGCCATGTTCATTTTGAGAAATTGTCTGATGGAAATTATCCAGCCTGGAGTTTATATATGGAGGCTTTATTAATTAAGGACAATTTGTGGCACATTTTGGAAAATGAAAGTGTGATCCCAGAGTGTTCAGAAGATGAAAAAGCAGTGTTCAGACTAGCTGACCATAAGGCTAGAGCTGCAATTCTCTTATCGCTCAGCCCCTCCCAGTTAATACACACGGCCCCAGCAAAGACAGCCTTTCAGCTTTGGACACCTTTGAAAACGGTTCATCAGAATTCGTCCTGCCTTTCAAAGATGACATGAACTAAGAGACTTTATAACACAAAGCTGACTACTGGAGGCTGTGTGAAAGCCCATTTGGAGGAAATGAGGCAGCTTTTTCAAGAGGTGGCCAATAGAGGGGTGGACATTCCAGAAGCCCATAAGTGTTTTATTTTATTGGACAGTTTGCCAAAGGAATGGGATTTGCTAATGTACAGTCTGCAGACTACCAGGGAGCATGATTTGTCTTTAGACCTGGTCACTGGGTATATTCTGGAAGAGGTCCAACGCAAGTATTTTGATTCCCGGACAGAGGGAATAAACAGCCACAAATTATCAGATGCAATCGGGAGAGCACTGAAACACACCCAGAGACATCTGATGTGGAGGTGGGAGCCTGCAGCTATGTGAAAAGCTGTTTCAGATGCAAAAGGCCTGGACATTTTCAGAAGGACTGTACTGCACCGGACAGGAGGGGTGGCACAGCTACAGGGCAAAGGAGGGGTGCATCCTCTCAGGCTGCAAGCCATGCCTTGGCAGCAAAGCACCATCCTGATGGTACTGAGGGAAGAATTTGGTTACTTGATAGTGGAGCGACACACAATATGGTAAATGGTATAAAGCTGTTAAGCAATGTTAAAAATGCTTCTATAACCAATATTACCCTTGCAGATGGTGCTCCCAGCAAGGTGCAGAAAATGGGCACTGCATATGTGCCATTTTTTGGTAAAGATTTTGAAAATGTGTTATGTGTTAGCGAACTGGAGAATTGTATATTGAGTGTGTCCCAAATGACTTCTGATAGTTATAAAGTGATATTTGAGGGGGAACACTGTACAATAACAGAAAAGCATAACATGAATAATGTCTGTGCAAAAGGGATAAAGAAACATGGGTTGTATTACATGTTGCCTAAAGGGAAGATGGCAAATATGAACCCTGCAGACAATGTGCCCCTACATGATAAGTGTGTTCATTACTACCACAGGCTAATGGGCCATGCTAGTTACAAAGGGTTAAAGGAGCTAGCAAAAGTGTGCCCTGGTTTAAGCATGATGATGATGATGATAAAATTATTTTTAACCCGCCCCTCTGCTCGACAACCGGGGTGGTGTACAACAAGATTAAAACACAGCAAGTTAAAACAATCCTTCCCAATCCTAACCCTCCCACCCCTTAAAACTAAATTAAACTAATAGAGAATTAAAACAAAGATAAAATACAATGCAATAAATAAATAAATAAATAAATAAAATGGCAATAGCGGCAGGGTAGCAGGTAAGCAATCAGCTCCACTTGAGCCGGGAAATTATTCCAGGAAGGCCTGCTGGAAGAGATCCGCTTTTAGCGCTTTCTTTAAGCTATCAAGAGTAGTGATAAGACAGATTTCGTCTGGCAGGCCGTTCCAAAGTCTGGGAGCTATAGAAGAGAAGCCCTCTGGGAGGTCTGCGACAGCCTAGTTTTCATAGGCTGCAGCAAGTTCCTTCCAGAGGACCAAAGTACGTGGGGGGGATCATGGGATGAGGCGGTCCCGAAGATAAGATGGACCCAAGCCATGTAGGGCTTTAAAGATTAAAACCAACACCTTGCACTGTGCCCAGAAACTGATCGGCAGCCAGTGGAGAGATTTAAACATAGGTGTTATATGCTCTCTCCTAGATGTACCCGTAATTAAGCTGGCTGCCATATTTTGTACCAGTTGAAGTTTCTGGGTTAGGCACAAGGGTAGCCCCATGTAGAGTGTGTTACAGTAATCCAAACATGAGGTTACCAAAGCATGTACCACAGTTTCCAGATCCCTTGTATCCAGGTAAGGGCACAGCTGGCGTATCAGCCGAAGCTGATAACAGGCACTCCAGACTGTCGCACTCACCTGACTAGTCATGTGAAGCGATGAATCTAGGAGTACCCCCAGACTGTGAACACAGTCCTTAGAGGAGAGTGTGACTCTATCCAGGACTGGAAGTTGTATTCTCAGACCTGGTTTCGGGCCTATGACTGTCAGTACCGCCATTTTGTCTGGATTTAGTCTCAATCTGTTTTTCCTCATCCAATCCATTACCGCTCTAAGACAGTCATTGAGAGGAGAGACACCATCTGAAGTCTGAGCCGACGATCTGGTCATGGAGAAATATATCTGAGTGTCATCAGCGTACTGATGACACCGAGCTCCATGCCTCTGGATGATCTCTCCCAGCGGCTTCATATAAATGTTAAATAGCATCGGGGACAGGATGGCACCCTGAGGGACGCTGCAATTAAGCTCAATTCTGGAAGAGCAACTGTCCCCGAGCCTCACCCTCTGGGATCTGCCCAAGAGAAAGGAACGGAACCACAGCAGAGCAGTGCCTCCAATTCCTAACTCTCTCAGGCGATCCAAGAGGATGGAATGATCTATAGTGTCAAAGGCCACTGAGAGGTCCAAGAGCACCAGCAGGGTCACACTACCCCTGTTGATGCTCAAGCAGAGGTCGTCGGTTAGAGCGACCATGGCAGTCTCAACTCCATATCCTGTCCTGAAGCCGGTTTGAAATGGATCAAGATAATCGGTTTCATTGAAGACGGATTGGAGTTGGGAAGCAACTGCCCTCTCAATCACCTTGCTTAAAAAGGGTAACAAGGACACTGGTCTGTAATTGTTCCTGTCCAGGGGGTCCAGGGAAGGTTTTTTAAGGAGTGGCTTAACCACCGCCTCCTTTAAACAAGATGGTACTATACCTTCCCTGAAGGATGCATTGATTGTGTCCCATAGGAATACTCTCAATGCGTCCCCCCCGGACGACCAGCCAAGATGGACAGGGATCAATAGGGCAAGTCATCTTCCTCACTCTTCCAAGGAGCTTGTCCATGTCATCGGTACTCACCGATTGAAACTGATCCAGTAAAATGCCATCAACTGAGTTGTTGGATGCCTCATCTATGAATTCTGTCAGAACATTGGCGTCCAAGTCAGCTCTTATCCGAGAGATTTTATCTGCAAAGTGGATGTTAAATGCATCACAGCAGGCTGTCGTCAGGCTAAGTAGGCAGTTTGGCACAGGAGGAGCCTGCGTCAGCTCCCCCACCACCTTAAACAACTCTACTGGACAGAACTCTGCAGACGCAATATGTGCAGAGCAGAAGGATCTCTGTGCTGCATGTATTGCCTCCCGATAGGAATCGAGATGCTTCCTATGGCAAGTTCTGTTGGATAAGAGTTGAGTCTTCCGCCACTTGCATTCTAGCCGTTGTCCAGTTCACTTCATCCTCCTTAGCTCCTCTGTGTACCAGGACTTACGATTAGAGGCGGGCTGGAAAGGACGCTTGGGAGTGATTGTGTTGATAGCCTTGGTAAGATCAGTGTTCCAGATGCTGACCAAAGCCTCGACAGATCACTGGCATTACCAACCATTAGACCCTCTAGGGCTTTCTGGAAACCAATTGGTTCCATTAGCCTTTGAGGGCGGACCGTTCTAATGGGTCCACCACCCCTGGAGGGGCAGACAGTGGCTCTTAGTTCCATCTTGACCAGGAAGTGATCCGTCCATGACAATGTGGAGGTTTTTGTAACCTCCGCTCACGGATATTCCTGTTCCGTACTGAAGATTGCATTGAGGGTATGACCTGCACAATGTGTGGGTCCGCCAACCAATTGGGATAGGCCCATGTTTGTCATGGTTTCCATGAACTCCCGAGACGCACTGGTTAGATTTGACACGCTGGTCTCAAGTGGAATGTTGAAGTCGCCCAAAATCAAAAGTCTGGGCGACTCCAACAGCAACTCAGACATCAGCTGGGTCAGCTTGGTTAGGGAGTCTGTTAAGCAACGGGGTGGCCAGTATACCAACAGAATCCCCAAATTATCCCTGGTTTTCAGGCTAAGGTACGTGCACTCGATGCGAGCTGTTTTCTGGATAGGCTTCCTGTTCAAGGTTAAGTTGTTTCTATGAACCAAGGCAACACCGCCCCGCCCTTTCCCTTATCTACTCACTGACTGTATACCCAACAGGAAGAGCCCGTGCCCATGTCGCAGCACTGGCATCTCCCAGCCAGGTCTCAGTAAAGCATTCCAGATCGGTGGCCTCATCCACTAAGAGGTCATGTATAATATGAGTCTTATTTTTAACCGACCTGACATTGCAAAGGAGCAGAGTAAGGGGCTATGGAAAGGATGGTACGCTCTCCAAATTGTTATGGGAAACAGAGTGAACTGAAGAAGGGATAGATATTAAGCATCGATCCCTTCTTCTTTTGTAACATTTCTTCACTCTGTTGCTGCCATACCTTCCCTTCCCCCCACACAACCTTAATTCCCGCACCCAGACCGTTCTTGGCTCCATTATATGGTGGTAATGATAAATAATCATTGTAGGCAGTTCTTGTAGCTTCAGGGTGGAAGAAGAGGGCGTGGCTCCCAGGTGAAAGCTCACCCTTCCCAGCTAGGTCTTGACTCTTAGCTAGTGAGCAGTTCTTATAGCTTCAGGGTGGAAGAAGGGGTGTGGCTTCTGCCCAAGGTTCTTAGAAAGTGTGCAGGAAAGTTAAGGTGAAGGCTTTCCCTCTTGCCAAAAAGACCCAGTACGTCACCAAGAGACCCTTTTAAGTTGTCAATACTGATTTAGCAGGCCCCTATAAGCCCACTGAAGGGGGTTACTGCTGTTTATTTGTGATAGTGGACAGGCATACTAGGTACACCTATGTATACTTACTGAAGGAGAAGTCAGGCTGCAGATAGGTTCTGTGAGTGGGTGAACTCAGTGGAACAGGAATTTCCTTTTCATAAGGTTTCCAGTCTGGTGAGAGATAGGGGAGGGGAATTCTTATCCAACTGTCTGTGGACCTGGATCCGTAGGAGGGGCATTAGACACAAGACCACAAACCCAGTGTCTCCAGGGGAGGTTGGGCTTGCAGCAATGAAAACTGGGATGTTGAAGTGCATAATGGAGTGCATGATGGAAGATGCACAAGCCCCAGCTGGGCTGTGGGGGGAGGCAGTGAAGACTCATGCTTAGCATTTAAATAGTCTGTGTAGGTCTAGCAGCAACCAGACCCCATACTGTCTATTGTATGGTCGTGCACCAAACCTCAAGCACCTGAGGATTTTTGGACAGTATGCAAATGTACTGATTCACCCGAGCCTAAGGAAGCCTGGGCAGCCTAAAATCAGGAGGCTGTGTTTCCTAGGCTATGAGGTAATAAGTACGTGTTTTCTCTCCATCCTGGAAAGGTGGTGTTCTTCAGGAGTGCAAACTTTGAAATGCACTCAGGGTGCATTGCAATCAGGAGGTGTTTGTTCCCTTGGGGAGGGATGTGCCAACAACTCCCCAAAGTCCTACAAATGGAGGGGTAGTAATGCCTGATGATGAAGTGGAGGCACAGGAAGAAAAGCCTGGCACTTCACATGCAACTCCAACACACACACCACCACAAACAAGCATTGAGCCTGATACAGGGAGAAATAGCAGCAGCAATGCAAGTAAGGATGAGTCAGAAAGAACTAGGGTGCTCATTCCCAGAAGGTCAGCAAGGTCAGAAAGGCTCCTGACAGATTTGTTGTTCAGGAAGCCAGGCTATGCAATGTCATGGCAGAGGAGCTTGCAAGGTTTCAGGATCTCCTAAAACTTCCCCAGAAAGAGCAGGAGAAGTGGAACACAGCCATGGACTCTGAGTTCAAGTCACTAGTTGATAGGAAAGTGTTCCAGATAGTAGAGAGGCCCAAAGACCAAAAGATTGTTGGTTGCTGGTGTGTGTACAAGCTTAAGGACATGCCTGATGGGACACAAAAGTGTAAGGCATGCTTAGTTGCAAAAGGCTTTTCGCAGGAGCACTACACCAATTTTGACAAAACCTTTTCACCCACAGCAAAGCCAGAAAGTCTTAGGTTAGTGTTAGCTGTAGCAACCAAGTGGCAGATGGTTGTGCAACACTTTGACTTTGAAACAGCATACCTGAATGCTGATCTTAAAGAGACAATTAATGTTCAAGGAAATAGGCCCCAGGGTATGACAGTGCAGGTGAGAGCAAGGTGTACTTGTTATGCAAAGCACTCTATGGCTTAAAAAAAAGCACACATTACTGGAACAAGTGCATACACCAAGTTTTGGTGTCACTAGGTTACACAAGGAGCATCGCAGACACCTGTGTGTACACCAAGGGGCAGGTGATAGTGCTGTCATGCTAGTTATCTATGTGGATGATCTTTGTGTGGCAGCAAAGAGTGCCAGTGATGTCAAGAAAGTGCAGGTGGAGTTAGAAAGCTGGTTCACGTTAAAGGACTTAGTCAGCCTGAGATGTTATCTAGGAGTAGAGGTAGAAAGAACCGGTCTTGGAGAATTTTTCCTAAGCCAAAAGAAGAAAATTGACAGTCTCATGGCCAAGTGTGGGCTTAGTGAGGCCAAAGTGGTCAGGACACCAATGACCACTGATTTTGAACTTGGAGGCAGAACAGGAATTTGAGAGGCCAGACCTGTACCACTCAGTGGTAGGCAGTCTATTGTTTATTGCAAACAACACAAGGCCTGACATCAGTTTTGCAGTTGGAGTGCTCAGCAGAAGAGTTTCCAAGCCTAGGAGAGCCGATTGGGAAGCCCTGAAGAGGATAGTTAGATTTCTCAAGGGGACCAGGGACATGCGTTTGAAGCTGAAAGGAAGTCAGGTGACCCTGGAGTGCTATGTGGACAACTCTTTTCCTGCTGAGACTTCAGACAGGAAGTCACTGACGGGGTTGGTGGTCAGATATGCAGAGAGCCCCATAGTGTGGAGATCAAGGAAGCAGAACTGTGTGGCCATTAGTACAACTGAAGGTGAATCCGCAGCCTTGTCTGAGATGGCAAGTGAGGTACAGTGGGCAAGGCAGATGCTTGCAGACCTTGGAGAGCCATGCCAAATGCCTGTTGAGGTGCACGAGGACTCACAAGCCTGCATAGCTATGGCAGAAGTAGAAAGCCTAAAATGTAGGTTCAAGTACATTGCGGTACGCTACCAAAATGTGAGGCAGTTAATACAAGAAGGTGTCTTGTGTCTGAGGTACTGTCCATCTGAGGACAATGTTGCAGACCTGCTCACAAAAGCCCTTCCAGCAGGAAGCCACAATGAGTTGGCAAAGAGGCTGGGCCTTGTCACGAGTGTGTAAAGTGAAAGATGTCAAAAGGGAAAGGTCAACCAACAGACGAATGATGTCCAACAATGTATGCTGATAATGTTATGTTGTGATGATAACATGTGTCCTGTGGAGTGACCATTTTGGAGTGGATTGTCAGAATTTAGAGACTGAACTCCATTATAAAATGGCTGAACAACTGCAGAATCATGCCGAGTCATAATGGCTGACTGCATGAACTACCAAGTCATGCCTAGTCAGGCCACTAGAGGGCAATGTCCTGTAGATGTGTGTATATATATATATGTGTGTGTGTGTGTGTGTGTGTGAGAGAGAGAGAGAGAGAGAGAGAGAGAGCACTCAGAACAGAGCTCACTTCCTCCTCTCTTCTTGTGAATGCTGATGCCTGGTGAAGCAGTTTCTCCTTCAACTGCAAATATTTGTATATACAGTCGTCCCTTCACATTCGCGGGGGTTCTGTTCCGCGGACCCCCGCGAATGTGAAAAATCCGCAAATAAAGACTCCCCTCCCCCCTCCCTCCCCAGGCCTTCGCGGGGCCTTGCTAGGCCCCGCGGAGGTCTCCCCGGCCCTTCCTCCCTCCCTCCCCAGGCCTTCGCGGGGCCTTGCTAGGCCCCGCGGAGGTCTCCCCGGCCCTTCCTCCCTCCCTCCCCAGGCCTTCGCGGGGCCTTGCTAGGCCCCGCGGAGGTCTCCCCGGCCCTTCCTCCCTCCCTCCCCAGGCCTTCGCGGGGCCTTGCTAGGCCCCACGGAGGTCTCCCCGGCCCTCCCTCCCTCCTTCCCCAGGCCTTCGCGGGGCCTCCGGAGGGCCTCCGGGGGTCCAGCGAAGGCCTCGCCACCCCTCCCCAGGCCTTCGCGGGGCCTCCGGAGGGCCTCTGGGGGTCCCTCGAAGGCCTCCCCACCCCTCCCCAGGCCTTCGCGGGGCCTCCGGGGGTCTCGCGAAGGCCTCGCCACCCCTCCCAAAGCCTTTGCGGGGCCTCCGGAGGGCCTCCGGGGGTCCCGCGAACTCCTCGCCACCCCTCCCCAAGCCTTCGCGGGGCCTCCGGAGGGCCTCCCGGGGTCCCGCGAAGGCCTCGCCACCCCTCCCCAAGCCTTCGCGGGGCCTCCGGAGGGCCTCTGGGGGTCCCGCGAAGGCCTCCCCACCCCTCCCCAGGCCTTCGCAGCGCCTCCTGAGGGCCTCCGGGTGTCCCGCGAACGCCTCCCCACCCCTCCCCAGGCCTTCACGGTGCCTCCGGAGGGTCTCCGGGGGTCCCGCGAAGGCCTCGCCACCCCTCCCTAAGCCTTCACGGGGCCTCCAGAGGGCCTCCGGGGGTCCCGCGAAGGCCTCCCCACCCCTCCCCAGGCCTTCGTGGCGCCTCCGGGGGTCTCGCGAAGGCCTCCCCACCCCTCCCCAAGCCTTCGCGGGGCCTCCGGAGGGCCTCCGGGGGTCCCACGAAGGCCTCCCCACCCCTCCCCAGGCCTTCGCGGCGCCTCCGGAGGGCCTCCGGGGGTCCCTCGAAGGCCTCCCCACCCCTCCCCAGGCCTTCGCGGCGCCTCCGGAGGGCCTCCGGGGGTCCCGCGAAGGCCTCCCCACCCCTCCCCAGGCCTTCGCGGCGCCTCCGGAGGGCCTCTGGGCGTCCCGCGAAGGCCTCCCCACCCTTCCCCAGGCCTTCATGGGGCCTCCGGAGCGTCTCCGGGGGCCCCGTGGAGGCCTCCCCAGGCCTCCCCGCTCCCTCCAGGTCTTTCACGGGGCCTCTGGAGGCCCCGTGTCACGGTTTTGGGGGGCCCTGGGGGAGCCCTCCCAAAACCGCGAATAACCAAAACCGCGAATGTCAAGTTCGCGAATGTGGAGGGACAACTGTATATTGCAACTGTTTGACTTTGAAGATAAAGGTGCCTCATGCTTATTTGGATGTCAAACACTCTGTGTGAGAGTATTCTTGGGACCAGGTTGCTACTAAGTCTGCTGAGATAGTTTTTTTGGCTTCTGCCAGGGATTGAGTGTCCTATCATCTCCTTACATGATGTTCACATGCAGCTATGCCTGCATATCAAGATGGTGGCCGGGAGTCAATTACTCGGGTTATTATTCTCCATGACTTGTCACCGCTACACAGTATTTTTTTTTTTTTACTGTAAATCTAAGGTGTGCAAGTGCAACCTTCTGCTTAAAATAGCTGTTTGGTTGCCTCAGCACAGCAAAAAAGTGCACGAACACTACCGCAAAACTCCGAAATGGTGCATCTGGCCATTTCAGTGCCGGCAAGCATTGCTCTCCGCTCACATCTGACCAATCAGCCTTCTACTTCCACTCTTATCTGAGAATGTGCTATGATGCAAATAGGTTGTCCAAACTGGCAGTAATGCTTATTTCTGCATATATATATATATATATATATATATATATTAAAAACAACCTCAGGGAAAGTCACAAAGGCTTTTCCCGCATAGTAAATGGAGTTTTTGTCCCCACTCCTTCCACATACAGCAAATCACTGAGGGATCTCATTGGAACAAAAGATATTGTTAAATTCTATGAGGAGTATTTTCACCGTCTAGACAACCCCCAGGTCTTCCTGACACCCATGCTGAATATTCTCCACCTCCCTGATTCATGAGGTGCTCAAGGGGCACTATCCCATGGCTGAGTTTCCTTAGCACTCAGGAAGACACAGGGTGTCTTTGTAATATTTGCTTTATTCAAAAATATACACCCAGGGCCTGCGGGAACTAAACAAGATTTCTGTATGTTAATAGCACAGCTGCTACTTCAGCACCAAAGAGCATCTCTCCCTAAAGCCTATCATGCTTCATTTCAGTCAACTTTCAACTTTTGCTCTCTCTGTTTAAACTTACACTTCAGAAACTTCTTTCTCTTTTTTTAATCCAACCCCCTCCCCTCCCTTCCCCCCCTTCCCCCAGAGCACAGGTCTCAGACTGCACCCCAGCAGGTAAATTGCCCTTTCAGGAAAAACATCCAGAGTTACTGAGAACCATTAACATTCTTTTGTCAAATCCCTGACTGTGACCTATCAGGCAACACTTTAAGGAAATGATCATGATAGACCTATTCACAGAAATCAAGACATCTCAGTATTCATATTTTTAACTCCTCCTTTTCTCTTTTTCTTTCATGCTGCTTGTTAATCCTGACATAGATAAGGTTATGACTCACCACTTGAAGATTAATGGTTTAAAATGGGGCAGGTAAGTATGAGGCCTAAATACCCAAAAAGCACTAGATCCCATCTGACCTTGGAAGCTAAGTAGGATCAGCCCTGGGTAGTACTTGGATGGGAGACCACCAACAAATACCTGGTGTTATAAGCTATATTTCAGAGGAAGGAACTGGCAAAACCACCTCTGAATATTCCTTGCCAAAGAAAACCCTATGAAATTCATGGGGTTGCTGCAAACTGACAGGTGACTTAAAGACACACATACACACAGAGATAACTATGGATCTCCTGATCTTTTGGACCTGCAGTTTCCATAATCCCTTACTATTGGTCATATTGGCTAGGGTTGCTGAGATTTATAGGTCAAAACATCTGGAATTTGGGAGGTTAGGAATTGTTTATTGGAATAAGACCATTCTACTGAAAAATACACCTGGCCGCAAAAGGCCACAACAACAACACAAAAACAATATTAATTGTTTTCCTCTTTTCTTACTAATACAAAAATAAAACTATCTATCCTAACACTAATACATTTTTCCTCTTAATCTAAACGCACTATAATCACATTATATTTACACAACACAATTATACTTATTTGGAAAAGAAAATAATAATAATAAAAGGTTAATTAAAAGATTAATTAAAAAATAATACAAAATTATACAAAAATACAATAATAATAATAACATATTTATTTATTTAAAATATCCTTTTAAGTTATTGCTGGGGTTGTCTCACTAAACCACAGCCAAAACTTTTTCCAACGATGGTTTGGCAATTTCCCTTTTTCACTCAGAGCTAAATTTTCAATTACGTTCTTCACATAATAAGCAGTGCCTTTTACATCCTGCAGATTTTGACTTTTCAGATCTCTTTGTCTTTGGAAAAATAACCCTAACATCACATAGAGGTTGACCAGGCGCACCATGGACCAGGGCACTTTCCAAAAACTCTCAGCCATGGAACCAGACTTTTTCCTCTTCCTCTTTTGGCCCACTGACTTTCTGGGTCCCCTGACACCCTCTGGAGGTTCAGTCCCCAAAAGTATTGTCTCCCAAGCCTGTTGTGCCAAATCTGGCCAATCCAGGACCCGGGCCACCTCCTCCCATGTTTCCCGGGCACTCGGGCAGTCCTGGACAAAATGCCTGATCATCTCCTTCTGTGCAAAGCCACTCAAAATCTCAGCCTTTTTACATTTCAGACAAGTCTGCTCATCCTCTGCAGTCCACGGTCTCCTTCCCCTCAGATTAAGAACCTGATGGTAGAGTCTCCACCTCAAGTCCCACAACTTTTTGTGGACCCTTTTGTTCATGAAATACTCAGTCTGGGTCTACCGGATCTGAGAACTTATTTTGAGGCAACGTGTTTATCATTGATGAAACAATGGATATTGTTAGAGAATAGAAGAGATCTAGAATTAGAGGGATTTGACTTAAAAGCAGGCTGGCATGGCTATTTAGGTTACAATAAATTAAAAATAAATAAAGACTTTAAGAATCATGTAGTGCGAAGAGCATTGATTAGAGTTTGGGAGAAGTATAGAATTAGGCTATGCCCAAAATTCCCAGGCTGGTTATCTCCACAGGAAGCCTTTTGCAAAAATGAGCTAAGAGATTACAAATGGCTAACCTATAGAGAATTAATGGTGAAAGACAGAAATAATTGGAAAATTAAAGAATGGCAGGAGTTAACAGCGGAAGGGATACAACTACAATGGTTAACATACTACCAAATTAGGTCTAGGATCAAGGAAGATTTAAAATTAAGACAATATGAAGGTGAAATTTCAGAGTTTGAAAAATTATTGAGGGCAAATAACAAGCATTTAATTAGTAGACTTTATAGTCACTTACTAAAATGGAACTTAGAAGATGAACAGGTAAAACATTGTATGGTAGAATGGGCCAGGGATATAGGACACAATATTCAATTGGAACAATAGGAGGAAATTTGGAAGAGGGGTTTGAAATTCACGTGCTGCTATAATCTGAAGGAAAATTATTATAAATTAATGTATAGATGGTATATAACCCCATCAAAATTAGCTAAAATGAAGAAAGGCTTATCTTCAACAATGTTGGAGATGTAAACACCAAAAAGGATCCTTTTATCATATGTGGTGGGATTGCAATAAAGTAAGAAGATTCTGGAGGAAGATAAACAAAGAAATAGAGAAAATTAT
This sequence comes from Gambelia wislizenii, assembly GCA_030847615.1. NCBI lineage: Eukaryota > Metazoa > Chordata > Lepidosauria > Squamata > Crotaphytidae > Gambelia > Gambelia wislizenii. The sequence continues at coordinate 68,412,627 of JAUMIR010000002.1, forward strand.
AGAGGTGAAGTTGGATCTAAGACCAGAGTTATATTTATTAAACATGGTCAATTTAGAAAATCCAAAAGAGAAAGAACATAGATACCTAATACTTTACTTGATCACAGCAGCAAGGTTGGTCCTAGCAAAGTGTTGGAGAGCGGAAGAAGTACCAACTAAGTTAGAATGGCTACAGAAGGTTGTAGAATTGGCTCAATCGGATAAATTGACGAATTGGATAAGAAAGAAAACAACAAAGGACTATATAAAGATATGGGGGCCATTCATAAAATAGGTTAAACAGAAAGAAGGAGATATAAGTACTCTTGGTTTCTATAGTTAGGCAAACAATCAGATGGATAAATAGGGTATAGTGTAAAATCTTATTTACTGTTTATTTCACTGTTCAGACGTCATATTAAGGAATAGATGCAAATAGATGTAAATATACGCAAAACCACAAGAGAACGTGGTCATGTACTTAATGAGTATATGTGAATTGTTGTCGGCAGGAAAATAAGTACAGCAGGAAAGAAAAAGAGGAAAAAGAAGGCAGGGTAGACCATTAGGAGCAGGGTCAAACAATGGAAATGATAAAATGATACTATTTTGTGTTATAGGAGGTGAAATATGGAAAATATTACAGAACCAAACAAGACCAAGCGGGAAGTCTTTTAATAATTAGATGTATATGTGATGTATGTTTATTTGCTAAATTGTGCACTTCTATTTTTTCTTTTCTTCTTTTTTTTCCCTCTTCTTCTCTTCTCCTTTTGACCTTTTTTCTTCTTGTCTTCATTTTTCCTTCTTTTCTTGTCTTCTTTTTTTTTCTCTTCTTCTCTTCTCCTTTTGACCTTTTTTCTTCTTGTCTTCTTTTTTCCTTCTTTTCTTTTATTTTTCTTATTTTCTTCTTTCTGTCTTTACACAGGATGTACTTGTTAATGTTTGATTTTTGCTGTTAATAATGCTACTATTGCTCAGACTTTGTTGTTATTTCTGTTATTATTTGTTATTCAATAAAAACTTAAAAAAAAAAAGAAATACTCAGTCTGGCTAGTCTGGTGTTTTAGGTAGTCTAACAAATCTGGTTTGGCCTGATGTTTTTGCAAACACGGGTTAACATAAATCTCCTCCACTATTTTTCTGTACAAACCTCTCTTGATGCTCTGACCTGGCCTGTCTTCACCCTTCAACTCCTCAGCATGGATTCTATATTTCTTTAGGTAAAAAACAAAGTCTCTCAAAAAAACTGGTGCTTTCAATTTTTCAGGCAAAGAAAACCTAAAACTTAATGAGCCTTCCTCCCACCAAGTCTTTCCCCATCTAGTCCCCATCCAGGACTCACAAAATGCAATTGTTCACGTAAGGAATTGATGGGATTTGTGGTCCAACAGTACCTGGAAGACCACCTGTTGATCACCCCAATCTAAAGTGTTAACATTTCATATTTTCTCTCAGTGCTCTCTCACGTTCAAGTCAAGACAATTTCAGCACATTGCAGCAGATTCCTCAACTACAAACTTGCTCAAACAAGTAGAGGTGACATATGCTTCCAAAAACAGCTGGCTCAGTCCTTATGGCAAAAACCTGGTGCTGTGCAATGAAAGTGTAGACCATAGCTGTCATTCCTTATGGCAGAAAACTCCAAGGGAATAGCCACTGGGAACAAGCAGGCTCAAACTGGGCTTCCTAAAATGCATTATCTTTACATTTTTCCTTTAAAAAACCCTAGAAAAATCCACCAGCTATGCTACTTAAATCTGTTTGCAGATTTTGGGTCCAACTCCCTTCTTGGCTATACACCCACATCCAACTGGCAAAAGATTTTGCCCTCACACACAGGCTTGGTAAGTGAGGGAAAATGAAATGACAAGCAAAAGGTTGAGGGGCACTGTCTAACTATCCACAGGCCAGCTTTTTCCTCAACTCCCCCCCCCCAATCTGGGCAGCTGACCACCGTGCTTAAAACCCCAGAAATGCTTCTTTCTTCCAGCCCATGGACACTTCTGGCAAAAGCACTCTGCAAATCACTGGACAACTGTAGTGTTTTAGCAAATTTTCATTCTGGCACACACAAACAGGCATGCTTGCACTGGCTTATGCATGGAACAGCAGCACAAGGGGTAAACTAGCTCGCTGAAACATGAAGGTGTGTTTCTCCTCAGTTATGTTGATTGGAACCAGTGGGTGGCCAAATGCATGCATGAGGAAATCAGTCTCTGACATCAAAGCCACCAGGTGATATGACACTTTTAAAAAAAGTGCCTCCCTCCTTCCCTTTCTTGCCAAAGTAGGCTCAGGGGAAGCAGAGCAAAGCCCTGTTTCAAGGAAATGAAAGAAAATTGGCAGAGAGCAATTTATCTGGAAGAGAAAGAGAAGGGCACAGTACAAACGGGGCCACCATCCAGCACTCCAAGTTTACTGCCTTGAGAAAAAGGGAGTGGGGAGCAATGCCAGAGGATATGCTGAAGCTTGCAATATGAATTTAGACAGTTGCGCCTGGGTAGTCTGGTGTCCTAGGTCGTGGCAGCCATAGAAATTATCCTGGGGTCAGGGCAAAAATAAAAGCAAAAACCTTTGCACAATAAAGACAGGGGATTCAGAATAGCAAAAAAGGAACAGCCCACTAGAATAAGGGTTTGGGGAACATGAAGCTCTCCAGGTGTTGTTGGATTGCCGTTCCCATTAGCTCTAGCTAGTGTTGGCAAGGGTGAGAGATATTGGGAGTTTCAGTCCAATAACATCTGGAGGAAGGGGTTTAGCTATGGGGAAGGTAATGAGGACATGCCCCCCAAATATGAATTATTTCCCCCAGTGAAATTCTCCTGCAGCCCCCAAATTTCTAGCATTGTAGAGAATGAGACCAGGAAGTCTTAGGGGTTGTTTAAATGGTGAAAATACTCCTCACATAATGCGAGGAGAATGCTATCTGTCTTAATGGGATTCTGCATCATTTCACCGTATTGTAAAGGAGGGGGCCCCAACTTGTGCCCCCCACAAGTACCCAACTTGGGGGCAATTAGCTAAAACACATTGGAAACTGTTTAATGCAGTGCAGATGTGTAAATAGCTATTGCTTAAAACAATTTGTAAGCCGCTCTGATAGCCTTGTGGCTGAAGAGTGGGGTATAAATAACTAAATAAAAAAAAAATTAAAAAAATGCTAAATATTCCGTGGGAAAAGCCTTTGTGTCTTTTCCCCTTTTTCTTTTTTCTTTCTTTTTTTTTTTTTTTTGGAAAACAGCAAGGGGAATGCACATTCCTGTTTGCTGGGACAAACAACTGAATTCAATCACTTTCCCAATACAAGCAGATGACTTGTCGGATGAGTGCGGGGGTGGAGCTTGGTAACAAGGCAAATACACGGAACTGCCATGCTGGATTTTCTCCTTAGCGAGTGAGCGCTAAGGTGATAAAAGGGGTGTTATATTGTTATTATTTATTTATTTTTTTGCTTTTTTTATTGAGATGAAATATCACGCTAGCACACATTGGATAAAGCTTTTTTTAAAAAAATGTTCAGCAGTGGTAAATTGAGGTAAGTTAAAATCATAGGCATGCCTATTTGTGGATTGCTTCGCATGCCTGTGATCTGCAACCCCCCCCCCCCAAAAAAACATTAAGACAAATAGCAGCTGCTGCAAATTGCCATTACTATGGAACAATCCAGTTTTTGTGGGTTTTTTGCTTGTATACACAAGCCCTTAGAATGGCTGGTTTTGCATCTGCACGGTAACTTTTTCTGCTCCCTTTCTTTGGAGGCCTAAACTGTATTTCCAAATGCTCAACTGATTGCAACCAACATTAGGTTATTGCAATGCTAGAAATTTGGGGGTTGAAATAAAATTTCACTGGGAGGGCAGAATTCTTATTTGGGGGGAGAGGCCTACTTTTGTCCCCTGGAACTCTACCCTGTAAAGCTGCATTCCACACACACCCCACATATAGGACTTTTTCAGACGATACTTACCATGCAAGGAGGTCTTGGGAGAGGCACAGCGCTGTCGCGCAGCAGGGGGTCCTTTTCGGACGCCGCCATCCCTCTTCTGAAATCATTGGTGTCACTTCCGTGAAGGATTGGAAGTGGCCACACCATATTTGGCCACTTTTTACTCACGGCCAACTTCTGTGATTAAAATATCATGCAGCCGCTTCTAATCCTTCATGGAAGTGACACCAATGATTTCAGAAGACGGACAGCCCCGTCCGAAAGGACCCCCTGCCGCGCAACAGCGCCGTGCCTCTCCCAAGACCTCCTTGCGTGGTAAGTATCATCTGAAAAAGTCCATACTCTGCACTAGAATATGGTCTCAGTCTCAGGGCTTGTACGCACTGGCCAAATACCCTGGCTTCCCGCTGTTCCAAAGCCCTGTAGTCCAAACCACGCAGGGCATTTACCCCAATCTGCCCTGGACAGTCCAAACAACGCCCAGGGCATATACAAGACTGGAATGGGGGCAAGCCAGGATAGGGCCCTTTACTGTGTTTTAAGAAAATACCCAGTTTACTCCATTTCCGCTAGATTGGGCCCCGCGTGTCCCTGGAAGCCTGTCCTATAATGCTGTTTCCAGCTGCCACTGTCAGCTCCCTGGCTCTCCTGGAAGCCAGGCAGGGGTCCTGCAGCATATGATCAAGGCCGGTCATATGAAGGTGGCCTGGAGTCATCTGTTGTGGGATCCCTGCCTAGTAACTGTGTTAGTGAGGAAAGGGTGGTGGCGGTAGCTTCAGCAACAGGCCAGTATCCTGTTTGGATGCTGGCTCATTTTCTGTAAGTAGCAGGGGAGAAACAGGGCACCTCTGCAGCCAGGATATGCTGGTGGGGAACTGGCATACCCTGGCTAGTGTAGAATAAGCCCCCAGTCTAGAGCAAGCCAAGTCAGTGCTATCATTATTACTGTCCCTTACCCATCCCAAAATCTTCAGTGTGACACAAGCTGCAAACACAAGTCCAGTTAACTATTCAGATGGAATGGGAGCTCCCAAAGATTGGGAAACAGAGCTATTCAATTGACAGGGATGGAGGATATGTTGGACTCCCAGCATCCCCTTCCACTGGGTGTGCTGGCTGGGGCTGAGATGAGTTGCAGCCCAACGTTTGGAGGACCACTTGTTCCCCACCCATGCTGTAAGAGGTCTAAGTGGATGCAGGAGAGGAGGATGTTCATGAGAACAATTCAAGAGACCAGGTAGCCATTGTTTGAAGAAAGACTCTGAAGACGGAATCTCTGTCAATCTCTGTTTGAGCCACTGTAGAAGATTTTCCTCAGTTCCTATCTTGAAAGTTATTTTATAAGTAGCCATCATGCTTCCAATTCATATCAAAGATTTCTCCCCGTAAGAAGTTGGGATTGTAAGGGACAAAGGCAGCCATTTTTATGGCCCACAGCTGTGTACAGAGGCCACTCTCCTGTTCTTTGGAAGAGATAAGAGTTCCAACATGCTGAGATGTATTGTACTGTGCACTATACATGGCTACAATATGGAATTTAGCCAAGTTCTGAAAGACAGCTAAATTCCTCCCCTCATTGGGGGCATGTTCACCAATCAAGATACCTACAGTTGTTGTTAACTGCCATCAAGTCAACTTTGACTTATGCCAACCCTATGAATGAGAGACCCCAATGTCTCCTGGTTATCAATAGCCCTGCTCAGTTCTTGCAAACTCAGACCTGTGGCTTTCTTGATTGAGTTTATTCACCTGTAATGTGTTCTTCCTCTCTTCCTCTTTTCTATATCTACAGTAACTCAAACAATTAAGCAACTTTTTTATATGAAGTTATATGAACTTTTTTATATGTCCACACTGTGAAAATACTGTCAGGAATTAGAGACTGAACTCCACGATAAAATGGCCGAACAACAGCAGAACCATGCTGAGTCATAATGGCTGACTGCATGAACTACCAAGTCATGCCTAGTCAGGCCACTAGAAGGCAATGTCCTGTAGAAGTATATATAAGAGAGCTCAGAACAGAGCTCACTTCCTCCTCTCTTCTCTGCCTGTGAATGCTGATGCCTGGTGAAGCAGTTTCTCCTTCAGTTGTAAATATTTGTATATATTGCAACTGTTTGACTTTGAAGATAAAAATGCCTCCTGCTTATTTGGACATCAAACACTCTATGTGTGAGTATTCTTGGGACCAGGTTGCTACTGAGCCTGCTGAGATAGTTTTCGGGAATTGAGCTGGGAATTGAGTGTCCTATCATCCCCTGACAAATACACCTCACAGAATTCGCTCAGAAAATGAGCTGTCTTAATTGTCCTGCATTGTCTCATATTGTGAAGGAGGGAGGCCAAAAAGAGCAAAAAGTGTGCAAGAAAAGCATTTGCGGCTTTTCCTGACTTTTTTTAAAAAGTCCAGTGATATGCGCATTTGTGCTTGTTAAGACAAGTGATTTGACATGAATCACTTCCCCATGCAGGACACAGTGCAAACTTGATTGGCTGGAGGAGCACAGGGGAGGGGTGGGGTTACAGGGCAAGTGCCTGCTGCTACCATGTTGGATTTTCGCTTTAGCGAGGGATCACCAATGGCAATAAAATAAAGGCTTGTGCTATCTTTGTTTCTCTTTCTTTTTGGGAAAAGTGGAATGTCACTTGTGTGCACCATAAAAATAGGTGTTTTTTTTTTTTTTTTAAAGTTTGTTGGCAGCAGATTTAAAAACACGAGTAAACCACTCTTGGCCACAGTCTCAGCTACAGGCATGTGAAGTTTATGCAGAAGTTTATGGGGGCTGTAAAAATTTTTCCTTCATCTAGATAAGCCTGAAGACAATTGAATAGAGGCCTAGACATCTGTGTACCTTCAAGGGCAAACAGTAGCTTGTCTCTTTGTTTTTACGCCTAAGATTAATTCTCTCTTAATTGCTGTTGCAGGAAATCATTTCACCCTCTTTCTATCAAAGGTCTATACACCTTTCAGATGGAGCTGGGCATGATCTGGACATGCCTCAAGTTCTCAGAGGGAATGCTTCTAAACTAAGACCTTATGGGTTGGCAAAATCTAATAACCCAATAAGGAAAGGTAAGGTGCTGATCCCAGTTTTGTAAGAAGAGACAATTTGCCCTCCAGATGACCACTGGTCTGTTGGCATGGCTAATAAGGAGACAGGGGCACAGCTACACAGCCAGGAGCCCTTGTTCAAGATTTGTCCTCCCACTAGAGTTGCCAAGTGGTCAACATTGTACCTGTTAGTGCAATATGTAAATCAAGGTTTGCAAAAAATCTGAAAAGCAAAATAATCGACCTTGGTACTTTCAATCAGTTCTCATCCTGGTTCTTTCCTCTCAACAAACCCCACCTGCTCCTGCCTTTGGCCTGTATTCCTCTAGATAATGCTCCTTGATCTCTCAGGCTCTGTGTTCTGGGCCCAGTCATGAGGTCCAATATTGCTGAAGTAAAAGTTGGCATGAGCCAGCGTGGTGTTGTGGTTTGAGCATTGGACTATGGAGATTATCAGACGCTCTAAATATGGTGTTATCATGATGCCAGGAGATCACTAAAGGGATTCCCTTTCACATGACTTGGTCCCCCTCTCATAATGCTCCTGTTCGGCTGCTGTTACACCGGCATTGCTTTTTATTGATGGGCTAAGCCATCAATGGATCCCCCATTCCATTTCTATATCAGAATGTCTTGCAAGTGAAAAGGTGCCCATTTCGCTGGTGCAATCCTTGCGTCAATGGGAGGTCCCTGCCAGAACACTTCCTGGTGAGATCGGGACATCCAGGTAAGTGACACACTTTTTTGTACCCTCCCCGGGTTACTTGTAATGTTTTAAGTGTGTTTTTGTATTTGGTGTTACTTTTACTGTTGTATTTTTCTTTTACAGTTTGAATTTCTCGCACTCTCGTCTTCTTGTGATAACGGCTGGGATTTGACTCCAGGAAGTGAAGAGAGCTCCATTAGAGCTCCATTCACTCTTGGGCTGTCCTTTGACGCTGCAAAAGGTAAGTCTGAAAACTTTCATTGCTCTGCTGGGACAAGGACAGGAGAGGGGTGGGAGAGGAGACTGTGGGATGGGAACGCTTTTTTTTGCTCCCATCTGATAATCTCCGATGACTCTGGAGACCAGGATTCAAATCCCCACTCATTCATGGAAACCTACTGGGTGACCTTGGGCAACTCACTTTCTCAGCATCAGAGGAAGGCAAAATCAAACTGCCTCTGAACAAATCTTGCCAAGAAAATCCAATTATAGCTTTGCCTTAGGGTTACCATAGGTTGGAAACAACTTGAAGGCACACAGCAACAACAGAAAGTTGGCATACTTACCTATGAGAATCTATTGCATGGTGTTAAAACTTTTCTTGTGTGCACACCACTGTTTCTTTGGATTAAAGAAAATGTTCTGTCTTTTTTAAAAGAAAACTCTGACCTGGGAAGGAATAGAGACTGACAGATTATGACAATTATAGGCAAACTATTCAGTAGGAAAGAAGCCAATGTAAATATATTGTGTAGGCTTTACAGTGTAAAGCTATATTAGTATAAAATCTTCTGGCATGAATTTTGCTGCTTTAATTAAACATACTTCACTATGTGTCATGATAGAAAATCCTTTCTTCCTCAGAGCCTTGCAATCTGTACTAAACTAAGGCCTCTTGTGCCTTTGTTAACCCATACAGACAGAAAATGAGCCAAATTCAACCAAACACATTCTCCAATTAAGCTTAAGCACAACAAATAGTGTGTCTTCTCAGGCCCTAGCAATGGTAGAGGACCCAGTGTCAGTTTCCAAAATGCTGTTTTAAAACAGAAAAGCAGCTTTGGGAAGGGGGAATTCAGAACAAAAAAAGTGGCAAGCTGTCTGTGCTTAACCCTGTTTCTTTCCTGCCACTTTCCAGTTCCAAATTAATGGGGTTCCAAGAGTTGTGTTTGTCCTTGATCTTAGAGTTGCGTGAGCACACAGAGCAGAGCCCACTTGGGGGAATAATTCAGAGTGGAGAAACAGCAGGTGAGTAAAAAGTTAATCGTCTCACTTTGTTCTGCTGTATCGTTGTTCTACTGCTGCCTCCTTTTTCAAAGCCACTTTTTATTTAGGGGCAAAGCAATCCAATGTGTAGAGTCTGAGCATATATCCAAAGCCTCACTGACTCCTGTCAGCAAAAGAGAAGTGAGGAAAGAGGGCCATTTGCCTCCCTTCCTCCACTTTTGAAAATTTTTATCTCCCTCCCACTGAAATAATGGGAGATGAATTTTTAATGCCAGCTTTAAATGACAAAGCAGTGCTGCCATAAATTTGACTCCAAGCTGGGAGTATGACTAGGGACAGGCAGGGCTTTGAATCCTGCATACCCTCCAACTGTCCTTTTTTGGCAGGGACAGTCCCAGTTAACCCTCAGTTTCCCCCACTTTTTCAGCTGCTGTTAAAATGTCCCCATTTCTCTCTCTCCACCCCCACTTCCCCCTTTTCTCCTCAGTTTACTTCAGTTGCTGCAAACTGAGTTCAAAGTGCAAAAGTAAGTTTGCCCTCAGTTAACCCAGCAGTGGCAAGAAGAGAGGAGAGGGCAGAATCTCACTCTTCCCAGTTGGCTCAGGCTAAAGCAAACTGCTGCAGCGTGTCCTAGCTTGTGTGTTCTTCCTGATTAATAACTTTTGCCATCTTGACCACGCTGTGATGTTGCTTGGCCACATGCATCCTGGGTTTTGTCTGTGAAGTGTCGGGTGTCTGATCCTGCCAATCCAAACCTCTCCTGATCAGCTCAGGCCATACCCCTCACCAGACACCGGAGCTCTGTGGACAAAGTGGTATGGACTCCAGAACATTCTGCAGAAGCAAGGAGAGGGGACCTCATGTCAACACCCCAAAAGCAGAGTGCTGTCTCTGCCCTTCACAGATATGGCTTAATGGCTGCTGGGACCCCAGGGGCAAGAAATATCCATTCCCCCAGGGTCCTCTGCTTCTGCTGCAGCAAGTGCTGCCATTCCAGAGCAGCCACTCTTCAGTGTAGGCAGTCTTCCCATGCAAATATGAATTTGTGTGTACACTCAGACACATTCCTCTGTACCCATCCCACCATAGAAGGAGAAGCAAGGGAAGATAGGAACAGAAGTGGCAATATGTAGTGAGGAGATATCTTGTTAGAAAGGTGGTCTTAAAACATCTCACCTCAGTCTGCTCTGCCTTTGGTTCTGCCACCATTCCTTCAGAAGTGCTATTAAAGAAGATGAGGGGGAAAGGTGTCAGAGGGAAGCAGGGGGTACATCACTGTGAGGCAAAATGTCACTTCACTAGGCAGGCATTGATGAAGGAACTGCTGCAGTAAAGATGACCCAAATAATGGACGTAACACCTGGTGAAAATTTACCGTCCTCTGTGGACACATACTTGGGAGAAGAGGCCACCAAAGTTAACAAAGAATGCATAGGGTTGCTATGGAATAAAATGCTTCAGGAAGGTGCATGATGTGCATATTTCCGAGGATGCCAATCAGGCATCTGTCAGAAATTAATTTGAGTAATCTTCCTTCTTGAGCTGGGGCAAAGGAATCGATTGCAGGAAATGGTTCTAAAAATGTGAGATGGCTCTTGTTCTAGGGAGGCATGGATTGGCACGTATGAACTACCGGTACCTCCGTGGATCAGAGCTATGTAACAGAATTAGTCGAGCATGTTGTGTGCAATAGTGGCCTATGGTAGACCCACAACCAAGACAATGCCTGGAGAAGGTTATCCTCAGACATTTTCACACAGAAACTGGCAGTCAAACAGAGGAAGATTGATCTATTCATTTTCTGCCTCTCTCTCTCTCTGGCTTTTCTTCGCAAACAAAGATTCAGGAAGGACTCATCCCGCGCATTCTGCAAGCGCGCTGATGACTAAAAAGGCCAATCCGAGATAAACAAGTCCGGTTGCAAAAAGCACAGCAGAAGGTCTCCTTGGGTGATGTTTTTGGGTTGTGATTCTTTCTGCGTTGTCATTTCTTTTCAAGACTTGTTCATCATGAGTTCTCAAATAAGGCTGCAGCATTGTGGATAGTGCGTCTCCATGCCTCCCGATGTGAGGCCAGGGCGGACCACTGTTGGTGATCAATTTGGCCGAGCCTGAGATGTTGTTTCAGGGAGTCTTTGTATCGCTTTTTTGGAGCGCCCCTCTTACGCTGACCCGTGGCCAGTTCACCGTAGAGTAGTATTTTTGGGAGGTGATGGTCCTCCATCCTAGAAACGTGCCCTGCCCAGCGCAGCTGCGTTCTCAATATCATGGCCTCAATGCTGGTGATCTCTGCTTGCTCAAGGACAGCAACATTCGTCACATAGTCAGTCCAGTGTATATTTAGGATTGTGCGTAGACAGCGCTGATGAAAGCGCTCGAGGAGTCGTAGGTGGTGGCGATAGGTGACCCATGTTTCAGATCCATAAAGGAGGATAGACAGTACTAATTTTCTGCACCGTTATGACAATTCTACCAGGATCAGATACGAGATGGGGACTGAGCAAACGGTGCCCTCCCTTCATTGGTAGATCCTGATGGCTTTCTATTGTGGCAGATTCAGAACTTAGAAAGGTTACAACTCCCAGTATGGCACAACATCTCTAACATGTTCCCAGCTCACTTTCAGTGTGTCTTACTGTCAGGGCCACACCTCTTGGAACATCATGCGCTGAACAGTGACAGGTTCGGAGCAGGCTGTCCCCAGGTGGCAGATCTCAGAGAGGGATACTTGAAGCTTTAGATGACCTTTCCAGTGCCCTCCTCAGGAATTTAGGATGGATCCCTGAATATGAAAACAAATCAGGCTTTATTGGCAGCTAGTAAATCAGTTGGCTATTAGAGGGTAAACGAATTGCTAATTCAGTTTAATGCAAAGATTGGCACCAAACATTCTTAATAACCTCAGGCAGAGATTAGATCTGATTGAGATTTGACTGTGAATAAATTACGGTTGATTTGGTGTATGTACCTGCCAGGAATCCAGATATGCACAGCATCCAGCTCTTATATATTGAAAGCCAAAGCAAAGGCATGGTTTGCATCAATGTGGATCCCTTCCTATTGGAATGGGAGCAAGAGTAATAAAATGAAATTAGCCACAACTCATGAATGGACAATGTGGCCATAAATCATCCCAACCTATCATATTTTGTGGTGTCTTGTCAGAATCACCTTTTTGGAACTGTTTTTAACCTACCTTTGACAAAAATTACTATGCCCAATGCATTAGGCATAAGTATTCATTAGGTAAGAGTGGTTCTGCAAATTAAACACACACACAGAGACACATAATTTCCCTGATCACCCTTTGAGTTTAGCTCCCTTTTGGTATAGATGACAAGAGGCTTCTACACAGACATGGCAAAGCCACAGTCTTAGCTCTTGTTGTTGTTCTTTGGTCTTGACTACACCAGTCACAAACCCCAAATCCTCCCTGAATCTGGCCAGATAATGTCACACAATGTGTGGCCTTTCCTCCAAATCTGGTATGACAGTGACACACACTGTAGGGTCCTAAACACCAAACTCAGGGAATAGTTCCATTCCTATCTCTCAGGTAGGTTCCAGATGGTGGTGCTTGGGGATAGCTGCTTCTCAAAAAAGGAGCTGTTATGTGGCATAACACAAGGTGCCATTCTATCCCCAATGGTATTCAATATCTACGTGAAACCGCTGGGAGAGACATCTGGATGCATGAGGCAGGATGCTATCAGCATGCTGATAACACCCAAATATATTTCTCTATTCCTTCAAAAACAGTCTCAGCTAAGGATAGTGTGCCTCCTCTGAATGAATGCCTGGAGGAGGTAATGGGCTGGATGAGGAAAAACAAACTGAAGCTGAATCCAGATAAGACAGAGGTGCTTACTGTCAAGGGTCCTAACCTGGGTTTGGAGGTGTGTAAACCAGTCCTGAATGGGGTTACACTCCCCCTGAAAGACTGGTACCGTTTACACGATGAAACTGTTCTGGGAAGAATTCGTGTCGAACCCCGGCTGTTTACACATACTTGGTGTCAGACACGTGTTTTTTGGAAGGGGGGCCACCATTTGTCTCTCGATCCACGGGACTTTCAATCCTGCAGGTTGTGCCAGCTTTTAAAGAAGTCACTGGAGGATTCAGAAAATCAGAAATGTAAACAGCCCGTGACAAGATATTACGGACACAGGAGATGACCAGAAATTGCCCTGACCATGGGCGGGCTCTGGCCAGTAAGTGGGAGGTCTACCTGACCCTTTTCTGACCTGCCCAAAATTTGAAGATACATCTCCATTGTTCTCCTGGCCGTTTACCTGTGCAGTTTCAGGGATGGATACTGAAACCGCACCTTGCCCCAGGAAAGGTGGCTGTGGGATCTCCTGGTCCTACAATGAGACCATAGACCTTTTGGCAATATGGGGCGAGGAAAAGGTGCAGGAGCAGCTGAGGGGGTCCCATAGAAATATCAACCTTTTTGAAAAAAATGCTGCCGAAATGAAAACCAAAGGGCATGATTGCACCGCTGAGAAGTGTAGGACGAAGACGAAACTGATGCATAAAAATTACCGCCAGGTAAACGACCACAACTCTAAAAGTGGCAAAAATGCGGCCAACATGCCCTTTTATAAAGAACTCCATGCAATTTTTGGCGGTGATGCCAACTACCACCCAAAGTGGCTGGGGAGCACAAACGACATTGTGCGTGTTCCACGTGGGTCAGCGATTCCCCATCACGCTCCCCTCCCCGATGAAGAAGTGGGATTCTGTCCCTCATCCCAGGAGATTCTGCAGGGATACTCTGAGGAATTGTTCTCACATCCCCTAGGTAAGGTTTCCGGGTTTTTTTATTTTTTAAAATGTGTTTGTATTATATGAAAACTCAATTAAGTATGTACTCGGATTTCAAAATATAGCCAATTAAGATCTGTGCTTGGTATTTTAATGTGCTCATGGCAATTCCATGCACAATATGTATTTTACTTGTGCAGGCTGTTACATTTATAATTCATATGGTTTAACTTTATTCGCCAAAATAAAAGGCATTAATGTGAAAACTCGGATGTTTAAAAATCTGTTTTCACAACTTCACAACCGCATCTGTAACTTTGTATAATGTAGTGAAGTGATGATCCATAGCTCCATGTCTTTACTGCCTTTTCTGCTTGTTAAAAAGGACCATTTCACCATATTTGCCTACATGGCCACAGAAGGTGCTGCTGTGGTCTGTGAGTTCTCCTTTCTTTTGCAAATTAAGGCTGTTAAAGACTAATGGCACAATTCCATGTATGTGCCCTAAGCATGTAAAATTGTGCATGCATCTTGGCACATTTGCTATGGCATCTCCTGCCGCAGCCATAAACAAAGAAGACTCTTCTTTGTTTACCTCTGCCACCAGCTACGCTGTATTTTACCTGAAGAAATAATCACTGTGATTCTCTGTCTTTTGTTACCCAACACTCCTGTTTTTCTTCATTTTCTTTTTTCCATCAGATGTTTCAGGTACCCAGGGATCTGATGAATCTGGAGTTACTGTTACCTTAAGTGGGGAGCCCACAGAAAGCTTGCTAATCAATGAGACTGAGGAAAATTCCACTGTTGTGGTAACTGAGATTGATACTGTGTGGGCAAATACCCCAGCACGTAATGGTATGTATTACTTCATTTATATATAAGATATGTTATGTGACATAGAAAATATTGTGGCAGACTTGGAATATCATTAAGTTTTTCCCTCTTTTCTCAGTTGCAGATTTGAGTAACCCTACTGCCACTTTATTCCCCGCTGAAAGGTTGGCATTGTTTTGCAGGAAGAAACGGTCCTCTGATGTGAATGATCTGATGGTGAACTCTAGATCAATAGCTGAATTGTTTGTATCTAAGATGGAAAAAAATTCTGAGAAGCAGACCTTGTCTTTGCAAGGGTAGCTAGAGAAATTCTATGAGCATTCTGTTGAGGAATCTCAGCAAATGCTCAGAGAAATACAAAAGCAAAATGATCTATTTGGGGACCTGGTAACTCACATTAAGTTTTTGGATAATTCTAAGAAACGTGTTGTGGTCAAGAGAGTGTGTAATTCCAAAAATTTAGGTGAAGAAAATAAAGAGATCTCTCAAGACAATCAACAATGTACACCCACCAAAAGTTTGGGGGGGAGTGCTTCAACTGCATGTAGGCCAATGAGGGTAATTAAAAAAAAAGTGCCCCTAATCATTATAGTTTGCTTTAATCAGTACTGGCTGCTTTTCCAATATTAAGCATGTAATTAAACCTATGATGAATGTGTAAAAGTTTACAGTTATGAGAAGGACATGAGGATATTACTGAAAATAAACAGGCATTTCAATTCAAAACATAAACGGTTTATTTTTACAAAGTAGTTTACGATATACATATTTACAAATTATATTGATTTTGAAAAAGTGATATATTTACATATTTACAGGGTATAATAATAAAAACAATTATTCATATTTACATAGAGTATTTGAAATGATAAATGACAACCAAGAAGAAATATTGATGACATACACATAAAAACTATATAAATGGGTACATTTGGTTGAGGAACACTTACAATGAGAGTGTAAACAAAAAAAATAGACAGTTTGGGGTCACATATAGGGAATAAATACAAAGAAACCATACATAAAATATAGTAAACATAGGAAACAGGTATTTTACAAAATTATTTACAAGACATATACATTTGTTTATGTGGCAGACAATGTACACTATTTACAATATTTACATTAAAATATTTACAATTTTTTTTGAAGTAAACAACTATTTACAATATTTACAAAAACTATGTACAGTATTTACATTGCAAGCCTTTCCTCAATGGCTTGCACCCTCCTCGCCAGGTCCCTGATTTCTTTACGTAGACTCCTTTCTGTAGTGGGCAATAACAAATAATTAATTCTCAGTAAATGATGTTATGTGCAAACTATTAGCCCTTTTTAAAAGTTATACTTAAATATATTTACCAAGCTCCTCTATCCTGGATATTATGTTGAGGCCAGCCAATTGGGCTGCCGCCTCATGTGCAGCTTGGGGACCTTTAAGAAAGTAAAGCATAGGTATTACTTTACTTAGAATTGTATCACTAATATTTCTTATGTTACCTATAAATGTGCTCAATAAAAACAAAAATGACAGGTACCTGGGGGGGGGGTGCAGCCAGTGCCGGGCCTGCTTCTTCCTCAGACGAATCAGAGACGGGCTCACCGGCAGCCCGTCTCTGAATTTGAACAGCTGTTCAACAACCACACACAAAAAAATAAGGTTAGCTCCATGCGCAGGCAGACACACGCACACGCACACACACACTCTCACAAGGCTACACATTAACAAGGACCAGGGAGAATCCTTGGCAAAACTTACCTCGTGGGAGCCGGTTGCGCCAGCTTGGCCGCCCTGCACGGATCCACGGGTTGTGCAGGATGGCATAAAAAGGCAGCCGCCTTCGGGGGGGGGGCTGCCATCACTGGCCTCCAATGCCATGAAAAATTTACCCTTGAGGGTCTTGAATTTTGAGCGGCATTGGAGGCCAGTTCTGAGGTAGCCCCTAAACTGGAGGAACCACGCTGCCTCCACAAAGAAGTTGCGGTTTCTCCAGTTAGAGGACCGCATCAGCCGGTCCAGCGCACCGGCCTGCTGGGCCAGGGATTTCAACAGGAGGTTGGTCTCCCTGGTGCCCCAGTAGGCGATGCACCAACCCGGCCTGACACAACCTCTCCCCCCTTCGGCCATCGTAACACCATGTGGTAGGATGCGGAAACTCGAGTTTATAAGTTTTCGTGTTGACCATTTCATTTTTTAAATTAGCCTATGGTGTTAGGAATAACCTTAATTTTTTAAAGTTTAAACTGTGTAACCTAATCGATTGGTGTATTAGTGTAGGAAACTATGTAAAGGAATTCGGCAGTGGCTGGATCCTTTACCAGAAAGCATAATCCCTTGCAAAAGCCCGCCAATTGCTTTAACCACCCAAACCGTAACAATGTTTCTAATCTGGCTGATTGTTTTAAAATAAACTTGTAGCCAGTCTGACCTACTTTTCAAAGTATAGTTCAACTGGCCATAAAGTGTGATGGAGACATCCATAATTCTATGGGAAAGAACACTGCTAATATACCAGAGGGAAAATGAAGGTGCGTTTTAAAAAGGGCAAAGCAAATTCAGTTCACTTTAAGAAAGGCAGATGATTTTATTAAACAGAAGTTAATCTATTTCAGGTAATGATACACAAGAAACAGTATAGTTACTTATTCCCCCCCTCCCGATGATGTTCAAGCCAAAAATATTCTTTCAAAGTGTTGCAAACTGCCTCCCCCCGCTCCTTCTCCACAGCATCATTATTAACCATTGGTGCTCCAAGCGTGTCAAGTACAAACCTTTGCATACGCTGATGAGGATCATCAAGGATACTACCTTTGGTTTCACATATATTGTGTAGAATAACACATGCACATATGACAGAACATACATTTTCCTCAGCAACCTCAATACAGTATATTAATGCCCTCCATCTCGATTTCAAACAGCCAAAGCATCTCTCCACCGTTGATCAGATTTTGTTACGGTACCTATTGTACAGTCTCTGTTTGGCATTTGTTGTCCCTCTATAAGGTGTCAGCAGCCAATTTCTTACTGGATATGCACCATCAACAAGAGTTAATGGCAATACCTGTTTCTCCATAATTGTTATTGTTGGATTACCAGGCACAAAGATGCCAGCCTCCATAATCTCGAAAAAAACAGAGTTCCTTAACATTCGGCATCGTGATTCTTCCCACTCCAACCGATCTTCACGTCAATAAAACTCCTCTATGATCACAAGTTCCTTGCAGAAGAACGCTGTACCTATTCTTCCTGTTGATAAATTTGTCTCCTTGCTGGATGGGGGGGATTATATTAACATGGCATCCATCTAAGCAAGCAACCATTTGTGGGTATCCCATTGCAGCAAAGGCATCCATTACCTAAATATTGCAAAGCCAAAGAAAAGGAATATATGAGATCACGAAAAGACGAGTTTTCAATTAAACACGTATGTACATACAGAAATGTTTCGGAAGCCTTAGGCATGATATCTAGTTGCCACAACAGAACAGTATGGAAGGTATATATGTTATCAGTTTGGTTTCACAGTAGGACATGCAGATTTAATTTTGTTAACTCTTAGGAATCGATGTGATTAGCCGATTTTTCACAAGGAAATAAAATATAAAGAAAAAAATTACCTTTCTATGATCTCCAAGGAATACTGTCCACTTTAGAAGTAACTTCTCCATAGTGAGGATGACCTCCACAAAAATCTTACACACCATTGCTCTTCCGACACCAAATAACTGAGAAACAGCCCCATATGAGCAGCGGTGGGCGAGAAGGAAAATGGCTATAGTGAATCTCTTCTCCACAGGTATGGCTTTCCTCATGTTCATGTCCGACTTTGCAATCTCTGGACAGAGTATATCAGCAAGACGCATGAAGAGAAACCGAGGCATTCTGAAGTACATTATCCATCATTCGTCCGACCAGATGTTCATCACAAATTTCTCCCACCACTCCTCTGTTGTCAGGTACACCCACCACCATCACTTCCGGCGGTTGGGGCAAACAATGCATCATAACCTCCGGTGGGTCCATGGCCGTGAAGTGCATACAGTGTGGACAGAAAATAGCCGATTCCATTGTTTGGGAATGGAGAAGGATCAGGAAAATAAGAAGCATCCTTCTTCTATGTGTGATGATAGCCCGCCTCTTCAGAGCTAAAAGAGATAACTGCAAACAGGCAGTGGTAGCCAGAGCAGCCAATGTGCTCCCCTCCATGTTGCCATAAAGTGCTGGATAGGAGAAGAGGTACATCAAAAGGACATGTGATGTCGTTCTTTGTTCAGAATGTAGCCAATCGCTGCATCTGTGGTGGGAAAATGAACCGGAAACACGTAACTCCAACTGTGAAAAAACGAGTAATCGCATCCTTGATTGACAGTCAAAAAAATATATCCCGGTACGCTAAATGTGTGTAAACAAGAAAAGCATGAGATATACCAGCGTGAGACCCAAAATAAAAAACGGAACTTTTGTCATGTAAATATCAGTCACGGGATCATCCGGGATTTCCATAAGAGTGACAAAAATCATATAAACAGCAAGGGACGAATACGGGATCAGGAAGTCACGGTAAGCCCCGCGACAAAAATTGCCGTGTAACTGGCACCACTGTGTTCACAGCCTAGGAGTGCTTCTGGATCCATGGCTCCAAATGACAGCTCAGACAGACGGCCAGGATTGCTTACTACCAGCTTCAGCTGTTACGCCAGCTGTGCCCCTTCCTAGAACTGGGGGACCTAAAGATGGTAGTGCACACGCTGGTAACCTCAAGGCTGGGCTTTTGCAATGTGCTGTAGATTGGACTACTTCTGTACTAAATTCAGAAAGTTCATTTGGTTCAAAACACTGCAGCCAGATTAGTATTAATATTAAAATCACCCCACTGGCTGCCAATTAGTTTCTGGGCAAGTTACAAACTGTTGGTTATTACCTTTAAAGCCCTACATGGTTTGGGTCCAGGGTTACCTATGGGATTGCCTTCTCCCATATAATTTGCCCCATACACTGAGGTCCTCTGGGGGACATTTGCTCTAGCCAGCCAGGACTAAATTGACAACTGGCACCCAGAGGACTTTTTCTTCAGCCACCCCTAGACTGTAGAATGGCCTGCTGGAAGAGATACGACAGCTTAATATGCTGTCTGGATTTAAAGCAACGTTAAAGCCCAGTCTCTTCTAGCAGGACTATCCAGATGATTTTAAATTATGAATTTTAAATTGTATATTGATTGTTTTAAAATGACTTCGTTTTACTTGTTTTTTTAAACTGATATATGTTTTTAACTGACATGTGTTTTTAACCAACATTATGTTCATATGTTAATTTGTTGTTCCCCATCTTGATTCATAGGGAGAGGCAGGTAAGAAATAAATATTATATTATAATTGTTGTTATTATTATTAATAGTAATAATAATAAATTATATATTTATAGCATGCCCAATCATAAGGAATCCGGGTGGGTTACAACAATAAAAACACATGGAACACAATAAAATGGCCATCCAGCCTCTGTTTAAAGATCTCCTTCCTTGGAGGTTTTTAAACAGAGGCTGGATGGCCATCTGTCGGAGATGCTTTGATCGTGATTTCCTGCATGGCAGGGGGTTGGACTGGATGGCCCTCGTGGTCTCTTCCAACTCTGCAATTCTATGATTCTATGATTCTGTGAAAATTCAAAATTAGTCCCTTCCCAACCCCCCGCAACCCAATACTAAAATTACAATTAAATAAACACAGTTTAAAAACAAGAATACAAAAGTTTTAAAATGGAGATAATTGGTGGACAGAGCGACATAGATCACCTTGGGAGAGGAGTTAAGTTGGGAAGGCCTGCTGGAAGAGATCTGTCTTAAGAGCCTTTTTAAAGGCTGTTAAGTGTAGAGATGTGATGGATCTCCTCCGGCAGGTCATTCCACAGTTTTGGAGCAGCAGTGGAGAAGGCCCTCTGGCTCACCAATGTTTGCCTAGATTTTTTTGGTTGGAGTAGGTTCTTCCCCAAGGACCTTAATGTGTGGGACAGACAATATGGAAGAAGGTGATCCTTTAAGTATTCTGGTCCCAAGCCATGTAGGGCTTTAAAGGTAATAACCAACACCATATACCTTGCCTGGAAACTAATTGGCAGCCAGTGAAGGGACTTCAGGACTGGTGTTATATGGTCATTACTGGAAGTACCAGTAATCAACCTGGCTGCCATATTTTGTACAAGCTGAAATTTCTAAACTTGGCACAAGGGTAGCCCCATGTAGAGTGCATTACAGAAGTCTAATTGAGAAGTTACCAGTGCATGTACTACAGTTTCAAGGTCTCCCTGCTCCAGGAAGAGGTGCAGCTGGTGTATCAGCTGAAGCTGATAGCAGGAGCTCCTGACTGTCGCATCCACCTGAGCTGTCAAATGAAGCGATGACGGTATATTGTTATTACATTGTTATTATACCATCTTAATCTAGGTTTTGGAAAACTCACAGTTTTTCCAGGGTTTGCTGGAAGCTCCAGAGAAAACTGCTGTGTGAACAAGCCATCTATGCCGGATTTGGGGAGTGGGGTGGGGAGGAGAGGAGAAGAGAGAAGAGGAGAAGGAGGACAAGCACCACCTAAGGTGCTGCCATTTCCCCCCTCCTCACTGCCATTTCTTATTCCAAAGGCACAGCCCCAGCAGTAGTTACTCTCTCTGAAGTCAGACCCCTGGTGAGCCCCACCATTGCAAGGCTAACCACCCATTCTGGTTTCAGAGGGGGTTCTGTCCCCTCTGAGCTCTGGGAAAAACACAAGTGGGAGTTGCCTCTCTGAAGCCAGACTGAGCAGCTAGCTACCACTGACATTTTGCTTACAATCACCCCTGAGCTCCAGGAAAAGCAAAGAACCAGCGGTAGCTGCCTGGTCTGAGGGTGGAATGGGTGGCTTACTTGCGAGCAAGCTTCCAATCTGCTTTTAGACCGGGCAACCCCCGCTGGCAGTTTGCTTTCCAAGCACACAATTGCTCTGGGAAAAGCGAAACGCCAGCAGGAGTCACCCAGCCTGAAGGCAGAACATGTGTCAGCCCCACCATCATGAGTGCTATACTGGGTGCTAGATGTTCCTCCATGTCAACTTTTGCTCAGATGGATTATCTTAGCTGCATGCTAAAACTGATTTCCAGAAGACACCTGCCAGAGTGCCTGCTAAAACACAGCTTGGTATGCATTGCAAGTGATCTATAGCATTTGCACCTGCAGTGTGTCCCATTCGTTTCAATGGAAGTTCAGTCCTGGCAGGTAGGTGAACTTTGAGTATGTATTGTTACAGCATCTAGGCAACTTTTCTTTACTAAGGAGAGGGCATGTCAATGGTTTAGAATACCTTGTAGACATTTGATAAATGGGAACTAATTGTACATATACACAGGACTATCTGTATTTAAAATAAATTAAAAGATAGTAACCAGCACTTGGGAAGATTACAGACCTAACTTAGAAAAAAAATCTTCTTGTTACATGCTGTCAGATCAGCTCAAATTATGCCGGCCCTATGAATGAGAGACTTCCCAAGAGACTCTATTTACAGCCTTGCTCCTGTCTTGCAAACTCCGGCCCATGGGTTCCTTGATTAAGTCAATCCACTTTTAACAGTTTGCAAAAAACAAACAAACAAAAAACCCCAACACACAAAACAGCTTTCTGTTTTTATATTGTATGCAAGGAGGTATGAAGATTGAGTGGCAGGTGCAGAATGTTAGATGAACTAAATTTGCATATGGACATTGATTGCTTCTGTGCATGAAAATGGAAGGCGCTACTGGAAATGATGGAGGGGAGAGAAAGGACAACAGGATCAGATAGGATCAGGGCTTGGAAGAAGAAAGGGGGAAGAGTCTACTTTCTGAGAGGGGAGATACAAAGAGAGGGGGAAAGGGAGGGAGACTGACTGACCACATGTTCTGTGTTCAGACTAGTTGGTTAGCAATGCATTAAAATAAAATCACTGAAATTACGGTGTCTATGTACAGCAGAGGAAAGGGTAAAATAACATCTTAAGTTGCAATTAATGTAATTATATTTCTTATTTAATATAAACATGCCTGCCTGGTCACTATACCCAATATTAGAGCCTAAAAGTCTAAAAACGAACAGTCTTATACAAAGAACAGCCTAATGCAGAGAACATAATGGAAGTGAATCCAGTAGGAATCCTGGTGAAAGTGATTCCCTAGTATATTGGGTGGGGTCACCATAGCTGATGGTTAGAAGGGAGTTTGATGGCATCATAGAATCACAGAATTTTAGAGCTAAAAGGGACCACAAGGGCGACTTAGTCCAACCCCCTGCCATGCTGGAATACACAACTAGAGAACTCCTAAAAGATGCCTATCCAACCTCTTTTTAAAGACTTCCAAAGATGGGGAGTCCATCACCCTCCAAGGCGATCTATTCCATTGTTGAATAGCTCATACAGTAAAAAGTTCTTCCTGATGTTTAGATGGAATCTTTTTTCTCTCTCTTGTAATTTAAATCTATTGGTTCATGTTGCAGTCTCTGGAGCAACAGAAAACAAGCTTGCTCCACCTTCTACATGACATTCCTTCAGATATTTGAAGATAGCTATCATGTCACCTATCTGTGTTTTCTCTGAGCTAAACACACACAGCTCCCTAAAGTGCTCCTCATCATGGATTACAAATCCTAGAATGTCCTACCTAAAGGTAGATTAGGCTTAGAGATGGTGATTTGACCACAATCATCCAGTGGGCTTCACGGCTGGAAGGGGATTTGAGCCTGCATTTCCTAACTCCAGTGCTCATCTGCATGGGCAAAATATGCCAACTCCCCACTGATGTATTCTGCCTGCGGATCTGGCCCACTGCTCCCACGTTACCTGCACAGAACAGGATGGAGTCCAGACTGGCATGCTGGCCAGTTCTGCAGCTGACACCACCACCAACATCCCACTCTCCGAAGCCAGGAAGCTGGCTCACAGTGTGGGAGCAAGGCACCCTCCATGGGACCAGCCAGGTCACATACTGCAGGTCTTCTTCCTGGATTCAGAATAGCGGAGGCAGGCAGCAGCTGTAACAATGGGTTGGAGTGCCAGAATAGGCTCCTGCGGTCATGCGGGGCCCTATGCATTTTTTGCCAGCTGGAGCAGATTTTACTAGGTTTTTTTCTTTTTAAACGGTGTAACAGCCTTACCCTGTCTTCCCTCCATCTTGGCCCTGTCTTTGCCCCAGAGGTCATGAGGACTGCCCAGGGGCAAAATGGGGCAAAAGTCCTGTGTCTTCTGGGACCAAGACAGAATAAATTGCCCATCTAGACATGTCCCGGTCTAATGACCGCAGTGCTACACTGACCTAAAGGGAATGTGTTCAGCAGTGAGGCAGCCTTACCCCATAGCAAAGTGAAATAAATCTGGTTTCTTCAGGCAGTGGGATTTAAGATGGTCCATGTAGAGCAGAATTGTCTGAATGGTGAACCAAGACTCTTTAGAACATTGGCACTAATACAGAGGTGCCATTTGCTCCTTTGCTTTCGGCTGCAAAATGCCTTTGAGTTGACACTGATCTCTAAGAGGAATTTTCCATCTTAACATTTGAGTTGTGCACCTTCGTGGGAAGAGAGTAAGGCTTAGGGCAGGTATAGGTGGGGAGATAATAGAATAGTACCAAAAGAACAGCACAGCTTGGCCGAAACTGTCTGGATCCCTTTTGCTCCTTTCCTTTTGAAGTGCCACCTTCCTATAACTCATGTTAAACCGGTTTTGATTTGGGGTTTTGCCTCAGTTTTTGTTTTATAAATGGATGTTTGGAAGAGCCTGCCAATTTCCCAGTGACTAATCAACTAATAATTTGTTGTGAACCCACACAGCAAGTAAATTAATGTAACTCCCACGGCTACTCTTGTGTCAGTAGTGGGAAAGGATGGATTAGACGCTCCCACAGTTAAGTACGAAGCAAGGAGTTCTTTGCTGACAAAGGGTAGAAACTTGCAATACAGTACATGTATTTCAGAAGTGATGTGGGTAGTGCAAAGATAAAAAGCAGCATAAAGTGGATGCATTTCACACTAGTGGTGATCTTCACTGTAGAAATAATGCAGTTTGACACCACTTTAACTGCCATGGCTCCATCCTACAGAATCCTGGGATTTGTAGTTTTGTGAGGCACCAGCACTCTTTGGCAGAGAAGGCTAAAAACCTTGTAAAACAGCAAATTCCAAGATTCCATAGGATGGTACTAAAGCACTTAAAGTGATGTCAAACTGCATTATTTCTACAGTGTAGATGCACCCTAGGGACTTTTTCAGACAGTGATTTGTAACGCAAGCAGGCTTGTCCCTGTTGCGAGGCTGCTGCGTGGCGGGGGGGGGCGTTTCGGATGATGCTGTCCCCTTGCTGATACTGTTCCGGAAGAGCTGGGAGGCTGCAGTGCCATATTTGGCCATTTTCTAATCATGGAAGTTGACCGTGATTAGAAAATGGCCAAATATGGCGCTGCAGCCTCCCAGCTCTTCCAGAACAGTATTGACAGGGGGACAGCGTCATCCGAAATGGCCCCCCTGCTGCGCAGCAGCCTTGCAACAGGGACAAGCCTGCTTGCATTACAAATAGCCGTCCGAAAAAGTCGTAGGTCTTACAAGTCTGTAAACTACCATAGCACCTGCATTTGTATACCACTTTATAGTGCTAAACATTCTCTAAGCGGTTTACAACGTGTTAGATGATTGTCCCCAACAAGCTGAGTACTCATTTTTACCAACCTCGGAAGGATGAAAGGCTGAGTCAATTGCAATGGAAAGTTGCATTTTGCATTGCTCCTGTTTAAAGTTCCAGCCATCCATAGCCATAGCATGAAAAATTACTTTTAAACAGTTAACAGTGGTAGCTCCATGGCCCAGAAAAAAATAGGTATTTACCATTATAGTTACAATTTTTAGATATCTGGATGGTGGGGTGGTGGCTGTTAGTCAACTGCTGCAAAAACAACGAAGTCGTTGGGCACATTAAAGACCAACTTGACAAAAGCAGGCCCAGTTTTGCAAGACGTCTCAGTGAGTAAGATATAGGGGGCAGCAAATTTGCCACTCTCCATTGTACCATGGTGTGGTCCTTGAAGCTCTGAAGAACTGCACATAGTTCTCCAGAGCTTGGTTTTTATTGGGTCAGAGTCCCCCTCACCTCCCCACTAAAGAAGTGGTGGAGGCTACCAAAGTCACCAATACAAGTGTATAAAACTGATTGCTTCCTGAATGCTTTGCTCTACGGGTGACAGCAGTTACCTGGAGAGTGATCTGTGTTGCAGCACGGGTGATTTTCCCAGTCATCTCTGCCCCTCCCACATACTTTCCAACATTTCACAGATGAAAACCAGGACACAGGTGTGGTCGCCATCAGAGCGTGGACAAAATACCCAATGTTATTAATGAGGAAGAACACACAAGCTAGTAGAGACAGAAGCAGTTTGCTTTTGTCTGAGCCTACTGGGAAGGGCAAGAGTCTGCCCTGGCCTCTTCTCTCCCCCTTGTGAGTTAACTTTTTCACTTTTAAATTTGCAGCAATTGTATCAAGCTGAGGACAAAGGGGAAAGGTGGGGAAAGGAGAGAAAAATTGGGGCATTTTAAAGGCAGTTGAAAGTTCTGGATGACAGAGGATTAACTGAGACTGTCCCTACCAAGCCAGGACAGTTGGAGGGTATGCTGTTTTGGCATTCAGGAAACAGCTGGCTCTAAACAGTTGGCTTCTGGCAGGAGCAAGGCATCAGTGATGTCATTACTCCCACCTCTCCCCTTTTCTTCAGTGGTGGGAGATCTCTTTGCCACCCAGCCATGTTCTCATCCAAGAGCAGGCAGAGGGGATTGCCTGGCAGGCAAGTGGGTGGACAAACTGAGGACCAGGGACTGCTGCATTTTCCCTGCATTTACTTTGGTGGTTAGGCATTTCCCCCACATGTCCTAGGCCTCCTCCAATGTGGGGAGCACTTGGCTCCCACCTTAGGCAGTGGGAGAGTTTGGGCCACCTCTGGATATCCAGCCCACTTGATCAGATGCAAAGTAATTCTTTGCTTTCTTGTTGTTTAAAAGTACAATAGGACCCCCGTATCCATGGGGAATTGGTTCTGGTGGTCCCATGAATACAGACAACTGTGGATAACAGCAAACACCATTGAAAACAATGGGATTTCCAGTTTAAAATACCATAGAGTTGCCTTGGAGGACCTAGAAAAGTCTAGAGAGGATGCCTTTTCCCTTTCCCATAGGGTGCTCAGCAATGGCTCCTCTTCATCTTGGAAAGATGTGACCAGTGGGATGCCACAGGGTTCTGTCCTGGGCCCAGTGCTATTCAACATCTTTATCAATGACTTGGATGAGGGAATTAGGGGCATACTTAACAAATTTGCAGATGACACCAAATTAGGAGGAATAGCTAATACCCTAGAGGACAGGATCAAAATTCAAAATGACCTGGATAAACTGGAGAGCTGGGCCAAAGCTAACAAAATGAAATTCAATACGGAGAAATGTAAGGTACTGCACTTAGGGCGAAAAAATGAAATGCATAGATATAGGAATGGGGAGACCTGGCTGAATGAGACTACGTGCGAAAGGGATCTAGGAGTTCTAGTAGACCACAAGTTGAACATGAGTCAACAGTGTGATGTGGCAGCTATAAAGGCTAATGCGATTTTGGGCTGCATCAATAGAAGTATAGTGTCCAGATCAAGGGAAGTAATAGTGCCGCTCTATTCTTTTTTTTTTCCATTTTAATATTTATTGTTTCAATCACAAAGCATGCTTCAAAAGAATAAGAAAAGTAAAACCATGTTTCCATAAATTACATCGTTCAACATCTCAATATGTGTAGGCTTATACAATTGACATTTATCTACTACTATAACCTGACTTCCCTCGTTAAAATAATTCAAAGAGTTTATTACACTCTAAATTTAAGTGTCCTCCTCTTTACCTAAAGATTGTGTTGGCTTTCTACCTCTTAATTTCCTATGAATTTGCCATTTATTTCTTATTCTCCTCCTTCCTCTCCACTCGTCTATCTTATTCTTATTCTTTTCAGTTCTCCTTATCGCTTGATACCAATATTTTATCCGTAATGCATTTATTCATTTGTCGCTTTATTAGAACATCCCTGTACGGTTTTCCTTATTTTATATCTTTATATCACTTCCTATGTTCCATCTTAGCCTACAATAGTTTAATACTGGCTGCCATTCCATCTCTGTTTTACTTATTTTCTCTTGGTTTAGTAAACGGGATAATCTGTCATTTTCCCTCATCAATAGTATTTTATTCAACCAGTTTTCTATCGAGGGCTCTTCTTTACTTTTCCATAGTGATGCAATGATCATACGAGCTGCCATGTATTCGCCAATATTTTCTCTCAACATTCCTTGTTAGCGAAGAGGTTATCTTTAGGAGATAAAGTTTTGGATCAAACTCCAGTTCAATATTAAATATTTTTTGAACTGTATTATGAACTTTCAGCCAAAATTTATAAATGGGAGGGCAAGACCACCACATATGTTTTAACGTTCCTGAGCCTTTCTCACACTTCCAACACTCTTTTCCCTTGGAACCCTACATTTTACTTAATCTGGAAGGAGTTAGGTACCATCTGTTGCTTATTTTGAAATAATTTTCTTTCAGATCTTGGCATGCTGTGAACTTTTTTGTTTTTATCCATGCCCCTTCCCATTCCTCCAGTTGGATTTCACTCCCAACATCTTTAGCCCATTTTATCATTGCTTCTTTAACCGGTTCAGTTTCTAATTGTTTGGTGATGAGAATATCATATAATCTCGCTATCTTCTTTTTCTTTTCATCTCGCATGATATTCTCAAAGTTTGTTTCCTTTTCAGAGAAGCCAAATTCTGCTTTGTCCTTTTGAAACCTGCTATGTATTTGCTGGTAGGAGAACCAATTAAGATGCCATCCCTCTGATTGTAATTCCTCCCTCGTTTTACATTGTACCTCTTTTCCATCTTCGTTTATATATATATATCTTGATACCTTATCCACCTATCTGATTGCCCAATTGTCCCCATCTTCCAAAGAATGCTTCAGCCGGAGATATCCACAATGGGATCTTCCCAAAAAATTGTTTGCGTATTGTATTCCAGTTCTGCAACAGCGCATTTCTTATTACATGATTGGAAAAGTCCTTATGTATCTCTGCCTTACTATAGCCTAAGTATGCGTGCCATCCTAGTCTTAAACCCACTCCTTCCAATGTTAATAACGTCTGATCTTTTAGTTTAATCCAGTCTCTCAGCCATACCGTCGTACATGCCTTGTGGTATAATTGCAGATCAGGTAAGTCCAGTCCTCCCTTTTCAGATCTTTCAATCAGTGTTTGCCATTTTACTCTTGCTTTGCGGCCGTTCCATATAAAGTCGATAGGGATCTAGGAGTTCTAGTAGACCATAAGTTGAACATGAGTCAACAGTGTGATGCAGCAGCTAAAAAGGCTAATGCGATTTTGGGCTACATCAATAGAAGTATAGTGTCCAGATCAAGGGAAGTAATAGTGCCACTCTATTCTGCCTTGGTCAGACATCACCTAGAATACTGTGTCCAGTTCTGGGCACCACAATTCAGAAAGGATATTGACAAGTTGGAGCATGTCCAAAGAAGGGTGACTAAAATGGTGAAAGGTCTGGAAACGATGCCTTATGGGGAGAGACTTATGGAGCTGGGTATGTTTAGCCTGGAAAAAAGACGGTTAAGAGGCAATATGATAGTCCTGTTTAAGTATTTGAAGGGGTGTCACGTTGAGGATGGAGCAGGCTTGTTTTCTGCTGCTCCAGAGACTAGAACACAGAGCAATGGATGCAAGCTCCAGGAACAGAGATTCCACCTCAACATTAGGAGGAACTTTTTGACAGTAAGAGCTGTTCGGCAGTGGAACACACTCCCTCAGAGCGTGGTGGGGTCTCCTTCCTTGGAGGTCTTTAAACAAAGGCTGGATGGCTATCTGTCGGGGATGCTTTGATCGTGATGGCAGGGGGTTGGACTGGATGGCCCTCGTGGTCTCTTCTAACTCTGCAATTCTATGATTCTATGATTCTATGGTAGGTGTGCTGTTTCATGTCCCATGGATAACTGAATCAATAGATAATGAACCAGCGGATATGGGGTTGCTACTGTAATCAAAATAGACGATTTAGGTTACTTTAAAAATAATTAAAATGTTACAAACTACTAGTGTGTGGTGCAATGCATACCTAAGAGGGGTGAATGCACACACTCCCAGTAGCTATAACGTTCATAGACTCATAGAGTTGGAAGAGACTCAAGGGCTATCCAGTCCAACCCTCTGCCCTACAGGAATACACAAAGTACACCTGACAAATAGTCATCCTGCCTCTGTTTAAAAACCTCCAAAGAAGGAGGACTTTTTCAGATGCCCCTTACCATGCAAGAAGCCTCCGTAACAGCAACGAAGCTGCTGCGTGGCAGGGGGTCTGTTTCGGATTACGCTATCCCTCTCTCGGCATCACCTGTGACTGTTCCGGGTAGGACTGAGGGTGGCCATGCCATTTTTTACTCACAGAAGTTCTCCATGAATAAAAAATGGCATGGCCACCCTCAACTTATTGTTCTGGACTGCACTAGATATCAGATCTGGCCAGGCAGGGTAACCCTTGCCTTAGTTACATCCCAGTTAGATTACAGTAATACACTGTATTTTGGGCTGCCTTTGAAGAGTGTTCGGAAACGTCAACTGGTCCAAAGAGCTGCAGCCAGATTGCCAACTGGGGCTGGCTACAGGGAACACACAACTCCGTTGTTGCAACAGTCCCACTGGCTGCTGGTCCATTTCCAGGCACAATTCAAAGTGCTGTTTTTCTCCTATAAAACCCTATACAACTCAGGTCCAGGTTATTTGAAGGACTGTATCCTTTTCTGTTTGGACAGGCATTTGGTGATTTGATTGTACAAGGCTTGTCCCTCCTAAACAATGTGCAGGATCTTGTTAATTGTTGTGGTGGGGTGTGTGCATGATTAATGGTGTATGTTTTTATCTATGGAGATTTTCACACTGGGGCTAAAAGTCCCGGTTCTGTCCCACCACCTCCTCTCCTGTTCCTGCACGCTTACCTCCATTCTGCTGCAGGAACGGGTGTCCTCCCTCCTTGCCCGGCCGGCCGTAAATGCAGCCGTCATAAGGCAGCTTTTACAACCGGCTGAGGGAAATCCCGCTCGTTCTTGCGAGAGAACGAGTGGGAGGGAAATTCAAATTTAACCCCCCCAGCTGTCAAATAAAAGAATAAAAATAATAAATAAATAAATAAATACAAGTAACCCGGGGAGTGGGGTGGGAAGGGTGGCACTTACTGGATGTCCCGATCTTTGTAGGAAGTGCTCACCACGGAGCTCCTCCCCTTTCCCTATCATTCCAGAACAGGGACAGGATCCAATTCGCATACCCATGTTCTGTTACAGAAACGGAACAAGGTGCTTAATAACAACTTCTCCCCGTTAATACTATATCACTGGGAGAAAACAGAATGGTGACAATTAGGGAACGGAACAGGGTCAGCGTCATCGGAAAGGGAAAACCTTTCCCGACCCTGTTCTGTTCCTGCCACGGGATATATAGCCCGTGTGAAAATCTCCTGTGTTTTTTATTGTTTCGTATATTTTTAATTTTAGTATTTTGTAAATTTTTAAACATGTGTTTTTAAAAATTTGTTATAAGCTGCTTTGAGTCCCAAACAGGAAAAGGGCAGAATAGAAATAAATATCATCATCATCATTATCATCATCATCCTACAGCAAGGCCAGATGGTTTGTAATAAACATGAACATAGAACCTTCTGATCCTTGTATGCTTTACAGAAACCTGGCTGGAAGAGGATAGTGCTGTCACGTGGGTGCAGCCCTCCCAGCCGGGTATTCTGTCAGTGAGCAGGTGAGGGGAAGTGGGCGGGGGGGCGGAGTGGCTCTGGTTTATAAGAACAATCTGACCTTGACCAGGATACCTGTCCGAAACACAGTCCACTTTGAGTGTATGTACCTTAGCCTGAGGACCAGGGATAGTTTGGGGATTCTGCTAGTATACCGACCACCCCGTTGTCTAGCAGACTCCCTAAACGAGCTGACACAGCTGGTCTCAGAGTTGCTGTTGGAGTCACCCAGACTTTTAGTTTTGGGCGACTTCAACATTCCACTCGAGACCAGCTTGACAAATCTGACTGGTGCAGCTCGGGAGTTCATGGAAACCATGACAAACATGGGCCTATCCCAATTGGTCATTGGGCCCACACATTGTGCGGGTCATACTCTCAATGCGGTCTTTAGTACGGAACAGGAATATCCGTGGGCGGCGGTTATTAAAACCACCGCATTGTCATGGACGGATCATTTCCTGGTCAAGACTGAACTAAGAGTCTCTTCCCGCCCCACCGGGGGTTGTGGACCCATTAGAATGGTCTGCCCCCCAAGGCTAATGGAACCAATAGGATTCCAGAAAGCCTTGGAGGGTTTAATGGTTGGTAACGCCGGTGACCCTGTCGAAGCTTTGGTTAATACTTGGAACACCAATCTTACAAAGGCTATTGACACGATCGCTCCCAAGCGTCCTTTCCAACCCTCTTCTAACCGTAAGCCATGGTATACTTCAGAGCTTCGGAAAATGAAGCGGGTTGGAAAACGACTAGAGCGCAACTGGCGGAAAACTCGACTCGTATCCGACAGGACTCGACATAGGAACTTTCTTCGGTCCTATCGAGAGGCAATACGTGCAGCACAGAGATCCTTCTCCTCTGCATGTATTGCGTCTGCAGAGTCCCATCCAGCAGAGCTGTTTAGGGTGGTAAGGGAGATGACGCGGGTTATACCTGCGCAGAACCCATTGCTTAACCCAACAACGGCCTGCTGTGACACATTTAACAACTACTTTGCAGATAAAATCTCTCGGATAAGAGCCGACTTAGATGCCAGTAGTTTGACAGAAACAATTGACGAGGTGTCCAGCAACTCCGTTGATATAAGTTTACTGGATCAATTTCAATCCGTGAGTACTGAGGATGTGGACAAGCTACTTGGTAGAGTGAGGAAGATGACCTGCCCTCTTGATCTTTGCCCTTCATGGCTGGCCATCCGGGGGGGTGCCTTGATGGTGTTCCTTAAGGACATCATCAATACATCCCTCAGGGAAAGGTGTGTTCCATCCTGCTTAAAGGAAGCAGCGGTTAGGCCGCTTCCGGAAAAAACCTTCCCTTGACCCCTTGGACATGAACAACTATAGGCCGGTTTCTATGTTACCATTCTTGAGCAAAGTGATTGAGAGGGCAGTTGCTCTTCAACTCCAAGTGGTGTTGGATGAAACTGATTATCTAGACCCATTTCAAACTGGCTTCAGGATGGGATTTGGAGTTGAGACTGCCATGGTTGCCTTGACCGATGATCTGCGTCTAAGCGTCGACAGGGGTAATGTGTCCCTGTTGGTGCTTCTGGACCTCAGCGGCTTTCGATACAATAGATCATGGCATTCTCCTGGATCGCCTGAGTGGATTAGGAATCGGAGGCACTGCGCTCCAGTGGTTCTGGTCCTTCCTCTCGGGCAGGTCCCAGAGGGTGCGGCTCGGGGACAGCTGCTCCAGCAGAAAGGAGCTTACTTGTGGTGTTCCTCAGGGCGCCATCCTGTCCCCGATGCTGTTTAACATCTATATGAAGCCGCTGGGTAAGATTATTCGGAGTTATGGGGCTGGGTGTTATCAGTACACTGATGACACCCAGATCTATTTCTCCTTGTCCCAGTCATCAGCCTTGAATTCCAATAGCATCTCTCCTCTTAATGACTGTCTTAAAGCAGTAATGGGCTGGATGAGGAGAAACAGATTGAGATTAAATCCAGACAAAACAGAGGTGCTCATGGTAGCAGCACCGAAACCAGGAGTTGGGTTGCAACCTCCAGTCCTGAGTGGGTCATGCTCTCCATTAAGGACTGTGTTCGCAGTCTGGGGGTGCTCCTTGATTCATTGCTTCAGATGATGAGTCAAGTGAATGCAACGGTCAGGAGCGCCTGTTATCAGCTTCGGCTGATACACCAGATGCGCCCTTTCTTGGAAGTAAGCGACCTTGAGACTGTGGTGCACGCACTGGTAACCTCTCATCTAGATTTCTGCAATGCGCTCTACATGGGGCTGCCCTCGTGTTTGGTCCAGAAACTTCAGTTGGTACAAAATATGGCAGCCAGAGTGGTCTCAGAACATCTCAGAGAGACCATATAACTCCAGTTTTAAAATCTCTCCACTGGCTGCCTATCAGTTTCTGGGCCCAGTATAAGGTGTTGATTATTACCTTTAAAGCCCTAAATGGCCTGGCTCCAACTTATCTCCGGAACCGCCTCCTCCCATACAATCCTCCCCGTGCACTCCGGTCCTCTGGGAGGAATTTGCTTCAGCCACAAAAATCTAAGCTGTCTGCAACCTCCCAGAGGGTCTTTTCGGTAATCGCCCCCAATTTATGGAATGGCCTGCCAAACGAGATCCGTCAGCTGACGAGCTTGAGTAGCTTTAAAAAAGCACTAAAGACGGATCTCTTTTGCCAGGCCTTTCCTGATTAGATCCCGGCCTCAGGAGCTGTGTCTCCTGGCTTTGAAAATCATGTATATATTTGTTTTTAATGTGTTTTTAGTTAGATGGTTTTAATTTTATAGTGTTTAATGTCTTTTTATGGGGGAGGGTGGGTATGGGTGGTGTTTTTAGTCATTATAATGTTTTAATTGTTGGAAGCCACCCCGATTGTTTTAGCAGAGGGGCGGGGTATAAATAAATTTTATTATTTATTATTTATTATTGTAAAAGTGTTGCGAGATGGTGGGCGATAGTCTGTACTGCCAGTACTCATGAAAACAGAAAAACTTCCCTACAGTCTAGAATATGTAGCTTGCAATTTGCTACTTAGGTTTTTCTTTTCTTTTTAAAGGGGCCATTATATATCTTTGCTTTTAAAAAAACAATTTTATGCCCGTGTGCCTCTTTCTGCTTTCTATGGCACCAACTGTAACTCAATATTGCAAACACAATCCCAATTTATGGCCCAATATATATATTTAACAATAGTACGACAATTGCATATTAAATTGGACAGCTATGCACTGTTCCAGAAGTCCCGTGCATCCAATGAGGTGCCAGGGCAGGATCTCACCTCAGGACTCTTCTGCCTGTGCTGCTCAGTTGTATTGCAACATTTGGATGCAATCGTAAAGCCCTAAACAAAACAAAACAATACAAAATAGATGCAATATAGAAATTATTCCACAAATATTATTTATGTATTTATTTTATTTGTATGCCACCTTTCTCCCAAGATGAAACCGAAGGTGGCTTCCATAAAACAGATTTTAAAATACAGTACAGTTGCCCCTCCACATTTGCAGCTTTCACACTCGCGGTTTTGATTATTCGCGATTTAGCCCGGAACCCCTTAGGGAAGGCT
Source organism: Gambelia wislizenii (assembly GCA_030847615.1). NCBI lineage: Eukaryota > Metazoa > Chordata > Lepidosauria > Squamata > Crotaphytidae > Gambelia > Gambelia wislizenii. The sequence continues at coordinate 68,447,572 of JAUMIR010000002.1, forward strand.
GGCGAGAAGCGGGGCAACCTCCTGCCTGTGCCTTCCCCGGCCTTCCAGAGGCAGCTCTGGGGCTTCAAAGCCCCGGAGTCTGCTCAGGAAGGCGGGGGGGCAGCCTCTCTCTCTCCCTCCTCCCTCCGCCTTCCCTGGCCTTCCTGAGGGGACTCCGAGGCTTCTAAGACCCGGAGTCCCCTCAGGAAGGCTGGGGAGAGGCCGGGCAGCTTCCCTCCTGCCCACCCGCTGCCTTCCCCAGCCTTCCTAAGCGGGCTCCTGGGCTCCAAAGCCCCGGAGTTCACTCAGGAAGGCCAGGGAGAGGCAGCGCAGCCTCCTCCCCGTCCACACAGTACCTTCCCCGGCCTTCCAAAGCCCTGGGGTTTGCTCAGGAAGGCCAGGGAAAGGCAGCGCAGCCTCCTCCCCGCCCACACACTGCCTTCCCCGGCCTTCCTTAGCGGGCTCCAGGGCTCCAAAGCCCCGGAGTTCGCTGAGGAAGGCCGGGGAGAGGCAGTGCAGCCTCCTCCCCGCCCACACGCTGCCTTCCCCGGCCTTCCTCAGTGGGCTCTGGGGCTCCAAAGCCCTGGAGTTCGCTCAGGAAGGCTGGGGGAGAGGCAGCGCAGCCTCCTCCCCGCCCACACGCTACGTTCCCCAGTCTTCCTCAGCAGGCTCCAGGGATTCTAAGGCCCGGAATCCCATCAGGAAGGCTTGCGGAGAGGCCAGCTAGGCTGACCAGACTCCCTCCTGCCCCCCTTCCTCCCTCGGGGGGGGGGTTGCGGGAGCAGCATTTGTTATTCGCGGTTTTTCCACATTCGTGGGGGTCTCAAGGACCTAACCCCCACGAATGTGGAGGAATGACTGTATTTACAATTAAAATATTATAAAATCAAATTAAAACATATAAAGTCTAAAACATACAATATAAAACAAGCCCTGCTGCTTATACATTAAAAGCCTGCTTGAAAAGAAAAGTCTTTCCTTGCTGGCGAAAAGAAATCAGGGAGGGGGCCAGCCTAGCCTCCCACAGGAGGGAGTTGCAAAGGGTGGGAACAGCAACTGAGAAGGCTCTCTCCTGAGTCCCTCACCAAGTGACCTTGTGATGGAGGTGGGACCAAGAGAAAGCATTCTCCTGATGACCTTAGGGTTCTGGCAGGATTGTATCACGAAAGCCAGTCTTTCAGATTGTCTGGACCCAAGAATTTACTCCTTTTGTTCTTTTCTAAATACATAACTGAAAATACCACTACATTCAAGAAAAAAAGGACCTATGCCTTAGCCCTGGCAATGGCAGCAACTCTCCCCTTGCAGCAATCCCTCTCTTTCTGAACCCAAGGAGCAAGTACAGCCCTTACCTTCCGTTCCCCCATCGGCAGGGCCAAACCAGTAACTCACAAGGGTTACAACCACAATTACACTATTACTTGTTCTAAAGAAGGGATCGCTGTGTATCTTGGACTGGAACATCTAGACCTATGTGGAAATTATTTCTGTGTAACTGTTTCCTGTTCAGTGAGTATGCTGGGGGTTACAGTCTAAGAAAAGTGCTGATAATCTAGAACAGCATGTGGCATTTTTGGAGGGCACTTTTTTATGGAAGACAATGGAGTCCAGTTATAAGATGTTGACAGAACAGGAGAGTGGGGGAGGTTTTTCCCACAGCCAATACAGGAAAAATAGTCTGTGGAATGATTCCTACTTCCATGTATCATTCACCAGAATTGTTCACACCACTGCTAGCTTGACTCCAAGACATCTCTTGTTAATGGAAAAAATATTCAGGATAGCATCATACAGGTTGAAGACAAAAAGATTTTCAAGGGTTGGCATTAATTCTGTAGGGTTGGCAAGGATTCTCCAGGATTGGCAGGGTTCTATAAGATATACCTTAGTGGATGTTCTAAGACCCTGGAGTCATCCTGAAGGTTTTCCTCAATTTCTAAAGGAAAAGAAACTGTGAAGTAGCAATGCCCATGAGCAATGATATTAGATTTGGTGAGAAGGTAGAAGGGAGCTTGTGCATGAATGTGTCCCAATGGGAAGGAAAGATTACTTTTGCCTCTTAACAATATACGATAGGACCAACGGCATTAAACAGAAGACCTCAAAGCAGTCCTTTCTGTGCTCTAGAAGCATGCTTCTGTGCTAACATATGGCAGTGCACATGCAGAGAAAAATCAGTGCCTTGGGGTGCATGTACAGCTGCCCAAACAGGTGCCACATAAAGATACACCCTTCACTTGCTTCACATTTCTTGCCTGTTTAATTACAAAATACAGTAGTGACCACCCCAATCTGGTGATTCAGACAAGAGGAGCCCAAAGGAATCCACGTACTTCTGAGGTCTTCTGAGGCTTTACAGAAAGGGCATGTTGGACATTAACTGAAGGTAGCATAAATAATAGTGGTCCCAGGAGAGCTGTAACTTGCCTCCCTGCCAATGAGTTGCGCATGTTTATAGAGTGCTAGCTTTCTCTAGTGATTAATAAAACAATCTGGCAGTCTCTGCTTTCTGGACAGTCCAGGGATTCTCAAGTGGGGCAGCACCACAGTTTGTCCATCACTCTCATGATGTTAACAAATGCTTTCAGGATGTAATAAAGTTGCAACACCAGCCTTGCTGCCCCATAGAGCAAGTGAGGTCAAAATGTCACCCTGGGTCTTCACACAACCCCCTATGGCTGTGCTTTTATGGCCCTTGACACCTCCCTACTCTGAATGTTTTCCTTCTGATCAGAAAATGGGAGAATGGCCTCTCCTGGAAGCCTTCAGGAACAGCAATTTACTTTTTAAACACGCTGCAACCTAATTAATTTTTTAAAAAAGCAATTTTTCAAAATCAGAAGTAGACTTCTGACCACTTGTGGGCTGAGAGCGGGGGAGGCTGGCAGTCCCTGTGGCCCTCAGAGCAAAAAAAAGGGGGGGCAGACATGCTGCAGTTGCCCACCCTACCATACAGTAAAAGAAGACACAAGATGCACAGTCCTGATAAAACCTGTGAGTGAAAAATGCCATTTCCCCCCTTTGCCTAAAACAGTGTGTGTTGCAAGGAGTTCCCAATCTAGAGCTAGGAGAGAGTATTCTATAGCTGCTACTTAGTTAAGTATGCTCATCCCAAATTTACTCATCTGTAGGGCCTAAATACACTAAAGGCACCAGATCCCCATCTGATCTTGGAAGCTAAGCAGGGTCATCTCTGATTAGTACTTGGATGGGAGACCACCAATTAATATCAGATGCTGTGGGTTATATTTCAGAGGAAGGAACTGGCAAAACCACTTCTGAGTATTTCTTGCCTAAGGAAACCCTATGAAATTAATGGGGTTGCCATAAGTCAACTGGTGATTTGAAGGTACATACGAGTACACAAACACAACTGTTCTGTATTCATGATTGCTATTTAGGAGATTATCAGATGCATCAAAAACAGCATTATAATGATACCATGAGATTTCAAAAGGGCTTCCCTATCAGACAACATCATACCCCAGTGTTAAGCAAGTGCTCTTAACATTCTTATCCCAGTGTTAAGCCGTTACGAGGGAGTTCTTTTTTATTGATCGGGATAAGTCGTGAATTGATCTCCCAAAGCGTTTGTGTTCCAGATTTCAGTGTATGCGACAAGGCGCCCTGTTCTGCTGGCATGATTCCAGCATTAATGGGCAGTCCCGCCAGAACACTTCCAGGTGCGAATGGGAAAACTAGGTATCATACACTCTTTTTATGACGTTCCACATCTTGCTTGCAAGTTTCTGAATGTGTATCTGTGCTTTTCTGGATGTTTTCTTTTTTAGTTTAGGTGTTTGGGGGCTTTTAAGCATGCTCCTGTCTTCTCATAAGACATGCCAAAATCACATTCATGGAGAAAAGCAGAAGTAAGTGATGTGAGCGCTCATATTGCCAGATTCTTTGGGCGATTCTGTATTGTTATCACAGCAGTATGCGAAAATGTCCAGAAAATAAACACTGTAAAATATAGTGCCATAATAACATTTTTAGGCACTGGTCTGATAATCTCCTTAGTCATGATTGTGACACTGGGGGCTGGTTTACACAGCAGATTTATTGCGGCAACTTGCGCTTTAATTCTTTTCCGCATCTGTGCCAGTCAGGTTTTTTTTCTAATTATGCTGCTTTTTCATTCAGACTTGAAAAAGTGTGGGGGGTGTAGCCTCCCAAGCAGACAAAGTCTGTATGGGGAAGGGCATAGACCTTCCTTTGAAGCCTTGCATTTCCGAGCTAAAGACTCACAGACTGCCAAAATAGCAGGGGGGAAGATCAAAGAAGTGGCTCTGTCTCTTCTCTAAATCTACCTGTAAATGAACTCAGTCACTGCCCGAAGCAGAGGGTCAGCAATCTCTCTGCTGAAAGGCATTGCTGCCAAGCCATGGATCCTAAGGTGAACCTATCACAAGTTTTTCCAGCACGATTTGTTTAGTCAGGGTTCACAGACTTACAAAATAGCAGAGGATTTTTTACTCCCCCTCCCTCAGTCCCCCCCTCTCTCTCCCTCCCCCAAGCAGAGCTGACAGATGGGAACTTTATGACTGAAAGGTCTTGGGAATCCTTTTTCTTGGCAGACCTTCTGCAAAATAGCAGAGAGGATTTTTCAAAGTTTCCTGATGCTACTGAACGCAGTCCCTCTCTTTTAAGCCCGCCCCTTACCTCATAGCAACCAATCACAGTAAAGATTTGCAGAAGCCCTTAAAGGAATGGTAGTTTACACTGCCAATAAAGCGCTACATTGCAAATATACCAGCAAAAGTAGCAACATCCCCAGCACGCTATATTTGGGTGTTTTACCTTCCCCCCTTCTGAATGAGGTGATGCTGTGCTGTGGTCCGTGGGAACTATGAGCTATCTTAGCAGTATATTTAGAGGAATATTTGCCCATATAAACGACCCCTATGGTCATGAACAAATCTCCCCACGCCCCACAACCTACTTTACTGGACATCAACTGCATGTGGAGAAGGAGGTCTATTCTGCTGGCCATCGGAAGTGACATTTCCATCAGGTTTGTGGGGATAATCAGGTCAGGAGAGGTTTGTTAGTTAAATACAGTGCCCCCTTGGAATCTTCTGAGGTTTAATTCCAGGAAACCCCCCCCTCACCTCGTGGATACCAAAATCTGTGGGTGCTGAAGTCCCATTATATTTAACAGCATAGTAAAATGTTGTCCCTTATATCAAATGACAAAATCAAGGTTTGCTTCTTGGAATTTATTAATTTTTAAATATTTTTCAAGCCATGGATGGTGGAATCTGTGGATGCCAAATTTGTGGATACAGAGGGCCAACTGTATAACTAAGCTGTATAGCTGGTGTAGAATACTACCAGGATTTATTTATTTATTTATTTATTTCCTAAAATATAAAAGTCCATCACTGTTTATCAGCCAATGTATCTCACAGTCAAGCAGAACTTTGGGGCTTCCAGATGTTTTGGATTTCAACATTCTGAGGACCCGCCATCATAGTCAGTCAATGGTCAGGAATGTGGAAGTTAGCATCCATAATATTTGAAGGGCCTTGCATTTTAGGAAGAGTGGATTTCAGATGTGACAAATGAGCAAGCAACATAATAACAAGAATACATATGGAGATGCTGTGTAGATAGATAGAGTCCACATGTGCAGTAGAAGCTCACAGATTTTTCCACTGTATAGGCCCAGGATAGCAAAGAAGTGGGAAAACACTTTGATTCCTAGTCTTGAAAAGAAATGCTAATATGTGATTTTCGGCATGTGTGTGAGAGAGGACATGGGCCAAAAAGACTGTGCAGAGTAAACCAGACATATCTTTTGTGAGGGACATTACAAATAAATGGCCCCAAAGGCTAGGAGTTCATTAGAGAAAAGTACTTATTTCCCTCTACTCTGTCTGAAGAAAGAGGATAAGCTAGATATTTATATAATATATTGCTGAACGTAGAGGCACCTGCATTCTCTATGGGGCTGATAGTGACAGCTGGAAGCAGGGAGTTACAAAAAGGAAGAGGGAATTGGGAATGCAAGTGGATTTGTGCCTTACAGCTGAGACAACTAGCAGTAGTAGACATGGGAGTGCCCTCAGTGAGTGACAGAGACAGTCATCAGCCACAACAGATGCTGATTATTTGCGACAGTTGGATGATGTTTGATATGAGGAGACAGAAGTGCAGCAGTGGCAGCTCTTGAGGCAAGTAATGAAATCCATCAGAGGGAGAGACAGCAGCTTCAGTTTGAACAAAGACAGCGAAACTTCGCCATGACAGCATGGACTAAGGAGAGATGGTTCATTCAGGGCCAGCCCTATCATTAGGAAGAGTGAGATGGATGCCTCAGAGGGCTAATTTTTGGGTGCCATAAAAGGGCATGAAATTGTCATTTATTATTACTGTATTTCTACTGCCAGAGAGAGACACTTATGGGATTATCTGCTTCAAGTACCTGATGCTAGGATATGAAAATGGTTATGTTGCAATGGTAAAGCAGTGTCCCCAATCACTCAGAGAGTCAACTCATGTTAAAATAAACAAGAGAAAGATTAATCTTCAGGCCTAAATACCCCAAAGGCACCAAATATCATCTGCTCTTGAAGGTAAGCAGGATCAGGCTTAGTTAGTACTTGGATGGTTGGGGACCACCAAGGAATACCAGGAGCTGTAGGCTATGGTTCAAAGGAAGGCAATGGCAAATCACCTCTGAGGGGTTGTCTAAATAGTTTTAAAAAAAACTCATGGAATGCGAGGAGAATACCTTTTGACCTAATGAGATCCTGTGGTGATTCACTGTATTCTGAAGGAGGGGGGCCCCGGGGGGCCCCAAACCACCAAAACTCCACAGGAAAAGCAATTTTTAAAAAATGCAAGGGAAATGCACATTCCTCCTTGTTAGAACAACCAATTTGGATCACAGCACATTCCTGGATAAGAGCAGAAGTACAAAGCTGATTGGCCAGACGTATGTGGGAAGCAGGCTTGCCGGCAACAAAGTGGCTGGAACTGCCATTTTGGATTTTTTCACCATAGCGATCATGCACTTTTTTTGCTGCACCAAGGTGACTAAGCAGCTTTTAAGTGGAAGGTTGCAGTTGCACACCTTAGATTTACAGATTTTTTTAAAAAATGCTATTCAGTGGCAGCAATGTGTGAAGAATAAGAATGTGAGTAATTCACTCGTGGACACCATCTTGATTTGTGGGCATGCCTCTATACGAATATCAAACATGGATAGCTTCGCATGCCAGTGATCTTGCCCCAAAATTGTGGAGATAAATGAATGCTGTTGCAAATTTGCGTTACCGCACACCAATCTACATTATTTCTTCTTGTTTAGACAAGCCCAGAATATTCCTTGCCTAAGAAAACCCTATAAAATTCATATGTGGGTCACCATAAGTTGACAGGTAAGATGAAGGCGCACATGGATGTGTGCACACACACACATGAGCAAAAGTAGCTACAATAATGGCACTTCTCATACACACATAATGTCTACCTTCAGACAGCAACTCAACCAGCAACAGAGGGGCATGGATGGATCTATAATACCATGGTCCTCATGTGAATTTGCTACCCTGATTGGACTTGGTATCTGAACAGGGTTAATAAAAACATTGCTTTCAGAGGTCTGGGCTTTGTTAATTTTGTTTAAAAAAAAGAGAGAGAGAGAGCCAGCATGGTGTAGTGGTTTAAGTGTTGGACTAGGACTCTGAAAGACCAGGGTTGAAATTGCCACTCAGCCATGAAAACCTACTAGGTGACCTTGGGCAAGTTACACGTTCTCAGACTCAGAGGAAAGCAAATCTTTCCACAAAAACTCCATGATAGCATCACTGTAGGTCAGAAATAACTTGAAGGCATACACGCGTGCACATATAGAACCATAGAATTGTAGAGTTGGAAGAGTCCACAAGGACCATCCAGTCCAACTCCCTGCCATGCAAGAATACACAATCAAAGCACTCCCAACAGATGGCCATCCAACCTGTGTTTAAAAATCTCCAAGGCAGTGCATTCCACTGTTGAACAGCTCTTGCCATCAGGAAGTTCTTCCTAATGTTTAGGTGAAATCTCTTTTCCTGTAGTTTGAATCCATTTAGCACACACACAAACTCTACAAAAGCAGGAATCATACCTCCTGCGCATGCCTTGGCTTTAGCGGCAAATCATCAGTGACATCAGTACTCCCAAGTGCCATTCCTTCAGGCTCAAGTGCTTTTTGTGTTGATGTGGGGCCCTGTACTTAGCTTTGCTTCCTTCGCTTTTTCCCCTCTTTGACTGCTCCTGAGAGCAACTGCCTTGGCGGCACTGCTGTCTCCAGCTTCCATTTGTAGTCATTTCTGTGGAGGTCAGAAGTAGAAATATGCCCAATTTTATCTAAATGGATCGGTAACTATGTCTGATTGAAATTGTCCCGTAATTAAGGTAACTTACAAGAGCTAGCTCTGAAAGGATTAATGGGGATTCTTGGACATCTATCACAGGCCTAAATGAAAGTATAGAATGAATAATACAAAACACATATTCATAAGCTTCAGCACACTGGGAGGGCTTCTATCAAATGCTTTCAGAGGAGGAGGGGGAAACATTTAAAGGGTGGACCTTCAAATCTACATTTTCTCTGCTATGGAACAAAAAGCTTTCCATTCAGTCGCCAATTCAGACATACCAGGAATGCTCCATAATTACTATGCAAAGGGATTTGTAATGGAATGGAGATTTGACCTGTGCAACCAGATTTTTTTAAAAAATATAATAATAGCACAATAGTCAAGTGGTAACTTCCTAGGGACAGGTAAATCAGTCTGGAAAATCATGCCATTCTAAAGGGAAGAAAGAAAGGCACTCTACTATAAATCAATATGTTTATAGTTTTTCTTTAAAAGCTTATCTCTCCTGCTTTCTCTCTCTGTCTCTCTCCCAACCAAATAAGGCTTTCATTGCTCTATACATGCAGTGATAATATCCAAATACAAAATAGCAATTGTAAGGAAGACTTCTTTCATATTTGTGTGGATATTTAAATTGCAGGTAAGCAAGTTCTAGCAGTCCAGGGGCCACATCTGCCCCCCAAAATTGGAGGTGGGGTGGGGGAGAAGATAAATGAAACACAAAAGCAGATGGAAGGCCACATTCAGCTTCATATATCTGCCTTGTTGTGGGCACAAAACAAAGAGCAAAGAGCTTTGTGCCTATGTAACACACTGTTGCCCCCTGAGTGGGTTTCAGGTGTGGAAATTTACTTTTTGAGAAAGCAGGATATTATGCTCTGGCAAGGGGTCAAGGACTGCCAAATGGCCTCCAGAGGCCTTATGCAAACTCATACTCTCCAACTGTCCCATTAGGCAGGGACAGGCCCATTAATCTTCTGTCATCCCCCCTTTTTCAGCTGTCCCAGTTTCTCTCTCCTCCATCACTTTGTCCTCAGCTTACTTCAATTACTACAACAGGATTTCAAAGTGCAAAAGTAGTTTGCACTCAATTAAGAGGATTTACACAGATTCAACATAGATGATGAGGAAACTGAAACAGTGAAAGAATTTCCATTCCTTGGGTCAATCATAGCCCGGAATGGAGACAGCAGCCAGGAAATCAGAAGAAAATTGGGACTGGGAAGGGCAGCTATGAAAGAACTGGACAAGATCATAACATGCAAAGGTATAAGGACTTTTCTGTACGAGCCCCCAAACCCAGAGTAATGGCATTTCATAGCAGCGGCGACTTGTCTTAATGGTGTTTTCCCCCCCATAAGCTTTGTGTGCTAGATGGTGGCCACGAGTGATTTGCTCATGTTTGTCCTTTGCTGCTGCCATTTTTTTTAAATTGATGTCCATGGGCTCTAGAGTGATAAGAGCATTTTTTTAATTAAACAGGACAGCAAAACAAAAACACACATTCTGTTTTATCGTCTTAGCAATTGCTCACTAAGACGAAAATCCAACATGGAGGCAGCAGGCACTTGCCCTGTTAGCAAGCTCCACCCCCACACTTACCCAGCCAATCAGCTTTGTGCTTCCTCTCTTATGGGAAAGTGATTCAAAGTGAAGCATTTGTCCCAATGAGCAGGAAGACATACCCTCTCGCTGTTTTTTTTAAAAACTACAGGAAAAACTGCAAAGGCTTTTCCTGCATCCTTTTTTGCTGTTTTGGGCCCCCCTCCTTCTGAATACAGTAGATTGATGCAGGATCCCATTTAGACAAGTTGTTTTCCCAGTGAATTCCATGAGGGCTATTTTCACCATTTAGACAACCCCTAAAACCAAGCACTAAAGTCAGAACTGTTCAAACCATCGTGTTTCATATCACTATGTACGGATGTGAGAGCTGGACAGTGAAGAAAGCTCATAGAAAGAAAATCAACTCATTTGAGATGTGGTGTTGGAGAAGAGTGCTGAGGATCCCGTGGGCAGTCAAAAAGACAAACAAATGGGTCTTAGAACAGATCAAGCCCGAACTCTCATTAGAAGCCAAAATGACTAAATTGAGGCTGTCAAAATTTGGACACATCGTGAGGAACGGCTCACTAGAAAATCAATAATTCTAGGAAAGGTAGAGAGGAAGACCACACACTAGGTGGATAGACGCAGTCAAGGATGACACAGGCCTGAACCTGCAGGATCTGAGTAGGGCAGTTGAGTAGCAATAGTAATAGCATTTATATTTCTATGCTACTTATCAGTGCCAAAGCACTCCCTAAGCGGCTTACAACAAGTTAGCTAATTTACCCCAACAAGCTGGCTACTCATTTTACCGACCTACAGAAGGATGGAAGGCTGAGTCATCCTTGGAGCCCTGTAGTATCAAACTCACAACCTTTGTGGCTGCAGTACCAGCATTAAACCGCTGCGCCACAGAGTACAGGGGCTCTTGGAGATGTCTCATCCATGGAGTCAACATGAGTTGAAGCTGACTAGAGGGCAGTTAACAACAACAACCCAGCATCAGGGAAAGGAGAGGAAGGGAGGAAATCATGCTTTTCCCAGGAGGTTCAGGCAAAAGCAAACTGCCGCAACCTCTCCTAGACTGTGTGTTCTTCATCATTATTAACTTTTCCCATCTTGACTACACTCTGATGTTGCTTGGCCACAGGTGTCTCATTTTTCATCTAGGAAATGTTGGTTGATATGCAACCTGCAACACACAGTTTGCCCTCCCCTGACTTAAATGATGTCTCCAGGTCAGGGCTGAGCAAAGTGCAGCCTGCAGGTGACATGCAGTCCCCCCAGCTCTTTTTTCAGGATCCTAAGGGCCCCCATACCCCCTCCAAAGGCCCCCATCCTTCATACCTTCCAACATTTCACAGATGGAAACTGGGACACTATGGCTGAGCCACAACAGAGTATGGTCAAAAGGGTGTGACCAGGAGGCAAAAGTTATTATGAGGAAGAAAGAACAAATCTATGTTAAATAGGGAAACCCTGGAATTTTGTACTGATTTTATTACAGGCAAGACTTCTTTCCCACCTGCTGAGTTAACTGAACTACTTGTGTACTCTGAACTATATACTCTGAACTTTTATGATTTAAATGGACGTTCATCTCTGAGCCACCTTGGATCCCACCCTGGGAGAAAGGCTGCATATAAATGAAATAAATAATAAAAAATAACTCAGTTTGCAGCACTTTGAAGTAAGCTGAGGACAAAGCATGAAAGTGGGAGTAGAAGAAGCAGAAACCAGGACATTTTAAAGGCAACTGAGAAAGTGGGACAGCAGAGGATTAACCCAGTCTGTTTGTGCCAAATTGGGACACTCTGCCTTTTCCAAGCAGAGCGCATTGTTCTAAGGTAATAAAACGCATGAAGCTAACACTATGCATTCTGTTGGTAAGGGAGTTTCTGTCAGTCTTAGCCATGGTGTGGACCTCCATGTGGTAACTGGTTGGAAAAGTCAGTCCTAGAAAGATGTAGGAAAGGGCCCCAAGCACAAGAGATCTTAGATTTTCGTATCCCTTCAAGGTTTATGTATCTCATTGAAAAGTGCATACTCAGAGCTAGAAAAAGTTACTTTTTTCTTTTCTTTTTTAAAATATATTATTATTATGTTACCATTTCATACAACATCAATCCATATTTAACTGTACATTATCAGATCTTGTAATGTTTATTTTATAAAACAAAATGATTTACATAACAAATGAAGAGCTTTTCCAAGTATTATCTTATTAATACTATGCGCTCTCTCTCTCTCTCTCTCTCTCTCTCTCTCTCTCTCTCTGGCTTTCCTTCGCAAATGAAGATTCAGGAATGACTCATCCCACACTTTCTGCAAGTGCGCTGATGACTAAAAAGGCCAATCTGAGATAAACAAGTCCAGTTGCAGAAAGCACAGCAGAAGGTCTCCTTGGGTGATGTTTCTGGGTTGTGATTCTTTCTGCGTTGTCGTTTCTCTTCAAGACCTGTTCAGCGTGAATTCTCAAATAAGGCTGCAGCATTGTGGATAGTGCGTCTCCAGGCCCCCCGATGTGAGGCCAGGGTGGACCATTGTTGGTAATCAATTTGGCTGAGCCTGAGATGTTGTTTCAGGGAGTCCTTGTATCATTTATTTGTACCGCCCCTCTTACATTGACCAGTGGCGAGTTCACCGTAGAGTAGTATTTTGGGGAGGTGATGGTCCTCCATCCTAGAAACGTGCCCTGCCCAGCGCAGCTGTGTTCTCAATATCATGGCCTCAATGCTGGTGATCCCTGCTTGCTCAAGGACAGCAACATTTGTCACATAGTCAGTCCAGTGTATATTTAGGATTGTGCATATACAGGGCTGATGAAAGCGCTCGAGGAGTCGTAGGTGGTGGCGATAGGTGACCCATGTTTCAGATCCATAAAGGAGGATAGGCAGTACAATCGCTCTATACACACTGATTTTTGTGCTTCGCCTCAGGTGTTTGTTACTCCAGACTCTTTTGTAAAGTCTTCCAAATGCGCTATATGCCTTTGCTAATCTGTGATCGATCTCTTTGTCAATCTTGGCATCTGAGGATATGATGCTTCCTATAGTATAAATCCTATATCAATTGAGATTGATAATTATATATATTTTCCTTATATCTGTTTTCTTAACATACCTGTCAATGCTGCTGGTCTTGTTTGATCATTCAAAACATAACTTTCGGAAAGACTAATTTTCCTAATCCTATCTAAATCCTGTCTGAATTCTGGGGAAAATATCTTGTTCTTATGTGTTTGTTCTAATTTTCCATTTTTCGTTCCATAGTAGGAAAAGTTACTTTTTTCAATGATAACTCCCAGAATTGATTGCTGGCTAGGGGGGAATTAGCAGAACTTCCAGACAAAAAGTAACTTTTCTACGCTCTTGGGCGGCACAGTCCACAATAGGCATAAAAAGGATCCAGACTCTTGCGGGGCACTGACTAATTTTTGTTTTGCAATATTTGATCATTTCTGGTCCAATGATTCTTAAGCAATGCTCATTTTTCAAAGTGTTTTTTTTAAATCCAATTGCTATGGCACTGGGAAATTTTCAGATGGCAAAGAAACTTATGCGATTTTATGCTGGCTTTACAACCTTGAGTTAAAAGATGAGGGAAACAAAAAATCTCCTTCTCTCCTCTCCCACCCCCACCCCCCGCTTTTGGCAGCACATGGACATCTTTTAAATGTTGGAGCCAAATAACTTGGATCACATCTGCACTGCAGATGAACTTGATTTCTATTGGATGGTGGAGCTTCACTGCTCTTGTATTACAATTATGCTTATTCTAGGATGATTGAACTGTCCGTAAGATGGGTGGCTGTGCGTTCAGATTTCAATCTATATCCTCCTCTCCCATCCTCCCACTATTTAAATCTCATCACTGCTTATATTGCCTGCTGTTTCTATCATAGGTTCTTAGGACTGAGACTACATTTTGTACAGTTCTGGGAATGACAATCAAAGACTCCTCTTGGTTGCAACAGAGTGAACTGGTGGGCAGAGCGGGTGGGGGAGAGAAAAGGATGAGAGCAATAGTCTCAAATTCATGGGATTTGCTTTCCTGGTGCACAAATTTTTTCATCACACTTGATTGGAATATGGAGATTTGTTCCCATTCATCCTATAACACATTCAGTACAGTGACACTGTATTATATCACTGCTGGCATACATAATCAGTAGAGAAGACACTTTAGGAAACTGATTTATATCAAGTATAAACTCCCAATACATCTAGGAGTGCATCCACATTGCACAATTATAGCTATGTGATACTACTTTAATTGCCATCGCTCCATCTTATGGAATCTTGGGATGTGTAGTTTATGGATGAATACTGCAGAGAGATTTCCAAGTCCCTCCCCAAACTATAGACTCTAGAATTCAGTTTCTACTTCCAGATGAGCAAGCAGGGATCACCAGCACTGAGGCCAAGATATTGAGAACACAACTGCGCTGGGCAGGGAACGTTTCCAGTGTGGAGGACCGTCGCCTCCCAAAAATAGTACTCTACGGTGAACTCGCCACGGGTCAGCATAAGAGGGGCATTCCAAAAAAGCAATACAAGGACTCCCTGAAACTGTGAAGAGTGAATGAGTTTTCTGTTTTAGTGGCACTAACATACTGGCTAAGAAACTTAACAACAAAAAAAGATGGAGAACCACAATGCATGATATGGGAGTTACCCGGGCAGTGAAGCAAGAAGTCTTAAACTGCTGAGGTGGCATTGACGTATCCTAGGACACGCAGGATGCTGCTGCCTGTTTATCTAGGAAGGAACAGATCCTTCATACAATATGGACAGCAAGTAATAAGCTACCAGAATGTTTGGATACAAACTGATAAGACTTGGAGTGCTTCTGAAACATCAGCAAAAGACCAGAAAGAGCTGGTTGAAGATTTCATGGACAGACGCAAAAGGGTGATGCTGTTCGATGCGATGAAAGACTTTAAAAATACGAGACTTTCTAACCAGCAGGTGTGTTCCTGTTCCACGGCAATGGGACTCCCATGGTCTTCATGAAGTCTGCCTGATCAACAATCTTCAGTGAAGAGCCACTTGGTGTGTATGTGAGTATATGTGTGAGTTCATGGTTAGAATTAGAGAGCTCTCTTGGTACTAAAACTTATGTGTATGATCCTATGAATAAATGTTACATACAAAGTGAAAAAAATCCAAATTTGGTGTCTCTGCCTCTGTATCAGCCCTATCGGGGTATCTTCTCTGGGGTATCTCCACTACACGTTTTCAAAATTAAACGAACAGCCTTATCACCTTGGCCTTGACAGATTGGCGTAGTCAGCAGGATATTTTGAAAGCGTGGTGGAGACTCCTTTGAGAATTCCTGAGTAAGGGGGACAGACCCAGAGACTGGTTGCAAGGGGACGGCCTTGCTAGGATACGTAAAAATGTTTGGGAAAAAGAGTAAGAAGGGGACAAGTGACGCTAGGGATCTTGTTTTAAAAACCCTTTCCATACTCTTGAGGGGGAAGTACAGAAAATCTCCCCCACAGACGTCCTTATATAGGATATGCAAAAATGTTTGGGAAAAAGAGTAAGAAGGGGACAAGTGAAGCTAGGGATCTTGTTTTAAAAACCCTTTCCATACTCTTGAGGGGGAAGTACAGAAAATCTCCCCCACAGACATCCTTATATAGGATATGCAAAAATGTTTGGGAAAAAGAGTAAGAAGGGGACAAGTGAAGGTAGGGATCTTATCTTTAAAAACCCTTTCCATACTCTTGAGGGGGAAGTACGGAAAATCTCCCCCACAGACATCCTTATGTAGGATACACAAAAATGTTTGGGAAAAAGAGTTAGAAGGGGACAAGTGAAGGTAGGGATCTTGTCTTTAAAAACCCTTTCCTTACTCTTGGGGAGGAAGTACGGAAAATCTCCCCCACCGAAGTCCTTATAGAGGAAAGTAAGGACTGGAGTTTGCATTTGAAACGCTCCCTTTTGACAGGGAGCAAACAGAAGGAAGCCTTACGGAAGGTTTCCAAGTGATTTGTACAGACTATTGGTTCACAGGAACCTTGGGAAAGCCTGTACAAAGGTATTGGAATGTTTTGCTTTGAGACTTCAGCCACCAACAAACCAGACCAGTTAAGAATACGGTTGTTATTGGCTCATCAAAGAAATTGGATTTTCTTTGCCAAAAGTTAAAAAATCTGGAAAGCAAGGTTGCTGAGGAAAAATCTAAAAATGCAACATTGACATTACAAAATATTTCTAGGATGTAGGAGAACATTTGCTTGGAGGATGATAATAACAGTTTGAGAAAAAGAGACAAAGCTTTTGCAGGCTAGCTTAGAGGCTTTGGAAGAGAAGGAGCAGGAGTGTAAATTACAGAAACAAAAAGTTGATGTTTTGAAGGAGGTTTTAACTGACAGCAGTACTTAAGAGAACTAAATGTGTAGGATGTGCAGGGAAGTGTGACCAACCAAATAACCCTCTATTACATATGGTTACAATTGGAAAATGTTTCAGGGGTGAAATATTCTTTTTTTTTCCTTCCTTTTTTTGTTTGCTTATTAGGAAGATTAATTATAACAGACCTAGGATGGTTAAAAAGGATTGCTTATGTTATTCTTGTTGGCATTGTTCATTGTTGTTCTGCTATGCATGCTCATATCATGTATCTTCTGTTTCTTGCCTGCTGTCCTACACAGATCAATACTGGATATGCTTTGATGGCTTAAATAGGGATTTACTTGTGTGAAATGTATTAATTGTCTTTGAAATTAATCATTTAATTTAAGGGGGGAATGTGGGAGCCATTTGCATTCTAATGTATATTTGCTGAATGCTGTAATCTTACAATCACTATTTGGGGTCAGACTAGATAGCCCATGAGACTCTGGGACTCTGCAAAGTCTTTTTCCTTTAACTCACAGGCCTAGTCAGTGTTTCTTACTAATCAACTCTATGTTCCATAAACATATGATATGCTAATGTAAACAATTCTTTCTCTAATAATGCTCAAACTGTACCCAAGTGTTCCTAAGCTATCTTGCCTTGTGCTTTCTGAACTATCAACAATTGTTGCAAGGAAGGGAAATTTGCTAAAGTGGTAATATTATAATTTGGGGCAATTTGGAAAAAGTGGGAGGCAGGGACGTATGAGTGAAGTGTTTGGATTGTGGATTGTGTGAAGTGTGCATGCTACTGCGGTTCCTGTTTACATGCTGTTGGAACGTCCAGGCCAGTAGGGAGTGAATGGCATAAATATCCCTCCTATGTCGATCAATGAGACCCCCTTCACCCACTGATCAAGACCCCCTTTTATCCTTTTGTCTCTTGTCTTTGTCTAAACTTATGTGGGAAGTAAGGGAGGAGGGGGAAGCAAGACTTGCACCCCCCCCAGGGCTGTATGTTGAAACATTGTCGTGATTCGGCCCTCTTCCAAAACAGGATGGCCAGTGGAGGCTCCTTGAAGTTCGGTAAAATTAGGCACGTGTATTCTGTAAAAGTTGGTAACCCAGAACATCCAAATCAGTTCCCCTACATTGACTCATGAGATACAGTGGTCCGTGAATCTCCCCAGTGGCTGAAAAGTGCCACTCCCTAAGACACCACAGAAATCTGAACTAAACAAAATAGCTCCTCAAAATCAAAATATAAACTATTCTCTGGGACAGGGAGAAAATAGAGATAAACCCCAGGAACTCCCTGGCAGTATATCTTACAATAACACTACTCAGCCCTTCTACGAATTCTGTCAACTGTCTGTAGAAACATTGATTCTTATATTGCAGAAAATAAATGACATTACAAGGAAGGTAGAGATTTGCAGCAAGCCTTTCAAAGGCAAAACTCATATGGCACATGGGAGGAAGCCAGACCAACCCCATCACAACAACCGGATGTAGTAAACAGTGCAGCACACTGCCAGAATGCTATAGAGAAATCAGCTTGTCTTACAAATACATCACTATGCCCATATTCGGAACAGCTGCATATCAATTGTGAGATCCCTCTTTCAACTTTTAAACACTCACAGCAGAACAATTGACTTATTAGACTGCCACTTTACCCAGCTCAAAAACAATTATTGATTTCCAGATGCTAGCCATCCCAGACCTTATGATTAATATAGTCCACTCTGGTGGAGCACATGATTGTTCAGAGATCCCGGTAAGGGAAAATAATTTTTCCAAAACCATTGACCAACTAAAAAGAGAAGATGATGTTTTTTACACTGATGGTGGTTCGTGGTGGAATAGTGGAGAAAGGATAATAGTGTGGGCTTGGTACAATCCTAACAGATACAAAGAAGCTAGGGGAATAATACCAAATAGCTTGGGAGTGCAGGAAGTGGAATTGGAGGTTGTTTTAAACATTCTTTTATTTTTAAGGGAATAAGGAGGAAACCTTCCTACATAGTAATGAATAGTGAATATGTATATCATGGATGTACAAAATTTATACAATCTTGGGCATATGACAATTGGAAAAATGCTGACGACATTATTTACAACAGTAAATAAGTTAAAACATGTTAAGGAAACTGGTTAACGAGAAAGGGAAAGATTATCCTTAGTACTAATGGCATGGGAAGTAGCCCGGTGGGGAAACATGGGTATACACCATATGAAATCTTGTTTTGGCATGAGATAAATTTAGGCCTTACTCATGAGTATAATGTGGACATGTTCCTCCAAAATGGTTGGAGGAACAAAAACAAAGAGACACGGCCCGAATATGGATTAAGGGACAAATGTCAAAGGTGATGGATACTCAATTGAAAACAGAAAACCAGATGTTGCCAATAGGATCCCAAGTCCTCTATTTGTGTCTTGGCACTAAGAAACATGCCTTGAGACCAAAATGGAAGGGTCCTTATGTAATTTTAGACAAAATTTGGCCCACAAGCAATTTGATTGAAAAGGACAAACAATCTAGATGGGTTCATCGTAACCAAATTAAATTATATAAGGGAAATGACTAATGACATATGCTGTATTTTTCAGAATGATGGACTCTGGAACACTGATACTGTGAAATTTGTTTTACTCTTGCTCATCTTGATTCTCTGTGGCATAATTTGTAAGTACAATAATTATTTCTTTAAAGAAAATCATAATAGGGGATTCTAACAGGAAAAGCCTGAAAGAAGAGATCAGGACGAGCAACTTGTAAATGGGAAGACCAGCAAGAGGAAGAAGTGGGATCCCGGAAACGAGGGTACAGGTTTTAATATTTTTTGTACGATTGTTTATCAGATATCCAATATTTGCCTGGGTCTCTAAATTGAAGGGAGGGAAATTTCATTTAAAACATTCAAATGAAAAGGAAGAGCTACAAATTAGATGTGAGCCAGGAAAAAGGGTGAGATTTCATTGGAATAGTTAAATGATAAAAATGGTAAAATTGTGGACGATAATATTTTTTGTTAGCCTAGGAAACCTTGGAGCCAAAGAGCATTCAACTGTGACATATGAGACGGTGACCTTGCAGAGACACCATGCGATGCCTGACTGGGAAAGGGGACAATATAGTATAGGGGGATTTTATAGTCTGACAAACTGCATTAATACTACTGTTAAGGCTTGGAACCATGTTATTTGGTCATTTGGTGGGTATTGGGTGGGAAAGTTTAGGTCACCGATCTGGGGAGAAAAGGTTTTTGGAAGTTTATAAAGGGACTATTTGGATAAGTAGAACAACAGAAATCACAAAGTTAATGTATGTAACAAAATGCCTAGACCATTTTGAACACATGTGCCCAGAACAATGGAAATCATGGCTAAAGACAGAAAACCAGAGTTGCCATCAGAAATGTGATATTGACTTTAATTGTCCTAATATACAAATAACAGTCGTTTCAGGATATTTGAAAAATACAACAGAAGGGAAGTGTGAAGACCCAAAGACCCGGGAAATTAGACTATTGGGATACATATTTTTCCAGATGCCAAATACAACTGAAGAGACTGTTGAGAGAAATGTTGCTACGGTAATGAAACAATGGCATACACCCATTCCAGTTGTGATGGGACCAAATCTACACCTATGGAATATAAGGTTAAATATGACTATGATTAATGTAACAAATCTACACCCTGAGTGTATTAAATATACTAACCCTTATTTGGAATTTGCGGGGGGGGGGGGAAGAAAAATTATGGAGAAGGGAAAAAAGGGACTTATTGGACACGATCCTGGGAGGGATTGGTACGGGGGTAGGTGTGCCTAATTCATGGGATATCGAAATGCAAGCAAACAAATTATCCTCACTTGGGGGCCTACAGTGGAAGGTTGTTCACATGGCAGGAGACAATTTGGTGTCCACCTTCCGTCTCCATGATGTGTCTGCTGGATTACAATTAATGACCTTTGACCAATTGAATAAAACCTTGTACGCTTTCAGAAAAGTGGACAACCAAACTTTAAGGGCGGTATCTAAGGCTCTATCATGTTTAGTAATCCAGACCACCTTGTGGAATTGGAAGAACCAAATGTTGTTTGCTTTGTATGGAAATCATGGGAATGTATTTGTACAAATCGGGGGACTTGGACAATGGATTCATACAGATTTTCCTTCCTGGTACAGGATATTGGACTTTTCAGTACAAAAAACTATCTGGCAAATTAAAATGATGACTTTAGAAGGAAAGGATGATACAGAGAAAAACTGGATTTGGGACATTCAATCTCTCCCTTTTAATATGGGGGAAACCTATTGGAAACCATATTTGTTATCAAAGCATGCAATCTGTATGAATTCCAATATTGTCAAAATTAATGAGACCATAGATGTAGAACGTTGTGAGAAATGGGAAACGGGATATGTGTGTCCACAAGAAATAAAACAAATTGAACAATGTGCTTTAGAATTTCCAGACAGTTTGTGCAGACTGCAGAGGATGCCAAAAAGAACATTGCTTTTTGATAATGGGTTAGGTTGTATGTGTGGTATCTCCCCTACACCTTTGTTTTGGTCAGATGGAGAATATCATGATAATGGAGGAATGAAATGCAAATGTAACATGACTTATGTTCTAAGTGTCAAAACTGGTAAACTAGTATATGCTATGGAAACTTGCAATACTAATATTATGATAGAGTTAGACAAAATTGATTACAATATTAGTATAGGGATAGACTGGGAAAAATTGAACCTATTATTGAAATATAAAGAACAGGTGAGGGCACATTTGCGAGAACATACTAGAAACTTGAAAAGGGAGTTTGTGAGAATCCAGTATGAGAATGGAGAATTTCAGAGGATTGCTGATGAGTAAAGTAGAATCACTGAACATCACTGGTATGACATTTTTTAACGGATACTCACCAAAAGCTACTGCATTTTTACATGTTTTGATTCACCCTATTGTATGGATTAGTTTGATATTGTTGTTAATGATTGTTTGGATGATATACTTGCTGGAAAAAATGAGGCGAGCTTCCCAAAGACTGGAGTTGGTTGAAGATCAGATGAAGATGGTGGAGAAATATTAGAAATGTTATTCTGTTAGAGATATTATGTGTTTACCTCTCCATTGACGCCCCCTTGTCGTGGGAGAGAGGCTTGCGTACCCTAATGACGTTTTGAGCTATGCTGGCGGTGGCATAATAGCCACCGGTAGGGTCTCCCATGCCAGACAGGTCAAAACCGAAGGGTCTGACAAAGAGCGTCAAAGGGCAGGATGGGCTCTCTAGCCTTATGGCAACCGTCCTAGGAGAAGGAAAACTCTAATCCCAAACCCGGGCAGATGGTGCTCGTCCAACCCTGTAAGGTCAACCATCTAAGAGAAGGAAACTCTAATCAAACCTACGGCCCGAGGACCTCGCTGCCACGTCCATGCTTGCAAGGCCACGGCAGATGAATCTCTGGTTTAAAGGGTGAGGCCAGTTCTGTGCACGCTGCGCTCCACCAGAAAAATCCATTGCACAGGCTCGAAGGACAAATCCATTTCCAAAAAAGCCCTGTAGCGACTGGTGAGGGACGAAACCGGCAGGTGTAAAGATGCACTGGAAGCCGCAGCCCCAACCCTGCATGCAGGCGGTTCAGGACATTGGTCGCTCAAGCCTGACCCGGGAGATGACAGTCTTGTTCGGCAGCATTCTGAACGACCAAGCAGCCTTTTTTTAAGGAGAGCACTGCTTGCTCCATATGGAGAGGGGCCTAGAAAAGGTGGCCTAAAGAAAGCTCATCCCCAACTACCTGGTTGGCTAGCCGCGGCCAACGCGAATCTTCTGATGCGGTCAAACCAAGGCAAAGAAACAAAGGCACACACCGGCCTCCAAAGGTGTAAATAAACTGACACTTGCATGCTGGAACATCAGAACCATGCAAGACTCTAAAGATAGTGGACGGCCTGAGCGTCGTTCTGCCCTAATAGCCCTTGAACTATCACGGCTTAATATTGACATCGCTGCTCTTAGTGAAGTTCACTTCCATGAGGAAGGCAGCCTTAAAGAACATGGCGCCGGCTACACACTTTACTGGTCTGGCAAGCCGACCCTGTAGAGAAAGACAAATTCTACACAGACCTACGCCAACTCATACAAAAAGTCCCTGTAGAAGATAAAATTATTATACTTGGTGACTTTAATGCCAGAGTAGGAAAGAATTCCGAAGCCTGGAAAGGTGTCTTAGGCAAGCATGGTGTTGGAAATTGCAATGATAACGGACGCCTCCTGCTAGAGTTCTGTGCAGAACAACAGCTGACTATTACAAACACAATCTTTCAGCAGAAAGATAGCTTGAAGACAACCTGGATGCATCCCCGATCCAAACATTGGCACCTCATTGACTACGTTCTAGTCCGTCAGAGAGACATTCGTGATGTCCGTCATACCCGAGTGATGCCCAGTGCAGAATGCCAAACAGATCATCGCCTCGTCAGATGTAAACTAAATCTTCATCTTAAGTTCAAACCTAAGAGGGGTGGCATCTTAAAGAAGAGGCTCCAAGTCAACAATCTTCAACAAGCTACCATGAGAGACAACTTCCAGGCAAACCTACAAACGAAACTTGAAGACCATCCTACAGATCATTCTCCTACAGTGCTTTGGCAACATATCAAAAACAGTATCCTCCAGTCTGCAGAAGAATCCCTCGGGTTCTCCCACAAGAAAAATCAAGACTGGTTTGATGAAAACAACCAAGAGATCCAGGAGCTGTTGGCAAGGAAGAGAGCTGCTCACCAGGCATACCTCGCCCAGCCAACCTGTCATGTAAGAAAAGCAGCTTTCCGCCTCACATGTAGCAAACTACAACAAAAACTCCGAGACATGCAGAACAAGTGGTGGATCAATTTAGCAGAAAAGACACAACGCTGTGCAGATCTGGGTGATCATAGAGGATTTTATGAAGCTCTTAAAGCAGTGTTTGGACCCACTTATCAGGTCCAAAGCTCCTTATACAGTACAGATGGTCAAACATTAATTACTGATAAAGCCTCCATCCTAAATCGTTGGGCTGAACATTTTCAAAGTCTCTTTAGCGCCAACCGAGTAGTCCAAGCCTCAGCTATCCAATATATGATACAAAAACCAATGAAAAATGAATTGGACATAGCTCCCACTTTGGAAGAGACCCTTATGGCCATACAGCAGATGAAAAACGGCAAGGCAGCTGGGATTGATGGAATCCCACCTGAAGTTTGGAAACACGGAGGTCATGCACTCCACGAAAAATTCCATGAATTCCTTGTGAATTGCTGGGAAAAAGGGGAACTGCCATCAGACCTCCGAGATGCAGTCATCATCACCCTGTACAAGAAAAAAGGAGCAAAATCCGACTGCTCAAACTATCGAGGCATAACACTGCTCTCTATTGCTGGAAAAATCCTTGCAAGGATACTCCTGAACAGATTAGTTCCTGCTATTGCAGAAGAACTTCTCCCTGAAAGCCAATGTGGCTTCAGAGCCAATAGGAGTACTACAGACATGGTATTTGCCCTTAGGCAACTGCAAGAAAAATGTAGGGAGCAGAACAAGGGTCTCTATGTAACATTTGTCGACCTCACCAAAGCCTTTGACACTGTAAGTAGAAAAGGTCTGTGGCAGATCCTGGAAAAACTAGGATGTCCCCCCAAATTCCTTAAAATGATTATCTTGCTACACGAGGGCCAGCGTGGTCAAGTCAGATATGGCGATGCTCTTTCAGAGCCCTTTCTAATAACTAATGGAGTGAAGCAAGGTTGTGTTCTTGCACCAACTTTATTTACAATCTTCTTTAGCACGATGCTCCAAAGGGCTATGGCAGAGCTTGAAGAAGACGACGGCATCTATATACGCTACCGTACTGATGGTAGCTTGTTTAACTTAAGCCGTCTGAGGGCTCACACTAAGACTCTAAACTATCTAGTCCGTGAGCTGCTCTTCGCCGATGATGCTGCCCTTGTTGCCCACACAGAAGCAGCTCTGCAGCGCCTAACGTCCTGCTTTGCAACAGCTGCAGAGCTGTTTGGGCTAGAAGTCAACCTGAAGAAAACAGAAGTTCTTTACCAGCCTGCACCACAGGACGAACACCACCATCCCCACATTGCCGTCGGCAAATCAGTGCTCAAGTCCGTTCAGCAGTTCACCTACCTGGGAAGCATCATCTCCTCAGATGCCAAGATTGACAAAGAGATCGATCACAGATTAGCAAAGGCATATAGTGCATTTGGAAGACTTCACAAAAGAGTCTGGAGCAATAAACACCTGAGGCAAAGCACAAAAATCAGTGTGTATAGAGCCATCGTACTGTCTATCCTCCTTTATGGATCTGAAACATGGGTTACCTATCGCCACCACCTACGACTCCTCGAGCGCTTTCATCAGCGCTGTCTACGCACAATCCTAAATATACACTGGACTGACTATGTGACGAATGTTGCTGTCCTTGAACAAGCAGGGATCACCAGCATTGAGGCCATGATATTGAGAACACAGCTGCGCTGGGCAGGGCACGTTTCTAGGATGGAGGACCATCGCCTCCCAAAAATACTACTCTACGGTGAACTCGCCACGGGTCAGCGTGGGAGGGGCGCTCCAAAAAAGCGATACAAGGACTCCCTGAAACAACATCTCAGGCTTGGCCAGATTGATCACCAACGGTGGTCTGCCCTGGCCTCACATCGGGAGGCATGGAGACGCACTATCCACAATGCTGCAGCCTTATTTGAGAACTCACGACGAACAAGTCTTGAAGAGAAACGACAACGCAGAAAGAATCACAACCCAAAAACATCACCCAAGGAGACCTTCTGCTGCACTTTTTGCAACCGGACTTGTTTATCTCGGATTGGCCTTTTTAGTCATCAGCGCGCTTGCAGAGGGCGCGGGATGAGTCCTTCCTGAATCTTCGTTTGCGAAGAAAAGCCAGAGAGAGAGAGAGAGATTATGTGTTTAAGACAGAACACATACATATACAGTTGTCTCTCCACATTCGCGGGGGTTAGGTTCTTGAGACCCCCGCGAATGTGGAAAAACTGCAAATAACAGATGCGGCTCCCGCGGGGGCCCCCCCAGAGGGAGGGAGACAGTGGGAGGGTGTCTGGCCAGCCTGGCTGGCCTTTCCGCGGCCTTTCTGAGGGGACTCCAGGCCTTAGAAGCCCCGGACCCTGCTGAGAAAGGCCGGGGAAGGCAGCGTGTGGGCGGGGAGGAGGCTGCGCTGCCTCTCTCCAGCCTTCCGAAGAGGGCGCTGGGGCTTTGGAGCCCCGGCACCTGCTTTGGAAGGCCGGGGACAGTAGCGGGCGGGGAGGAGGCTGCGCTGCCTCTCCCCAGCCTTTCTCAGTGGGCTCTGGGGCTTTGGAGCCCCAGACCCCGCTGAGAAAGACCAGGGAAGGCAGTGGGTGGGTGGGGAGAAGGCTGCGCTGCCTCTCCCCGGCCTTTCACAGCAGGTTCCAGGGCTCCAAAACCCCAGACACCACTGAGAAAGGCCGGGGAAGGCAGCGTGTGGGCGGGGAGGAGGGTGCCCGCCTTTCTCACCCGGCCTTTCTCACTCCCCCCGCCCTTCCCAGAGTGGCAAGGGGGGATTCAGAAGCCCCCGCCACCACTCTCCTTCGCCCCCCGGCCGTCCCAGAGTGGCTACGAGAGCTTCAGAACCCCCGCCACCACTTTCCCTCACCCCCCCCGCCCTTCCCAGAGTGGCTATGTGGGGCTTCAGAATCCCCTGCCACCACTCTCCCTCACCCCCCGCCCTTCCCAGAGTGGCTACGGGGGCTTCAGAAGCCCCCACCGCCACTCTCCTTTGCCCCCTGCCCTTCCCAGAGTGGCGAGGGGGGCTTCAGAAGCCCCCGCCGCCACTCTCCCTCACCCCCCCGCCCTTCCCAAAGTGGTGTAGGGGGTCCCTCGCTGCCTTGGGAAGGGACGAAGTAGAGAGGGGGGGGCAGGCGGCTTTCCGCGAATAATCAAAACCGCAAATGTGAAAGCCTCGAATGTGGAGGGGCAACTGTTTATCATATAACAACTTTTGATTAATTGCAAAGATGACACTTGATTAATTGTATAATCAATCAAGTATCAAGAGGGGTAGTGTGTGAAGAGTCAATGAGCTTTTTGTTTTAGTGGCACTAACAGACTGGCTAAGAAACTTAACAACAAAAAAAGATAGAGAACCACAATGCATGATATGGGAGTTACCCGGGCAGAGAAGCAAGAAGTCTTAAACTGCTGAGGTGGCATTGATGTATCCTAGGACACACAGGATGCTGCAGCCTGTTTATCTAGGAAGGAACAGATCCTTCATACAATATGGACAGCAAGTAATAAGCTACCAGAATGTTTGGATGCAAACTGGTAAGACTTGGAGTGCTTCTGAAACATCAGCAAAAGACCAGAAAGAGCTGGTTGAAGATTTCGTGGACAGCCGCAAAAGGGTGATGCTGTTCGATGCGATGAAAGACTTTAAAAAGACGAGACTTTCTAACCAGCAGGTGTGTTCCTGTTCCGCGGCAACGGGACTCCCATGGTCTTCATGAAGTCTGCCTGATCAACAATCTGCAGTGAAGAGCCACTTGGTGTGTATGTGAGTATATGTGTGAGTGCATGGTTAGAATGAGAGAGCTCTCTTGGTACTAAAAGTTATGCGTATGGTCCTATGAATAAATGTTACATACAAAGTGGGAAAAAAATCCAAATTTGGTGTCTCTGCCTCTGTATCAGCCCTATTGGGATATCTTCTCTGGGGTATCTCCACTACACGTTTTCAAAATTAAACGAATGGCCTTATCA
The DNA here is from genome assembly GCA_030847615.1 of Gambelia wislizenii. Classification (NCBI taxonomy): domain Eukaryota; kingdom Metazoa; phylum Chordata; class Lepidosauria; order Squamata; family Crotaphytidae; genus Gambelia; species Gambelia wislizenii. The sequence goes on from JAUMIR010000002.1 coordinate 68,474,636, forward strand.
CCTTGGCCTTGACAAAAGAACATCTCAGGCTCGGCCAAAGTGATCACCAACAATGGTCCGCCCTGTCCTCACATTGGGAGGCATGGAGACGCACTATCTACAATGCTGCAGCCTTATTTGAGAACTCCCGCCAAACAAGTCTTGAAGAGAAACGACAACGCAGAAAGAATCACAACCCGGAAACATCACCCAAGGAAACCTTCTGCTGTGCTTTCTGCAACCGGACTTCTTTATCTAGGATTGGCCTTTTTAGTCATCAGCGCGCTTGCAGAAAGCATGGGATGAGTCCTTCCTGAATCTTCGTTTGCGAAGAGAAGCCAGAGAGTGTGCTTGTAGTAGATACGCCATGCCCTCCAACTGTCCCAGTTTGACAGGGACAGTCCCAATTAATTCTTTGCTGTTCCACTTCCTCAGCTGCTTTTAAAATGTCCCAGTTAATCTTTCCTTCTCATACTTTCTCCTTTTGTACTTGACTTATTTCAATTGCTACAAACTGAGTTCAAGATGCAGAAATAGTTTACACTAGTTAATTCAGAGGGAGAGAGTGTTATCTTGCCTTTACTAAGTGAAACTTAATACATAAATTCCAGGGTTTCTCTGCTTAAAATAGTAGCTTGCGTGCTCCTCCTCATTAACAACCTTTGGCTTTGGTTACCTGGCCACACCCTTATAGCCTAGCCACATGTCATGTGGATTGTCTAAATGGTGAAAATACTCCTCATAGAATGTGAGGAGAATGTGGGCTGTCTTAGTGGCACCCCATGCTGTTTCACCATATTGTGAAGAAGGGGAGCATAAAGGGTCAAAAACTGCAAAGGAAAAGTTTTTAAGAAACTTACGGAGTTTTTAAGAAACTCCATAGCAAATGTGCATTACCGCTCATCGGGACAAGCAATCACTTTGAATTGTTTTCTCATAGAAGAGGAGGTGTCATCTGATTGGCTGGATGAGCTTGGGGGCAGGACTTTCTAATAGAGCAAGTGCCCACAGCTGCCATTTTTTTCCACTGGGGACCAGGTAAGGGAGAAGAGGAAGAGAGAGTCCTTCTCCCTTACCTTGTCCCCAGCCCCCATTGATGTCATTGTCATCATTGTGGAGACCAGGAAAATGATGAGAGCTCTCTCCCTCCCCAGCAATCACTAAGGTGATAAAATGGGGGGACGGGTTCTCTTTTTTCTGTAAATATTGCTTATGCCATTTTTTAAAAAGTTTTTTTTTTAAAGTTTGGCATCCGTGTTTTTAAAACCGTGGATGCCAAACTTTTTTTTAAAAAAACTTTAAAAAATCAGATCAAACAAAAGCATTTGATAACATTAGCTGGAACTTTCTTATTGAAACATTGAAGAAGATGGAACTGGGAAGCAACTTTATAAAAGGAACAGAACAAATTTATACAACTCACCATGCACAAATAATCATTAATGGAGAAAAATCAGAACCCTTTCCAGTAAAAAAAAAGTAACAAGACAAGGGTGTCCATTATCACCATTGCTTTTCATATTGGTTCTAGACGTTCTGAACAGAAACATCAGATCGAACAAGAATATACTGGGAGTACAATTTAATGGTCAATCATACAAATTAAAGGCTTTTGCGGATGATGTGGTGCTATTTATGAAAACCTCCAATAATCACATTGAAAAATTAATGAAGATATTGAAAGAATTTGGTGAGCTATCAGATTTTAAGATAAATAGAGAAAAAACATCAATTCTAATAAAGAACATGCCAAATTTGGAAGAAATAGATCTTATGACCAAATTAGGAGTTAAGATTGAAAAGAAAGTCAGATATCTAGGACTTTGGATTACCAAAAGAAACGCGGATCTATTAAAAAATAATTAGAATAAGACATGGAAAGAAATTAAAACAGATCTGGAAAGGTGGTCAAAATTGAATCTTTCATTACTCGGCAAAAATTCGGTAATAAAAATGAATATACTTCCGAAATTTCTTTTTCTGTTTGAAAACCTACCGATAGTTGTCAATGAAAAACCTTTCCTAAAATGGCAAAAAGATTTTATAGTCTTTATATTGGGAGGAAGAAAACCCAGAATAAAGTGGTCAACTCTACTGGATCCTAAAACAAGAGGGGCGAGAGCTTCCAGATTTAAAAACCTATTTCTGTGCCTCTTCATTGATTTGGATTCAAGATTGGATTAATCTGCATAACAAAAGACTTCTCAGCCTCAAAGTTCACAACCTCCATTTTGGTTGGCACACCTATATTTGGTATGGGAGATTACAAGCTAATAAGGACTTTAATAATCATTTTATTAGAAAATCATGGCTAAAAGTATGGCTGACCATTAAAAGTAAATTTTACAGGAAAATTCCCACTTGGATATCTCCCCAAGAGGTTTTTATGGGAAGGAGTAGAAACTCAAACAATTCAGTAAGATATAAAGACATCTTGAAGAAAGATCAACTAGGAATCTTTACTCTAAAACTGAGAGAATTACTGAAAGAGAACTATAAGATAAATTGCTTCACTTATCTTCAATTTAAGAAAAGATTCAAGATAGACGAAAAAAATGAAGGCTTTTAAAAAAAGAAAATTAACTAGACAAAATAATTTGGGAAGAAAAGAAACATAAAATTTCAAAATTCTACAAACCACTATTAATGAGACACCTAGAATACATAATCAAACTAGAAAAAAATTGATTAAAGATTCCATTATAAAATGGGCAAAAGATTTCGGCTATTATTTAAATCTGGAAGCCTGGGAAAATACTTGTATAAAGACCAATAAATTAACTGCTAGTCAAAATCTAAAAGAAAATTACTTGAAAATAGCCCATAGATGGTATTACACACCCTCAAGAATGAGCAAAATAACACAAGTGGAATCCAACAAATGTTGGAAATGCCAAAATGTAATAGGTGTATTATACCATATCTGGTGGAGCTGTGATTTGATCAAAAAATTCTGGGGGAAAATCCACAGGACCATCAAGAAGATCCTCCAGATTCAATTGCCCATAAAACCAGATCTCTATCTTCTCAATATTACTAGCATACTACAAAGAAAGCATGAAAATCAACATTGGAGAATTTTGCTTTATATGACTATGGCAGCAAGTTTGATAATAGCTTAAAAATGGAAAACTAAAGAAATCCCACAATCAATGAAGGGATGGTGAAATTAATAGATATGATTGAGATGGATAACTTAACATTTAAAATACGTGCCAAATCTTCAAATCAATTAAAAAAAGATTGGTTGCCAGTGATTACATATTGGAAAGAGAAATGGGAGACTGGTGACATTACTTTTTAAATCTTTTGTAGATTCAAACTCATATAATTGAGACAGCGAGCTTTTATGATCAAAACTAAAAATGTTTGTGTAGGTGGGGCATCTTACTGTAGAGCGTGGGTCTAAACAGGAGTCAACTAGAGTTGTAAGTTAAGGAACAAGCCATATAGGGTATACGAAAGGAAGCCAATGAGGAAGATTCATTTAAATAAGATGGGTACATAGAAAATATCACTTTTTTCTTATTATATAATGTAATCAGATAATGCATTATGAGCATGAAACAACTTGTTTCTCTTTATATATGTGAAGATAACTGTATTCTTTTAAAAATATATATTTTTTAAAAACACAAGTAATTCACTCATGGCCACCATCTTGTAGCTAGAGGGCATTCAAAGTATATGGGGGTGTAAAACCATTAAGACAAGTTGCTGCAACTTGCCTTTACTGTGGGGCGCTTCAGTTTTTTGGAGTTTCTCATGCCGAACAAGTCTTGAAGAGAAACGACAACGCAGAAAGAATCACAACCCGGAAACATCACCCAAGGAGACCTTCTGCTGTGCTTTCTGCAACCGGACTTGTTTATCTCGGATTGGCCTTTTTAGTCATCAGCACGCTTGCAGAAAGTGTGGGGCGAGTCCTTCCTGAATCTTCGTTTGCGAAGAGAAGCCAGAGAGAGATAGACAAGCACATGGTTTTCATTTATGAAATGTTGGAAGGTATGGATTCACTGTAGTCTCTGCTACACTGATTAATCAGTAGTGTTCATAGAGTCGGTCCAGAGAGATTAACACTGAACTCCAGCCTTCTTCTGTTAGAAATCAACAGCTTCCACTGCACAGAAGTAAACAGGAGTACAGAGGAAATAATACATTTTTTAGAGCAGATGTAGGGAACCCTCTGGCTCTCAAGGTGTTTTGGACAACAACTCCCAATCCCATTACCATTGGCCACACTGTATGGGCCTGATGGGAATGGTAGGCCCAAAGATTCCCCACCTTTGCTGCTAAGAGGAGACCAAGATGGGTTTCATCTGGGCTTCTCTTTGCTCCTGGATTTGACATTAACATTTCCAGCTTCTGAATTTTTATGACAGCTGATTTCATGATTCATTGCCCAAAGGCTGCAGCTTGTATTTGGTATTGGTAAAATTTTAGCAGGCGCACTACAGAGGAAACTGTGTGTTATTCAGTATAGTTTGGAGATGTATTTTAATGCTTTTATGATGGTAATTTGCATCTATCTCACCTTTTTGTGTGCTTTGTCTTCTCTGAAGTAGTATTCCCTCCAAGTGTCCTGGTTTGGCAAGGACACTCCTCCTTAATCCTTTGCCATTTCCCCTTTTCAGATGCTTCTCTCTCCTCCTCCAGCTTTCTCCCTTTCTCCTCAATTACTTCAACTGCTGCAAACTCAGTTCCAAGTAAAAAAGTACCGGTACTGTAGTTTGTACTCAATAAACTCAGCCGGTAGTGGGGGGCAGAGAAGGAGGCAGAATCTTGCTCTTCCTAGTAGGCAAAAAGAAACTGCTGCAGCCTCTCCTAGTCTTGTGTATTCTTCACTAATAAATAACCTTTGCCAACTTGACCACACTCTGATGTTGCTTAGACTCATGTATCCCGGTTTTTATCTGTGAAATGTTGGAGAGTATGAAGTAGTAGAGCACCTGCTCCTACATTAGATTAGAAAGCTGGGAATTGTCTCCATTTCGAGAATTTTGGAGGAAAAGATGGAATAGGAGGATAGAATAAAAGGAGGAAGAGGCACGGTTTACTATATTTGACAGAACAACATACAGGGGGTAAAAATAAAAGGAGAGGAACTGAATAAGATAGCATAAAGTACTAGGTAAACAGGAAAGAGGAAAGGATTAGGAAACAGAAAGAAAACAGAAGGTGGAGATAAGAATCAAGGGAATATGGTTAAGGGAGGGTAAAGGAAAGAGGAGAGATCTAAAACACTCTATACAGGGGAAGGGGAAATGGAAGTCAGAAGGAAGGATGGAAGAATGAAAAGAAAATGGAAAGAATGAACGTGGAAGCGGGTGGGGGATGGATGATAGAAGAAAGAAAGGGGGAAGAAGAGAAAATGGAAGAAGGAAGGTATGGGATGGGAAATGTTTGATGGGATGTAAATGAATTGAATGAAATGGAAAATGTATGATTTAAAGAAAATTTGTAAACTTTCATTTGGTGGAATCTTTAAAATAAAATAATTTAAAAAAGAAAAAAGAAAGCTGGGCCAAAACTAACAAAACAGGGAAAAATGTAGGAGATGGCACTTGGGCAGTAAAGATGAAATGCATAGATATAGGATGGGTGATACCTGGTTTGATGGCAGTGCATGCAAAAGTGATCTAGGAGTTTTAATGGACCATAAGCTAAACATGAGCGAACAGTGTGATGTGGCAGCTGAAAAAGCCAATGCAATTCTAGGCTGCATCAATAGGAGTATAATGACTAGATCAAGGGAAGTAATAGTGCCACTCTATTCTGGTTTGATCAGACCTCACGTGGAATACTGTGAATTCTGGACACCACAATTCAAGAAAGATGTTGACAAGCTGGAACATGTCCAGAGGAGGATGACCAAAATGGTGGGAGGTCTGGATGTGATGCCCTATGAGGAGCAGCTTAGGGAACTGGGTATGTTTAACCTGGAGAAGAGAAGGTGAAGAGGTGACATGATAGCCATATTTAAATATTTCAAAGGGATGTCATACTGAGGATGGAGCAAGCTTGTTTTCTGCTGCTCTAGAGACTAGGACACAGAGCATGGACTCAAACTATAGGAAAATAGATTCCACCTAAACATTAGGAAGAACTTCCTGATGGTAAGAGCTGTTTGGCAGTGGAATGCACTGCCTTGGAGTGTGGTGGAGTCTCCTTCTTTGGAGGTTTTTAAACAGAGGCTGGATTAGCTATGACTTTTCCTGGACAGAGATAAGTTTGCAACGGTAGTTCACACACCGGTAACTTCATGATTAGGCTAGGAGATCTGGGAGCCATTCTCTATGAGAAGTGACTTAGGAAGCTGGATATGTTTAGCCTGGAGAAGAGAAGGTGAAGAGAGGTGACATGATAGCAATGTTTAAATATTTGAAGGGATGTCATACTGCAGATGGAGCAAGCTTGTTTTCTGCTCCAGAGACTAGGACACAAAGCAACGTGTTAGATTCCACCTAAGCATTAGGAAGAACTTCCTGACAGTAAGAACTGTTCAACAATGGATTGTGCTGCCTTGGAGTGTGGCGGAGTCTCCTTCTTTGGAGGTTTTTAAACAGAGGCTGGATGGCCATCTGTCAGGAATGCTTTGATTGTGTATTCCTGCATGGCAGGGGGTTGAACTGCATGGCCCTTGTGGTCTGTTCCAACTCTATGATTCTAAGGAGATTTTCACACAGGGAAATTATTCCCCGGGGAGATCGGGACAGAAATGGGGCTGTTCTGGAAGCATTGCCGCGTTTCGCACGCCCCCTTCCCTCTCCCAATCGCCCGTCGTCTTCACTCTGTGCTCATTCCATTTCCCTCCCGCTAGGTTCCGTGATTTTTTATTAACGAGGGCTGAAAAATATATGTTTGCTCTAGGCATTCCTTGGGCCTCCAGTGTGATTCTATGGCCAACTTTTGGTGTTTGTCTCATTGAAAATAATAGAGCTCCCTGTTATCCATGGTTTCAGGTATCCATAGGGGGTCTTGGGACGTATCTGCCATGGATCAAGGGGTTGACCTGTACTGCTGAACTACAGTACTTGAGATCCAGATTTAGGGATGTATGACTGAAGGAGTCTCCCCACCCCACATTCTTCCCCTGGCAGCCACTCCATTCTTCCCCTCTCCCCACAATGCTATACAGAGGGTTGTGGGACTCTGCTGAACAGAATAGGTAACAGTGTGTGGAGGGGTCTCTAAAAATTCAAGGAGAGGTGCTTCTTGTGAGTTGGGCTGTCCTCACAGAAGGTTCTTCCAACTTGTTTTTAGGGACCTTCCATTTCTTCTTATATTAAAAGTACCCCATCCAGCCGACTTCTGTATAGTTTCAGAAAGGGCAGCATCCATGAAGGACCTCTTTTCTTTGTAATTTTGCACAGAACTTCCTGTAAAAGTGTAAAGGAAATCATTCCAGAAAGTATACTTTTCATAGGAAACACAGCCTGTGCTGAAAGGTCAAAAAAACAATTGTACCATACTAGCTGGACCCCAGCGTAGATGTTACTTTGTTTAAAGAGAATCCATTTGATATTTTTTTTAATGGTTTAAAATAAAAATAGGGAAAAAAGGTTATTCATAGTGCCTGGCCCATAAAATAATGGGCACTCTGCAGCCCCCAAATATAGTGCTTCCCCCCCTCATTAATTTAATTAACAATATTTTCAAATGGGGTCAATTTTTTCAAATAGCTACTTTAAATTTTTTGTACAATACATTTGTGTAGAATATGTACAATAAAAATAAAAACTGAGCTGACATGGTGTAGTGGTTTGAGTGTTGCACTGGGACTCTGGGAAACCAGGGTTTGCATCTCTGTTCAGTCCTGGAAACCCACTGGGTGACCTTCGGCAAATCAACATACCCAGGGGTAACCGTGTTGGCTGTGCAGCAAAATACAATACAATCCCAAATCCACAAAACAGCAATACTTTTATTGGGCCAACCAAAAATGCACAAAGTACATCATGCAAGCCTCACTCTCTCAACTTCAGAGGAAGGTACTGGAAAACCTACATAAATCTTTCCAAGGAAACTTATGATAGGGTCACCAAATGTTGGAATCAACTTGAAGACACATAAAGATAACAAAACAAAACAGCCACTGAAATTTTTCAAACCATGCAGGCATCCAGTGTTCTCTTTTTTTCAGTTACTACCTTATACCTAATGTGTCAGTTTCATCAAATTAAATCTAATTCATCAAATCCTATAATATTTAACATAATTTGTACAACAATATTATGATTTGACACAAGTGTGAGAATGAGGTCTATGTTAAATTAATGTGACTTTTATTTTTAAATCATTTTGCTCTAACTAGGTATGTCTCTGATAAGCTGTACTTTGTTTCACCCTACTGCTAAAGCTAAAGAATCCAAGGTCTTTGTTTTAATTACAGGTTCAGAGGCAGATTTATGATAGCATGGTTGGACACTTAGCAGAATCTTTAAACTCTAGGATTTATGTGGTTTGGGTTCCTACAGTGAAGCTAGACACTTCACCAGTTGAAGAGGGAACATCAAAGAAGTCTTGTAAGCTTTGGTATAGTAATTAATCAGTACAGAGGTAACTTTAATAAGAATGATGTAATACTTAGTCAGGATGTGCAAATGATTGGGGGAGTTACCAGGCCAGTCTTCCACAGTTGTGCTTGAAACAAAGGATTGGCAGTGGATGGGAACTGCAGGATACAGAGGATATCTCTGCTTAGCTTTTGATACTTGAACCTCTTTTAACAGCAAGCTTGAGGCCACCGCTCTTTCAGGTTGTAGTGATGGGTCACTTGCTCCCTAAATGTTTTTAGATATTTTATTTTATTTTGGTCTACTTCAGCTTTTCTTAAAGACTGGAACATGTCTGCATTTGTAGAGAAGAATGGTTTTTCTTTTTAGCTTTCTTATTTTGTTGATTTTTTTTTAACTTTTCAAAGCTTTCATACCTCCCAACCTTTCATAGATGCAAACTGGGACAGGTGTAACCAATATCAGATGTGGTCAAGATAGCAAACGTTTTTCAGGAAAAAGAACACACAAGCTAAGAGGGGCTGCAGCAGTTTTTGGTAATACATAGTTTTTCAGTTTTTGGTAATACATAGTTTTTCAGGAAAAAGAACACACAAGCTAAGAGGGGCTGCAGCAGTTTTTGGTAATACATAGAAAAAAGACGGTTTAGAGGCGATATGATAGCCCTGTTTAAGTATTTGAAGGGATGTCACGCTGAGGATGGAGCAGGCTTGTTTTCTGCTGCTCCAGAGACTGGAACACGGAGCAATGGGTGCAAGCTCCAGGAACAGAGATTCCACCTCAACATGAGGAGGAACTTTTTGACAGTAAGAGCTGTTCAGCAGTGGAACACACTCCCTCGGAGCGTGGTGAGGTCTCCTTCCTTGGAGGTCTTTAAACAGAGGCTGGATGGCCATCTGTCGGGGATGCTTTGATTGTGATTTCCTGCGTGGCAGGGGGGTTGGACTGGATGGCTCTTGTGGTCTCTTCCAACTCTGCAATTCTATGATTCTATGATTCTATGATTGTTACGACTAGTAGTCGCTGGTAGCCTTGTCCTCAATAATTTCTCTAATCCACTTTTAAAGCCACCCAGGTTCATGACAATCACATTTTTAGAAAGCACCTTGCATGTAGAGAAGTCCCTCTTGTTTCCATCTTATCCCGTCCTATTTACTCTACCCCCCTTTTGCCTTCTCTTGTTGCCTTCATCTTGTTTCCTCCCTGTCTTGCTCACTGCTCTTTTTCTGTTCCACTCTAATAGCCCTATTTTTTAAAAAAATCAATTCCCCCCTCTTTTCTGTGCCTTTCTCCTTCAGTTTTGACATTCCAAGCCATATAGGAGCAGGCACTCTCATATAGTAGACTATCGGCATCCACTGGGGTTTGGTTCCAGGACCCCCCGTGGATACCAACATCTGTGGATGCTCAAGTCCCGTTATACGAAATGGTGTAGTAAAATGATGACCCTTATATAAAATGGAGAACAGCAAGGTTTGCTTTTTGGATTTTCTGAGTGTTAATATTTATGAGCCGTGGTTGGTTGAATCCGTGAATGTAGACTCCGTGGATGTAAAGGGCCAACTGTACTTCCTACTCTTCAACATTTCACAGATGAAAACTGGGATGCGAGAGGCCAAACAACATCACAGTGTGAAGTCAAAGGCTTTCATGGCCAGCATCCATAGATTTTCCTTGGTTTTTTTCTGGGCTGTGAGCCATGTTCTGGAAGAGCTTATTTCTGACATTTTGCCTGGATCTGTGGCTGGCATCTTCAGAGAATGGTTGGGTAGGAGTGTGGGTGGGTTATATACTGTGAACCCCTGTTGGAGAGGATATGTAAATTTGTGTATCTGAATGGCTAGTTTCTGGGTAGAGATATGCAAGGAGGATTAGTATCTGTTTGGCTAATGGTTGGCTAATGGTCCATTGTCTGCTGGAAATCCCCCTGTCCCTGAGTGGAGTTCATTTGCAAGTGTTGGGCTTTGATTTTAGTGTTTTTCAGGACTGGCAGCCACATTTTGTTTACTTTTAAGGTTTCTTCCTTCCTGTTGAAGTTGTCCAGGTGTTTGTGGATTGCAATAGCTTCTCTGTGCATTCTGACATGATTGTTGTTGGCCTGGTCCAGAATTTCGGTGTTTTTAAATAACATTTTGTGTCCAGGTTGGTTTATAACATGTGCAGCTACTGCTGATTTTTCTGCAGTGTGCAGTCTGCAGTGTCTCCCATGTTTCTTGATTCGTGTTTGTACGCTGCATTTAGTGGTCCCTATGTAAACTTGTCCACAGCTGCATGGTATCAGGACCGGTTTAAGGAATTTTGGGGCCCCCTGCAATGCTTTACTTTGGGGCCCCCATATGTTTATCTCAGATCAATGTAACCTAACCTATTCACCGTACAGGATGTTCAGATTATAGTAGGACCCCCGTATCCCTGGATTCATTATCCATGGGACACAAAACAGCACACCTACCATAGAGTCTTCCTAGAAAATGTGTCTTCCCTAGCCCTTTTCTAGGCCTTCCAAGGTAACTCTATGGTATTTTAAACCAGAAATCCCATTATTTTCATATTAAGGAGGCCAACACGGGGCCCTCTCTTGACCTCGGGGCCCCCTCTTGACCTCGGGGCCCCCTGCCAATGCTGATTTGGCAGACAGGTTAAACCGGCCCTGGGTATGCAGTAAACTCCTGCAGCTCTAAGAGGGTCTCTTTTGTCCTTCGCTGAGCATAGCATTTCTTGGATTTTCTTGGTTGGTCTGTAGACGGTTTGGAGGTTGTGTTTCCTCATTAGTTTCCCTATTCTGTCTGTGACTCCTTTGATGTATGGTAAAAATACCTTCCCTTTGGGAGGCTGTTTTTCTTCCTCATTCCTGTGGTTTTTTCTGGGTCTGGCTGCTCTTGTGATGTCTGATCTGGAGTAACCATTAGCTGTAGGGCCCAGTTTAGGTGCTTCAGTTCGTCCTCCAGGTAGTAGGGTTTGCAGATCCTTTTTGTGCAGTCTACCAATATTTTTATTGTGCTTCTTTTTTGACCTGGGTGATGATTGGAGTTCTTGTGTAGGTATCTGTCAAACTCCACCCAGGGACAGGGTAATTTCCAGCAGACAATGGACCATTAGCCAACCATTAGCCAAACAGACACTAATCCTCCTTGCATATCTCCACCCAGAAACTAGCCATTCCAATACACAAATGTATATATACTCCCCAACATGGACTCACACCATATAAACCCCACACACCCCTACCTAACCATTGTCTGAAGATGCCAGCCACAGATACAGGTGAAATGTCAGGAATACACACTTCCAGAACACAGCCTCACAGCCTGGAAAAAAAACCAAGGAAACTCTATAACATCACAATGTGATCGAAATTATTAATGAGGAAGAACACTCAAGCTGGGAGAGGCTGCCGCAATTTCCTTTTGCCTGAGCCTACTGGGAAGGGCAAGATTCTGACCCTTCCTCTCCTCCTCACTGCAGAGTTAATTGGGTGTAAACTATTTTTACACTTTGAACTCAGTTTTGCAGCAGTTGAAGTAAGTTGAGGAGAAAGGGAGAAAGTTGGGACATTTGGGGGATATGAGCTTTTTCCTAGAGAATTTTTGATTACATTTTTTGACCCTTCTAAAAACTTTAGCTGGAACCATCTGAGAACCGTGAACTGTTTGCAGGTGTTTACAGGAGTGGTAGATTTATAGCTGGGAATTTAAGATGGTTACACTTGTTAGACTAGAGTGGTTGTTAAATCAAGCTGGAATTTAATGCAAAGGGATCTTGTACACTTTAGAGACTAAGTGAGAGAAAGAAGTTGTAGCTAAGCTTTCGTAGACTTGGTCTCCTTCCTTATATGCATGGAGTGAACTAGTGCCTAGAAATAGACTTTATAAGCAGGCTGTTCAATGGCCATAGAAATGCAAAACTTGTGGGTGTGTGATGAGGTGACAAGTTCAGTTTAACATTGTCTTTGCTAAGCATCAGTTCATCAAGAGACCAAGGAAATGATCACACCAGACTTCTAATGTGTAGCAATTGTGTTAATGAAGAAAACGGAAACATACCAGTATTGAAGAAATCCTTATCACTCCTCTGCTTCAATACCAGTATGTTTCTGTTTGCTTCACTAACATGATTGCTGCACAATACCGGCGGGAGAGTTGGGGGAAGAAAAGAGACAGATGGGGCAGGAAGGGGAATAGTCAGATTGGGCAGGCAGGAAGGCAGAAAAACAAGGGGAAGAGAGAGAAAAGAGGACAAATATGCCCACTCTCCCCATGTGACTGATGGTATGGAAACTGAAGCAGAAGAAGACTTATCACACAGCAACAATAATGGAAACACAGCGCTGTTGAGGGTCTGACAATGGGTTTCCCCCTTCAATGAAAAGTTGCCATCCAGCACTGGTTTTTTGAATTCAGAATGGCAACAGAACAGAAACAATGTTGTGGGATAAGGGTTGGTCACATACTCTATTATCCTGCTCTAGTAGCACTGGTAAAGCCTCATGTAATAATCTCCCAAGTCTACAAAAGCTTATGCTACAACATAGGATTTTATCAGACACATAAAATACGGCATCATAAAGACATCACATAAACATGAAAGGGCACACGTACCACATGATGTCACCCTTTTGTGTTTATGTCCCCACCAAAACCCATACTTTTTAATTGAGAGCTGAAGCCATCAGTAGATCCCCTGAAGTGCTTTTCTACCAGCATTGCCAGTGTGTGAAACCTTGCGCCATTGTACTCGCGTGAATGCAGCAACAATGGCTGGTCCGGCGTGAACACTTCCAGGTGAGATCATGACAGCCAGGTAAGCGACACACTTTTTATTACCCTCCCCAGGTTACTTGGAAGTTTTTTAAGTGTGTTCCTGTGCTTTATTTAACCTTTTTAGTGTTATTTTTTTTTTGGTTTTTTTTGAATTTACGACATGATGAAGTCTCACCATAATCCGCAGGATTTCAAAGGAGGAAGTAAACCGAGCTCCGTTCACTTCCTTTTCCATTGCTGGAGAAGCCTTAGCCAGGAAAGCAAGGTAAGTGTGGTGTGGGCATGCTTTTGCTGGCATAAAAATTGATTTTTTAATGCCAGCAAAATAACGCTTTAAGGGGCTCATCTGATAAAGTCCTTAGTTTCTAAGGTGCTACAAGATAAGATCCCTTTTGCATATTGATATTCCAGACTAACATAGCTATGGAGATTTTCGGACGCCTCTTTCAGCCTCTTGCCGCGCAAGCAGCCTCCAGTGCAGTACCAAGGCTGCCACGCAACAAGGGGTCCATTTCGGACGATGCCGTTTCTCTCTCAGCATCGTTCGTGACTCTTGCGGCTAGCATTGGAGGCGGCCGTGCTGTTTTTCACTCACGGAAGTTGTCCGTGAGTAAAAAACAGCGTGGCCGCCTCCAATGCTAGCCGCAAGAGTCATGGACGCCGCCGAGAGAGAAACGGCGGCGTCCGAAATGGACCCCTTGTTGCGTGGCAGCCTTGGTACTGCACTGGAGGCTGCTTGCGCGGCAAGAGGCTGAAAGAGGCATCCAAAAATCTCCTAGGTCTTTGAATACTACCCCCTGGGATTTAATGATTTACGTTTGTTCTGATTTTCTTATATACCAGTTGCCATCTATTATGCTTTGATCACTGTTTCATTTATTATTTCATCATAGCTTTTTTATGCTAGTCACAGTGTAACAGCTGCTACCTTCAAAGTCTCTTCAATATTTGTGCATTAGCCACCGTGTGTCTTCATTGTTTGCTAGCCATATTCTAATTACTGTACTTAAATTGTGATTACTTCTACCTCATAGGGGTCATCTACATGTGGATCAGGCCTGTTCATTCCATGAAACAGGAGGAAGTCCAGATAGCCACACCGGCCTGTCACTGCAGCCGCAGCCGCAGCCTCAGTCTCCCTGGCTCTCCTGGAAGTGAGGAAGCCAGCCTGCAACATGGGACCAAGGTTGAAGATGAGATCTTTGAGTATAAAGACATATTATTAAATATCAAAGTCAGAATCATCCAGACCATGCCATGCTGTTGTGTGCCTTCAGGTCAATCTGTCCCATACAGTCAGATCCTCTGGGAGACAGCTAAATCAATCAGCCAAAATTAGGCTGACTTTTACTCAGAGGACATTTTGTTTGGCCACCCCCACAATGTGGAATGACCTTCCAGAAGAGATTCATCAGCTCGAGATGCTATCTAAATTGGCATTAAAGACTAGTCTCTTCCGGCAGATGGTTTTTAAAGTATTTATTGATTTTAATATGTACTGGTTTTATATGCTCTTTTAACAGATTTTATGTGTTGTATTATTTGTTGTTGTTCGCCGCCTCAATCCACAGGGAGAGGCAACAACAATAACAACCATGGCAACCCTAAGGTGAGCCTATCATGGGATTTTCTTGGCAGGATTTGTTAAGAGGGGGGTTGCCATTGCCTTCCTTTGGGGCAGAGAGAGTGTGACTTGCCCAAGGTCACCCTGTGGGTTTCTATGGCCAAGCAGGGATTTGAACCCTCATCTCCAGAGCTATAGTCCAACACTCAAACCACAACAGCACACTAGTATTTCCAGTTTCTATGTATGTTTGTGAAAAGTGGACAGTGAAGAAAGCTGACAGGAAGAAAATCAACTCATTTGAAATGTGGTGCTGGAGAAGAGTTCTTTGGATACGGGCGACTTTTTAAAAGACAAATAAATGGTTCTCTAGAACAAATCCAGCCTGAACTCTTCCTAGTAGCCAATATGACTAAACTGAGACATATCATGGACATATCATGAGAAGAAATGACTCCCCAGAAAAGACATTGGTGCAGTGGTTAAATGCCAGTACTGCAAGTCACCACGTTGCAAGTTCAATTCCAGCGGGCTCCAAGGTTCACTCAGCCTTCCATCCTTTCATAGGTTGGTAAAATGAGTACCCGGCTTGTGGGGGCAATTAGCTAACACACATTGGAAGCTGCTTAATGCCGTGTAGATGTGTAAACTGCTATTGCTTAAAACAGTTTGTAAGCCGTTCTGATAGCCTTGTGGCTGAAGAATGGGATATAAATAACTAATAAGAAACCAAAAACAATAATGCTTGGTAAAGTGGAAGGCAATCGGAAAAGAAGGAGACCACACTACAGGCGGATTGATTCAATCAAGAAAGTCATAGCCCTAAGTTTGGAAGACCTGAGCTGGGAAATTGATGACCAGAGAGCTAGAAAGTCTTTCGTTGATACAGTTGCTGTAAGTTGAAGTCAACTTGATGGCAAATAACAAAATTGACTAATAGAAAACTTTATACTGGCACATGCTAAGCACAGTCAGAGCACTGCCAGTTCTCATGATTACAACATAACTTGTAATATTTTAATTTATCTTTTAGATTCAGCTGCCAGGAGTTGGGCAACTGTATAAGGGAAAATTATGAGTTTCAGGCCCGCTTGTCTGCCAAGAAAAAAAAATCTTGACAATGTAAATGTAAATTGGTTTAGTTTTAATACTATTCATAACAGAGAGCAGATAAAAAGAAAACAAGAATTTAAAAAAGCAGCAAGAACATAATTCAAAGTTCATAGTTATTGAATTTAAGGAAAGAAGCACCACTGTTCCAGATTCACCCTTGCAAAAAATTCTAGTTTTACCTTGCAAAGAGAACAAGGAAATTGCTGCACCCTTTCCCTCCTGTTCTCGTTGATGATGGCTTTCACTTGACTGTAGTGGCAAGTGGAAAGAAGAAAGCAGAATGCTTGCCAACAAGCAGCACATCATTCCTCCTTTTCTCTGGCAAGGAAGAGCAAGATGCTTCCTAGAAAGTGAAAGTATAGTGACAGCAGGAAGAGCTTTCTTCTAGCATGAATCCCAAGGCACAATTGTCATGGAAGTTGTCCATGAGTGAAAAACAGCGCGGCCGCCTCCAATGCTAGCCGCAACACTCACGGACGACACCGAGAGAGAAATGGCGTCGTCCAAAATATACCCCTTGCCACGCAGCAGCCTCGTTACTGCTCCGGGAGCTGCTTGCGCGGCAAGACGCTGAAAAAGGCGTCTGAAAATCTCCTTAGTCACAATTTTGACACTGTAACCATGATCATAACTTTCCCCTCAACCTACTTTACCAGGCAACAGCTGTATGGGAAGAAGACTGATTAGGAATATTAGCAATTATCACACTTTATATAGTAAGGGTGTTTGAAGTGAGAGTCATAATAATTGGGGTTTTGAAATAATCATTCGATAAATGTGTCCCCCTTTTTTTCTTTTCAAAATATGGTAATCCTATTTTAATGAACCATTCTTTCCCTCAATCACAGAATCATAGAGTTGGAAGAGACCACAAGGGCCATCTAGTCCAACCCCCTGCCTTGCAGGAATACACAGTCAAAGCACTCCTGACAGATGGCCACCTAGCCTCTGTTTAAAAACCTCCAATGAAGGAGGCGCAATCACACGTGTTCCACTGTTGAACAGCTCTTACCATCAAATATGTTTTTCCTAATGTCTAGGTGGAATCTCTTTTCCTGTAGTTTGAATCCATTGCTCTGAGTCCTAGTCTCTGGAGCAGCAGAAAACAAAGCTTGCTCCATTTTCAAGATGACATCCTTTCAAATATTTAAACATGGCTATCATGTTCCCTCTTAACCTGCTCTTTTCCAGGCTAAACACCCAGCTCCCTAAGCCACTCCTCATAGGGCATGACTTCCAGACCTCCTACCATTTTGGTCACCCTCCTTTGGACACAATGTGTGATTATTTTTAGCTTTAGTCTTTCCTGTCCATGCAAGTTACATGTGATGGTTAATACAACAATAGTGATCTAGATATTGGCCCTCCTCTCTCCTCTTGTAGGGTAGGAGAGCAGAATGTGAGATTCATGTGGCCCAATGTGTCCACATTTGCAATAAAAAAGAAGTGTAGCCAAGATCTTTATTTATTTATTAAAATATTTATATCTTGCCCTTTATCCAAAGTTCTCAGGTGGCTTACAATAAAATCAGCTAAGGACCCATCTATACGAGCCCCGCAAAACCCTGAGTGTCCCACAGTAATGGCATTTCACAGCAGCTGCAACCTGTCTTAATGGGGTTCGGCCCCCCAAAAGCTTCACATTCCTGCCAGTGAAGATGGCAGCCGTGGGTGAATTATTCATGTTTTCACATGCTGTAATCTGCCACTGCTAAACTTTTTTTAAAAAAACTATTTCAACTGTACACTGGAACAATATTTTGCCTTTTCCCCCAAAAGGGGGAAAAACAGCACTCCATTTTCTCGCCTTAGCACTCGATCGCTGAGGTGAAAAATTAACATGGCAATGCCGGGTGCTTGCCCTGTTAACAAGCCCCACCCCCACACTCATCCAGCCAATCAGCTTTGCCTATTGGAAAGCAATTCATATTAAATCACTTGTCACAACAAAGGGGAATGTGCATTCCCCCTGTAGTTTTTTTTTTTTCAAAAACTCTAGGAAAAGCTGCAAAGGCTTGTCTTACACAGTTTTTTACATTTTTGGCCCTCCTCCTTCACAAAATGGCGAAATGATGCATCTTGCCATTTAGACAGGTAAGGTTCTCCTTGCATTCTGTGAGTTTTTCTGCTGTTAAGACAACCTCTTAAAGCAATAAATAATTACAAATGACTAAAAGATGAAAAATATATTAGTTTTTCAATTTAAAAACAAACAGTTTAAAACTGGTTTAAACAATCTTGAGTGATATAACTACAAAACATGTGCAGCCTGGATAAAATCAGTTTGGCCTGAAGCCTTTAACAAAAGGCCATGTTTTAACTTGGCACTGAAATGATTCTAATGTTGGCACCAATTGGGCCTCCAGAGGGAGGGAATTCCACAACCAGGATGCCACAGCAGAAAAGGTGTCCTCCCATGTCCTCCCACAATGCATTACTAATGGGACACTGCTAATATATGGAATGGCTGCTCCATTTGTTAAGTGTACAGTATTCACATGTTGTTGTTATGTACTTTCAAGTTGGCTTCAGTTTATAGCAGCCTCATGAATGAGAGACCCCTAAGGCACCCTGTTTTTAGCAGTCCTGCTGAGGTCTTGTATTCTCAGGCCAGTGGTTTCCTTGATTGAATCTTGCTGTAGTTGCGCACCTTCAAATCATTTCCAATTTATCACAGGTTTTCTGAGGCTGAGAGTATATGACTTGCCCAAGGTCACCTGGTGTGTTTTCATGGCTGAGCAGGGATTTGAACCCTGGTCTCCAGAGTCATAGTCCAACACTCAAACCACTACACCATGCTGCCTCTTGATTGAGTCTATCTACCTGTAATGCAGTCTTCCTCCTTTCCTACTGCCTCCCACTTCACCACGCATTATAGGACATTATTAGATGAGCGTCTAATAACGTTTTTGTCCCACTATTTTTAAAAGTGTAAGTGTCCTGCAACCTCCCAGAGGGCCTTTTCGGTAATCGCCCCCAAATTTGGAATGACCTGCCGAATGAGATCCGTCAGATGACAAGCCTGAATAGCTTTAAAAAAGCACTAAAGACGGATCTCTTTCGGCAGGCCTTTCCTAATTAGATCCCGGCCTCAGGGGATCCTGGCCTCTTTTAGTCTGCTGGCCATTTATTGTATTTTATTGTATTTATTGTTTTTAAATGTGATTTTAGATCAGTTGGTTTTAATTTATAATTGTTTAATATTTTTTTATGGGGGAGGGTGGGGGTGGGGGGGTGTTTGGGGATTTTATCTGTATTGTATTTTAATTTTTGTAAGCAGCCCCGATTGTTTTGACAGAGGGGTGGGGTATAAATAAATAATAATAATAATAATTATTATTATTATTATTATTACACTTTGTATCACATGTCGCTGTAATCACGAGAAAGAAATGCCTCAGAATTATTTCACCACAACCACTAGTGCTGTTTACTTGCGCGTTTTTGCATGGGTGAGACTTTGGCAGTTCTCATGAGAAGATGCGAGCATGATTAAACTCTAAAAACACCTACATTTACAAAGTAAAGTAACACAAAAGCACTGAAACAAACTCGAAAACTTGCCAGCAAAACAGAGAGGTTCATAAAAAGAGCGTCCCTTACTTAGTTTTCATGTTCTCACCTGGAAGGTTTCTGGCAGTGACTGCCCATTGACACTGTAATCACAAGAGCAGAATGGGATGCATTTTCACACATAAGCAATGCTGCAAAAAAAAAAAAAAAAAAAAACACTATGGGAGATCAATTCATGGCTTGGCCCATTAATTAAAAAGAATGTTTTTTTTACGGCAGTAGAACGCTTGAGGAATGGGAGGACAACAACATTGTGAAATGGGGAATCAGTTTGTGGTATCCTGACGTTGTTATATGATTTTTGGCATGCCTGATAATGTCCATAGTCTTTCTTCATGAGTCATGTGGTCTCATGATATGTACAAATTACAATAGCCTTGCTTTAGTCATGTTGGCTCCTAGTGGAAGTTGAAGCTTAATTTGCTCTTGGACCCATTTATTTGTTTGTTTTTGTTTTTGTTTTTTTGTGGGGTTTTTGGGGGGCGCATCCTCCAGCACATTCCAGCTTTCTTCAGTGTCCAGCTTTCACAGGCAGACACAGAAATGGATTCACATGGCTAATGGAAAAATTACTAACCACACACCCCATGTGTTAGAAACCACAGGAATTATTCAAAAGCTGAGAAAGTTACCTTTAATGGGAGAAATCAAAGGCTGTCCCTTCTACCCCCTTTATATTGGTTGTGATAGGCATTTCTGTACTATAGGTGCTCCTCATGAATGGAAGAAAAACTTGTTTCTAGTTTTTGGTGTGTGTTTTTTTTGTTTTGTTTTTTTACATTTCACTCTTGGCTATTTCAAATACTGTGGATATATAAGATTATTTAATACTCGGTGAAGTCAACAGGAAAGCCTGCATTCATTTTAATGGCGCCGGATTGTACCATATGTGCTATGCTGTGGGTGATACCATAGCAGGCTCTCAGCATGCACATTTATTTAGCTTAGGCCTTGTTAATTTGCTCTCCAGGGCATTGGTTAATGCAGAGAGCATATGCTCTGTATGCTGAAGGCACCACAGGCAACTCTGGCGTCTCTGTAAAAATGACTCAGCTATGAGGTTGGAAGCAACCCCCTACTTGAGAGAGTAAAGAGCTGTGACCAGTTAGAGCAGAAAATAGATGGGAAGAAAAGGAAGTGTAGCTAATGGGGAAGGAATGAAGGCATCTTTCCGCCACTAAAATTCTGCTTCCCAAAGGAAATTTTCCTTCTAAAATTTGGGCTGGGATGCCATCAGTATGTTGATGACACCCGGCTCTACTCCTTGCCACTGGAGTTGGCTGAGGCTGTACAGGTGCTAGATCCATGCCTGGATGCTAGTGGACTGGATGATGGCCAATAAACTGAAGTTGAATCCCAATAAAATGGAGTCTCTATGTATTGGTGGTTCTCAAGTCTGGGAATTGGGTAAGCAACCTGCCCTGAATTGCAGTCATCATGAAGGAGCAGATGCATAGCTTGGGGATATCTCTAGTCCCGTCTTTGTCATTGGAGATGTAAGTGGACTGCATGGCATGGAGTGCTAGATGCCAGAGTGCTTTGACTGCTGGATTACCTATGACTTTTTCTGGACAGAGATAACTTTGCCACAGTAGTTCACACACCAGTAACTTCATGATTAGGCTAGGAGATCTGGAAGCCATTCCCTATGAGGAGTGACTTAGGGAGCTGGATATGTTTAACCTGGAAAAGAGAAGGTGAAGAGAGGTGACATGATAGCCATGTTTAAATATTTGAAGGGATGTCATACTGAGGATGGTGCAAGCTTGTTTTCTGCTGCTCCAGAGACTAGGACACAAAGCAATGTGTTAGATTCGACCTAAACATTAGGAAGAACTTCCTGACAGGTTTGTGGATTGTGCTGCCTCAGAGTGTGGCAGAGTCTCCTTCTTTGGAGGTTTTTAAGCAGAGGCTGGATGGCCATCTGTCAGGAGTGCTTGTATTCCTGCATGGGAGGGAGTTGGACTGGATGGCCCTTGTGGTCTCTTCCAATTTTATAATTCTATGACTACTGTAGTGAGATTGTTGACTGGAATACCACATAATGCCTGTCTTAAAGGAGGTGCGCTGGCTGCAATGTGAAGTGGGAGGACATGCGAAAAGGCCTTCTTGGCTGTGGCACCTTCATTGTGGAATGCCTTCCCCTTGGAGGTCTGGCTGGCTCCAATGTTGGTTTCTTTCTGGCACCAAACCAAAGCATGGCATTTTATTACAGTTTTCAGGGACTAATTTGTTTCAAAGTATGCATACGATATACATTGTTTTAAATTGTTGCAGTGAAGTAGCCAGGTGGACCCTACTGTCTATTTGCTGAATGCTGTCACCTTGCAATCACTATTCAGGGGTCAGACTAGATGGATTTTCTTTGGGTTTTTTCCAGGCTGTGAGGCCGTGTTCTGGAATAGTTTCTTTCTGATGTTTCGCCTGCATCTGTGGCTGGCATTGTGATGAAAAGGCCGCTCTTTTAGCCAATCTCAGAGCAGCTGGTGCCCAGCCAACAGGAAGGCAGCTGGGCACAGCTATAAAAGGGGCCTGACAGAGAGTGAGGGGGGTAGTTGTTTTGAGGTTTGACTGGAAAGAAAAAGTTACACCGAAGGGAGGGTGTGCTCTTAGAGTTCCTGAGGGAACTTTTCAGTCTGACGACCACAGAAGGGTCTTAAGGGTCCAGAGAGGGACTGAATAGACTTGGAGAGTCTAGTAGGGAGAGGCTCAGAGCAAGTCAAGTATATAAAGGGGATTTAGGACTTTGGGCCTGAGTTAGTAGTGCTGGTGTGTCTAGATTGATGTTATTATTTAAAAAGGAATCTGATGTAACTAAGCCTTAAGAAGATTAACAACTTTAATACTCAGCTACAGTTTATTTGTTTTATATTTTCCAATAAACGTTTGTTACAGTTTAAAGCGGCATGGCCTCCGTTTAATTTAAACCATGCTACCTGATATCAGGGACACAAAGGGCTGTCCCAATAGAAAGTGGATGGTGCTTCACACATTCTTTTGGGGGCAGTAGTGGGAGGCAAGAGACCCCACAGGACTGCCATCCTAAAGTCGGAGTGTTAAGGTGGTGGGTTGACCATGTACGGGTCACCACAGGTATCTTCAGAGAATGGTTGGGTAGGAGTGTATGTGGAGTTAATATGCTATGAACCCCTGTTGGGGAGTACAGTATATGTAAATTTGTGTAATTGAATGGTTAGTTTCTGGGTACAGAAATGCAAGGCTCTTTAGTGTCTGTTTGGCTAATGGTTGGTTGATGGGCCATTATCTGCTGGCTCCCCTACATATACCCCTACATATACTCCCCTACAGGGGTTCACAGCATATAAACCCCATACACACTCCTATTCAACCATTCTCTGAGGGTGCCAGCCACAGATACAGGCGAAACATCAGAAAGAAACTATTCCAGAACACGGCCTCACAACTCAGAAAAAAACGAAGAAAATCTATAGATGCTGGCCATGTAAGCCTTTGACTTCACATCAGACTAGATGGCCTCTGGGTCTTTGCTAAATTCTCTTTTCTCTCAGGCTTAGTCAATGATTCTTACGAATGAAACTCTATGTTTCATAAACATGCGATATGCTGTTACTTTGTTATGTAAACAATTCTTTCTCTAATAAAGCTCAAAGTGTGCCAGCTTATCATGTATTGTACTTCCTGAAATGTAAACAATTGTCGCAAGGAAGGGAAGTTGCTGACACCAAAGAGGGAGGAGGGATTGCTCTTTGCATACTGTCATATCTAATCTATAAAAGCATTCTGAAAATGTAACTCGAGGCTCTTGGATCTTTTGGAAGCTATTCCACCAAGGGCCCACATGCGTTAATAAACCCTTTTCCTTAGCTCTGTGGGTGTTTTGTCCCTGATTTCTGCAACAGCAGTTTTTAAAGTTGTTTTAATTGTTATTTTAAAGGTAGTTTTAACTGTTGTTTAGAGGATCTAAACACTTTAAAGGCACCAGATCCCCTCTGATCTTGGAAGCTTAGCAGGGCCATCCCCGGTTAGTACTTGGATGGGAGGCCGCCAATGAATACCAGATGCTGCCAGTTATATTTCAGAGGAAGGAACTGACAAAACCACCTCTGAGCATTCCTTGCCTAAAACGACCTTGTGAAATTCATGGGGTTGCCCTAAGTCAACAGGTGACTTGAAGGCACAAAGACACACATGTTCAAGAAAAAGAAGGGGGAGAAAGAAAAAAAGAAGAATGTGGCAAGACCTTTAAGACTAGCTGGTTTTTATTTTAGCATGAGATTTCATAGAAATAAACCCACTTCTTCAGATGCCGTACAGAGTGATATTAAGGCCTCGGGTTATAAAGCATATTTATACAGTTGTGGGAGTGGGATAGAATGTAATAGAATCCCCAAAAATGTCATTTTTATCTGGTGTAAATTATTTACACTTTTCAGCTGGAAGTGTTGTACGTTGTTTATATTGTACACAGCCCTGAGAGCCTATGATAAAGTATAAATAAATAAATAAATAGTTCTCTAAAGCAGTGCTACTCAAAGTGGTGGTCCATGGACTAGTGCTGCTCTCTGAGTCATTGGCTGCTCGTCCCTGACAGTTTTCCAGGAAAGAAAGAAAAGGTTGAAATCAATGAACACCAATCCCTGGCACGTTGGGGGGAAATATTTCTTTATTATTTATTTATCCCATTTGTATGTCACCTTTCTTTTAGAGTGGGACCCAAGGTGGCTCACAGAAAGAATCAGCTAAAACCAAACAATCTAATTTAAACACAATTTAAAACCATTATATTAAAACTGTAGATTATAAACAATGTAAAATCATTAAAAACCATAGAAAAGTTAAAAATAAAGTGCACACGCCCGTAAGAAGGCTCCCTGTAAGCAAAAGAATTGCCAATGCTCCACATCAAATAACTTGAGAAGCACAGATCTAAAGACAGCCACCAATCTAGAATTTGTTCTCTATATATTTTTCACAAGATTGGGAACAGAATTGGGATTATGTGTGATATCTTCTTGGCTGGGAGTACATCCATGCTACACAGGTATAATACTTCGGCACTACTTTAACTGGAGAGCCAGTGTGGTGTAGTTGTTTCATTAGGTGGGGGGGGATGTGAGAGTCCAGCCTGCAGTGCCAGTGTCTCCTTAAGATTAGGGAAAACTATAGCTCAAAAAGGAGTCCTACAAGAGGAGGATAACTTTGGGATCTTTTCATCTATGTATACCAGTACTAACTGTAGAGAGCACTCCAGCTGAAATTAAAGAAAGTATTTTATTTGAATTAACACAAGAGATAAACAATCACACAAGAACATACACTCTCAAGAATCATACAAGGCTATTGAAGTGAAAGGCTGAGGCTATTGAAAGGGAAAGTGTTGCATAGAAAGAAGTCAGGGGTGGATGTGTGATAGTTACCAGTCTCAGAGAAAGGGGTCTGAGCAGTGAAGAGAATCAGGCAGCATCTAAGGGTGGCACAGGTGAATCCAGTTTGTGGCACACAGAATGGTGGATCCAGTCTGTAGCACACGTGGTTGGGGCCTGAGCTAGGATACTTATACCTCATAGCATACCCTGGAGGGGCAGTCTGTTTATGACGAAGTCTAAATGGCTTTCTCATGGAATGGACAAAGGGGCTTATTGCCCTACCTCCGGAGTAACAAGATATTGATGGATCTGCAACAACCTTTTAATGTGACCTTAATGTGGCAGGTAGGGTGTATAGGAGAAATTTCTGTAGGGTATGGGTTGAGGGAAGGTCACTGATTGCATGTTTGAGAGGATTAACATAGACCCGTTAATGGCTGTGTTTTCCACATAATCCTATCTGGGCTTTCCCACCATTATTATTCTAGGCACATCTCAGACCATCGTGACCTCAACTGTCCTCTGGTCAGCTTGACTCCAAACATCTCTGTTCACTGAGACCCCAAAAAGGTTTCTAATATGTGCAGTTATGGAATACAGGTGGTAGGCTAGGCTAACAGTTTGAGCATTGGACTATGACTGAAGATAAGGGGTGCATCTACCCTTTAGAAATAATGCAGTTTAACACCACTTTAACTGCCATGGCTCCATCCTACAGAATCCTGGGATTTGTAGTTTTGTGAGGCAGCAGCACTCTTTGGCAGAGAAGGCTAAAGACCTGGTAAGACTGCCAATCCCAGGATTCCATAGGATGGAGCTACAGTACTTATAGTGGTGTCGAACTGTATTATTTCTACAGTGTAGATTCACTCCAGTGTATGAATCCCCACTTGGCCATGGAAACCCACTGAGTGACCTCGGGCAAGTCACATACTCTCAGCCTCAGAGGAAGGCAAAGACAACCTCCCCTTTTCTTGACAAGAAAACCCCATGATACGTTTGCCATAAGTCACACAACAGCAAACCTCCATCCTATGAAATCCTCATATTTATAGTTTCTGGAGGTACTTTGAATTCTCTGCTAGAAAGCTTTGTCACTTTAGTTCAGAAGAGGACACTAGAGCTATTTAGCAAAGAATAAAAACTCCAGCAAACTACAAATCCCAGGATTCTATAAGATGGAACCAAGTTTGTAAATTAGTATCAAACTTCTGTATTTGTGTAGTATAAGCACCTTTTGGTACTACACTCTAATGTCTACCAAATTAGCTTAGTCTATTCTTCTTTGGTAGATCTATTTAGAAATTGCCCCCATTGACTGCTTTATTACTACAGTATATGTCTTGTGTGCCTTTAAGTTATTTCCATCTTATGGCAACCCTATCACAGGATTTGCTTGGCAAGATTTGTTCAGAGGAGATTTGCCTTCGTCATCCTCTGAGGCTGAGAGAGTGTGACTTGCCCAAGATCATCCAGTGGATTTCCTTGGCTGAGCTGGTATTTGAACCCAGCTCTTCAGAGTCATAGTCCAATGCGCAAATCACTACACTACACTGGCTTTTGATTTATTACTAGTGGGGTTTATCCCTAAGGTGAGAATACCTGTATATAGTATTAAGCAATGGCATATAAATATTCAAAAACAAGAATTTTTGTTTGTTGGAAGGGGATTTCATTATTTATTCCATGATTTATGATTTTTCAATGGACACATTCCCACCTTTTAAAAATAAATAAATACATAAAAAGATGGTGAAGTTATTTTCTATGCTAACTTCACATCCATCCTATTTGCCATTAATGAGCTTTGGCCGGCTGGTGAAGAGTGTTGACAGGCCTTGTTGAAGCTGTGCCAAGAAGAGATGAATGTTTGGCTGGGAACAGCACAATGCTGTGTTTGTTTCATTGTTATATTGGAAGTGTTAGCAAACTAATGTGACAGGATGTAGAAGATCGTATGAGTGAATGATGCCTGAAAATATAGTTCCACATCAGCAGTGCAGACTTACGATGGACTACTTTGCTTCTATTAACTTTGAGGGAATTTTCTTTTTTTAAAAAAGAAAAAGCATCAGAACAAAAGTAAATTGATTTGGGAGCAGGTAGGGGGAATAATGAATTCCACAGCAATTGCCAGCGGCAGAAATATAGTCTCACACAATTTCTTATTTGCCCCTTGCGATTACCTTCTATTCACAGCATGCAGTTGTCATGTTCTTTATCTTGCCTATTGACCTTCGGCTTGCTTGCTTAGCTCTTACAGTTTGGGGTGCAAATAAGGGGCCAAGGGAGAAAATGTAACAGAAATGTGGGAAGGACCTGAGATGACAAACAGGTGTTAACCTAACTGTTCCTTGTGGTGCAATAGGTTTAGCTAAGGACTCATTCATTCTGCTGTAAATCAGCTAGCCATAGCCTTGGGAGGCAGAGCCTTTCAGAAACAAGGCAAACCTGAAGTCCAGGGGGGCGTTTACACGACGAAAATGTCATGAGATGAACTCATGATGAACCCTGGTTGTTCACACATTCATTGTGACAATCTCAAGCTTTTCAGAAGGGGGGCCACCCTATATCCTCCAAGGAGCGTGACTTTCCGTCCCTCAGTTTGTTCCGTGTTTTTAAAAAAGTCTCAGGAGGTTGCAGAAAATCGGATATGTGAACAGGTCAGGACAAAATATCTCAGGAGTAGGTGACGGCCGGAAATTGAGGTGGGCAGGGATGGGCACAGAGTTCAGAGATGGAGGGGTCAGTCACCCTCCCAGTCCCCTGCACAGAGGCTTGTGTTTTTTTAAATGGATTCTCTCACTGCCAAGCTCGGGGCTCCCTGTTCGCCTCTCCCTTTTACTTCCCTCCCCGTCCCCTGCACCACTGAGGCTTGTGTTTTTTAAAGGGTTGTGTGTCTGTGCCGTCAATCTCCCTTTAAATGGATTTTTACATTTATTTGGAATTAACCTCTGTGGCAAGCCCATCAGGGGATTTTTTTTTACTGGGAATTGTGCAGAGGGGGTTGCCTTCGCCTTTCTTCTCTGACCAATGCAGAAGCTTGAGCAAACATTTGTGGCAGCCAATAGCATCGCTCGTGGTGGGAAACTCCACAGGAAGTACATCACCAAGGTTGTGAAAACATGAGTAATCGCATCCTTGACTGACAGCTAAAAAAACCCTATATCCTGGAACTTTTCCTGTGTAAACAACAAAAAAAAACCCCATGGGATACTATGTCTTGGGATCTTGCTTTTGTCACGGGAAAGGTCGTGTAAACAACAATCCCGGGATATTGTTCATCCAGGGACAAATTGTGTAAACAACAGCTCCAAACAACATGGCCAATTGGCAGGGATGACGGGAGTTGTAGTCTGGAGGGCATCCAAGTTTTAGGGAAGGCTGACATGAGCATTCTTTGAGTCCCAGTATTATCATATTGAGATGTGACTCAGGTTCCCCGCCCCCAGATCTGAGGGCACCATCATCAGAACAAGAATATTGTACAGAAAGTGTAACATCTCTATCAAAGGTGGATTGATGTCCACTATGGTTGTGAGCATACTTTGCTTACAACCATGATTAGCACTATCAGATTTTTTACATAACACCCATGAAGACCTGAAACTATGGCATAGCAATGGACAATTGCAAGTTATTTCAGCTACTTTTGGACAAAGAACGGGAGCCCAAGGTAGATTTCATTCTATTTATTTAGAGGAGGTTTGTCATTGCCTTCCTCTGAGGCCTAGAGAGTGTGACTTGCCCAAAGTCACCCAGTGGGTTCCTATGCCTGAGCAGGGCTTCAAGCCCTGGTCTCCTGGAGACCTAATCTAACAATCCAACCATTATACTATTCTGGCTCACACACTAATTTTAATAATATAAAATAACAGCCAACATCCTATCGGTTAGATATGTAGGTATAAGTCCAAATTACGCATGCTTCCATCTTTCTATGGTCATTGTGGAGGGAGGAATTCACTACCGCCCTCCTACAAAGACCCACCCACCCCTTCAACATGGCTTTTTCCTCCTGTGGAGGCCCCCTACTATACAGCCAAAAAGGATAAGATGATATTGCATGACACAAAGCAAGAATATAAGCAAAGCATGGTTTACAGTCTATGTTAACAAAAAGAGAAGGCTGCAATAAGGGATGGTAAAAAAAAAAGAATCACGGGCTAAATACCGTAAAGGCATCAGATCCTCTTTGATCTTGGAAGCTAAGCAGGCTCAGCTCTGGTTAGTACTTGGATGGGAAACTGCCAAGGAATACCAGGTGTTGTAGGCTATATTTCAGAGGAAGGAATTGGAAAAACCACCTCTGAAGACTCCTTGCCTAAGAAAACCCTATGAAATTCATGGGGTAGCCATAAGTTTACAGGTGACTTGAAGGAGCACACACACACACACACAGAGAGAGAAACAATGAACATGCTGATTCAAGAGAAATCTTACCTGGGTCAGGTCAACAATTCGCTACAATAGTAGTGGCCAACAAGATACCCAATCACAGAAGTCCAGAGATGAGGCAGGAAAAGAGAAGAGTCCTCCTTCTGTAGAGAAGAAACCTCTGAAGTCCTTTTTAGAAAGTCAGAGGACTTTGTCAGATTGAGCCTCTAAAAACGTTTCTTTCCCACCATATTTTGAACCATAAGTGTACTGGCACAATAACCCAATTTAACAAAGGTTGCCATAATAGCTTGAAAAAACAGCTCTGTACTTCCACGTTGGCGGGTGCTATATTGGTGGTTCTCGTGAGAAGACATGAGCACACGTAAAAGTCTAAAAACAGCTAAATTAAAAAACAAAACGAACACACAAGCACTGAAGCACACTTTAAAACTTGCCTACAAAATGGGGAAGTTCAAAAAAAGAGCGTCCCCTACCTAATTTTTGCATTCTCACCCAGAAGTGACGGGCTGGACCACCAATAAGTTCAATTCCAGAGGGCTCCAAGGTTCACTCAGACTTCTATCCTTTCGTAGCTCAGTAAAATGAGTACCCAGCTTGTAAGAGTAATTACGGTAGCTAACACACATTGCAAACTGCTTAATGCAGTATAGATGTGTAAATTGCTATTGCTTAAAACAAATTGTAAGCCACTCTGATAGCCTTGTGGCTGAAGAGCAGGGTATAAATAAATAAAAATAAAATAAAAATAAAAAACAAAGCCTTATTTACAACACAAAATCACAAACGCATGACGTTGTGCGAATTGGCACTCTTTCATGTTCATTAGGCATCGTTAGGATATTTGCCACTCCTGATAAAGTCCAGAGGGACTGGGCCGTATAAATACATACATATTCTGAAGATGAGAAGCAAAGGTAGGGAATGCAGAAACACAGCAGGAACTCAATAAGCTGTTTGATTATACTTCACAACTCCTGTTAGTTAGTGATTTGATCTCCATGGAATCTGCTGATACGGTTTCCTTTGTTTCAGCCAAAAGGCAGAAGGGCTTCAGAGGGCTGTATTCTGGCTGACTCATAAAGAGCATATGTCAGATCAGATGCTTCCACACACTTTAGAATACACAGTAAAAATGCAAACAGATTTGTCGACACCTGCTGTGTTATCCCATAGCTTTCAAATCAGGGTGTAGCTTGAACGTGGGAGAACCAGTTCCATGCAAGGCATACTTCACACCAGGTTGCCCTTGTGATAGAGGCTACACTTACATAGTTAACCATTTTGAGTGAACTAAAGTAGCTGCCCTAAATATCCTTAAAGGCACCAGTTCCCATCTGATCTTGGAAGCTAAGCACAGTCAGCTCTGGTTAATACCAACAAATACCAGGTGCTGTGGGCTATATTTTGGGGGAAGGAACTGGCAGAACCACCTCTGAGTATTTCTTGTTTAAGAAAACCCTAGGGGCTCGGTTACACAGCAGTTTTTATCCCGGGGAGAAGTGAGATCTGGAGATCTCGAATCTGTCCCATACTGTTCCCACGATTTGTCGCTGGTAGCAGAAATCTCATTTTTTTGGATTTGTTGTTTACACGTACCTCCATCCTGGGAAAGGGGCACACAGCAGAGCTATATTTTGATTGGAGGGGACGGGCTTGCAAGGGAAGCCTGGCAATACTGGATCCACCATTTTGGTATGGTCAGACTCAGAGAATCCCCACCCACCCGCCACAGCTAGACTCGCCTCTATGGAGAACCCCACCCCACATGGCTACTCCCTCCCACCCTTGCTGCTGCATAAGGCAGGGGGGTGGCTTCTCCATGACTGTCAGTCACGAAGAAGCCCCCCCACCCCATGAGGCTACTCCCTCCTGCCCTCGCCGCTGCACAAGGCGGAGGGTGGCTTCTCTGTGACTTGTTTAACTTAAGCCGTCTGAGGGCTCGCACTAAGACTCTAAACTATCTAGTCCGTGAGCTGTTCTTCGCTGATGATGCTGCCCTTGTTGCCCACACAGAAGCAGCTCTGCAGCGCCTAACATCCTGCTTCGCAACAGCTACAGAGCTGTTTGGGCTGGAAGTCAACCTGAAGAAAATGTACGTTCTTTACCAGCCTGCACCACAGGATGAACACCACCATCCCCACATTGCCGTTGGCAACTCTGTGCTCAAGTCCGTTCAGCAGTTCACCTACCTGGGAAGCATCATCTCCTCAGATGCCAAGATTGACAAAGAGATCGATCACAGATTAGCAAAGGCATATAGCGCATTTGGAAGACTTCACAAAAGACTCTGGAGTAATAAAAACCTGAGGCGAAACACAAAAATCAGTGTGTATAGAGCCATTGTACTGTCTATTCTCCTTTATGGGTCTGAAACATGGGTCACCTATCGCCATCATTTACGACTCCTCAAATGCTTTCATCAGCGCTGTTTACATACAATCCTAAATATACACTGGACTGACTATGTAGCGAATGTTGCTGTCCTTGAGGAAGCAGGGATCACCAGCATTGAGGCCATGATATTGAGAACACAGCTGCGCTGGGCAGGGCACGTTTCTAGGATGGAGGACCATCACCTCCCAAAAATACTACTCTACGGTGAACTTGCCACGGTTCAGCGTAAGAGGGGCGCTCCAAAAAATACAATACAAGGACTCCCTGAAACATCTCAGGCTCAGCCAAATTGACCACCAACAATGGTCTGCCCTGGCTTCACATCGGGAGACATGGAGACGCACCATCCACAATGCTGCAGCCTTATTTGAGAACTCACACCGAACAAGTCTTGAAGAGAAACGACAACACAGAAAGAATCAGAACCCGGAAACATCACCCAAGGAGACCTTCTGCTGTGCTTTCTGCAACCGGACTTGTCTATCTCGGATTGGCCTTTTTAGTCATCAGCGCTTGCAGAAAACGCAGGATGAGTCCTTCCTGAATCTTCATTTGCAAAGAAAAGCCAGAGAGAGAGAGACTAGGGCTTGACACGAATTCTTCTTGGGGGGGGGGGTGTTGCCGTGTAAACAGGCCCTAGGAAATTCATGGGGTTGCCAAAAGTCAACAGGTGACTTGAAGACACATACACACACAATGTGTATGAACTTCTTTCAATTGTGGGTTTCAAACATGTAAGAATACAGTTTATCGTTTAAAGATGAATGTTTACCTCTTGTCCTAAATTGTCCACTTTTCCTTCCAGTGTTGTTAGAGTAGAAAACAGAAATCTAGAATCCTATTATTTATTACATTTGCATGTCAGTTACATTTATATGTCAGCTTTCCTCCAATTACCTCAAGGTTGCATCCACATTATCCTCACAGCAATCCTGTGACGTAGATATGGCTGAAGGGGAGAGGGAGGTAGAAAGAGAGAGAGAGAGAGACTGCCCCAAGGTCAATCTGTGAGTTTCATTTGGATCTCCCAAATTCCAGTCGAATACATCAACTACTAATCTCTCAGATTTTCAAGTGAACATTCTTGTGAGGATGGATTTCCAATTTGAAGAAAGGGTGAGAAAGGATATGCGTATTTATGTGAACATGACAGAAATCAGTCACATGCAGCACAATACCTAGTAGATAAATACCAAATGCTACTTACCTCAGTTGCTGGTGACTCATTTATTAAAGAGCCGTTAACACAAACAGCTTCTGCAGCATGCTGGGCAATTAAGCTGAACCATATATTACTCACCAAGATAGGGGAGCTAGAGATGCCACTACTGCAGGTGTCATGCATGGTTACCAGATATTCCTTTTGCTATATTTCAGCAACCTTTTGGATTTTTTTTCAAAGTGGCAGGTGGGCAGCTGGCCTGGAAGCTCCTGCTCTATTTCTGCCTCTCTGCATGGGATGTCGCATTGACTGAGGGCTCAATTACATGGGAGAATTAAATGCAGAAAATATCACTTATCCCCTTTTGCACCTGTGGCCATTTGTTCCTACAATTTTCTTTGAAAGTGGTTGTAGTGAAGAAGTTGCAATTTTGCAGTTCACACAGCCACATTGCTCCCGAGGCCCCTGTCTGATCACATGGAGCCTTGTGTTGCCTCCCCTGTGCCTTCGCCAGAGGAGGATCATGCTGGGGGCCATGCTTTCCTTTGTGTGCCCTTCCCAAGCCATGCGGAGGGCTGTGTCACCTCCCCCGTGCCCTTGCCAGACTCCTCCATGCCCTTGGCATCTTCGGGGAGGGCTGTGTTGCCTCACCCTCACCCTTGCCATCTTCGGGCCATGCAGTGCCCCCGCCAACCTAGGTCCATGCGGCCGATCAATGGTCCCTTTGTGCCCCACTGGGAGGCCCAACAACAGCCTCATGAGTGTCGCAGCATTGTTGTTGTTGGGCCTTGGCTTCCCCCCACCCATGCTGTGGATACTCCAGAGGCCTCAGGAGCAGCACAGCAGTTCACAAAGCCATGCTGCTCCTGGGCCTCCAGGTCAGTGTCAGTGGCGTGGGGGGAGGCCGAGTCCCAACGACAGCTTCAGGTGCAGCATGGCACTGTTGTTTTCATTGGGCCTCGGCCCCCTGGTGCCCCCTGGTGCCACAGACACTTACCCTGGGGTCCCCGGTAGCAGCATTGCTTTGTGAACCACTGCGCCACTCCTGAGGCCTCTAGAGTGTCTGCAGCATGGGGGGGGGGCAGCCAAGGCCCAGTGACAACAACAGTGCTGCACTGCTCACAAGGCTGTTGTTGGGCCTCCCAGCAGGGCACAAATGGACTGTTGATTTGCCGCATGGACCGAGGTTGGCAGGGGTGCCATGCAGCCTGAAGATGGTAAGGGCATGGGAGAGGTGACACAGCCCTCCCCGAAGATGCCAAGGGCGGGGGGGGGGAGTCTGGCAAGAGTGTGGGGGAGGCAACACAAGGGGGGGAAAAAAGCTTAAACTCTCTCCAGCTCTGTTTTGAACTCTTTAGCAAACATTGCTTTTAACAACACATGGGAATTGTGGTCCAACCAAACTAAGACAGGTCTGGGAAGAATGAGAAGGACAGTGTTAGTGTGTGCATGAGGGGAGTGTGGGGGCAGGTGGGGAGGAAACACACACAGAGAGAGATTTAGCCAGAAGTTAGGGAGAAACAAAGAGAAGAAGAAAGAGAGGACTAGGAAATGAGGGAAAAGATTAATGTAGGCAAGGGTTGCAGGAAGAAAAAGGAGAAAGGGGATGAGGGGATTTCTGGTTTGGTTGGTTGGGGTCCAAAACATTAGCCAAAAATTGGAGGGGAGTCAGGTGACTTCGTAGGTATCCTGAGCAGGTTTGTGGGGGCACAAAATGGAGACCTAGAGGCTGTATGTGTCCTACAGACCACATTTGCCCCACCCTAGCCTTTAATATACTTAGTTTTCTGAGAGCAGTCCATCAGCATTTGCTGATTTAGGCAGCAACAAATCCAAATTATTTTAGATTGGGATGATGAATGCTGATTTATTTGGCTGATCTAGAATAGACCAGACTTTGCTAGGGCTATTACAGTGTCCTGGCATACTTGCTAAAGGAGCCTAGAGTACCAAGGACTACTCCAAAGCGCTGCCACATAAACATTCTCCACTGTGAAGCCTTCATTCTGCATTAAACCAAATCAAACCAAAGTCTTTATTCATCTCATGCCTTTTCAGTTCATGGAGTGGCATACATAATCATAAAGCATAAAGCAATGAAGTACAGGTTGCTCCACCTATCTGGGTTTACCGTGGATCCGTAAAACTGTGGATAGTAACGAACCCTACTGAAATGAATTACTTTCAGCAGAATCATACCATAGAATTATGCTGGAGAACCTAGAAAATGCCTAGAGCGAACATATTTTTTTGAACACGGATAATTGAAACTGTTGGTACTGGTCCCATGGATATGAAGGTCAGCCTGTATAGAATAACCTAGAAGGATCATATACATTATTGTGAAAGAAAGAATGAAAGGAAGGGATATGTGATTTTCATCAGCTGATGACTCACATATGAGTTGGGTATTGAATTTATTCTGGGTTTTAATCTAAACTTTAAAGGATCTATTCATGGAGCTATCTTAGTGGTAGGCTTCACTAGCTTGGCAACTTCATTTACAGTTCAGACTAAAACCCAGTGTGGATTTGCCACCCTGCCAACATGGAAATGACCAGTTGTCACTGATACTCATAACAACAAGTGACATTCAGAATGCTAATTTGTTATAAATGGCAAATACTTTAAAACTAAGGGAAGGAACTTAGACAAATTCCACATAACAAAACAGAGTTCTGCATTTGCACATCAGATCTGTACATAGAAAACAATGGGCAGCCCCACTAAACTTGACTTGTTAAGTCTGGAAGCATCCAGAGTCAAATGCATTGTTTTTTTCCTTCCATTGCTGATGTGCTGATAAAAAGGATCAATAAACCACTTTCCTTTACTTCACTGGCTTTTCCTTAAAGCTTATGGCACAGTTTGCTTGCTTGAACCATCTGGCCAAGTCTCGCTAAACTTATTTCTCCTGCTGCTGGCACGAGCACATGATGACAGATTAAGTGGAACTGGCCAGGCAAGTTGGCTAAACCGTCTGGCCCAGAAGAGGAAGCAAGCAGAGCTGGGAAGATTCCCTTGACAGGAAATTAATGAAGGGCAGAGCCTCCAGGACTGCTCAGATGGGAGAGGAGGGAAAGGCTAGTTTGGGGCAGGTCATTAATAAGGAATGTTAGCGAGGTAGAGACCAGGGGCACCAGCTGTGGCTGCCAGCAAGATGAGCATGTTTTTGACAGATCTGGGGAAATCATTGCTGGGCAACCCGCGACCTTAGTACATGGACAAATAGCACTGGACCTATGAGAATAACACACTACTGGATTGTTTTGATGTATTTATGTTTTATTAATGTTGTTTTATTTTAGTTGTATGTTGCCTTGAGCACCCATTGGGCAGAGGGACAATTTGTAAATATATCAAACAAACAACAAACCCCAGTTGTATTTTCTTTTCTTCTTTCATAGATGATATATACATCTTCCAAAAAGCACCACAAGTACATAGTAATAAGATTTTTACTTGGTGGCATTTCACTGGAAATAATCAGGTTTTCTCTGTGTGTCTTTATTTTTCCCTTTCTCTTTAATTCTTTTATGCCTCACTTTTTTCTTCAAGGTGATCAGGACAGGTAACATCATCCCACTATATCTTCGCAACAACCTCTGTGGTGGATTAAGCAACAAGAGAAAGAATATGACTGGCCCAAAGTCACCCAGTTGCTTTGGTTCATGGCCAGATCAGGATCTAAACTATTTTAACACACTGTTTCAGTAATGGGAATCATGCAGTTCCCAAGATGTTGTCGGACAGCAAGTTCCAGCAGGTCTACCCAGCATGGCCAATAGTGATGAATGCTGAGAGTTGTAGTCCAACAAAAGTTGGAGGGCTACACCAATGCCCTAGATAGTTCTAGGGATTATATAATGGCATGCTGATTTTAAATGTAAAATGTAACAGGAGCTACTGTTATGTCTTACCTGGAGGAGGTCTCCTCAGACAAAGAGAAGAGAAGAATAACAAAGAAGAGAAGATAACCGACTCCAGTTGGAGCCAGAGAAGGATGGCAGTCCTAACCTGGAACTAGCAGAAACAGAGCCCAGATTGTTTCACCCAGCTCCTGAAGATCACAGATACAGAGCTACTTCATCCTGTGAAGCATCATAGATGGACTCTAATCTTTCCTAAAATGAAAACTGTGAACTAATTAGACCAGTGATGGGCAACCTTTTGAGCTTGGTGTGTCAAACTTCACCAAAAAACTGAGCATAACTCGGGAGGTGTGTCACTTTGAGGAAAAAACATTATTTCATGATATTTATAGTTTATATATCTATATAAATACAATTATATAGATATATAATTGTATTTAATAAACCAAAAACTAATTATTGTCTAATAGGGGAGGATGAAACATTTCCAACTAGTCTTAGGACATTTTCAGACACAAAAAAGTCATCCTGAGGGCTCGGGAGAGATACGCACCTGTTTCATGGCAGGGGGCCAGTTTCTGACGACACCGTCCCTCTCACATTACCTTCCATGTCGCGTGAAAGGAAAAGGTGCCACTTTTTACTCACGGAAGTTCTTCATGAATAAAAAGTGGCACCTTTTCCTTCCATGCGACACAGAAGGAACACAAAGGGTAACACGAGAGGGATGGTGTCATCAGAAACTGGCCCCCTGCCGCGAAACAGGCATGTACCTCTCCCGAGCCCTCAGGACGACTTTTTTGTGTCTGAACATGTCCTAAGAGTTAGACTCTAACTCCAAGACTCTAGTTGCAAATGTTTCATCCTCAGGAGCAGCAAAAGTTTTATCCTCGGCTGCTGCACTTAGCCATGCAGGAGCCGAGGATAAAACATCCTTCTCGGCTTGCGGCTGCCTCAGCGGCTGCGTGTCATCAAAATGGCTATGCGTGTCAGTGTTGACACGCATGTCATAGGTTCGCCATCACTGAATTAGACCATTTGTGTTGATTTACAGTCTATAAATTAGCTAGTACTAGCTAAATTAGTACAGCCATGGCTATTCCTTTGCTGTGGGCAACAGCTCTATCCATACGCCCTTGTTTCTTGCTTTGTTGATTTCTGGACTTAGGTGTGTACCATGGATTGCTCTCTTTGATGACTCCCTGACTGGCACTAGACCCATCTCAACCACATTCCTGCTTTCACTGACACTCCGTGTATGACTTGGACTGGCCTAGATCTTCCACTGTCTATTCCTGTGGGCTATAAGTGTACTCACCTGGGCATTTGCCGTACTTGAACAGAGCAACTGTTGAGGTGTGAAAGTTCCTCTTTTCAAAGTAGTGGGTAGATTCACTGCAGTATGGGAACACTGTTTTACAGTGGCTTTGTTCCTTACTGGAGGAGCAAACCCAGAAGGTAGTGCTGGGGGACTCCTGCTTGACCCCTTGGTTGTTGGCCTGTGGTGTCCCTCAGGGCTCAGTTCTATCCCCTATGCTATTTAACATGTACATGAAACCTCTGGAAAAGGTTTCCAGAGTTTTGGGGACCAGTGTATTCAGCATATGGATGATACCCAATTCTATTGCTCCTTTCTACCACAAGCCAAGGAACCTGTTTCAGTTCTAAACTGGCACTGCCATCAGTAATGAACTAGATGATGGCAAACAAATTGAAACTTAATCCAGACAAGGCAAAGGTACTCCTGGACAGTTGAAAGGCAAATCAGGGAATAAGGATTCAACCCCTGACGGATGGGGTTATGCTCCCTCTGAAGATGCAAGTTTGTAAAAACACTGTAATTTTGCAAATGAGGATAGCTGAACATCATGGCATTATTACACTTACTATTGCACATCGCTGTAATCATGTGAAAGAACCACCACAGAATTATTGCATGACAACCACTAGTGCTTTAAGAAT
Organism: Gambelia wislizenii; assembly: GCA_030847615.1. Taxonomy (NCBI): domain Eukaryota; kingdom Metazoa; phylum Chordata; class Lepidosauria; order Squamata; family Crotaphytidae; genus Gambelia; species Gambelia wislizenii. The sequence goes on from JAUMIR010000002.1 coordinate 68,513,280, forward strand.
GGGAGTTTACTTCCACAGTTTAGCATCGGCGAGATTTCAACAGTTCTTGCAAGAAGATGCAAGCATGCTTAAAATTCTAAAAACACCTTGATTAACAAACTAAATGAACACATAAGCATGGAAACAAACCTAAAAGCATGCAAACTAAATGGGCCAGTTGATAAAAAGAGCATCCTTTGCTTCATTTTCGTGTTCTCACCCAGAAGTTTTCCTGCTGAGGATATTACATTCACACTGTAATATCACAATTACAAAGGGGCATGTTTTTGCACACCCTCGATAACATGAAAAAAAAACGATCCTGATTATCTATTGATGGCTTGTACCATCAATTAAAAGCAAAGTCTTATTCGTGGCTGGGGCACGGAGTAACCACATGAAGACGATGATGTCATGTGATAGCCGCACCCATTTTCACTACCATGACCACATAATCCCGCTATTTTTGCCACATCTGATAAAGTCCTGAGACTGGAAACTCAGGTTTCAGTGGTGACTAGGAATTCATTTGCACAGTTAAAGCTTGTGCACCAGCTGCACCCATTCCTTGAGACATCAGATCTGGCCACAGTGACGCATGCCTTAGTTACATCCTAGGTGGATTATTGTAACATACTCTACATCGGGCTGCCTTTGAAGAGTATTTGGAAACATCAACTGGTCCAAAAAGCTGCACCCAGATTGCTAACGAACTGGCTGCAGGGAACACACAACTCTCTTGTTGCAACAGGTCCACTGGCTATCGGCCCATTTCTGGGCACAGTTCTATATATAAAGTCTTATATGGCTCAGGTCTAGGTTATTTGAAGAATCATATTCTTCCTTGTGAACTTGCCTGTGCTTTCAGATCTGCTGGGGAGCCCCTTCTCTCTGTCCCACCACCTTCACAGGTACATCTGTGAGTTAGTTAGATAGGCATATGATGAGTATAAGCCCCGTCTCACCTACACACTATACTGGATCTTGCTAATTGTTGTGCTTGTATGCGTGCGTGTGTGTGTGTGCATTTAATGATGTATGTTTTAATTTTTTTATTGTTTAACCTCTTTTTAGCTTTTGTTATTTTGCGTATTTTTAACTACGTGTTTTTTAATTTGTTGTAAGTTGCTTTGAGACCTGAACTGCAAAAAAAGGTGGGATAGAATAAACAGAGGAAGAGGAAGAAGAAGAATGTTCAGCTCATAAATCAGTACACATATCTGAATACTAGGAAGAAGGGGAAGAGGACTTTCAAAGTATCGTTTTGGTCAAACAATAAAAGCACCACGCACTCATGTGGTTCTGGTATTTAAAAGCAGACAGCAACTGCATGGGAAAACAGCATCCCTTGTACAGAAACCCTGTTTAGTTGTTCTCCACATGTCGGAGCTCCTTGTGGAGAAGAGGGCAGTAGGACAGCAGCATTGGACCCACCTCTAGCAACATGTCCTTGAGACATCAGATCTGGCTATGGTGACACATGCCTTGATTACATCCCGTTTGGACTACTGTAATGCACTCCATGTGGGGCTGCCATTAGAAACTGTTCAGAAACTCCAGAATGCTTTGGCCAGAATGCTGACCAGGGCAGTTACAGGAAGCATATAATTCCCTTGTTAAAATAGCTCCACTGGCTACCAGTTCATTTCTGGGCACAATTCAAAGTGCTGGTTTTGACCTACAAAGCCCTACATGGCTTAGATCCAGACTATCTGAAAGTTTGTATCTCCCTCTAAATGAACCTGCAAAGGTTTTAAGATCTTCAGGGGATAGCTTTATCTCGGTCCCTGGCTTTCCACAAATTGGTGTGTTGGGGAGCCAGTCTCAAGGAATGCAATCCTTAAGGGGTCCCAATGCCAGCTTCCGATGTATAAGGTTTCCCTGTTGGTGCAGGGCTAATGGCCTGATCTGCCTCCACTATCACAGAATCATAGAGCTGGAAAGGACTACAAGGGCCATCTAGTCCAACAGCCTGCCAGAACTAAAGTGCTCATGAACTTCATCTGTAGCTTCTATATGTGATGAAACAGCAAATTAGAGCTACCATTGTGCATGCCAGTCAAAGGGGTCACGGTCTAGCTCAGGGATCCAGATGTTGTTGGACTGCCACTCCCTTCTCTCTGCTGCCACTCCTATCACTCCCTATGATTAGCTAGTGTTGGTGTCTAAGAATCGGCAGGCTTTGAGTTGACCAAAACTGGACTTGCAGATATGGGTCAGAATCCTGTATCAGATTATACTTAACTAAGTAACTTCTCCTGGCCCAATCCCCCAAAACCTGACAGAAACATCATTCAACCATGCATTAAACATCAGCAGAATGGACCTCCTTATCCCTATGCAACTGATGCCCAATAAAGTAGGTTGGGAGGAAAGTTACAACCATGGCAATAGTGTCAAAATTGTGACTAATTAGTGATTGTGAATGCAAAACAGTTACATTACCATAACTGTTTCATATACACAATCACTACTTTCCATTAGGTTTTGAGGGGTTGGGACACGAGATGATACTTAGTTATGTATAAGCTTTGCTACGGGATGAGTCCTTCCTGAATCTTCGTTTGCAAAGAAAAGCCAGAGAGAGAGAGAAGTATAAGTTGATGCAGGATTCTGGCCATGATTCCTAGGCTTGTATTTCTAGTTCAAACCTCACCTCTGTTATGAATTCAATAAGTGGTCTAAGGCAAGCAATTGTCCCTAAGCCCCACAAGTCCATGTAATGTATGGGAATAAATAAATAAAATTGGCCAACCTTACAGGTCTGTTGCAGAAGTTACAGAGATGACATGCATGAAGGTCTCTTTAACAGTACGAAAGTGCTTTCTATACATACATCATTACTATTTCTATTTCACAAGCATGAAACTGGAGATGAGGGTATAATTTATCTACTGCCATCTCCTCAGAACCAATTCTGGGAGTTGCCATCAAACAAGTAATTTTCCTACGTTCTGGTCAGGATGTTGCAGACATCTCTGGCTCCCCAAGGACACATCTGCAGGGTGTACGGTATGTATACTTAATATATTTAGGAACAGAAGTCACTGTGTTACAGTGGTGCTGCTCTTATCTGAAGGGGCAGTTCTAATGGCCTAAATCCATCCATCCATCCATCCATCCATCCATCCATCCATCCAATTAAGCTGCTAACACACTGCAGAAATAATGCAGTTTGACACCACTTTAACTATCATGGCTCCATCCTATGGAATCTTGGGATTTGTAGTTTGTTGTGGCACCAGAGCTCTCTGACAAAGAAGGCTAAATATCTCACAAAACTACAAATCTCAGAATTCCACAGCATTAAGCCATTGCAGTTAAAGTGGTGTCAAACTGGATTATTTCTGCAGTGCAGATGCAGCCTGTATTTATATCCCACTCTTCAACCACAAAGGTTCCCATAGCTTACAAATTGTCAATTTGACAGTTCCATGCCCTCAGGCTTACAATCCAAATACAGCACAACACACAAGGAAAAGGGAATGGCAGTGGGGGAGGATATAAATCCAGCAGATGTTGGTTCTTCTTTCCGTCCGAGAACAGGGCAGTGGCAGCTGGGATGGAGGCAGGGCCTTTCATCTGCTTCTGAGCCTAGGCATGATGGAGCTATGCCTACTTCTTCTCTCCCTCCAAATCCAGGGCAGTGGCAGCTGGGATGGAGGCAGGGCCTGTCATCTGTTTCTGGGTCTGGGCCTGGTGGTCTATTGTTACTCCTGACTAGAGGAGATCCACTGCATGAATTAGATTTACCTACATGTTGACTTACTATTCACCAATTAATTTAATGGGTCTACTTTATTATTTATTTATTTATTTATTTCATTACTTTAGTTGGGATTAACCAACAGGATGTCAGCCAGTGTATGTTACTGGAGAACTCCTGTTCAGCCCTATGACTATTAAGCTGTGGGGTACAAAGGATGAGAAGTATAAATGTTGAACTAGGATTCCAGGAGACCAGAGTTTGAATTCCTAGTCAGCCATGGAAACCTATTGGATGACCTTGGGCAAGTCACCATCTCTCAGCCTTAGGACCTTTCTGAACAATACCCCAAGAAAACCCCATGATGGGTTTGACTTGGGATCACCATAAGTCTGAAACATCATGGGAGGCACACAAAAACAAAACGAAGGATTCCATTCTGTTTCCTTAAGCTAGTTCATATCTAGGTAGGTGAAGCCACTGGTTGAAATTATTAGGAGTTTGTGCTCTGCAGGTGATGGGCCAGTGGCCGGATGCTATAATGGGCTGGATGAGGGCCAGTAAACTGAAGTTGAATTCTGGTAAGACTGAGGCTTTGTGGATTGTTGCTTCCCTGGACAAGGAGCTGGTGTAGGGATTTGGTCCAACTCTGTCACTGGAGATCCAGGTGAACTCCATGTCTCAATATGCCTGGGCTCAGAGTTGACTGGCCTGTCAGTAATGGTCTTTTCAGGTCAGGACAAAACTAGCAAGAATCATAGAATCATAGAGCTGGAAAAGACCACAAGGGCCATCTAGTGCAACCCCCTGCCCTGCAGGAATACACAATCAAATCATTCCTGACAGATGGCCATCCAGCCTCTGTTTAAAAACCTCCAAAGAAGGAGACTCTACTAACTCTGAGGCAGTGCATTCCACTGTTGAACAGCTCTTACTGTCAGGAAGTTCCTCCTAACGTTTAGATGGAATCTCTTTTCCTGTAGTTTGAGTCCATTGCTCCATGTTCTGCTCTCTGGGACAGCAGAAAACAAGCTTGTTCCATCCTCAGTATGACATCCCTTCAAATATTTAAACATGGCTATCATATCGCCTCTTGATCTTCTCTTCCCCAGGCTAAACATACCCAGCTCCCTAAGCCGCTCCTCATAGGGCATGGCTTCCAGAGCTTCCACCATCATGGTCACCCTCCTCTGGACACATTCCAGCTTGTCAATATCTTTGTTGAATTGTGGTGCCCAGAACTGGACACAGTATTCCAGGTGAGGTCTGACCAAAGCAGAATAGAATGGCACTATTACTTCCCTTGATTTAGACACTATACTCATAGTGGTCTCTTCCAACTCTATGATTCTATGAATTACAGTGACTGGTACATTGTAAGTGTCTGGTAATTGCAGTGACTGGTAAGTTTCCTGGTAAGTGAGGTTGTGTATGTGTGTGTGGGGTGCTGGAATTAACTGTGTAGCTCTGAAACTACAGTAGTTATGTATTCATAACTGACCAAAAGAATTTCAGCCAATATACTGTGGAGATCCAGATCTGTAGCCAGATGTCCTCCCTCAGGTTAAAAATGACCATGAGGCCATAGTGTGTTGCTTGGAAGCTGGCTTCCAGGGGGTGGCCAAGTTGAAAGAAGAGCCACAGAGAAATCAACGAGGAGCATTATGTTCTGCAAGTGCAATGTAGGATCATTGTAGGATCCCTTTCTTCTAAGCCCTGGAAAGATATGGGTTTCTCCTCCAAGTGAAGCCTATAGTAGTATGTAACCTCTCTGCTTGGGGAATGTTATTTTCTGAACTGCATAAAGACTGAACCCATAAGATGCAGCCATAGCAATTAAGTGGATCATAGCACTATAATTGCCTAGTGTAAAAAGGTCATGTGTTCATGTGCATAATGTGGTAAGCACAGCAGGCCAGATAAGGAAACCCCCTCCAGAATGTAAGACTTTTATTGCTCCTGGAAGATACAGAGAAGAGCCTACAAATCATGATGGATGGTCTGTGTTACAAAATGTAAATGTTTTCAGCCCAGCTTTTCTGTGTTTTATGGAATGATAGGAACACACAAAGCCACAAAATGTTTACCTTGCCACATTGCATTGTTTCACACCCATTTCCTAGGAGATCAACAAGGATCTGGCTGTCGGTTTTCAAATGGCTTTTATGGATGCACAATCTGGACCCATAAAATAATGTTTCCTTTTTTTCATCCACCCTTTCCTCTTAATGCTTCCGTCCTGCAGATATCTTCAAGACACTAAAAATAGGCAGAGAACCATGTGACAATCCTCAGGACATGAGAAAGCACATAAAAGGTACTGAGTGTTGGTCCTGGTTTCATTGGAAATATTATTAGTAGTAATTCTTGAATGCGATACTGTAAATTGGTGAGATCTAAAAATGGCCATTGTTCTCCAAAACATTCTAGGAATATCCATGGGCACATAAAAACTGACTACAAAGAAAAAATAAACTGCTTTAGTTCCCCATGAGCTATTTCTGTGTTTACAGGGATACAAGGCAACCAACGTGATTGCTTTTATGGGTCCAACTTGTTGATGGAAATTAGAGAGAGAGAGAGATTGAAAGAGCATCCAGGCATACACAATTTTTCTAAAGTGGAGATGCAACAGTAAAAGAAGATTTCTAATGTCTGGAAAGAAATAAGGAGGAGGAGAAAGCAGAGGAATGAGGCAAAGGAAACCTTGCTTTGCCAGGTGATTGTTGCACTGCGCACCGAAGCTCATTGGCGGATGGGTGGAAAATGATATGAATGTGAATATCTTTCATCCAGGTTGATTTTGAGCTTGACAACGGAGCTACACTGCTTCCCCACTGCGCAATTTGCAAGCAGCAGAAATCAGATGTGCACTAAATTCAGATTATGTTGAAAGGAATGCCAATACGTATGTAAGCGAGGCATTTCTTATGAGCAGGCAGTGCAAAGCTGCAGTTGCATACCCTCCAACTGTCCCAGTTTGGTAGGGATACTTCCAATTAAAGCTCTGTCAACCCACTTTTTCAGCTGATCTTAAAATTTCTCTTTCCTTCCACTTTCCTCCTTTGCCCTCAGCTTACTTAAGTTGCTGCAGACTGAGTAAAAAGTGCAAACATAGTTTGCATTCAGTTAACTCAGCAGTGGAAAGAGGAGGGGGGGAGTTTTGCTCTTTCCAGTAAGCTCAGGCAAAAGCAAAGTGTTGTAGCCTCTCCTAGTTTGTCTATTCTTCCCTATTACTGTAATAATGTTTGCCATCTTGACCACCCTCTGAAGTTGTTTGGCAATATATGACTCAATTTTCTTCTGTGAAACGTTGGAGGGTACGCACCTATAGTGGAATCTGGTCAGGACTGAACGTATCTGGTCTGGGATTTTTTGCTGCTAGAGAAATCCCTTCCTTCTTGACAGGACAGGGAAGAAAGCTCATCCATTTGGTACAGCCTATCTGGAAACTCACTCACCAGGCCATTATACTCTGGGGCAAAGAGTCATGAGGCATTTTTGGTGGATTTTTTCCAGGTTGTGAGGCTGTGTTCTAGAAGAGTTTATTCCTGATATTTCACCTGCATCTGTGGCTGGCATCTTCAGAGAATGGTGCTGTGTGGGGTTTTTATACCGTGAGTCCCTGTTGAAGAGGATTAGTATGTAAATTTGTGTATTCAGTTGTCGGATGTTCAGTTCTTAGGGTGGGAGGATATGCGAGGGGGATTAGTGTTTATTTAGCTCGTGGTCCATTGTCTGCTGGGAAGCCCTCTGTCCCTGGGTGAAGTTCATTTGCATGTGTTGAGTTTTTATTTTGGTGTTTTTCAGGACTGGTAACCAAACTTTGTTTACTTTTAGGGTTTCCTCTTTCTTGTTGAAATTGTCCAGGTGTTTATAGATTTCAATAGCTTCCCTATGCATTCTGACCTGATAGTTGTTAGCCTGGTCCAGAATTTCAGTGTTTTCAAATAGCATTTTGTGTCCAGGTTGGTTTATTATGTGTTCTGCTACTGCAGATTTTTCTGGCTGGCCCAGTCTGCAGTGTCTCTCATGTTCCTTGATTCGTGTTTGCACACTGTATTTTGTGGTCCCTATGTAGACTTGTCAGCAGCTGCATGGTATGTGGTAAACTCCTGCAGCTGTGAGAGGGTCTCTTTTGTCCTTCACTGAAATCCAAGAAATGCTGTGCCCAGCAAAGGACAAAAGAGACCCTCTCACAGCCACAGGAGTTAAAATTAGGAAGAACTTCCTGCAAGTAATTGCTGTGGAACAGTGGAACATGCTGCCTCGGAGTGTGGTGGAGTCTTTGGACTTTATCAGACACACTAAATATGGCATCATAAACATCCCACATAAACGTGAAAGGGTGTGCAGATCAGGCGATGTTGCCCTTTTGCATTTATGTCTTGTCAAAATCCAGCACTTTTTTATTGACAGCTTAAGCCATCAATAGATCCCCTTGGCGCTTTTGTGCCGAAATTGCCAGCATGTGAAACCTCGGGCCGTTTAATTCACGTGAATGCAGTGTCAATGGCGGGTCCAGCGCAAATACTTCTGGGTGATATCGCGATATCCAGGTAAGTGATGAACTTTTTTAAACCTTCCCTGGTTTACTTGGAAGTTTTAAAGTGTGTGCATGTGCTTTTTGTAACTTTTTGTGTTTTATTTTTGATTTTATTTTTAAACTTCCTGCGCAATGAAGTCTCACGGGATTTCAAAGGAGGAAGTGAATGGGGCTTCATTCACTTCCTCTTCGTTGCCGGGGAAGACTTCTGCCGGGAGAGAAGGTAAGTGTGGTGGTGGGAGTGTTCTTTTGCCAGCATAAACATGGATTTTTATGCCAGCAAAAGAACATTTAAAGGGGATCTTCTGATAAAGTCCTTTGTCTTTTGAGTTTTTAAACAGAGGCTGGATGGCTATCTGTCCAGTGTGCTTTGATTGTGTATTCCTGCATGGCAGAGGGTTGGACTGGGATGGCCCTTGTGGTCTCTTCCAATTTTATGATTCTATAATTCTATGAAATGGGGAGTAGTTGGATGAAGGAATTTGGTAGCACTTTTTAAATTAATTGGTTTATTTCAACGCGAGCTTTCATGGGAGTTGTCTAAACAGTGAAATAAAATCTCATGAACGTGCTGGGAATCCTACCTGTCTAAATGGGATCCTGCATAAATCCACAGTATTCAGAAGGGGGGGCCAAAACGACAAAAACAATGCAGGGAAAGCCTTTGAGGCTTTTCCCGTGGTTTTTTTTGAAAACAGCAAGGGATGCACACTCTTGCTGGTTAGGACAAGCAACTTGCTTTGAATTGCTTCCCCATATGAGGGGAAGCACAAAGCTGATTGATGGCCGAGCAATGCTCCTTGTGTTCAGTGCCCTCTGTCGCCATGTTGAATTTTCACCTTAGTGAGCAATTACTACGGCAATAAAATGGGGTGTTTGGTGTTTTTTTTCCTTTCCTTTTTGTTGGAATATATAGTTTGCAATCCAATAAGTGGAAATGTTTTGCTATTGAAGGGTTAACTGACAGAAGCAAAACAGGATGTGTTGATGTAATTTCCTAATGTTTTGCTATTGGGCTTCTAGAGAAAGGGGAGTGTCTAAGTTTCCTCCTTTGTCTAGAAGCTGACCATGAGGCTATTGTGCCTCCCCTCTTATTCACAATGTTTTCATGGAGAGAGGACCTCCCTTTTAGGGGTCCTGCATATGCTTTTGTAACCATGTAGTTTTTAGTCATTTTTAAGTAGATTTTAGTCTTCTTTGAAGCTGTGCTAACATTCTGCCGTGTATTATGCTCTGAAACTGTAAGTAATGAAGTTTTTATACTTTTAAACTACTTTTATGTGTCTTGAGTACTTCTTTGGATAAACAAATAACTTGGGATAGGAAAAGGGTGTTGGTTATCTATAAGCTGTCTTTTTGTGCATGCTGAAATTATTACGCTAACACTGCTGTGTGTTTACTCTGCTAATTGGCTGTACTTCCAAGGAGTGAAGTGCAGTGGGGGAGCATTTGCTAAAGGTTCTCATGTTTAACAAGGGGATATTGGAACCCTGAAATTAAACACTTCCAATACTTTTAGCTTGGAAAATCACGCCAGCGCACCTTAGACAAAGTTTTTATTTAAAAAAAAGTCTGGCATCAGCGAAGAACTAATGTGAGTAACTCACTTGCCTCCGCCATCTGGCATGAGAAGCTTATGGGGGCTGCTGGGGCTAAAACCACCATCGAGACAAGTTGCTGCTGCTGCGAACGTAGTACAATTATTATGAGGTCCTCTGTTTTCTCCCCCTCGTATAGATGGGCCCATGGATAATAATCTGTTTCTTCTGATGCGTTAACCACCCACGTGTCCCTTTTCATGCTGTGACAGATTCATATGGCTATTTCTTTAGACAGATCTCAGTCCTCTGTGGCAGAGCACATGCTTTGCATTCAAATGACCTCAGGCTCAGTCTCTGGCATCTCCCAGTTACAGGATCGGACAGCAAGTGGCAGAGTAGACCCTTGTCTAAGACATGGTGAGCTGCTGTCTATTGGAACAGGTAATATTGTAACAACTAATCTGAGTTGCTCTAAGGCTGCTCCCTCAGGGCCATGATATCTTTATTGTTCAACAGCACTTAACAACCTAGGGGGTGTAATCATTTACTGTGGTGCCATCTGTAAACTGCCATAGTTTCTCACACTGAGCACAGTTGATTCAGGAAAAGGATTTATGGTCTGTAGGGAAGTGTAGTTTGTGTACTCCTTATGTTCAGGAAGAACGCGTTCAGGATACAGAGAAGCACCTATACTTATCGCACGTATACACTGTCAAATTGCATCTGCTTCAATTTGAACTCAATGGAGAGCTCTCCTCCTGCCACATGCTCTGTTTCTCATCTACACTCATTTGTCACCACTGTGAGGCTGCTGTGCCGAACAGACCATCTCATCTGTTTTCAGCTCCCCAGTGACTTCTAGGATATCAGCTATAGAATTAACCTCAGAAGCAATAAACATTCCCCACACATTTGTACAACTGCAAAAGTTTGGGATTACTCTTTATGTGCCCTGAGCTCTCTATCCTGTGTCAAACCCAATCTCAGGCAAAAGCCTAAACCAGCCATGCCCAAGGGTGTGCCTCCAAATGTTTTGTACTACAAACTACAGGATTTTCCATTGGCTGTGCAACTGGGACTAGTGGAAGTGGTAGACCAAAACACCTGAAGGGTGTTCAGCTTGTGAAAGGCTGGCCTTAACTGCTTTCTTGGTGCAAGGTTTTCTACAATTTTTTTTGCTTCCTTTTTCATCTTTCACCTTCAAAGCTGAATAGGAGCCTGAGGGCTATCTCCCCTCCCCCAGGTCTGGATCCAGATTTATTATAAAACAATTGTGGGAAACCTTTTTTAGCCTGAGGTCCAAGTTGCTGCACTTATTTGTGAGTATTCTATTATGGATAGCTTTGCCTAACACAGTTAGATTGCTTATGAATATTCCATGACATCACAGAAGTTTAGACAAAGAGCTAGGTAGTTTCAGATAGGAATGCAATCAGGAGGACCCTGTTAAGAACAGAAAAATGTACAAGAACAAAGCCAATCAGTGTTAGAAAACAATTTATTCCAAAACAGATGTTCATTCTACTATTTCCCAAAGATGTGGGAGGTGCTTTAGAGCCCCACTCATGATATTACTATTTGGGGGGATTATTATTATCAGCTCAAATGGAATGTTGTGAGAGGTGGATAACTTGAAGACCTTTTCACCTATGCATACCAGAACTAACTGCAGAGGATTTCAGGTTAAAGTGAAATAAATCGTTTTTATCAGAAATAACACAAAAAGCATTCACACACACAATACACACTCACAAGAACCACACAAGTCTATCAAAGAGTTTAAGGCAGAAAGGTTGGATAGAGGAATAGATTCAGGAAACAGGGCAATAGTTACCAGTCTGGAAGAGGAATGAAGTACTCAGACCAAAATCTGAGGGTGGCACTGGAAGTTCTGATCCAGGGGCATGCTGATGGAAAGTGTCCGGGTCTCCGCCACAGTGGTACGCACTTTGCTATTGTTCAGGCTGGGATATTTATAACCCATTTTGTGCCTTGAAGGCACATTGTGGCTACGGCAATGGCTAAATGATTCTCTCACAGGAGGAACAAAGGAGAACAAAACTCCACTGATTGCCTTAGATGCCTGGAAGATAGGTGTTGATGTGTTTATGACAACCTTGCATTGTAAGACAGAAAGGGGGTATGAGGGATATTTCCTGGGGATTTGGTTTGTATAGGTCATTTGATTGTTTAGGATGTGTTACTTATTGCCACAGGACCCAAGAAGGAATTAGCACATACCTCCTTAATGGTTTTGCTTACTAGGGGCTCTGCTTAATCCTTGCTTGGGTGTGTTTGCTAAATTGTTTCCTAGGTCCTTGTGAACTCCATCTGACTTCCCTTTGGATCACTCTGGTCTACTAGACCCCCAGAAGTGTCCAGTATTGCCAATTATGAGGTATTACAGGGAGGGGGTAGTAGGGGTGGTAACACTACCTTGTTCCAAGGCCGTCGTATTTTGAGGGGGGCACAGATCCCTGTACAATATGTGTATACTAAAGATGTATGGAAATCGTAGCCAGACCTGGAAAGAATATATTTCCATCACAAATTATGCAATCAGTTATATGCATATACTGTATAAAGTCTTTGATGTGAACCCCAATATGCCTATGGTAGTCTAACTATACCTATGTACATGTAATGGAAGTGATAACACATCTTTCTCCTATTTTTCCCATTCTCTACATTTCTCTCTCTTCCCTAAGTTGTCTTATTTTCATCTATTATTTATGTATTATATTTATATCACACCTTTACATCAAGGGCTTCAAGACAAAACATATATTTTTTACTCCTCTCCACTTTTGTTGTTGTGTGTCTTCGATTCAGTTCTGACTTATGGCAACCTTAAAGTGAACCTATCACAGGCTATCACAAATCTTGACAAGATTTGTTCAGAAGGGGTTTGTCAATTGCTTTCCTCTGAGGCTTTATTGCCATAATAACTCTGAGAGGTAGGTCAGGCCAGATCCTGGAAATTACTTGTTTGGTCAGGCGGGCTAGGGAATTGTGGAAACAGTACCTAACAAATAACTTTTCCAAGTTGTGGGTCAAGCTGAGAGAATGAATGACCCAATGATCTTCAGAGCTGTGGGGGGGCTTGAACCTCAACATTCCAGTCCCCGTTCTACACTAATCCCATTCAACACCAGCCCACTACACCACACTGCCGCCTATCATCTCTGTAAGCTTTTCAGGGAAGGGACCTCTCCTCATTTTCTCAGCACACTGCCATCCATGATGGCTGTGAGGACTAACAATAAGATTTAAGCCACAGAGAGTTAAATTGATGTGCTACAACTAAAATGTCTCCTGGTTATTTTAGAGGAGGGATTATGGAGCATAATAGCAACTGGTGTGAAATCTTCTTTATCAGCGATCGCATTAATCTTCATTAGCCAATCGACTACAGCTCTTCCTCCCTTTCCCCCTTACAGCATTTGCAAGCTTTGCTCGCAAACAGCACTTTGCTACAGTTCTGGCATCACCATCTGCACTACACAGGCAAGTCTCTGGTACAGCTCTACCATGAATACTTACATGTGCGCATCATGATTGACACCAGGGCTCCCGTGAGGCCCTAGAAGTGGAGCCTTAGCATTACCAGAGAAAGCTGGATGAAAAGTTTCCCCTCATTTTAAATAATTGCTCTTTTATAAAACAGATGTTTATCATGGGAAATAATGATTAGCTCAATAGTTAAAGTTTTTGCATCCTTTTTTTTCCAGACCAAGGAAGTACTGTCTAGTGGAGTTCTGGGAGTAATAAAAATTTGTAAAGATTTCAAGCTCAGCTTTGTTCACTCTGCTTGACAATTCAAGTACACAACCATTCAAGCAATTAAAGACAGAACTTATTTGAGTGACTGGAACAGGGACTGGCGGCTTCCATGCCAATAAGGCAGTGGCTCTGCTCTGGGTTTTAGCTCAAACTTTAAAGGAGCTATCCCACATGCTGAATCCTATCCTTAAAACAACAACAACAACAATTTATTTTACCCACCTCATGAATTAAAATACAATATATAACTTAAACATAAAATCATTTAAACATATAGGATTAAAGCAAACATTACATTAAACACATCCATAAACTTAAAATACCAATTTAAAATTCGTAATTTAAAATATACTCAGCATGATAGTCCCTTTAAAGAAGTGGTACTTAAAGTGGTGGCCCATGGACTGGTGCCGATCTGCAAGCCATTTGCTGTTGGGCCACCGTAAGTTTCCAAGAAAGCAAGAAACACTTCTAATCACTGAGCACAACCATGGTGCAGGTCACTGGCACATGGGGTTGGGCTCTTACTAGTCTTACACTTCGCATAGCTTAAAAAACACTGCTTTGAAGTTTAGAGTAAAACCTGTAGATGATTCACCACTCTACTGAAATGGAAGCCACCAGCTTCTGATGGTAAGTAGGGATCCACTGTTCAGTCTCTGGGTGATTTAGAGTAGGTCAGCAAAGATTTCTTTAATTTGTCTTCCTAACTACCGTAAAGGCACCAGATCCCATCTGATCTTGGAAGCTAAGCAGGCTCAGCTCTGATTATTACTTGGATGGGAGATCACCCACGAATACCAGGTGGTGTAGGCCATATTTCAGAGGAAGGAACTGGCAAAACCACCTCTGAGTATTCCTTGCCTAAGAAAACCCTATAAAATTCATGGGGTCACCATGAATCAACAGGCGACTTGAAGGTGTGCACACATGCACACACATGCAGGAGAAATGAAATGCCTTTCACTCCACCCACACCCTAAATTATAGTGAAGAAATATGGGGCAAGCAAGAGTGAGAGTTTGGGTAGAAGGGCTTCAACCTCCATTCAGTTGGTATTCAAAAGAGATTTGAACTTCAGGGTCCATCTTCCCCACCAGCCTCCAGTTGGTGAGTCTCAGGGTTCTATTACAAAAGAAAGTGGATCTCACAGGCCCCAAGATTGCCATCCCATGCCTTCCATGAAAACAGAAGAAAGCACACTTTAGTTAAGCATTTCTGGTGTGTTGGCTATTGCTATAATGAAAACATGTTAAGAGAAGAAGAAAGGAGGGAGGTCTTTATGTCTGAATGGCCATTTCCTATTATGACCATTTCACATTTAATTTTATGAAACAGCACACTTCCAGTCATCTTCTAAAATCTTCATCACAAAGCCTAGAATCTGGGGCTTTTCTGGCCTCATCTCTCCCACCGCCTTATGGGTTTCCTAAAAGCTATTATCCCTGAACATCAGGGACTCTCCAATACAGCACTATTTGATGCTGTATGAGGGGCCGTGTACAGATGGGATGGGGAAATCAGCAGCACCATTTCCTATGTGAACATGGAGACCATCTCTGTGCAGTGTACACAAGATACTGTCTGGATGCTGGACACAATACTAAGACTACTTAAAGAATTTTCAAGACCCTAATCAAAGGACATGGGGCCATAGAACTAGAAGGGATCACATGGCCCACCTAGTCCAACCCATACCATGCAAGAAGAGACTGCTAAAGCACTCCTGAGAGATTGCCATCCCACATCTTTTTAAAGAGCTCCAGTGTAGGAGAGTCCACTATCCTCCAAGGCAATCCATTCCACTGTTGAACAGCTTCACTGTCCGGAAGGACTTGTTTTCTATTGGTTTGGGGCCTCATCTCTGGGACACCAGAAAACAAACTTGCTTCATCAATGGCTAATGCTCAGGGATTCTGAGAGCTGAAGTCCTAAACAGCTGGAGGACTAGAGTTTGACCACCACTATTCAATATAACATCCCTTCAGACATTTAAAGATGGCTGTTATACTATCTCTTAATCTCCTCTTCTCCAAGCTAAACATATCCAGATCCCTAAGCCGTTTCTCTTAGGGCTTGATTTCCTGACATTTTACCATCTCGGTTGCTCTCCTTTGGACACATTCCAGCTTGTCAATATTCCTCTTGAACTGTGGCATCAGAACCAGACATCAGTTTTACAGCAGGTGAGACCAAAACAGAGGGTACTGCTACTTCCTTCAATCTAAACATGACTGTTGACATTTTGTGGGTGCCCCACCTCCATCTTAGCCTAAAGTGGCAGATGAGAGGGTCTTTGGGGTACTGGCATCCCCAGCTTGGGAATACTTTTATCAAAGATTTTCACCATTTTTCCTCTTCACCGTTTTGAAACTTTTGTTGATATATTCAGTCATTCATTTGTAATGCACCTTCTTATCTCTTATGCTCTTATGGCACAGTATCGGCAATAACACCAAATTAAACATTTATAAGAATTGGAACCAGACAATGACCAGAATGTCCCAATAGATGAACAAGATTTTAACTTGGCACCAAAATGAGGCTAGCCTTGGCACCAACCAGACCTCTAATGGAAGGCATATTTGATGCTCCCATCAGAAGCAGATGAAAGGCCCTCCCTCCATCCCAACTGCCACCGCCCTGGCCTCCGATGGAGAGAAGAAGAGGAAGTTTCAGCAGAACAATCTCCTCCCCCACTGCCATCCCCTTTCATTGTGTCTTTGGATTGTAAACTTGAGGGCAGGGGACTGTTTTTTCTTGTTCTTTTATTTGTAAATCACCATGTACAGTGAAAAAGTGGTGGTGGTGGCTGTGGTGGTGATTACTAAGATGACGGCGGTGGCAATGCTTTTACAGTGTTGTTTTATGTACAGTGGCCCCTTGGTATCTGCTGGGGTTTAGTTGCAGGAGCCCCCGTGGATACCAAAATCCATGGATGCTCAAGTCCCATTATATATAGTGTCATAGTAAAATGGTGTCCTTTATTTAAAAAAAATGGCAAACAGAAAAGTCTGCTTTTTGGGAGAACATTTCTGAATATTTTCAAGCTGAGGATGGTTGAATCTGTGGATAATGAATCAGTAGATACAGAGGGCTGACTGTATTACAGAGCCGTCCCAAGTAGTAGGGGAGCAACAAGGCAGATCTCTCGCCATAGCTATAGTTCTGCTAGTTTGTGTCAACATAGGAGTAAAGCAAGAGTAAGTGAAAGTCTCATCCCATTCCTGAGTGAAACAGCCTTCTTTCATTTTTTTCCTATTTTGGCATCAGTGAGGTTCCTGCATTGGGCCTCTCTTGCGGGAATGGAGTGGTTTGCTTTGGATCCACTGGCTGTGGTTGGATCCCTGGCTCTGAATCAGCTGCATCTTTCCCTTGTAATGTCCTGCCAGTAGGATAACCATCAGTGGTAGTTTTTCACTGGCAGAGTTTGCTGTGGACACAGCAGGAGCCACCATTAAAGCAGAAAGCTCTTGTCATCTATTAACAATTTCTGGAATGCATACTCTTCAACTGTCCCAATATGGAAGAGACTGTCCTGGTTCTTGGATCTTTTTGCATTCTTCTGGCAGTGCTTAATTACATCTATTACTTGAGCTGAAACTTCCCTTTATATATTGGGAGCCAGTTGAGGCAAACCAAGGCTGCAGCACTTAGGACTTTGTTTGATTCCATAATCCCTTTGGAGAGAACAGTATTGGATATGCTGGCTGTAGAATTATCTGTTCAGACTTGTTGGCCGAATGATTTTTTTAAAAAAAATAAATTGCTACTTCATATGATCCAGCTGTCCAGATTTGGTAGGGATGCTCCTGATTTAATCCTTTGTTGTCCCACTTTTTCAGCTGCTTTTAAAATGTCCTAGTTTCTCTCTTCTCCCACCCACCCCTTTGTCTTTAGCTTACTTCAGTTGCTGCAAATGGAGTTCAAAGTGCAAAAACACTTTGCACTCAATAAGGCAAAACTAAAATGTTATAGCTTCTGCTTCACCAGAGTGAAGGGCCCCGCTACTGTTTACATGATTGCTTATCCTGGAGTTAAGGAAGTTTTATTTGTTTGGGCCACAAGCCATGAAAAACATTTGAAATACCAGTGCAAAATAAAATGGAAGAAGGGTCCTTACAAAACCACAGGTCATGTCATGACAAGAGCCATGATCAGATAAACAAGATATGAGTTATCAAAATATTCACAGTTAATCATTAAAAACAAATCTGTCACAGAAAGAGAAAGAGGGAGAGACTATTAAACACCAAGTTCCTTCCAACTCATTTCTAACTCCTGTTTTACCCCCAGAAAGTACTATACAGTTGTCCCTTCATATTGCCTGGGGTTTGGTTCCAGGATCCCCCATAGATGCCAAAATCCATGAATATTCAAGTCCCATTATAGGCAATGGCATAGCAAAATGGTGTTTCTTATATAAGATCATAGCAAAACCAAAGTTTGCTTTTTGGATTATTATTTTTAAACAATATTTTCAAATCATGAATACAGTCATCCCTTCACATTCGCGGGGGTTATACACGCGAATAAAAGCAGCCTCTGAGGTTTTAATGAGGAGCCCTTCCTAAACACACACACACACACACACACACACAGGGAAACTGACCCAGCCTCTGAGCATTTAAGGAGGAAAGAAAAGCACAGCCCCATGCTGTGGCACACAAGCAAAGTCCCCCCCTTGCCACTCCCCTCTCTGTGTCTTAACAAACTGAATTGCTTCTTTAAAACTCACATTTCACCCCATTTCCTCATGGCCCAAAGAAAAGCACAGCTGCATGCTTGCCACCCCCTCTCTGTGTCTCAACAAACTGAATTTAAAACTCAGCTTCTTTAAAACTCACATTTCAAACTTTTCCTACACACATTCACACACAGGGAAGGCACAGGTGGCATCTCCCAGCAACCCAGCCTCTGAGCATTTAAGGAGGAAAGCTTCCTGCTGGCCGAAAGAAAAGCACAGTCCCATACTGTGAGCACACAAGCTTTCCTCCTTAAATGCTCAGAAGCTGGGTCGGTTGCTTGCTGGGAGATGCCACCCACACCTTCCCTGTGTGTGAATGTGTGTAAGAAAGACTCGAAATGTGAGTTTTAAAGAAGCAATCCAGTTTGTTGAGACACAGAGAGGGGGTGGCAAGCATGCAGCTGCGTTTTTCTTTGGGCCATGAGGAGACATGGGGTGAAATGTGAGTTTTAAAGAAGCGATTCAGTTTGTTAAGACACCGAGAGGGGAGTGGCAAGGGGGGACTTTGCTTGCGTGCTCACAGCATGGGGCTGTGATTTTCTTTCACCTTAGACCCTCTGAGGCTGGTGTGGGGGTTGCTTGCTTGCTGGGATCTTCCCTGTGTGTATATGTGTGCAGGAAATTTTCCTCTTTAAATGCTCAGAGGCTGTGTTGGGGAGAGCGGTGGTGGGGGAGGAATTCCCGCAAATACATAAAACCACGAAAGTCAAAGCCGCGAATGTAAAGGGACAACTGTACTTAAATCCATGGATACCAAATCTGTGAATACGGAGGGACAACTGTACATTCTGATCAGAGGCTGAAATAAATGAATTAATATGTGATCCGGAGATATAAATTATCACCACCACAAACCCCAAGATTCAGAAAGAAGGAAGGAAATGCACGAGGCAGCTGAATGAAGGTGTGTATGGATGGAATATCCTGGTATCCTTACATCTTTCAGAGCCATGCAAGAGCCAACATACAGTAGCACTTACATCCACTGATAGCTGTGGCCATTGTGTAGATGCCATGGAGAAATGGTGTACTGACACAACAACTGTCTAGCAATTATGGTATTCTTCTAAGCTGGGATGGGATCTGGAAGCACTATGATGGTATGAAGACTTTCCACACAACAAAACAGATCCAAGAAGTAACCTAAGCTACATATTACACCAACAGCATAAAACAGTTAATGGAGAATAACAATTTCTTGCTACTGAAATCCACAAACACCTGGATAACTTCAACAGGAAAGAAACCTTAAAAGTAAACAAAATCTGGCTTCCAGTCCTGAAAAACACTAAAATCAAAACTCAGCACTTGCAAATGAACTCCACCCAGGGACAGGGGAATTTCCAGCAGATAATGGGCCATCAACCAACCATTAGCTAAGCAGACACTAATCCTCCTTGCATATCTCCACCCAGAAACTAGCCATTCAAATACACAAATTCACATATCCTTCCCAACAGGGTTCACAGTATATAAACCCCCCACACACGCCTACCCAACCATTCTCTGAAGATGCCAGCCACAGATGCAGACGAAACGTCAGTAATAAACTCTTCCAGAACACGGCCTCACAGCAGGGGGAAAAAAACAAGGAAAATCTAGCAAAGTATGTCTGTCTGTTAAAACTTGGGGGCTTAACCAGTTTTACATAAATGTGCACATGTACATGGTTTTAAATAATTTCAAACTATTTTAACTTTTTAAAATCTGTCTTAATTTGTCAATTTCTTTTTTAAAAAATCTTTATCACTTACATTATTTTAAGTTGGCCAAGTTGATTTTATTGTACGTTGTAGTGAGATCCGTAAAGGGAAGTCAGAATATAAATATATTAACAAATATTTGATCAATCAATCAATCAGTTTTCTTACCATCTATTGTCTTTCATTCACTACAGAATAGTTTGCCCAATTCTTTGAGCCTTTTTTTTTAAACAATTGCCCTTACTTTAAAAGCCATTACAAATAATGCAGTGATTAAGGAACATTAATAGTCTGCCTTAAGCCATCAAGCATCATAGCAAACAGTGGGGGACTCTCTAATTACAGGGAAGGCTGAGCCTGCTGCAGCAACCTCTCTCCTGTTAGGCAGGCCAGAAGAGAAGGCACTGGTCCCCAGCCCAGCTGTTAATGAGCGTGGCATACGGCTCAGAGCCATTGTACTGTCTATTCTCCTTTATGGATCTGAAACATGGGTCACTTATCACCACCACCTACGACTCCTCAAACGCTTTCATCAGTGCTGTATACACACAATCCTAAATATACACTGGACTGACTATGTGACAAATGTTGCTGTCCTTGAGCAAGCAGGGATCACCAGCATTGAGGCCATGATACTGAGAACACAGCTGCGCTGGGCAGGGCACGTTTCTAGGATGGAGGGCCATCGCCTCCCAAAAATAGTACTCTACGGTGAACTCGCCACGGGTCAGCGTAAGAGGGGTGCTCCAAAAAAGCGATACAAGGACTCCCTGAAACAACATCTCAGGCTCAGCCAAATTGATCACCAACAATGGTCCACCCTGTCCTCACATCAGGAGACATGGAGACGCACTATCCACAATGCTGCAGCCTTATTTGAGAACTCACGCCAAACAAGTCTTGAAGAGAAACGACAATGCAGAAAGAATCACAACCTGGAAACATCACCCAAGGAGACCTTCTGCTGTGCTTTCTGCAACTGGACTTGTTTATCTCCGATTGGCCTTTTTTGTCATCAGCACGCTTGCAGAAAGTGTGGGATGAGTCCTTCCTGAATCTTTGTTTGCGAAGAAAAGCCAGAGAGAGAGGCAGAACCAGCAAACCCAGTTGTTAAGGTTAATTGTGACACACTCACAGTACCAGAGAAAGAAAGAGTTACTACTCTGCCAGATATTGTAATAGCAGTAATAACCTTCTGCATTACACAGCACCTGAGGCCTAACTGACTGCCTTTGAAGAAAATACAAAAAATAATTAGGATTAAGAAAAGATAGACATAAAGCAACCCGTGACCATCACTAATTAGTGGATTCTTGGGTCTTTTTTTGCCGGTGCATAATTCCACCTATTACTTAACTGCAAGTTCTCTTTATACAGTATACTGAGAGTTGGTGGAGACAAATCAAGGCTGTACCACTCAAGGCTTTGTTTGATTTCATAAACCCTTTGGAGTGAATAGCACTGGCTGCAGAGTCATCTCTTCAGACCTGTTAGTGAATGACTTTTTGTTGTTGTTACTTCTTACCTCCAACTGTCTCAGTTTGGCAGGGAGAGTCTTGCTTATTCCTCTGTTTTCCCACTTTCTCATCTGCTTTTAAAATACCTCAGTTTTTCTCTCTTCCTCCCAGTTTCCTCCTTTGTCCCCATGTTTATTCCAGTTGCTGCAAACTGATTTCAAAGTGCCAGGGCCGGCTTAACCATACCGCCAAATCAGCATCTGCGGGGGGGGGGCACACAGGCAGGGGGCCCCATCTGGACCTAACCCTCCTCCTGAAAAAAACCTCCTGCTGGCTTTAAAAAAAACAACAACCAGCCTCTCCCAAACTAGAAAGCGAAAGAGAAAGACGGAGCTTTCTTTGGGTGGCTGATTCTGGAGGGAGTTTGTTGCTTCCTCCCGCCTCCTCCCAGGATCATCATTAAATGGGAGAGGGGTGAGTGTGTGTGTGCGAGAGAGAGGGAGGGAGGGAGGGAAGGGGGGGTCATCTCTTGTTCTCCCCTGCTCTATCTTCAGAAAAGGCTTCTTTCTTTCTTTCTTTCTTTCTTTCTTTCTTTCTTTCTTTCTTTCTTTCTTTCTTTCTTTCCCCCCTCTCTCTCCTTTCCTTCCTTCTTTCTTTGCCTCCCTTCTTTCTGACTTTTTGTCTCTCTCTCTCTCTCCTTCCTTCCTTCTTTTTTTCTTCCCTTTCCTAACTTCCACATAGATCCCCTCCAGCCCATCTTTCCAGCTGCTCTTAACCCGTCCTTCTCTCCTTTTCCTCCCTCCCTCCCTTCACCTCTTGGTTTTCTTCAGCTTCCTCCCCTTGCTGCCAACTGAGTTCAACCTGCAAAAGGAAATTGTGTGTGTTTGCCCATGTGCCTTGAAGTCATTTCTGACTAAGACAAGTTTATCATGGGGTTTTCTAGGCAAGGTTTGTTCAAAGGGGGTATGCCTTTGACTTCATTTGAGGCTGAGAAAGTGTGACTTGCCCAAGGTCAGCCAGTGGGTATTCATGGCTGAGTAAGGATTCAAACCCTGGTCTCCACAGTCATAGGACAATGCTGAAACTTCTACAACACTCTGGTTCTTTTAACAGAAGAATATAAAGAATATAAATAAAAATTTGGAGTAATATTACTGGGAACAATGGTTTTATTGTTGTCAATAAAGCACTAGTATCCCATTAGTGCTATGTGAGAGCCATTGGGCTAAGCAGTGGTTCTTAACTTTTTCTTTACCAGGGACCCCCTTTAAATATCTTTTGTTGCCCCAAGACTTAACTCAAGATTTAAAATCCTAATAATAACAGCTAACAACAAAAAACAATACAATTACACCATCCATTAACCTTTCCCTCAGAGGTACTCTTACTTCTTCCTGAATGTTTGTGGCTGGAGTGGATTGAATGGCAATGTACAGGCCAAGCCAGCCAGCCTTTGCCTTGGTTCCTGTCACGTGGCTGTTTTACTACAGGGAGGAGGTGGGCCAAACAGCCTTCAAGACTTTGTGGACCCCCTGTGAGGATATCATAGAACAATAGAGTTGGAAGAGACCACAAGGGCCATCCAATCCAACCTCCTGCCATGCAGGAAATCACGATCAAAGCATCCCTGACAGATGGCCATCCAGCCTCTGTTTAAAGACCACTGGGCTAGAGAATGCTGGAAAAGGAACAATGCAACCAGACCTTGAGAAGGGTGCTGGCAATGGGATTCTGAGAGGTGTAATCCAAAAGTAACTTTCCCAGGTTCTGAATGCAGCCTAGAATCATAGAATCATAGGGCTGGAAGGGATCCCAACAGCCATCCCATCCAATCAGCTTCTGCCCTGCAGGAACACACAATCAAAGCCCTCATGACAGATGGCCATCCAGCCTCTCTTAAAAATCTCCGAAGAAGGAGACTCCACCACACTCCCAGGCAGTGCATTCCACTTCTGAACAGCTCTTACCATCAGGAACTTCTTCCTAATGTTTAGGTGGAATCTCTTTTGCTGGAGTTTGAACCCACTGCTCCATGTCCTAGTCTCTGGAGCAGCAGAAAACAAGCTTGCTCCATGCTCAGTATGACATCCCTTCAAATACTGAAACATGGCTCTCATGTCACCTCTCAACCTTCTCTTCTCCAGACTAAACATACCCAGTTCCCTAAGTTGCTCCTCATAGGGCATAATGGCTTCCAGACCTCCCACCATTTTGGTTGCACTCCTCTGGACACATTCCAGCTTCTCAATACCCTTCGTGAATTATGGTGCCCAGAACTGGACACAGCCTTCCAGGTGAGGTCTGACCAAAGCAGAATACAGTGGCACTATTACTTCCCTTGATCTAGACACTATACTCCTATTAATGCAGCCTAGAATTGCATTGGCATTTTTTGCTGCTGCATCACACTGCTAACTCATGTTTAGCTTGTAGTCTACTTTCTTTTCTTTCTTTTTTTTTTTTTTTTGAGGAAATCTACACCATTACGTTAATTGCTAATTAACAAAAAATATTTTGTTAGTGCCCATAATATAGTTTTAAACTAAATTATTGGTGGCAAATTATATAATACAGTAGGTCCCCCTTATCCACTGGGGATTGGTTCTGTGCGGGCATGGATTCTGAAAACTGTGGATAATAGTGAACACCATTGAAAATAATGGGACTTCTGGTTTAAAATACCATAGAGTTGCCTTGGAGGCCTAGTAAATGGTTAGGGAGGACACATTTTCTAGGAAAACTCTATGGTAGGTGTGCTGTTTTGTGTCCTATGGATAATGAATCCGTGGATACGGGGGTCCTACTGTAATCTGAACATCCTGTACTGTGAATAGGTTAGGTTACATTAGGTTACATTGACCTGAGATAAACATATGGGGGCCCCAAAATAAAGCATTTCCCAAAATTCTTTAAACCAGCACTGCAAAGTGCAAAAGTAATTTGCACTCAACTCAACAGGGGAAAGAGAAGAGAAGGGGGCAGAATCTTGCTCTTCCCAGTAGGGTCAGGCAAAAACAAACTGCTGCAGACACTTCTAGCTAAAGTGTTCTTCTTCATTAATAACTTTTGCCATCTTGACCACACTTTGATGTTGCTTGGCCTCCCATGGCCTGGTTTTCATCTGTGAAATGTTGGAGGGTATGCCTTAGAACCATGAAATGTTCAAAAGTGTGTTGTTGTTGTTGTTGTTGTTGTTGTATTCTGACTTATGGCAACCCAAAGGCAAGCCTATCAACTAAAAAAAATAGCATCTTATGAAATCTTTAATACTTGTAAGTAAACCTACTTATAGAATCAGAACCATAGAGCTGGAGGGGGCCTTATAGGCCATCCAGTCCAATCTCTCCCTCCCAATGCAGGATCTCCAGCTAGAGCATCCCCAGAAGGTAGCTGTCCATCCTCTTTTTGAAAACATACAGAGAAGGAAGCCACACCACCTCTCTAGGCAATTGGTTCCATTGTCAGACTGCTCTTATTGTCAAGAAGTTACTTCTAATGCTCAATGGAAATCTACTCTCCTGCAACTTAAAACCATTAGACCTGGTTCTGCATTCTGGAACAAACTGAACAAACTTGCACCTTCCTCTCTTTGACACCACTTTAAATACTGTATTTAAAGAGTGCAATCATCTCACTCCACAATCTTCTCTTCACCAAGCTGAACCTGTCCTACTTCCCCAACCTTCCCGCACATTTTTTTGTTCTCCATACTGAACCTGGTTTATTTTTCTGCTAGATCTTTTGTGGGTGTGGATATGTATCCTGTTATTTACTTCTTGTTAACCCACATGGGGCTGATGGTGTTAGGGTGAGCACGTTTTCCCCAAATTCATAGGGTATGTTACTTAATTTCACAGGGTATTTTTTTATGTTATTCCCCAGGATATTTTACTTAGGAATAGAGTGACAGATAACAATGTTGCCAGTCTCTGCTGGCACAGCAATTAGATTGGGAATTGCCTCCTATGGTTGGTATCAGGGCCCAACACCATTTCTGCACCCCAAGAAACTCTGAGGAACTCCCCCAAATAATGTTTTGTCTAATTTTAGCCCCTAATACCATCTAAACCATGCAAATCCATCCTAAAATGTAGTAGTTTTGTTTCCCATACCCTCATGAATCCACAAACCCTGAAAATCTGACTAAAAATGAAAACAGAAATACAGTCATCCCTTCACATTCGCGGGGGTTAGTGGCAGACAACCCCCGCGAATGTGAAAAAACTGTGAATAAGAAATAAGCCTGCGGGCGAGCGGTTTTCCACCCCAGTCCCTTCCCAAGGCAGCGATGAGCTTCCTGAGAAGCCCCTCACTGCCTTGAGAAGGGAGTGGGGTGTAGTGTGAGCACGCAAGCTGCTTCCCACCCACCCCTTCCCAAGGCAGCGACGGGCTTCCTGAGAAACCCCTCGCTGCCTTAGGAAGGGAGTAGGGTGGAGACCGAGCGCGCCAGCTGCTTCCCACCCCGCCTTCACAGGGCAGCGCGGGCTAAGCCCTTCGCTGCCTTGGGAAGGGACAGGGTGTTGAGCAGCAGGGTGGGGGCAGGCATCTTTCTGCAAATAATCAAAACCGTGAATGTGAAAGTCGCGAATGTGGAGGGGCAACTGTACAGTTGTTCCTCCACATTTGCGGGGGTTAGGGGCGTTAGACTCCCGTGAATGTGAAAAAAACGCAAATAAAAACTAGGTCACACCACTGCCCTCCCGCAACCCCCACTGCTTCTCCCCCCCCCCGGAGCAGCGATGGGGCTACCCAAGCCTCATCGCTGCTTCCTCCTACCCCCTCCCACCCCCCCGGAGCAGCAACAGGGCTACCCAAGCCTCGTTGCTGCTTCCTCCCACCCCCTCCTGCCCCCCCAGGAGTAGTGACAGGGCTACCCAAGCCTCGCCGCTACTTCCTCCCACCTCCTCCCGCCCCCCAGGAGTAGCAAAGGGGCTACCCAAGCCTCATCGCTGCTTCCTCCCACCCTCTCCCGCCCCCCAGGAGTAGTGACAGGGCTACCCAAGCCTCGCCGCTGCTTCCTCCCACCCCCTCCTGCCCCCCCAGGAGTAGTGACAGGGCTGCCCAAGCCTCGTTGCTGCTTCCTCCCACCTCCTCCCGCCCCCCCAGAAGTATCGACAGGGCTACCCAAGCCTCGTCGCTGCTTCCTCCCACCCTCTCCCCCCTGGAGCAGCGACCCCATTGCAGTTTTTTGGATGGCGGGGGGGGGGGGGGCAAAACTGCAAATAGTCAAAACTGCAAATCTTAAAGCCGCAAATGTGAAGGAGCAACTGTAATGGCATGCCATTTCTGGTTTCCAGGAGAGTATCATAGCAACCTGCCCGGATGCACAGGGCCAAAAATTGACCTCTGCCCTCAATGCAGTTGCTCATCCCAGGATTAGAATATATCAACCTTGAAGCTGGAGGCCCAGGATTCTATAGTGGCCAGGAGTAATTTTTGCACACTTTAAACCTAGTGCACTGACTGCACCCATTCCAGATATTCTTGATCTGCAACAGTGACCCATTCTTTGATTACATTACATTTGGATTACTATGGGAATTACTAAATGGTGAAAATAATCCTCCTAGAATTTGAGGAGAACACATTTTGTCTTATTAGCAACCCAGAGCGATTCACCATATTCAGAAGGAGGGGAGCAAAAACTACCATATACTGTGTACTAGGAGACATCACAGTTTTCCATGAAGTTTTTAAAATATTGCATGGAGACTGCGTATTCCTCCTCATTGGGACAAGTGATTTGATATGAATTGCTTTCCCATAGGAGAGGAAGTGCAAAGCTGATTTGATGGATGAGGGGGCGGGGCTTTCTAACAGGGCAAGCACCTAGTGCTGCCATGTTGGATTTTCAATTATTGAACAAGTGCTAAGGAGAGGAAAAAAATGTCCTTTTTTCCTTTCCTTTTCAACAGGCAAAATCGCTGAAGTGCACAGTGGAAAATATTTAAAAAAAAAAAAAAAAGTTTTGTGGCAGCAAATTAAAAACAGTTGTGGCCGCCATCTTGACCAGTAGGCATAGGAAGCTTCTGGAGGCCAAAACACCATTAAGACAACTCATAGATGCTGCGATTTGCCATTACTGAGGAGCAATCTGTTTTTTCCACCCCCTTATATAATCAAGCCCTATAATACACTCCATATGGAGTGTTCAAATTGAACATCAGTTTATAAAAAGAGCTGAAGCCAGAGTGTTAATTGGGGCTGGTCAGAGGGATCATACAGCTCCTTTGCTCCAACAGCTCCACTGGCTGTTGATCTGTTTCCTCCCACAAAACAAACTGCTGGTTATGACCTATACTATACAACTTTTATGTCCAAGCTAATTGACAGGGTGTATCTCCCTGTATGATCCTGTCCAGACCCTGAGATCCTCAAGAGAGGCCCTTCTTTCAGTCCCACCACCTTCCTGGGTACAGTTAGTGGGGATGTGAGAGAGGGCTTTCTTGGTGGCTGCCTGTAGGCTCTAGAATTCCCCTCCTAGAGAGGGTAGAGTGGCCCCTTCCTTTTTCCAGGACTGATCTTTCTTGCAAGTGAAGGCTTTTAAAAAAAATTTCCACAGGCTTTTAGAATGGAAGGTTTTAAGGCTTTTGAGGTGGTCCAGTAATGTTTTAAATTGTACTGTTTTTAATGTTAAAAATGCTTTTTAAAGTGTATTTTTAAATTAATATTGTTAATTTGCTTTTGTTTCAGTGTTAACCTTTTGAATGCTTTTAAATATATTGTACTCGTTTTAATTTGTACGCTCCCTTGAGTCTCAGTTTTCAGCAAAAGGTGTGGTATAAATAAAGTTAATAATAATATCTTCCCTTCCCTCCTTTGTAGTGTAAGCAGTAACGTCTAATTTAAAGAGTCAAGGCCAGAGGCGAGTTTGTAGGATCTTCTTTTGTTTGATTCTAGGACCTTGAGAGCTACCACCTGGAGGCTGTTGTAAAAAAAAAAAAAATTCACTCAGCATTAAGGAATTCTGAAACCAGGAATGTATTATGACTTCTAAACTGCCTGGAGATGACAGAAAAATGCCATCTTTTTTCTCCCAAGCTTTCTTCAATTATTCCATATAATTCAGGGGATAAGGGATGTTGCTGTTGCTACTGTTGGGAATCAGAAATCTTTCAAAGGCTCCTGCAAGTCAGCCAGAGAATGACCATTCAGTCCTGAGGACGTTTCTGCCCACCTGTCCAGGAAGACAAACCTATGGGCAACTGATTGGCCACTCTGTGAACAGAAGGTTGAGACTAGAGAGGCCTTTGGTCTGATCCAACATCACTGTTCTTATGTTCTTATAGGTATAGCTTAATCCAACATTGAAAGTATAAAGTGGAATCCAGTCCAACCCAGAAATCCAGGTGAATTAGGTTGGTTAAAAGGAATGGTGGAACAAGATAGTGAATGAAAGCAGTGAGTATGCTTGAAGTTTATCCTCTTTAAATGTGTGATCATGATTGAGCACTACCAAGCAATTTACCATATTTGATTTGGGTTGTTTCTTCCCCTTCCTCACAGGAGCAAGGCAGGACTAGCAAGCTCCATAAATATAAAGTAACAAATCACATCTAATAAAACACAATAAAGCCACCAAGAAAACAGGCAGCAAAACAAATAAAATAACTGCAGTTGAGCTCAATGAATAGGAGATGTGCAAGGAAAGGGACACTCATTCAAGGCCTTACTTAAAGTGGATGCTGGATTGAACATAGTTGGAAGGGGTGCATCAGAGGAGCTCTGCAATTCCAGCCACTATAGAGAAAATTCAAAATAGTTCAAAATGGATTTTTAGGTTCAGGCTTCATCACAGCAGTCTTATGGAAACATGGAAATGCAGAGCCAAAGAGTATATATTTCAAGAGGTGTGATTTGCCTACTCTACCCAATTTTAATATTAATCACTTTGGAATGGATTTCTTGCAGAATATTTTTTCCATCTTTTGGCCTGTCTAAATGGTCAAAATAATCCTCTTAGAATTCATTTAGAATCCTACCTGTCCTAATGGGATCCCACATAATTCTGCTGTATTCAGAAGGGGGGGGGGGCAAATTCACCATCTGAGGGAACAGCCTTTGGGGCTTTCCCCGATGTTTTTTTAAAACTCTGTAGGGAATGTGCATGATCGACCATGAGGACAGGCAAACAAATTTATTTGTATAGCCTCAGAAAAATGGAAGTAGAAAGCTGATTGCAAGATGGGAGCAGGGGGCAGGGCTTGCCAAGAAGGCAAGCACCCCAGAACTGCCATTTTGGATTTTTGCCTTCGCGATTGTGTGCTGAGGCAACAAAACAGCCTTTTTCTTTTATTTTTTTATGTTTATTTAGGCTGAATATTGCACTATCACACTTTTGCACCTTAGATGTGCCTTTTTTTAAAAAAATACTGTTCGGCAGCAGCCACTGACAAAAACAAAAATGCGAACCATGACCACCATGTTGAATAGCAGGTATGCCCATTGGGACAGCAAAAGCGGATAGCCTCATAGGCCTGCAATTTTGCCAAACACCATTAGGACAAGTCGATCCTGCTTTGAATTTGCATGAGTACATATCAATTCACATTTTTTCCTCTTGTATAAATAGGCCCTTTGTTGCCAAATAAACTCTTTTGGAGATTTCTGATTAATTGTTTTCAGTCTAACACAAATCTTTGTAAGTGTAAGAATGAAGAAAGAAACAAGTGACATTATTTTATATGGGAATTTTGTTGTTATGCACCTTCAAGTCAGCTCCAACTTATTACCACCCTTTATTTAGGGTTTTCTTGGCGAGATTTATTCAGAGGAGGTTTGGCATTGTCTCTAATGCTGAGCAGTGTGCCTTGTTCTAGGTCATGAAGTGGGTTCCATTACTGAGTGGGGATTCAAACCCTGGTCTTCCAAAGTGCTAGGCCAACACTGAAAACATGACAACAGGCTGGTTCCCACACATGGGAATAAGGAGTGCAAAAGTAAAGGAGTGGCCAATAGGCAATGTTCGCTAAGAATAGGGGGGAAGGTCAGACATCAACTCAATAATAGTAATTGATCAGACATCAGTTCTAGCTCACCTACAGAAGAGGTGAATACCTATCAGCACTGCTTCACAGGACTGAAGCTTTCTTATTCCTTTGTTTGTACTTCTGAGGGCAACAAAGGCTTGTTGCAGGAGACTTGTAAAGAAATACATTCTCCCTCTGCATGAACAATTTCCATTTTGAACCACCCAGATGGAATCTGATTTTGAACAGTATTGTGATGCTCACTGTACAACAGGGTGGGATACATTCAAGCCTCCAGATGTCCGCAAACAATGTTGTTGATGTTGTTGTTGTTGTTGTTGTTGTTGTTACTACTACTATTATTTACTTGTATATCCCACCTTTCTCCCAATAATGGGACTCAAGGCAGCTAACAACATATTTTTAAAAATACAAGTTAAAAACAATAGAAAAGTGAAAACAACAATCTAAATATAAAATTTTAAAAACAATTAAACAATTTATAAGTTAAAACATTAAACATACTAAAATGCATTTAAAAACTCTATTGAAACCCTTAACATCTTAAACATGGCATCATACAGCCTTAGAAGCTCAGTCCTTGTCAGTTTGTAAAAACCTGGTGGAACAAAAATGTTTTAACCTGCTGCTGGAGGGAGAGCAAGGATGGGGCCATCCTGGAATCTCTGGGGAGGGAGTTCCACAGTCTACCTCTGCCATCCCCAATTATTGGCCAGGCTAGCAGGGCTGATGGGAACTGGCATTCAGCTACATCTGGGCATCCACAGGTTCCTCAGACCCAGCACAGAATTTTGAATTCTTCCCTTTTACACCACTTTGCTGAACTAAAATCCAGAAGCTGCAATTAGCATTAACTCAGACAGGTATGGGAGAATACAGACACAATAAAAGCACTTACATTTCATTCTCGAGAGAGGAAAAGTGTAGAAGGGGTGGTTTAGATCAAGAAAATAACACAGCGAAAGGCAAAATTATAGACACCTTTTCTCACCCTCTCTGCTCCACTCAAATCAGAATTGTTGGAGGTTGTGGTTGTTGTTGTGCCATCAAGTCATTTCCAGCTTGTGGCAACCCTGAGGAGAACTTATCATGGGATTTTCTTGGCAAGATTTGTTCACATGGGGTTTGCCACTGCTTTCCTCTAATCATGAGAAGATGTGACTCGCCTAAGATCACCCAGTGAGTTTCCATCGCTGAGGGGAGATTCGAACCCTGATCTCCTTGGGTCCTAGTCCAACGCTCAAACCACAACACCACACTAGCTCTCTGTTGCCCTCCACACACACACACAAAAACAAATGTTTGCTACATGACTGTCCTGTCTGTGTACACATGTATGTGAGTGTGGGTGCATGGTGTAGAGATAACTGTAGTTAGGGGATATGTATGTAGGTTTTCATAGAAGGCAGGGGAGAGTCAATCATTAATCTGTCTCTATTGTATTAAAAACAACACACACACCCCAAAAAAACCCCAAACACCTAAATAATAAAAAAGGACAATTGGAAAATGCAATCACAGGCCCTCAGCAGCACATCTGTTTTGCTTTTCCCTGGAAGCAAACACATAAACTGTTGTACAAACACAAACTGTTAGAGCTGTGCCCTGCTCTTTAAGCTTCAGAATTCCACACTGCTCTATATTTGGGAGTATTAATATTGTTTTCTTTACAGTTCAGGGGGGTGAATTTGGCATGAGTGGGATCTGGCATGCTTGCAAAAGCTGAAAACTGAATGCAGAACTGAATAAAAGCTTGAAGTAGACTTTGCCCAGTTGCCAATAGAACCAAAGTGCTTTGGGAAGAAACCAACTTTAAAGAATGGTTGTGATTGATTAAACATACCCTGGAAGAAGACTGAGGTGCCAGTTGGCCAATTTTTCACTGGAACAGATCTTGCTTTTAAAACAGATTTTAGGTTTTGTCACCCAAATGTTTTTCCCTACCTCCAAGGCCAAGTTCAGCCTTAATCTTAGCTAGTGGGGAAATTTAAACTGGAAAGGAATGAAATGAATTAAGATCAGGACTGAGGACCTATTAAAGTTTATGAATGGAAGAGAATACAGTAGCAACCCTGTATCCGCTGATTCGCCATCTGCTGATTCAAATTTATACATGGTTGGCAACAGTGGGGGATGGACAGGGGAGGGAGGGAAAGAGGAGAGGTCTCACCTCCCTTCTCCCTTTACCCCATGGGGTGGCTCCAGTAACAGCAATGATGATGGGGAGGGGCGAAGGGTGGGGAAGAGAGTCTCACCTCCCTTCTCCCTTCACTCCCTGAGATGGTTTCTGTGGAGGCAATGACAACGGGGGGGGGGGTTCGCTATTATTCGCAGAATTCATTATCTGTTAGGGGGGCTGGAACCAATCCACCATGGATACGGGGGTCCTACTGTATTACCAAGTTAAGGATGACCCAAGACATTTTGCTGCCTGAGGCAAAGGACAAGATGGTACCCTCACTCCCTTCATGTGCAAAAGCTAATTGAATTGGCAGTTGAGTCTTATTTCAATGTAGGGCAGTGGCATCCCATGAGTTACCACAGGGCACTTTTGCAGATTGTGGCTCAGTGGAGCAATGGGTGCCATTTTAAATTGGGTGGCTTGGTTGCTTCTCCATCCCAGAGGCTTGTTTAGTTTGTGTGGTCTTCAGGAAGCAATGGCAGAGCCAGCCAATGGTAAGCAAGGCCATTGACCATTGGGTAGGACTGGAGAAATCAGGTCATTGGCGTCCTTTTGGTCAGAGGCTGGTCTATTTAAGCCACCCTCCCAGTGTTCCAGCTTCATTCTTCACTGAAGCTTCGTCTCACCCTCTCTCTAATTTTTGCAATGGCATTATAAAAATAATGCTCAATTTTATATTGTACTTTATACAATCATTTGGGTGGCAGTTTGGCATGGGATCTCGTTCCAGGGGAAAGGAGACGGGGGCTTGTACGAGTATACCCATCAGAATGGCAAGGGTGTTAACTTCTCCATTAACCACATCTCCCAAAGTCTAGCCCCACCATCACATGAAAAGTCTTCATGGGCAAGGGGGGAAATTGACTTTTGTCAAAAAGTGGCTCCCCTTGATTGATTTCGTCAATGAGAATAATGCTAGACTAGATTCTCCTTTGATACAACAAAACCCATGGAGAGACCTTGGGATAAATCTGAATCCAGTGATCAAGGATTAGTTCAGGTGTTTAATTTATGAAAAACTGGCAGAGAAAAGAACACCCAGACACATTTATTGTTGTTCAATGTTGATTTATTGTTATTCTGATTATTCATCTACATATTTATTTTTTCTGTCACAATGTTGATACAGTTGATATTTGAATATGATAAAACAATTTAAAAATCAGAAAAAATTAAAAGTAACAATTAAAATTATTTTTAAAAACATATACAAGTTAAAACAATAAAAACATTTTAAAAAAATAAGGGCAAGGGAGGTCTCCTTATGGGAACTTGGGAGTTTGGGCAGTAAGAATCACACCCACCTTGGGTGCATCTGACCTTGCCCTGATGCTAGGTGGCAGGGAAACCACACAGTGGCATTTGCCCATGTGGAATCCCACATCTGGCATGCTGGATAGATGCCCAGGAAGTGGTCTGGGCAGATGTCAGCTCATCAACCGGCTGGCAGGACCAGGACTCATGAGAATAGCAAGCTTATTTGTAGCTACTGCCAATAAAGTTGTAGCCTGTTTTATTCCAACTTGACTTGTCTAGTTGTGTTCATTGATGTGTGGAGCAACCATTGCCACTGAGCCTGCAATGGGGAAGCAATCTCCACCACAACTAAGGTCAACAGAATATTTTAGGGGCTTAGCATAGGCCACATGCTACACATAGCTATGACCTCTTAACACCTCATTGCAGCTTCCCAGGAGCATCTGCCACCTGAGGCAGCTGTCTTGCTCTGGTTGGTGTCCAGACCAGGTGGGATCCAACTTCTTTGTTCAGGGAGCAAAGATGTATATTATGAGGGGGTGCTGAAAAGTTCTTGGCCCAACCAAGAAAGGAATGACCTAGAGACATG
This sequence comes from Gambelia wislizenii, assembly GCA_030847615.1. Classification (NCBI taxonomy): domain Eukaryota; kingdom Metazoa; phylum Chordata; class Lepidosauria; order Squamata; family Crotaphytidae; genus Gambelia; species Gambelia wislizenii. Next base: position 68,547,760 of record JAUMIR010000002.1, read on the forward strand.
AAACCTACATGCTATTCCGCATATCCACCTCGAAGTTCAATGTACATGGCACATCATTTCTCACGTTTATTTGGTCACTGAAATACTACTTTGCTGCTGCTATCACCTCTGAATCAATCAAACATTTCCTTCCTTTCAAATTCTTTTTAAGGTTTGGAAACAGAAAATAGTCAGATGGAGTAAGATCTGGTGAGTAGGGTGGATGGTCTATGCATTCAAACCCCATGTTCTTCAAAAGAGCCCTGTTAGCAGGTGTGTTGTCCTGGCTGGGGGAGGGGACACTGTTTTGCAGCTTCCCTCTGCATTTTTCCTTCAATCCCTCCTTTAATTGGCACAGCGAGTTAGAATAGTATTCTGTATCAACTGTTTGGCTCTTCTGAAGGTAGACATCAAAATACCTTCCTTAGCCCAAAAAACTATGGCCATGACCTCTCCTGCTGACTTTTGAGTCTTGAAATTTTTTGGCCGTGGAGAACCCAAGTGCTGCCCTGCAAGGACTGTTGTTTGGTCCAGATCATAATGATATAACCATGTTTCATCAATAGTGACAAGTCATTCCAAAAAATTATCATTAAATCACTTGAAAATGCTGCAAAATCAACTTGGAGGTATCCACTAGATTTTGTTTCTGGCCAGCATTCAAACATGCTGCACTTGAATGGCGGCTTGCATATAACTTGGCATGGGCACCCTGTGCTATGGTGGAGAATGCCAATTTGTCTGCCAGAAAAGTGTTGTTTTGGGCCCGTAGCTGCTCTAATTCCTTCTCCTGTTTTTCTGCTTTGCTACTTAGTTCTTGGATGGTGCTTGAAGCATCATTTACGGCCATCCAAAACCCCCAAGCTGCCATAGCCTCATTGGAGAGGCCAAAAAATGACCTCTCCTTGCACTGCCTGGGTCTCAAATGGGTCTGTAGTTTTAAATGACCCGTTCTTCCATGGGTTCCTTCCCTGACTGGCAAACCACTTCTCCAGCTAATCTATTTTGGGGCTGCTCTCAAACATTTGGGCTTTCTGACTCTACGACTCAGGGCCACAGGAGCACTGCAGGGGTGCCTTAAGGAGACACCTTCACACTTTTGTTTGTCCAAGAAAGTTAGCGGAGTCTCTCTTTAAACATCTCCACAGTTTCTATTTAGTCTCCAGCAAGGTCGATGCCTCTCGACCCAGAACAGTGGACCAGGCAGTCAGTGATGGGAAAACCATGGGGTCCTTTTGGGGGAGATCCCTGCATCTGCACTGAGCAGAGCTGCAAGGGTGTGTGTGATGAATTCTAAGAAACTTATTATCACTTGGCCAAGTGGTAGGGGAAAGAGGGTTTTGGAGTCCTATCTGAGTCCTGCCAATTATAAGCTACTTTTTCTGAAGTGAGGGGCACCTTCTCCAAATCTGGGCAAAGCACTGAAACTGAAGAATGATATATCACCACCGTCAGTGTACAGCCTACTTTTTCCCAGGGAGCTACCATGCAGGGAACTATAAATCACAACTATCTAAAATGGCAGCACACAGCTCACACAAAACCAAAGTTATGAGGTTCTGTTTGTTACACTCTTCGTAACCGTAACTGGGGATCTCCCGTCTCTAATGTGTGGTATGTGTGCCTTCCTAGCACCTGAAACCTAATTTTCAGATCCCACACCACGATAGACCCAAAGAGTGGTAGAGATTCGTGGGTACAGTCAGTGCTCAGCCCTTGCTATCTACAATGTAGGCACGGCTGCCAAGCAAGCACTCAAACCAAAAAGCCTGCTGGAGTCTCCTACAGGTATCCCTATGTCTGACTTGCCTAAAAACTGTGTGGCTCAGTTCCACGTTGACTCACAAGTCAGGGGACAGGGTGTGCCTGTGTTTTCCGCCAACCTTGTTATCCAGATAGGTGGGGGTCTTTGGGGAGCCCACTTGTGATTCAAATTTTAGTTATTAATTGGGGGAGTTATTATAGCTCAAATGGATGGCTGCGAGAGATTGGGTAACTTCCAGGATCTTTATACCTGTGTATACTGGTACTAACTGCAGAGACTCTGAGCTAAAGTGAAATAAAATGGTTTCTATTGCAAAATAAGATGGAAACATTCACACGCACACTCACGCTCACAAGAACCACACAAAGCTAATGAAGAGTTAAAGGCGGAAAGGTTGGATAGAGGAATAGATTCAGGAAGTAGGGACTATAGTTACCAGTCCTGAAGAGAGAGAAGTGAAGGACTCAGACCTACCGTAAATTTGATGGTGGCACTGAATTCTGTTCTGGGGGTTGGGGCACTGACAGAGTGTTCAGGTGTAGTCTCAGTGGCACAGTGGCACACATTGTTATTGTTTGGGGACTAATATTTATATAGTATTTCATGTTGTGAAGGAGTGTTTTGAGCTTATAACAGAGCGTTAATGGGTTTCCCACCGTTAAATAAAGGAAACAGTGTCTCTGTTGATTGCTGTTAATGGCTGAGAGATTGAAATTGATGGGTGTATGACAACATCTATATTGTAGGATAAGAAAGGTGTGAAGGGACATTTCCTGGGGATGAGGGGTGTGCAGGTCACTTGTTTGTTTGTGATATGACTCATTGCCTGTGGCTCCCAAGTGGGGTTTAGCACATTCCACCTTGAAGGCTGTTTACTAGGGGCTTCACTTAACCCTATCTTGGGTATGTCTGCTGGAAGTTTTCCATGACACCTTCCTTGGCTCCTAGTGACCTCCATCTGACATAATTTATGGTCCATCCCTGTCTATTAGACTTCATGGAGTATCTTGATATTGCCAATTATGGAATAGTATAGGATGGGGGTGTAAGGCTTAGTAACAAGATTCGCCAAGTTGTCAAAATCAGGTCATGAACACCAACTCCTCTCCACTGAGCCTGATGGTCCTCTTGTCAGGAGAGTATGTGGGTATTATACAGTGCCTTCTGCTGCATTCTTCCATCATTCTTTTTTTGTCTCTTTAATGTTAGCATGTAATCAGTTATGAGTCTTTCAAGCTACATGCAGCATTTAATAATAGACTAGTGTAATAGAGCTCTGAATGACAATCAGATAATCATACTATAGAGCTGTTACCCTAAATGCTTGGGGGTCTTAAGGACCCTCCAAATATCAATATTAATTTGGAGAATTAATATACTCAGCTTGACTATGCGAGAGGGGGCAACAGATTGCAGGACCTTTTAACCTATGTATACTGGTAATCAGGAGGAGACGTTAAGCTAGAGAGTACAATTATTTGGTATTTATTTGAGAAAACAATAATAACAATGTTGACACATACACTCAGGCTTTAAGCATTCACACGAGGCTAGTGAATAAAGTATGAAGTATTGGGATAGAGGAAAAGTGAAGGGAGGTCGTTTTCGGTGATACTTTACCAATTTGAGGAGATGAGGTCGCAGAAGAAACTAATAGAGTGGGGGCCCCAATGCAGGAACGGCTACACAGAATGACGTAGTGACCACAGGAAGGGGATCCATGTGCCTGGCTACACAGTCTGACATGGAGTGGGTAGGAAGATGAACTGTGTGCACTTGAGTGGGGTTTTGGAAGGGTTTATATAGTTAATAACTTCCTTCAGGGGATGGGATTTAGAGTAAAAGACATTGCTTCTCAGGGTTTCTCAAAGTAAGACAGTGAACACTCTGGATATGCTAATAGGACTTAATATGCTGATACTTTGTAATTGAATAAGAGGAAGCAACCTTCTTTGTTTGAGGGAAAGTAAAAGGCATGAGGACTCTTTACAGACTTGAGTATCACAGTTTAGGCTAATGGGATTAGCCAGAGGTTCAGGCAGGATGTTGCCTTGCAAATTATCATTTCTTTGGAATTTGGGCTGGCCCCTCCTTAAGTGCATACCTGACTGAGTCTGAACACTAGTCTTTGGGATATTCCAGCTTTAATGGCTGTACTGTGTGGAAGTCCACAGTTGACCTAATATTAGATAATACCAATATATTATAAATATGGGGCAGGGGGTGTCAGGGTAGGTAACAGAGCAAATCTAAGAACAGAGATCTTGCACAAGACTCTGGTCCTGTCTAGGACCAGGTTAGCCATGCTGGCTGGGGGATTCTGGTTGTTGTAGTCTAAAAGAAGTAACTGTTCTGAACTCTAATAACCAGAAATGGGGAATATACTGCAGAACATGATATGAACAGCTTTTAGACCTATCAGCCATTGTGGCAGAAATTGACATTCATGAGGAAGCCGAACATCTTCAACATTCAGGAAATTAGATGTAAACACTTCAGATCAAATCTTGAACAACTGCTATTGCTTTGCTTTGTAGCATGACACAACTAGCTGACAGGCACAGAAAGCCTGATAATTTTCCCAAGCTCTCCCATAGAGTCTGAAGAAATAAGCCACAGGGGAACCATTGGACTACTCTGCACGAAACAATCGTAGGGATCCTTCATGCAAGAGTTTCAGTCCATGACAATCTCTTCATGCAAGAGTTTCAGTCCATGACAATGACAGTCAGCAATCTACACTGACTTACAAACTATGTCAAACTAATGCAGGGGCATTTTGTACACGCCTTATCATGTGCAGAAGTCAAACCTGATTTGACTTTTGACATGTCACTGCAAATGTTTCTTTTCAAGCCTTTGTACAGCTTGCTTCTACAACATTCATAATGGCCTGCTGAAAGAAAAACATGAGGAGGGTTTTGTCTTCAGAGAGTCTTACAAAAGTCTTGCTATTAGACAATACTGTCAAAGGGCAGCATATATTTGCAATGGTACAGATAGCTATGTAATGACCATGTAATAAAATGAATAGTAATTCTATAGAGGGGGAAATGCTTGAGCCGGGATCAGGAATTTCCCAAGGCTAGACCTGTTACAGCCCACCTGAAGCCACAATCTGTTGCTGCCATGCCACACTACACCTGCCCCACTCCTACTGCACTTGTGTCTTGTGGTTCCCAATGAAAAGCCTTAGTTTCAAAACTGGCTCAGCCAAACATGAAAGTGTTAGAATTAGAGAATGACACCAGTGAGATGGGAAGAGGGCAGGTTGTGTGAGTGCACTGCAGTGACAGGTAAGCAACCTGTTCTTCTTCATGCTCTCCATGACTCACACATATGGGCAGAGTACTAAGCAGTACTTTACTGTTTGGTACTGGAATGGTGCAATTTCAGAGTGGCCAAAAGCAATGCTTGTCCAAAGAAGGCTTCCCTCCTAGATCTTGTGTCAACATTATAGTGTCAAATAAACATTGGCAGTTGGGACCAGGTGGCTTCTGAACAGATTTCATGGAGCTGAAAACCTGTTGATGTTGTTGTGGCCCTTAGAGTGCCTCCTAATGTGGGAAAGAGTAGCTATGTGAGCCAGCTCATAGACAAGGTGAATGGTTGCCACAATCCATTTACACAACCATTGTGTGGAAACTTGGGCCCCATTGAAGAAGAAAATGTTGATGTCTTGAGCAAGGGGTCATGGGCCTGATAATGATCTGAAGGAGCTTGGACGGAAGAGGTAAGTACATGGCTCAACCCTGCTTTTTCCCTATCCTTTTTGTCTGCCCCCACTCCCCTCTCTGTCCTTATCTTTATTCTTGTCCTTGTCAGGACGTGGTTAATGGCAAGGGGATGTCCGAGAGACTGCTCTACCCAGGGTGGAGAGGATGGCTGAAATCAATGTTCACATCAAGGTCTCAAGTCATGCAGGCCATGAAGAAAAATCATGCTTCTCTGAGGTATCCAGGTACATGACTGCACTTTGAAACAGTATGCACCCCTTGTTTTCAAAGAAAACTGCAGCACTTTTTTCATCAGTGGCACAACTGCAAATCTAGTGGTTGTTATGGGAAGGGGCCACAAAATTAGTGGAGGCCACATCTGGTCCTTTGACTGCTTGGGGTTTACTCACCTGTAAAGTTTACAGAAGAGAATCTAAACCAGCCATTAGAAACATCTGGGTAAATCCCCAGTGGGCCTCAGCTCTGGCTTTCAAAAGTATGCCCAGACTACAGGAGCAGACCCTCTCTGACAAGTATATCACCTGCAGCCCTTGATTCTTGGAGAATGCCATTTTGCCTTATTCAGAGTCAGCCCTCCCAGCTTTCATTCCAGCTCTGAGATGTAAAGCAGAAAGCAGAAATGAGCAACTGCACCAGCCAATCCCCCGCTGCCACCTAGGTGACTGGAGTGCCATAAATCAAGCCAATCTAAATAAATAAATAAGGGAATGAATGATGCACTGCACTCCAGCTGGAGCTCTTGCCTGATTGCTATCAGCCACAATAATTCAGATCAGATGCATTCTGCTTTTCTCATCTTCAATCCACCCTCTTACCTGGGCTGCTTGTCCCATGAAGAAGAAAATCCAAGAGTGGTTTTATAGTACTGCAGCACTGGGGAGTCTGTTCCATTTGGTCTCCCCATGTTGTCCTTTAGACATAGGAGATTATCACACTACCCTGTTATAGCGCTATTATTCCACTTTAACTTCTCTGGCTGCCTCCTGTGTAATCCTGGGATTTGCAGTTGAGGGAGGGGCATTTAAAATTCTTAGCCAGAGAGCTCTTAGGCCTCACTAAACTACAAATGCCAGGATTCCACAGGAGGCAGCCAGAGCAGTTAAAGTGGAATAATAGCACTATAACTCTCTGGCTTTTCTTCGCAAACGAAGATTCAGGAAGGACTCATCCCGCGCTTTCTGCAAGCACGCTGATGACTAAAAAGACCAATCTGAGATAAGTCCGGTTGCAGAAAGCAGAGCAGAAGGTTTCCTTGGGCGATGTTTCTGGGTTGTGATTCGTTCTATGTTGTCGTTTCTCTTCAAGACTTGTTTGGCATGAGTTCTCAAATAAGGCTGGAGTATTGTGGATAGTGCGTCTCCATGCCCCTCAGTGTGAGACCAGGGCGGACCACTGTTGGTGATCAATTTGGCTGAGCCTGAGATGTTGTTTTAGGGAGTCCTTGTATCGCTTTTTTGAAGTGCCCCTCTTACGCTGACCTGTGGCGAGTTCACCGTAGAGTACTATTTTGGGGAGGCGATGGCCCTCCATCGTAGAAACGTGCCCTGCCCAGCGCAGCCGTGTTCTCAATATCATGGCCTCAATGCTGGTGATCCCTGCTTGCTCAAGGACAGCAACATTTGTCACATAGTCAGTCAAGTGTATATTTTGGATTGTGCGTATACAGCGCTGATGAAAGCATTTGAGGAGTCGTAAGTGTTGGCGATAGGTGACCCATGTTTCAGACCCATAAAGGAGAATAGACAGTACAATGGCTCTATACACACTGATTTTTGTGCTTTGCCTCAGGTATTTATTACTCCAGACTCTTTTGTAAAGTCTTCCAAATGCACTATATGCCAGGGTCTCCCATGCCAGACAGGTCAAAACCGAAGGGTCTGACAAAGAGTGTCAAAGGGCAGGATGGGCTCTCTAGCCTCATGGCAACCATCCTAGGAGAAGGAAAACTCTAATCCCAAACCTGGGCAGATGGTGCTCTTCTAACCCTGTAAGGTCAGCACTATAACAGTGTAGTGTGATAAATAAGGCTGTGGGCATAGGTGATGGGGGAGAGAGGAATGACGTGGGGAAGGGGAGGAGGAGAACTAAGAGTGAGGAAGAATGTAACAGTAGTAGAAGAAGTGAAGTAGAAGAAGCAAGAGTAAATAATACAGATCTAATATTTTTATTGGCCCTGATCCAGTATGGTATTTGTTTGAACGGAATGATAATATATAGGTCAAGATCCCACACTAGGATTGTGTAGTGTTAACTTTTTGCAGGTGGTGTTACACACTGATTGCACTGTGCAAGTGTTTGTGTTGAATGTTAGCTTGGCACAACTCTGTATGCAGCCAAATGCACAACTCAATGCACACTCCTGGGGTGAAAAGGCACTGCATGTGCAGCCTTGCTTCTGCAACCTTGAACTGGATAGAGATGTGCCGCATCCGACAAAAATGTTCAGCTGCTTCCACAGAGGGACTTAGACATACATAAGACAGTTTTTAAAAATGGCCTAAATATCCTAAAGGCACCAAATCCTATCTGATCTTGGAAGCTAAGCAGGGTTGGCCCTGGTTAATACTTGGATGGGAGACCACCAACGAACACCAAGTACTGTAGTCTACATTTCAGAGGAAGGCAATGGCAAACCACCTCTGAGTATTTCTTGCCTAAGAAAACCCTATGAAATTCATGGTGTCACCATAAGTCGACCGGCAACTTAAAGGCACGCAGACACACAAGACAGTAATAGGACTGTGGTCATAGCCATGGCTAAGTCTCACTGAAGTCACTGAAACAAGATGAGAGCCAGACTTGGGAGAGCTAAAGGGATAACAGGGACTACTTGGAAGATCCAGGTTCTTGTTCCCAAAAACCATTAAATTCACTGGGTGACCTTGGAGAGTCTTTTGGTCTGACCTCAGGGGCACTGTGAAGATTAGATGGGAAGGAACAAGGTTATGTATATCACCACCACCACCATGAGCTCATTTGAAGAAAGATGAAATATGTAATGTCCAATGTTATCCTTCAAGTAGTTTCCAACTTATGGCAACCCTATCACAGAGTTTACTTGGCAAGATTTATTCAGAGGGGGTTTGCCATTGCCTTCCTTTGAGGATGAGAGAGTATAACTTGCCCAAAGTTACCCAGTGGGTTTCTATGTCTGAGTGGGGATTTGAACTCTGAGCTACAGAGTCGTAGTCCAACACTCAAATCACTACACCATGTTTTTTTTAATTTAACATTTCCATCTATTAACTCCCTACATTGCTGTGAGTGGGTTTTCATAATTAGTTGATGTAGCACTTAACACACAATCCTTATAAATGGCCTAAATACCCTAAAGGCACCAGATCCTGTCTGATCTTGGAAGCTAAGTAGGGTCGGCTCTGGTTAGTACTTGGATGGGAGACCACCAACAAATACCAGGTGCTGTAGGCTATATTACAGAGGAAGGAACTGGCAAACCCACCTCTGAGAATTCCTTGCCTTAGAAAATCCTATGAAATTGATGGGGTCGCCATAAGTTGACAGGTGACTTGAAGGCACACATTACATACAGCAATATTATCTTTCTGGTTTTTATGGCAGCTGGGATGAAATTTAACCTTGTAAGGTTGTTCTGGCTTTTTGTGCAGTTAGCTTACCTGACTTGATCTGGCTAGTTTTTCTGTTAAGTAAGTGGCTAAGATAAAATTTGGACTGGGAACCTACCATATCAGACCTTCATAGTGCAATCCCATGCATGTTTACTCAGAAGCAAGACCTATGATGTTCAGTGGTGTTTACTTCCAAGAAGGTGTGCACAAAGTTTCAGCCTTAGCCACTAACATTGAACCAGTTCTGAGACTGGGGAGATTATTAGACAACCCATTTTAAAACATTATTTTCCCAGCATAAAAGAAACCATTAAAATAAACCAATTCTTCCCTGCACTTACCTTCCTCTCCCAGCAAAGGAATCTCGAAATCTCGCGAGACTTCGTCACGTGGGAAATTTGAAAATAAAAACAAAATAAAGACATTTAAAGTTGCACAAAGCACCTGAGCACATTTTAAAGGTCCCAAGTATCCCAGGGAGGGTACAAAAAAGAGAGTAGCTTACTTGGATGACCCAGTCTCACCTGGAAGTGTTCTGGCAGGACCACCCATTGACACTGGAATCTCTCCAGCAAAACCGGGCACTTTGTCGCACACAGGCAAATCAGGAACAGAAACTGAACGGGAGTTCAATTGCTGGCTTCTCCCCATCAATCAAAACGAATGCTCTTGAGATGATGGGGGATGACGTCTGATAATTAAGCCCTTTTACGATCTCATGGCATCATTATAACACCATTTTTGACATATATGATAATCTCCAATTCTCTCCCTAGCTGAGCCCCTGGAGATTATCAGTCACGTTTAAAGTAGTGTTGCAGGAATGCCAGGAGATCACAAAAGGGCTCCCTTATCAGATGACATCCCCCAATCTTTATGCACCCATTCTGCCAGCACTGCTTTTTATTTACAAGAGAAGTTTCTGTCACGGTCTTTCATGCATGTGACAAAGTGCCCTGTTACACTAGTGAGATCCGAGTGTCAATGGGAGGTCCCTGCCAGAACACTTCTGGGTGAAATTGGAACATCCAGGTATGTGACACACTTTTTATGGCCCTCCCTGGGTTACTTTAACATTTTAAAGTGTGTTTTTGTGCTTGCTGTCACTTTTTTTTAGGTTATTTTTATTTTTTTATTTCCCACGCTCGAGTCTTTTTGCGAGAATCCGCAGGATTTTGATCCAGGAAGCGAAGGGAGCTCCGTTAGAGCTCCGTTCACTCCTGGGCTGCCAGAACAAAGTTAAAAAAGGTAAGTGTGGTGAGGAGAGTGATTGTGACAGATAATAGAATCATAGAATCATAGAATTACAGAGTTGGAAGAGACCACGAGGGCCATCCAGTCCAACCCCCCTGCCATGCAGGAAATCACAATCAAAGCATCCCCGACAGATGGCCATCCAGCCTCTGTTTAAAGACCTCCAAGGAAGGAGACCCCACCACACTCCGAGGGAGTGTGTTCCACTGCCGAACAGCTCTTACTGTCAAAAAGTTCCTCCTCATGTTGAGGTGGAATCTCTGTTCCTGGAGCTTGCATCCATTGCTCCGTGTTACAATCTCTGGAGCAGCAGAAAACAAGCTTGCTCCATCCTCAACGTGACACCCCTTCAAATACTTAAACAGGGCTATCATATCGCCTCTTAACCGTCTTTTTTCCAGGCTAAACATACCCAGCTCCCTAAGTCTCTCCTCATAAGGCATCGTTTCCAGACCTTTCACCATTTTAGTCGCCCTTCTCTGGACACGCTCGAATTTGTCAATATCCTTTTTGAATTGTGGTGCCCAGAACTGGACACAGTATTCTAGGTGCGGTCTGACCAAGGCAGAATAGAGCGGCACTATTACTTCCCTTGATCTGGACACTATACTTCTATTGATGCAGCCCAAAATCGCATTGGCCTTTTTAGCTGCCGCATCACACTGTTGATTCATGTTCAACTTCTGGTCTACTAGGACTCCTAGATCCCTTTCGCACGTAGTCTCATTCAGCCAGGTCTCCCCCATCCTATATCTATGCATTTCATTTTTTCGCCCTAAGTGCAGTACCTTACATTTCTCCATATTGAATTTCATTTTGTTAGCTTTGACCCAGCTCTCCAGTTTATCCAGGTCATCTTGAATTTTGATCCTGTCCTACAGGGTATTAGCTACTCCTCCTAATTTGGTGTCATCTGCAAATTTGATAAGTATGCCCCTAATTCCCTCATCCAAGTCATTTATAAAGATGTTGAATAGCACTGGGCCCAGGACAGAACCCTGTGGCACCCCACTGGTCACATCTTTCCAAGATGAAGGGGAGCCATTGCTGAGCACCCTTTGGGGTCAGCCGGTCAACCAATTACAAATCTATTGAACAGTTAACTTGTCTAGCCCACATTTTACAAGCTTGTTTGCAAGAATGTCATGGGGAACCTTGTCAAAGGCCTTACTGAAATCAAGGTATGCGATATCCACAGCATTCCCTTCATCTACCAAGCTGGTGATTTTATCAAAAAAAGAGATCAGATTAGTCTGGCATGACTTAGAATCATAGAATCATAGAATTGCAGAGTTGGAAGAGACCACGAGGGCCATCCAGTCCAACCCCCTGCCACGCAGGAAATCACAATCAAAGCATCCCCGACAGATGGCCATCCAGCCTCTGTTTAAAGACCTACAAGGAAGGAGACCCCACCACGCTCCGAGGGAGTGTGTTCCACTGCCGAACAGCTCTGACTGTCAAAAAGTTCCTCCTCATGTTGAGGTGGAATCTCTGTTCCTGGAGCTTGCACCCATTGCTCCGTGTTCCAGTCTCTGGAGCAGCAGAAAACAAGCCTGCTCCATCCTCAGCGTGACATCCCTTCAAATACTTAAACAGGGCTATCATATCGCCTCTAAACCGTCTTTTTTCCAGGCTAAACATACCCAGCTCCCTAAGTCTCTCCTCATAAGGCATTGTTTCCAGACCTTTCACCATTTTAGTTGCCCTTCTCTGGACACGCTCCAATTTGTCAATATCCTTTCTGAATTGTGGTGCCCAGAACTGGACACAGTATTCTAAGTGAGGTCTGACCAAGGCAGAATAGAGTGGCACTATTACTTCCCTTGATCTAGACACTATACTTCTATTGATACAGCCCAAAATTGCATTGGCCTTTTTAGCTGCCGCATCACACTGTTGGCTCATGTTCAACTTGTGGTCTACTAGGACTCCTAGATCCCTTTCGCACATAGTCTCATTCAGCCAGGTCTCTCCCATCCTATATTTATGCATTTCATTTTTCCGCCCTAAATGCAGTACTTTACATTTCTCCGTATTGAATTTCATTTTGTTAGCTTTGGCCCAGCTCTCCAGTCTATCCAGGTCATTCTGAATTTTGATCCTGTCCTCTAGGGTATTAGCTACTCCTCCCAATTTGGTGTCATCTGCAAATTTGATAAGTATGCCCCTAATTCCCTCATCTAAGTCATTGATAAAGATGTTGAATAGCACTGGGCCCAGGACAGAACTTGTTTCTCTGAAACCCATGTTGACTTTTTGTGATTATGGCATTGCCTTCTAAATGTTCACAGACTCTCTGTTTAATGATCTGCTCTAAAATCTTCCCTGGTATTGATGTCAGACTAACTGGACAATAATTGTTGGGATCCTCTTTTTTCCCCTTTTTGAAGATGGGAACAACGTTTGCCCTCCTCCTGTCTGCTGGGACTTCTCCTGTTCTCCAGGAGTTCTCAAAGATTATTGCCAATGCCTCTGAGATTATATTTGCCAGCTCTTTTAATACTCTTGGATGTAGTTCATCTGGTCCTGGAGATTTAAATTCATTTAGATTAAGAAGGTATTCCTGTACTACCTCTTTGCTTATTATGTGCTGGATTTCCCCTATTGTGTCCTCTGTTCCTTTATCCTCAGGTTGGTCCCCCTTTTCCTTTTCTGAAAACACTGAGGCAAAGAAGGTGTTGAGTAATTCTGCCTTTTCTCTGTCCCCTGTTAGCATTTTGCCATCTTCTCCGCATAGTGGCCCTACCATTTCCTTCTTCCTCCTTTTGCTGCAGACATACCCCAAAACCCCCTTTTTATTGTTTTTAACCTGTCTAGCCTGAGCTCATTCTGCACTTTAGCTTTTCCTACATGTGTTAGCTATCTGTTTGAATTCTTCTTTTGTGATTTCCCCCTTTTTCCATTTCCTATACATGTTCCATTTAAACCCTAGCTCTGTTGAAATTTCTTTAGTCATCCATCCTGGTTTCTTGAGACACCTCCCATTTTTCTTCCTCAATGGTACTATTTGAAATTGTGCCTTCAGTATCTCCCTTTTGAGAAAGTCCCATCCGTCTTGAGGTCTCTTCTCTTTTAGTATTCCTGACCATAGGATCGCTCCCAGTATTTCCCTGAGTTTATTGAAATCAGCTCTCCTAAAGTCAAGAATGCGTGTCTGACTATGCCTGGCTTCTCCTTTCCATTCTATAACAAATTCCAGGAGAACATGATCACTCTCACCTAAGGATCCCACCACTTGCACCCCATTAACCAGGTCATCCCTGTTGGTAAGGATCAGGTCTATAATAGCTGACCCCCTTGTTGCCTCTTCCACCTTTTGGACCATGAAATCTTCTATATTCCGGCGTATAAGACGACTTTTGAAGCCTGTAAAAATAGACTCCAAAGTCAGGGGTCGTCTTATACGCCGGTTACACGCTTTGCCTCACTGGCCACCCAATCTCCTGCCTCTTCGCTCCCTTGCAAATAGAGCAAAGATGTAGGAGATCGGGGGGGGGGAGGAAGTGCAGCGGCGGCACCCCTGACCCAGCCAGACCTGGCAGCTTCCCCCACTGCCTCTGGAGCCATGCAGGGCGGGAGACGCTTCTCCGTGACTGGCAGCCAGGGAGAAGCCCGCCCGCCCACCCTCCCCGTGCGGCTTCCCCCCCCTTCTCCCTCAGCTGCGCGGGGTGGGGGGGTCTTCTCCGTGACTGGCAGCCACGGAGAAGCCCCCCTCCCTGCGCGCTTCCCCCCTTCTCCCTCAGCTACGCGGGGTGGGGGGGTCTTCTCCATGACTAGCAGCCACGGAGAAGCCCTCCCTTCCCACGCGCTTCCCCCCTTCTCCCTCAGCTGCGTGGGGTGGGGGGGTCTTCTCCGTGACTGGCAGCCACGGAGAAGATCACCCCCCACCCCGCGTGGCTTCCCCCACTGCCTCTGGAGCCGCACGGGGCGGGAGACGCTTCTCTGTGACTGGCAGCCATGGAGAAGCCCTCCCTCCCTGCGTGGCTTCCCCCTTTCTCCACCAGCCCACCCTCCGCCCAGCCAACCCCTTCCCCAAAGGTGCGGAATCACGCCGTTGGGGAGGGGGGTGGCTGGGAAGCCCCTTCCTCCCTGTCACCAGCCCACCCTCCGCCCAGCCACCCCCTTCCCCAAAGGCGCGGAATCGCACCGTTGGGGAGGGGGGTGGCTGGGAAGCCCCCTCCTCCCTGTCACCAGCCCACCCTCCGCCCAGCCACCCCCCTTCCCCAAAGGAGCGGAATCGCTTTGGAGAGGGGGTGGCTGCGAAGCCCCCTCCGCCCAGCCACCCAGCCACCCTCCTCCCATCCACCCCCTTTCCCCAAAGCCTCACTTTGAAGTGGGGTGGCGGCTGCGAAGCCCCCTCCCTCCACACACCCCCAGCCAGCTGGCCATCCCGCATTCCCCAACCCACCGGGAGAATGGGCAGCCTCCTGTGGGTTGGGGAAGCATGGGAGGAGGGAGCCCAGAAGGAGGGATCGGGGCTGTGGAGTTAAATCCCTAGATTCGCTCCCTCTCCCTTGACGGTGGGGAGAGGGGGCGAATCCCGGGGTTTGGCTCCACGGCCCCGCGTCCTCCCTATGGAGCCAAACGGGGCATGTTCGCCCCTTCTCCCCACCTTCCTTGAAGGTGGGTGAGGGGGTGAATCTAGGGTTTGCCGTGGCTGCCCCCGCTTCCACCGCATTGGTCCCCTTCGGAAGAGCCAAGATGGAGGGAAGGGGGCTGCTGAGGCAAACTGGGTATTTTCACCCCTTTCCTCCACCTTTGAGTCTAGTTTGACTGGAAGGTTGAAGAGAGGGGCGAATGTTGCCCTGCCAGCTGATCCTGTTCGCTTTCCCAACTCAGGAGGAGATCCTCATGAGTTGGGAAACAAAGAGGATCAGCTGGCAAGTCTCCCCCAGCCAGCCAAATTGGGGGGGTGGTCTTATCTGGCGAATATATGCCTAAGCCTAGATTTTTGGCTGGAAATTGGGGGTGGTGGTCTTATACGCCCAGTCGTCTTATACGCCGGAATATACGGTATCTAGACCTTGAAGTGTTGGTTCAGTTAGATTTCCAGCAAATATCAGGATAGTTGAAGTCACCCATCACTACTACATCTCTCCTTTCTGCATGTGTGTTCATCAGTTCTAGAAAGGCATCATCCAATTCCTCCGTCTGACTTGGGGGTCTGTAGGAGAGTCCCACAATAACATCCCTGTTGTTTCCCTCCCCTTTAATTTTTATCCAGATGCTCTCCACCTGGCTTCCAGTATTGATGTCATGGATCTCTTCACTGGTGTAAATATCCCTGACATATAATGCTATTCCTCCTGCTCTCTTGTTTGGCCTGTTTCTCTTATAAAGGTTGTACCCCTCTATTCCTACATTCCAATCATGAGACTCATCCCACTAGGTTTCAGTAATGCCTATTATATCATATTTGTTTTGTAGTGCGAGGAGTTCAAGTTCATCTTGCTTATTTCCCATGCTCTGTGCATTAGTGTAGAGACATCTAAGACCATGTGTTCCCTTTACTTGCTCCCTGTGCAAGTTTTTTTTTGCCTCCCACTGTTGGATCCTTGCGTTGTTTGGTTTGTTCCCTCTATGACAGTTTGACTATTTTCTCCAGCCCTTTTGCCTTCCAGAATACTGTCTCCCTCCCCCATATGACTCAGTTTAAAGCCCTCCTGATCAAATTCTTGAGACTGTAGGCAAAAATGTTTCTGCCAACTGTTGTGAGATGCACCCCATCTCTTGCCAGAAGTCCCCCCCCCTCATGGAAGCGCAGCCCATGATCCAAGAATCCAAATCGTTCTCGGCAACACCATCTATGGAGCCAGTTGTTTACGTCGGCTATTTTCCTCTCCCTTCCTGGACCATGCCCTTCAACTGGCAAAAGAGACGAGATGACAACCTGTGCATCCATTTCTTTCAGCTTCCTCCCCAGAGCCTCATAATCTCTTCTGATCTTTGGAAAGCTGTGCCTTGCAGTATCATTGGTTTCCACATGGACCAAAAGGAAGGGGTAATGATCCGTAGGCTTGACGAGTCTTGTTAGCCTCTCCGTCACATCACGGATCTTTGCCCCAGCGAGACAACACACCTCCTGAGACATCTTGTCAGGCGCAGAAACCACTGCTTCTGTACCCCGCAGCAAGTAGTTTATCACCACCACCACACGCCTCCGCCGAGGCTTCGCAGCTTCTGTTCCTTGCGGTGGTCCTCTAAAGGTCCCCTGCTCTGCCCCTGAAGTCTGTCCATGCTGTTCTTCCTCATTGTCCTTGATAAGGGAGAGGGCTTCGAATCGATTCTGTAGCTGCAAGCTGCTCGAAGGGATGGGACCAGGGTGGGAGTGGAGATTGTGGGACAGGAACACTTTTTTTATTCCTGTCTGATAATCTCTTCTCTCTCTCTCTTTCTCTCTCTCTCTCTATCCCCTTAACAGCTGCCCTTGCAATGCAAGTGGGCTGATTGCCCCTGGCAAAAACTTTGCAACATCTCCCCTTTTGTGTGTTCTTCAGGACTAAACCATTTGCTAGGTTAAATATGTAGCATGCAACTCCAGATCATTCTGTTTTTCGTTCTCTACTACATATGCATAGTCCTCCTCCAGACTGGGGCCACTGCATGTGAGTGGATGGCTTTGACCTCTCCCTCCCCCACCCAGTTTTTATTTCAAAATTTATAATCTAGTATAGGATCTAAAAAGACAAAAGCTCTGTCAAAAGAAAGAGAAAAAAAGAGAAGATCAAGGAATCAAGCAGCACCTTTGTGAATAACTGGCTTATTTCAGTGTGAGTTTTCATGGATATCAATCCATTTCTTCAAATGCACCAATGGGATTGTAAGTAAAGCCACGGATATATAGGGATGCAATGTAATGGATGGTGGAGTCAAACTGTAAAAAGATAAGAAGGAGACAAATTGTTGCCCAATAGGGAAGTTGTGTAAGATGAAAAGGTCCATACCCTCCAACTATCCCAGTCTGGCAGGGACAGGCCTAATTAATCCTCTGTCATCCTACTTTTCCAGTAGTTTTTGAAATGCCCCCGTTTCTCTCTCCTGCTACTACTTTCCCCCTTTATCCTCAGCTTACCTCAATTGCTGCAAAGTGAGTTCAGACTGCATAAGTAGTTTGCAGTCAATTAAGTGAGTGGGGCAGTGGTGGAAAAGAGAGATGGAGTGATGGGCTGTTGACACACTACAGAGGTAATGCAGTTTGACATGCTTTAACTATCATAGCTCCATCCTATGGAATCCTGGGATTTGTAGTTTGTTGTAGCACCAGAGCTCTCTGACAGAGAAGGTTAAATATCTCACAAAACTACAACTCCCAGAATTCCATAACATTCACCCATAACATTCCCCCATGGCAGTTAAAGCAGTGTCAAACTGCATTATTTCTGCCATGTGTCAGCAGCCCTTCCCTTCTCTGTAGACTCAAGCAAAAGGAAACTGCTGCAGCCTTTCCTGTCTTGTGTTCTTCCTCATTAATAACTTTTACCATCTGGACTACGCTCTGATGTTCCCTGGCCAACACCTGTCTCTGTTTTCATCTCTGAAATGTTGGAGACTATGAAGATCTGACAAGCAGCTGGCCCTACATGCGAAATCCATGCAAAGGTCTAAATCCAATTGTTAGTCTCAACTAGAGTAGATCCATTGAATCAATTGGATTTATATAACTTGCCAAAGTTTCCATTCATTCAAAGGATCTACTCTGCTTGGAATAACAGTCTGAATTTATGCTAAGTGTTTAACACAACATGCAATATAGCTTTTCCTTGGTTTTTTTCTGGGCTGTGAGGCTGTGTTCTGGAATAGTTTCTTTCTGTCGTTTCACCTGCACCTGTGGCTAGCATCCTCAGAGAATGGCTGTATAGGTGTGTGTGTGGAGTTTGTATGCTGTGAACCCCTGTTGCGGAAGATATGTAAATTTGTGGAATTGAACGGTTAGTTTCTGGATATAGAAATGCAAGGCTCATTAGTGTCTGTTTGGCTGATGGTTGTTTGTTGGGCCATTATCTGCTGGGAATCCCCATGTCCCTGGGTGGAATTCCTTTGTAAGTGCTGAGTTTTAATTCCTTTGTAAGTGCTGATTTTTAATATTGTATTTTAAAACTGAAATACAGAAAAATCAGCAGTAGCAGAACATGTTATAAACCAACATGTTATAAACCGCCCTGGACATAAAATGTTATTTAAAAACACAGAAATTCTGGCCAACAACTAGAATGTCAGAATGCACAGAGAAGCTATTGAAATCCACAAACACCTGGACAACTTCAACAGGAAAGAAGAAACCCTAAAAGTAAACAAAATCTGGCTCCCAGTTTTGAAATACAATAGAATTCTAGTCATTATTACAATGTTTTAATTGTTGGAAGCCGCCCCGATTGTTTTTAGCAGATGGTTGGGTAAAAATAAATTTATTATTATTATTATTATTATTATTATTATTATTATTACCACCCAACCATTCTCTGAAGATGCCAGCCACAGATGCAGGCGAAACATCAGAAAGAAACTATTCCAGAACACAGCCTCACAGCCAGGAAAAAACCCAAGGAAAATCTACGGATGCCAGCCATGAAAGCCTTCGACTTCACATGCAATATAGCCTTCAGCCATGTTACTAGAGCGATTGGATCTCCACCAACGCCCTAAACCAGCTTGTTGAAAAGTGAAGTGTGTTGTGCTCTTCCTCTGAAGAATTTCTGCTCTTCAGGAATGCATTTGAGAGGGTAACAGCTGCAGGACAGGCTACTGGCAGGATTGGCAGTTAACAGCAGACAAAAATGCACACATCCGAAAGGGGCTCTCAGTCTTCATTTGAAATAATAATAATAATAATAATAATAATAATAATATTTTATTTCTATCCCGCCCCTCTGCAATGCAATTGGGGCGGCTTACAATATAAAAACTCCATAATCACAATACCCTAGCCTACCCACCCCTTAAAATAATATTAAATTATGAAGGATTAAAAACAAACAATAATTAAAAATATACAGTATATAAATTAGAAGAAAAAATGCTGCACTTGCTTCCAAACCAAAAGGATTGCTTGAAAATGAAGCCTCTTCAGTACTTCAAATGTAGATAGGATCTTTGAGCACACAACATTTTTAGGATGGGATGCCAGTGCTATATGCTCCCATGAACAGTGCAACATGGTAGGAGGAGAATACAAAAGCCAGGCTGCTGGGGGACTCCACATTTGACTGATCTCCTTGTTCCAGCCAAGCTGTGTTCTGCAGAGACATGACAGCGAGGAGTGGGGAATTAAAAGCCATGGATCAAAATCTCTCCCTTGACTAACCACACTTCCATTTTTCTCTCCCAAATCCTGCTCCTTGCTATTTCTTTTTCAAAGCTCCTGTTTCTGTTTCCTTCAGTATGCTTCCTTTCCCCCTAATAACCAATGAACGGGGACTGAAAGCTGCACGTGCATAGAGTAGTGTAGAGCCTGGAAATGCTACATTTTAAACTACAACTCCCAGAAACTCTCAGGCAACATGGCCAATAGTCATTGGCAGAAGGATTTGGGGAGTGGTAGTCCAAGAATATTAATTTTTCAAAGCTCTGTGCATGCACACTCAAATGACTTTTTACCCAAATTGCGTGGGGTCTGTGGGGAGGCTCTAATGTCCTAATATTAATTTGGGGAATTTAATTAACTCAACTTGGCATGTGAAAGGTCATGCAATGGCAGGACATTTTAACCTATGTATACTGGTACTAACGGAAGAGACTCTAAGCCAAAGTGTACAATTAAATTATCTTTATTGGAAATTATTGTTAACAGCAGTCACACAAACACACAGGCTTCAGACACTCACACAAGGCTATCAAAGATAGTAGAAAGTATTTGGATGGAGGAATAGAGTAAGGGAATGGCAGGTTACACTACATCAATCCTGCAGAGCTGAGATAACAAAGTACACTGACAGTGAAGAGGTCTGGATAATAGAGTGGTGACACGAACTGATGTGAAGTCAGAAAGCAGGGGATTCATGCACACTTGGGTGGTGTTTTAGAGTGATATTTATGTGGAATAATTCCCCTGAAGGGATAGGATTTTGAGTGAAATACAATGTTTCTTAGAGGTTCCCATAACTAAACAAAGGGTGCTCCAGAAGAGTTAACAATCACTAATTGGTGCTGTATTTGAAATTGAATAGGAGCAGGCAAGGTCTTTTGTTGGAAGGGGAGTAGGAAGGAAGGACCTATTTTACATGCATTAAGGACTCTGCTATCATTGAGTGGATTCGTGAATGACTCGACTCCGGTTGTTAATTTCTGGGGGATTTCCCAAGGCCCCTTCCTTGGTCATACTTGAATCCCACCTTGGTATTTGGGGGTTCCTGGTTTACCTGCAACCACGTGGATGGCCACACTGAGCCAAATTACTAAATTTGGCCAATTATTAGATATTCCAAGATGCGGGCTATCAGGGTAGGTAACAAACAGAACTAGTCAGTAGCAGACCCCAGGATTCAAAATACAACCCGGGGCTGTCTATATGGTGAAAATACTCCTCATAGAATGCCAGGAGAATACTTTTTGTCCCAATGAGAAGCAAAGGAGATTTGTGGTATTAGGAAGGGGGGGGGCAAACCCCAAAGTTTGTGGCTTTCCCCAAAGTTTTTTTATATAATGCACAGAAATGCACATTACCACTTGTTTGGACAATTGATTCAGAACACTGTGCATTCTTGGCGAGGGTGGAAGTGGAAAGCTGACTGGTCAGACGTGTGCCGGCGGGGGGCAGGCCTGCCAGCAACAAAGTGGCCGGAAGCGCCATTTTGGAGTTTTGCATTATCAGTCATGCACTTATTTTGCTACATTGAGGTGACCAATCAACTTTTTTAAGCGGAAGGTCACACTTGCACATCTTTGATATACAGTTAAAAAAAAAAAAACCCTGGGCAGTGGCAACAATTTGTTGATAATAATAATACAAGTAATTCAGTCTCGACCACCATCTCGATTCACAGGCATGGCTGCATGTGAACTTCCAACATGGATAGCTTCACATACCAGCAATTTTGCCAAAGGACCATGGAGACAAATGAATGCCGCTGTGAATTTACATTAATGCGCAGCAATCCACATTATATCTTCTCATCTAGACAAGCCCTCCATTATTACCTCAGGAACAGACTAGCTGTAACTGTCAGGGGTAGAAGTGGGAACTTTCCAGTGCTTATATAGCTGCCCCATGTGGTGAGCTACCAAAACTGCAGTTTAAAGTTTAGAAGAAAACTGAAGACGAATCTGAGAACCCGTCTATACGGTAAAAAAAATACGTACAGCATTCAGAAGATCGATCATCCGTACACACGACCATTCAGATGCATACGTATCATTCGGAAGGGGGGCTAGCAAATCCCCCGTAAACTCTGTGGATTCGGCGTTTCGGAGGATTAGCGAATCTTGACCTAAAATCCATACAGCCATTCGTATTATCGACGGTCTGTTCACCCCGTTCGCACACATACGAAATGAATTTTACATTTTTTCCTTTTTATTTTGATTTGCAAATATGGAAAACCGACTGTCCACATAACAGGCACCTTTTAAAAAATTTTTTAAAAGCGGCGGGAGATTTAAAACCACCGCTTGGATCACTTGCTCCAACCAGCTGGGGAAAGGGGGTCATACGGAGTTTAGGGTGGGTTAAAAATCGTGTAGGTGGGTTGTACACATATGAATGGCTGCCTTTTCGGATTTTTTACCCCCCGATCGGATTTTTTAAATCATGTAGACGGGGCCATAGAATCATAGAGTTGGAAGAAACCACAAGGGCCATCCAGTCCAACCCCCTGCCAAGCAGGAATAATGTCAGTAGAAACAAATTTTAAAAGCTAAATAGACACACACACAAGCACACACACACAAAGGATATGAGTGAGGGGGCAGTAAATCAAGCAAGAATAAATACATCCAAGCAATCTAATTAGATTTCAGTGGTGGCCGGTGGCTTCCATGTCAGGGAGGGTGCTGAGTCCAGTCCCAGTTTTAGTATGAACTTTAAAGGAGCCATCAAAAGTGTTGAACCTGTTTTCACAATACATAATTATAGCACTTTGATGCCACTTTTAATGGCCATGGCTGCATCCTATTGAATCCTGGGATATGTAGTATGGGGAAGCAACAGAGCTCTCTTTCAGAGAATACCTTATGAAACAACAAATCCCAGTAGTCCATAGGATGCAGCCATGGCAATTAAAGCAGTACCAAAGTGCTGTAATTATTTGGGAGTTATCAGACGTGTCAAAAGTGGTGTTACAGCAACGCCAGAAGATTGAAAAAGAGCTCCCTTATCAGGCAACATAATCCCCCCTCGTTATGTACCCATTCGGCTCCCATTCTGCCAGGGTTGCTTTTTATTGATGGGAGAAGCTGTCAATAGATTCCCCGGTTCCGTTTCTGTCACGGATTTGACAGTGTGTGACAAGGTGCCCCGTTATGCTAGCAAGATCCCAGCATAATAGGAGGTCCCTGCCAGAATACTTCCGGGTGAGATTGGGACATTCAAGTAAGTTACACACTTTTTATGACCTCCCCCAGATTAATTGTTAATTTTAAAGTGTGTTTTTGTGCTTTCTGACACTTTTTTGGGGGGGGGGGGTTATTTTTCTTTTTGAATTTCCCATACTCGCATCTTCTCGTGAAAATCCACAGGATTTCAATCCAGGAAGTGAAGGGAGCTCTGTTAGAGCTCCTTTCACTCCTGGGCTGCCCTGTGAATGGGAGAGGAGGTACATGCGGTGGGGAGGGTGATTGTGGTGGGACTGGGACGGGACAGGGGCAGGAGTGGAGATTGTGGGACAGGAATGTTTTTTTCATTCCCGTCTGATAATCTCCTTAGTGTAGAAGGGCCCCAAATGTGCTGACAGAGCCATATTTTGGACACACCTCTCCCAACACCCCCCCCCAATGCTTTCTGGCCATAGCATAGCTCTAGTCTGTGCACCTATAGCTTTAAGCCTCTGGGAATGCTAGTAGCTAGGTAGGTGAGAAGCGCTTGAGCAGAGAGATAAACTCTACTAGTCACACTCTCTGCAACATGAAATGGCCATCGTGGGGACCTACTTACATAACAGGGTTGTGACAAAGAAGAATGAGGTGAAGACTGCAATTTGAAATGAAATGAAAATGTTAGGAAAATTGAAATTCTAGGATTTGGAGGCAATGGACTTTTAATAAGTGACACTTGGAAATTTGAATTTAAGGAGTACTTGGAAAGCAGTTTACTTAAATTTCCTTGATGAGGTTTAAAGACTACAGCCTTAATTGTTACCTTTACAAAATCCACTTACTGCTTTTCACAAAACCTTAAATTCAACAGCATCCACAAGTGGACAGTTTTGCCACTAATTTGAGCTGAAACCTCCCATAGTTGTGGGCATTCCCTTCTTCCCCGCCCAATTTGTGGGGGGGGGGGATTGAACACTGGATGGGATGGTAGTGAAGAATGCTGGTCTAGATTTACTGTAAGACTCCTTAGTCCTCCTGACTTTGATCCAGCATTGCCAGGTGTGTTAAATCTGCCTGCATACTCCTACTTGGTGGCTCATGAAGTGGTGATGATCTCTGGTTCATCCACTGGCCAATCTCTCCCCACCAAACCATCCCCATCTGTTTAGTAATACCCTCAGGGACACATTATTTGAAAACTGATCTACCTAGAATTGAATTCCCTTTTGCTAAGGAATCAGATTAACTCTCTCTCTCTTCTAGTTTATGGGTGCTCAGTCTGAGTCATGGTACTAATCTTAATGGATTGTTCTTTAGTTTTGGGAGTAAGTTGAATTACCTGTATTTTGTTTCTTGGCATGATCAGAAATTTGTTCTTTTGTTTGCCTAAAATATGCACCAGGATTAGCAGTGGCTGATGGCTCCTGTGTCAGTACTGTAGTGGTGAATTTGCTCTGGATTTTAGCTTAAACGTTATCAGTATTTCAGATAGCTCCTTTAAAGTTTGGACTAAAACCCAGAGTGGATTCACCACCCCACAGACATTGAAGCCATCAGCTGCCACTGTGTGTGACAAATTCAGAAGTATGTCCTCTTAAGTCTTAAAACAAAAAGGTAGCTATCCTATGTGTAGGATAGCAGCCAGAGTTTAAAAACAACAATGGCATGGCATTCTTGCAAATTAAGAATCTTTTCTTAGTACAGGGGTGGGGAAACTGTGTCCCATGGGGCCCATGTGGGCCTGGGGCATTGCCTACAGATCCCTGCCAGATCCCACCCCCCATGCTGTTCTCAACCTCTGCACCCCTTCAAAAAACTTTTTTCAGAAGAAACATTGACCCAAAGCCACCTCTAAATGCTAAACTACTACCACCTCCCAAATTAAATAATCAGACAATTTTCACCACTTCTGGTTCTGGTACACTGCATCCATGCAGGCTGCTGGGTGAAAATGCCAGTCCCATGGTGATTTAAAGGCTGGGCAGAAGGCTAACGTATCTGTTGGCATACATGCGAGCCAGGATGGGTTTTAATTTTGATGTGGTCCTACAAACATTACAAAAGCAAGTTGTATAAATGCTTGGACCACCAGCACAGTGCAGTGGTTTGAGTGGTGGACTCATACTCTGGGAGACTAGAATTCAGATCCCTGCTCAGCTATGGATATCCATTGGGTGACTTCGGGCAAATCACATTCTCAGCCTTAGAGGAAGGCAATGGCAACCCCCTATGAATAAATCTTGCCAAGAAAACCCTAGGACAGGATCCTCTTAAGTCAGAGTTGATTTGAAGACACACAGCAATAACAACAAAAACAAATGAATGATTGGGGAAAGATAGACCAAAAGCCAATTTAAAGTTGACCCCCACACATGCTGGCAGATTCTCAGAACAGAGTTACCTTGGGTTGACACTGCTGTAAAGTGGCATGTGATGGCTTTATTCTACAACTATAACTGAGATGGTGGTGTGAAACATACAGCTAAGTGTTGGGTTTTGCTGCTGAAAGATGCAGCCATGGCCACTAAATTGGATGGCTTTGATAGGGACTCACAGAAATCCATTGGGGATAAGAAGAAATAAGTTGGAATAGCCTTGTTCAGAATCAACCTTCTATGAAATGTATTCAGACTTAAAGAATGCTTTTCCTGTGCACTTGGATGGTTCCTCCCTTTCGTTTACTGCAGCTGCCTTCACATGTTTTCTTCTTCCTTCAAAAGAGGATGAGACCAATTCAAGCGAATACATCCACTAGTCATAATGACTAGTTCAAGCATGGGCAAGAGGTAGATCAGGACCTACTAGTAGATTTCTGGGTTATTTGCAGTAGACCACCAAGTGGTCCTGATTCCCAGCTCATAGAAGCATAGAATCAAGGGCCATCTAGTCCAGCTCACTTCCATGAAGGAATACAGAACTAAGGCACTCCCAAAAGATGGCCATCCAACCTCTGTTTCAAGACCTCCAAAGAAGGAGAGTCTGCCACCCCCCAAGGCAGTCTGTTCCCCATTGAACGGCTTTTACAATCAAGATGTCCTTCCTAATGTTTAGGTAGAATCTCTTTTCTTGTAATTTGAGTCCATAGGTTCATGTTCTAGTTTCTGGAGCAGCAGAAAACAAACTCATTCCCTCTTTTACATGACATCTCTTAAGATGTTTAAATATGGCTATCATATCAGCTCTATATCATCTCTTATCCAAGCTAAACTTACTCAGCTCCTTAAGCCATTCTTCATAGGGCATGGTTTCTAGACCCTTTACCATCTTGGTTGCTCTCCTTTGAACATGTTCTAACTTGTCAATATCCTTCTTGAATTGTAGTGCCCAGAACTGAACTTAGTGTTTCAAGTGAGGTCTGACCAAACCAAAATAGAGTGGTATGATTACTTCCCATGAGAAAAGCACGTTTGAGCAACTCCTCCCTGAAGCCTCTTGTAATAAGGCTATTCTTCAGCTCGGTAACACACTATCTCATCTCCTTCCATCCTGGGGAGAACATCAGAGCACATGGCTCTCTATAAGCACCACCACTACCACCACAACAATAGAGCTGGCCACTGGAGACACCTCTTTATGTCATCTGACAAATTGATATGCTCAGTCAACCACAGCATCATAGGATATGTATGGGTATTGATGGAGTTGTTACAATTACCTGCAACATCTGTGCTATGTTATCTTGCCAGAGTCTCTGGGGAAGGGGTTTTGGGTCCCCTGCAAACCTCAGTCAGTCATCCTAGAGTTTCAGGTCAGGGGCACCAACCTCTTCTTCCAGATTTTTAACTACTAATGTCAGTGCTGAGGAGGGCTGCCAGACTTTTGGCTTGTTTGCTTGTCCACCCGCCCACTTGCCTGCTCCTTCTTTCCCTCCCTCCTTCTCCCACCTCAGTTTCCTCCCCTCCTGATGAAGAAGGGAGAAAAGGGAGTTGAAGTGTTTCTTTCACAAGTGACTATAAAGGTGGGCTTATAAGATCATGGCACTTTCTCAAGAGTTGGTGTTTTTCTGTGTGTCCCCCTAGTTTCCTCCCCCCTTCTGATCTCTCCCCATTATCAATGCAGAAATATGCATATGAAATATGCAAACACCAACACATTGCTTCAGGAGGCATACATACCACAAAAGGATGGTAAGACTGACCCCACACGTGAGGGTGGCATAGTGAAGAAATGTCTCCATCTTAACCCCCTTTCAGTGTGGTGGAGGAAGTTACAAACTTTAGGAACTTGAGTTTGGGGTGTAGAGGCAGCTGAAGTGGTCGTGGTGGAGGAGGAGTTGTGAGGGAGATGTAGTTGCCTCACCCTGAGGCTGGAGACATTAAAGGTTTTTGTTGCTGGTGTCACTGTTTGAAGAGAGAGTTTGGAAGAAAAGGTTACCTCCCACCTCCCATTGTATCACCTCAGGTCCTTGTTTTAGGTGTCCTGTCTTTCCCCAGAAAGGAGGGGAGGGGGAGGGGGGAAAGAAAGACAAAGCCTAGCCGGCTTACTGGCTGGCTGTTAACTCTGCTGTTGCTTAGCTGCCTCCACCCTGCAGCAGAGTGGCCACGTGACAGGCAATGTGCAAGCCCAGCCAGCCAGCCTTTGCCTTGGCTCCTGTCATGTGGTTGCTCCACTGGGGGGAGGAGATAGTCAGAGCAACCTTTAAGCCTTGGTGGAGATATTGTGCCTCCCCCATCCCTGGGGGTCCACAGACCACAGGTTACAAACCACTGGGTTAGACAGTGCATTGAATATTAGCTGGCAAACCTGCAGAAAAAGAAAACCTGTGAGGTGTTTTTTTTTTTTTTAAGATATACACTTTTGGATTATGACATTAGAAACTTTTTTGACAGTACAGTATGGATATTTTAAAAGTTAGTTTTTTCTTCTCAGTAGAAAACAGAATTAACCATAATCCTAACTGTGTGAGGCTTCCTCCCCAACAAGTCTATCAGAGCATCAAACTCTCTAGGTGCAGTTGCTCACTGTAAAGGTCACTCCCACTTCAAATGATATTAAAAACAAATGCCAATATGCATTATAGAAGCCAGATTAAAGCATCCATAACATGGAGTACTAGGCAACAATTGTCATCTCACCCTCTGCAGCCTGCCTGTCTTTCGTTTCCTTTCTCCAAATGCCACAATTTCAGGATCATTTAATCTCATGAATGTTTCACATCAGTAATTCCCCACCCTCCTCACTATTGTACTCTGGTGTCTGCAAATTACATTATTGTCACAGCATGCGTGTCAGGCACCCATCACACTTGACACCTCTGTTACTATGAACCTCCCCACTTTCTTCAATTGGCAAATGAAGTAGAGTAGTTCTTTCTAAATACCATCCTTGTTTTACACAAAGCACAGCCTGTGCCTCCTACTGTCAAATCCATAGTAACATGTGGGCTTTCGATGGACTGAATGGAAAACAGCAGCAAAACCCATTACAGGTCAACCCCCGTATCCATGAGGGATACGTCCCAAGACGCCCCATGGATACCTGAAGCTGTGGATAACAGGGAACTCTATTATTTTCAATGAGACAAATGCCAGAAGTTGACCATAGAATTGCACTAGTAGACCTAGAAATGCCTAGAGATAACATATTTTTTGTGTGTGTGGTGGGGAAGACATGGGAAAGTGAAACCATGAATACTGAAACCATGGATATGGAAGATCAACCTATACATGTGTTTGGTTGGCACCACAAAAGACATATATAAACCTGACATTCTGCAGGGAGCTCCATAAGTATTATCCTTTTTTCAAGGTTATGAACACAAAAACCATCTAGCATAATACCGAAGTTGTAAACAGGCTCATAGACATTGTAATGGTCAAGAGATATTGAGCCAACTTGTGGTTAGTTCAAAAGAGATACAAAACTAGAGACCAACAGTGGGAAGAACACTGGAAGGGCACATGTCAATCCACATGTAGAAGAATACTGTTCATTATGCTTATAGCCTGTCTTTCATCCAGTAAGCTCATAATTAGCACAGTATCCTTGCAACAGAATCTTCACAGCAACCCAATGAGATAGGTCAGGAAGAGAGAGAGAACACAAAACTGGTCCAAGATTACCCCATCAGTTTCATGGCTCAGTGAGCAATTCAACGTGTATTTCAAATTCCAGTCTAGTACTCTAAGCACTACACCACATTGGCTCAATATGAATCATTAGGAATGAGTAGCAAAGGCAGAAAGAGTATAAGAATTAACTGGAAGTGGAGCAGCTTCACAGTTCTTCTACAAATGAAAATCTTACCTTAAACTGAAACAAGGAAGGAAGCAATGGCCTAGTATCTTCAGTGGTTACTCAGAATTCATTACCAGGTAACAGTGTGAGCTAAGCCCAGTTGTATGAGCAGCTTTAGCACTGTATGTAAAATTAAGAAACATGTCTCTCCAAATGCATGTATGCTTGGCCTAAAGGTTGGTCCCAGGTTTGAAGAGGCTGAAGATTACTGACCTAGATAGGCTTAGAACCCATGCTTCTTGATCCTTTAATCTTCTCTTGTGCAAAACAAGAACTCTTAAATGCATAATTTAATACTTTATTCAGAGCCATATGTGTGGGTTCCCTCCCCCCACAATGCAGATTGAACATCCTCCAAAAAAAGCAAAGAAACCCAATTTGTGTGGGTGGAACTTCACATGCATGGAATGAACAAAAGGCTCTAGCCCAGTCTATAACATATATCTAACTTTAACTAATTGCAGACAACCACCAATGGTGTGTAAGTACCATTGTAAGTATTAGGGTGGATAACTATGTTACCAGAAGAGGTGGGAGTGCTTTAGAGCCCCATTTGTGATGCCAAAGATTATATTGATTTCTGGGGAATAATAATAATAATAATAATAATTACATTATTACACCCCTCAGAGCATGGTGGGGTCTCCTTCCTTGGAGGTCTTTAAACAGAGGCTGGATGGCCATCTGCCGGGGATGCTTTGATCTTGATTTCCTGTGTGGCAGAGGGTTGGACTGGATGGCCCTTGTGGTCTCTTCCAACTCTACAATTCTATGATTCTATGATTCTATGATTTCAAATGGAAGGCTGCATGAGGCAGGTAACTTCAGGATCTTTTCACCAATGTATACCAGTACTAATTGCAAAGAACTATAGATTAAAGTGAAATAAAATGTTTTTATTAGAAATAACACAAAAAGCATCCACACACACAACACACTCACAAGAATCACACAAGACTATCAAAGGATTAGGCAGAAAGATGGGATAGAGATATCGTTTTGGGAATTAGAGTGATAGTTACCAGTGCTGAAGAGCGGAGTTTCGAAGCACTCAGACAAAGGTTTGAGGATGGCACTGGAAGTTCTGATACTGGGGGGGGGTGAGAAGAAGAGTGGCTGGGTCTCTTCCACAATGGCACACCTTTCTATTGTTATGGGCTAATATTTATACCCTATTTCATATCCTGGAGGGGGTACTTCAGCTTAGGACAAAGCCTGGACAGGTTTCTCACAGAACAGACAACGGAAACTGAAACTTAGCTGATTGCTGTTTATGGCTGGGAGACAGGAATTGATGGGTTTATGACAACCTTGCATTGTGGGACAGGAGAGGGCTCCGAGGGATATTTCCTGGGGATTTGAGATGGAACAGTCACTTGATTGTTTAGGTTGTGTGACTCACTGCTGAGTGGCCCAAGAAGGAATTAGCACATGCCTCCTCAATGGTTTTGATTACTAAGGGGGCTTTGATTTCACTCAATCCTAGCTTGCTTGCTAAAATATTTCTAAGATACCTTCCCAGGTCCTTGTGACTTCCACCTGACCTCACTTTGGATCACCCCAATCTACTTGGGCCCTTCAAAGTGTCCAATATTTCTAATTATGATATATTATAGGGAGGGAGGTAGTAGGGCATGCTAACAATTGTATGGCCAAATCAGTAATCAAGAGATAGATCTATGTAATGTGGCAGCTGTGGATATTGAAGATGAACCAGGAAGTATGAATCCAAATCTCTACCCAGTCAAAATATTCTGTATAATTCAGGCATACTGTGTCACAGGGCTGACAGGAAAAATGAGATAATATATTATAAACTTTGTTCTGGTCTCTTTCTTTGATTTATGTCTCACCTTTCTCCCAATATGAAACCCAAAGCTGCTCATAGCAACTCTTTTTAGAAAAGATGAGAAGATTCTAAGAAGATTAATACAGAGAATATGTTAAGTCAAAAGCACAAATGTAAATAAAAAAAGCAAAGGTTAAGGCACAGTATAATGCAATGCCCAGAAAAGTACTTTGGGACTACAAATCTCAGAATCCCCCAGCCAGCATGGCTACAGACCATGGTAACTTGGACATTCCAGAATTTGCAATCCAAGACAAAGTTTTCCCAAGCTGTGATATAGTGTGGCCACACTCTAGGGCAGAATTTGACATCTGCTAGTCTGTGGAGGAGGAGTCTTTTACAAATGTATTATACTAGTACTTCAAAAGGTTTTCTATGCTCCTCCCAATAGAAATCAGGAACAAGACATTCAGTAAACTTCCAAAGGATATGGCTTTTTAAAATGGTTGTTTCACCAATGCTTCATTATGGCAACACCCCATGCTAGGACATGACTGACTCACATGAGATGGGTTTGATTAAATAAATATTGCAACAAAGATTTGGTATGTACACAGCTCCATGCTTTGTTAATTATTATCAGTAGAATGTCCCCACAAATGATTGTGACATATACAACAACTGTCAGTATTTAATTAATGGACCATATCACCAGGAGCCTTTACCAAGCTCTTCAACAAAACAGCCAATTTAGGTTTCAGCACTACACACACTTACCTAAGAATAAGCTCTATTAATGATTGACGCATGAAATAACGAGACCAGACACAGAAGATTGGGTTGAAATACGGGCCACTTTATTGATATATTCCTATTTATGTAGCTTTCTTGGGGTATGCCAATGTATGAAAAGGGGGAGATCCATTGCGGGGGCGTCTAGGCAGTTGGTCACAACTGACCTAACCCCTAGAGTCCCTGGGCGACTCACCTGAGCCCCAATGGGGATCCCGGTAGCGTCCGGGGTTCCCTTTGGGCGCCATCTGCTAGAGAGCCCTGCCCCAGGATGAAATCCTTAAGCCGAGTGGCTTCTGCAAAGGATCACAACCCGAAGCCGGCCCTAAGGGTAGCCTACCTTGCTGCACCCCATCCATTCAGATTCCGGTGCAGTTCAGTGATGGCTACCCTTCCACTCAATTCGAGGTTGCCATAGGTGAACGCCATATCATTATCTCCCCACTCCCAGCCACTGATAGGGGCAAGTGTCGACTTAGCCCCTATCCCCCACACAGGAGGCCAAGATGGCCCTCACCCCTTCCTGCATACCCTCAAGAAATAGCTGGATCCCCATGTCTGATAAGTGGACCCCGTCAACCCTATAAAGCTCTGGGCGTTTGTATGAAATGCCCGGGTACTGGATGAAATTGCCAAGGCCAGCATCCATGGCTTTATGCACAGCTTTGTTCACTTTCCTGTGGGCAATATCCAACAACTTAGGTGGGCCTTCGCCTGGGTAAGAGAGTCGTGGAATGATATCAGACCAAATCAAAACGACCTGCGGCCACGCCGCCTTAATCCGTCGCATGTCAGCAAGAGCCTGTAATGCCAAAGCTCGGCCTTTCAGTAGGCCCAAGTCGTTGCCTCCAAGATGGATCACCAGGACATGCGGGGGAGGGCCACGCCGCTCCTGAAACAGCAAAGAGATTAGACCATTCCACCTCAGACCCCATTTGCCAAGCCATTCAAAAGAGGCGGTGTCTCCGAGACCCAGCTGCGGACCCAAATGGCTCCTCCTGGCATGACGTGCCACCCAATACACAGAGCTGTGGCCACAAATCAGTACCCGGTATCTCAAATCTGGAAAAGAAAGCACAGACAATCACAGGACACGACCACATACATAGTCAATTGCAAACTGGACGGACATAGCCCTTGTAAGCAGCTGATTTCCAGCGCCCCAACCGCTTAATGGCCTCTGGCTGCATCCCCATCGCGGCGGCCGTGGAAGCTGCCCCAATTCTAAAGGAGTGTGAGCAGAAACGTACACCACCCAGACCCAGGCGTGCCAGGGCTTTGTTTGTGATAGCCCAAAATTGATACCTTTTGAGAGGAGACCCATCAGCGTGGCAAAAGAGGGGTCCGGGCTTGAAAGGCCGCAACTTCAAATACTCCCTAAGAACAACCACCGGGCAAAGGGACCTGTTGTGGCACTCGCGCAACATAATGCTCGAGCCTTTACCCATCTGGTCGGTCTTTGAATGCCTAATCGTTATGGTAACTGACTTGGCACCCATGGCAATGTCACAGACGTTGAGGGCAAGGCCGGCCGTATCCTTTTTGGACGCCACCACAAGCTCGCTGATGCGTAAGGTGCCGAAAAAGGCCGTCAAGGCAGCCGCGTGGAGCAAGGCCACCTCGAATGGTGATGTACAGAGACTGGGCCATATCTGGAAAAGGCCCTTAAGAATAGCTGGGGAGAGGGGTTGTCTATCATCCATTGCCTTGCCCCGCTGTCTGGCCCATCCCTCCAGTGCCTTCCTAATCCTAAAGTCTGAAGTGTTGTCCTGCAAACCTTGAGCCTTGCTCCAAAAGGCCAAGGCAGCCAGCCTGGATCGAATCGATTGGGGGGTAAGGCCTTTCTCCTTAAGGGATACACAGAAATGAAGAAGGTGAGGGACTGGTACCGGCCAGGAGTTAGGTAGACGCTCAGAGGTCCGAAACTCAAAGAATTCCTGAATGGCTCGCTTATATACCCTTCTGGTGCTGGGGGTGATGGAGAGGCTGATAGCCTTAACTATTTCGCCAGTCCAAGCTCCCACAAATCCTCCGGCATCGGGTCGGGCATCTCGGCAGCGCCTGGAGCTAACTGCCTGAAGCGATCCATCTGCATACGGGAGAGAGCATCGGCAATGCCGTTGTCCACTCCCACCACATGGGATGCAGTAAACAGAATGTTGTACTTCCAGCACTGGAGTGTAAAGGCTCTAACTACTATCATGACCCTTTTGGACCTGGAAGTGAGAGAATTGACCACTTGAACCGTGGCCATGTTATCGCACCAAAAGCGGACTGTGGAATTGGCAAAATCATGCGGCCACAGCTTAACAGCGACGAGAATAGGGAAGAGCTCCAAGAAGGTAAGGTCAGCAGTGACGCCCGCGCCAATCCAGGAGCGTGGCCAGCATTCAGCGCACCATCTGCCGGCAAAGTAAACTCCAAAGCCCATGGATCCAGCAGCATCAGAAGACACCTTAAGGGCATCCCCCAAACGTAAATCCTCCCGCCAAAGGAAACACCATTGTACTGCTGCAAAAAGCTATACCATACGTCCAAATCCAATTTAATTTCTCGGGTAATCCTAACCCTGTGATGTGGTAAAGAAATACCTGCTGTGGCGTCACAGAGGCGCCGTAAGAAGGCTCTGCCCGGGGCAATCACTTTGCATGCAAAATTCAAGTGGCCAATCAGTTCCTGAAATTCCTTGAGAGTGGATTTGTTCCGCTGCAGAAAATTGGAAACCCTGTTCATAAGATCATCAATCTTACCCGAGGGGAGCCTACAGAATTGATCAATCGTGTCAATTTCAATGCCCAAAAAGGCCAATCGAGTACTCGGGCCCTCAGTCTTTTCTTGAGCAAGGGGAACCCCGAATTCAGCCATAAGGGCTTGGAATTGCTCCATCAAGGAGCGGCAGACCCCAGAGCCGAACCGACCAACAAAAAGAAAATCGTCCAGGTAATGCACCACCCCTTGATGTCCCATCTGATGCTTAACCGCCCATTCCAAAAAGGTACTGAACTTCTCAAATGCTGCACAAGAGACCGAGCAGCCCATAGGCATAGCCCGGTCCATGTAATATAAGCCTTCGAATGAGAAGCCCAGCAGCTCGAAATCATCGGGGTGCACTGGCAAGATGCTGATTTGATATCACACTTAGCCAGTTCGGCCCCAAGGCCGTGCCGCTTAACCACTTTAATGGCCGCATCGAATGAAGTGTAATGAACAGTACATAATTCCTGTGGGATGAAATCATTAATTGACTGTCCCCTCGGGTAAGAGAGATGATGTATGAGTCTAAACTCGCCCAGTGCCTTCTTAGGGACTATGCCCAAAGGCAAGACACGTAAACAAGGGGAAGGCGGGTCAACAAATGGGCCCAAGACCCGGCCCTCCGCAACCTCCTTCTGAATTTTTTGCCTGACCACATGTTCCATACCACAAACTGATTTCAGGTTGGGTGCCATGTAAGTCTTGCGCACCCCTTGATAAGGGATGCGAAAACCCTCATGAAAACCGTCCCGTAAGTATTGAGCTGCCGACTGGTCCGGGTAAACACACAGCCAGGCAGCAAGGACGTCCAACCTAATTGGGCTGGGCCCCTTTTCCCTGCAAGTAGTTAAAGTAGTTAAAGTAGTTAAAACTGAAGCAAAAGTAATTAACAGTAAGAATTCAGAGTAAACAAAACAAAGAAACCCAGATGAGGGGGCAAAGGCGCTGCCCCGGATCAGGCCCAGCCACGCAGTGAGGGCCCCAGGAGCAGATAAAGGAACCACCTAGATAGACCGGCGGCCTTGACTTAACCGCTGCTCTATGGCCCCGGATCGGGCCCAGGGGGGACGAAGTCGCTGCCCTGGATCGGGCCTGGCCTCATGGCACGGAGCCTGAAACCTCATGGTGCGGAGCCTGAAAACAAAGGCTCCCAGAGAGGGGCTATGGCACGGCCCTGAGTGCTGCCCCGGATCGGGCCCGGCCTCATGGCGCGGAGCCTGGAAACAAAGGTGGCTGGAGGAGGGGCGATGGTGTGACCCCGGATCGGGCCTGGCCATGTGGCGCGGCGCCGGGGAAACAAAGGCGGCTGGAGGAGGGGCGATGGCACGGCCCCGGATCAGGCCCGCCCACGTGGCGCGGCACCAGGGGAACAAAGGCACCCGGAAGAGGATTGGGCCCGGCCTCGTGGCGTTTGCCCCGAAACAAAGGCGCCCGGCGCCGGGGGAACAAAGGCGCCGGGGAAACAAAGGCGGCCAGAGGAGGGGCGATGGCGCGACCCCGGATCGGGCCCGGCCACGTGGCGCGGCGCCGGGGAAACAAAGGCGCCCGGAGGAGGGGCGATGGCACGGCCCCGGATCGGGCCTGCCCACGTGGCGCGGCGCCGGGAACAAAGGCGCCCGGAGGAGGATTGGGCCCGGCCTCTTGGCATTTGCCCCGAAACAAAGGCACCTGGCGCCGGGAAAACAAAGGCGCCCTGAGGAGGGGCGGTGGCAGGAGGAGGATTGGGCCTGGCCTCGTGGCGCAGGTGCCCCGAAACAAAGGCGCCCGGTGGAGGGGCGATGGATCAGGCCCGGCCGCTTGGCCCTGCGACAGGAAACCAAAGGCGGGCCCCGACTCCCCGACCGGAGGCAGGAAACAAAGGCGCTGCCCTGGATCGGGCCCAGCAAAGGCGCCTATGAACAAAAAGGTGGGGGTGGCGTAGCCCAAAGGGGCGGGGGGGAACGGGATAACCCACTAAGAATGAGTAATCACAATAACTAGTCCTTAATTAATAAAACTTAATTAATAAAACGAATTACAAATCAAAAGACTACTAAAACTACTAAATGAGATTAAACTACAACATTAAAACTACAAAAACTACTAAATGAAATTAACAATAACTAAAACAAGTTAAATTCAAATTGCAATCAAATACAGAAATAGCAATACAAGAATAGCCAAAAGCAAAGTAAACAAGAAGGCACAATCAGCAGCCACTTAGCTCTCCCTCGTGGCTGTACCGGTTCCCCAAACAATGGATGTTCCTCCTTCTTTCGATCCAGTGGAAAAAGAGGAGGAAGCCAGGGGCGGCAAGGGGTAAAATAGGCCCTGCCTCAGCCCCGCCCCTGACTTCTCCTGACCAGGGCGTATCCACGCCCTGGCCAACCCCTGCGCTCATCTCCATGCCCATCATTAAAACACCTCCCCCGGATCTACCATTCTTCAAGATCCGGGGGGGGGTCTGTTAAACTCATCAATGGGACTTGCTTTCTGAGGAGATATAAATGTGATTGTGCTGCTCAGTACTGATCTGTACCATCCTATTTCCCCCTCCCCAGCCTGTTTGTGAATTATCCTGAACTCACCAGAGTCCAAGGCACTGAGAAACACCCCCTCCCTGCCTTAACCTCTTTGTTGTTGTGTGACTTCAAGTAATTTCTGACTAATGGCAACCCTAAGGCAAACCTATCACGGGGTTTTCTTGGCAAGATTTGTTCAGAGGGATGTTTCTCTTTGCATTCGTCTGAGGCTGAGAGTGTAACTTGCTCAAGGTCACCCAGAGAGTTTCCATGGCTGAGTGGGAATTTGAACCCTGGTCTCCAAGGTCGTAGTCCAGTGCTCAAGCCAGTACACCACACTGGATCTCCCCATAACCTCTACTGCTCCCAAAGTAGATTGGTGATGGTTAATAACAGCAGTGCATGTAATTTTGCAAGAGCTCTTAAGAGATCAAGAGCAAACATTTCAAGTGGACTAGGATTAGTGGACTAACCCAACTATTATCACTTGTAAAGGTAGTTCAGACCATAATCCTCTCGGATCGACAATGACACTAGTGTCAAAGGTAGTCAGAGCATCAGCTCAAGTTTCCAACATTTACCTCAGAGGAGTGTGAGGTCATGCTGTAGTAGCATGGGTGCCACTGAGGTGACATCAGAAGACACCCTCAGAAGAGAATACAAAATTAGAATGTGGGTGAACATAAGCAGTAGTGCCAGTGTCACAGCTGAAGATGGCAGGTGAGTGGGGAAGAGGCAGCTAGCCTTCATATCCCCCTTTTCAGGCATTAATTCTTAAAATGGTTCACAATCCCAACTGTAATCTCCCAGCGTAACTTAATATTTTATGACACATAATCATGTAACTTTAGCAAGGTGGTCCTGGAAATTTCTGCTACTTAGGGTTCTGTGCTCCATTATCAATCTTCTTTTTCCCACAGAGTTCAAGGTGGTGAGCAGGTTTTTCTCTCTTTGACCATTTTTATCCTTGCAACATCTCTGTGAGGTTGATGAGGCTGGGAGGTAGTGATGAATCCAAGGGCACAGGGTTAGTTGTATTGCTGGTTTGGTCTTTCCCAGTCCTGGCCCAGCATTCTAACCATTATACCACACAGTGTTGCTATCCTTACCTTTCAGCCACGTAACTTTGAAATATGAAGGAGCAGCCCTCCTCCACAATGCAAAACACAAGACTCAGCAACATCTCAGCTTCCCTCTCCCCACTCTGATGGCCAACTGTGCCCACAACTTCCACTGAGTCACTGGTATCAATAGCCCATGAAGGCACAGGCCAAGTTGCTTATGTAAGTTCCAAAGCAAGCTGGCAGGCAAACATGTTCTTAAAATGACAGCATGTCATCAGTTTTCCATTCATCACTTATTCGCTGGCATTGGAACCCACCGGGACAGCCTGTACATGTCATAGAAGGGTTACTAGAAGGTGGGAGAAGGGGCCATGAAATGGGAAGAACGCCAAGGCAATAGGTCTTCTGCCCGTACAGATTACCCCACTCAGAGCCTCCTAGTCACAATGGCAATGGGAAGCTAGCCAAAGGTTGTCAAAGGTTAAAGATTCCATTAGGGAAGAAGACACTGGAGAAATTGGGGGGTTAGTTGGAGAGAATCAGAATCAACAGGCATAAAATATAGTGTGGGGTTTTTTAAATTTATTATTTGAAGAGCACTAGAAATATCCATGACCATTTTACACAGTAATATTAACAACATCAAACAAAACCACATAAAACAATTTCCTGCCCCAGAGAACTTTCATGTGTATGTTTACAAAGCAAGAATTCCCGTTTTGCATACAGAAGGCCTCAGGCTCAATCTCTTGCACCTTCAGCGATGGCTGAGAATAAATGTCTAAGATCTGGGTGGCAACAGTTTTGATTTTAGGGATATACTTTGAGTTTGCTTTTTTAAACTAGAATCTTGAGATATTCCAACAGAGCTTGATGCAGAATTGTACTTAGAATACTTAGAATTAAAGTAGTCTAAGCCTAGCAGTTTGAATATCATTGCTGAATCAAGCTCACAGATTTTCCACAAAAACCACTTTCTGATCACTCCAATCTCCCTTCATTTCAGTGCTGTAGTGTAATTCAGGGCAATGGACTAGGGCATTTTGTTGCGACTGTTAAACAGCATCACAAATCCTCCATAGATTTACCAGTAGATCTGGATCTACAGCCCATCCTAGCATAGACAATACTGAACTAAATGTACCAATGGTCTCTCTGGCTTGATGTAAATCAGCTTCCACTGATTCTATTCCTAGGATGATCAGCTGCAGATTCAGTTACACAAAGTGAATTAGTTGGGGACAGAGACTTAGGAGTAAATTGATATGTCAAATGAAACTCATCAGCTCTTGAATATTCTGAAAATCAAAGAGGATTTTGCATCATCATCTTGATACTGAAGCCTCTTTCAAGTTTTGAAAGGCAGGTTATCACTTCTTAGGTTACAAAATATATTACAGCATAGTCCTGAGAACATTTATTTTCTGCAAGCACCATTGAAACAAAGATTTTTGCCTCCTCTCAGCTTTCACAAATCCTCCATTGCCTGTGCTTTCTAGCTGCAGAGCAGCAGCCTCACGAAAGTAGATGTGTGATTTTGTATAAAGCTGTTTGCTTTTAGGAATGAAATTATGGCAGAAGTAGCTCACCTCTTCCCAAGAAACAATGCCAGCTGAAAATGAAAGATGTGCAGAAAGGCTGTATAACACCATTCATCTTAAATTATTCAGCCCGCCTATAGAACCAAGGAGAGGAAAATGATAAATGGAGTAGGTAAGAAGGACTGAAGTCATATTTTGTACTGTAGGACTAGAAACAGTGACAGGGAATAAAACTAGATGTTGGTACAGATGGTGCAATACACACATACAGGCACACATGGATCTACCTACTTCTTGCTTCTCATTGCCCGGAGGTTTGCCAAGTAACAGGAGATCATGTCAGAATCCCCCAATTATGGTGTTACTCAAATGGCTGAGGTCTGTGGAAATTCTACACATGTTCAAATCTTAGTTTGGGGAATTTATTTAGCTCAAATTGGCAAGTGAGAGGTTTGGTAACTGTGGGGATTTTTTGACCGGTGTATACAAGAACTCACTGAATGGACTGAAACCAGAATGTACAGTTAAATTATCTTTATTGGAATTTAATCTTAACAGCATTCACACTTCAAGCAATCACAAAAGGCTATCGAAGAAAGTAGGAAGTATTTGGATAGAGGAACAGAGTGAGGCGATTGTGGGTTATACTATACCGATCAAAGGAGCAGAGATTCATGTGGCAGCTGTGATCCTGGTAACACAGATTGACAGAGAGATGGGATCAGTGAAGGAGGTCTCTGCACCTGGCTACACAGACTGTCATGGAGATGAGAGGAAGAAGATCTGTGCACACCTCGGTGGTGTTTTAGGGTGATATTTGATATTTCCCTGAAGGGATGGGATTTAGAGTGGAATACAAAGGAGATTTTCACACGGGGCCAAAATGTCCTGTTACTGCCCCGCTACCTCCTCTCCCATTCCTGCCACAGAATAACATAAATCTTTCGCACACTCACCTTAATTCTGCAGCAGGAACGGGCTCCCCCTCCCTTTGCTGGCTGGCCGTAAATGCAGCCGTCGTAAGGCTGCTTTTACGACCGG
The DNA here is from genome assembly GCA_030847615.1 of Gambelia wislizenii. Lineage (NCBI taxonomy): Eukaryota > Metazoa > Chordata > Lepidosauria > Squamata > Crotaphytidae > Gambelia > Gambelia wislizenii. Next base: position 68,588,269 of record JAUMIR010000002.1, read on the forward strand.
CCATCTGAAACGTTATCATGTTATCACGTGATAACGTCGGACAGTAAATTTAAAAAATAAAACTCCCCCAAACATAAAATCAGTTCACCAAGCACAAAAGCACTCTTTAAATCACATAATCAAAACAGGGAGGGTAAAATAAAGGGTGCCACTTACCTCGATGTCCAGATCGTACCAGGAAGTGCTCGGAACGGACCTCCCCTCCACGGCTGTCATTTCCGAACAGGAACGGGGCTCCTGTTCGCACACCTGTGATTCCGTGATAGTGATGGAACGGGAGGTCTATTCACAATGAAAAATCATGATTACATTGTTCTGGAACAGTCACGGGAGTAGGATAGATGAAGGACAGAACGGGGTCAACGTCGTCCGAAAGGGAAAACCTTTCCCGACCCTGTTCTGTTCCTGCCACGGGATATATAGCCCGTGTGAAAATCTCCATGGTCTACCGGAGATTCCCAGGATTGGACAAAGGATTTCCTGGATGTATTAATGATTGTTGATGGGTGAGACATTTGGAACTGAATAAGTACAGGCAACCTTCTATTGTGGATGAGGAAAAAGAGAAAAAACACATTTTGCAATCACTGAGTGCTTGGCTATCCTTGATTGGATTAGTGAATGACTCGCCTCCAAGTGTTCTCAGGAAGGGCTCTGACCTGGTTATGACCTGTTTAAGGAATTTGGAAGGCCACTCCCTAGGTTGTACATGACTCCAGCCTTAGTATCTAGGGAGTCCCTGGTTTACTTGCCAACCATGTGGCGGGCCATAGCCAGCCAAGTTATTAAATATTGCCAATTATGTGCTATTGAAAGATGCGGGCTGTCAAGGTAGGTAACAATGGAAGCGCAGCCAGTCTAAATTCTTGAATGTATAAAACTTTGCCCCATCCTTCT